>OY728139.1:844361939-845679439 GCA_963277665.1 Viscum album | reverse complement strand
TCCAATTATGAGAAAATATGATATATCTCTCACTAAACTCATGAATTAACCTCTCATCGGGTTTTTTATAGACAATTTATGTTTCCCTTCATCTTCATATCTTTATGTACTCAATATTTTAAAATTACGTTTCTAAGACAAATCATATTTACATCCCACTTTAGTCGAAAATCCCTTTTCTTCAAAAAATGTTTTTTATAAGGTTTTAAAATTTTTTAACATCCTCTAAAGGATCTATTAAATAACATTTTTTTGACATTTTATGAATTTTTCAAAAATATTTTGAACTAAATATTCATTCTATTTTCTAAAGAAGGCCCATTTGGATTTTATGAAAACTAAGAAAGAAATCTTTGATTTAACATGTATGACATAAATAGATTTTGAATACATCAAGACCATTAATTTATTTGAAGAATAAATTATATTTTATAAAATATATTTTCAAAGAAAATGATTTGGAAAATGTTGAATGTTTTAAAAAAATAGTTTTTCTAAGTGAAAACTATATTTTCCTCAAGATTTGGTTTAAATGAATTTTAAAGATTCAATTATAAGTTTTCAAAGTTTATTTTAAAATAAAAGGACACCCAAAAAACTTTATAAAGATTATCGTTATATGTATATGTATAAAGATAGGTTATTTTTATGAAGAAACTTTATAAGTGGGATTTATTTCAAAATATTTCTCTATTTAAGATGAAATCCATAGATGTTAATTATGATTTATTAGTGATATGATCCAATGATACTGTTCTAAATCTATTTATGAATGGTTTATGTTTATGATGAAATGATGTTTACAAAACTGATTTCCATTATATGTGTTATACTATGATAAAAATATTATTAATCCTTATTCTTTTAACATAATTATACCATAATATTATTTTTATGAAACACAATTATTTTTTCATGGGATATTCTATGATGAAATAATGAAATGATTGCGAACCTGTTTCTTTTACAGAGGTCATGGTATTTTAATTGTTTATGAATACAACTTATTTTTATGGGCTCTGATATGATGAATGTTTTATGATCTTTTGAAATACATGTGTATGATTATCATCATGTGATAGGTGGTACCTATATCTCACTCCAATCCATTGGGTAATGATTAATGTTATATGATCTCAAAAGGTAAAAGAGATGTTATCGTAATACTAAAACAGGGTACAAGGGAGGTTATCCCATGATAGAATTAGGTGACACGAGATGTTATTTGAATCCTAAAATTGGTTACAAGGAAGGTTATCCCATTCCCGTGGATGTTACACAATTGGTTAGTCCAGACCTACTAGGTTAAGAATTTTTTGGTGGGTATACATTGCATAAAATTATCATTTATTATTTATATACCACAAATCAACGTATTATTCCAAATTTATACTCTCATATGTCATGTACATTTATTTCTCTATGATTCTTGTCTTATTAAGCACAAATATTTCTTCTAGGACTCCAGATCACAATCTTTACTAAGAAGGTATTGTTTACAAATGTTATTATCATATTCTCATACCCATATGTTCATGTTAATCAAACATGTCTCCATTTTTTACCCTTGAAGATCACATGATATCACCCTTTCTTATGTTTCATTTCCTAATTTCATGAAAAATATATTTAGTATGATATGTCTAAGAAGGGTTATTGTTATGAATAATTTAGTGGGAGATGATGTTGTTATTATATGAACATGTTCCCAATGGTTCTATGTTTCCAAAGGCATTATACCTTTATGATCTTTAGTCAGGTGTTTTTTTAATGTAATGAATATCCATCAAGAAGATTTAATATCTATTTATGAAAAAAATACGGGTCACTATATAACAATTATTTGAAAAAAACCTTTTTAAATATAGAAATTAATAAAATATTTATTAAGTTCATATCATTAAAAATAATCTTTGATACTTATAAAAGAATATTTAAAAAATTGACTGTCCATAATTGTGGGAAATTTTTTTCAGTTTATACACTTTAAAACAAGGATTCCTTTCAAATTCTGAGTAAATTGAAAATAAGAATTGTTTTGAAAATTACACGAAGATTCTATTTAATTTTTTTTGAATTTTAATCATTGTTATGAATTTGCTTAATAAATACTTGGTATAATGTTACAAAAATTTAAAACTTTTATAAAAATATAGATATAGAAGTAAAATTATTTTCTACTGAAGAGAAATATAATGATTTTTTATTAAAATCATTTTGTTTTTCAAATTTTATGTAAATAAAGAGATGAAAATGATGTAGAAACATATATTCTCAATAAATAACAATATGATAAGAACAATAATGAGTTTCATGAGATATAGATAATAATATTTAATCATTGTAATAATAATAATAAACAATCCCTATAAAAATTGGGATTGTATCATAAAACTCTACCCCATTGGTAATATTGAATTGCAAACCACATGAAATAATAAAATTAAATTTATCGTAAAATATCATTAGAATAAATAAATTCATGAAATTAAATGTACCTGGGGATGTATAAACACCTCATAAAGTAAGATGGGCGCATAACATAATGTATTTCCGAAAGAAGACAAATTGAGAGAAAAATCCCATACTTAAGTCTTGGCTTTCTTCACACATGTTTGAAATGATTGTATAATAAATATATGAATATTATAAATATATTATAGAACCATAATTATATATATATATAATTATATAAAAAAATATATGATTTATTTATGATCAATTATTTACCTTTTATTAACAATTCCATGTTAAAGTCAGGTTTGGGAAACAACTGCTTTTTTTTCCATGTATGTTTTGATATGCAATTTCTGGTCCTATTACATTGATCATTGTTATTAAATTTAATGAATATTAAAAATTATATAAATATCATATATATTGTTTCTATATTTATTTATAGTAATAATTTAAACATAGAGATATAAAATAAAATACACCATTAATGGAGATGGAATGCCGTACAACCACATAAATATTGTTTCCATTTTCTAGAAGGATTGAAATTTATAAAGATAAATAATATATTACATTTAGATAATAATTTTTATTTCATATATATAACTTACATTTATTTAAAACTATATGTATTTCCTTCATAGTAAATCATGCATAATAAAAAAGTCCCATCACTTCATGAGGTGGTAAACAATTGTTCAAACGAACAACATTATCGTATCACCCAATAAATGGTAAGTAATATGTTATATGTGAAATAATAGTTATAGAATTATAGATATGTTATAAATATTATAAATATTCATTTATTCAATCCTTATTACCATCCTTATAAAATAGAAATGAAATTAACATCCCATCGATTTTCGACACTACTAAAAAACATAAGGTTAAAAGCACTGGAATATTCCTTTATTAGAGCTAGAAAAGAACTAACAACCTCATAATTTTGAAAGTAAAAAGAATTTTGTCATCTCTGGAAAATCTCTGATAACAGAATCATTATCATTTCAAATAAAAGTACTGATAAATAACACTTTTACCAACACTATAAAAAGAAATGATAAAAGTCACAATTTACTAGAAATTTTATTTATTGATGATAAATAGACCCTTAATCAGAAGTTTCAGAAGTGTTGATAAAGATAACATTATCATCTATAATGATATGAGAAGGTATGAATTTATCAGTGCTTGTAAAATCGTTGATAAAGGATCTCATTAGCAATTCATTTGGCAGCACATAAAAAGGTGCAAACTACAGTGTGATGATTCAACACACAACTACACTAGAAACAATTGTAGTGTGTTGTAACAACATGTTGGATTACCAAAAATAAAAAAATCATAAAATAAGATAAATGTATTGAATTTAAAGGAAATAAAATTTATAACACAAATACAAAAAAAATACTATTATAGAGTATGTTAGTTTTTAAGTAAAATTAATGTAAATTTTGAAAAAAGGTGAATTTGTGGTCATCCCAATCACAACATGAGTCAAATTGTGGCGTGAATGTCTAATAAATATCAAAAATATCTCATGTATTGTTTTCCAAAATTACCAAAACAATCTGAGTATTTTTTTTTTCAGTTTGTGTATTTCAGTTTTTTTACAAAAAATAATGTAAATTTTGAATAAAAATATGCACTTAGAGTCAGAACGTCCACACCATGCATTATATTGAGGTGAGGATGATTTATACATGATTTAAATTACTCAGGTATTGTTTTACTAAATTATCAAAACAGTCATAATTAATTTTCTTCTATTTTGAGTATTCCTATTGAGTTCTTTATGTAAAATTTCATTTTAAACTGGAAACAATCACTTTTAGCCATATAGATGGAATCATGTATGGTATTGACATGATAATAAATCATAAAAATCACAAATGAATTATTATTATTTTTTCCAAATTATCAATATAATTTGAGTGGGTTTTCACCATTTTTAGTGACTGACACTTTTTTTAGTAAAATATAAATTTTAATTTGATAACAGACACTTGGAGCCATACCGGTCACACCGTGAATCAGATTGAGGTGTTATTGATTCCTACACATCATAAAAATTACCCATGGATCATTTTTATGAAGTTCCAAAACAATAATAAGGTGTTTTCTCAGTTTAGAGTATGTTATATTTTTTCCAATAAATTTAATGTCAATTTTGAATAAGAAGATGCCCATCGAGTCATACCGGTCACACCATGCATAGATTAGATGTTTGGATTATTTATTCATCTCCTAAATGACTCATTTATTTTTTTTAATAATGTATCAAAAAAATCAGAATGAATTTCCCTTGTTTTGAATATTTAACTTGTTTTTATTTACTAAAATGTCATTTTAAAAAGAAAACACACAATTTGATCCATACAGGTGGAATGATGTGTGGGTTTAAAATGAGACTAATTTATACAACAGAAACATGAAATATGAATATTTTACGGAATTTCTCCAAGAAATTTGATTGAATTTTATCAATTTTTAGTGAGTTACAATTTTTTTAAAATCACAATTTTAATATGATAACAAACACTAGGAGTCATACTTGCCACACCTTGTGTTGGATTGTGGTGTAGATGATTCTTACATGTTAAAAATGTTACGTGGTTTTTTTACTAAATTACTAAAACAATCCAAATGATTTTTCATGGTTTTGAGTTTGTGAGTTGTTTTTTCACTAAAATTGATGTCAATTTTGAATGAAAAGACACAATTGGAGTCATATAGGTCACACCGTTTGGCAGAATGAGGTGTAACTAATTTTTACACATCCTAAATGACACATGGTTAGTTTTATAGTGTATAAAATCAATCATATGTGTTTCTCATTTTTTGAGTACACCACTTCTGTTTTTTTTACTAAAATATCATTTTAAACAGGAAACACACACTTTGAACCATTCATGTGGTATCATGTGTGGGTTTAACATGAGACTAATTCATACACATTAAATATTAATTATTAATCATTGTCCCAATTATCAAGACAATCCATGCATGTTTTCTTAGTTTTTAGTGAGTGACACTTTTTGTATTAAAATATCAATTTTAAACTCTTAATAGACACATAGAGTCATCCCGGTCACACCATGCATCAGATTGAGGTTAATATGAATTATACACATCCAAAATGACTCATTGATCTTTTAACTAATGTACCAAAACAATACTAATGTGTTTTATCAGTTTGGGTATCCGTTATTTTTTCCACTAAACGTAATGTAAATTTTGAATAAAAGGAATCACATGGTGTCATACCAGTCACACCGTGCATTTTATTGAGGTGATGATGATTTCTATACATACTAAATGAATAGTAGATCATTTTCATAATGTATAAAAACAATTATAGTCTTTTTCCTCTATTTCGAGTGTCCCACGTCTGTTTTTTTACAAAAATTTCATTTTAAATGAGAAACACACACTTTGAGCCATATAAGTGGCATCATTCATGTGTTTTACATAAGATAAATTCATATATGTGAAATATAATTTATGAATTGTTGTCCGAAATTATCAATACAATCTGAGTGTGTTTTTTCAATTTGCAGTGAGTGAAACTTTTTTTGTATTAAAATGTCAATTTTAATCTAATAAAAGGACATTTAGAGTCGTACCTGTCACACTATACATTAGATTGTGGTTTATCAAATGCTTACCCATAAAAAAAATGACTCATGGATCATTTTATTGAAGTTCCTAAACAATATGAATTCTTTTTCTAGGTTTTGAGTATGTTAGTTGTTTTTTTCCACTAAAATTAATGTCGACATTGAATAAAAAGATACACTTGGAGACATACCGGTCACACCGTGTGTTAGAGTGAGGGGTAGATGATTTTAACACATCCCAAATGACTCAGGGATCATTTTTCTAATGTATCAAAACAATTATAATGTGATTCATCTATTTTGAGTAGACCACTTGTGTTTTTTTAATAAAATATAATTTTCAATATGAAACATGAACTTTGAGGTATATAATAGGAATCATGTGTAGGTTTTAAATGAGACTAATTCATACACATCATAAATAAATTATTAATCATTGTACAAAATTATCTTGAAAATATGAGCATGATTACATGGTTTTCATTAATTGAAACGTTTTTGAATCAAAATGACAATTTTAAACTGACAACGGACACTTGAAGTCATACCAGTCACACCGTGCATCATATTGAGGTGTGACTAATTCTGACATTCCAAAAATGACTCATGGATAATTTTCCTAAATTAACAAAACAATTTCAATGTGTTTTATTTGTTTTGAGTATATCAGTTATTTTTTTTACTTAAATTAAGGTCAATTTTGAATAAAAAGACATAGTTGGAGCCATACCGGTCACACCATGAATCATATTGAGGTTGAACTGATTTATAAAAGTACCAAATGCCTCATAGATATATTTATGAAATTATCAAAACAATTAAAATGCATTTCCTCAACATTAATAAAGACACTTGTGTCTTTTCACTTGAATGTAATTTTAAATTGGAATAATGCACTTTGAGCCATACATGTGGAATCATGTGTGGGTTTTACATGAGACTGATTCATACCCATCACAAATGAATTATGAATCATTCTCCCATATTATAAAGCCAAAGAGTGAAAAACATATTGTAATAAATCCCCTAAAAAATTCAAAAGGAATTTTATCCTATGTGACAAGTGTTGTGTGTACTTTTATGCAATTGTTCTCAAACAAAATCACGGCATGATTCTAATTCTAATTCATTATCCATTTTTTTATTTCTAAGACAATACATCTTACCCTACTCTTCCTTGGACTACACCTCGATATTCACCTACACCTACTCCTCTACATCAGCCTATGACCCTGAATCTACATTCTACTATTCCTCCTCTTTCACCAATAACTATGCCTCTTTCTCTTCCTTTACCTTGATGTTCTCCATTGTGATTTCCAAAAGGATTTATTATTTACTGTTAAATGATTCTAAACAAATTGATTTACTCCATTATAATTCTCCTTAAAAAAGAGATAAAAACTTATATGTAAGTATTAAGACACTAATTCTTCACACGCCAAATACGTTTTGAAGGTCATAACTCCTATTAGATCTCAAAATTTGTAGTTAATCACCTATTTTTTTGCGGCACAAATTCTAAATTTTTTTAATGGCTGCTCATCTATAAACAACTTGATTTATTATTATGTGTAAATAGGTTGTTGTAAGTCATTATAATATTGAGAAAATATATAAAAACAAATTATTATGAAATATATTTATTGAAATTTTAATTATCATCAGAAATTACATGTTGGGGGATGATGGTCTTTTCATGTTTTAATATTTATCTCAATAATTTTCAAACATATAATCCAGAATTAGTTTCATTATATTGTTCCAAACACTAAAGAAAAAATGACAAAAAAAATTAATTGTTTTTAAATATTTTGATAGTTAAATATTTATATGTGTACCTTATTTTTTTCTTCAATTTCTACTAATCCATATGTTGCATCCCTTGAGACACTATGTTTATTCCCAAAACTAGATTGTTTTGAGTGACCACCCTATCATAACTAAATTCTTGTCAAAACACAGACTAAACATATAATTTGAATTTTTTATATAAAATATTTATTGTAGTGTAATAAATATTCAAAATACAAATAATGTGTGGTTGGTTGGTTGCATAACCATATTGGATCAAAAAATAAATATTTAAGGTGTCAATATTGACTACAATCATCATATAGTGCATCCTAAAAAAATTAATTAATGAAAAAATTAAAAATATATTTATGTTTATTATATTATAGTGTTTTACCTTTAGATTGTAGTAATCAAAAAGTGTCTAGCATCTAATTGTTTTTTATTAATCACTTCGAGTACCTGAACTTTTTTCTTATTAATTACTTTCCCATTCGTAGTATTTTTTGATGTTAAAAGAATAAATAGATTAATGAATCCAAATTGTTTTCACATTATCTTCCCTTTATATAGTTGTGATATAAATTTCTATTGAAAATAAGAATAGTTATTAAGATTAATAAAAAGATTATGTCACTATTTGGACATAGGTATTATGAAAATGTGCTTTATGTATGTATTCAAAACTGAGATTCCCTAACCATTCATGCTTGAGAATCTCATTTAGAGTCTCAAAAAAATTCCATGTTTCATGGAATCACCATATATTTCTTCTTTATATTCATTGTAAGAAATAGTTTTATCATTAAATGTGGTATCTACATGATGTTTTAATGATAATAAATTTTTTTCTGGAACTTGAGGGGAGAGGGTACTTTCAGAAGGTCATATTGTATTCTTGGTCGATTTAATAGGTTTCTATGATTCAACCTTCTGTTTTCCCACTACTTATTTCCATATATAATGTCATACTTCACTTCAAATCATTTTTATCATCAACTGTTACATGTTTTTAATATGAAAATTTTTGTTAATGTTTCACCACATGTATCTTAATAATATTATATAGTCATGATATAAAAGTTATAATAGTAGCTTCCAACATTATAATATTAGGTCCATCAAGTGGAATATGAAACTTAGTAGTAGGATCATAAGAAACCTCAATCCCCGCTCTAATGTGATATTTTGGGAGGTATTGATTGTATAATTGGTCATAGGAGAAAATATACATTTTACCCATAGCAACACAACGAAACATGGTTCATGACATATAAAAATCTCAAAAAACTATACCATGAAGAATTTTACTAATATCAAGTAATTAAGAGTTGTATGATTTACATTTAGGAGAACATGTAATGAAAAAATGTATTACACAGGGTAAGGTATTATGCTGGGGGTGAAAGACTAGCCTCAAAGCTAGTGGGATTATTTGTTTAATGTGTGAATTTTTTTATCTTCAGATTGCTTTGATCCTTTCTTATACATTGGTCTACCGAACCATACTAAAAAATAATATTTAGAAGTGAGTCTATTTGTATAGAAAATAATATTATAAAATTATATGTATCTTCATGTGGTTTTATCATCCCAAACTTTATTTGAGGAGGGACACCAAAACCTATTCCTCTAACGTGACGATATTGTTCAAGCCACTTCAATGCTAATGAATGTAACTTTTCTTCAAGTATGGTCATATCTGAATCTTATATATTGAGAATATATAAAATATGAACAAATAATTGATATTTCTTTTGTAATATTGTTATAAATAATAAAAAATTACAATTATGACCTAATTACACATGCTTCCCATACTTTTCTTGTGTTTTCATAAACTAATTTACACACATTATTTACACGAGCATCCTTCCATAACCCATGATGTTGGATGGAATTGGTTTCGTATTTTGATTAATCAATATTCATATAAAAATCATCATATGTTTCATATCACATAACTAAACATTTATTGTTGATTTAAAACACATACCAATTTCTTCTCAAATGAATTGTACCCCATCTTTTCTTGAAGATAGGGGTATGTTGGTTTTGATGCACATTCATTATTTTCACCACCCTATTTGTGTTTCAAAAATTAAACATTTTGAATCACGTTGGATATAATAAATAATATCAAATAATATATTATAAACTATAATGAACGTAAATTTTTTGTTCATTATGATGATTGATTAAATGAGGCCATTTTTCCATATTTATAATACGTTCATAACTAGGTGGGGGTGGTACTTCATTTTCCCTTCAATATCTATAATACACAACATTGTATGAATAGTTCGATATTTAAATCCATGGAAATATCTTTGACAAATATTAATGAATACAATCATAGTGAGAGGTATGTCATCAAGGAACATTTCAACAAAAATGATGGAGGAAGGATATTTTGAAAGAGGGAGTCCAATCCATCATTACGAGATGGAAGTAAATAAAGCATATCAATATGGATTAAATAATTTTATAAAAGGATATTAGTGTTGGAGGGTTAATGTATTATATACCTCTTCCTGACAGTATAAATTTTCATCCAAGATGCATGAAATAATAGAATTTTTTTCAAGGTTTGTATTGTATTGTATAACTATCTATCCAAAATGAACACTTATTTATAAATCCTTATTTTTGAAACCCATGGTACTTTTTTATGAAAATTTATTTATGTTTCTCATGAATATTATGTGTTTTATGCTTATTTCATAATAACGGATGGAGAAGAAGTTCTCAATGGTCTTTTATAAAGTTTGAATGTGTTTATAGAGCAGGGGTGATATTGTGTAGGTATATGTAAGGGGGGAGAGATAAGATACTCATAAAAAACTGACATTCATTAATAATTTTTTCATACGTTTAATTATATATAATATTTTTGTTAATAATATTATGAATAAGTTATAATCTCAATCCAAGATAAAAATTTAGATACTAATATATAAATAATAGGAACCATATGTGTCCTAAAACCATCAACAAGAGTATATTATAGAAGGATTGTACTTATCACTATAGAAGAACCCTATATAAAATCATACATAGACTAATAATCAATAAATAATCTACCAACCATATATAATGACCCTACCTAGAAGGAATATATCAAAAGAAACATTGGAGGCCCCCTTACTAACCACATCAATAAAAATGTTTCACATGAAAGAAGAAATAAGGATAAAAGTGTTCTATAAACCTATAGTAATGGAATCACCCAAAAAGACTTCTCAATTGAAGAGTAATTGGAATAAATCTTCTCTAATAGTCTTGAAGAATCAACTCTCACCCCAAATATATTCAACACTATTTCTATATACTCAGGAATTCCTAACCTTCCAATTTGGGGTATTTTTATAATCCACCAAAAGATCCCCTAGATAACTTAGATCCCTTTAAAGGGTTAATATTTCAACTTATGCTTAGTATTGATCTAGAATGTTATTACTATTGTAAGATAAATGAATATATTCGACACAATCCTAGGTTTATTATAATTATATATCCTCATAATGTCTTAGAGGAACCATAGACACTATATGTTCCCTTCATTGAAAATTATACCACAGAGCATGAAGCAGATCTACAATTAAATCTAGTATATGTGGATAAATATAAAATCTAGAAAATAGAGGATGCTCATTAGATTATTCCAATAGATATCTAGGGGTAAATTTGATGATAAATTTAATATTAATGTAGAGAATCACATAATGTTTCCCTTCTAAAAAAATAATCTCTCAAAAATAGGAACAAAATAATCTATATTAAATGTGAATCCTATAACCCTCTCAATGATTAATTTTATTTTTAATAAGTCTTTTCATACATTAAATATACTTTAAATGATGTTAGAAGCATTAATTTAAATAAAATATGAAACTAAAAACTAATAGTATCGAGAAAGATGGTTACTAAATAAACTCAATCAATTAATAAGTTATAAAAGCCAAATCCTCACTTATAAGTAAATAGAAATATGATATTTATTTATTATTCATGTTTATATTTAAATAAAATTATAATGGATTCTATAAAATAAGAAAACACACATTTGATCATGACATTTCATATATTCATACCGATTCCTATACCTATCAACTCCTAAATAAGAGGCATGCGACTTGAGAAGATAATTCAAGGAAAATAATCAAAATAAAACCTAAACATTATATGGTAAATTATATATCAAACATAATTATGCTATCTAGTTTTATTTATGGATTACTTATTGTTTATGGAATGTTTTTTCTTTTGGATACAATCAATACCAATATCACTAGTTTCACTTTGATTCCATCTTGTAACCTTTTTGACCTATTATACCAAAATATTTCCCACTTCAGGTCTGTACATCATCTCAGACATACTTCCTGGTCAATAAATTCTAGTTTCAATGCTAAGGGATATAGATAACATTACCTTTATAGTAGCATCTGGGTCAAAATCCATTTTATTTTTCCATACATCCCCAAACACATATGTCAACTTACCATACAATATGAAAAAATCATTCTCCTTATTCAAAACCCTTATATATGGATGAAAGTATGAAATAGAACCTTTCATTATATTTTAGTGGTGAGGATACTAGATGTAGGGTATTTCATGATTAGGAATAGTGCATAAAACACAAAATGTGGAACCCAAAAAATAAAAAAATGATTGAGGGAAATTAGAAAATAACATACATTAGATTCTGGCCCAGATTCATCTGAGTAAACATAGATGAGTGACGTCAGTAGTACAGTAGTTCGATGAGATCTTGAGAATAATGAGTGATTGAGTCATAGTTAGGGTTCTTTTAAATTGATTGGAGACAATATTAACAATTCTGTCAAAAAGGTGCTAATAAAGAAACCATTCATTGGTGCTAAAATGTTATGCGTTGATAAAAGGGATATTTATCAACTGTTTTTAGAACTGATAGAATACATGTTTATCAATGTTAACATTTTAGCATAGATAAAGATATTTTTTAACATGTCTTTTTTAGTGTAGATAATGATCATTCTTTAATAGTTATAAAAATTTGTTGATAAATATTGCTTCTACTGGCGCTAAAATTATAGCGCTAATAAAGGATTTATAATGGTTATTACATAAATTTATTTATTTAAATTTTATGATTATTTATATATATATAATTATTTATTTTTAATTATATAAACACTAATTTAAATAATAATAATAATTTATTTATAATGAATCTAAATTTCTAAATTTATAAATATATATAATAATTATAAAATTATAAATATATTTACATATAAATATTTATTTAAAAATATATTTTTAACATTATTAGATGATATATAATCTTAAATAGATGATTTTTAAAAATAAGGTAAATTGAAAAATTCCAAATGAGTTAACATTAAAAATATTGAAAATTTGATTTATTTTATTAATTATATCTAAATTATTAAAAGATATATATATATTAAAAATACTAAAGCATAGTTAAAAAATATAAAAATACTAAATACTAAATGAACAATTTCAAAAATAAAATTAATAATAAATAATAATAAAAATAAATACGCAAACAAAAATATTAATAAAAATAAATAAATAAAATTGACAGATTAAAAACATAATATATCATTGTTGAAAGAAAATTCTAAAATATTCTAAAATTTGAATAAATTATATTAATATTAGGTTTATGTGTTTCTATATATTGTATAAATATATTTTATTGTGTGTTTTTATATAGTAATGAATTAATTATATTAATATATGTACGAGAAATCAACGTTACACACAACGTTTGATATATGTTAAATTAAAAAACATTAAAATTGAATAAGCCATTAATATTTTTATAATTAAAATTTTATTCATTATATATATATATATAATACAATTAATTACAAATTATAATTAATATATATATATATATATATATATTATACTTATTCATTTTTATTAGTAATTCATTCATTAATAAATAGTTAAATAAATTTATAAATTTTTAATTTTTTTGTTTATTTATTACAATATAATTATTTTATATTTATATATATTTAGTATATACTATTTATTAATATTTATAATCTATATATTTGAATATTAAATTTACTCATTTTTATCAATAATTTTTTAATAATGAAGTTTTTAAATATTTTTATTAATTGAATAATTTTAAATTTTTATTGTTATAATTATTTCATTATATTCAACATAAATATATATATTTAATATATAATATTTGTTAATATATATATATATATTCAATTTTATACATTTTAAATAATAATTATTCAATTAATGAAATTGTAAATTTTTTTATTTTATTTGTTTAATTATTAGATTTTATTATGGACCTTCATCAAAAAAACTTCAGTGCTTTATTTTTAGTGTTGATAATGGTTTCCCTATATTAGTATTAACAATAAAGAGGTGATAAAGGGTAAACTTTATTAGTGCGAAAATAAAGTGTAGATAAAAATGTTCCCTATTATCAGTGCTAAAAAATAACTGATAATGGGTTCCATTAATCTTTTATTTTCTTTATAATGGATAATGATCTCTCATTCTCAGTGATTATTTATGTGGTAATAATGATGGACTTTATCAATTCATTTTTTTAGCACTGTTAAATGCCAGTGCTGTTAAAGGCATATTTTGTAGTAGTGGGAGTGGTAGTATATCGTACATATAAGGGATGCTATTGTTTTCCAACGGGTTAGGAGGTAAGAAGTTAGATTTATTAATATCAATAAATAGGTTTAAAAATATCATAAATTACTTATATAAATATTAAATACATCATTATATCCGTCTTTGAGATATGGTGATGGAAAAAAATAACATTGGTTCGCGCGGTGATAGTTCATCGTACATACGATTACCTATTTCATATCCCATTTTATTGAAGAGGAGATAGATTTTGATTATTACACTAACATAATACACTATTATTATAAAAGAGAAACTTTTGATATTATATTATCGTATTTGAATATGATTTAATTACCTTGAAGAATATATAAAAAAAAGCTTAAGAATTTAACATCTTCTTCAGAGAACCCATTTGGGTTTATACCTAAATACATCATAGGGGAGTTTCAAAATAAAAACAAGGCCTTTTTTAAAGTGGATTGGGAATTATGAACGATATTTTAGTATGTATTGGTAGGATAAAGTGGTGTTTTAGGTGTAAATTGGGGAGGAGAGGGGTGGCCTTTTATAATTGGGGATGAGGGAACACATTGAATTTTTGAGAAGAATAAAGTGTAACCATGTTTTTTACATTCCAAAAGGATACAAAATTTTCCATTACTGAACCTTATATTTTTTGAGGTATAAATAAATCTATAAAATTATGGTTGAAAAAGTTTATAGGTCATTGTACACCACATATTTTTAGTTTTACCCATGGTAAACCCATTTTAAGCTTAACCACTGCAATAAATTTTTAGTGATTTACTATTCATTTCTAAAAAATAAATTTTAACTTATTATATAATATAAAATATAATTAATGAAAATATGGAATTTATTTTTCAAAATTTAATAAAAAATATGTGGAAAAACATAATTTAAAATTAAAACCATTGATGCGACTTGAATAATGGTTTCCAAAGAGAAAATGTTCAAAAGTTAAAATGGGTTTTACATCAGAATTTAATTTAAAAATTATTAGAATGAAATAAATTGGATTTAAAAATATATATTAGAACTAATTATACTTTTAAATCCATTTTAATATAAAATTAACTTTATACGTTTATAAAACGAAAAGAATGTTTTAAACAAAAATAACTATTTTTTACAAATATTGGAAAAATTAATCAAATAAAATAAACAATATATGATAATTTAAATAGGATTATTTTAAAAATATGTATAATTTTTTAAAATTTATTTTTTAAAAGTTTCATAATATCATATTATTATTTTTCGACAAAATTTCAATTTTTTTTAGAAAATTGTATCATGAAAAAGATATTGTGTTTATGAAAAAAAAGATATCTTTTATTAATATGATTTAATTATATAAAAACCTATTAATTAATGTTTTATGTATGGTTATTATTATTTGTTTTTTCATGGTTAACTACTAGATGATAATAATAATTTTTAAATAACAACAATAATAGTTTTATGTGGTTTTTTTAAAACTTGTGATGTATGTGACACAATCTTTTAAAGAAATTAATTTTTTTTTTCGAAAAAGATTATTTCACAAAATCTCAAGGGGTTACACTTTGACGTACTAAATATTATTTTTCATTATTTTTTCATATCTCAATTATTTTTTAGAATGAAAAAATATGTAAAAATTAGAAGTGAGGATGTATTTGAGTGATGTAACATGAAAGAAGAAACATTCAATGGAAAAAAATGAAAAATAGAAATGAATTATGAAGCTATACTCATGGTCTTTTCATTTATATATGTATTTACTATAGAAAAGGGAAAAAAATCAGTTATTAAAATAAAATTCCTTTATATTTTCAATGATCAACTTAAGAATGGTCTAAAATGGTTTACTAATTGTATTGAAAATATTATAGGGATGGTTGCAAAACAAACCACTCTTAAATATACAACTAACTTTGCTGACCAACATAGACAAGGGAATATTTCTAAGAAGAAATTTTTTTCGAGTTCATGTTCTATTATTTTTGAAATAATTTAATACTCTTCTGAACCTAAAAATGTGTTTATTACAAAAATTTTAATGTCTGCTAATTTAAAATCAATTAAACAACATAGGGTTCCAAAAGCGTTAATTACTAAGATTTATGAACCCTAGAAAACATGGGTAGAAAAAACATTTCATGATTAACTTTTCATTATTAAACCATATTGAAGAGTGCCAGTAATAACTTATGGTATTTGGATGGTGTATATTCCCAAAAAATCACTTAGTACTACTAAAGATCCATTATCCTTACCAAAGTACAAGGATGACATACCGCTTTTGGTTAAAACAATAATGGAAAAATATTTAGACTTCGTAAAATCAGTAACTCTACAAATATTATTTATTTTCAAGTATTTATTTGTAGGGGTATTAGAATAAATTTTTCTTATCATCACACAATTATATAATCGTGCTTATTATGTTTATTTTTAGTATAATGCTCAAAATATTTATGATTATAATCATGTTTTTGTTTTCACTACCCAATATAATGAAAATGTTTATACTAGTGATTTTAATTCATCATTTTCTAAAAATATTTCTTATTTTATTTTCTTTCATATGGAGTTTTGTATTTGGAATTGGATACAAGTCCACTTTAACATTTACTCAATTAAAAATATGACAAGGAAATTATTAATCAAGGATATACCTAAACTATAATTCCCAACAGACAATTTCTACAACCCATTTCAAAAAGGGAATCCTCAAATGACCTATTTGAAACAAAAGAAATAATTTTCATTTTATAAACCCCTTGATTTAGTTTACATGGACTTTTTTAGACCCTTTTTATTTTATAGTATAAATGGGAATCACTATTTATATGTTCTAGTGGAGGAATTTTCTAGATAAAACTAGGTATTTTTTTAGTTCACAAAACTTAATCTTTTACTAATTTGAGAAATTATGAAAAATCTATAGAAAACCATAGTGGAATTACCATTAAAACCATAATAAGTGATTATAATCATGTGTTTGTAATGTGGGACTTTAAATTTTTCAACTCACAACATGGATATAGTCACAAATTTTCAACTTCTAAGAACACATAATAGAATGATGTAGTGGAAAAAATAAATTGAACATTTCAAGAAATTTACTTGACTATTATTAGTGAATATGACTTACCTATTTACATTTGGGAATAAATAGTGAATATTGATTGATATGTTATAAATAGTGTTCTTATTATGCGAATTTTAAAGAAATCCGCATATAAGTTATGTAATGGAAGGAAACCAAAGTATAATCACTTTAGTGTCTTGGGAAACACATTCATTACAATCAATACAAAGGGGAATTTAGATATATTTTCCTTGAAAACTGATAAAGGAATATTTCTTTGTAATTCAACATCCATTAAATTATACATGGTATTAAATAAAAGGACCAAAATCGTGGAGTAATATGTACATATCAAATTATATGAAACATATCTACATGATCCTAAGACCTATTTATATAACCTTTATGATAACCTTTCATGTTTAGATATCAATCACAATCCTAGTGGTAATTCTGTCAAACTTACAATAGAAAATTAAACCATTTTTGAGGAACTATATTAACCCAAACCTAGAGAAGAAAATGAATTAAGAAATTTTTTATCCCAATAACTATTAGGTTTCATAGATACTATCCCTTAAATTCGATAGTTGGTGATCCAAAATGAGGAACATATACTAGAAATTCTCTTTTAAATTGGGTTGAAAATCAATATTTTATGTCAAAAATTGAACCAAATAATATCATTGATGCAAAAAATGATGAATTTTGGGTAAACTTAAAGAAAGCATCATTAAATAATTTTTAGGAGAATAATATATAGGAACAAGTTTAAAGACCGAAGGACTTCATGGACATTGTAACTAAGTGGATTTTTATGATTATGTAGATGAGTTAGGAAAAATAATTCAAGTTATAGAAAGATTTGTTATAGAAGAATATAGTTAAGAAAAAGGTATTGACTATTAGGATTCCTTTGCACTAGTAGTGGGACTTGAATTTATCAGAGTGTTAATTTCTTATGCAACACATTTTAATCTCAAACTATATGAAATAGAAGTCAAAAGTTCATTCATGTATTTTCGTAAAATTGATGATAGTTTTGTGAACAACCCACGGTATTTGAAACCCTTGGTTTTAAAAATAAGTATTTTTATTTTAAAAGATATTTATATTATTTAACATAAGTTCAAAGATCTTTTTATGAAAGTCTCAACACTTTTCTTATTTCCACTAGTTTTTAAAAACGATCATATGAGCCTATTTTAGTTATAATTTTTTTTACAAATATATATTATTATTACAAATCTATGTTGATAATATTATATTTGGATCATCCACTAACTACTTTTGTACTTAATTTTCCAAAATAATGAAAAATGAATTCTAAATGAGTCTGATGGTTGAATTAAAATTCATCCTTGGTTTTTTGATTTTTATTAATAAAGAATTATTTTAAATAAAATTCAGTACACTAAAGATCTTTTAAATTGTTTTGGTACAGATAGTACTAATGTTTGTGATACTCCCATGAAAATAAGATGAAAACTTTATCTTGATGAAACTAGTAATTTTTTGATCAAACCAATTATATAGTTAAGGTTGGACGTTTATTACGCTGAACTATGAGCTAATAAGATATAATTTTCAATGTTTTCATGTGTGAAAATTTTAATCAAATAAAAATTAATCAAATTTACTTGATGTGAAATGATTTTTTTAAATTTTGCAAGAATAAAACTAAATTTAGACTATTTTATTATATTGGACATTAATTTTATCTAATTAATAATTTAGATACATATTTTATTGTATGTAAGTTTGATTCATGAATCCTTTCTGGAACATGTCACTTTTTAGGAATGTATCTAGTATCACAGAGTATAAAAAAAGTAGAACACCATTTCATTATACACTATTGAAGATGGGTACATAGCTATATGAAGTTATTCTGCACAGATTCAATGAATGAAACACAGATTACTGGACTATGGATATCAATTTATACTTGTCTCTATAAATTGTGACAACAAAACTGAAACAAATATCTCTAATAATACAATATCACATTCAAATACAGAACATATTGATATAAGACATCTCTTTTTGAGACATTATGTTAAAAATTGTGATATAAATTTTTATTTCGTTGGTAATTGATATTAGTTTACTGATATATTCATAAATCATTTGAATATTGATAAAATTATATCTTTTAGACTAGAGTTAAAATGAATGGCTATTCCAAAATTCTTCAATTAGTTGTGACTCCCATGTTTGTTTAATCTTAATATTTTTTATTTTTTATTACTATAATAATTAAATTATATTTATTTGTTTTCATAATGTTTTAATATGTTTTCTAAGTACATCAGGAAGTGTATTTCATATAGCAAGTTAAGTATCAATGAGTTCTTGTTTATACGATCTATATACCTACCATGATCAACTGGTCATATGGTCACTATACATACAATGGAACCTAACTCATATGGTCACTATAATTACCGTAAACCTTTTTTGCATATGGTTAGTATACCAAAATGAGTTTACAACTAGTATACCTATTGTTCTCAATCGAAGCTATGACGAGAACATGGTCAATATACCTACCATATCCATTTTTTACATAGGGATTTTTAGTAATTTGGTAGGATTTTCATAAATATTTATTATAAATTTATCCCTAAAGGAATTTATTTTATAATATAAATAATAATTTTAATTTAAACACACCATTTTTTAAATAAAACACCATTATTATTTTTGAAACCTCATCATATATATGGAAACTCTTTCATGAGGCCATTAATTCCACCCCAAAGTATTTATCTTGATCCTATATGCAAATCTGAACCTTATTAGTTTGGATTAGAAAATGAAAATTATGAGGATGAAGTGTACAACAAGTAAAAATTATCCTTATGAATCATGCATTATAAATAAATTAAAAAAATATATAATGAGTGATATATCTACGCCAATGAATTCATATTTAGTCAACCAAATGTTTTGTGCAAATAAATAAGTTTTTTCATAATGGATTCATCCAAGAAAATCAAATGTGTGAATAAATATTCATGGTCAATGATGGGATGACTTGTTTATGGAGGAAAATGTAGAATTTTACCTGAAAGTTGTTAATAATTTTTATGAATGTTTGCACTTTAACCATAGCGAATAAGGAATTTTCATTTCATAAATGATAAATGGGTAATTCCTATAATTTTCATCAATGTGATGATAGAAAAAATTATGGGTAAATTATAAGGGAGAAATCAAATATTATAAATGATGTTATCCACTTTTCCATTATTATTTTGAGTTTCAAAGTGCTCTAGAAGTGTTGACTAGGAATGGTGCACTGAAAAGATTAACTTCTACACAGTTTAGGACTGAGTACAGGTTGTTATCTAAGTTAATACAACATATAATCTATCTAGGAAAAGTATATTTTAGTATTATATGTAATTAGGATACAATATTTCCAATTTAATGAAAAATGCAATGTAGATTCATTTGGGAAGGTAAGTGAAGGGGGACATGTATGAGTTATGTAAGCCTTGTTCTGAAATTAGTTCTCTACTTTACCTAAAACTCATATAAGACTTGTTAGAGTATAAAGTTTTTATATCTGAGGGGGAGGAAAAGGTAATATATTCATTTAATCATTTCATAAATCATTGGATTTATAGGAACATGAGTGTTAGTTAGTTCCCCTCGAAGAAGGAATGGACGAATGACCTATAGATGTTTTATGGGAGATAGAACCATATGAAATATACAATTAGATCAAAGAATATAGTGGATATAGATCATGGAAAATATAATGTTGTGGAGTTATCATATGATGTTGAAGTGAATATTGGATAGGAATAAGTAGAATACGTTGAAGATGAAGAAGAAGAAAATGGTGAGATTTTTTATCTTGATGGGGATCTAGAGTATCCCATGATAATGATAGAAGTATATATACTATTATGTATTTTGGACCACATGACTCTCCTCTACCATTACCATCTAATGATAAAGATATGAAATATGAGGAACTTTTTAATATTGATGTATCTGTTAGTGGATATATAAATGAGAGAGGATTGGATATGTTAGGTGACTCTGAAGAAGATGAAAATAGCTCATATAAAATCTACTATGATAGGAAAACATCTAATGATGTCTATACCAGATGAATCTATAAGGGGGATAAGTCCCAAGGATCTGTTGGGTTAGTACTAGACAATTCAGAGTCTGATGAGGATGATGACAATGGGGGAAGTCCACCTTGGCTTGGTTGATCTAACGTCTCTTTTTTCTCAATGTTTGATATAAGTATCTCTTATAGTTGAAATTTATTCTCAGAAAAGACTTGATATATCCCTTTTGAGACCCTCAGTTGAGAAAAAGATGAAGGTAATTTTTTTTCATATTACAACCAACATTGTTTCCGAAGCTGAAAAAATTATACTCTTACTATCACTGTTAAATATGATGAGAAATTTAATCATGAATAATAATATTTTTTTATGATAATATAGTTGAAAATTATTTTGAAATACCTAATGAAATTGGTGATGTAGATGTGTTATATAGTAGGAATCATTATTATGATTCTTCTACTTCTGTACCTACCACTACAAATTCTATATCTTATATCATAGTAGATTTTTTCAATGAGTTCAAATCATATCTGATGGGTGTATTCAATGAATTGTTAATTGGTTTTGGGAAATCATTGTTTCCAATGTGGGATGAATATTTTAGAAGGCTATCACTTTAGTAATCACTCATATTATGCCCCAATTCCATATCAATATGGATTTAATGTGAAATGAGAATGATTATTTGAAATAATTTATAGGATCTATATAAATATTTTTATTTTATATAATCTAAAAACAAGACTAGATGTATCTTATTTCAATATTTCAATTTTCTACATCTATTAATTCACATCTTGGTACTCCAGTCCAATAATTTTTTAATGATGAAAGAATAAACAAACTTATAATAGAAGAGTTAAAATTTATTTTTTTATGAGTTTAAAAAGATAATGGTAGTGGGTTTTGATGGTTTTTAAACACATGGTGATAAAACCTCTGAAATGTTTAGTCAAGATGTAAACTAGTCTACGCAAGATATATAATGAATCAATAAGGAAATTGATTTATACCAAATTTGAATCTTCATGAAATCAAATCTGAAGGTTATGTCCATATATCATTTAATGTATCTTGATATTTCTCCTTTTACAAATTATTTTATTTCTTAAGTTGATAGGCTCAAGGTTCTAAACCCAGTGATGGAAGCCTTCACGGAAAATAGAGAGTACTTATTTTAGGTTATAGAACATGGATCTCAGGTAGTGAGTGATTTTACATGGATTATGGAACCATACCCTTACACTGGTCATAATGTTATACAAGATCCTCTTCCCATACAACTTATATCAAAACTTCCTCTAACTACTACATCATCTACCCTTATACCTTTTGGTCTATATCCTAGATAATCAATATAGCATATCATACATATTACTAGAAGTGTAGTCATTACAAACCATTATTCCACCACTCTACCCTAGAATATATCTAATTTACCAACCATTAATTCCAAAGTAATGGATCCAATAATTCATATATATATTTGAGATCTTATAGATTCATATTCTGAGGAAAATTCTTGTTAAAGTCTACTTATAACTATTTTTATAATATCATTTTAAATATTAATGAAATAATTTTCTTAATTATCATTAGTGTTAATATATTTTCTTATTATATATTTATAATCCCTATAATAATTTTTTTCATAATTATATATGGGAATAATGTTAGAGAAATCAATTTAATTCATTGGTGTGATTGGGATAATGATAATTTTATGTTTTCATTTTTTCACATTTACTATTTATGTATCAATTGATTTTAGTTTAAATGACTTTTTTTTTATTCATTAAGAAGGGTTATATTGTTTTCATAGCCGAAAACCTTTTTATTTCAATGATACCAAATCACGTATACAATGTTATTAATGAATTTCATGTTTTATGTTTGTAAAATTATTTTCTATCCAAACATAGAGAAATAGATAAGTCTATACACAACTATTAATACCTACCACATAAAAAATTCCATTGGCTATGAAGGAGAAGTGACTGTGTGGTACTGATCGCAAGAAGAAACAACATACTGTGACATAATTCGGTCACCATATTTTACATACTATACATGAAATTGCAATTGATCACTTGTGTACTGAACCTAATATATGATTCAAGGTGACGATAATAAGTAAACTAACTATCACATAATGAATCCGAATTATTATGAAATGGAATGATAAATTTATTCAAGTGATCTTCTAACTGCAAGTGTTATTATGGAGACTTCATAAAGAGATGTACCAACCATTAGAAGAGTGCATACTGATAGAATAATAAAACCAACCATATGAATGAATTATGTGACTATGCTTAGTTTTCATGCCCACCAATCGTTGATAGTTACTATTAGCTTATGTAAATTTTCCTAAGTAAATACCTACCAACCATATCAAGCATAAGAGGTGGATAATTTTTTTAATATGTAAAGGATGCTTTTCATGAATTAATTATAGAATCACTATAAATATTTCTGCAATAGATATTCTCTAATTGATACTTTAAGATGGTGTTACCTTTATGAAGAAGAACAACTTTTGGAAAAAACATAGTAACATATCGTGAATAATAGAATAATATTCAAGAAAATATAATATATAGAGAACTCATTTAGAACACTTTATCAAACTCTATTATTTTGAATGCTCTATGAAAATATGGTTAAAACCGTTTAATGAAAACTTTAATGACTCTTTAACAACCAAATAAAATCATACTAACATGCATTAAATCATTACACTCTATCTTTTTCCCTTTTAATTTAAAAATAATATTTTTGAAATGTTTTTTTATCTTTATATATATAGACACTACTTTTTTACATTATTGGAGTGCGGTAAACAATCCATTATATTATTTTACATCTATAATTCGAAGGATTATTATGGAAGTGGTTGTATGTGACAGATATTTATTTTCTCCCACATAGATCTATGGAAGATGATATGTTCGTGATGACCTTTGTGGGATGTTTTGTAAATCTTAATTCATGTCATGGATCATATTATTATATAATATACTACTTTTTAGTCGCTAATTTCCAATTGTGGGGGGGGGATTATGTCTCGGATTGAGACCTAACACCATATTTAATTCCATTATGTTCTTAAATATATTTTTTTCACTATATGTTTTAAAACATATCAATATCTATTTTCTAAAGTATTTTAAAAAATAATACTTTGATATTTGACATTAAACTGTGTTTTATATACTGTATGTATTTTAAGTAAAACTATTTAGGTTTTAAACATATTTTCAATCATGTTTTTTTCATATTTATAAAACCATTTTTGAAAGATGAAATTATAAAACTCAACATTTTTTACTAACTAGGGATATTATATAATTTGGGGATTTAATTTATAAATATTAAAAAAACATTTTATTAGAACCTCAATTCACCTGTACAGATTATTCTACTTGGACTTATAATATTTTAAGGTTTAAGTGAAAATTAATAGAATGAATAAAACAATAAATAGCCAATAAAATTTTGATTATTTAATTATAGCGGAAAATTAAATAAGAAATAGTTTTAAAATTTTATAATAGTAAAAATAAATGTGATTCTAGATCTATATTCACTCCTATATTATTTCACAATACAAATGGAACCCACTAGAAATACACACTTTCAAGAGGATGTGATAGGCTTTTACAACAACTTAATTTGTATAAACCATGGAACAAGTAGACCTAAAACACCTTTCAATGAACCAAGTAATTACCACAAAAAACCTAACATTGAATGGGAATCATAATATAAATGAAAATTTAACTTTTATATAAGATTTTAATCCCATATAACAACATTTTATAGTAACGTTATAATAAAAAACATATAACTTATTTTGAAAGAGAAAAGAATAAACCAATTGGTAATGGAAGAAACAGAATAAAATCAATATAACATCAAAACTATAATTTAAAATATTAATAGAAAATAATAATATAATTTAATGAATCTTGATCTCATTAACAATAAAATTTCACATTTCACTTTTTAATATAATCATAAAGGGATTTGACAAAATATATGTGGGGGGAGGGTGAATTTTTTTGGGTATAATTTTATATCTGTTAGACCTTTATGCCATTTTCACTTCATCAATTATTCTATTAGTGGATATCAATTTCTCTTTATTTATTATTTAGATAGTATGAATGTAAATACAGATTTGAAAAGTAAAAAAACCAAAAACATTATTTTTTGATTAGGTTCACCAAAAATATTGATCTCTACATCCTTAGTGTTGCATGGTTGCTATCGCACACTAAAAACATCCGTATAAATTTAAAAATATATATGTGTGTGTGTATAAATTAAAACCTATTTTTCTGGTATCAAGAAGGTACAATGAGAGTAAGTGATTTTTTTCTTTCAATCATAATAAAATTCATGTTTCATCCCACTCACTATGAGTGTGATCAAAAATGAAAATAAGGTGTCCATTATGGATATTATTTTTGATATTCTTTCCCCACTAATTGAAATCATGTAAGATTCCTTAGCTTTAAAAATATTAATTGATATACAACCATTCTTCTAACTTCTATAATATATCACTATAGTATGGATATATCAATATTATTGGAATAAATATATTTAATATTATTACATGCCAAAAAATTCTCTCCTACCCCCTTTATTCATATGTACTTGTATAAATATTTTTATAATGTACTAATTTAATCATTAAATATAGTCTAAGAATAAATATTCGAGTGAGATGGGTGGGATTCCCTCTCTTCCTCTTCATTATATGGTGTTTAATATATATTCATATACTTGTAGCATTGAAACGCTTTCTTATCTCTTCAATTACATATATTTGGATTTATATTTAAAAGATTGTTATTTCTCTCACTTATTAATGAAATATATATCAATAGGAAGAATACATTTTTATTTTCTATAATTACTATTATAAAATTTCACCTTTTTATACTTTTTCTTTTTATAATATGCAATTTATTTTTCACATAATATTAATAAATTTTATTTTAATATTTGAAATATAAAAACTCTTTGATTTTTTGATGACTCTTCTAGATTTGAATTCAGATTCAAGGTCTTAATTAAATTTATAATTAACACATGGGTAACCATTCTAAATTTATATTTGAATATCTTTATAATTTGATCACTCATAAAATATGAATATTTAAATTCATTTGGATTTCTCATACATGTGTTCGTGAGATAATTTAGTGTGACATGTAATTATCTTTTTCAATGTGGAAGTTATATCAGGATACCAAAACCCTCTTCATCTAGTTAATCATGACCATATGATTAATCATGATGTTTAAATTATCATGAATAGATCCTCCAAATCATATAATTTAGTTCCCCATTTATTCGGAATATTTTATTCTAAATATATAATATCCATGTGTTACAATTCTCAAGACGTCACCATGTATCAATCCTTATGAAGTGTGATATGCTGCATACACATACGAACATCATACATAAAAATAAATGAGACATTTTTATCATCCTTACAATGATGGATGAAAATGTAGATGATACTTATTCAAAATCCAATGATATTTATACAGATCAAAAAATCATCCTTTTATAGACTTCAAAATCATCATTATGAAGTTCATGCTCGGATATATGATAATTAAGGAGATCATAAATGATGCTTTGTTGCATTAAAAATATTCCTATATATATTAAAACATGTAAATATAGCTCCACGATACATACAAAGGTGAGAATTCATATATACACAACATTAGAAGTCATCCTTATATACAAGATGATTAATCTTATGAAAAGTACTTTGATAATTTTCAAATGAAGGCTATATATTAAATTATACACCTAAAATTAATTATAACCACTACAACTAAAATTGAGGCCTTACAATACACATCAAAATTTTATTGAAAATTGTGTTATGTAGACTAATATCCAATTAAATCATTACTTTCATGTTCTTCACTACCTAGAAACCTTTAAATTTCAATATGTGGTGTATGAAGCCCTTACAAATTCAATATAATTCTTGGAAAAGACGAACATCACACTGACAAAAGACACATTTCCATCCAACTTCATCCACATAAAATTTCATATGATCTTGTAATTATAATATCCAAAATGATGGACCTTATAAAATATATTTATAAAAAATATATATATCAAATACCAAATTTTAGAATATTCTATCCATTATTTCGATGTGAATGTATCTTTAATAATATCTAAAATAATAACCTAGAAATATCTTTTTAAAATCTCCAAATATTCTTCCAGAGATTCATCCCATGAACACCTTCATATCTCGTCATTATTTTATATATGAATAATGATTTTATAAACTCAAACCACTAACTATATGTGATATTAGGTTATTATATATCCTTGAATGTAGTGGTATATGTAATGTTCACTAGCAATTACACATCATAATACCATGTCTGAGAAGTCCTTGATTCTTCTGAACGAGCTCAGGTACTTTTAAAAATCTTCCAATAAACAGTTCATCAATATATTAACATTAAAAACATAATTTCTATATTGAAAAAATTGTAACACCAATATATAGTGGGTTTAACAATCACTACCTTTTTATATATTGTCAATACCTCATAGAAAATGATATTCCAATATATTATTCTAATCCTTTTTTTCTTCTCCCATCATTCTTGTTATAATATTTTATTTTCTTTACTCCCACTCATTTATAAAAAAACAATTATCTGGAGAGAGAGGATATTATAATTTCATACTTAAGAGTTTTTCCATTAATAATTCTAATATATGACTATCAAAAGATACTTGGGAGTGAGCTGAGCTTTCTTGGTTTGTCTGCAAGGATTCTTAAGAAATTTCTTCATTAAGAAAATCCTTTCAATATTTATTTGGGATGATTTACCCTTTTTCTCTGGATTTCATATTTTAAAACATCCTTATATGTCTTATTTGTATATTTTCATGGTATTTACTTTATTTATTACAAAACAAACAACTTATCATACTTAAATTCATATAATATCATTAAATCTTGTTTTTTTCTTTCTATACAAGGATACCTCATATACCTTCAGAATAGTCTTTATGGGTGTATTATAGGTCTTAATTATCATTACATTCATTCATAAGGCTATCTCAAAATCCATAATTATCTTCTGTGACAATATTTATCCATTTTTTATTGACACAATATTAGAATAATTAATTACCCACGTTTCACACTTACAACCATTCTCATTGAAAATGTTTCATATCATTCCAAGCTCATCAAATAAATTTGCGATGGTTCAATTTTTCTCTTTTATATGTGGATAATGATTCATCTATGGATTACCCCTTTACTATAATATTTATTTTTTCTAAAATAGTTTAAGGATTATACCAAAAACATAATTTTTGAAATATAAATATGTTACAAAACTAACACTTACCAATAAGACTTTTCATCTTCTTTGAAATTTATACTGTCTTGAATTTATTAAATATATAACTTGTTGTTTTATGTCATTTTTCATTACTAATTGGGTATCTTTTGGGGAAATAATTATTATAATCATGTTTCTAAGAACCCTAGATATAGTAGTGTGATTATCAACACTTTTATTTAGCCCTCCTTTGGGGAATTTTAATTTCAAACCAAAAATCACCATGAAAATTGAATTCAATTTTTTTAGCAAATGTGGATGGTAAATTTACTTTTATATCTACTTAATATTGATCATTATATTATATCTAGAAATTTTTACCAACCAGTAGAGAATATTTTTTATTATATGACTTATTGGAATTGATTGTTTCCAATAATATCTTATATAATTATTATGAATTAATGGATACAATTATTTCTAGATTCTAAAATTTAACTTCATGATCAATGAATCCAATATTGAGAATGTATTTTTCATTCTCTATTGTTTTAATATTCTCTTCATTTTACTTTTGTATTTTATCAACCTCATCATCATACATTTTGTTCTTTCATATAGATGATGTTCATATTATTAAATCCAATTTTATTTAATCTCTAATGGATCATTCTTGAAAGTTATTTAATATTTTAATTCTTGAATAGTGTTTTTAATATTTTTCTTCAATCTTCTCGCCCATGAATTATATGAGAAATTATTTCTCAAAATTACATAATATTTCTTCAAGTTATTTATTCATAGTATTTATGGATTAAATATATTTGTAGAGATTTATATACATCAAAACCCTTTATAATTTTTTTTATTCTCTCATTTTCATCTTCCATATGGGTGATATTAGATTTCATATATTTAAAACCACCCCAAATATGGGTGGAAATTTCTCTGGGAAATTTATACATAACAAAAGTTAGTAAAATAAATTATTAATATTGTGATCCGCTTAATATATGATCATCCCCACCAAATTAGGATCTAATTTATGGGAGTATTGAGAATAGAGTTATTATATTTCATTCCTGTACAATATTTTGAACATCCAAAGGTATATTTATTGTACTTTACATTGGTATTTTATTAATCCCCAAGATCATAACATTCAATTCTAAACATTAAATATTAATAATATTAGAATTGAGTTACAATAGTTTATATTAATATTCACATGAGTAATATCATTTATTTTTAAAATATTGTGTGTAAAACCATTGATATATTTTAAAAAAAATACTTCCACGTTGACTACATTCAAATAGTGATGATTACTCTTTATTTGATAATAATTTTCTCACCCTTTTTTCATCCTTATTCTTAAAATACCTCATTATCTTAGTAAATTTTTCTTCTTCGGTTTCTTTGGCAATAAATTCCTAGACTACCACAAATCATAATATCATTAATACATTGAAATGGTAAAATCAATTACTAGAAAAATAATAAAATATGATAATAAAATAATGGGGTGACCCACCCTAATACCAACAGATTGGATCATAATAGGATATATCCACAACTATGGGGTGGAATAAATTAGTTTTGTTAAATGTTTAAATAAATTGTAATTTCATACCTTTTTCACAACTTTAATCATCATGTGATGGATATATCTTTCTCTTTATCTCCGATTTTTTTAGAATGAAGGAAAATATTGAATATAAATGGAACTTTAAGGAACACAAGATTTATTTTTGAGGTTCACCTCTAATATTTATAAATACCTCCCCCTTTTTCATGGTTTTCATATCCCACATGAAAATTCATTATTATTATGAAAATAGTCATAAAAATCATTTTGGATTCCTCGGATTCAATAATAATTTTTATTTCCACACCCTAATTAAATCTTCTATTGTAGTGTTTTATAGGGTAGCTTTTTGAATCTTTTAAAAAAATATGTTTATCAGTAGTCCATGATAGAAAAATTTCACTACTAAATCCTATATTAGTAAACTGGTAGAAACATATATATATATATATATATTTTTGATTCACTCAATTATTCCTACGTGAGAATAAAAAACAATTTATGATTGTCAAGCTAGTCTCTTGTTATCTTCCTTTAGTCTAAATGAAATGTTCTTTTGCATGCATCACTGTAACAATTTATTCTCATAATCACGAATAAATTATGAGATTGGGAATGAAAATTTAGATAATTCACACACTGTTTAATATTATGCATTTTTATAGGAAGAAATTGTTTTTAAGTTCTATAATATTCTGCACACATTTATTTGTTATTCTCATTATCTTCTTTATAAACCTATAATATATTTTTTGCATAATATTATGAAATATTATTTCTATATACCAAATAATGATTCACATTGATTTTTTGGTACGGTCATTTCAATTTTATTTTTTATTCCTGATCTTTCTTTAATTCCTCCCTAAGACCTGGGTTGTTTACACTCACACAATATTTGAATATCACAATGTTTTACTTCCCATAAATTTTATATATTAAAAATTTGGGTGTATTTCTCACACATGTGAGCAGAAGATCATGAATTGTGATGTTTCATATTATGTTGTGATGTGGAACCCATATAACCATTCCAATACCCTCCTCATTTGGTCCTCCTTTGAACATGGCTTAATTCATGATCATGTGATTGATCATGTTTTTTAATCCATGGAGAAAAAATATTCAGCATCATCTAATTTAGTTTCCCATTTATCTTTAATATATTCTTTTGAACATATCCTATCCATGCCTAATGATTCATATTGTATCACTATATTTCAACCAGTATGATGTGTGAGATGATCCCTTTTCATATGCACATCATCCTTATGATGTAATGTAACATTTTTATCATCATTATGATGATGGATGCCTGCATAGATTATGATTATGAAACCACCGATGATGTTTACATATCTCATAATATCATTCATAGGAGTACTTCAAAATCATCCTTATGATGTACATTCGTACATATAAAATTATTTTGAAAATCACAAATGATACTTAAAATAATTCAAAATGATTCATATATAAATTAAAAAATTCTTACGTAGCTCCATGATACTTACATATATAATAAGTCATGTATAAAAATAATTAGAAATTAACCTTATACATAAAAAGATGATTCTTTTGGAAAGTAATTTTTAAATTATCCTCTCAAGTGTGGAAATCCCAAACTACACTAGTAATCAATTTAAACCCGTTAAACTCAACTCTATGACTTATAAAAAATTAATAAAATATAATAATATTCAATAACAATTGTCTTATTAACAAAGACAGTTAAAGACATATTTAATTTCTATTTCCTCACTATCTGGAAACAATCAAATTATAAAAAGTGAAATAGACAGAACATCCAATGTCAATTTTAGGATTTGACAATAAATATTTATCACCAAAAACCATCAAATTTTCATCCAACTTCATCCATGTATATTTTAATATTATATCCACAATTATAGACCTTTTAAAATATTATTAACAGAAATATGTATATCAAAAACTAGGTAAGATAGTTATCATACCTTTTATTCCAAGTGAATGGATATATAATCATATCCAAAAGTAGAAACTATTAGGTCATTCTATAACTCACCAAATATCTTACAATAGATTCTTGACTTGAACCCCTTCTGATATCCTCATTAATTTTAATATAAATAATGGTTCTAACAACTCACACCTTTAACCATATTTTATTTAATTTGATTAGATCTCCAAGAATCTAATGGAAGATTTAATCTTCAAATTTCCAGACACATCACAATACATTTCTTAAGAACTCCATTATTCTTCCGAACAGGACCATGGACTTCCAAATAACTTCCTTGAAACACTTCGTCAACATATTCAAATCAAATAAATTGTATTGTTTTTTTGATAAAAAATACAACACAAACACATATTTGGTTTAATATTTCCTTTAAAATGTTCTCAATAGATCAATAAAAGTTATAGTAAAAATCCTTCAACTCGGATGAAAATATTATCTGAATGTATCTCAAATTATAAAACTTGTTTCTGTTATTAATGAAGTACATTCGAAAAAAATTTATAAAACTTTATCCAATTTTTAACTCATTATCACCATGATATTTATTAGGTGGTTGTTTCCATATGTTTATCCACCTATTTAATCTTTAAATTAAATTTTAAATCACCACAACCAACATGGGAAAATTTAAAAAAATCATTAAATAAATAATAATAACAATTAAAAACATTTAAATATCTCTTTGGTTTTGAAATAATAAATTCATACATTTGAAAACGATTTGAAAATAAAAAAAAGAAATAGTTTCAAAAGATTTATAAGATTAATCTATATCCTAGGATACATATTAAAATAAGATATAGATACATGTATGAGGATAAAATATGTAATAATAGAAAATGTGTAAGAATAAAATATATAAAAAAAACTGTCTTAGTGAAATCCCTATATAATTCGTCATATGGGTAAATTCACATAGGAGACATTTTAAATACAACAGAAGAAGTAAAATTCATAAGACAAATATTTCATAAGAAAAGAAATATCATAAGATATAAAAATGATTATGATTTTTTTAAAATAAATTCTTGAAAAATGAAATCATATATGAAATAAAAAAATCCATATGAAGGGTTTTTCTTTCATATAAAATAAATAATTGAAAAATGTTGAATTAAGATTCATCAATTATAAGATTAAAACACTCAAATAATAATTTATAACTACAAGGGAAAGGGAAAATTTGTAATTATTAACAAAATTAGTAATTTTGTGAGAAATTAAAATTATATCATTTTGAAATTTAGTTATTTTAATAATGTGAGTAATTGAAATATTTAAAATAAGATTAAACTAACAGAAATTCAACAGTGTCATATAATAAAGCTTCAGCTTTAGAAAAACATCAACGTTAACATGATCCATGCAGTTTGACATCATGTGGTAAATATAATTATATTTTTAAAGGGGTGACATAAAGTGAATGAGTTTATCATACACATTAATATGTTAAAATCATTATCGAGACTGAGAAGGATAAATTGTGGGACTTATTCATATATTGTGTTATCCAACCTATTCCAAGGATCCATAGTCACAGATTTTTCCTAACACATTCTTGGTGAAAAGGCGTTAATTATTAAATATAATATGTTTTGGATATAATGAACTGAGTACTACCCATCCCATTCTTGATGAAATGGTCATAGTGATGAGAGTAGAAGATATCAGTCATGCTTTTTAAATTTTCAAGAATAAATATATATTGTATGGTTGTAAGATCCATGATCCCTCAACTATTAAAAACTTTTATTTGAAGAATGGGGGGTTTCAAGTGGGTCACTATGTTATGGGTTTCTTACATGTTGGGTGTTACATGAAACCATGACTACTATGAAGCATCAAATGTTTTATGAAGTACAATCATCATGGAAGAAAGATTCATGGGAATATATCTTGAACTAATGAATACTTTATGGACTTATTTGTGGTAATTCACATAATTTTATCTCTTTAAAGTTTTTATGGAAATGTTTATGGTTTCTATTATCACAAATGTTGAAATTAGGTGAGTTGAGAGCTCTGAAATCAAATAACCTAATATAGAATCCTCAAAATAGTGTGTTGGAGATTATTTATAGTCCTCGTGATCATGGAAGAAGGATTTAATGTGGAATTATTTCATTAATATGAAACTATGGACTTTATTTACAATGAGTATCACAAAATTATGCCATTTTATCTAGATCTTCTTTTACTAGATATCATTATTCTTAGATCACTCTCATATAATTTTTTTATAAAAATAATAACTTTTAAAAACCTCTTAATTCCATCAATAAATGTGGAAATGATTATTTACTTCTTTATTTATTCTCAAACTATAATTTATATCACAAAATGACATAGATCCTTATAACCTCAAATTTATTTTTTTATAAAATAGTCTGAAGTTTTATGCTCATGAAACATTTTATTTAATCATGGATAAACTATCATGGTGTGGTTTATTTAATCATGAAATAACCATTATATCAAAATAAAAACACATTTTATTTATTCTTAAATTTTATACCTATTACTACGTAACTAGAGTCTATATCATGGGCATCCCTAAATTTATAGAACAATTGTGATCTCTACAAAATCTATTCTATTCATTGGAAACATATTGTAGCTTGAAATACCATTATGTTTGATCCAAAAAAATGTTAAATATTAAGGAAATGTTTAGTATCACCACGGATGGACTAAATTTTATCTACCATGAATTTTTTATTTTTTCATATATATGACCTTATATATTTAGTTAAAACTACTCTAACATATACTTGGTGTAATAAAACCTTTTAAAATTAATGTTTTCTCATAATACACTTAGGTATCACATTAAGGTACCCTTACAAATCATATTATTTAGTAGTTATTCAATTTTTTAAAATTAGCTACCCTCAAAGAAATTATGTCATTCTTACACAATTATTTTTTCCTTCAATGATCTTATAATTCCCAACATGACTCCAAAATTGATCACACATTCTAAACCACATTAAATAACATCCAATGCATTCCAATTGAAAAAAAAAATAAAAATTCACAATATATGGTTATAGTATAATTCCACTTCATATACTGTTTTATAGTATTCAAATTTATTTATTCCATTAAATATCATCTATAGGTTTCATATTCCCTATAATCATTCTTCCCCTTTGAAAATAAATTTAAAATTTATTACCATGTTTTCACATTTGATCAAGTATACAATGTTTTGAAACTTATAATTTCACAAAAACAAATAAAAACACTATTAAAAAATTTTATTGGTCAATGAGAGTCAATCCACATAAAAGGAAATTAGAAAATATGTTAAATTATTCATTGTTTCTAATTATGTTTTCTAGAAAATCCTTCTTCATACTTCTTATTCCCCATGAATTGCTTCTCCCCCTATATTATTATTTCCAATCAAAAGATAAATCCATGAAAAAATATATCTAAATACATATTTATGTATAATGGGGAGGGTAAATATTAAACCTCCTGAGGATGAGAAGAATGGTTGAACACCATGGTCAAACCTATGCATTATAAACACAAGTATGGAAAAATAATGCGTTGAATATATTGACCAACTGAATCTATGTATCGATAAATTATAATTGCACCATGTTTTTATACACATTATCTTTTATAATGTTTTAATGGATCTCAATATGTTTTATACAATAGTGTAATACAATATTCTTTGTTAACCCAATGACACTATTGTCATCGCACCGAATAAAAATTGGTTATCAAACCACATCTCTAATATCTTATAATTATAACCTATAATATTTAAACCATGTATTAACCTTGGTAATTAAAATATATTGTACCTCTACTATAATCACGGATACACAATTCCACTTTTTACATAACTATCTTACAAAGTTATTATATTAATTAAAGCTCTAATACTGGTGGAGTTTTGATCAATAACAAGTAAAATCCAATCAGAATTATAATAATTCATCAAATGTAGATCTTGAACTACTATAAAACCAATCCATTATTTCTTGTTCCTTCTACATACATAAATATCCTATTTTCATATAATTTTACATTTCCTTTAGAAAACTCTAAAAACTTTTTTCCAATAACATAACAAAGAATATATCAATCCTTATTACATTAATATAGTGTAGACATCAAAAAATTATTCTATACAATATTTAGTATACTCCCTTGGTATCCTCATATATTACATGTTTCATTTAAAGTACTATCGAAGTCAAATTTGTTTTTCATAATTCCATTCCATAATTCTTTACCACCTATCTTGTATATTTCAACTATGAGATAAAAGTGAATATCTCCTTTTGATAAAAGTGTTTCCTAAGAACATAATTTATATCTCAAATCATAGAAATCAAAAATTATTATCGACTAATATTTATGAACCTATAATTGGAATTATTTTGGTTACCACCAAATATAATATCAATCACATATCCCATCACCCTGAAATTATCCCCACATGTTATTTTCAAAATGAATATGTGATTAAGAAAACCACAATTAAATTAAAAATTTCTCAAATATGATTCTAGACACAAATACCAAGCATAAGGTTATTTATTTATTCCATATAATTCATTATTCCATATGTAAACCATTGAATCATAATTTCCAATTATAAATCATTTTGGTTAATTATAATAGACTTCTTTATTCAATAATCCTTTCAGAAATTCTGTTTTCATATCCACCTTACAAAATAAAAACATACCTTGAAAACCCACTACCTTAAAATCATATCAATTTAATAATTTCCACTGAATAAAACATTTTATCAATAAAATTGGCTTCAACCTATGAATATTATATAAAAATTTGTCTTTCCATATTAGAGGTCACTATTCTATATCCATCAAGCATGTTTTTTAAGACCCATTTTTACACATCTTATCATGGTCTCTAGGTTTGTCTAAGACATTAAATATTTGATTTTTATTAGGTTATTCCAACTCCTAATTTGTATAATTCTTCGATAATTCATCCATTCTTACTTCATTGAATAATTTTTTATATCATTTATTATAGTTTCGTTTTATTTTCCCTTCTCAATCTCTAGGTTTTTTACGGTATATTTTAAAATAATAATGTTTTCTAGAACAACATAATCTAGAATTATTATTATTTTTAAGTCATAAATTGTCTCAATTAAATAACACTAACTTCCTATAATTCAATAGGATAATCATCATTTTTTTGAGATTTTTATATTCTTTTAAATGTGAAATGATTTTATCTTCTTTATCATTGATCAATTAATTAGGGACAAGCTTCCTCGAATCCACTCTAATGTCATATTGAAAATTAATCATATTAACAAATTGAATAATTTCATTATCCTTTTTTTGATGAATTTATAATATAAACACTTATATGAGTAGCATGAACATATTATTTTATCTACTGCATCACTATACATTCACTAATTCTCCTATTTATTCTGAACAAATTGTTTACTTATAAATATTTTGAGATGTTTTAATGATGTTTTCGTTATAAACCAAATTGTAAAAGGAATATTCTCTTATTTTGGAATATGCAGTTCATCATTATGAGTATACACAACCACTTGTTAATATTCTTTCTAGTAGTGGAAAGAGATATAACATTCAATCAACAATTTCTTGGCTCTGTTATTTTTTGTTATGTTTCATTTTTTCAAGACTACATTTAGTTAAAGAGCCATTATTATCGGAACCTTATTATTTATTTAATGATTTTCTAGATAATTTCCACCTTCATTGGAAGTGTATTTGATTCCATTATAAGATCTTATGATATTTATTACTATTTGGGTTTTATTAACCACTCATCGTTGAAATAATTTCATGCATTAAATCAATTGTCTCTTAGACAACATACCCACATCACAATTAATCCTGATATAGTCATCCAAAAGTTTAACGAAGTATTTATTATAACAATTTTCAACATAACTGATTAGAACAAAAACATAAATGTTGAAAAAGTTCAATAGATTTGAGGTCATCTTCTTATTTGGATGGTAAGGGTTTCTTAAAATCTTTCCCATCATTTATGAGTCATACATATTTTCCCTATTCATATTAATAAAAAAATATCAATATAAATATTCATCATTGATAGATTTTTCATACTCTATTTATTAATGTGAACATGTCTCAGTTACATAAACTATTATCCTCCACTAAAACAATGAGAAAATTATTTACCCTATTATCCACTTGATATAAGTTCTCATTTATTATTTATCCTTATATATGATAATTTTCTACATTTCTTTTGATTCTTAAACCTTATAGTTTGAATATAAATTCTAATATATTCTCACATAATTGACATACACTAAAAAAATAATGTCAAAGTACATCAATAGAAATAAATGTAGAGTTGTTAAATTCATATTTGGCTAATCACGTATTAATACTCTTTGATCATTAGACCTCAATAATTTCAACACTAAAAATTTAAATCATTTATTAGAATATCATTTTTAGAATATTCAAGTCGGCCGTCATGTGGGATGAGCATCAACTACCAATAATTCATTATATTATTATCTTTATAAATTTCAAATATATACGAGTAATAATATATTTCTCCTTCATCTATAATTTCTTATCCAACCATGAAATTTGAAAATAAATTTATACACATGTAAGTTTCATATATTTTTCTTCAGCACAAGGATTCAAATCATATTATTTTTCATCCAATGGGTATAAAATATTTCTGATGGAATTTAATTGGATTTTAATGTAAAAATTTTTATTTTTATTCCATAGAAAAATCTTCTACAAGTTTTTCCTATAATAAATATGTTTATGGGAAAATTAGATAAATTAATATTATAGCTATAAAATTAGTTTCTATTCCAATATGAAGGATAAATTTCAATACTTTATTGTTGAATTCTGATTTCTTCTCCCCCTAAGTAAATTTTATTTTCACCTCATTAAAACATTATATGGCCTAAACAGAAATAGAATTCCCACTTCATCAGTGTGAATATGTAATTTATCTAATATCTCCACATATAATCTATTTTTTAATAAACCCATTAGTATTGGTATGTTCTCGATGATTGATAACATTTTTAATTAATATGATTCTTTTTTTATTAATATTTTTACCTTTTATTAATATATTTTGAACCATTTACAAGGCCATATTTACCCACATAATATGTTCTTTGATTAATTTTCACTTCTTTAAAAGTAAATATGAACTTTTCATTTATTACCTTTAATATTTCAACGTAAAAAATTCTAAATTTTAGATTGCACATTGAGTTATTTATTTTTATTTTAGAATAAAAATTCATTATCAAAGATAAAACTTACTATTTAAGTGTTTTAATCTTCTTAATGTTTATCTTGATGTACTATATAATTTTCATTATTGATATGGTCCATTCCTTAATATTTATCCTATCGTTCATTTCGTCTTAATGATTCACTTTATAATTTTCGTATTATTCCATAAGTTTCTCTATATAATCAATGTTTACATGTAGATCATCAACATAACATGAATATTCCATAAGAATACTAAAATATTTATATTTGTCATTATATATTCATATCTATGAGATAGACTTACAATTACAGACATAGATCAATAACTCTATATGTTTTATCTTCCCCTTATACAAAAAATTTATATTTCTCCACATAAGCCTTCATATTACGTAAAGTGATTGAGATAATCATAGTTTAAATTATTTATAATGGATATTCCTTATCAACCTCTATCACTTTTCTTACCAATAGCTTTCTATAAAATTTATTTCAACTATAATTTCTAGAATTGAAGTGTCTTCAAAGGGATAACTTATTCATTGGTTTTTATATGAATTAAAAATCGCATTCATCTCTATCAAATATTTTGGGACACCAAGTTGCGATGTGAAGAATTTTTCCATGTTCAAAGAAGTATAGGGGAAATTTACCCTTAAATAACTCTTTTCCTCTCTTAAATATCCATTCCACAAGTGATAATAAATAATCACTAATGTATTCTTCAATACCATTCTCATGAATCTATTACTTCTCAATGAATTTTAATTCCATTTCATTATAATAATGTTTAAATGGAATTTTTATCTTTACCCACATTTTATATGAGACAAATTTTGTATATATATCATCCAGACATAATTCCTCAAAATTTAAATTTTCAAGTGCTTACACTATTGGATTGTAAATTTATTGGTAATCTATATAAGATCTTATTTACTATATCAATAACTTTTATACCATTATTGAATATATAAATTTATCCAACCACATTAATTATAATGTTGAAGAGTCTAATAAAATTTCAGTTGAACACATCATGAAATCATCATATTAGTTTTAAATAACTTTGAGATTTTCTTATTTCACATTATTACGACATTCATAAATATTCACTATATTTTCTACAATTAATTTTGTTTTGGAAAATACATAATATTCAAGTATATATGATTTTACAATGCTTGTAATGAATCATACTAAGCATTAACTTCCTTGTTTACCAATTTTTTTTAACATTTAATAATTTAAATTATGGTGGAATAATTTACATGAATTCCCTGAAATGATATTGATTTGATATCAAGAGTAAGAGATCATAATTGTTGTGGTGCATCTACTTGATGGTACAATGAGTCTCTCATCTACACCGTCAAGGGGGGTGGCTCGAAAGAGAGATAGGTGTGCTGGCACCTATCGTCTAGTCCTCCTCTCATATTTCAGTATGATTTGGAGGAGTGCTTTGATTTGGTTGTGTTTCCATCATGTCACACTTTATCGTAGAGGGGGTGATGCATCGTCTTGGTGGTTTCCCCTGCTGCATTTTCGGTTCGGGGGGGGGGGGGGGGTGATGAGACTTTCTATCTTGATCTTGATTTGATTTTTGTCTCCTTTTGACTCATGGATCCTGTTTGGACGCGTGGCCTATTCTTCTAGATGTTTTTCATTTTTTTCTATAATTGGTTCCTCTTTCTTCCCTTCAAAAGGAGTTTCTTTATGGTTTAATAAACATGGGATTGTCCCCTTTACCTTAAAAAAGCGTAAGAGATCATAAATGTGTTCCCATTCTATTCTTCCAAAATTAATAATTTAATAATTAAAATAATAATACTGATATATTATTCCAAACCCTTTAAATTTTGATAAATTCTTTTGATTTATTCTCTATGAATAATTAGTTACTTTTATTCCACTTGTCGTAACATTAGTCCCATTTTTACCCTATGAGGGGGGTGGGGAATTTTTGTGACCTAAAATTGTTATTCTTAATTCAAGATTAATTTATTTTTTCCTCATATTGACTATGAAAATTTTAATTTATCATAATGGTCACACATATACATAACCAAATTTTTAAATATAATGAATCACGAACATAAGGATTTTACTAGGTTCACCCACACAAGGATGCATCAAATGAGCACATATCAATTATTTGTTGATAAGAAAAATAATCACTTCCCTATGAATTTATTATTATATTATTTAGATAATAATAATTCTAATAGAAATTATAAGGATTCTTCCTCTCTTAAAATAGCCACTTTTCAATATGGTTATGAAACATATAATTTTGATATATGAGCTCGTCTCACTAAAACAACCAATTTAGATACATTCCAAATGGAAAAGGGTGATCATAATGATGTATTTTTATTCACTTCTAGATCTTCATTGAAATAGAACGAATCTATTCAATTAAAATATTAATCTTTAAGGGATTTAAATCCATTCACAATTCACTTGCTAATTCCATATATTCATTAAAATTAACACTCTTTATTGCAAATATCCTTTACCCACTGTATTTCTTGTGTATGAATATTTTTTATTTCTTATGTATTGTAGAAAACATTATATCCTGGTAATTTTAAATTTCATAATTCAATATTAAATCAACTTCTAAATTTACTTATTTAAATCCATCCATTTAGTGGTTTCCTATTTAATGTCCATCATTAAAATTCCAAAAAGATAGTTAATTGATGCTCTAAAAAAATTCCCAACATACTCGAGAAATCAATGTGATCACATCTGTATAAATCCTATAAAATATAGAATTTTTATAACATTAACATAGTGTGTTGGATCAATTACTTCTCCATTCGTTATTCAACTACTAGCTTCATAATGGTAGGATATTCATCTTCACAACTTGACCTTTATTTTTGTTGCAAAGTATCCCAAATATTTACTCTCACGACCCTAATTCTTTCTACATGAACTAATTATTATAACATGGTCCCTTTAATAATTGTTTGACCACTATATCATGGTATAAAAATTTAATTTATCATTAAACTACATACCTTTTGTGACTTGACATTAGTTGATTGAAAGATTATTTACAAATTTATAGAACCACCAAGATCTCAACAAAATATCTTCATAACATCCAATATATTTTATAGTGTGGAGAATCCTTATTTTTTTATCGAGAACACTGAAATATGAAATATTAACTAAATATAAAGTCTCACCATGATGTTATTTACTATTATATATCATTTGTTTCATTTTCCGATCAAGATATCCTTATACAATGAAAAATATATTATTATATATGTTTGGAACAATTTATAAAATTTTAAATTTATATTTCGTTACCTAGTACTCATATGAATCACTTTAAAGTACCCTCACATATCCTATTATTTAGGACATTTATATTTTTAAAGAAAAAACTAACCTCATGGAATGACTAACACCCACCATTTCATAGGGTGTGTGAAAGAAATTTTTTACCTATATTAAATGTAGTATTAGCGGTAACCCATGGTTGTCTCCATATATGAGTGTCCAAACATGATTTTTCACTTAAAAAAGAGGTGTTTTTTAATTAATTGATTAAGAAAAGAAATGAATCATGAAATTGAAAACAAGATAATTAATTGGTGATTGGTTTAGGTCTGGCTTTCAAGTTTTCATAATATCCAAATGTATAAATTATATCTCTCATTCTTATTAATCATGGAATGAGAGGTTCCATGGTCTCTCACCTGTAACTCATGATTGAATGGTTGTAGAGATGACTAATATAAAAATGTTATATAATAAGTTTAAACTAATTTATATGTGTTTAATTGACACAATTATCACTCCTAGTTTACTTTTGAAACTCCCAACCAATTCATTTGTTTCATATGAAATCCATGTGTAACCACTATCCCTTATAAACATGACATTAATAACCAATCAATTAATTACTCATCGATATAAATTCCATTATATATCATATTAAACTAAGTGAATTGATATGATGGATCATTAAAAAGGGATTTATGAAATAAGAAGTAAAATAAAACACAATTTCATTCAAAATTATAAACTACTAGGCACACTAACATCATTCAATAAAATAAAGTGATTTTATTAATTTATGTTTTTAAATCTAGATTTATAACTAGTTCTCCTTCCCTTCCCTGATTAAATAAAATATTTTACCCTCTATTAAAAGGATGATAAAGATGAGGGATAAAGTATAATCCATTATAATATCAAGGAATTTATAATACAAAACAACTAATTAAATAATTTCAAAATGGCAGTAGATATAAAATATTCAACCTAAACACTCTTTTATCATTTGTAATTCCCTAATTATTTTATTCTCATTCATTCCCCATGAGATCTACTATTTTCTAGGAAGGTTCCCATTATCCATAAAATTATTTCTTAGACGTGATTTTATCATCCCTGAAATCCAAAACTTCCTTATTTTCCATTATTCAAAATATTTTACATTTTATAATAAACGTATCTACCAATGATTGGTTTCAAGAATTTTGATGTGGAATACCAATTCCTTAACTTTATGTGTAGATTATTCTTACAATTACTCATTTATTAAATACGATAAATGCAATTATGTTTAAACTGTAGGGATCTTACTTATAGATTGTAGAAATGTTTCTTAGAAATATTTAAATATTGATTTTACCAAATGTTGGATGAAGATTAAAGAGTGCCAAAATGATTCTTAAGAAGTACTGTATTATGCTTATGTAGTTAAATTCCATGTCTATATATTATTTAAAATCATTCGTATGATGAATGTATGATTCTTATACAACATGAATTCATGTTAACATTTAAATAGATTCATCATTATGGTGTCAATGATTTTTCCATCAATTCATCTTTTATTGGGTGATGAGTCCATTAAAATCCTTTAAGAATCAACAATTTCATTAAAATATTTATTATGAAACAGGAAATCCAATTTAATATTATTTATTCCAAGAATTTACTTTTGTAAGATAAATAATAATCAGTTACAATCCATTTATATTACTCCAAAAGTCAATCAAGTAAATAAAATTCACAATTTGACCATTTCAAAAAATATTCATGCAATTAATTAAATTTAAATCTTAAATTCAAAAATTATTAAACAAAAAATCATAATTAAATAGGAGGGAATAAAATGAATTAATTTCAACAAAATATCTTGAATTTATGGACTATGTTAATTAACCCACTCTTAATCATTGATCTCCCATAAAAGTTATCTTCAAAAATCATAACAAATAAAAATTAAAGCACGTGGAAATGTGAAATTTGTTTTTCTATACCACAATTTCAATTCTTATCATGAATTAATGTTCTTAGTTCCAAATTCATATTTATGTTCAATTAAATATTTTATATTTCATACATCCTCTCATACTCATTTAAGCTGACCTTTCTAGAATTATATTACTCAAAACTCATGGGTGAATTTTAATTACCGATTTTATCATTCAAATTTCATATAGGGATAACAATATGATTGATTAATTTATTCATATATGCCTTATGAGTTATGTATTAATTCATATCATGAAATATTTTAAGGGTTATTTTCTTCCTTAAGGGATGGGGGATTTTATTAATATAATTCTATGGAAGATTAGGCGGTATGATTCTATGTTGATGAACAATTCATGTTTTTAGATTAATTCATGAATGACATCCTCATTTTATAACTCTTAAATTTATTCATCTTCAACACATTGAGTTGTAATAGTAATGATTATTTCATTAAAATTTCATTTGTAGAATCAACTCTCTTAACTATGTCCTTTAGTACGTTTCAGTTTTTATTTTGCAATTAATGAAATCGATGTGATTTTCAACCCTATGTTGTTGTGAGATATTAATTACATTAGTTTCGAGAGATTGTTTTCATTAGTTCATTCTCCATGGTACTTTTAGGCCCTTTCTTAATGACTATTAGTGAACTATTCTAAATAGATTCTTCTATATTACTTGAAAGACTTTTGTATTTGAATTTTAGATTTAATCTCGAATTCAACATCAAATATCTTTTAAACTATTCATCTACTTCTTAGTTATTATAAAATATAGATACTAAACATAAATGATATATTTCTTCCCGCTTTTCTATTTTTTATAATTTTTCTATCTTGAATTTATATCTAGATGTTTCATACATAATCATTTTTAAGGGAATGAGATAAATGTTTTGACTTTAGAATAGTGGTAGAATACCATGATAATAATTTTTTAACATCTAGGACATCTTTAAATCCTTTATATCTTGATTTTAATCACTTAAGAAAATATAAATTTAAAATTACATTTTCACTTCTACTCAAGTATATTTTTTTGAACAACATGTTCTAGCACACCTTCTCACATCCTCCATACATAAATTAACCCTAGATAAATCCTAAAAATATATATAAATATGGATGTGTACATTTCCCATGTAATGTGGATTACTAACAATGTTATTCATGGATAATAAGGAATAAATGGTTTAAATGACATGGTATGCTTGAAATCGGAGTTGATTGTAAAATAGATTTTAAAAATCAAAATAATTTTTCAATCTTATATAGAAAAAATTTCTTAACGCCCAAATTTTTTTACTATATAATATAAAATGTTTTGTTTATTAAAGAATTTCATTTTTTTCTTAAGACAAATGAATTTATAAGAATATTTAAAACTAATTCCAAAATCATCTTCAGAGTGTAATTAAAAGTTAAGAAAACATATCATAGAATGAGATTAAAAAATCAATGGTCTTTAGATGATTTTCCCTCTCAGAATCTAAAATAAAGATCATTTTATTATTCATATATGCTTTTTAAATGGGTCAAATATGTTAAACCACTATAGAATAGATTAATTCTTTTAGGCGAACTAAAATTGAGATCAGAAAATTTTAAAACATTATCAAATTAAAAAAACACATAAAAACATTAAAAAGAGAAAAAAATGAAACAAATTGAATATCCTAAAATCAAAATGTTTCCTCCCCCACAAATAGATGATTCATGGTGTTTAATTCATCATAAAAGGTTCATCAATGAAAATAAAATTTTATGTAATCATAATATTCAATTTACTATTGAATAAATATAAAAATAGATAGGTGTCATTGATAGACATGTTAAAGAAGTGTGATCTCATCCACTAGTTGTTGGGGTAGATTTAGACATGATTTATATAGCCTTTTATCATTAATTTTTATGGGTTTTCTCAACATAATTTTATAACATACACAACCCTAAATGGATAGACATGAGTGAATCTAAATGGACCTTCTCATATGGAATTTACCGTACCTACAATCGTCTTTATTTTTGAGTTCTATATTAAAAATTATTCCCCTACGTGCAAGTAGCTTATCTATGTAATTTTTTCTTACGATAATCAAGCCCTTCCATTGTAAAATCTATAATTTACAAAATATTATCTTGTAATTACCTATAAATCCTATAGTTGCAGTCTTCTACGGATTCCAAATCATTATACGTATATATTTACCCAATTTACTTCCCAACATGTCGTGTGTTCCAATTAAATAAGTAGGAAATAATGTAAAGAACTTATCCCATGAATATGTATTTAGTACATAAAATGAGGATTATTTATTTTTGTAAATATAAATTAAAAAATACACTTTACATTTTACATTACATAAAAACAATTTGGTCTAGGTTTTGGATAAATAGACAACATTGTATAATTTTACAGAGTTTTATGAAGACTAAAAATAAAATATTTAATTTTATTCACATGCTCTCTATCATTAAATTAATAACTCCTTTATGAACTTCTAAGATACATATAATTTTTTTAATAACATGGTATGAGCATAAACATTCCTAGTTAGGAGGTTTAAAATAGAAATAAAAAACCATTCATGAAATCTTATTTAAAAAATCTTTTGAAAAATAATTTGTAAAATTATTTTAATAATACAATCGAATATTATTTAAAAAATACCATTTTAAAATATCATTGAAATTAGAAACACTTTAAAAATACAATATTACATTGAAAATACTTAGGCCCAAAAATTAATTTAAAACTAATCCAATGATTTTAGAAATCATCTTGCATGATTTTGGAAAAAAAACTTGGACGACCACTTGAAACATTGAGGGCTATCTTAGCCTACCCAATCTCTAGAGGTATGGGTTCAATCCCCAATTCTATATCAGGTTTAAAAAATTCATCTGCTTAATTTTATAAAAACATTTTAATCTTTCATAACTTATATATACACATTTTCAACGAGATTACATAATTTAGAAACACAGAAAATCATTTTTATATGTTAATACAAATATATATGTTTTTAAGAAAACTTTTTATAGATATGGAACAACCAAATCTCATAAAAATTTGACTTTTCATGGTATGCTAATGAATGATAAATTATTATCCATTTATTCCATTCATAAAACTATTAATAACCATTTTTAATACATATATATATATATAACTAGGTCATATATTATAAATGAATGATATTTCATGAGTTTTATATGAAGTACATATCTTATATTTCAAATAACATCCATGAATGTACATATAATTTCCAAACACGACATGATTTTTTTATTATTTAAACATTCTATAAATAAATAAAATATAATGCTACCATAAATTAAAAACAACTATTAAATATAAATATTAAAACATTTTAATTTCAAAAAATATAATATCATTTATAATTAATGGTTAAATAATGACAAGAGAATCCTTGTTAATTCTTTATGTCATAGTCTTGAAATAGAAATTATTGACATGATGTTCAAAATAAAATAGTTCATCTGAAATCATAGAATAATATTTTATGAACACAATTCCCTTTATAAAGGTCTTAAATATATAAATCCGAATAAAAATAAAACCCATACATATATATATAACCAAATTTGAGCACATAATTTCTTTTAAAATTAGAATAACATAAAAATATTATCATATACATATATTAATTGAAAAAATTAGTATAAATCTTATGATAAAATAAATACACAATTTAAAAGGAATTTTTCCCTTACCGAAAAAAAGAAAAGAAATAATATTTTAAAAAATAATTAATTGAAATTTAATCCTTAAGAAAATATAAATTTGACTAAATAAATAAATGAAAAATAAACATTTTCTTACCTTAACTAATTAAAGAAGGATTAATATGGGTCTATGGGTCATTGGTTCACCAAGCATAAAAAGTTGATGTGAGTCGATTCTTTTTGTGTGTGTAATAGGTGAGTTGAATCCAATTTTACAGTTGATTTACTAGGTATCTAATTAATCATTTGTTTTAATTTGGAATTGATCATATATGTATATATACAAATCAATCCCTCATTACATTATTTAATTCAAAAAAATTAAAAATTAAAAAATTTCCAATGATTGGTGTTTGAAGACACTTAATCAAGAGAGAACTACCAAAATATGGTAATATATATATATATATTTATTAATGGTTATTGCAGAAGCATGTAATAGAATAAAAATAATCACAACTCATTAAATAAATCAGTTATGAATTTGATTCAGTTAGATGAAGCTTCATTGATACACAAAATATGTGACTAAAATCATTGGCAAAACAATTATGATTTTTTACAAGAATTAAACAACCGCGAAGATATCGGAATGGAGACAAGAACCAGATCATCGATGAATATGATTTTCCTATCATGAAAATAATGGATTCAAACACATTAAAATTAAAATATATACCCTGATAAACATGAAATTGTGAAATAGGTAGGAGATGAAGAGATATCTTTGATCAGAACCCTTCATCCACATTTAGATATTCTTTGGTGTTTGAAAACCCTAACACGGTCAAAACTCCTAAAATAGAATCACTAACTAGTGGCTGACCCCTTTGTGGTTCAGATCTAGCCATATATTATTGTTGATGACATGATGCACACTAGAAAATTTTCTCGCATCATCCATAACTCCTCATTTGAGCTTAACTCTACTCAAGGAATCCTATGCTCGACAAAAGCATGCACTAAATAGTTTTAATCCAAAATTAACCCCTTGATAGATCTCTCTTATCTGTTTTTTATTCATCATTTTTTTTATTTTAATACATTGAAATATAATGGAATAAATTGATTGTACTAAAAAAAATGTTTCAGAATAATGTATATATATATGAAGACTTATATAACTTTATATATTTATTATATTACAAAATTCATAATTTATATTTTATAATATTCTCATAATTAAATATAATACTCACATATATATTTTTATATTCATAATAATACAATTTATGTATTTTATAAATTAAGTTATCATTTATTATTCATATCATCTAAATGGTTATTAGTGTATATATCAATATATATATTTTAATTAAAATTATAAATTTTTTATAAAATTTATTTTACATAAATTTATGTATTTATAACTCTATATAATTTAATTTTTTGTTTTAAATGATAATTCCTTTAATCCATTTCCAAAGAAAATGTTTTATAATAAAAATTTTATTTGAAGTTATAATTTAAAATTAATGAAACCTGATTCATTTTATTAAATATTATTTTAAATTTTTTTAACATGTCATGTAATTAAATATAATTAATTGATAAAATTTCCTTTAAAAATATTATTGAATTTTTTTTACTAGAAATTATTTAAGTATTTATTTATTTACTTAATTAATAAAATATTATTCATTTAAAAGTTTAGTTTACTTTTCATTAAAAAACAAAAATATGTTAATCATACAAATCATGATGCTACATTCTCCCGAATGATTTGAATTTTTGTTTCAAAATACATTTTTCTGGATTTAAGAAAATTATGAATTTCAATATTATGAATTAGAATATGAGGACTTCTATATTCCTTGCAGTGTTTATCTAAATATATGTTTAAAAGAAAACTATATCTCATTTAATTTTTCCTCAAATGAAACATCTAATATTGTAGGTTATCTAAACCGTTGATCTGATGCCAAATATAAATAATCAAATCTATGCTTCAGAATTCTATAAAAAAATGCGGTTTATTTTTTTATAAAAAGATAACTAAAAAATATACACAAAATATTTTAAACTCTAGAAACATTTTCTATTATAGGTTTTTTATAATTAGAAAACATTATACAATTTTATAGAGTTGTATAGAAATTATGATAAAATATTAAATTTTCTATTTTCTCTCTCTCTCTCTTGAAATTATGACATCATTTTATGAACTTCTAAGATATATGTGGAATCATTTTGAAAACATGACATTAGCATAAAATTTCATTGTAAGGGGTTTTAAAACAAGTGAACCACATTTTATGACATATCTTTTGAAAATATCTATTGAGAAATACCTTAATCCATTTTTTGATAATACTTATGAAAATAATTTTATAAATACCATTTTAACATATCATTGAAATTATTAATGATTTAAAAATACTATAATACTTTGAAAAAAATTACACTCAAACAATTCCTAACAGGTATGTGAGTAAATTGTCAGAAAATATAATGCATGCTTTTTAAAGAACAACATTGGGGAAACATGAAACATTAAAGGCTGTCTGGGATTTCCCATTTTTGATATGGATGTGTTTAATTCACAGTTTCCAATCATGTTTAAAATGTTCATGTGCCTAATTTAATAAAATCTTTTTAAGCATTTATTACGTATATATACCCAATTTTCACAAAATGTTTGATTCTAAAACATGGAAACATATTTATAAACATTTATATGTTTATATATATATATATAATTCCATAAGAAATATTTTTCAAGATAAAGAAAAATTAAATCACATAAAAGTTTGAAATTTCATGTTATGTTAATGAAGGATTAATTGCCATCTATATATTATATTCATAAATATCATAAAACCATTTTAAATATAAGTTCATATATATACAGAAATTAAAAAACATGTGCATATATTATAAATGCATGATTTTCAATGGGTCTTAGATGGTGATCATATGCTATATTAAAAATGACAACCATGATTGAATATGTACTTTTCACACTTGACATGATTGTTTTTATTATTTAAATATACTATAAACAAATAATCAAATAATTATATTAAAATATAACCAATGTTTTTACTAAGAACTATTAAAAGATACATTTTTAAAAAATTGAATATCCTTTAGAATTAATTGTTACAAAACAAAAAGAAAATATTGATTATTACATTATTCAATAATATAAAAATACAAATTCATAACATAACATTGAAAATAAAATAATTCACTTGAAATCAAAGAATAATATTCTATAAAAATAATTAATTTAATAAGAACATTAAAAATATAAATCCAAATTAAAATAAAAATCATATATATATATAGGAAAAAAATTTAAAACCATATTTTTTTAATTTTGAATAACCTTAAATAATAATAATATACATATATTTATTTTAAAAAATAATTATATCTTTTTTGATGAAATAAATAAACAATTGAAATGGAATATTTCCCTTATTAAAAATCATAAAAAACCAAATTTTAAATGAAAAAATTGAAATTATTACTCAAGAAAATATAAATTGGAATAAAAAAAATTAAAGGTTCCCTTAACTTAACTAATTGAAAAATGAAGAATAAGGGTATGTGGGTCATTGGTTCACCAAGCGTGAGATGGGTTGTGTGTGTCAATCCTTATTTTAGTGTATAATAGGCATGTTTCATCCACTTATATAGTAGATTATTTGGTATCTAATTAATCAGTGATTTTAATGTGATACAGAACATATATACCCCTCACTACATTCTTTAACTCAAAGCAATCCCAAAATACATTCCAATGTTTAGTGTTTAAAGATACAGAATCAAGAATAATATAAAAATATAGTGTTGAAAATGAATATATATATATATAAATATATATATATATCAAAGGCTGTTATGTATGTGTGTATAAGCATAAAAAACATACAAATCATTAAATAGATCATCCACAAACAAGAATCAGTTGGATAAATCTTCATTGAATGGAAAAAAATTTGACTCAAATCATTGAAAAAATGATTTTAATTTTGTAAAAGCATAAAAAACTACCACAAATACATCAGAAGTGAGTGAAAAACCAGATCATCAATCAATATGATATTGATAAGTTGAAAATAATGGATTCAGACACCCTAAAATTTAAATACATACCTTAATAAACTTCAAAACGGGAAATAGTTGGAAGAAAAAGACATTCCCATGCTCTCATACCTTCATCATCATTCGTATATTCTTCAGCGTTCGAAACCCCTAACACGGTTGATCATACCAGAAGAAAATCCCTAACCAGCAATTGACCCCTTTGTCGTTTATTTCTACCTTTTTTGCATTTCGGGTGACTTGATCCAAAATCTACCATCATTTTGAATCATCCTTTTCTCCTCCACAGAGCTCAGATCTACATAAGGAGGCCTTCTCTTGATCAAAATGAGCCTTAAATCATTATCACCCAACATTAAACCTATTATATATTTCTTTTATATTTTATTCTTTTTTTCATGATTAATAAATTTTTTCATTTTTATATATAGAATTATAATTTTTTAAACCTATTTTATTAAAAAAAGTCTTTATATATATATATATATATATTACCCTAAAAAAATTAATTCGTTTATTGTATTCTTAAATTGATAATTATTTTTTTTATTATTATTATAATTCAAAATAATACACTCATATATATTTTTTAATTATCTTAATATAATTTATATAATTTATAGATTAATTTATCATTAATTATTCATATCAATTTTAACATTCTTATCTTATATATATGTATAAAATTTTAATTTCAATTATAAATGATGTAAAAAATATGATATATATATATACATTTAAGTTTTTGAAATTCTAAATTTTTTTTTGTTTTAAACTATAGTTCCCTTTATTTATTTACGAAAAAATGTTTTATAATCAAATTATTCTTCATATTGATAATTTAATAAATAATAATACTAGATTCATTATGTTAAAAAATATTTTAACTATTTTTAACTTCCCAAGTAATTTGATATTATTATTTGATAAGATTAACTAGTAAAAATATTGTATAATAAATGTAATTTCACCTTTTTCATTTATTTATTTATTTTCTTAATGAATGATTTAATATCCATTTGAAATTTTGTTTTACATTAAATTAATAAAAAAAATTAAATCAATAATTCCTAAAAATCGAGATGTTACATATAACCATTACCATATGTCATTCTATGCAGAATCATTCCAATTGGTGTTTTGAAGGTTATCCTATAATACTATAAATTTTATTCCAAAATTTGGATCTTATTCTTCCTACTTGGTTTAACATGTTTCTCTAAAATTACTTTTAATTAAATATTTAAGACATTTTAATGGACATTTATTTGTGGATGGTAGGTATTTGATGTGTTATGATAAACTACATACTTCATCATTAAGTCCTCTCTTCTAATTTTGAAGAAATAATTTCTATTTTTTTATTATGGAATGTGGGGCACCAAACCTACAAAAAAATGTTTTCCATGAGAAAATCACAAATATCATTAGTATCATCATTTTGGGTGACCCTATCTTCTACCTATTTTGAAACAATGCCAATTTCTATAATGATATAAAACACAAAAAATGACATGAAAAAATGTCTCATGAATTCTATTTATTATAATTAAATAATCTCAAAAAATATTATAGTTATTTGTTTAAATTCCTATATTATATTGATATTAGTTCTGAATTGGAATTACCCCACCCTTTATAAAAAATCATGTTTATCCATATACAATGTTGGATAACATATGTGGTTATAAAACATTCCTTATAGTACTTTGATGTATTAAGTGACATCTACACACCATATTATGATAGAATTAAAAAAATGTATATCACCCTCAGGAAAACATCTTTTTATGATTTATTCAACACATATTTTCAAAATTTCAGGATTTATGTAAAATTGTTTGTCACAAAACTATCTAAGATTTTATTGAGGGTTGTAATGGGATTGTACATGAGAAGTAAACAAATAAATGACCATATCTAAATACTAGGTAACTTATCCTTTAATAAATTAAAACTAATATCCTATAATGTAGTCATTCATGGGATATATTCTTGCTATCTCCACTTCTATTATGTTGGGATGCCTGATCAGGTGATCGACCACTTAGTTATCAACTTCTTTCTATACATTAACTTCTAAATTAATCACTTAAATAGGTATAATCCATATACAAATCCTAATCATTTATTTTTCATAATTAATGAAGTATATAAGGGCTATATGATAAGAAAATACTGTCACTTTAGTTCTATGCAAGTAATATGCAAATTTATTTAATAAAAAGGAAACTGTTAGTAATTATTTTTCTATGGTTGTGTAGTTTGGATGGAAAAAATCCAAAGTTCTTGAAGAATAAAAAATGGATTATATTTTTCCATCAATACATTGGGAATTAACTATAATATCTGTATCATTATAAGAATAAAAAAGTAACCCAAAAAGTTTCTCTATGTTTATGGCTACATCACTAGTGGCATGACTATCATTTTCTTCAACTCATCAAAACCTTCCCCAAAGGCAGATTCAAAAATAAAATTTTTGTCCTTAAAAAGTCACATTGAATATTGAATAGATATATTATAATATTCCTTGATGAACCTCATGTAACATCATTCATTTCCTGGGAAACCTCTAACATGTTCTATAGAAGATGGAAATGGTAATAAATTTATCACATTATTTTTTTACTTACCCACCGCAATGAATATTTGTAAAATTAAATCTTAAAAGACATTTATGGTTTTTACTATGAATTGAAACATTTCAATGTTAACAAAAAGGATCTGTTCAATTAATTATTGAAAAATAATTGTAGATTTTTTAATAAATGATCAAAATAATTTACAAAAAATAGTGATGTCATCAAAATATACCTCCAAGAATTACTCAGTGTGATCTATAAATTTACTAACTAGGAAACTCTAAAATTGACTTATGGCATTACAGAATTCATATTTAATTATCCTAGAATAAAATTTTCTAATGTGATATGTAAAGGTTGAATTCTCTTGATCCTAATGTGTGATGGGAAAATTAATGTAACCTGATGACCCTTCTAGAAAATAATAACGTGTTTTCCACAAAACATTATATCATATGGTTAATAAATGGATAAAATAAATTTTCCATCATAGTGGATAGGGTTAGGTTCTTATAATCTACAAAAACTCTCCAAATATAATTAATTCAAATTGGTTGCGACTCATTATGCCCACTCCTTACTACGGTTAGTCTAGTTTATTTGTAACTATAAGAATGAGGTTGGACCATTATTGATTTAAATATGGGTTAGATTATCATTTTTTATAATTAATTATTTATACGATTTTATCACTATATATATCATAGTGGGACTCAACCTTTTTTGGTGCTTCTTAACAGGTTTATAATTTCCTTCAAGAAAAATTCTCTCTGTGTAGATTTTGGAATTTATTCCTAAAATATCTCTCACACTACACCCTATTTATTATATATTTTACCTTAACATTTTCATAATTTTTAGTTCTTATGTTGATGAAAATTTCAAATAAATTAAAGAATATTTTTTTTATCCTTCGATCAATTATACATACTTATGTACAGTTGGAATAGGATTTAATTTATGTTTTGTAGGTTTCTCAAAATATAAAATCATATTATAGTTCCTTAGTAACATAAATAATATTACCTACTCACAAGATAATAAATCATATTCTTTATTAATCAATTAGTAATATGTTCCATCAGTAAATATATATGTTACCACATCTTACTTTATGAAAATAGATTCTCTATATTTCTGAATATCATTTTTATCAATTTAATTTTCCATCATTATATAGTTACATAAGGATAAAACATTAAGGAACATAATAATATCTTTAATGGGTCCATCCTCTTAAATATTGGAATTATCAAGAAGTTATTTCACCTACTAGGGGTTATTTATAACATCAAATATAATGAAGTGGTCATGTTGTTCCCAAATTACATGGATATAGTTTCTTCATACACATTGATGATAGAGTTTATTATCTTCAAGAATAGACTCCCATGATAATGGGTGATTGTGTTTGGTTTTTTACCCTATTCTATGTTGATCATATAGATTTATATCAAAAGAATTAATTTTTAACTAAATCTCTTATATCCTCAAAGACTCTAATTCGAAAGGCTACATATTTATTTTCCATTTATACTAGTACTCTTATAGGCTTAAATTATTACATCTATAAATAACTAAACTGTGAATGAGAAATAATATTATTGAATAAAACTAAATCACATAAATAATTTGAAACATTCATTAAACTAATAATGTAAGTCATATAAAATTTCCTTGAATATTGAATATTGTATTAAATTGTTGAATAATAATGGTAGAGAAAATTTTACGTAAATTGATTAATTCATTCCCTCGAAGCCTCTACTTTTTATAGAACATAGTTACATAAAGAAATTTTGATAAAATTGTATTTAATTGAGTGATTATAGAATAATATATATATATATATATATATAATTTTTTAAATGATTCTAGAATTTATCTTTGATGTTATCTATATTATATTTTCACACATTGGATCATTCTTGATAGAAAAAGAAGTAGGTCATCTTTCTTCTACCTATACTGCCTTTTAAAGGGTGTCTATAGACCTTTTATTTATGGTTCATTTCTCTATTATTATTCTTTATTTTCTTCTTACCTTGGATATTATTAAAGAATCTATCATGATTTTTTAGCTTAACATTCCTCGGGTTGTGGTTTATTTTTCTCATATTGATGTGGGGTTGTAAAATAATTTTATTTCCACTTCTAGTGGTTATCACACGTAAATTACCTATTGGATTCATGACTAGTTGGGATGGTAGTTTCCTTAGTTTTTGGATAATATATCCAAAATACTTTTTATTTTTTATTTTAGCTCCATCACATCATTACTAAACACCTTAACATCAGGTTCTTTTTGATAATGCACTATAGGTTGTGTATTGGTGGAGGGGATGTGGAAATTATCTATTTTTATGGAAAGGATGAGGTTGGTAATCTTTTTGGTTATATCTTTATTTATATATTTGCGGAAGTGTTTTTTACTTGGTGGAACTTACATGTTTTTTTCTGGATATGTGGTTAATATTTGTAATACATTCGGAAAGGTGGCCGATTTTGGTATTACAGATATCCAAACCCATAATATACTTTGGAGTTATATATCTATCCTTATTTTTTTATATATTAATTTTCTATACTAGTTGGACTTTTCTTATCATTCAATACCTTTTACCTCAACACATTAATAAGTAAAATGAAATTGTGATAAAGGAAAACCACACAATATATCATAATATTGATGTTCACTAGATTATTTTATGGTCATTTTTATAATAAGAATCATTAAATCATTATGTTTCAATTCTAACAAAGGGGTTGATTAAGATAATCTTACCTCATATAAACCTCTACTTTATGTAACTTTGGTTATAAACTACATTGTGTTTTTCTGTCTTCTCAATGAGTACCTTGTAATATGTTGACATTTTTTATTAGCACTTCCGAGATAATTCATCAAGAAGGATTTTGTATATTTCAATCAAGATATGATAAAAATATTCAAGTCTTGAGCCCTTATGTCTTGATATTAGAAAATTGAACATTGAATCATTACCACTCCTCATGAAGAGTATCTTATGATGATTTTATGATATCATAGATCCCTTTCCCTTTTATTTTGATTCTAACATTTGGAAACAATATTAGAAGGAACATTATTTATAGTTCGTCCCAATCTTGAACTTCTCATCATAATAGGAATTAACACCACCCCTATAGTGTGTAAAATATGTAATTTATCTATAAAAAATTTACTACTAGTGGAAATGATATGTTTTATCTAGTGAAGAGTGCTTTCATAATAGTTGTGACTTCAGAAAAAAGGTGTTTTTTATTTTTTGGTTTTAAACATATGTAATTATGATGTAGATTGAAAATAAGATGTTGAAAGGGTGATCAGGTCTGGGTTGGCATTCCAATTGTAATGTTATACTACTACAAAATTACTAGATCTTATTCTTATTAATTAATGAATTATAGGTTCTACAATATCTTCACCTCCCACCGTTGATTGAATTATTTTGGTGAGGATTAACATAACATATATTTCTTCTTATTTTATCCTCATTTCTACTCATGTATGTGATAAAATTATCAGTCATTCATTTTTTTCCTATGAATTCCATGATTAGCCATTTCCCCATCCACACATTCCATCAATAAACAATAAATTTACCAATTATAAATAAATAATACATCTTATATAGGATTAAATTGACTGTAGGTAGGTGATATATCATCCACTGAGGTAGTATGAAATATACTAGAATAAATCAAACACAACCACACTTGAAATTAAAACTTCTTGGCATAGTAACACCAATTTAAAAAAAGAAATATATTTTATTAGTTTTTGTCAAATAATAATGCATTTAAATATGTTTTCCTTCTCTTAATTGGTAATGAAAATATTTTCCCCTTCATTAAAAGTGTAACAATGTTGATGGTGTAAGGAAAATCCATTACAAAATCAAATATAGGAATAAATAAAATGAGTATTTAATCAACAGTAAAACAATAAAAGTCAAGAACTCTCATACCTAAACTCTATTTTATCGTTTTTAATTCTCTACTTCTTATGGTCATATTCCCTACTTCTTATAAATCTCCAAAAATCCTCTTGTGATCCATGATTTTGAATTTTGAGATGTTATATTTCCCCTAGAAATTATTTTTGAATCATGATCTAGTCTTCCATGAAATTTTAATATTCCATAATTTATCACAATTGAAATATTATTCATGTTATAATCCACATGGAATCCTCTAATTTGTTAAATGAATGATGATTTTGAAACATGATACCGTGTATTGAAGTGAAGATGATCAATATAAAGTTATATTCATTGAAAACATCTAAAGGCATGATGTATAAGTAGCCATGATCATTCGTAAAGTGTGTTGAAATGATTCTTATAAATATGTAGATTATAATTACACATAACATTGGATGATTCTTATATGGTTCCACAATAATTATTATGAAGTGATGGATAATTATTTTATATGTAATGACCATGTTTATATAGCACTGGAAATCCGGATTACGATGGATGGATGATGCTTACCTAACTTGAATTCATGATTATTTTTCACTATATTGATCGTTATAATGTCAATATATTTTATGTATCATTAATAATTCTTGATGGATAAATCCATGACAAACATTCAATCATCATTAATTCATTTACCAACCATCTTATTAATAATTTAATCCAATGTCACATTCCTATATCCAAACCCTCACATTAGTAAGATAAATAACAATTAGTTGTAATACATTAATAATATTCCAAAAATAAAGTTAATAAATTAAATACCCAAATTAACCATTATAATAAAGTAACATAATCAAATTATTTGCATTATTAATTCCAATACTCCTTAAAATTTGACACATAACAAAATATGGTGCTATAAAATGTATTAATATCAATAAAATATCCTAAAGTTTTTGATTGTGTTAGTGAACCACTTTCCCACATTATGACCTATTCCAAAAATATATAGAACCTTCATAGATTAACTCAATACTTTTTTATGCATTTAAAAAATCTCACAAGACATCAAATTTATTCTAATTCACAATAAATAAATCTTTATAACATATAAATACAACTAGAGGTAAGACTATACAAGTTGTAGGATAACCGAGTAGTTTTTTTATCATTTTCACTCTTTCATGGGATAAAATATTCCTCCATGGAATGAACCATCAGTATTCATCATTGTTTGAATAAAAAACCTACTTTAATGGATATATATTCTATACCAAATTTAGAGATAATATAATTCTAATTAAAAAATAACACATTATTGGTGTTCACAGAAGCAACACATTTATCATGTGAAAAGGGAAAAACCCAATATCTTCATCATGTACATACTATAATGATATTCAAGAAGTATGGAAGATTTATTAAATTAAATTTTGAGTTCTTGTGTTCAAATATAAATGGGATTGTGGTAACAAAATTGTTCAACATGATAAATTGATATGATATTATTAAATATAGATAGATTAGAATACATATATGACCCTTTTATGATGGTAACACATGTGAAAAAATTCTCAATGTTCTAAATATATAAAATTTTTATTGGTATATAATTTTACAAGGAATTAATAGTATTTTGATGTTGAAAAACTCAATTATTATGATGAATTATGTGATATCCCTACATCCATGGAATGATTATTAGAGGATTTTGGTGATCAAATCATAGTTATGAGTTGTTACATACAAAATGATCATCTAGATGGAATACAAAAAAATACTTAAGTAATATCGTAATATTATATGGATTATATATTAATTTCTAGTATAAGTACGGAAATTTTACAAAAGCATAGATATATCATTTTACATTTTATCACATTATTTAGTCACATATTGTAACATATATCATAAATTTTCATTTTCATTTATTTTATTTATTTTTCCAATTCATAAATATTATATATAAATGTTGGGTTTTTATAATTTTTCATAAAATGTTTTCTTTAGTATTTATTATTTTATGTTTCATTAGTTTTGTCAGTATTTGATTCATTATTGTTAACTAACCAAATTAGTATTTTAAATTGTTATTGAATGATGTTTTTTTATTTCATTTTATAATGGTTATTCAAATATATATGTAATTTTTTTATTTGTATTGTCACACCATAACATTTAGTTTTATAAAATTATTATTCTTTTCATGGGGTTTAATGTTATCATTTTTCTATGGGTTTGACTCCCAATTTTCTTCATGAGTTTTTGTGTCTTTGGAATGTTTTTGACTCAGTGCATGATCAGTGTGCATGGTTTGGAGGATAAACATTTGACTACCTATCAAAATTGGGGGGTTTTAGTTTAATTTCCTATATAATGGTTTGAAATTCATGTGTAGCCTATGGTTGAGTCCAAATAGTTAATGTATCAGGAGAAACTGTGCGGCTCCCTTATAGTGTCTGAGAACTAGAAAATTAAATTTTCATGGTTAATTAAAACTATTTTGTAATCATATGATTCATTGTTTATTCTTGAAAGATAATGTTTACAAGATTGTAACAATCATTCATAACCCTATGGCCTAACGGTGTGAGGGTCTTGTTTTCTTCGAGATGATGGCGCATGATTGGGGCACAACTTGGTAAAATACGTGACCTAACCATGTGAATTTTCCAAAATCCCTATAAATTTAACTCTATTATATCATCCAAAAAATAAAATCCAACCAATCACACCCACTTCCCAATTTGGTTTTGGTGTCCAAATGGGGCTCTCAAAGCCTCCCCCAATTCCCATCATCCAATAGTTGAATCTCCTCCATCAATATTTTGTATTTTTTCATCGATATTTGATTATTATTTTGCTCTTATCTTCTTCCTCATTCTATCCTCATTTCTATCATGGGTTGGTTCTTTCGTGGAAAAACCCTACAGTGATGGTTGGTTTATGTGCAATGATTCTTCTGATGTTAGGGAGTGTAGTTGTTCTCTTGGGCCTAATTCTTCCATATTTCAATGGTTTCTTCCCCTTAAATACAATTTGAGGTAGGGTTCTCTATCCATTTCATTTTATAAACATTACATTTAATATTGGAGCTTTATTACACAATTTTAAATATTCTCTTCAGGATTTTTCATCCTAAAATCCTTTTTTTTGTCATTCCATGTTTGTGGTTTTTGAAAAATGGTTGTTTCTAAATTAATCTATAATTGTTCCTACCATGTTAAAATGTGCACATTTTGTTGGTGTTTATTGAAATACTCAATTTTTTTGTCAACTTATTTGTCAATTTTTTATTTATTTTTTATACATAGTGCATTTTTTTAAAAATTTATTTCAAGTTGAATAGAGCATTTCATAAGTTTTTGTTTTCCATTATGATTTTGTTGTCTTTTATGATAAAACCTTACGTTTTGGGACAATGTTTATCTGTTTATTTTAATTTACCCCTTAAAATTATTATTTATTTCTATATATATATATATTGAGGTGACATATTCAAATCCATATATGCATTATGTGTAAATATAGATATATGTATGGATTTAAATAGTATTTCTATTGAATGTATTCTATAGAAAATATTTATCTTCCCAAATAGTTCATAAATATTTCCCAAATAAGAAATTAAGTATTATATCATAAACCATAATATAAATTCAACTTTGTATCCAAGGAAATATTAATTTGTAGTCAACTTTCATTGAATTCCCATTTTTAACCTTGAAAACACGACAAGACTTTTCTATGTGTTTGGATTTTATTTTTGAATGAAATACATTAATATTATAAAATTACTTTAGAAATTTCTCAAACGTGAAGGAGCTATTGGAACATTTCAAATGATTCCCATTTAAGTGAAAACCACCATGGAAGTCATCCAGTTAGAGAGGGTCTTCAAAAGGATAGTGTTAGTGTTAGATTGTGGGTTTGGCATGTACATTGGCATATGTTGGTTATGGTTGACATATTTTATGTACATTGGATACTTAAACATCTATATATTATCCCATGGTATCATATAATTCATCTAGAGTGTAGATATATTATTACAATGTATTGTTGATTATATAGGCCAGATTCCCCATTGTAGGTGAGTGTCTATGAGTGTGTTCCACTGATCGGGCCGTTATAAAATAGTTAGTTCGTTATTAACCATGAATCACATTGATATCTGAACACATGGTTATAAACAATGTATGTATAGGGTAGCCTCTAGGGTTGTTTATGATATTACCATTATTCGAAACTCTATATTTCTGTAACATTTTCTTGTCCCTTGGGTTTATTTTTCTATTTTTATTTATATATACATGTAGTTTATTTATATTTTATGATTTTTTATTTAGTTATAATGTAATTATTGTATTTAAATTTTATCCCCAAGATATACATATCCAATTTGTATGTGTTACGTACTTTTTTAGGCTGTAAAACTAGATTTTGAAACTAAGACATGATTTCAATGGAAAGACTTAAATTTTATCAAAAAGGGGAAAATTCAGAAATTTTTTTCTTGTGGAAATGATAAAAACCTAATTTGATATATATTTTAAAAATATTATGTGTAGGATATTTAGGAAATGGTAGTGAATTAATTATGTTGTTCTTACCTACAAAATTGTTACATTCTCACATCCTATTTTTTCTTCTCGACATCATTATACCTGAGCTATTTTTTAGGTTCAGGTTTCGTTCTATTTTTTCCATGGTGTGTGTTGGTGATTGCCGATGGATGGTGACCAGGAGGTCACATGAATAGTGCCTTTGGTTTTGGTTTTCTTTATATCATATGTTTTATTTGTTAAATGAGCCATATTGTTTCCACTGTAGTGACATTTTATTTAATTAGAGATTTATTTATTCAGGTTAAGTTGGGCCTTTTGTTTAATTTTCTGTTTTTCATTATTTGGTAAAATTTTCCCCAATAATTTTTATTATGATTTCTCAATGATGTTCATTGGCCTATGGGGATTTAGGATTTCATTCATTCATTATTATGGGATGTATCGGGTATCCATTTTAGGGATGAACTTGGTCAGTTCATGAAAAAATGTTATTAGAGGAGAACTTTGTTATATGGGGTGTCCGGTAGACTGCAGATAGGATTTTCATGACATGACTGGTTGGTTCGGGAAGAGAATCATGAAATATTACTTATCCTAAAACTCTATTTAATAGGGATTATTGGATTTTGAGTCTTTAATATGGATAGTGGGTTTTATATTGTTAGTTTTTTCAAGTTTTAATGGGTGTGTGGGTTTTAGGGGATAACAATAGAAGTGAACTCGTGTAATATAGTGATCTCACACTGAGTATCAATCATTATGGTGACCTAGTGAATAGTTCAATATTCTCCTAGTGGATGATTAATTATTATCACATGGTCTACTAAACCACTGGTCCAAGCATACATGGACAGTTGTCTCCTATATAATACGATTTTGTGTAAGAAATATTATTGGTTTGATTTTGGTTAGCTTTAGTGGGGTTTAGGTGAAAATGATTTTGGAATTTCAAAATTGATATAAATATTTTTCTATTTTGAGTAGGATTTGGTTTTAAGAGAATTAAGGTGAAATTTGGGTTTTGGAATTGAATATGGGTAAACATAAAAAATGATTTTCTTATTTAGAAAGGATTGATGTGGGAAATTGGAGTGAGTGTAGTGGATATCTAGAAGTGGGATTTTTATTATATTTTCTGTTATACCGTTGTATGAAATATTATAATTTTTTGGTTTAAGTGTTATCTCAGCTCTATTTTGGTTTATGTTTAATTTTTATATTGATTTGGTTTTTTTATTTCATTTTATTTAGAGTATATCACCTAGAAATCTCCCAAATGAATATAAGGATTATCTTCCAATGGTTGAATCTAACTTGACTCCATGTGGGGTAGTGAACCCAATATATTCATTTTAATTTCCCATATTAAATGGTGACTGAGTTCTATTAGGAGTTATATAGTGGCTAGATGAAATTGAAAGGATCTTCACATTCTTGGAAACATTAAAATATGTGATCATTTGAATTTCCCTAGGTCTATTTGAGGGACTGTGTATGGGTATGGGGGACCTATTTGTCACATCCATGTCCCAAGATGGGATGAAATTGGAGATCATCAAGACCTCTTACATCTATTGGTTCAGCCATAAGGAATTAATAATGAATGAAGTGGGAGAGCTTATTGGAATTCATAATGGTCAATTAATGGTAAAGGGGTATGTTTAACATTTCAACGAGTTAGTTCTATTATCATAGAGAAACGTTCACACAAATATTTTTAAAAAATAATCTTATTATGGATGGAATTCCTTTGGAAATATTTGATTGTGTTATTTAATTCATTAATGTTCTATTTAAAATCTTGGTGGAAGAATCATTTTTTTGAAGTGTTGGTTTTCAGAGGGAATCATGTGGTGGTTGGTAGTCTGATTTCCCGAGGTAGTATGGAGGGATCACTATTGGGTTAGGTGAATGAACAAATGGAACCAATTAATTGAGAATGTTCTTTATTAGTTCTGGATTCTCATTAGAAATACCACTCAATCCTGTATTTTGAGTGTGGTCTAATTAGCAATTATAGTAATTCAATATAAGAATAATGTATTCATAAAAACCAATAAATTACCATACATCACATTCTATGATTATTTTTATAAGAATATTTTGTTGTTTTCATCTATTTTTTCTCCCATAACACTCTGTTTTTTCTCTTCCTCTTCCATTTCAGTCTTATCTTTGATCTGTGAAATATTTTTCTGATCTACTATTATATTACTATTTGTAGACATATGTGTCTTATGGAATATTGAATTGTACTTTGACCTAGTGTTCTATTTTATTTTCCATGGTTGATACCCCTTTTCATGTTTGGGTTGTATCTTGTGAATGTCTAGATCAGTTTAACCGTCATGACATCTTGTTCATAAATGAATGGGAGATCCACTATGGATATCACCTTTATTTTATATTATGATTTCCTATTTCTACTTTTTTGATTAAGGGATCACAATAGAGTTAGTGGTTTCATTCAATTTCATGCTCGCTCTATTGATTTCATTTTTGGTGTAATTTATTTAGATCCGATAGTCAAATTTTTATTTATCATCATGAACATAGTGATAATATATGTACATAATTTTTTTAGGTGGGATTAACGGGGAAAAATTAAATTTTATTTTCCATATTATTTTTTTATTTTTCTTGGTGATTATTAATTTCATTGATCTTTATGTAGGAATGCTAGAGATATTTCATGTTTTTTTTAATTTTTATTATTTGGCTCGGTGAAAGGGTAGTTCACAATGTTTTTAGGTAATCCAGTTGAATAAAAATCCAAGACCGTGTTTCATGTTCAGTTTCTTCATTAATTTTTTTCTCACATTGGAAGTGAACAGTTGATCCCCATCTATGTGATTCTCAGGATAAATCATGGAGTTATGTTGAGGTTTTTTAGAACTAGTGTAGAACATGTACAGAGATAGAGGAAAATACATTAAAAGAGTGAATGGGTGTATGAATTATTTACACCCATGGTTTAAATAGTATATGAAATAGTTCAAAACCATGTGTCTATACCATGTGATCCCCTTGTGTCTTTCATAAGAGGGCTCATTGTTGGTTTACAGTTCAGTAAACCCTGTAATCTAACCATGCAACTATCCCAGAATCCCTAAAAAAAATTCTATTATATCCTTCTAATAATAAATTCCAAATAGACCCTACACTCCACCATTTAGTTTTTTCCAATGATGGTTGATCACAAACCCTCCCCCTTTATCCTCCTCCAATATTTCATGCCCATCCATAGATCTTTGGTATGATTTCATCGGTCTTGGATTATTTTTTGTTTTTTATTTTCTTTCCATGTTGTTTACCCTTTCGTTATTGGTTTGGTTCTATCTTATCTAAACCCTAGAGTTATGGATGCCTAATTTTTTATGATTATTTTTATGTCAGGGTGTGGGGATGTTCTCTTTGTCTCAGTTCTTCACTTTTCCAAAGGTTTCATTATATTCTTATACTAGTGATGTGGGTGTATACATCTATTTACTTTGTGAAACATTAAATGTGATGCTTCAGGTTTCCTAAATAAATTTTAATCCTTCTCTTCATGTTTTAGATTCCAAAAAATTTATTTTTATGACTTTCCATGTGTGTTTTTTGAAAAAAAATGGGTTTTTTAAAGAACTAAAATTTTATGCCTATATGTTTTCAAAGTGTACATATGAAAGGTTTTTGGTAATATTTAAAAAAAAATTATAAAAAATATTATTGGTGTTTAAAGTGATGTTTATCCTTAGTGGAGTAATCAATACATGAAATAAAGTTGAAATTTGGTTTGGATGGGTTTTGGTTTCCCTTTCGAAATTTGTTTCCATTTTTGAAAAAAAAACTTGTGTTTTGGACAATGTTTTCAAGTTTCATTAAAATTAACCATTGGATTTCCTAGGGATTATCATATATATGTTGGGTGTGATATGAACAACAAATAATAATTATATCAATGGTAATTCTATTATTATAATTATTTTATATAGTATAAATCACATAAAATAACATTAACAACACAATAAAAACATTATAATTTAAGAATGAATGAAATAAGACAAATTAAAGAACCATTACCGATTGAATAGTTACATGACCCTTAAAATTGTAATGTGATCCTTCGGAATAGTAATTTTTCCAATAGAATAGTAACATCACCTATGAATGTAAAAATAAAATTTTGGTATCTTATCAATGAAAATATGATATATTTATATCATGGTATAAGTTAATTAATGTTATAAAAATTATAAATTAAGTGTTGGTTTTGTGTATGTCATAAATATTTAATTACAATTTTATAATTAATAAAATTAATTAAAATAGATAATATTTTCATAAAATATATTAATAAATTATTAATTTTTGGTCTTTTTTTTATAATATAATTTTATGTGACCTTAATTAATATATCAAAGAGTCCTAAAATCAATTATGATTTTAAAATAAATATTTTCCAACAAATGATTATTTTAATTAATAATAGATTTATAATATTTTAAAAATTGTTTCCATTAAATGGATGTTTTTTATAATTATATATTTCAACAAATTTGTAGGGTTATGTTTTGGGATTTTTCTAAAATAGTTGAATTTTTGGTTAAAAGTGAAATACAATAATTTATCATTTAAAACATTATAAGATAAATTTACTATTCCTTGAGTCATGGATGATTTAATAACTAACCTATTGAAATTTCATTTACTCTTTAATGTATATTATTGTAAGGTTTAAACAATTCGTAGTCTTTATCCAAGATAATTTACTAATGAATATAATAATAAAAGCCCCTCACTTGTACCCTATAAATACAACCCCTCAACACATCTTCTCCTTACACCACTTAAGAATTGAGATTTTCCAAATTATATCCCATCATATTCCCAATCCTATCCCCCAAATCCAAGACAATTTTTTATCAACAAAAATACCAAATCCAACTTCCCTAAATACGTACTCGAGGAGACGAATTCAAGAGGTAAATTCCTTTTTCATTTGATTTTAATTTCTTTTCAATTTCTTTTCATTTCTAATTATATCCTCACATCCCCTTATCAAAGTTGGATTATAACTATATTATCTTATATATACTAATGTTTTACCATGTTAATGGAATAATACATCATAAAACTTTGTATCATCCGCCTTTTATTCTAAAAATGAAAATATCATCCCTAAGTTGTTGATTTATTTCCATCGGGGACGATACGTTTTCCATTTCCTTTAAAACCTTCATTTTTGGTAATAATACAAATATAATAATTGAAAAATATTATAAAATGTATGCTATTACATTTTTTTATATTTTGGAACTATCATATATATTAATATCAATTAATATAACATAGTTCGTTATGATCGAAAACAAAGAAATTAATCTAAGCGATTACCATTAACATTTTATCCAATGAATAATAATCATGTCTGAAAAAATAATATATATGACTATTTATTCATATTTAATTTCCATAATGACATATAAATTCAATTATTTATAATTATTCTCATTTTACATAACCTTCCATTCATATATACAGCTAAACAGATCATGAAAACCAAGAAATTAAACTCCTCCAAATAATGAAATTGAACTCTATAAGTCATAAAAATAGACATAAAAGAACTTTATAAAATTATTTTTAATAACATACATGTACAAGTGGGTTTTGATGTAGTAATTAATAAATATAATTTTATTTTCCATGTTATTTAAGTGAAAAAAGAATTTAGTCATAAGGTAAATGGATTCTTGAAACAAATATCCATTCTTTTGGTTATTCCTCTTCCACAAAAAATTTCATTGTCGATTTTGTATTATTTTTCATAAAACACACTTTCATTGTTATTAAAATTTATATTCAAGGATATATAGAATTATAATCATTTTTATGAAAAATGAAAAGGGGTTTCCAAAAGAACCATTGTTTCAAAAATAAATAATTTAATTCTCTTCAGATTATTTCATCTTCATTCAAGAATGAGGATTCTTATACCAAGTGTTTTATTCCCTTATTATTTTAGGAACCCCAATGATTATTTCTTAATGAATTTTTTATAAAATTATAAAGAAACCAATTTCTCTTCCATGAATTATTTTTGTTAATGTGTTTTATACGTTCTATGTCGTATGCATTATTTTGTAAATGTTATTATGTGACTGATTCATCTAGAATTAAATTTTTCTCTAATTAATTGGATAATGTTTTGTATCTCATGATATAATGTGAAATTTTCAGGAAAATGATGCTCTATTTTTTCATTATTATTATATTATTATTATTCACATATGTTATCCTTCAACATAAGTTTATTATTACTTTTAACATTGTGTGGTATTTGACCACTAATATACAATGATTAATTTTTATGCATTACCATATTACATACCTATAGAAAATGAATCATCACATGAAGATTATGATAACCCCATGATTATGTTATGAGTATGATGATGATTATGCTCATCCATGTTATATTTATCCTTATCTCTCTATCCTTTTACTTTTATTTTATATCACCCCTTACTTTGGATTATATCATAACGTGGTTACTTATACTATAAAGTACATGAGGTATACTAATAATCTATAGAGTAAGGAATAAAAAATGTTTATTTTGTGTTTTTTAAATTTTATATAATATCTTAATCTTCTAAAGACACTAATCCTTTGGAACCAAGATTATAAGGATTTTATATTGTGAATCATTATAATGATTTAATAGTCATGTATGAAAATATAGGGTTTCCATAGTTTTTATTAGATAATGGTATAGATTATTTCGGAATTAGGATCAAAGAACAATAGTGAAAACACTTATTATGATAATAACTATATGTACGAAAATAATAAGATTTTATAATAATAGGGATCCCACATGATATGCCGTTAGAGTAAAAAACACAAAGGAATAAATTATTTATTCATAACTTATTGACATATGTCTTGTTCAATCCTTTTTTCTTTGAAAATGGTGTGAACTAGGAAAAACCAGAGTAAAAATAAGAGAAAGAAAATGAAGTGATTGCCTGAATGACATCCCCAATGCCTGAGAGGTGGTGTTCAAAATTTGATGGCGATGCTTACCCAAATCACTCTGGATATTAACAATAAACTAGATAATGTGGAACATCCACCCCCCATAAGAGGGAGTAACTAGATTTTAAGTATTTAATACTGAAATGACCACTAATGTATAGTGGACCTTTCAATCCATTAGTCATGGAATAGTTGGTCAAATCAATGGAGAAGATATTTTATGTGCTTCACTGTTCTGAAATGGGGAAGGTGAAAATGACCATTTACTATTTAGATAGAGAGGACTATCAATGGATTCCATTAAATAATAATAATGAAAAAATGTAATAAATTAAAAATATAGAGTGGGAGGACTTCATGAAAATATTTCTAAACAAGTATTTCACTCGAACTCTTTGTTCAAATATTAATAGATAATTCGTATAGATGAAGGAAAAGGAATTGTAATCTCTCACAACTTATGAGGAAAATTACACATGTCTTTCAAGGTAGTCCTTTGGTTATGTTATCAACAGTTATTGAAAAATAGTTAAATTCTTTAGTGGTATAAAATCACACCTTTAAACGGCTATTGCTATTCAGGAATTTGGGAGTTATAAAAAAGTTTTCTGATATGCTCTCAATGTGGAGATGGATTTTTCTGAATGGTCCCATAGATATGGGGTTATTAAAAAAAGATATTTTCAATATCTAGGATTTAATGAAAAATGTAGAAATAAAAATAAACCACTCACATGTAAAAAATGTGGGAACAATCATCATTTAAATTTCCCCAAAGGGGTGGGGAAATTTTTCAAGTGTGGGAGAGAGGGACACCAAAATTATTAATGTTGAAGAGATTTGAGGATGATGGTTGTTGTATATTAGGCATGGATAGCACCCCCATGGTTCAATGTATCAACTCTAGGGATCAAGGTTACTATATAATTCAGTGCACTAAAGCAGAACATATTATTGGTAATAAACATTAGGAACCACCAATGAGAAAAGTTAAAGGGAATGTGTATTCCATAACTAATGCCGAGATGGATCCCAACTATGATTTGGTGAATGGTACACAGGTTATTCATTCAAAAAAAGATACTGTATGATTTTATTATGGTTCAACACACTCATTCATATCTTGCATGTTTAGTTGAACTATTCAAACACCACCTCAAAATATGGTGGTTGGGTAATCTGTGAGATTAGAAAATCGAGAAATTATTCCATACAAAGAATTCAACTCCGCCTTCGTTAATGTTTTTGGAATGAACCTCCAAAAAATATTTCATTTCATTCTTTGGTTATTTTTGATGCTATATTGGTCATGGATTGATATATTTATACAAGACCATCATTAACTATGAGGAAAGGGAGAGCACTCTTCACATCATGAGATATCATCTAATTCTATGAAAGTGTAAGGATAAATATTAATCGTCTTCAGAATAATTAAATGATGTGTAGATATTAATTTTTTATGATAAAACATATATAGCTCAAATGATTCCGATAAAGGAGAAAATAATTCTCAAGGACATTCCTATTATGAGGGACTACACTAATGTGTTCCTTGAATAATTACAATTTTCTTACCCTTTATGGAGATGTGGAGTTCTCAATTTTACATATTCATATACCAATTATTAAATCATAGATTTAGTATAGAATGGACACCATTGACTTGGAGGCACTAATGAAGTAGTTACTAGTGAATCTAGAAAAGGGTTTTATATTCCTAAGAGCTTCATGATGGGGTGTTCCAGTACTTTTCTTCAATAAGAATTATGGATCAACACACATCTATAAAAATTATCATGATCTCTACATAATTTCAATAAATAAAATTTACCCCATTCAACGAATTGATTACTTGTGCAATCAACAGTGTGGGGCCAATAGTTTCACTATGGTGGACCTTTGGTTGGGATATCACCAATTAAAGGTGAGGAAGGAAGTTATTAAAAATACTTCCTTTTGATCATGTTATGGAAACTATGAGTTAATAATGATTCAATTCAGACTGACTAATGTTATAGAAATAATCATGGACATAATTAATATTGTCTTCTGAGAATACATTGAATTGTTTTTGGTAGTATTTATGAATGATATTCTCATGTACTCCAAGATCAAGGGGGAAAATAAGGATCATTTGAATACTATTATAATGACCCTATAAAGGGAGAATCCATATGAAATGTACAGTAAATTTGAGTTTTTTTATGGAGGGTGTATCATTATAGGGGCATGATAACACCAGTAAAGGAGTATATGTAGATCCTTCCACGAAAAAGGATGTCGAATAGTGGCCCTGAATAACATCTATAATAGACATATGTAGTTTCCTGGTTCTATATGGGTATTATCATAGATTATTCTAGAACTTCACACAATTTTCAAATCCACTAACTAGGACAAATCAGAAGGGATTACAATTTTTCCGAACCAATGAATGTGAAGACTACAACAAATAATAAAAAAAGTATCTTATAATCACACCATTACTCACATTTCTGATAAGTGGGGAACTCTTGGTGGTATACAAAAATGATTAAAATAATGCAATATGATGTGTAATAAAACAAAATGTTAAGGTGATATTCTAAAACTCATGACATTGGAAAATTCTCGAGAAAAACCATCCACATACAAGAGGGGGAGTTGGAGGTTGTGATCTTAGGGTGAAAATTTGATTGCATTATCTATTTGGGGAGTTGTGTGAGATATATACTGGTTCAAAGATCCTTGTATATATATATATTCAAACAGAAGTAACTTAATACTTTCTACTAAAGACTGTTATATCTCATAATGATTATGAATTCTCAATCCACTACCATATTAGTAAGGAAAACAAAGTCATAGATACTCTATGTATAATTAATTCTACAACATTATTAATGATGATAAGTGAGAAGGATCCAATCATCTTTTATTTTTAAAGGATGGAGTTGGGAATAATTAAGAAGTTATATCACCAATCCTTTCTCAAATTACTACTCAACCATCTCTTATGATGAAAATAAATAATGATCAAAGGAATGATGTGTAAATTTAAAAAAAGGTAGAAGCTATTTGAAATGGGAATTAATTAGAGGTCAAAATTGATGAGGAATGGGTTTCAAGATATGTGTCATGACTATGTGTACCATAAAATATATAGATAAAAAAGGATCTTCGAAATAGCACCCATAGATCCAACTTCTCTATCCACGTAGGGAGCACAATGATTTATAAAGACCGTAAAGAGAATTGTTGTTGTGAGATTACGAAAAGGGAGATCACTGAATATACATCAATTTTAATAGTAAGATGGTAAGTGAAGGCTAAAAGAAGGAAATATAAGTTGATGATGCAGCCATTACCAACACCAACCTATAAATTGGAAAACATAACCAAGGAATTTTTCACCAAACTCTAAAATAAATCCATACTAAACAATGCCATATGGATTATTATGAATCATCTCATAATGAAGTATCACTTTATCAAAAATAGAGAGGAATTTTCACTAGATAATATTCCAAGGATATACATTAGAGAAGTGTTAAACCTATATGGAGTACCACAATCAATTATGCCTGATCAAAATATGAGATTCAACACCACATTCTGAAAAAGTCTCCAACATGATCTAAACAATGAGCTGAACATTATTATGGTTTATCATCCTCAAAATGATTGACAATCTATGCCGAAAATTTAGATAATGGAAGACATGTAGAGAGAATATTCTATGGACATAAAAGAAGGATTAGACCGACATCTACCTCTTGTTTAGTTCTCTTACAACAACTATTTTTTCATGAGCATCCAAATGGATACATATGAAACCCTTTATAGGGAAAGATGTATAACAAAAATGTTTTGGGATAATGTCAGGTAATGTAAGCATTTGTGACCTTACATGGTCGAAGAAATGGAAGAGAAGTTGAAAACCATTCAACAACAAATCAATGTAGCCCCAATTTGGTAGAAGTTCTATACATATAATCATTGATGAAAGCATTAGTTTATGGTTAGAGACATATTATTCTTCTACATACTTCCATGAATGATGAACATGGGATTTGTGGAGAAAGGATTGCTGAGTCCTAGGTTTGTTGGACTATTTGAGATCCTTGATTAGGTCAAAGCGGTGGACTATAGACTGTCACTTCCACATAACATATATCAAGTACATGATTTATTATATGTATCCCTCTTAATGATTTATATACAAAATCCCTCATATGGACTAATTAGGAGGGGGTATCGTTGGAAAATTATCACCCCTATGTGGAGGATCCACTGAAGAACTTAGACCATAGAGATAAATTTCTATGGAACTAGAATAATAACCAAGTGAAAGTACCTTGGAGAAACCATATGTAGAAATAGGAAAAAATAGAAAGTACTGGAAGCAATGAAGGAGAAATATCCTCACATGTTCTCATCTTAGTTTGTAAAATGAAATTTTAATGGAGAAATTTCTTAAGGGGGGAGAATGTTACAACCTAGAATTCTATAAATGGAAATTACCTTATTATAAATATTTCATGTAATATAAATAAAATAAAATCACATTAAGAACACAATATAAGGATTTATAAATGCAGTATCAATGAAATTAGATAAATTAAAGAACCATTATCGATGGAATAGTAACATGACCCTTGGAATAGGAATGAAACTATTAAGAATTGTAAATTAAAATATATGATAATAACTCACCTATGAATGTATTATTAAAATTTTGGTATCTTATGAATTAAAATATCATATATTTATATCATATTATAAGTAAATAAAAGTTTTATAATTGATAAATTAAGTGTTGGTATTTTTGAGGACATAAATATTTAAGTACTATGTTATAATTAATATAATGATTTAGAAGAAAATTTAGGTTAATAAAATTGATCTATAAGTTAATATTTTGTAGCCTTATTATAATAATATAATTTTATGAGGTGTTAATTAATTTTCCAACATTTCATAAAACGAGTTATGATTTTAAAATGTTTATTATTCAAGTAAATTATAATTATAATTAAAAATTAAATTTATCATATTTATAAAATAATTTTAATAAAATTGATTTAATTTTTTAATTCTATATGTCAAAAAATGTTATAGTGAATTTTTTGGATTTCTCTAAAATCGTTGAAATTTTCGTGAATAGTGTAATAAGGCAATTTATGGTATAAAACATTATAAGTTAAATTAATTATTCTTATAGTAATGGATGATGAGAGAACCATAATCTTGAACTAGATTTAATTATTTAATATATTTAGTGATAAAGTTCACTCTATTTATAGTCTTGAAAAAATTAATAAACTAATAAATAAAATAATCAAAAAACACCCATATCATCCCATATAATTACCACCCTCACAACTTCTTCTCCTCACAACTCCAAAAATTTAACGATTCTAAAAATTATACCAAATACTATTCCCATTCCTCTCCCCCACTTTAAATATCCTTTGGTCTAAATAAAATACCAAATCCAATTTCTTGATGAGGGTTCTCAATGAGAAGAATTTAAGAGGTAAATTCCCCTTTCATTTTTATTTAATTTCTTTGAAATTTATTTCCTTTTTTTTATTATATCCTCACATACCCATATCCATGTGTTATTATAACTCCATTATATTATATATATTATATAATTTTATTATTTTAATGGAATAACCCATCATCCAGTCTCTTCTCTTAGGAAATATATTCTAAAAATGAAAATATTATCAGTGAGGTGTTGATTTGTCGCCTTCAAGGTAGAAAAGTTTTCATTTTCCTCCAACACATCATGTATAGTGATGAATACATTATAATATTTCAGAAATATTTGAAAATTTATTTTATAAACATTTATATATTATATTACTAATTTATATACAAAATACTTATTAATAAAACAAAATTATTTTGTATTGAAAAAAACAACCAAAATAATATAAACGAATATCATTTACATTTTATATAATATATCATTATCATATCTAAAACAAAATAATATATATGAACATTTATAATTAATTTATTTCCTTAATTATATGTAATTTTAATTGTGTATTATTATTCTCATTTTAGAAAATCTTCCATATAAATATATAAGTAAATAGATGAGAAAATAACGAAAATGAACAATAAAAAAATGATTTAATTTAACTATATGTCTCATGAAAAAATCCATAAAAACATAATAAAAACATAATAAATCAAATTAATTTAAAAAAGGATCATGATTAAAAAATCAATGATTCCAATTTTCTTATTCACTATATTAATGTTAATAAAATTTTTAGACATAAGGTAAGGGGATTCTTGAACCCCATATCCTTTCTTTGGGTTATTCTTCTTTGATGCCAAATTTCTATGTGGTCGTGTATTTAACATCATTAAAATATAACTTATTTTTTTTAATTTTTATAGTTTGGGATATATGTGTTTCTAATTTGGGTTTATGAAATTAAATAGTTTTCCCATAGAAATCTTATTTAAAAAATACTCATTTTTTACTTCTCCAGAAATCGTATCTTCCTCACTTGAGATTGATGACTATTATACCCATTATTCTATTCACTTATTAATTTTTAAGCCCAAAATTTTATACATGAACCAATTATTTTTTAAATTCTTGTGAAACTAATTTCATTTTCCATTGGTAGTTCAGTATAATGATTGTTATATGTTCTATGTGACATGCATGATTGGTTCAATGTGATGATTTAATGGGTGAAAACTAAATTATATACTTCTATAATGAAATGGGTAATGTGAATTATCTTATAAGATAATGTTAAATATGCATGAAAAAATTACTATATTTTATTAAAATGTTCATCTTATAATTATGGACATATGTTGTTCATAAACATGATGCTAGATTTTTTCACTACTATGTGTGGTATTTGACCACTAAGTAATAATGATTCATTTTTATGAATTGCCTCATTCAATGCCTATATCTAATGATTCCTTTTATGATTGTGATGATGATCCAATGATTATGTTATAATGAATACGATTATTCTCAACCATGTTATATTGATTCATGGCTCACTATCCCCTTAATGGGATTTTATATCACCAGATTATTTAATTTTTATTTTTTTATGATTAGTTATACTATGGAGTACATGACTACCACAAAGAATATAGATAATAATTATTTAAATAATTTTTATGTTTTATTTTTTAAAATGTTATGTATCACCCATATTTTCCAAAGATAATAAACCCTTGGATACTGCATTATAAGGATTTTATATTTTTTATCATTAAAATTATGTAATAGTCATGTATGAAAAAGTAGGGACACTATAAAATATGTATATCTATATGTGCATGATGTGTACATATAGATGTGTGCATGAATATAAAATTTAATTTTTATAAAACTGAATTTTTGTAAAATGTAGATCTTCAGAAATGGTTTTGTGGTTTCTAACCATTTAAAAATAAGGATTTATGATTTGATTAATAAATCCACACATTAAAAGCCTTTTTGGCACCTTGGAAAGATGATTTGATACTCATATTTTCTTGATGGCATGTTTAGGACCTTAAAAACACAACTAATGATTTCCATGGGTTTGGAATTAGTTTTTGAAGGAAATACATTATTCCTATAAAATTATTTTGGACTCTTCTCAAAGGGGAAGGAGTAGTTATAAAATTTCCAAATTTTCCCTTTTATGCGAACACACCCATGGAAACCCTCTAGACATAAAGGGTCTTAAAATGGATGGTGTTGGTGTGAGAGAGTTGTATGGGAATGCACGTGGTCATATATTGGTTATGGTTTAGATGTTTTATGGGACATATCTACATCGCCTTCCATATACTATATTATAGGACCCTATATGTCGTATAAAGGGTTGAGAAATTATTACAATTAATTCCTAATTATATGGACTACATCCCCCATGAAAAAAAATGCCAAGGTCAGAAGTTCCACTGGTCAGTCCAGTGTAGGGAATTTGGTTGGAGATCAATTATTGATCACATCAATACAATAATAGTTAGTTCCAAACTAAGTACATATAGGGTTTCCCCTTGAGATGTTTAGGATATTCCTTTGATTATAAACTATTATTTTCTATTATTTTTTCATGGACATTTGTTCAATTTTCTACTTTTATTTATATGTTTGTGTTGTTCTTGTATCGTTATTAATATTTTGTTTTGATATACTATAATTCATGTGATTTATGTTTATCCAGATTTTTCATGAATCCTTTGGTTCTATTTCCAACCGTTGGATTGGATTTTAGAAATTGATTTTGAAACAGAAATAAATTTTCAAAAGAAATCCATAAATTATTTCAAATGGGGGAAATTTGGTATGTATGTCGATTCCTGTAGAATTGATAAAATGTTACTATATATATATATATATTTATAAATGTGTTCGTAATTTTTTTGGAAATGGTAATTCATTGATTCTATAGTGCTTTCTTACTGAGCTATGGTATTCTCACACCCTACATGTGCCTCTTGATGTCAAAAGTCTTGAATTATTTTCAAGGTTCCGGTTTTGTTCTGTTTCACTCATGTTGAAGGTTAGTCATTGTGGGTGGATGGTGACCAAGTGGTAAAATTGAGATCACATATTATTTTATCTTTGTTTTAGTGTTTATTTCTTATAAGGTATCTAGGTTTTATTTTTTCCCAGCTGTTACATCATTTTTGTCCATAGACATATGTATTTTGGTTATGTTGTGAACCTTGTATAATTTTTTATGTTTTATAATTTTTTAGAAAAATAATCCCTTATTATTTATTATGTGAGTCCCTAATTATTATTTTCATCCTATAGGGATTGGGGATGCACTTTGAGCCTTGTTGCAAGATAGTTCGAGTATCCCATTTATGGATGACCCAATTTGGTTTGTGACATGTGTAATCATTTATATAGGTTTTCATTTCATTTTTATGTCATTTCAATTCATATTTACATTTTTATCTACTTTTTTATCACTTTAGTTATAAACTTAATAAAATAGGAATAATTTATTATGATTACTTTTGTTTAGTTTTAATTGGATCATTTTCATTTTTCTTTTAAATTTTAAATCTAATGGTTGGATTTTTATAATATTTTAATAAATATTTTTTACTTTATTTGAATGATAATGTAATATTAAACTACTAATTTGCATCAATTATGTACAGAGGACCCTATACATGATTTTTCTATGGATCCTCCCCATATATATACACAAGATCATTCTACTTCCACTAGGTTAAAGAATAATTATAGGATTGGTAAACTTGGCTAGACAATATTTTCTGGACAATGAGTTACTCAAATCTATAACCAGATGATATCTATTGATTTTGATGATAATGTTAATACCATGGGTCTAAATTAAAAAAATAAACATTTTTTCAGTCATTATAGTTTTATTAAAATCAAGAATTTTTATTTTTTATTATTGATGGGTCAAAAAGAGGACACCAGTTCATCTATGGGAGACAGTTTTTGTATGATAATATATTATTAATTTACTTATAATGAATTTTTTTTAGCAATATAGGTTATTTTTTCCTTATCATTAGACGAGATATGATTTATAGGACACTACTGAAGATTTAATGATTTTTTTTTTACTTTTTTTAATAGGAGATGAAGGAATTTTAAATCAATCCTATCTTTGGATTTTCTTATTGTGAAAGATAAAATGAAAATCCTTACAATGTATATTATTTTGTAGATGAATCTATATGTATGAATTTTTAATAAAGTGGATTATGAGAATAAATTTTGATAAGGGTATTTCTATATTTTTAATATTTTTTTATAATCTGAAAACACAATTATATTAATGATTTATTTTTAATTAATTAACAATTAAATAATAGGTTACATCAGAAAATACAATTGATAAATATAGACTCACATAAATTATCTCAAGCAAGGTATCCATTATTAGAAGAGAAATTGACTGCTGAAAACATAAACAAATTTGAAAGAGAGGGTATTTATGTTAAATATATATTTACCATCTTTTCCCCAAGCAATGCATGATAAATAAAAAAGGACCTATAAAATCTGGAATATATCTTACAAAATAATCTAGGTATTATGATGATATCCTTATAAATAGTTATTTATGTTATATTAGTTAATTTTAAACTCTTTATACCATGTAATTTACTAATTTTTTTAAATAAAAAATTTACATAGGAATCCATTGAGGAGATGAAAACATAAGGGGATAGAAGTTTTTGAGGTATAGTGAAAGAGGTTAGGGTGATGTAAAATAATGTAAATTCATCAAATTATTAATATTTATCCCCAAAATTAGATGAATTGTTACACCAAAACCCATGTGATAGGATAATCAAACTATAATCAATAATTGTTTTTATATAATAAGTATTACCATGCATAGGAATTTTTTATTTATTGATGATTCAATAGAATAATTATTGGTGTACCGTTATTATGGAAATATGAATCAGAGGTATAATCCATCTAGTAGTGATACACTTGTACTATGTGAACCTCATAACATTACTATAAAAATAAAAATGTTCTATCGTGAATTTCTATAATGTTCTCCCCATACAATATTTATATCCATAAGAATCCCTTTGAGGTAGAAGGTTTATTTTTTCTTCCTACACTTGTGAGGGTGGAATATGGGGACCACTATTTCCAATCAAGGATAAATATGTATTATTTATTGAATAAATAAATTCACATTAATGAAAATAGTGTTTGATATATCAAATCTCACCAAATCATTAACATGGAAAGTTATTCCTCATTGGTATTTAATAAACATTTAATAATTATTATTTATTTAAATAAATAAATATCTCTTCCCTATTTATTGATAAATTAATAAATATTATACTCACATAAATAGAGAATAAATATTTATTAAATATTCTAATCAAAAAGTTATTTTCTCAAATCACTAGGGACTATATATTTGTTATAAATTCAAAATGAATAATTATTAAACCACATATTAGAATAATATTTAATAAACATGTTAAATTTATATATAATTTAACTAATGTTCTGAAAAGAGTTATTATGTAATCATTTAGGACCCTTTTTAATGAAATTAGGCAGTACCACCTAAATTATAAGGTTAGAATTTAGAAATATATCGATGAACCCATAGAGAAATAAGTCTAATGTCTTAGTAACAAAACCCCTATTTGAATACATAGTATATATTATAATCCATTTGAAATGATATATTTAATCATGTAGGTTTCATACTAACAACAACAACATATGATCTCGATTTAACTTTATTTGACTTTCTTGAAATGACCTTATTGATAGAATTGTATAATCATAGACTTAATAAAGAAGTTTCATTAACATAAAAGGGGGTGAAATACCAACGTTTATTAATGTAGAAATGGTTAAAATCCATTATTGGTTTATTCATTAATGTAATAGCAGTCATAAAACACCCAACATGTAATGAACTGAACTATTATTAATAATATTGTCCTTATAATTTAATTAAATGCCTGGTTATGTCACATGGTTATAGAAAACACAAGAAATTATTTTTATTTATTTTATTCCATCTAATTTAAAATGAATATTAATGTATCATTACTGTTAATAATACTAATGTTTAATAGTGATCACACTTTTCGTATCAATATAGGGATATAACAAATCTAATTGAAAAAGACAACAGATGTGATGGCCTTAACCAGTAGGATCATACCCTATGAACATAATTTATCATAGCTTATGGAGAGATCACATCACTAAGATTTTCTTTCGATGAATCACAATATGATATCTAATAATATAATCATGAGAAAATCTATTTAAGATAGAAGTTCAAGATTATCAACAACTAAATCATCCCATGTATGCCAAACCAACCCATTAATGTCTCACCATTACACACCATAATCTTAAGAAGTTTGAGGGTGTATTAAATGGATGTGTATCTATAACCTAGCGATTTTATTATGTACATTATCTTTGTATAGAATAATGGACATATTTTTTTTCTATTATTGTTATTTTATAAATTATTTTCATTTTCATACAATAAAACACAAATAGTATTTTTGTGTAATATTGAAATTAAATTAAAGAATTTATTTTGATGAATTATTTGATTTTGGGAATAAATAATTTTTCACGAAAATATTATAATAATGATAATATATTTTTTATGATGTTTTTTGTTATTTTTATAGGGGTTCTAAAACTGTTATTGAAAAAACCCCGTCAATTCTTAATAAATGTATATTTCATTTAAAAGTAAAAATTAAAATATTAATAACTTTTTTTATCTGAAATGAATGTTATTTTGTGAATTATAATGTTGAAGTTATCGAATGGTTAATTTTTCATAATTTTTTGAGACAGTCAAATTTTTGGGTAAAAAATTAAATACCTTATAAATATACTGTATGTATTATGAGATTAAAAAAGACAAAAAGTGTTTTATTAAATAAAATAAAAGGCATAAACAAATAAATATATTTTTTTAACATAATTAGATTTTAATATTATTTAATTACTTTTATACATCCATTATGTATCCTCTAAACCATTAATATAATATAAGATTCTAAAATCTTTTTTTACTATATGACTCTACTCATCAAAATAATATGCCTTATTTTAGTATGTTCGGCCATTTTACTTATAATATATTGTAATCCAATCCCAATTGGTAGAAACCATGGAACAATCCATGGCAAGGTTTTTGGTTTTGGTAAAAAAAATTATATAGTGTCAAAAACCTATGATTAACATATAAAAATAAAAATCCCAATTATTTTCCTATTTAAACCCTCCCAATATGCAATTTATCTTCACTAAAAAAACTTTTATAACATCATTAATCTGACCTACCTTCTCTATAATCCTCCCATGTTTCCCCAATCATTCATTATACTCATTACAATCATTTGGAGTCACACACTAAAGGAAGGGATCCCTAGCTTCTGATCCTTATTCATGTTTCCTTATTATCATATGACTTATATAAAAATTATTATAGTTTGGATATGTATCATGATTACATATTACTATGTATTTGATTCAATAAATTTTTATACCCCTTTCACTATCATCAACCCATTTTATTAATTTTTATGTGACATTGTTATGCTTCAAAATTTTCGGTACCATTTTCGATGCCAAATAATTTGTGTAGTGAATACCATTCCCATTTCTTATATTGTTTATTCCCATTGAAACACATATACATCATTTTATTTGGACTTACATGTATGTATTCAACACTCCTTGATCATTTAATAAAATCTTATGAGTAATGAAACCATGTTTTATGTTCTATGTGGCACACTTAAGCATGAGAATGAAATGAATGTAATGGGTACACCTGAAATTATATAGCGCACTAATGCATTTGGCAATGATTCATATCATGATAAGTACGTTGGTAGAGGGAGTGAAACTAATTAATTTATGGATTTTTTCCATCATGATTTCTTGGATCTTATCCTTGACCTATGATTATAATGTAGTGTTTTACATCGTTGCTGCATTTTTGATGTTATGATTATCATGCTATATCATGCCTTATTGTTTATGTTCCTTTAAATTGACATTGATATCAATATTTTCTTATATATTTTATCTTATTAAATTCATATTTAATTAGTAGGATTTATATCTCACCCCTTTCCTATGTATACCCATGGGTTATCCTGTGCATTTTTTAAATACATGGAATATTATGATCATGTAAAGGGAGTTTTCCATGAAGATGATTTATGTATTATTTTAATTTATTATATAATATACCTATTTACCAAATACACTAGACTTATAGATCATCCAAGTGGTATAAAATATAATCCAATTTAATAAATATTGTATTAATGTGAAATAAATAGTATGGTTGTTATAACTGGTATCGAAGGATATGGTTAGTTATTTTTGGGATATGATTAGAAATCTCAAGGGAAGTCCATAGGGATAAGACTATGTATAAGAAAACATCCCTAAATTTTACTATGTAAAAAGTCTGTGGTTTATCATGAAAATGGGGCCACATTGTATAGAATCTTTTTATATCATCTCTAGACCATCCATTTCATTTTCATGAATCTTTGTTAACATTTATTGTCAATAATCTCTTTGTAACCACAATACTATCACAGGAATATGTCTTTTTCCACACAAAAAATCAACCCAAAAAGAATTGTGAATGTTTTCATGAGGTATTTTGGTCCAACAATCTCCTCTTTTTTGTTTTTTAGAACTCTTTCATAAACTGATAACTCTTTATAGATTCATCCATCATCTACCACCATTCGCATCATATGATTCAGATAGTGATCAATGATTTACTCAACACAAACTCAAAATCTCCATGATAAATCCTCGATATGATAAACACGGGTAATACGTAATGTTCATCAAATAATCAATTCATTCCTGAAACCAATTCTGGAAACCAAAAAAATTCATTCATCACACACTCAATATTTTGTGATATATATTCATTGATCGATCACATCTAAAATTATTAGATTTAATACTCCCCCTACATCATTTCTTAGGTTATCATGTCTTTGAATGCTTTAAATTTTTTTAATATAATATCTAATCACACTACATCATAGAAGACCCTATATCACTATTCCACATCAGCTTTAACTCCCCCTATCGTAGTGCTCCATCTGTCAGTTTCTCCTCGTATCTTGATAAAGAAATTTTCTCCCTTTCACAGCTAAATTTCCCCCCCTTTTTCAATGAACCCAATAACTACTCATTTGTGGACTACAACATATTAAATAACACATATCAGTATATTAGAAACAAAATACTCCATATCTTAGGGAGAGGGGGAGGGGGTCCCAAATCCACGATTTTTCAAGTGTGGGGAGTTGACTGAACTCCTAGAGCAAGTTGATGCCTCTCAAACATTTATTTCGTAAAGGCATTTGTCAGAATCCATACAACTTGTTGGTCTCTAGTCACATAATCCAACTTCACATGATATTTATATACCTTATCCTTGATATATTGATATTGTATTTTTATTTTATTTTTCTTTTAGTGATGGATTATATTTTTTATATGATTTATATCTCATGAATTATTGCAATGGATTCTTATTGGAGACTTCATTTCAACACCCATATTTTCAAGTGGCGGAATCATCCACAACAAATATGTTCATGATTAAGTGGCCACAATATACCAGGGGTCCACAAGGCTAAATGAAATTTAATATTGCCTAATGTTTAGAAAATAAATACTAAATCTACCAAGATTGAAAGAACATTCATACATTGATTTAATATCATCTACTGAACCAGCCCAATCTGCATATGTATATCCCAATATCTCTTACTGAGATTTTTCACTATACATCAAAATGAAATCCAAAGCTCCCTTGATATACCAAATTATTATTTTCACTTCAAGAATTTGGAATTATTTGTGATTTCTTTGATATCTCGTTGCTTGGAATGTGGCAGAAACAATATTAGGTCTTGTTGCTCTCAGGTACAATAAAATTGGAAATTATTTTCCTATTTTCTATGATATTAACTACAATTCCATAATCATCTTATGATTGTTTAATATGGGAGGCAACTAGTGTTTTGAATCTCTTTTCAGTTTTCCATACCAAAGCTTCTCAAAACCTCATTTTAATAATTATATTGAGAAAATAATGTGACATTCCATCCATATGTCACCTTTAAACCATGGAAAACATCAGAGAACAAAATATTGACATTAAAATATAATTTTTCATGAATTTAGAAAATTATCTTCACTATGATTTATATGATACATAGAAGAATATGCCAACGACATATAAAACCCCCGTCATATTTTTATTACTATCATTATTTAAATATAATGTTTAATCAACTCCACTCTACTGGAAGCCTTGATTCATTAAAAACTAATATAGACTTCAATACCATGCTCATAGTGCTAGTTTCAATCCATATATCACTTTCTTATGCCGAAAAACTTTTTTCTCATCATCATCAATGAGAAATACATCTTCCTGGTTGATATTACCTTCTTCATCTTGGACCCCATTCAAAATAAGAATATATGAAATCCTTTTGGAATACTTTGAACTTTTTCTTCACTACAATGGACAAGAATAATATGACTTTCTCTATCCTTGAAATTGGTGAAAATGTTTCATCAAAATTGATACCATCTATTTAGGAGTACACATTTCACACTAGTCATGCTTTGTTTTAAATCATTACACAATATTTATTCATATTGTTGTGAAAGACCCATTTTTTCCAATTAAATTATTATCTATTGAACTAGAAACAATCTCCCACATCTTATTTTTCTCAATCTTGTACAACACTCCATTCATAACCTGAACCATATTTTCATCTTTAGTTACAACATATTTTTTAGGCTCAACATTAGATTGTAATGATGTCAGCTGTAATCACTTCATTCTTCTTATTTGACATAGCACTATCTGATCACTAATGATATTTTTTCATATCAATTTCAGCTCAAATATTTGGAATCTTCATAGATATATATTTGAAATCCTCTTAGTCATCATCAACAACTTCTTCTAAACAAGAATCTGCACTTCTCCTCCCTCGGTGTTGCTTTCCTCCCAATCACTTTTTTCAGGAAACTGATTAGTTTTTTGTTGAATATTTTCATAATTTCCCATTACTATGACATAATTATATTCAACTACTTTCCCAAACACATGTTGATCCATGTCTAATGTTCTCTCATGACCTCAAGGTATCTTGAAAAGTGTCTGCTAAAAACATATTCTTATAGAAAAAATATATAATCCTAAAATACATGAATGTTGTTTCTTGTCCCCTAGCTGGTCTTCTTGAACATAAACATTCATCCTTTCTATACCATAGATATCTTGTATCTGATAAAGAGACATAATGTACCCCCTATGATATGAATGTCTTTTTTTAGGACCAATTTTTAGACCCAAACACATTATTATTCTCCTACATCATTTCTTTACATGAGGCACTTTTAAATTATCCATCAATAGAACATCTAATCCTACTGAGTTGGAACACAATGTAGTAAATAATAGATAAGGTTAATAACTCAATCAATATCCATTGTGATCAATTACATACACACCTTTTATGAATTAATAAACAATTAAATCATTTAAATAAATTCTACATCATATTTTTTCATCACTTGTTACTTATTTGAATTATTTGTAATAATGGAGTGCATGACAACAATATTCTACATCATTTTATTCCACTTCTCATTACATCATATGTACCCTTGATCCTAAAATACTTTAACTTCAATTAGTATAATTTAAACACATTGTGAGAGAGGATACACAATAGTCCTAAAGATGAGGATTGTGTTTGATCCTCATGGATCAACCCTTTGGTACTTTCTTTCAAGTCACTGTATTTTTTGTTATTGTTCTAATTAATCATCCAACTTAAGCTATTATAGCGTTACGACTAGGAAATAAATACCAAAAAGTTGAGTCTCATTATGATATTTAGTTTAATTTGGATTTTATTTTTTCACCATTTTGAGTATACACCTGATAGAATAAAATTCCATCATTAATTTTACACTAAGATTCCATTTTTCATCATTCTTTCTCTGACTAGGATTTTCTTCACTAATCATCGTATCATGATTATTTCACCATTAGTGGGATCTTTCCACATCTCACCTTTTGAAGCATGTGATATTTTGAAGACAATATTTATTCATTTTTCATTATCAGTTATTCGAGTCTCCACACTGTTACGTGCTACTAGTGGGTTTTTCAATGAATATACATTCTTCTTACTGACAACTAGAGTATCTCTTACATTTATTTAAAGGTTCATTCACATTCATTCCTAGAGATTTGATGTGATTGTTGAAGAGGAGGTGATTAATATTCCTTTCATTGAGAACTTGGTGGTTCCTCTATGGTAGAAAACTATTTTTCAACTTATCATTCTATCATCAAATATATTCCTTTTTACGATACAATTCTAGATATGGGGATATTGTTTTCAGTTCCTTTTCCATCCTTGATTTATTCCTACAACAATATCTCTCTGAATTACCACAATCATAACATATAAAACATCACCTATTAATAACATAATATGTTTCATCAATTCTTGGTTGAGATGTTTATGCATTCAGATATCTTCTTATGATATTGATCACCTAGGATTATTGACACTTATTCATGGTGTGTCGTAGTCATCATAAATAGTAGAATTTAATGGATACATTCTTCTAAGAGACTGTTATTTTAGCATTCTTAGGAAACATCTTATTATTCTTAGATTTGTGAAAATTTTAGCCTTCACTATTTGAAATATAATATAAGGCTTCAGAACAAAAACATTAATTTGACCATGAATCCCATAAAAATTTCACATGATATCATTACAAACTATAAAAAAATTATTAGGTATATCTTTATCAAATAACGGATTTTTGAGATTTATAAAACTGTTCATGCCACTTTTACACTCTTTGATGGAGGATGGTCTATCATATCCAATAGAATTTTTCCCAAACTAGATGGCCTTAGGGATGATAAAATCCATTTATGATTCTCTATTGAAAAAAAATATTTTCTTTTCATTTCATAAACACCTACTTTACGATAATTAAATTGTATGTTTAGAGCATCCTTAAAATTGGGCTTTCCTTTGGCATTAGATTTCTCCACTTCATTATTCACCGAATCTAGCTCTTTTATCCATTTTGGAATCTTCAAATCCCTTGAATAAGGTTGACAATTACGTTATATCTTTATATTATTCACTATAATTATCTCATCTTCCAATTCACATGTGATATTATCCACAATGTCAATTTTCTCCAATATTTTATATTTTTCATTAGTAGCAGAATCAGAGAAAACTGCGTTCTATTGTTGTAGCCATTGGATATTCTGAACTAGTTTAGACAGATGTGTAGTAAGTTATTCATTTCTGTATTTTAGATTCTAAAATTCATATGACTTTTGATTCATTCTCTTCTCATTAGTCATTTGTTTTTCTCACTTTGAAGACATATTGTGTAGTTCTTCGGCTTGGGAATCATTCTCTCCCCTTATATCAGTAGCCACATCGATTAGCCTTTGATTTAATCATCTTATCTTGTTGACATAAATATCCATTAATTGGATCTGAATAACTTTAGATTTAATTTATTCTATAAATCTATAATTTGATTATTTCCTTTTGAGGATAGCTTCAACATCAGGTCTTTTGAAAATAGCATCATCACCGGTACTTCATTCATCACATGGAATATCAGGTTATTTTCCCATTGTTTATACATAATTTTTTTGAGTAAGTATTTTCACTCTATGATTTATCTAATTAATTTTTTTGTTCACCACTTTATTCCATCAACTAAATCACACTCATTACATAGACACTTACACTCTAAGGAATACCCCCTAAATTCATATTCTTCTTTAAATTTATTTATTTTTTCTATGGAACAATGATACATAAGCTAACTGAAAATTCATATTCAACATTTGAGTGAACCAAGTCAATGAAAAAGAATTTGATAAAAGATACCTCCCTATAATAACAACTGTTAGGTCAAAAAATATCAAGACACCTTTAAAGGGGGGGGGGGGTGAATAAGGGTGTTGATATTATATTTCAAAATTATTAGTTCTCCAAAAGGTCATGTACTCATTAATATAAGGGTCACATTACTTTCACATAAATTTTAATGCTGGTCTTATTCCTTCCCAATTTTTCAAATGCGAATTCTTTAAATATAATGTATAAAAGAAAGCACATGTATGTAATAATTTTACTTGGTTCAACCTCAGTGGGATACATCCAACGAGAATACAACAACAATGTGCCAATTATACAAAATTCACTAAGGCTCACTACAAATAATGATGTTCAGGATATATCATTGCTATGCACAAATTCATAGTAATTACAATGTTCGGGGTTTTCTCAATGTATTCTCATAGGTCATTCTATATGTCTCTTCATGTAGCTCAGTGCTGGTGGGAAGGATCAATATCTTTCTCTTCCTTTGATCACTACTCTTGGAAGGTATCTAGACATATATTATGGAGTTGTAGGTACCTTTATTATCAATAATGAGTACATCCTCTACTGTATGTATATTCTCAATTGATTTCCCACTCTCATCCACTTATGAATACATCTTTATCGTAGTATTACTCGGAAATGTCAAATCATTCACCCAGCCCTTACTATGCCTTCCTTGAAAATGAAATTCCTTGTGTGGAATATTTAACTCTTCTCACAAAATACCTTTTCTGTGAAACTATAATCTTATACACAACTCAAATAATACACACAAATTATTTAGATTTCAAGAAACTCCAATTAATTCATGCAGAACCCTTTGCATAAATGTATTACACGATTTAGAGCTCAGATTCTCTCTATGTGTCAAGATAAGTTGATTGAGGGGGGTCAATTATTATTTATAGGAATCTTCGACCCCGAAACTGAATATTAGAAATGTCATGAAAGGACATATTCGAGCATGAATAAACCCATTTGAAATCTCACTGGGCACACACACCTATTTCACACAAACTCATATTTCATGCACATTTCTAAATCATTGGAGCACTTTAGGCCTTTGTAATATTTCAAAATTATGATGCTGAAACATACCTTACATGCATGTTTCCAAACTGTCTTAAATTTGGCTTGCGAATTCCTCTTCCAAAAACACATACCTTCCTTTTCACGATTTTGATGCCCAATATTTGGGAAACCACTTGAAAATAGTTCCAATTTATATATGGTCTTTTTGCGCTACCTCCATACCATCCATTGAATTATCATTAATACTTGTCAACATAGACTGTTAATAATTACTATGGAACTCCATAACTTACTAAAAACCCCTCTTTGTCAACAAACACAATCAACCAAAAATTTATTCAATGTTGCCTTGAGGGATTTTTACCCAACAATATTTTATGGTATAAGAATCAATGTATGTACATTGTACTTATCATCTATCAGGACATAACTAATATCATAATGAACTATATAGTAATAGAAATCTCATTTAACTATTGTACACATTTTTATCACTTTCACTTACCGTCTGTGGTTGATGAATTATTATAGGGAACTATAGCACAAAGTCTGAATTTTTCTATAATAGTTTTGTATTTGAAGCAATTGTACCAACTTTGAATTTTTTTCCAATGTGGAAATGATATTTATTCATAAAGATTATATTATTTTAATGATTTATCTTATCATACTTTATATTAATTAAATGAATATTATTATTTTTATCCTCATTACCAAAATATGTGATATAATACTCACTATTTATCAGGTCCCTTTATATTATTGAAACCTAATAGCCCTCAATATTTGACTCATAATATCCTATAACATTGATATTATATAGGAAATGATTAATATTTACCTTCTCATTATCTAGATGAGTTCCTGAAATGTTTTTTGAAGGTATTTAGGCAGGTGGGTCTTTCCTACTAAATCAAGTTAAATATCTTTGATATATTGAGTGGACGACCAAATATAAAAATATTGGTCTTTAATTTTCTCAACACTTTCCTCTAAATATTTTTTTGTATAGAAAAATCATATTACTGAAAATATAATTTTTTATGTCATCCTAGAACTTTTTATACAACTCTCCGTTAAATTAAAATTTCCATGCGAAGGACATGCCAGAAATATGATCTAGAATATCCATTATAAATTAATAAATTGAAGGTAACCCTAAATTATTATTTATATTAAATGAATTTTTTATTTATAGATTTCCCATTTTATCATATTATATGTTTTTGAATATGAAGAGTCCTTTACTTAACAGATTAAGAATATGTAGATAAAATTTATACATATTAAAATTTATTTCAATTTAATTATAGATTATTAATAATTAATTTATTAAGTGACCATGATAACGAAAATAAAATTAATTAACCATGAAAATAATTTAAATATCACAATAAACATGACATGATTATGAGCATATATAATGGTAAGTTTTTCTAGGGGGTGATAAAATAAACCATTAAATAGGTAAAATATTATTCCAACCATAACATGGTTCAAGCTGCAGTATTCCAAATATACTCCAACATAAAACCTAAATTGTTTTCACCATGGACTCAAACATTAAACCTCCTCTAATCACCAAGGATATCCATTTAATGCATACAATTTTACACACAAACATGTGATCGGAACCAAACAATTTTTTATAAGTTTTACAAAAAATAAACAACATGCATGCTGTCCCTTAAGTAATAGGGGAGGGGGTGAAACATATACCATCATTTTAATTTAATTAAATAATTATTACAATCCTAATGAAATAATAATTCATTTAAAATAACCCAATAACGTACTTTATTGGTCAGATCTCATAATCATCCACTGATAAAATGAATTGAAAATTTTAACACATTCTAGAATTCACATTAATTTATTCATTTATTATGATAAAATAATCCCAAAATAATCTAATTTATTTATTTATTTTATCATATCCAAATATTATAGGAAATAAAATCATCCCTAGTATTAAATAAATAGGTTTTTTTTAAATTAAATAAGTATTTAGTGTATAATTGGAGGAAAAAAAGAGTAATTCTAAATTTATCATTCAATTAATTAGGAATTTATTATTTTTATACCTATTATAAATTGTTTATATACTAAATTAATACACCAATTAATTTTAATTTGATGTAAATTAATTGACTCGTGTTTAACCTAAAACAACATGTACATCACGTATATAAGAACCCATATTTCTAATACACTTTATTTTATAACTTATTACATATAGGTACACACTGTACAACAAAATAAGATCTTTAGTCATTGTTTCGTTGAGAAATTAGGCATATAGAACATAAAATTGATACATGGATACATTAATGTTAACTAAAAATTCCTTAAACATTATCTTAAAATCTATTATTCTTTGAAAACTGCATGGGATAACCTATGGATTTACATAAGAAATGGTTGATCTATAAATAAGGGAAAGGTAATAAAAATATCTTATCATATTTTAAAGAGGAATATTTGATCCCAAAAATTATTAAGGTAACATAAGAGGGGTGATAATCATAATCTTGAGAAATAAGTCATGATATAACATTATAGTATAATGGAAATATAGGAATACGACAACAACAAATTCATGTCATAAAAATCGTCATAAATAACTACCAAGACATGATAACATGATGAAAAAATGTCCATAATTTATTAGGATTGCTCCATAATCCCATAAATGATGTCTCATGAGACTAAAAGAAAACCCAATGCATTATAGTGCTATCAGGGTTCACCCTTCATAACATGTATGTACATATGAGTTCCATATAGATAATTCAACATAATGAGATATTTCAAAAAATTTAATAAAAATATTAAGAAGTGTAAATTACAAAAATGTAATTATAAAATAAATTAATTGTAGGTATATATATGTGAATAAGTTTGAGTGCATATGGGGAGAGTATTTACAAAATAAATGTTTGATAAAGAAAATCGTAGAATAATTTTAGTAATATAATGGTTGTACTCTAAGATTCATGGGAGGGATTAATGCGAATTTAAGGGGTATCTCATAACAAATAAATTATAATTTTAGTAACAGGAATATGTAAGAATAGAATAAAACATAAAGAATTTGAAATTAATTGGCATAAGATAAAGGATGTTCTTGAATAAAGAGGATAAGGAGAAGAACCCTTATCTTGATTGGGTGTTACCAAAAACATGGAAGGAGGTCTTTAGGAGACTATGGGATATCTTGTAAGGGATATAAATATTGAGGGATTATCTAATGTCATGATATAATGGTTTTTTAGTAAAAATAATTGGGAGGTTTTGTTGGTTTATATAGTGAAAGGGAGGATAGTTCTTTATTAATTTCCAAATAAAGGTTTTTAAATCTATATGATAAAGTAATATAAACCAAAAACCACCCCATTTTTAATATAGTTTCAAAAAAATAGGTTGTGTTTCATTATTTAATATTTTTATGAAATAATATTATAAAAATATTACCATTTGTGATGTGTAAGTTAATCATGTTTATGAAAAAATGATTTTAAAACCTAAAAAAATAATACTGGTCTTTCAGGATTAATTAAGGGTTTATAAAATTAATAAAATAACATAAAAAATTTTATATTTAAGGGTAAATATATATTTAGTTTTGGGTTCCTTTTATTCCACATGGTATATTAATTTTGGGTCATTATTATGTCATAATAAAGATTGGATAATTATACATTATTTAATTTGGACCCAAAAAATCATGTCTCAAAAAATTACGAAAAAAGCCATTATTGAATAATTTAAAGAAGTTGATTTATAAAATAAAATTAATTTTATAAAAATAATTCTCTATGTATGTAATAATACACTTTTAAATAAAAAAATTCCCATTTGTAAAAAAATACTCATTTTCGTGATAACAATAGTTTTCTGACCCTGACACATTTTTTGACCTCGTGAAATTATATTATAATTTATATAAAATCGATATTATATAATAATTATATATTATTAAAATTATTTTTATTTCAATAATCCATGAATTCATTAAAATAAATTTTCATTCTTGAAACTATAAATTTACGAAAAATATAATACGTGCTTCATCATAATTTTTTTTTCAAATTAATTATATTACAATTTTAAAAGTAATACTAAAAAAGAATAATTATAATAATTATCCTAATAAACAATTATGTAAATATTAATACTATTAGGGTCTAGAAACATATCCCTTTATTATAATATCTAATTCCTTAAGGGTAAGGTGTGTGGTGGTGAGATTTTTCTAGGGTGGTTCGATATACATGGTTTGGGTTGTGATCTAGAGGATCTTGAAATGAACCCATTAACAGGTTTTATTTCAATTTTTATTTTACATAGCCCTTCTTGGTATTTATCAAGGGAAACATTTAGTGATTATATCTCCCTCATAAGCTTTGGTAAATTGGATTCATAGGTTATGATCCTACTGCTTGAGGCCATAAATGTTTTCATCTATATAAATTAGACTTTATCATAACCCTTCAATATATAATAATTATATAATTAATATAAAATGGTTATATTTTCAATGGATATGATGATCAGTGGGCTATTATATTTCATAGACCACATAACTGTTCAAAATAGCTAATGTAATGCATGTGTTTTCAATAACCACATTACATATTGGGGAATTTTTTTAATCATAAATATATGTTAATTTAGAAAAGTATTGTTCATTAAATTATTCATCCAGCAGAAAATTTAACCATATAAATTTTTATTTCATACAGTAATAGAGATGTGGGTACTTCTATTTCATCACCACTTTGGTTCCCACATATCTTTATCATTCTTCTGGTTCTGCCATAAAAATTTGACTCTGTGAGTTTTCTAGTTTCATATAACATTGTATCCAAAATGTAAGATCTTCACCAAATACTCAACATTTTAAAGATGATTTACAAACAGTACAACATTTGGATTGAGTGAATGTGATGGTCTTTTTTAAAAAATTTATTCCAGAGCGATACATGAAACATATCGTGTTCATAATACATGTTATGTGGGAGTAATAGTCAATATAAGACAAATCTAAAAAGAATACTGATCTAAAAGGGGATTATGTACCTTAGATAATTATTTAACTTCTTCCCAAACCACACGACTTTCATCCAAAGATATATATGGTGTAAAATGTTATCTCTGACCATCAAATCCAGGTCTCATTGATGTTTTTTGTATATTTTTTCAATAAATGTTATTTATATTTCATATGAAGATGACTGGTTTGAACCTTCAATGTCATGTCTGAGATAATATTAGTTCCCATTAGCATCCTCTCTCCAATTGTTTCCCATCATGAAGAACTCTAACACCTATTCCCATTAAGAGACTCATAATGTTCCATTTGAATGCTATATTAAAAAATCTTGTTATATGATAAATCCACTTGTATAAGGTATTGGTCCAAAAATCCTTTAAAATATATTGAACATGATATCAATATATCTTATAGAGTTTCATTAGTCATTTTAGATTGATAATAAATCTGAGGATGATAAGAAATTAGGAAGCTCAGTTCTATATATAGTTTTTACTGAAGGCTTCTCAAAAACATTGAGGTAAACCTAATCTGTTGATCAGATTCATTAGATATTCTATCTCCTATAAATCTTTCCCATTCACTAATGTATATCATGGTGATTTTTTCAATAGTTAAATATTACTTCAAATCAATGAAATGTACTAACATGGTAAGGTGATCAACTATTACCTTGAGGGTGTAATTTTCATTAGGTATCATGGGGATTCTAATGATGAAATACATGTTTTTGTTGTTTCATTTTCATATTAGTACTGGAAATGGTTTCATCATAACCTTATACTTATTTCATTATGCTTTGAGTTATTGGAATACCACAAATCAATATACAAACTCCAAATCCCCAACATCATGTTATACCAAAAGAATATTTTCTTCAAAACACTATGTATCATAGTGATTCCTATACTAATATAGAATGATGAGCTATATGAATAATCCAAAAGATCCCTCTTCAATTATGGATTTTATGAGATATATATACGAGTTCAAAACATTATAACTCTATATTCAGAAATGTTAATATCTAGAATATTCATTAACATATTATGTAGAAACTGATTATCCTTCTAATACACATTGATCATCTAAATAATTAATAGTTGGATAGTTATTTTAGAAAGTTATGATGATTATCCCCTTATTATTTCATTGTCCATCCTTTTCATGTCAATGAAGATTTTATCCCATTCAATAAACATCATGGATTGATTTGTGGGATCATATATACGCAGAGTATATACCACATTGTTTTATTTCCTAGGATGGTAATGGATTAGAAAATTATAATCCTTCATTAGAACTGACTAGCTTTGTTGGTTCATATTATGGTTATTTTGTGTGAATATAAACTTGTATATTTTATGATTCATATATATGTCACACATTTATTTATAGAGGTAATGTTACCATATCTTCAATTTGAAGATCACTATTTCTAATGATGATTCTATTCTCTATAATAGAATATGGTGGTAATGTTACTATATCACATTTATGGTGGTAATATTAATGTATCTTCATTAGAGGTAATCTTACCATATCTTCCATGTTACTGTGGGTAATGTCAGAATATGTACAGCGATGATTATATTATCTAGATCATAAATGTTTATTTTCATTCATCAATCCAGAAAAACATGAATCCCACCATGTAATTTTTTTTATTGGGATTGAAAATCATTAGAATATTCATGAAATTTGGCCACAATACCCTTGTAATCCATTGAAATATTGAATTTCCTTCACATATGTTGGAATTAGAAACCAATTAATTGCCACATTTTAGGAGGATCCATATATATTCATTTATAGGTGAAAACATGACATAAATACATTACATGATCCAACCAATACTAACACTTACTATACATTGAAAATAACATTTCCTTTTACAAACCTTTCGTTACACAATTAAAATTCTCATCATATTCCTACATTATTATAGGGTAGATGAGAATTTTTTTCATAAACACTACAACAAATTTATCATGGTAATCTCTAAAGTAACTATTCGTTATGTCCATAAATATTGATTTAGATTTATTATGTCTAAATAGAATCACTATAATCACATAGGTCCCATTATTTTAATTAAAAGTTTTCTCGAGGTATCCTCTTACATTACATTAACCAAATATTATATTTATAAAAGACTCACTATTGACAAAAAATGGTCCCTATATAGATGATCAATCAATTAATAAAACTGTGAAATAGGATACTTTTTCTTTGTCATTATCTTGTTGAGTTCACGATAATCAATATAGAGGTGCAATAAATTATCCTTATATTATACAAAGCAGACTGGTGAACCCCATAGTGAAGCACATGGGTGTATAACTCCTTTATCTATATTATCCAATAGTTTATTATTAATATCTTAAATTATGAAAAAACACTCTATACAGAGGCTTGGATAGTGGAAAAGATCCTATTTTAATCTCGATTGGAAACTCACTCTCTTAGTTAAGAGGAATACCATACAATAATTTTTGAAACACATCAACGTATTACCTCACAATGGGAACGTATTGAATGATGATATTTTATATTGTATCAATTCTTTGAGAGATATATTCTTTCTCTCAAGGAAATAATATTAATGCATGAGATGTTGGTGCCAAGAAGGATCCATCAGCCTATTCCAGTTGTATATAATAAAAGGGAAATTCATGATATAGAGGTTGATTTACTTCTTTTAGAATGTTATGTTAACACTATATAAGGGAATCAAATCCATTTCTAGAATAGCATCACATTATTTTAAAATATTTTTCTAAAGGTTTATTGAGAAGTGAATCCCACAAATATGGATAGGGGATGAGTTATATAAAATAGATGAAATAATTTTCCCATTTTCCATTATCACTAATATTTCTACTTTTAGGCTTTTAGGTGGTGCTGGAATAGTATTACTAAAAATTCATGATACAAAATAATGTGTAGAAATAGAATAAAAAATAATGTTTTATACGCTTGAATGAATAACTATTATACATATTCAGACATCTTTGTCTGTATACAACTTAGTAGTTATGATGGAATATGCTCACCATTATTTCCGTGGAGGTTGTTAGTGTATATTTTCTTCAACTGATCTTGGGTTAGGGAATTTACTTGAATAATTCCTATGTTAAATTTAATTGAACCTATATATGGATGGGTAATGGTTGACTAGATAATTCCTTTCTTCAATCACACGGGTGTGATTTTACGGTCAACAATCTCTAGTTAGGTTCCCTTCCTTCCCATACCTAGAGAATTTCCTCATCCACATTAAGATATATATGGGATTCCTCCTCCTATAAATTTGAAAATTTAGATGTTTTACATTATTCACTGCTTAATATGACTCTATTATACCACTACAATGAATCTCTATTTTCAACTTATTTTTTGTAAAAAAACATTGAGATTCGGTTATCCCCCTTTAAACAATGAGGGTGCATCAAAAAAATTCCTAATAACTATCAATTTACCGAATGGATTAGGATTTTCATATACTTAGATTAACAACTGAAAATAAGTGTTCAACTGTAATTTTTTGGTAATGAAAAAACTGGAGGCATATCATGAAAATATTTTAAAATTTTCATTTTACATCCCAATGGATTCATTATCCATATTCATGTGGTTAAGTAAGCACCTCTATATTTACAGTTTAAGTATGTGAGAAATATATGTTTCAAAAAATATTTTACAAAATTATATTCACTCGATTTCTTTAATCACCTCTTCATTCATCACATTTTTTACCAAAATCCACCATTTAACTATTTTTTCCTCCCATGCGATCAATAGAAAACATGTCACTCTCCTTATCAAAACATTAATGTAATGATAATATCTTCTCATTGGAGTTTATCCATTTTAATTTATTTTAGGGATTTGTAGATCCACAGAAATTTAATGGCCCTTATAAAAAAGTCTTAATTACAAATTTCTCCATCTAATGGGGATTTGAGTGTTCCTTCAGATTCAGGTTTGAGGACAAAATCATGAGTTAAATGAGAATGAATTGTTATGATGTTCCCATCGCTTCCCATCATATTGGGAATATCATTTGGGAATCCATTATATTTCTGATCACATTGGTTGTTAACCTAGTTTATACTATTTATATCTTTTTGATTAGAAAAAATGGATAATTTGGGATGATAATTTTATTACTATAAATCACAAAAATGGTAAACCATGAAAATTAATGGAATAAATCATAATTGATATATATTCATCATCTTTTGATCATCTAGGTTTCTATATAATTTTTTCATGATCTATTTCAAAACATAAAAAATTATGATAAATTTTATTACCTTTATAATCATTTTTTTGAGATTACTATTTTAACAATGCATATCCCGCAAGAGTTTCAATCCCAATTTCTAGAATGTCCGATTTTTCTGCCCCATATAACAATCAATTCAAACTCAGTGCACCCTTTTTGGGTTTGTTACCGATATGTAGATCAATTTCAAGTCCACATCAACCTATAGTATCCTGAAAATGATTTATTTGATTATATAAAAGTTTCTCTATACATTACCAAAATTTAGGTATGTTTTAATATGTTTATTATTATCTATAAGTCCATTTTTAGGGTTTTATAATACTATTACCAAAAATTACTAGACTCTTCTAATACCAAATATTATAACATATATCATTAATACACTTTATTTCATATTTTATTATATAATGGTACACATTGTACTATCCCAAAAAATCATAAATCATAATTTACTTTTGAAATCATTTATATATCTGATCCACCTGATATATGGATAAAACAATATTTTTAGAAACCTCATTAATGTTCTTCAATAATTCCACAGATCTTCTATGAATTTATGAGATAATGTAGGGTTGTACATAAGCAAGGGGTGATATATAAATTTGAGTACGAGAAAAATAGAGAACAATATAATTTAAAGTAGTACATGTGATCCAAAAGGTATATCAAGGTAATATAATATGAATGAGAATCAAAATACAAAACAATGAAGCGTGATAAAACATGATGTAATAAAGTAAATAACATTAATCATGTCATAAATATAAGTTAAGTATAAATACCAAGACATCATAAGATTGTGGAAAAATTCCCATAATAGATTATGTATGCTCACTAATCCCATAAATTTAGCCCCATTGGACTCATACATTACCCAATGCATTAGAATGATATCTTGGTGCATCCATCATAACATGTACATGAATATGTGTTTCTAATAAATTAATTAATTTACGGCAACATTTCATCACACATAATCCCATAAATAAAGAGTTTAGAAAACAAACATGTATTACCCTATAAATTAATTATAGGTACATCTAGGTGAATACCATTGAGTAGAAAAGGGGATGAGATTTCAAAAAACTATTTTTTTTCATGGAAAAGTGATAGATAATTTTGAGAACATAAAAAATGTACATAAAGATTAATGAGAGTAATTAATTTGGAAAAAATGCGTCTCTCATCACATTTACATAATAAGTTAAGTAAAGGAGATATTTAAGAACCTAATTCGACATGTAAAAATGGGAATTTAAAGGTATAAAAAAAGATGGTTCTTGAATAAGTGGGATAAGGAGAGGATCCCTTACCTTAAGAGGATGTTTTAATAAGATAGGTAGATTATTCTTAAGAGAATGGAAAGAACATGGTAGGGATCTAGAGTGGTATTTCTAGAGTAATGTAAGTCTCTAAGGGGTTTTAGTTATGTGTAATGGGTTGTTGTGTGGTTTTATATAAAATATAGGAGAATTATTTATTAATGTTCAAACATATGTTTTTGACTCTATATGACATAGTAATCAAAAACATATATCATACCATGACATTTTTGTGGTTTAAAAATTTTTTGAGTGGTTTTCATTATTGTTCATTCTTAAGAATAAATTTCATTAAAATTATAACATTGGTGATGTGAAATATAGTCATGTTTATAAAGAATTGTATTAAAACCATAAAATACAACATAGGTTTTTTAGGATTTATTAATGGTTTATAATATTAATATAATAACATAAAAATAATTTATTTTTATGGATAAAAACATATTTTGTTGTGGGTACCTTTTATTTCATATATTACATGAAATATTCCCATTACTATGAATGGACCGAAGGCCTTTATATTTATTTATTATTTTTGGATAATCACAATTTTAACTGGGTTGAAAGGGAATTCTTACATGGCCCATATTCCCAATGTTAAAAGGTAGAAAACATTTCCTAAAGGCTAAATGACTAGAAATAGTAGAACTGCACATCCCAAGAATCAACTTTATTGATGGCAGCTAGATCCCCACCTCACATTGATGATTAACTAGTATAACTCCTTGAATTTCTGCATGGTTCCTGGTACAAATGGTGGTTGTCATACCATATCATTATTCCAATTCAATTATCTCTCTTGTTTTATTATACAGCTTTGATTCCTCAAATATACCCTACTCCCAAGTGGGTGGATATCATTCCTATAGCTCGGAGGCCCAATTTTCCGAAAAGATTTGATGGACCAATGTCCCTTCAACATCATCATATTGAAAGATTACATACCTTCCTACATCATGTATGCATCATTACCACATTATATATACCCAAAGGGGTTTTTTTAGATTCGATCCTAGGTATTTTATACCATATTTAATTTTCAACCAATAATTTTTTTGTCTAATTTTTTTTTGAAAACCCCACTATTGTGTGACATCATTATTAATTATTTATTAATTTTTCTTATTTTATCAAATATAATTCTCTATGTATGATAATTTACAACTCTAAATCAAAATTCCAGATTTATTAAAAAATCACTTGTTTTTTAGGTAGAATAATATTTTGAACCTTATAAAATTAATTTAGACAATGAAAAATTATATTATAATTTATATTTAATAAAAATTAGTTTAAAAATTTATTTTTTTAAAATATTGTGTATTTAAAAAAATATTTAAGTTAATAAAATAGTGTGTCTTGATTGAAACTAAACTATTCCTAGAAATAAAATTTGAGTTTTATCATATCAAAATAATTTTCTTATCAAACTCATTATATAATCTTTTAAAAATTAATATTAAAAAAAGATAAATATAATCAATTTATTATCAAAATAATATATAAAAATTTTATATTGTATTGGAATAGATACATAAAGCATTATTACATCGTCTAATTCCCTTTGGGTGAGGGTGTGATGTTGAGATTTTCTTTGGGGGGTTCAACATACATGGTTAGGGTTGTGATCATGATGGGATTGAACATATCCCACAAATGATTTTTTCATGACATAGCTGTCTAATCACATCATGGGATTAATCAAGGAAAAATTCCAATGATGTTATCTCCATTATAATATATTATAAATGGGATTCATAGGTTATAGTTCTATTAGTTGATGTCATTAGTTCAATCATCTGAATCAATTGAACTGTATCATAACCCTTAAATAGATACTAATCATATGATCATATTGCAGTGACTATATTATCACCGGTTATAATGCATAATAGACTTCTAAATTTTATAGACCATTTTACTATTAAAAATAACCAAACTAGTGCATGTTTTTTTAATAACTACAATATATAATAGGGAATTTAATTTAATCAAAATGGGAAAATAATTTATTAATGTCCAAGTCATTACAACATAAAAATAACAATTATACCATGTTAATTAAACACCACATGTGTCTGTTAATAAAAAATAATTTTTAAATTTTTAACCCCAAATCGAAATTAGTTAGACAGTATGATAATTAATTAGTTATAATGTCTTTTAAAGAAATAAATAGTGTTTTAATTAATAAATAACATTGCATATAAATTAATTGTACATCATGCATGAATTAATTACAAAATTCATGTGAATTTATTATACAGTTCATGTATTATAACTCATGTGAATGAATTAAATTAATGTTACATCATTTATCTTAAATACATTACATTTTTATTAATTACACAACCATCAATTCATGTTAATTAAGTACAACACATGTGTATTAATTACATGACCCCTACATTATGTACATTGATTACTATGTTTCTTGGTTTTCAGTCCCACATGTCATGTAAACAATACATGGAAGAATAGTAAACTATGATGATTCGGTAACTTATTCTACAAAAATTCATAGACTGCAATGTATGTAAACTAGCTAGACATCATGTAATATGATAATCATTGTGCTCATATAGCCAATCAATATAATGAATGTAATAAATACAAAACTTGTTAAATTCATGAGTTTTTCCATGTACCAGACACCTAGAGAATTTCAATGACATTAGGCACACAATGATTTTTTTTCAATTACACATAATATATAAATTTCAACCATCCAAACTATTTTGAACCTCCCAATAGATTCCATTGAGTCTTTTCTTATTGATCACTAACAAGTTCTTGGTTAAATGAAGTTGAAAAATAAGATAAAATTAACATTAGAATCGAATGGAATATATTGAAGATAAATATACACTAGCATCAATTATGTATATCAATTATTCAGAAAAAATAATTATAAATTATTATCTGACAACTGTTATACCACTTTATTGTTCGAGGGAATAACATAAACAGTCGAGTCAATTCCCCTTAATTGAGACTCATTATCTTATTTGGATTTTCCATAAGAATTAGATGAATATTAACATTGAAATCCTTGAGATATGATTATCAAATATAAAATATAATTAATTTATACATATTAAGAATTACTAGGTGTTTTAATTCATTATTCATTAATTATTTGGTAGAAAACAATTTTCTATACTTTTGTTTTAGTGAGAAGATTCAAGGTTAGAATTCCTCTAATAGTGATCCATATATGTGTTGTGATCCTGTAATAATTACCAAAAAAACCCTCAGGTGCTAGAACAGACGGATTATTTTTATCTCTATAGACACAATATAAAGGAAAAGAAATATCACTCTCCATTATTAAGAGTGTTCGAGAAGAATATCTCTCTAGATCTTAAGAGTATAATCTATAAAATTAATTTTAAACAACCACCATTATGGTTGAGAATAATATAATTTGGTTTATATAGATCTATAGTTAGAGAATAATAATTTATTAGGGGCCCCTATTATTATCATAATTCTTGATGAACATCATATCTAAATAATTTTATTATTACAATTATATTCTTTACATGCACTAAACATATGGACAATTAGATAATATTTCTTTAATAAATAAATTAATATTTATTTAAATAATACATGAGATATAATTTCTTATTAAAATATTAACCCAACCTATAAAACCACTTCGACATTTATTGAACCGTAAAATTGAATTTTTATTTATATAAATAAATATCACTACATTGTTTTCCAATAAATATATATACAGTGTTTCAGTAAAAAAGAAAATTAATATTTACTAAATTTTGAACTCACCTATTTTTCTCCAAAATAAATTATTAATCGATTTTTATGATCAAATAAACATGAATAGTTATTAAAACACTTGTAAGAATTATATATAGTTAATATATTAAATTAATATAATGTATAACTATGGTTATGGATACCGTTAGTGTACCTCTAGTCCCCTTTTTAGGGTAAACTTGTAGTACAACAAAAATAGAATGATAGAGACTAATAACATGTAATCGTAACCACAAAGAAATAATATTAATATAACAATAAAAATATCCACATAATTATTCACACTATGTAATACGATCCCCGTGACATGAGATCTATAATCAAGAAGGGTGAATATCGGTGGCATCTACTATTGTTCTTGATTTCACTTTCTTTGAGATTTTGGAAATGAATATGATTAGTGAACTTCATGATCATAGTTATAATCATGTGATTCAATTTCAATCATAGTACTGCAGATATTTTATTATGTTAAAGAAAAAAAATGGAAAAACTCATTCCTACGTTATTTATCATTGCAATACTAGTCATGATGCACCAAACATACACATGTTTTCTGTTACCAAATTCATTATGGTTTATGAAATCACCTCAAATAATGGGACTCATGATATAAATTTATAATAATAATAACAATTAAGGACCATTTTCAATGTTTATAGATATGAACATCAAATTATACATATAAATGATGATTTCATACTGATGTTCCCTATTCTCAAAACATCATTATCTTAGTGATAACCATATAGTATTAATTAATATTTAACATCATGAATATAACACTATCACATTCATTGTCATATTAATCTTCATGTAGAAGTAAACCCAATTTATGAAAAGATATCAATTAATATTGAACACCATGAATATTTTAGAAATTTAACACACACAATAGTTTGTTGTAGGGAACTTACTAGAGAAATACCTTCATACATAAGGGTAAGAAAGATATTTTAACTTTATCACTAGTAAATACTAAACAAAAAGGTCACATTCGAGGATATGATATGTGTATATAAATTAAAAAACATATTAGTTGTTCTAGAATATTATCAATGTAGGATGTATATGAAATAATAAATAGACATGTTAGAAGTTAAATTTCAAAAGATATATGAGAGGATTTTGGAGAGGAGAAGATATTCTATATAGTTGATGCTTTCTGACATTTAGAGATTGTTTCAAGCTGCATATCTCACTCCTCCGCCTCTATCTGTATATCCCATTCCTTCAAATCATCCTATAAAACATCCTATCAAACATGAGTAACATTATATGGATCTCCAATATCATATTTTAGAATACGAGATTATATAATATGTTGAAAATACCATAAATTATAAGTAGATAGATATGGAACATCATAGGGTAATTCTAGAAGATATTATGATAGTATTAGCTAGAGTGAAATTATATTTATATATATATATGAGAATTCTTTTTTTTTGAAAAAGTACAATAAATTTTTTCACTTTGATCAACTTGACATGTATAGAAGCTTACCACAGGGTTATAGAAATATTATTCCCATGATTTTAAATATGAGTTAATTATTTTTTAATATTTAATAAATACAGGTTTATATGAAAGGTAATTAAATTCTATAAAAAAATAGGTTATGTCCCCTTAAACTAAAAATTCATAATTTTTGTTGGGGATTTGTAAACTATCAGCATATTAGTCAACATTATATAAGTTACTAGTATCTACTATAATCAAGGGTGATATATTATTGTGATGATTTTTAAGGGATATATCAAGGATCATGTAACTAAATATATGTTTGGAATCATATGAGAAAAGTATTTTCTATTTATGTTAATTAATAAATTTCCATTAATACTAATAATTTAATTGATATACCCTAATATTTATTCTTGTTATTATTTGGTAGCTTTATACACTCTATATTCAATATGATATTACATTAATATATTTATTCATGGATTGATAATTTATATATCTAATAAATTTGATAATTACTGAAAAATAAATAATTATATATATTTCTCAATGATTTCATTATGATGTAACTCAATATTTGATGTTTCCTTGTATTATGAAAAATATATTTCATAAAGTATTATTTCCCTTATATAAATAACAAATGACATTATATTTTTCAAAATGATTGATTTTTAGGTGTTTCATATTTTTTTAAAAAGAAATGATAGCTTAATAGTTATGATCCAAACATGGAGATGTGTGATCAATCATTCAAGAAGTACTAGAGAGGGATGATTGACTATTTGAAGAGTTATATATTAATATAATACAACATTCATATACCTGAGTAGTATAGGATCCTTATTATAATCTACAAGGTTGAGTATTCAGTCCTTGATTTATGTTGTCACTACAGTAGTACTCAGTATCATACTAAAGTTGTGTCACAATTCATCTATATAATGTTAAACATTTTATTTGGTACATGGGTAACATATTCCTGTAGTTAATAGATACTGGGACTCCAGGATATAAATATAGGGTAAATAAATTTCAAGGAGATACCAGGATATATGACATCACATCAAGTATGAAAAACAAACAAGGAGACAAACTTCCAATGCCGAGTGAGTGAAATTAAAAGACAAATGAGCGTGCTTACAACTATCAACTTGTCATCTATCCTATAATGTGGCATGGATGGGTTCCTAAAATGATTAATCTAACTATACTGAGTAAATATTTTTGGAGAAAATAAATACGTTGGGGGTGTAACGGGCACTAAAAAAGCATTATCAGGTGGGTGGAGCGAATGAGAGAGATGTGTGTTGGCCGCTAAGATCCAACCATCCTAAAAAAACATTATGTTATGGAGGGGTTACAAACCATGATGCATCAAACAATAATGATGTGTTAGATTTTACAGGGGAATCAAAATAGTACTGGCTACCACCATAGGTACAATAACTATGCCAGGGGAAGAAATGTGACAAATGATTGGTGGAATTACATGTTTTAAGATTTTTCATGGAAGGGGAAACCATATATATGAATTTTATTCAATTTGGAATTCGTACCACTCATGATATAAATCCTCTAGGCCATCAGGTCATTTATTTCCATAAATTAGTTCCAATGGATGCTTATCATTCATTATGGGGAGGGATGAGGCTTGACTCATTGGTGTGTCTTCATTTGTGTATGATTGGATACATGTAATTACCTAAACCTATAATGAAATATATTATATAATTTTTTTATTTTATTTCATAAATATCATTTTCGAACTTGGTACAAGATTAACAATACCAATTAATAGGAAACCGAACAAAAAATATTAGAAATGTGTGCAGAAAAGTGATTTATTCTGTAATTTTCACTAGTTTGCTTATAAATAAAATGTTGTCTTCAATTGATAAATTCATTTAAAATATAAATATCATCATCATGGTGTATTTTAATGTTGATATTATATTTAAAGATTTATATATGAAATAAATATAACTATTATAGTTAAAAAATTCATCAAGGTTGGATTTTATTATAATATGTCTTTTTTATTTTTCTTCTAATTATATTAAGAATAAATATCGAATAAATTAATTTAATTTTTTTTATTTATCTTTCACTTATATTATAAAATATATAAATCATTTAAAAGCAGAAATTGTGGATTATTTTATAATTTTGGTTCAATTTTTTTATCTCTATATATAATATATATTTGCAAGTTTGTATTTAAAATTATAAACTTGTAGTAATTTGAGAAAAGAGTCGATATAAATATTTTTTTAAAAAAATTTATTCATGTTTTTCATTCAAGCTAGTTTTCTACTCCTTGGTGATTTTGGTTTTATTTTCTTATTGGTATGATAAACTATATTTTGAAATAAGTTTTTTAAAAATATATTTTCTACATCATTTATTTAATAGCTCATGTAGGAAACTAATCAATTTTAGATTTTTAATGATTTTTAATGATTTTTATTATAATAACCAACATGGAATTTATTTTCTTTACATCTAGTAAATAACTTATGTATAAATTTTATTTTGGATGTAACTAATTAATCGATGTGGAAACCCCATTTCTACACTTGTGGATATTTTAGTGGAAAAAATATTCAATTTTGTGTCATCTTATATGACCAATTCATTTGTATATTTTTCCTTATTAGAATATATTTTCACTTTAAATTTTAAACTTTTTAAATTGGAGTTGTATATTTTTAAAATGTAATTAAACATTGTTAGTTTCTATAATAAATAATTTTTTCGTTATGTTATCACCATAAGTAAATATTTGTTCTCTTTTATTGTTTTATAAATCGGTCCTGTCACGACCCGTCCTCGGGGCCCGTGATGGGACTGCCCCAAGCCTGCCTCTCATAGGCCAGGGGTAGGCGACTAGCACCAAAGGCGTAAATCCCGACAAAGGGGAAGGCGCTGCCTTTATAATGTAAACAAACACCACAGAGTAAGCCAACAAAAGTAAACACTATGTAAAATTCGGTACAAAAGTAAGTGCCGAAAGTAAATGGGCCAGAATACAAACCCAAACTGAAAGTAAAGTACAACTGGAAAGAAAGTATCACAATTGACAGTTAAGCAGCAACGTCAAGCCGTCCACTAGAAGTCTTACCTGAAGGGTGAGTATAGATAGCCTCCTCAGCTCCTCGGGTCCAGCTGTCTTCTCCGTCTACGTCCCGACCAGTGGTCCACCTCCAGGTACCGACTGCTTCACAAGCCTAAAAAAATATCAGTTTTGTCCATCATCTGTATCCAACAAAACGTAGTGCGGGCATAGCCCGTGTAGGGGTGAGTATACGCTACTTAGTAGGGACCCCAAGACCCTGACGGTCTCCCAGAATACACCAAGGATAATCCACAAAGGAAAGATACAATCACAAAGTATCATCCAACAATACTTAGGTATATTCCCACACATATACCTAAGTCATCAATTGTAGTTCGGCTCCAACATCCGAGCCAATGTTCGATCACATCAACACAGGATATTACAACCGAATCCACATAGGAAAGCACAACACAATCCACATCGAAAGCAAATCAATCATATCGAAGATAATGACTGAAAGTCAAGACTCAACTCACACAGGTATACTTTTTCGTAAGGTGATAGAGATTATCAGATGTGGCCACTGATTCATCTAAGATGGGACCCATGTAGGTTACTAAAACAGCTAAGACGTCGGACTCACATAGGACACAAGACCAGCCACTATGTCAGACCCAGGTAGGATGCTACAACAGATGTCAAATACTGTCAGACCCACGTAGGATACAAGAACAGTAGTACTACCAGACCCACGTAGGATACAAGAACAGTAGTCATCGCTGTCGAACCCATAGAGGATTTCATAATGGTATTCATCACTGTCAAACCCACAGAGGATTTTAGTGCAGTCATCGCCGCTGCCGAACCCACGAAGGATTTCAGTGCAGTCATCATCGTCGTCGTAGTCGCCACCAGCTCTAGGGTTCCCGAACACAACATGCTCGATTCCGGGAGGGTCAGCTCCAGGATCCAATGGTTCGATACATCAACTGACATGTAGTCCAGAGTTGATGTATCCCAATGTTCCATCTCGTCGATAGGAACTCAACACGATTGACGGTGCGTCAATCAGACGCCTGGTCTGAGAGTTATTGGCTTTTTCTTTCCAGGGGCCCAGTTGGTTTTTAAGTCAAAAACAACCCGAACGAACTCCAACTGCATCAAAACCTAGAGCGGAGTAAGCCAAAAGGTCCATCTCACTAAGAGGAATCCAACAAAGTTGATGACACGTCAATCGGACGTCCGGTGCTCATGTTATAAGCGTTTCCTCTCCGAGGTCCCGATTGGTTTCGTGATCGAACCAACCTGGCCATAGTCAATGTTCTCAAAAACCTTGACTGTAATATACTGAAATGCCCGTCTCGGACCAAGGATCGCATCTCAACTAACATTGTGTCGATCAGAGGTCTGTAGCCCATGATACAAGCATTTGAACGGAACGGTTCGGTAATAGGTAGTTTTGGTCCCGGAACGACCCGTCCCAAGACCCCCAGGGTCGGCCCGAACATGGTCGACCCAAACCGGGTTAGGGTCCAGCCCATTAGGGCATGGCCTGGCCCGGCCTGCACGGCCCCGCCTGGCCTGGGCAGCCGGTTGGCCTGGAGTGGGTGCGGCCCGCATGGCCAGCTCAGCGCTGGCCGAGCTGTCGCGGAAGGGGGGGGGGCACTGCCCCCCTGTTTTGAAACGGTGGCCCCACGTGGGGGGCCGCTCCTTTGGATAGCCAGGGTTTATGACCCCCGACCTTCTTCGATCAGATGGCCTGGCTGGCCGGCTGTGCTGCCTGTAATGACCCGTAAAATTCAAGGAAATGTTTTTCTTAATTTTCTTTGGAATTGTACAAGAACACAGTTTCTGACGGCACCTGATTCCGAGGCCCGGTGTGCCCGGAATCATTTTCTGAAGTTTGGCTCGGGTACGTTCAGTGAATGAACGAGTGGGTTTTTCTAACTTTTGAACCGGTGCTCGGAATCAAATTCTGAGAGCACCGATGGAATCCAGCGCCGGTATTTGCTTAGAAACGCTTCTTCCGGAGTTACGTTTGCTTGGGTGTGGTTTTTAATTTTTTGGCTTAAAGTTAAGAAATAATATAATTGGTACGACAAACTTTATTTTATTTCAGTTAAAGCCACTTGAAAGACACTTAAAGCTGTTTAAGCTGAGTTGATGCGAATAGGGTGTTATCCAAAAATATCCTACCCTCTTGGTAGGATATTTGTGAGAAGCCCCGCCATTTCTTTTCCGCTAAGTAACGCACCCGCAAAAACCTGTCATTATGAAAGTCAACTGACGTGTTTTCTTAAATTCTTAACGCACTATTTAATTGGGCAGTTACCTTCGTTGAATTAATTCTCTGAGTTAATTTAATCTTTCCTTAACCTGTTTACAATCTGTTGGCATAATAATAATATAATACCAACGCATGACATCTTGAGGATTGCTCGTTTTGAGGTTTTGACAAATTTTGTGCCTTCATCCTCCTTCGCGAAGAACGTGAAGACCGTGAAGAACGTCGTCACCCTCAGAGATCGACGACGATTCTTCCAAGATGTTCTTCCCCGCAACGATCTCCGATCAACAACTGCTTGAGGTAGGAGATTTCGGATTTCTCCTTTTAATTTCTTTGTGGATTATATCAACAATATGGATTTAATTATTATTAATTAAATATATATGTTCTTGAACCTCGGAGTTCGTCGACGCGACACCGTATTCCGCGACGACGCGATGCCCTTTCGCGACAACGCGACGCCCTTCCGCAACGATGTGACGACGCGACACCCTTCCACGACACGACAATCGCCTCCTTCCGCGGCGATCATTTCAGCGAAGAACGCGCGTGAGACGACTTGACGAGGTAGGGGTTTTGTTGGGAATGATTTTACTCCGTGGATGTTTCCGTTCAAAACATAGAACCCGGTTTCATAAGAACAATTTTAATTTATTAAAATTGTTATTTGTTATGTTTCTATGTTTTGATTATTTCTCCCGATTGTTATCATCTAACGCGGAGGGTGTGGGCCAAACAAACACGGCCCGAAAACCCTTAGCAGTTCTTCGTTGATGCAGGGATTGGCAGGCGATGACAAAACATGCCGCAGGGACGATCCGTTTTTTCCGCAGTGAAGAACGGGACCCGAGAGGAGCTTCAGCGTAGACGGGAAGGAAATCGGACCACCAGAGCAACTCTGGTGGCCCGCGGAAGCCACCGGTGGTGGAGCCCCGAAGCGCCGCGAAACAGGGCCGCCGCGGCTGAAGCCGCGGTGGCGGCGGCCAGCGGACCCGCGACCGCGCATGTCCGGCACAGATGGGACGCGGCAAATCCACGTCCGCTGTTTCCAGCACGGCCCTACGTCGGCCGCAACAGTTGCATCCAGCGGGGGCAGCGCCCCGCGGCTCCCTCGCTTGGCCGTTCGGCCGAGCCGAGCCGGGCCGGCCCGACCGGCCGGGCCGCGCCTAACCGGGTCCGACCCGGACCCGGGTCGGGTCGACCCGGTTCGGGCCGACCCAGGGGGGGTGTTGGGCCGGGTCGGTCCGGGCCTAGACCCTCTATCTTCTGACCATTTTCGGTCTTTTACCCGTATCTTGATCTACAGGCCTCCGAATGACGCGCCGTTAGTGGCGATGCGATCCTTGGATCAAGATGGTCGTTTCGGTATATTGCACTCAAGGTGTCGGAATACTTTGGGTTCGGCCGTGTTGGTTCATACACGAAACCAACCGGGCCTTCGGAGCGGAAACACTCATATCTTGAGCTTCGGACGTCTGATCGACGTGTCGTCGCCTTTTTTGTTTTCCTCAAAGTGAGACGGATCATTTGGCATACTCCGCACGAGGTTTGGACGTAGGTGGAGTACGATCGGGTTGGTTTTTCCTTAAAAACCAACTGAGCCCCTGGGACGAAAAAACCAATAACTCTCAGACCTGGCGTCCGATTGACGCGCCGTCTGCGAAGTTGAGTTCCTGTTGACGATACAGAACTTTTGGATACATCAACTCTGGACTAGGTGTTATTTGATGTATCAGCCTCTCGGCTTGTGGAGCGGACCCTCCCAAGCGAGCTTGCTGTGTGCGGGAACCCTAGAGCTGGCTGTGACTGCTACATCGACGATGAAGACAATCGTACTGGAATCCTTTGTGGGTTCGACAATAAAGAAAATAGTACTGGAATCCTAAGTGGGTTTGATGATGAAGACAATCGTACTGGAATCTTATGTAGGTTCGACGATGAAGACAATCGTACTGGAATCCTATGTGGGTTCAACGATGAAGACAATCGTACTGGAATCCTATGTGGGTTCAATGATGAAGACAATCGTACTGAAATCCTATGTGGGTTCGACGATGAAGACTTTCATACTGGAATCCTATGTGGGTTCGATGATGAATAAAATTGTATCGGAATCCTCTGTGGGTTCGACGACGATGTCAACAGTTCTTGTATCCTACGTGGGTCCCAGTAAGATGAATCAGTGACTACATCGGATCATCTCTCTTGCATTGCAAATGATGTGTACCTGTGTGAGATGAATCATGTGTTACTCTCCTTTGTGGATTGTGTTGAACTATCCTGTGTGGATTTACTGTTTACTTTCCTTTGTAGATTGTGTTGAGATATCCTATGTGGATTAATTTTTCTCTCGTTCGTGGATTGTGTTGTTCTATCCTGTGTGAGTATAAGTTTTTCTTTCTTGTGTGGATTGGGTTGTGCTTAGGCTCAGATGTTGGATCCAAATGGGAATTGATGACTTAGGTATATGTATGGGAATATACCTAAGCAGTGTCGGTTGTTACTTCGTAATTGTATCTTTCACTTGTGGTTTATCCTTTGTGGATTTTGGTAGACCTTCGGGGGTCTCGGGGCCCCTACTGAGTAGCTTATACTCACCCCTGCACGGGCTATGCCTGTACTACATTGTGTTGGTTGCAGACGATGGACAACGCTGATCGTGGTGGAGGCTTGCGGAGTAGAACGGTACCTGGAGGTGGACCACTGGGCGGGACGCACTCGGAGCGGTCGGCTGGACCCGAGGAGCAGTGGAGGCTTTCTGTACCCACCCTTCTGGTGGGACTTCAAGAGGACGACTCGACATTGCGGATTTACTTTTCAGTTGCTATTTTTCCCCATTCAGTTGTACTTTACAGTTGGGCTTGTATTTCGGGCCCCCTTTACTTTTCCGCACTTACTTTTGTACCAGCTTTTACATAGTGTTTACCTTTTTTCCGCTTGCTTACTCTGTAGTGCTTGTTTACTTTTCAAAGGCAATGCCTTCCCTTTTACTCGGATTTTACGCCTTGGTGCTAGTCGCCATCCCCTGGCCTATGGAAGGCAGGCTTGGGGTAGTCACGGCACGGGCCCCGAGGACGGGTCGTGACAAATTAGTATCAAAGGTGGTCAGTTCTACCGCAGACTCTGATCTTTATTCTAATTGAAGCAATAGTGTTTAGCGTGTTGGGTGAGGTTATCAGTCCAGGGAGCCCAGTGTTGGTGCGGCGGCCGACGTATCTGTACACTAGGACCCTGACTTCTGATTTCCGACTTAATGCATGAAAACATTGATTTCATGTGTGTTTCAAGTTTTCTTTGTGATTACTTGTATCAGCTCACCAGGTATATTGTTCTGACCGTGGTGCACCTGTTACTTTTTAGGATGGCCCCACGAAAGCAGCCAGCAAGGGTTCCGAGCATTGTGCGTGGCGAGAGCCCACCGAGCGACGAGGACTCGGTACATGGACCTTTGACAGCTGGGGCACCGGCGGTACCTATACCCACCGAGCCACCGATGCTACTAGCCCCAGCTGTTGACGATGCACGTCGCCTTAGTGCACTGCATGAGTTCCAATGCCAGCGACCACCCAGGTTCCGCAGGGAGACGGACCCCCAGGCAGCCGAGGACTGGTTGGAGGTGGTTGTACGAGTTTTCAATTTAGTGAGGACACCAACAGACCTCATGGTGATCCTCGCAGCGAGCCTCCTGCACGCAATAATAGGCAGATGGTGGAGCTTAATGCTCCAGGTGCACGATGAGTCATCTCTCCTCTGGACGGAATTGGAGAGCATCTTCCTCTCGGAGTTCGTTTTAGCCACCCTCTGTGCGGTGCTCATCCAGGATCTACTACAACTGCGGCAGGGCAGCATGACAGTTTCCCAGTACTCGGCGAGATTTACTGATCTCTCGTGCTACTCCACTGATATGGTACGAGATCTGTTTTTCCGGGCCCGGACCCTTGAGCAGGGATTGAGGCATGAGATCATGGTCTCGATGATCTCCCTCAACATTCCGACCCAGGAAGAGGTGTTGGAGAGAGCCATTTTAGTAGAGAGTTTCCTCACCGAGTAGGCACCAGTGGCAGGACCCTCCGCAGGACGACCCGTAGCGGAGTCTTCTACAGTTTGGAGTCGACAGGTGACACAGAGGTCCAAGCGGGCCAGACCTTCAGATGGGAAATCTCTGGGTGAAGATTCGGTTGTGCAGGTCACATGAAAGAGAGCCAGCTACTCGAGGAGCAGGGAATGCTACGCATGCGGCGGGCAAAGTCACATGGCTCGAGACTGCCCGAATCGTCCTACTGATGAACAACAGGCGGTAGAGGGACCTCCCAGGTAGAGTTTCAACCATGAAGGTTTGCAGGGAGCAGGCGGGTGAGGTAGAGGAGTTGGCCGTGCAGCTGGAGGTGGTTGATGCTTCGGGGTGTTGCCACCACCACCACCAGGAGGTCCACCCCAACCGCAGGGGACATGAGGACATGGGAGAGCTCAGCTTCAAGCAGCCGAGGCCTTCGATCATGGAGATATGGGAGCAGATGGACAGGAGAAGAACTAGTGGATACGTCTTTTGTACGTCTAGTTATTTGATTCTGTTGTGTAGTGTCTTTGTATTATGAGCTGCAATACAAAAAAAAAGACGCATACCTTTGTGATGTTTTCATTCCTGTCCTCATTTGTGTTGTTACTAAGAGGTTCCAGTTTAGACTGTTGACTTGACCCTCACTTGAGAGATACCTACTGAAGGAGACCCAGTTACCACACACTGATGCCGACAGTGTGACTCGACCTTTGGAGGCGAGAGTAACGGTTGGATCTCTTGTTAGTAGAGTCGAGGCCTTACGACATCATCCTTGGTATGGATTAGTATCATCCATGTCAGGATTGACTGTATTAGGTGAAGGACGTGGTTCATCCAAGGGATAAGAACAGATTTCTCTTATCGGCAAAGAAGAAATCCCAGCAGCTCTTGTAGGACCAGAGAAGGTCCAGATCATCGAGGAGCGAATGAGGAAAAATCAGAGCCGACAAAAGTATTATGCTGACAGGAGGCGGATGCCACTAGAGTTCGAGGATGGTGACCACGTCTCTTGCGTGTGTCACCTCGATGTGGATTACGGATTTTTGGCCGAGGCGGCAGTCGTCTCGATGCTTCATCGGACCATTCCAGGTCCTCAACAGGATTGGCGAGCTGGCTTATTGCCTGGCTCTACCACCTCAGTTGCACCGGGTGCACGACATCTTCCACGTATCTCAGCTGAGGAGATACATGCACGACCCGAAACACATCTTAGATCATGGGGAGTTGGACGTTGATGACGGGGTGACTTTTTGCGGAGGTCCTGGTGGAGATCGAGGATCGACAGGAGTGGGTCCTTTGTGGATGATCGATTTCTCTAGTGCGCATCAGATGTCAGCATGGGAACCTCCAGGAGAGCACTTGGGAGTGGGAGGCTCAGATGCGTGATCTGTACCGCCTTTGTATCGCTATGTTTGTAGTAAAGCTTTACGGGGACGTAAATCCCTGTGGTGGGAGTAATGTAAAGACACGTAAATTTCAAGAAATTTTTTTCTTATTTTTCTTTGGAATTTTACAAGAATGCAGTTTCTGACGACACCTGATTCTAAGGCCCGGTGTGGCCGGAATCATTTTCCGAAGTTTGGCTTGGGTACGTTCAGTGAACAAATGAGCAGGTTTTTCTAACTTTTGAACCGGTGCCTGGAATCGAATTCTGAGGGCATCGATGGAATCGCAGTGCCGATATTTTCTTAGAAACGCTTCTTCCAGAGTTGCGTTTGCTCGGGTGTGGTTTTTAATTTTTGGGCTTAAAGTTAAGAAATAAAATAATTGGTACGACAAACTTTATTTCATTTCAGTTAAAGCCACTTGAAAGCCACTTAAAGCTTCTTAAGCTGAGTTGAAGTGGATAGGGTACTATCGAAAAATATCCTACCCACATAGTAGGATATTTGTGAGGTGGGGCCCGCATGAGCCCCGCCCTTTCTTTTCCTCTAAGTAACGCACCCGCAAAAACCCGTCATTATGAAAGTCAACTGACGCATTTTCCTAAATTCTTAAGGCACCATTTAATTGGGTGGGTAACTTCATTGAATTAATTATATGAATTAATTTAATCGTTTCATAACCTGTTTACAATCTGTTGGCATAAAAATAAAAGAATACCAACACACGACATCTTGAGGATTGCTCGTTGTAAAGTTTTGACCAATTTTGTGCCTTCATCCTCCTCGCGAAGAACGCGAAGAACGCGAAGAACGCAAAGAACGCGAAGAACGCTGTCACCCTCAGAGATCGACGACGCTTCTTCCGAGACGTTCTTCCCCACAATGAGCTCCGATCACCAACTGCTTGAGGTAGGAGATTTCAGGTTTCTCCTTTTAATTTCTTTGTGGATTATAACAACAATATGGATTTAATTATTATTAATTAAATCTATATGTTATTGAACCTCAGAGTTCGTCGACGCGACATTGTATTCCGCGACGACATGACGCCCTTCCGCGACGACGCGACGCCCTTCCGCGACAACGCGACACCCTTCCGCGACGACGTGACGCCCTTCCGCGACGGGACGATCGCCTCCTTCCATGGCGATCATTTCCGTGAAGACCACGCGTGTGACGACTTGACGAGGTAGGGGTTTTGTTGGGAATGATTTTACTCCATGGATGTTTCCATTCAAAACAAATTACCCGGTTTCATAATAACAATTTTAATTTATTAAAATTGATATTTGTTTTGTTTCTATGTTTTGAGTATTTCTCCTGATTGTTATCATCTAACGCGGAGGGTGCGGGCCAAACAAACACAGCCCGAAAACCCTCCACAGTTCTTCATTGATGCACGGAATGGTGGGCGATGACAAAACATGCCGCAAGGACGATCTGTTGTTTCCGCAGTGAAGAACGAGACCCGGGAGGAGCTTCGGCGCAGACGTGAAGGAAATCGGACCACCGAAGCAACTCCGGTGGCCCGCGGAAGCCACCGGCGGTGCGGGGTGCCGTCGCACTGCCGGACAGGGCCGCAGTGGCTGAATCCGTGGCCGCGTGGGTCCGACACGCACGGGACACGGCAAAGCCGCGTTCGCTGTTTCCAGCGCGGCCCCACGTGGGCCGCGGCACTTGCATCCCGCAGTGGAAGCGCCCCGCGGCTCCCTCGCTCGGCCGTTTGGCCAAGCCGAGCCGGGCTGGCCCGACTGGCTGGGTCACGACCTGGCCGAGCCGGGCTGCACCGAACTGGGTGGGGTCGACCCGGTTCGGGTCGGGTCGGTCCGGGTCCAGACCCTTCGTCTTCGGACTATTTTCGGTATTTTACCCATATCTTGAGCTACGGGCCTCTAAACGACGCACCGTCAGCGGCGATGCGATCCTTGGATCGAGACGGTCGTTTAGGTAAATCGCACTCAAGGTTTCGGAATACATTGGGTTCGGCCGGGTTGGTTCATACACGAAACCAACCGGGCCTTCAGAGCGGAAACACTCATATCTTGAGCTTCGGACGTCCGATCGATGTGCCGTCGACTTTGTTGTTTTCCTCTAAGTGAGACAAGTCTTTTGGAATACTCCTCTCGAGGTTTGGACGCAGGTGGAGTACAGTGGAGTTGGTTTTTCCTTAAAAACCAATCGGGCCCCTGGGACGAAAAAGCCAATAACTCTCAGACCGGGCGTCTGATTGACGCGCTGTCTGCGACGTTGAGTTCCTGTTGACGATACGGAACTTTTGGATACATCAACTCTGGACTAGGTGTCAGTTTATGTATCAGCCTCTTGGCTCTTGGAGCGGACCCTCCCGAGCGAGCTTGCTATGTGCGGGAACCCTAGAGCTTGCTGCGACTGCTACATCGACGATGAAGACAATCATACTGGAATCCTATGTGGGTTCTATGATGAAGACAGCCGTACTGGAACACTATGTGGGTTCAACGATGAAGACAATCGTACTGGAATCCTAAGTGGGTTCGACGATGAAGATAATCGTACTGGAATCCTATGTGGGTTCGATGATGAAGACAATCGTACTGGAATCCTATGTGGGATCGACGATGAAGACAATCGTACTAGAATCCTATGTGGGTTCGACGATGAAGACAATCGTACTGGAATCCTATGTGTGTTCGACAATGAAGACTATCGTACTGGAATCCTATGTGGGTTCGATGATGACAAAATTGTATCAGAATCCTCTATGGGTTCGACGATGATATCAACAGTGCTTGTATCCTACGTGGGTCCCAGTAAGATGAATCAGTGACTACATCTGATCATATCTCTTTCTTTGCAAATGATGTGTACCTGTGTGAGATGAATCCTGTGTTAATCTCCTTTGTGGATTGTGTTGAATTATCCTGTGTGGATTTACTGTTTACTTTCCTTTGTGGATTGTGTTGAGCTATCCTATGTGGATTACTTTTTCTCTCCTTCGTGGATTGTGTTGTGCTATCCTGTGTGAGTATACGTTTTGCTTTCCTGTGTGGATTGGGTTGTTCTTGGGCTCAGATGTTGGAGCCGAACGTGAATTGATGACTTAGGTATATGTATGGGCATATACCTAAGAAGTGTCGGTTGTTACTTCGTAATTGTATCTTTGACTTGTGGTTTATCCTTTGTGGATTTTGGGAGACCTTCAGGGGGCTCGGGGTCCCTACTGCGTAGCTTATACTCACCCCTGCACGGGCTATACCCGCACTACGTTGTGTTGGTTGCAGACGACGAACAACGCTGATCGTGGTGGAGGCTTGCGGAGCAGGATGATATCTGGAGGTGGACCACTAGGTGGGACTTACTCGGAGCGGTCGGCTGGACCCGAGGAGCAGTGGAGGCTATCTGTACCCACCCTTCAGGTGGGACTTCCATAGGATGGCTTGATGTTGTGGCTTTACTTTTCAGTTGTTGTTTTTCCCCTTTCAGTTGTACTTTACAGTTGGGCTTGTATTTCCGGCCCCCTTTACTTTTCCGCACTTACTGTTGTACCAGCTTTTACTTAGTGTTTACCTTTTTTCCGCTTGCTTACTCTGTAGTGCTTGTTTACTTTTCAAAGGCAATGCCTTCCCTTTTACCAGGATTTTACGCCTTGGTGCTAGTCGCTAGCCCCTGGCCTATGGAAGGCGGGCTTGGGGTAGTCACGACACGGGCCCCGAGGACAGGTCGTGACACTGCCGCCATGGGACCACGTGGTACCGCCCCTCCGACGCGCCGGCTGAAGGTGGTTCCAGCCTCCACTCCCTACTCCGCCGCAGCCAAAGGCTACGGCCTTTTTCCGACCGGTGCATCGCGATGGCGTCACGCCCCTCGGTTGTAGCTTGCTCCAGCCGTAGTGTCTTCTTGTTTCTCCAGCGTAGCGCGACAGCACTGTGGCTTTTTTTGGCTTCAACGATGCCGCTCTTCTTTGCATGTTCCTCTTGCTTCTGCGTGGTGCCATTGCATCGCGCTGCCTTTGCATGTGCCGCAACAAGTACAACATCAAAGGGGGAGGAGGGTCGGCCATGTTCTTGCGGTCTGACCTCCTCCTGTTATTACGATAACAGGCGGACCAATATAAAATTCGATGAACGAAAAAGAAAACACGAACACAAATTAACCCCTACCTCGATGAAGTCGTCGAACGAGGTTTGTCGCGGGAATAAGACGTCGTGGAAGACAACATCGCAGAAGGAGGCTCTGTAAGCGTCATCGATGTCGTGGTACAGGGCATCACGGTGAAGAGGATCCTCAGCGATGCGGTACACAAGGTCGCGTCATCGATCTCCAAGGAATTAACGTTCTTCGTCGGTTTCGGTGCGTTCTTCACATTATTCAAGGAGGAAGATGAAGTTCTTCGTGGAACTCTCCCTCTCAACACAACAATGAAACCCCTAATGAAATAAGACTTTGTCTTATTTAATTAACACACAAAATCCAACATTCCATTTGAAATTCAAAATAATTCATTCAATTAATTTAATTAATTGAAGACTGTATATAGTCCAATTAATGTGAGAGTTGACTTGGCATTTAATAAGAGGGTGTGGGTGTGTTACAAAATAATGGGGGTTTGAGGAAGTTGAAAAGGTGGGGCTTGTGTGGGGCCCACCTCACTAATATCCCATCAAGAGGGGTTAGGATATAGTGGGTCCCACAACAACATCCATAAGTAGGTTTAAACTACGTAGAACATAAAATAAAAATTGTTGCACAACTTTTATTTTATTCATTAGTTAACCCTTTTTTTAAAACCACACCCGAGAAAACACAACTCTAGAAAAGGTGTCCCTAAGCAATTACCGGTGCTGCGGTTTCATTGGTGCCCTCAGATTTTGATTCCAAGCACCGTTTCAAAAGTTAGGAAAATCCACTCATTCGTTCAATGAACATACCCGAGCTAAACTTCGGAAATTGATTTGAGCACACCGGGCCTCAGAATCAGGTGCCGTCAGAAACTGTGTTCTTGTAAAATCTTAAATAAAATAAAGAAAAAAAATTCCATTGAATTTTATGAGTCTTTACATTACTCCCACCTCAGAGCTTTACATGACCGTAAATATACATAAAAAACTAGGGGAACAAATGTGGGTACTGTGCACGAATCTAAGCCTCCCCCTCCCAAGTGCTCTCTTAGAGGTTCCCATGCTACTATCTGATGCGCACTAAAGGAATCGACCGCCCATGTAGGACCCACTCCTGTCGATCCTCGATCTCCACTGGGACCTCCACAAAAGTCTCCCCATCCTCAATGTCTAGCTCCCCATGGTCGATGATCTGTGTCGGGTCGTGCACGTACCTCCTCTGCTGAGTTACGTGGAACACGTCGTGCACCCGGTGCAACTGAGGTGGTGGAGCCAGGCGATATGCCACCTCAATTATCATGCTGAGAACCTGGAATGGTCCAATGAAGCATGGAGATAACTTACCGCCCCTTCCAAATCTCCATAATCCACGACGAGGTGAGACCCGTTAGAAGATGTGGTCGCCATCCTCGAACTCTAGTGGTCTCCAACTCCTGTCAGTATAATAATTTTTTCAGCTCTGCGCTATCCTCATCTGCTCCTAGACGACCTGGAACTTCTCTTTCATGGCCTAAACCATCTCCGGTCCCACAAGTTCTAATTCCCTAGGGTTTGTCCCGCACAGAGGGGATCTGCAAGGTCAGACTTACAATGCCTCGTATGGTGCCATCCTGATTTTGGAGTGGTAGCTGTTGTTGTATGCAAAGTCCACAAAGGGTAGGTCGTCCTCCCAGCTACGACCAAAGTCAAAGACAAATGCATGGAGCATGTCCTCGAGAGTCTGAATGGTCCTCTCCATCTGACCATCCATCTATGGGTGAAAGGCGGTGCTCAGACATAGCTGCGTCCCGAATGCCTCCTGCAACCCCTTCCAATGTCGGGAAGTAAAGCGAGCATCTCGATCAGAGAAGATAGATGATGGAACACCATGAAGTCGTACAATCTATTGAATTTAGAGACGTCCCAACATCTCTACTGAGCCCTACTCTCTGATGGGTAACCAATTAGCAGACTTTGTGAGTCGGTCGACAATCACCCAAATGGAGTCATGACCTCTGGAAGTACATGGAAGTCCAGTCACGAAATCCATAGATATCCCATCCTACTTCCACTCCGAGACCTCTAAGGGTTGTACCAAGCCTGCTGGTACCAAGTTCTCTGCCTTCACCTACTGGCAGGTGAGGCATCAAGAAATGAACTCCGATACAGCCTTCTTCATACCCGGCCACCAGTGTTGTCGATCGAGATCCTGGTACATCTTCGTCACTCTTGGATGTACCGCTAAAGGGGAAGTGTGAATCACTCTTAGCACCTCCTCCTGCAAAGAAGCTGGTAACATGGTACTTCCTATGAAAAATACATCGTGCTCTCCCCCTATAGAGAATCCATCATGTGCATGTCCAGAGGATATTTGTGCACACTGCGTCTCATAGTCAGCGTCCCCACGCTGTGCCTCTCTGACCCACTGTAGTAGTGGAGGAGTGACTCTGAGTGACTGATGAAAGGATGTTCCAACTCTATCCACGAAGGATATCTGCAAAGCGGCTTGCTGCTCTGTCACCTCTCCAAGTAGCTGAATGCCCATCCTCCTACTGAGAGAATCGACTAATATGTTCCCCTTCCCAGGAGTATAGACTTTCTCAAAGTCATAGTCCTGGAGGAACTTGAGCAATAACTGATGTCTCAAGTTCAGTTCCTTCTTTGAGAAGATGTACTTGAGACTTTGGTGGTCAGAATAGACTGTAAAGCGCTCACCCATCAGATAGTGTTGCCACATCTTTAGAGAGAAGACCACTGCTGCTAACTCCAGGTCATGGGTAGCGTAGTTCTGCTCAAGCTACCCCCACTATCGTGATCCATAGGCGATCACTGCTCACTCCTGCATTAGGACACATCCGAGCCAGGTCCCCGATGCATCGCAGTAGACTAAGTAACCTACTCCCTCCTCTGGTAGCCTCATGATAGGTGCACTGTTTCGCACGGAATCCGGGGATGACCACCTGGACGGGAGATTCAAATGTTCCGATCGGTTTCTAACGGGTTTGTTCGTAGAACCGGAAACATCCAATGATTCCACATCCGTTTGGACCTACTTTCCAAAGGCAGGCGCTCATTAGCTTGTGGACTAATGAGGCTTAGGAATTTGCATTGGTCGAGAGGATGGGAGGTCGGACTCATCACACATTTTTTAGGGGAATTATTGTCTACTCCTGGACTCTCTTTATAAATTTAAGTTATGTTCGTGAATCCTTATTACAATACCAAGTATAAAATGAGCTTTCCTTTAGTTTTAACAATCAATGATTAAATATGCAAGAAATTTAGAGAATCTTTTATATGTATTCGAGGTTGTTCATCAATAGAGAATCATCTATATCTGTTTAGAGATTCTTGGTCAATGGTATCCTTCAAAACATTTATATAAAAGTCTCTTGGTCATTATGATGACCAGGCTGGTTTTAAAGCCACTCAGTGGGGAACTTGAAGTTTAACGTCATTCAGAAAGACATAGATTATTTCAAAGTTGGGATCGAACCCATAAATGGGCTACCTACGTATCCTTTGTTTTGGAAAAGGAATCAGAACCCACGTAGTTCGAGAAATGGAGTATGATGTTTATGATTGATGGCTCAAAGATGAATGTCATAATTAATTTTACACTCTAAGCTCACGTGAGTCATGCTCGGTGTGAGAAACAAGAGGTATTGGTAAAAACTAGACAATTGTGCCATAGAATATGCAATCATAAGAATTTTGTTTGGGGCTTATGTATGGATGACTGCCCAGATAGATGAAGGTTTAGGATTTACTTTTAGGGAGAAAATCCATGAACAGGGTCCATAAAGTTATATGTGCTTCATGGAGATTTGAATACTCTAATCTTGGGGCTAACTCCTAATGAGGATCCCAATATAGGAGGGGAATTATGATTGAGTATTACTCCTGAAAAGGAAACCCAAATCAAAGGTAAATTAGGACTGGTTAAGAGAAATTTAAGGGACTTGGGGATTACTCCTGAAAGGAAGCCAAAGGTTATGACTGAGTCTTATTCCTGAAAAAGAGACCCAGGTTAGGTACTTGGGGCTTACTCCTAAAAAAGGAAGCCCAAGGTTATGACTAAGTCTTATTCCTAAAAAGGAGACTCGGATTAGGGATTAAGGTTTGGGGCTTACTCCTGAGGAGGATGCCCATGATTAGAGAACTTGATTGGGGCTTACTCCTGAGGAGGATGCCCAAGATTGGAGGACTTGATTGGGGCTTTAAGAATTTGGGGCTTACTCCTGAGGATGATGCCCAAATTAAAGGATTTATAACTGGGGATTATTCCTGAAAAGGAGACCCAGGTTAGGATTATCTCATCTTAAAGGATGAGGTTGAATGAATGAACTCTCCATATTTAGTGACATAAGGATATTTAAATCACTGGAATTTGAGAGATATTCCACAGAATTCCTTTCAGATAAGGAAGTCAAATCAAGAAATGATGCCATAAATGGCTTTGAAGAGTGTCTTGAAGACTGAATCTGGAAAAGGAAAGGTGAAATGACTTAAGAGGGGTAAAAATGGGCAAGACGGGCACCCAAAAAGATAGGGGCGCGCAAGTCTTTCAAGGCGCGCAAGTCTTCCGTGGGCGCGCAAGTATTGGTCGCGCAGGTATACCTGCGCGACACATGGTGTACTTGCGCGATTTTCAACCAGCACTGAAATACTTGAGCGACTCTTTTTTAAACCCTTTATAATTTTCTTGAGGTTCTTCCAGAAAAGGGACGCGCAAGTTATATTGAAGGAAATAAGTCGGCGTGCAAGTGTTTGATGAGTTTCAACACTCAGGCCTTCCTTCTTCTCTTTAGATCTTCCGTTCTAGGTAACAAATTACCTTAGAAGTGTTCCGGAAGCATTGAGAAGAGACTTGGGCGTTGGGAACTTCAATCCGAGTTTCTGGAAAAAATTCCTCCCGAATGGGGGGCCCACAGGGTCTATTTATAGGAAGGAGAAGACCCCGGGCGGTTACCGGGCGGTTACCACTTAGGTCGCGCAAGTCACTTGCACGACCACTAGGCAGCGCGCAAGTACTTGCACGGCCCCTAGGCAGCGCGCAAGCGTACTTGCGCTACCATGAGGGAACTTGCGCGACATATGGGAAATGTTCTCCTTGTTCATCCCTATGTCGATTTTTGATGTTTTCTTCAAAGGATGAATCACTTCGAGCTCAGATATTCCCCTTTTCTGATCATTAGATTCTGTGACGAAAGGAGCGTCAACAAAAGTCCCCCCTCAGAGTTGGATCCAGAAAGAAATGAGGATTTGACTCTGAGGAAATTGAATACATTCAAAGGAAAATGGTGCGCGCAAGTCTTCAAGGAACAGAGGGCAGCACAAAAGTGTGCTGGAACTTGACTTTTATTCAGATTTCCTTTGTCTTTTGTGGGCAGTTTAAAGTCATGCATGCCGGACATTAAGGGGAAAATGTTTAAGGTCGAAATAGCTTTGACCGAAATGGATTAGAATTGACACAATTCCTTGAAATTTCATCTGAAAACATACTACCATACTCAAGTATGAGGGAAAATATGTAAACTATGGCTTAAGAATATTTGAATCTGAGGAATGATATGAAATAGAGCTAAAAGGCATTAGAAGAAGTAGTTTCTAAGAATGAAGTTACTATTATTTAACAAAACCCGTTAGGGGGTTGAAATATGCAGGGCCACCTATGGGCATTGGCTGCATGGTCAAATAAATAGCATCTTTCGGCTGAAAAGTCTATTATGTGGACTGTTTATGCAAGGCCACCTATGGGCACGTGCTGCATCGTCAGGGAAAAGAACTCTTAGAAGTTTACTTTCCTAGTGCTAAAAGTCAGTGAAAGTTTATGGAGATTCAAATTTTCTAAGGTATAGAGTTTGTTGTGTGGAAAGAGGTACTTGAATATGGAGAAGATATTTCCGAACAAGAATATCGAAGAACTGGATGAATATCACTCTTACGAAGGTCTGACCCAAACGTAGGGAAGAATAATAAACCATAGACTTGAATACTTTCAGATCATGAAAAAGGATATGGGAAAAATATGTTAAGGATGGCTTTTTTTTTGCGGATCCCTACATACTGTCGTTTAAGACAAATAAGGACAAAAGAGACATTCTTACTAAGAATGAAGTTACTATTATTTAACAAAACCTGTTAGGGGGTTGAAATATGCAGGGCCACCTAAGGGAATTGGCTGCATGGTCAAATAAAGAGCATCTTTTGGCTGACAAGTCTGTTATGTGGACTGTTTATGGAAGGCCACCTATGGGCACGTGCTGCATAGTCAGGCAAAAGAATTCTCAGATGTTTGACATTTTTGTGATTAGAAGTTATGAAAAGGGTTATGAAGATCTGAAAATATTTAAGGTTAGGATTATAACACATAAATATGGGTATTGTCCAATGTATATAGAGATACATAGGTCAATGAAAACCATAATCATGTTGTGGCTGGGTCCTGAATTGAAATTTGGACTACACTACGTATCTCATAAGAATGAGAATCAAGCCATACGTAGTTCTTGAAATTCAGTTTAACGTCGTGCAGGACGAAAGTATGAGAAATCTTAGTTTAGGGTCATAGAATTCGGACCATAATAATGAATACACAGTGTGTGTTTTCATGAGGACTTTTCATCCAAGGGACTGAAAGTGAAATTTGGGTTTAGGCCCAAAAGACTTAGGACTGGATTCGAGGGACACTCGAATGTTCCTACGTATCCCATAAGGATGGGAATCAAGTCCACTTAGTTCTAGAATTACCCTTTGTACAAATTTGGTTCGTACATGTGAAGGGTGAAAGGGGACTTTAGTGAAATTATGGTTTAACCTAAGATAAAAAGTTCAGGCATTACCATGTATTCACGTAGTCTTTTGAAAATTAAAACAATGATTGAAAAATCAATGTCAATAATAGTTCTCTCTAAAATGATGAAATCAACGAATATTGTAGTTTATTGTCGTACCGGACAAAAGTGTTGTATAGTTTAACGTCGTATAACAAGGACGAAAATGAATCAATGTAAATATATTGATTCCAGGGGCGGTTTCACAAATCAACATCATATGAGATAGTGGTGAACCGATGTGAAGAGATTGTTTTTGGGCTTGAACCCTGGGAGGTTGCCTACATACCCAGCCTGGAGGGCAAGGATCGAAGTCCGTGTAGTTCAATGAAATAATGAATTAATGATCAAGTTGTTCTTGGGGACAACGATCTAATTAAAATGTCGTTGGGACTTAGACATGGTTAGCGGCCCAGAGAGAGTGTTATGGTTAATGTTCGCTCTAATCCCACGTGAGTCATACTCGGTGTGAGAAACAAGAGGTAATAACAACCTTAACGATGCACAGTTTAATGTCGTGTAGGACCTATCAAGGATTTTTTGTACAGTTTAGCGTCATGTAGTTAGGACGATGGGGATAAAATAGTTTAACGTCATATTGGACAAAAGGGGGACTGTGCAGATTAATGTCATGCAGTAAGGACAAAAGAGTGTACCATTTTAACGTCATGTCGGACGAAAGTGCGAATAGTTTAAGGTCATATGCATGGACCGTGAATGGTGCAGTTTAATGTCATACTGGACTTTTGAGATTATATAGTTTAACGTCTTTCCGGACGTGAGGGACTTTTATACAGTTTAGTGTCATGTAGTTAGGACGTCACAGTTTAACGTCTTGCTGGACATAAGGGATTTGCAAATAGTTTATGGTGATATACATGGACTAGGGATGATGCAGTTTAAGGTCATGCTGGACGGTTTATGGAACTTTTTCACAGTTTAATGTCGTGTGGGACGAAGTTGCAGTTTAAAGTCATACTGGACCATTGATGTATAGTTTAACGTCATATAGCAAGGACGAACTGGTGCTGTACAGTTTAAAGTCATGTAGCTAGGACTAAAGTGAACCAATATGAGGATATCAGTTCTGGGGACTTTTTACAGTTTATCGTCATGCTGGACGTTGGAAGTGCCGACAGTTTAATGTCATGTTGCTAGGACACAATATAGTTTAATGTCATCTCGGACAAATATAGACCAATGTACAGTTTAGTGTCATGTAGGACATACTACAGGGACTATGCAGTTTAAAGTCTTGCAGTTAGGACTATTGGTGCTGCACAGTTTAATGTCATGTTGCAGGGACAAAATATAGTTTAATGTCATCTCGGACAAAATACAGTTTAATGTCATGTAGGACAAAATAAAAGTGCCACACAGTTTAATGTCATGTAGATAGGACATAATATAGTTTAATGTCATCTCGGACAAATATATGATCTTCTGTACAGTTTAATGTCATGTAGATAGGACATAATATAGTTAAATGTCATCTCGGACAAAATACAGTTTAGTGTCATGTATGACAAAATTAAAGTGCCACACAGTTTAATGTCATGTTGCTAGGACACAATATAGTTTAATGTCATCTCGGACACATATAGGATCTTCTGTACAGTTTAATGTCATGTAGATAGGACATAATATAGTTTAATGTCATCTCGGACAAATATAGACCAATGTGATTGTTTTGGATCTGGGAAAAATATTTTTTGTTTATACAAAATACTTCTTCAGAAATCTGACATTAGTTGGAGTCGTGATGTGTTCTCCATCCATTGAGATTAGAGAATATGCTCCATTGGAGTAGACCTTATGTATTGAATAAGGTCCTTCCCATTTTGGTTCAAGCTTGGGAGGCTTCTTTCCTGGTATCATTGTTTCTCTGAGAACCAATACCAATTCTCCCTGAATGAATGAACGAAGACGAACTTTTTTGTTAAAAGCTCGTGCTATTCGATTATGATAGATTTCCAAGTGGTGCAAAGTGCACAATCTTTTCTCATCTAACTGTTCCAATTCATTCAACCGCTTTTGGGATTGCTCATCTGTAGATAACTGATCACAAATGGCTATTCTGAGTGAGGGCAGTTGAACTTCAATTGGCAAGACTGCTTCTGTTCCATATACCAATGTATATGGAGTTGACCGTGTTGCATTGCGAGTGGTAGCCCGATAAGCCCATAAAGCATGAAAGAGTTTATCAGGCCATGACCTCTTATCTTTATCCACCATCTTTTTCAGTATATTTGAAAGAGTCTTGTTGAAGGCCTCTATCTGGCCATTAGCCGCTGCATGATATTGAGATGAATGGTTGGACTTAATGTTGTACTCTTGATAAAATTTCTTTACCTCAGAAGAACAGAAGTTGGTGCCGTTGTCCGTCAATATGGTATGAGGGACACCAAATCTAGTAATGATGTTAGACTTGATGAAGCTAACAATGCATTTAGAACTGACTTCTTTGAGATGTACTGCCTCTGCCCATTTGGAAAAGTAATCAGTAGCAGTAAGAATGTACTTAAACTTCTTGGCCGTAGCTAAAGGGTAAGGTCCCACCACATCCATTCCCCATGTGGAAAATGGCCATGAGTATTTAGCTGTATGAAGAAACTCTGGAGGTTGATGAATGAAGTTGGCTATTACTTGGCATGAATGACACTTCTTTGTGAAATTAACACAATCTTTTATCATTGAAGGCCAAAAGTATCAAAGTCTTCGAATTTGATCAGACAGTCTATGTCCAGACTGGTGGGCACCACAGACTCCTGCATGCACTTCTTTTATGACAGCCATTGTCTCTTCACCATCAATACATCTGAAGAGAACTCCATCAAAACCACGTTTGTAGAGAATTTTCTCGAGGTGGTTTGGGCCATCATAAAGAGTAAAATTGACCACACGTCGCCGAATCTGATCTTTCTCGGCTATATCAGGTGGAAGTGTTCCATTTTGAAGGTATTCCCTGATAGGTGACATCCATCCTGTAGTATGACCATACGGTTCAGGAATGGGACTAATTTCATTAATTTCCTCCGTTCTGACTTGAACATAAGGTGAAATTGCACGACGGTGGGCAATACAGATGCTTGTTTCGTCCCGATTTGGATCTGCTAAAGCTGTGGCTATATTAGCCAGTGCATCAGCTTGAGCATTTTGTGATCTTGGGACATAAGAAAATGTCGGTTCTGAAGGGAATTCCGACATTAACTCTCTGACGTAATCATACAAAGGGATTAATTATTCTTTTCTGATGGCATAATCCCCATTGACTTGTTTGATTACCAGGTCTGAATCAACTTTCACCTTTAAGTGATTCACTTGTGCTTGAAGCGCTAACTCCAAGCCTGTAATGAGAGCTTGGTATTCAGCTTCATTATTGGTACCACCTTCCCACAACAAAAAGGAATAAGGTAATACTTCCTTATCTGGAAAAATGAGCACAATTCCTAAACCAACTTTGTTGAATTTAGGATTTTCCATTTTCTTCCCTGTTGGACTTCTAGAAGCACCATCAAAATACATTTCCCATGTTTGAGGACTCTCTTGAATAGAGAAAACTTCCTCATGAGGGAGTTCGATATCTGAATATGTGTCTTCCACTAAAGGATGTTCAGCCAGGAAATCAGCCAATGCATGGCCCTTAATTGCCTTTTAAGACACATACTGAATGTCGAACTGATGTAGAATAACCGCCCACCTTGCCAGACGTCCTGTAAGCATTGGACAACTAAGGATGAATTTGAGAGGATTATTAAGAGATACCAATTGGACCTCATGATGTTGCAGGTAGTGTCTCAGTTTCTGAACTGCAAAGATTAATGCTAGGTAGCACTTTTCAATACCTGAATACCGGGTCTCTGCTTCAGGCATAGTTCTACTGAGATAGTAGAGACTATTTTCATTCCCATCATCATTCTTTTGAGCGAGAAAGGAACCCAATGATCACTCTAAAGATGTCACATAGAGGATAAGAGGTCTACCCTCAACAGGTTGCATGAGTACTGGAGGAATCAATAGGTATTTCTTGAGAACATCAAATGCTTTTTGACATTCTTCAGTCCACTGGTAAGTGACTCCTTTCTTCAATAATTTGGTAAAGGGTAAACTTTTTCCTTCCAAATTGGCGATGAAACGCCGAATATAGGCTAAGTGTCCTTGAAGTCCTCTTAATTATTTCAAATTCTGAGGAGGTGACATACCAAGGATTGATTTGGTCTTCTCAGGATCAACTTCAATACCACGATGGCGTACAACAAAGCCGAGGAATTTTCCTGAGGTTACCCCAAAAGCACATTTTAAGGGGTTCATCTTCAAATTATGTTGTCGAAGCTTGTGGAATATGACTTCCAAATCATCCAAGTGATCAAAACATTGTTTGGATTTAACCACCAAATCATCTACATAGCATTCAACAAATTTCCCTAAAAGAGGTTTGAAGATACGATGCATGGAACGTTGATATGTTGTACCTGCATTCTTTAAACCAAAGGGCATCACCCGGTAACAAAACACACCTTGAGGAGCTCTGAAGGCTGTATATTCCTCATCTTCTGGGGCCATTCGAATCTGATTATATCCAGAATATCCATCCATGAAAGAAAGTACTTCATAGCCAGCCGTTGCATCAATTAAGAGTTCTGTAATCGGAAATGGGAAATCATCTTTAGGACAATACCGATTAAGATCTCTGAAATCGATGCAAACCCTAATTTGTCCGTTCTTTTTATTTACAGGGACAATATTAGCCAACCACTTGGGATATTGAACTTCTCTGACGAAGTTAGCTTTGATAAGCTTGTCCACTTCAGCCTCAATTTTGGAAGCATAGGTTGGGTGTGTTCTTCTCGCGGCTTGCTTGAATCCTCGATGTTCTTTTGGAAAACCCAAATGATGGGTGGAAACATCAGGATCAAGGCCCGGCATCTCTGTATAATTCCAAGAAAAAATATCTTTATTTTGCTTTAGAAAAGAAATATTAATCTCTTGCTCTTCAAGGGTCATGGCTGCACTAATTAAAGTGGGGCATGGATCTTTCTCTGTACCCAGATTTACTTCTCTGAGTTCATCCACGGTGGTAGAGATACCCTCTTCAAATGCTGGAGGAGCATCTCTAAGATCTTCCTCTTCCTCTTCATCATGTGTTATTTCTTCCGTTTCTACTTGCAAAGTAGATAAAAAAACGAAATTCTCATGATCATAAGAGATGTCAAAATTTTCACATTTTGAAAAGAAGCTTCCATTTCTGACCCTATTGATGATAAAGGGTCTTCTTTGGGAATCAAAGAGGAGATGATGGATTGAGAATCGACATCAATATTCACCTCTGGTGTTGCTATAACTTCTTCTGGCCTGATTAGCAAAATATAGACTTGTTGGATTTCAGCAGACGAAATGAAAACGTCATCACTTATGCTTTCATCACTGTTTGGTAAGTTACCAATTTCTCCCATGTTGTCTGGCTCGATTTCCGTAATTGACATTATGGATCTTTCCATAAGAGTATTTTTATTTGGGCCTATTTTGTCAATTTGACTTATAGGTAACACATAATCTTTACTCACATGTGAAAATGGATTTATTGGAATTTTTTCCAGACCATATGGAGCATTATCTTTGGTAATTTCCTTCATTGTAGATTTTTCTCTTCCCTTCATGTGATAAAATTCCGCCTCAATGTATTGAGACTCACATGTCTTGAACGGGGCCTTATCACCATACAATGTTCCAACTTGACCATCGAAACAGTATTTGAGACATTGATGGTATGATGACGGAATAGCTGCATGCTGATGTAGCCAGGGTCTTCCAAGCAAGATATTTAAAGCTAAGTCCTGATCAACAATCATGAAATATGAATTGGAAACAAGATCTCCAAACTGAGTTCTGAGTGTAACTTCTCCCAGTGGTTCTTGTTCATTTTTATCATATCCTTGAAACATCATGGTAGAAGGAGATAAATCAGATTCCGTGAGGCCCAATCGACGAAGTGTACGAATGGGCATGAGGTTGACTCCTGAACCATTGTCAATGAAAGCTCTTCGAATATCTATACCATTGACTTTTTCAGATAAGTACAAAGGTTTTATGTGCCCATGCACAACATCATCTTCATCTTTATCAGTAAAAGATATCACTGCATGGCATTCTGCAGGATTATTCTCTATGTGATAGATTTCAGCTGCAGCAATTTCAGCTTCAAACTCCTGAGGACTTGACAAAGCTTCGATGAGTGCTTCCCGAAGATCTTTTGACAGATTCAAAGAATCCAAAATTGATAACTTGGATGGTACTTGGGCCAAGTGTTTCAATATATCATACTTTTGATCTAGAGGTCTGAGTTTCCCAATAGGAATATGCGGTTTAGAAGGTACCTTGGAAGCAGATGCTTTGGAAGCTGATGCATCTTGTATTGAAGCTGGAAACATCCTTGGTTTTGGCAGATTAGACTGATTAGATCCATTTACTTGCTGAGATAAAGAAGATTGAACTTTTAATCGGTCTTCCAAAATAACTGTGCCAAAACTGAGTTGGTCATTTTCAGAAGAACTTGCTTGTTCTTTTTGAGCTCGCTGAAGGGCTCTACCACGAGTTTCTGCTGCATATACAGTGCTAGCAGGGGTAAAATTAGAGTAGTCGCTTCGGAAAGATCCACGTCTTCCCCTATATCCTGAACCTCTAGAACTTCCTCAGGTTCCCTTATTTGATATAGGGAATTCAGGCTCATAAAGACTGGAATATGAATCTGTTAATTGAATCATATTAATAGAACCAAAGATTAACTCTTCGTCTGATAGAGACTCTGCCTGGTTAGCCTGTTTAGGCTGTGCCGTTTGGTGGGACGGTGCCCGTGGCTTTGAATTAGATGGCATGAAATCTGCCAGAGTCAAAGACAATTTAGGCTTTGCTACATACTCATCTTCTTCTGATTCCTCTTTCTTCTTTGAATTGCGTTGCCCTTTTGAGGATTTCTCTTTTGATGGAGGCTTTACTGCAGCTTTTGTAGGAGACACAATTGGCTTCTTCCATTGTGTTTGCAAAATGGAATGGGTCTGATTGATTGTCTTTCTTACCATCCAATCATCATATTTTTTTTGCAGTTTTGCTTTTGACTTCCTGCCACTCGCCTCCTTCCTCTGGATCTGTAGCGGTAATACACGCTACATGAGTTGAAGAACCCTTCAATTTGACTTGTCCCAAATCGACCATCTTTTGCAGGAGGTCTTTAAAGACAAAACACTCCTGGATGGGATGCCCCAACATTTGTTGAAAGGGACAATAATTGGGACGGTCTTCATCTCCTTCCTTGTTTGGCCTCTTGGGCACTGGTAATTGAACCAAATTATTTTCCAGAGCTGAAATGAAGTAACTAGGAACTTGCTCACTTCGGAAAGAGTATGTTTTACTCTTCATATCCTCAAATTGTTTTCATCGTTGATCTTTTTGATCATTTGGACGAAACAGCCTTTGTTGTTGGCGTTCAGGAGGTGGATCCCTTCGAGAAGATGAAGGTTTTGAAGTAGAAATAGGTACAGGTGCTTGTTTAAGCATAACTGTAGCAGTTTCTGCTTTACCCATTCTTTTTCCTGGAGCTGATGGAATTACACGAGATTTAACCTTAGCCTGTATAAGGGAATATTAAATCTGTTGAGCGATTGAAGTAAGGTCTCAAAACCCTCCTGTGTATTTCCCAGGTATCAATGGCGTGCGTAATTCGTCACGCAAATTTTCCACACAGATTGGCAACAATTCCTCCTGAGGGAGTGCTAAACTCAAGGAATACGTTAATCCCTTCCAACGAGCAATGAAATCAGAGACTCTTTTATTTTCCCTTTGCTTGCAGTTTGTAAGATCGAAAACTGTCGTTTTTGGAAAAGTTGAGCTAAATTGAAGAAGGAATTTTTGACGAAGATCCTCCCATCCGATGACTGACCGGGATTGCAAGCTTGTATACCAGACAAAAGCTGGTCCTTGCAAGGTTCGCACGAAGCATCTGAGTTTCACTGCTTCTTGCTGCTCTGGAGTTCCCATCATAGGATCACAACAAGACACGTAATGCGTCAAATGTTGTTCAGGGTCGCCTGATCCATTGAAAGTAGGGAAAACAGGGTTTCCAAAACTGGATGGAGGAGAAATTGAATCTACCCATTCAGGGTAAACATTCTTTTCAGGTTGAACTTGCGCCAGTTTCCCTTCCATAGTTTCTAACCGAGCTGTCAATGACTCAATAGTAGTTATTAACTTTTGAGAAACATCAGTTTGAACTTGGTTTTGGGTAGGTGCAATGAATGGAGTTTGGACAGACGTGGTGGTTGGTGCTGCAACTGATGGTAGTGCTGCCAACCGTTGTTGAGTTTGACCCGTAGGATTAGACCTCTGAGGGTGTACTGATAAAGGAGGATATTCTTGATCCATCTCAGTAGTTACAACAAATTCTTTCGACTGTCGGACTTCAGAATTCTTAAGAAGAAGACTACTCTGAAGTAGTTCTACATTCAACCTTCTTAATTCTTTCATTTCTTCCTCCTGTTGTGCAAACCTTTGCTCCAATGAGAGCGATTGAACTCCTTCAGGGGAAGGGTGAGAAGTAACCTGATTCTTTCCTTTCCCCTTATTGGATCCTTTTCGGATAGGGGGAAGTGGGTTACTTGAAGGAATACCCAGATTTTGGGTAAGCCTTTGATTGCGTGTGCGCACACCTTCTTCATTTAGGTCTGTGTGCGCAACTTCTTGAGCAGGAACCTCTTCGTCTGATCCTTCTGATTGAGCCTCATCTGGTGAATCAGCAGCAACAGCATTGATGACATTAATGGATTCATATTTCATAGAATCCTTTCTATCAACATTTCTGTGATATTGCCTTCTTCCATGTCCATTATGAGACATGGAATTCCGTTGACTTGATCCCTAAGGAATTTCTTGGAGAACCGTCACTTGGAGAGAATTTCCTGACAGCTTGGATCTTCGTTCCTCTTGAGGCTTATTCCCTAATAGAGAGAATACTGACTTTATCTGAGGGAGGGATTGAGGATTTGAAAAAGTCCCCAGTCCGGTGGACTGGGGATGTTCCTTCTGCTTCCGCTCAACTCCTCGAATCCCATTTGTTGACTCTGAGGGTTGGCTTAGAGAAGTCCCCAGTCTGGCAAGCTGGGGTGTCTCTTGACATGCTATGTCTGAGATCTTCTTAAAATCTCTCTTGATCTTGCGAATCTTATTTCGGAAATTAGCTGGATGCATTAACCTGTATCCACTTTTATCACCTGGTTCAACAGATCGTTGGATGATTTCTGAAACTTCTGTCATTTGATGACGTGTTTTCTCCAGACGAGAGGCTTGTTCAATATTATCGCCATCTTGATGTAGGAGCAATTCAACAACTTGTTCTCTATATACTTTATTTTGAGTGGAACTAGTTGAAGCCTGTTCTTGAGCAAGCTTTTGATTATGAACAAAGCCCATTGACTGTGGCCTGCCATGGGCAATAACATTGCATGACACCATTTTCGGAGGGCTTTGTTGACCGGAAAGCACAGTGAAATGTAGTGCTCCGTGAACACCCCATCCTCTGATATGAACATCAGAAGGAGCATTGGAAATTAACTGACGCAATCTTCTTAGTGCGCCAAGGCATGAACGTTGAAGGGTTCTCTGTTGCTTTTCAGCCTTCGGATACCGAGAGACTGATAGAGATGCCAAATCAATCTGGCGTTGTAACCCTTATATTATCTTAATATGATTTTCATAATCACCATAAGATAATACATTCTTCTTCAATTGAAAAAGAGTCTTCCATATGTTGAGACGAATATCATGGATTCCATCATCCGTCAACATCTTTGGAATGTCGTACTGGGAGTCAGCCAAAGGCCAAAACATGACTGGTACTTCACCTTTTGCCAGTTTTTTCCTCATGTTCAGCATTTCCTCTTTATCATTAAATGAAGATTCTTCTACCTGTTTGGACCAGAGTTGGTGTTTCCTTGTTGTTTCATCGGATTCAACAAGATTGGTAGAGATATCACTATTCATGTTGGAAGATGAATGACCTGGGGATGGTTCGGAGAATAACCTGAACCCCAGGCTATCTTCTGATGGAGAAAGAGTTTCACCTGCCGATAGTAAAGCATCAGACATGACTGGTTTTACGTTTTCAAGTGCCTCGAGATAGGAGGGCTTTCTCGTCACTATATTGCCTTCTGAAGAATTTTCGAGACAACGTGAATCACTACTGCAGAGAGGACTTTCGCAGCGAAGTTCATCACCATGAGGAGGACCGTCATGATGGGTTACAGCAAAAGATGAAATCTCTTTCTCCTTGGCCTTCTGACCACACAGAGGGTTCCTGTGGCTCTCATCTGAAGAAGAAACTTCAAGATTGACCGAATTTTCATGAAGCATGTCTTCATGAGGAAGTGTCTGTTGAAGACCTTCGGAATTAATGTTCCCGTTATTGGGAACTGAGGGATTAGAATCTTGAATTCCGACAGATAAATGTCTGAGGGCTTCAAGAACTCCAGCATCGAGCAAGGCTTGGTTACAGATTGGCCTTTGATCTCCTGACTGTGCTGAGAAGATATTTTTCTTAGATGCCTTCTTACTTGCTTTAGAAACCACTTGATGACGAAAGTGATTTCTCTGAGCAGGTGTATGTGCCTGATCAGGAAAGATGGTCAGGTTAGGCTGACGATCTCCACTCAAATCAGGTGTATGTGCCTGACTTGGTTGTCCGTATGATATGGGGGAGTATGCCCCATAACCCTCTTGGACTGGAACAGATTTGTGTGTCTGTTCCAGAGTGAATTGTTGATGTGTCACTCCATTGCTAGGGATAGATTTATGTGTCTGTCCCTGAGATGATGCTAAAGTTGTTATGATATCCTGGAAAGCATCCAGAATATGAGCAGGAATTTGCTTCTGCTCTTTCACCATTGACAAAATATGTTTGGTGACTTCAGCCACCGGAACGGGGATATACGTCCATTTCGGGATTGGAGTAGGTGTATGTGCCTGCTCTTGTCCTCCTTTTCCTATCAGTGAATCCTGACAGTACTCAAGTGTGGAGGCAGAGAGTTGAGTCTGCCCCCTGTTTGTCGTCGGGACTTTCCGACTGACTTCTCCGTGCGCTACCAAGCGAGACTGTTGGTAGGCCTGATTAGTATTAGCAGGTGTATGTGCCTGCTGATTACACTTCGCCAAACGCGGTTGACGAGATCCATCATATGTAGTCAGACGAGCCTGCTGACTAACTGGTGATGTATAAGCAGGTGTATGTTCCTGCCTATGGTACTCCGCCAGAATTGCCTGGCGGGATAGGCTTGATGCTGCCAGACGAGTCTGCTGGACAGCGGAATTAAAACGAACAGGTGTGTATGCCTGCTCGTTGTTTGCCACCATGTTAGGTTGGTGGACTTCTCCGGAGATGGAAGGGATGACAACCTGCCTATTGTTCACTGGATTCTGTCTCTGGCGGTTCATCTTGCCTGCTCGGGTTCGAGGAACCTGAGCTGAATGCCTGGAGTCGGTACCCTCATCATGTTGAGGGCGCACTACCGCACGTGTCTGGCGGCGATTGTTGATGGGATCCCTCGGGAAGGACTCCTGTCTTTTTGAACTAAGGCCCTGAGGGACCTGCTCATTCACTTCCTCAGAGTAAGGGAGTGAATGGAAATTGCGTTCCGGGGATAACTACCCGAAACGGTTGGAGACGGTAGTCAGCACTGCCTGCTTCTTGATTGCTGGCCGCCGTTGTCCAGACGACCAGGTAGAGTTGTTAACCTGGAGGGCTTGACGAGCGGCCTCCAGAGTTGGGATAGTACCGTTGCGACGGTACTCCTTAACCAGTCCATTAGAAACCCAGCGTTGAAGACGCTGAGTTGGTGATGTCGTACTCAGAGCGGATGACGTTCCAACAGGAGTAGCAGCATTGGTTTTCACAGCAGCAGACGTCATAGTAGAGGTGTTTACAGCAGTAGTATTCACATGGGTGAATTTAAGGAAAGCCATTTTGCAGAAGATCTTGAGAAAAGAGTGCATGTTCCATTGTAACAGACATAATCAAGATGAATCTGGCTACTGCATCTTTTGGATGAGCATATGCCAATGATTGCTTTGTTGGCCCAAGGGGCCTAACAAATAAGAAGAACATCACTTTAACTTGGTTAAGGATTCACCTCGGGTTCACCATTTTTGTTTCGCACAGAATCCGGGGATGACCTCCTGGACGGGAGATTCAAACGTTCTGATCGGTTTCTAACGGGTTTGTTTGTAGAACCGGAAACATCCAATGATTCCACATCCGTTTGGACCTACTTTCCAAAGGCAGGCGCTCATTAGCTTGTGGACTAATGAGGCTTAGGAATTTGCATTGGTCGAGAGGATGGGAGGTCGGACTCATCACACCTTTTTGAGGGGAATTATTGTCTACTCCGGGACTCTCTTTATAGATTTAAGTTATGTTCATGAATCCTTATTACATTACCAAGTATAAAATGAGGTTTCCTTTAGTTTTAACAATCAATGATTAAATATGCAAGAAATTTAGAGAATCTTTTATATGTATTCGAGGTTGTTCATCAATAGAGAATCATCTATATCTGTTTAGAGATTCTTGGTCAATGGTATCCTTCAAAACATTTTTATAAAAGTGTCTTGGTCATTATGATGACCAGGCTGGTTTTAAAGCCACTCAGTGGGGCACTTGATGTTTATCGTCATTCAGAAGGACATAGATTATTTCAAAGTTGGGATCGAACCCATAAATGGGCTACCTACGTATCCTTTATTTTGGAAAAGTAATCAGAACCCACGTAGTTCGAGAAATGGAGTATGATGATTATGATTGATGGATCAAAGATGAATGTCATAATTACTTTTACACTCTAAGCTCATGTGAGTCATGCTCGGTGTGAGAAACAAGACGTATTGGTAAAAACTAGACAATTGTGCCATGAAAGATGCAATCATAAGAATTTTGTTTGGGGCTTATGTATGGATGACTGCCCAGATAGATGAAGGTTTAGGATTTACTTTTAGGGAGAAAATCCATGAACAGGGTCCATAAAGTTATATGTGCTTCATGGAGATTTGAATACTCTAATCTTGGGGATTACTCCTAAGGAGGATTCCCAAGTTAGGAGGGGACTTATGATTGAGTTTTACTCCTGAAAAGGAAACCCAAATCAAAGGTAAATTAGGACTGGTTAAGAGAAATTTAATGGACTTGGGGCTTACTCCTGAAAAGGAAGCCCAAGGTTATGACTGAGTCTTATTCTTGAAAAGGAGACCCAGGTTAGGGACTTGGGGCTTACTCCTAAAAAAGGAAGCCCAAGGTTATGACTAAGTCTTATTCCTGAAAAGGAGACTCAGATTAGGGATTAAGGTTTGGGGCTTACTCTTGAGGAGGATGCCCATGATTAGAGAACTTGATTTGGGCTTACTCCTGAGGAGGATGCCCAAGATTGGAGGACTTGATTGGGGCTTTAAGAATTTGGGGATTACTCCTGAGGAAGATGCCCAAATTAAAGGATTTATAACTGGGGATTATTCCTGAAAAGGAGACCCAGGTTAGGATTATCTCATCTTAAAGGATGAGGTTGAATGAATGAACTCTCCATATTTAGTGAGATAAGGATATTTAAATCACTGGAATTTGAGAGATATTCCACATAATTCCTTTCAGATAAGTAAGTCAAATCAAGAAATCTTGCCATAAATGGATTTGATGAGTGTCTTGAAGACTGAATCTGGAAAAGGAAAGGTTAAATGACTTAAGAGGGGTAAAAATGGGCAAGACGGGCACCCAAAAAGATAGGGGCGCGCAAGTCTTTCAAGGCACGCAAGTCTTCCGTGGGTGCGCACGTATTGGTCGCGCAGCTTTACCTGCACGACACATGGTGTACTTGCACGATTTTCAACCAGCACTGAAATACTTGAGCGACTCTTTTTTAAACCCTTTAGAATTTTCTTGAGGTTCTTCCATAAAAGGGACGCGCAAGTTATATTGAAGGAAATAAGTCGGTGCGCAAGTGTTTGATGAGTTTAAACACTTAGGCCTTCCTTCTTCTCTTTAGATCTTCCGTTCTAGGTATGAAATTACCTTAGAAGTGTTCCGGAAGATTTGAGAAGAGACTTGGGCATTGGGAACTTCAATCCGAGTTTCTGGAAAAAAATCCTCCTGAATGGGGGGCCCACAGGGTCTATTTATAGGCAGGAGAAGACCCCGGGCGGTTATCGGGCGGTTACCACTTAGGTCGCGCAAGTCACTTGCACGACCACTAGGCAGCGCGCAAGTACTTGCACGACCACTAGGCGGCGCGCAAGAGTACTTGCGCGACCATGAGGGAACTTGCGCGACATATGGGAAATGTTCTCCTTGTTCATCCCTTTGTCGATTTTTGATGTTTTCTTCAAAGGATGAATCACTTTGAGCTCAGATATTCCCCTTTTCCGATCTTTAGATTCTGTGACGAAAGGAGTGTCAACATGCGCTGGTCAAACTCTGTCTCAGCTCCTGGAAGCACTGTTGACATCTATCTGACCATATGAAGGGTTTCCCTTTCTTTTTCAAAGCTAAGAGTGGCTCCGCAACTCTGGAGAAGTCCGACACTAATCTCCGGTAGTACCCAGCTAGACCCAAGAAACTCCGCACCTCTGTCATGCAACTGGGAGGCTTCCAAGGTAGCACTGCCTCGATCTTCGCAGGGTCCACCGCAAATCCCGCCTCAGAGATGACATGTCCCAAGAAGTGTACCTCACGTAACCATAACTGAAACTTCAAGAGCTTAACATAAAGCTAGTTCCCTCGGAGTGTGTCGAGTACATCTCGTAAGTGATAGGCGTGCTCCTCCTCAGTGGTTGAGTATATCAAAATGTCATTGATGAAGACCACGACAAATTGATCGAGTTATGGATGAAATATCCTATTCATGAGACCCATGAACACTGCTAGATCATTGGTTATGCCAAAAGGCATACCCAAAAATTCATAGTATCCATACCGACATCTGAAGGCTGTCTTCTGCACATCCTCGTCACGAAATATGAGCTGGTGATAGCCTGACCTGAGGTCTATCTTTGAGAACCACCGTTCTCCCTTGAGATGATCGAAGAGGTCTTTAATCCTCGGTAGCGTATACTTGTTCCTCACGGTCACCGGGTTCAGGCGACGATAATTGACACATAGTCACAAGCTCCCGTCCGCTTTCTTGGCGAACAAAATCGAGGAAGCCCAGGGTGAAACATTGGGTCCGATGAATCCCTTGCCCTGTAACTACTCCAGATGTACCCGCACCTCCTGAAGCTCAGTGGGAGCTATCCGATATGCTGGAGTGGATATCAGGGTTGTCCCAGAGTACCAGTAAATATAAAAGACTACCTCTCTGTGAAGAGGTAGTCCTGGAACGTCATCAGGGAAAACGTCTGCATACTAATCCACCACTGCAAGAAAACTAGGACTCCGCACGTCAACCGCTCCTAGGATAAGGCTAGCCAACTGATGAATGATTGGCTATCCTCTCTTTTGCGTGAGTCCATCCTATGCTGCTAAGTCACCCTTCTCACCGGTGAAGGTGAACCTGCTCCCATTGGTGCGAACACATCGCACCTGGAACCTAATAGAGTCAATCTGAGCATGGACTGTAGATAACCAATCCATTTCCAAGATGTCGTTGTAAGGCCTCGACGCCGCTACAAGAAGATCCCAGCCGAAGCTCTCACCTCCTAGAGTAATCTCCCACTGCCGACACCAGTTTGTAATCATCAAGTCTGCTTCCGTATGAGTCTCTAGCTGTAAGGATTGAGCCAACGACTCCGTCAGAATCTCCGAGCTCCGAACAAGGGCAGCGACATTGAAAGAATGACTCTCTCCTGTGTCTATAAGAACTACATCAAGGGTGGAGTAGACACAAATTTTACCTCGAATCATCTCTAGCGTGCCGTGGTCGTAGGCCTCTGCTACATGAAGCTGATCTTGTATCTGTCCGCCAGCTCCCGGTGGTCGGGGTGGTCCTCCAGGTGGTGGTGGTGGTAAAGCCTCAAAGTGTCTCCCAACACCCGCTGCTTGGCCAGCTCCTCTGCCTTGTCCGCATGCTCTCTAAGGACTGCCATGGTTTACCCTCTGCCTCTGCATGGGAGGCCCCTCAACCGTCTGCTGCTCCTCTACATGGCTGATCGGGCAGTCACGAGCCATGTGGCCCTGCCCGCATCATTCGTAGCACTGTCTTCTCCTAGAAAGGATGGCTCTACAACGCGTGCCCTGAACCTCTGAGCCAGTGTCCTGAGGTCGTCCTCCTGATGTTATGGTCCGCCTCGACCCATGTGATGTCCGTCGACTGCCAGATGCAAACGACTCTGCTACGTGCTGCCCTGCGGTAGGTCTTGCTGCTAGTGTAGGCTCGGCAAGAATTCTCTCTAGGAAAAGGGTTGCTTCAGTACTCCCGACTGTGTTGGAATGCTGAGGGAGATCATCGATGCCCTGATCTCAAGCCTCAGCCCCTGCTCGAAGGTCCGGGCCCGGAAGAATGGGTCCCGGACCATGTCCATCGAATAACGTGAGAGATCGGTAAATCTCACCGAGTACTAGGTGACCGTCATGCTAACCTATCGCAGCAGTAGTAGATCCTAGATGTGCAACACACAGAGGGTGGCTGGGACGAACTCCAAGAGGAAGAGGGTCTCAAAGTCCATCCAGAGGAGAGACTCCTTGTCGTGCACCTAAAGCATCATGCTCTACCATCTGCCTGATGCCTGGTGCAGGAGGCTCGCAGAAAAGATCACCATGAGGTCCGCTGGTGTCCCCACTAACCTGAAAACTTGGACAACTACCTCCAGCCAATCCTCGGCTGTCTGAGGGTCCATCTCCCCGTAGAACCTGGGCGGTCTCTGAAGCTGAAACTCATACAGTGCAGTAAGGATATGTGCACTCTCAACGGCTGGGGATGGGGGAATCGGTGACTCAGCGGGTAGAGGTACTGCCAGTACCTCCACTGAAAAAGGGCCCCTACACTGAGGCCTCGTCGCTCGGTGGGCTATCGTCTCGCACAAAGCTCACAACCCTAGCTGGCTACCATCGTGGGGTCATCCTGAAAAGAAACAGGTGTTCCACGGTCAAAACAGTATACCTGGTGAGCTGACACAAATTAATCACAAAGAAAACTTTTGAAACACACATGCAATCAATGTTTTCGTGTACTAAGTCGGAAATCAGAAGTCAGGGTCTTGGTGTATGGATACATTGGCCTCCGCACCAACATTGGACTCCCTGGACTGATAACCACACTCAATACCCTTATAACCTTTGCTTCATATAGATGAAAGATCAGAGTCTTGAGTTCTGCGATAGAACTGAACTCCTTTGATACCAATTTGTCACGACCCTTCCTTGAGGCCCATGCCGTGACTACCCAAGCCCACCTACCATAGGCTAGGGGCTGGCGACTTGCACCAAAAAGGTAAATCCCGACAAAGGGGAAGGAATTTCCTTTATAAAGTAAACAAAAACCATAGAGTAAGCCAGTATAAGTAAACACTAAGTAAAACATGGTACACAAGTATGTGGGGAAAGTAAATGGGCCAAAATACAAACTCAAACTGAAAGTAAAGTTCAACTAGAAAGAAAGTACAACAACTGAAAGTAAAGCAGCAATGTCGAGTCATCCACTAGAAGTCCCACCTAAAGGGAGAGTACAGATAGCCTCCTCAGCTCCTTGGGTCCAGTCGTCTACTCCGTGTACGTCCCGCCCGGTGGTCCACCTCCAGGTACCGACCGCTCTACAAGCCTCAACCACGATCAGTGATGTCTGTCGTCTGCGTCCAACACAATGTAGTGCAGGAATAGCCCGTGTAGGGGTGAGTATACACTACTCAGTAGGGACCCCGAAACCCCGACGGTCTCCCAGAATCCACAAAGGATAATCCAAAATGGAAAGATACAATCACGAAGTAACATCCAGCACTACTTAGGTATATTCCCATAAATATACCTAAGTGATCAATTTCAGTTCGGATCCAACATCCGAGCCCAAGTTCAATCACATCCAAACATGATAGTACAACCCAATCCACACAGGAAAGAACAACAGAATCCGCATAGGAAGCAAATCAGTCATATCGAAGATAATGATTGAATGTCAAGACTCAGCTCACACATGTATACTTCTTCATAAGGCGATAGAGATGATCAGATGTAGCCATTGATTCATCTTAGCTGGGACCCAAATAGGATACTAAACTAGCTAAGATGTCGGACCCATGTAGGATACAAGACCAGCCACTCTGTCAGACCCATGTAGGATGATACAACAGAGGTCAAATACTACCAGACCCAAGTAGGATACAAGAACAGTAGTACTGCCAGACCCATGTAGGATACAAGAACAGTAGTCATTGTCATCGAACCCATGAAGGATTTTAGTATGGTCTTCATCGCTGCCGAACCCACGAAGGATTTAATTGTAGTCATCGTCGATACCAAACCCTCTGAGGATTTCAGTGCCGTCGTCACCGTCGTCGCAGTCGCAGCCAACTCTAGGGTTCCCTCACACAGCATGATCGATTCCAAGAGGGTCTGTTCCACGATCCAAGGAGTTGATACATCAACTAACACGTAGTCTGGATTGGATTAATCCAAAAGTTACGTCTCGTCGATAGAAACTTAACACGATAGACGACACGTCAATCGGACGCCTGGTCTGAGAGTTATTGGCCTTTTCGTTCTAGGGGCCCGGTTGGTTTTTAAGTCAAAACCAACCCGACCAAACTCCAACTGTGTCCAAACCTCAAGAGAAAATATCTAAAAGGTCCGTCTCACTAAAAGGAATCCAAAAAAGTCGACGACACGTCAATCAGACATCCAGAGCTCAAGTTATAAGAATTTCCGCTCCGAGGGCCCGGTTGGTTTTGTGCTCGAACCAACCCGACTGTACCCAAATTTCTCTGAAACCTTGAGCGTAATATACCAAAACGACCATCCCGATCCCAGGATCACATCTCAACTGACGCTGCGTCGATCGGAGGTCAGCAGCCTAGGATACGAGCTTTTGAAAAGAACAGTCCTATAATAGGGGTTGTTGGGCCCGAACCAACCCGGCCCAAGACCCCCTAAGTCGGCCCGAACCGGGTCAGGGTCCGGCCCATTAGGACGCGGCTCAGGCCACCTTGGGCAGCCAGTTGGCCTGGCGTGAGCGCAACACGCATGACCAGTGCAGCGCTGGCCGAGCTGTCGCGGAAGGGGGGGGGGGGGGGTAGCCCCCTGTTTTGAAACAGCGGCCCCACGTGGGGAACCGCTCCTTTGGCTAGCCGGGGGTTACGTCCCCCATCCATCTTCGATCGGCCGGCCCGGCTGGCCGGCCGTGCTGCCTCCACAGGACCTCGTGGTCCAACCCCTCTGAAGCACCGGCGACCGGTGGTTCCGGCCGCCGCTTCCTGCTCCGCCGCGGCCAAAGGCCGTGCCCTTGGTCTGACCGGCGCATCGCAATGGCGCCCACCCCTCCACCATGGCCCCGCTCCGGCCATGGTGTCTTCGTGGTTCTCTGGCGCGGCGCGATGACTATGCGGCTTCGTTCAGCCTCAACGGTGCGACGCGACTGCGCCGTGCATCTTCTCCCGTTCCTCTTGCTTCCGCGCGGTGTCGTTGCACTGCGCTGCCTTTGCTTGTGCCGCAACAAGTACAACATCAAAGGGGGAGGAGGGTATGTCGTGTTCGTGCGGTCCGAAATCATCCCGTTATTACGATAACAGGCGGCCCAACATAAAAGTCGATGGACGGCAAAGAAAACACAAAACAATTATCCCCTACCTCGATGAAGTCGTCGAACGAGGTTTGTCGTGGAAATAAGACCCCGAAGAAGACGGTGTCGTGGAAGGAGGCCCCGTAAGCGTCGTCGACGTCACGGTACACGGCGTCGCTGTGAATAGGATCTTCGGCGTCGCGGTACACGGCGTCACATCATCGATCTTTGAGGAATTAGCGTTCATTGTCGGTGTCGGTGCGTTCTTCACATTCTTCAAGGAGGAAGATGAAGTTCTTCGCGTAACTCTCCCTCTCAACACAACGAAGCAACCCCTATTGAAATAAGACTTTTTCTTTTTTAATCAACAAACACTAGAAAAAATTCTATTTGAAATTCAAAATAATTGATTCAATTAATTGAATTAATTAAAGAGTCATTACAGTCCAATTAATGTGAGAGTTGACTTGGCATTTAATAAGGGGGTGCGGGTGTGTTACAAAAGAATGGGGGTTTGAGGAAGTTGAAAAGGTGGGGCTCATGTGGGGCCCTCCTCACTAATATCCTATCAAGAGGTGTTAGGATATAGTTGGTCCCACCTCAACTTCCATAAGTATGATTAAACTACTTAAAACATAAAATAATAATTGTTGCACAACTTTTAATTTATTCATTAGTTAACCTTTTTTTTTAAAACCACACACGAGAAAACAAAACACCAGAAAAGGTGTTCCTAAGAAATTACAGACGTTGCGGTTTCATTGGTGCCCTCATATTTTGATTCCGAGCACCGTTTCAAAAGATAGAAAACCCCCTTGTTCATTCACTGAACATACCCGAGCTAAACATCAGAAAATGATTCCTGGCACACCGGGCCTCGGAATCAGGTTCCGTCAGAAACTGCGTTCTTCTAAAATCCCATAGAAAATTAAGAAAAAATTTCCATTGATTTTTATGGGTCTTTAAAGGTCCTCTCTTAACCCGAGGATTGGATTTTAACAGATAAAAGAAGGTATTTTTCTTTAAAATATCTATATTTTTTCAGAAAATCATTAGATGAAAATTTACGATTTTCAAATAAAATTATTTTATCTTTTACTTGAACTTATAAATAATTTTGATGTATAGATAATTGAATTTCCCACATTTAAATAATCAATGTATTTTTTTTGAGGGGTAACATTTATATTTAATTATTAATAATGTTTTAACAATTTTTCGATTTTATATATACTATTTTAAATAATTTTTAAAAATGATTTTTTAAATTCACAAAATGTGATTTTTTAAATAAACAAATTTTAATTGATCAAAACACTTATTAATGTTTTAAAAATACTAATCAAATGCAATGTTTATTTTTTTTGAAAATTTTTTATATTTTTAATATCTTTGATTTTATTTATGTTTATTATAAGGAATTTTTATTTAAAAATTTAAATTTTAAAACATAGAAAATATATTTTACTTTTAAAAAATTTAAAAATAAAATTTAAAATATATTTAATTATTTTTAAAACATACAACATATGATTTTTTTAATTTTTTTATGTTTTTTAATATTTTAATTAACATGTTTTCTGAAGAAGAAAAACGTCTGAAAACTGAATTTATGATAATATGATATATATATATATATTCTGTATAAAATATATAATTATTCAGGTTTAACATTCTTTTTGTGGATTCAATAATACATATGAATTATAATGTGCTATGTTTTTTTCAAATATTTTAATAATTTTATTTTTTTATGGTTGGGGCCGAAGCCTCAATTTATTACTAAAGAGAATACTTCTTTAGACTGGGTTGAGGGCGACCGATTACAAATCCTGAAGGCCCAATGCCATGTGGCCTGAATACAAGGCTTGAAATAATTTTTTTACCCAAAGGATCCCTCAGTGATGAGTATGGCTACATTACCTGCACATCTACAGTACCGTCACCGATATAATACCAACTACAGTCCCTATTCCGCCAAAGTTCCTCCGCACCTATAGTTCTGCCACTACTATAGTACTGTTATAGTGCCCTGCTACAGTACTGCTGTAGTACCCAGAAATTATCCCCTGTCTGGATTTGATCCTGGGTCTTTTGAAAGCCAAGAAGGATCCTGTACCACTATGGTACATAACACATATTTTGAATTATTATTTTAATTACAATTTAAAAATAATTAAAATGTTTTTAAAAATATAAAATATATTTTATGGGATTTAATTTTTGTGTGTGAAATAAATGGACATTCAAAATAAATAGAGAGAAATATAAAAACAAGAGCATGAATATTTATATAGAAATAGTAAATTGAGGGAAAATCATTGATAGAAGAGATCCAAAATTCAATATTTGATTGTGAGTAACATGACCCCACACAAGGATAAAAATAACTTACATATATTGAGAAAAACCAAAACCATTCCAAAAAAATTTATTTATACAATGGGGTGTCGAGAACAGTAATGAGCTAATGTATTGGGACTTCACACTAATTCATTTTCTTCATTGACCCCCATAAAATTTCACAAGTCATACAATGAACTTTTCAAGCCATGTTAAACAGTTTTATTAATAATTGTTATTAGTTTTAGTTTTAGTGGGACTGATATCTTTTCAATGTCTGGTTTGATGAAGATGATGAACACAAGTAATGAATTGATGACAAGGGGTTAAAGTTGTTGAATCCCATATTGATGGTGGGGTAAAATTTCCAAGGATACATCTTTATAAATAACATCCATGAGAAGTGTGTTTTTTAATATAAATATATAATTTCTATGTAAAGATAAAAATTATTTTATAAAAAAATATATTATTAAAATGGTATATATATGAAACAAAACAATGAAAAAAAATAATATAAAATAAAATTTTAAATTATGACTAATAATGTAATTAACTATAATGTTTTTATTTCTATTTTCAAAAAACCAACTATTTCTCTCTATATATAAGTTGGATCACATCAATAGAATGAAAAATATTTCTAAACGAAATTTTGTGATCAAAATAGTGTGAATAACATTAATTTTGATCTATATATAAGTGGGATATCTGAATTTTGAGTTTTGTCTCCTTGATCAGAAACTATCCAAAAATATTTCTCATATAAATAAATACTAGGACTATCAAAAATTAGTGACTACCAATCCAAAAACTTGATGAAATCCTAGAGGGAAATTTCTAAAGAGATCCATACAAAAACTAGTGGCGGTGGATCAATCTCTTTTAGAGAGGAAACTTTTTTCATTCCTTAAGGATAGTTATATTTTATATTATTTATATTCCTTCAAAATATTCATTAATAAATATGGTTTGAACAAGGATGAACCAAGAAGATGGTTTTAAAATCACTAGAATTTATGAATCACGACATGGTAAAGCATAACTATTTCGATGACAAAAAATTCACTAAATGACAAGATAAGGTGCTTTTATTTAGTACTATATTGATTATTTTATACATTCTCTTAACAAAAATTTCTCCCATTCCCTATTGTCCTTTTGAAAATCTGAATGACACTCTGATATATTTGAGTCAAGTAAAAAAATTTCAAAAATGAGAAAAAATGTGAAGAAGATGAGGTTTTGTGTGGAAGAAATATTTTTAACACATTATCAAATTTTATGTATAACCACTTTCATGAAATAAATACTTCATTATGGATATGGGATTAAATAGAATTAAAATGCCAATATGAGAGATATTGTACAAATAAATTAATTTTTTCAAAGTATCTTAATTTCAAGATGGTTTATAACAATCTATTGATGGATAATGTTCATGAGCACAATGTAATAGGGAAGAAGCTTATTTATATTAAAATTTATATACTAGAAAAATTCTATATTGGTGTTTCTTTTTGGAAATTTACACCTATGAGGAAATATTTTAGTAAATAAATTATTAAACATAGTGTGGATATTAAATTGTTGTAATTTGGATGATTATTGTCATTAAAGAAGAATCCATGTTGAGAGAGATGGTTATGGACTCAAAATTTGATTCCATAGTTAATATTGATGTGGAGAAGCCCCACTGATCACATACATATATTTAGAAAAAAAAATTGATATGATTAAGAAGAAAGAAAATATTTTAATAAGAAAGGAAAATGATTCATTTATTGAAAACCGAGAAATTTTCAAGGGAATCTCACTATCAAAAGAATGTAAAATATTAACTCTGCAATTTTTGTAAATGAAGAGGATATTGTTTTGATGTTGTGTAAAGTCAATATGACATTGAAAAACATGGTATGTTCATTTTATTTTCTAGAAATTGTGTACATGTACAAGGATCATTCAATGTTCTGAACATCTAAATAAAATACTATCGTGTAAGAAGTATACCATGTAAATACATAATGCCCTAATGTAACCAGTCAAAGAATCATGGAACTAGGATATGATTTTGTGAAGAATTTTCCACTTCTTAATGTGTTGTATATAAATTATATTAAAAATAATCTATTCTATATTGATATTCTAGATAAGAAGGAATTTTAGATAATTATTTGATTCCAAAAAAGGATAACTGTTCAAAGGGTTGAATTTTTGGGCGGATGGCATAATCTAATGATGTAATGTATCAACTATCTATTAATAATATTACTAAATCATATACTTACATGATCTTGTGATCTAATTTACTTCATGATCATTTGGAACATGTCAATAAAAATCATTAAAAATAATGAAGAATATATAATTAATTATCATTGATAATTATTTTAATAAATGTGAAAGATGTGTAGAATTTAAAATAGATAAAAATAATAATTTCAATGTGTTGAGAGAAATTTTGATTTAATAGAATTAGTACATTATAATATTTTTAAATTAAATGGGTTGTTTACTAATTATGGAAAAAGATATTTCATTACTTTTATTGATTACTACATTAGATATATATATCTATCTATGTTTTTTGAACAAAATATGAAGCCTTTAACATGTTAAAGAAGTATAAAACTGATGTTAAAATATAATTAATGAAAAAATATTAAAGTATTATGCTCAAATAAAAGTGGTAAATATATTATAAATTAATTTAATGATTTATTTAAATAAAATTTTCTAATTAATTCACGTTAATATCCTTATACACCTTATAAAATTAATTTATAATAAAAAAATACTTTAGTAAAAATGGTAATTTAAATGATTATTAAATCTAAATTACCATTATATTTATGGAGTGAAGATATATTATCTACCTATAATATTATTGTTAGATTCATATATAGGAAAGATATTCTACCCCCAAATTTTATAAGTTTTAGGGCGTTTATCATACTATGAAATTCCTAATCCAAAAAATAAAATAAAGTAGACCCTAGATTGATTAATAGTGTATTTAAAATATATGTAGAAAATGAAAAAGTATACAATGTTGGGGATTTGGTAGTAAATTTTATTTTTCAGTGAAGGTATGTAGAGTTTTTTTAAAATAAATTTTATAAAAACAATGTGTAGGGTGTTTATTCTTTATAGCCCAATCACCTATTCTCCATCTATTTAAAATACAATATTAGGAATTAATGATGAATCATTAGTGGAACCTAAATAGAGTACAAGAATAAATAAGGAGAAAAATTGTTATCTGAATTTAATTTATCCTAATTTGATAGTTTTTATTATTGAGGGAGATCATAATAATGATATTCTGATATCTATCTTATTGTATTGACTACAAAAGATGACAAAAATACATATAGATATGGTACGACTTCTAGAGATTATCTTTTTTAGATGGAAATAGTTGATGATCCCATGGAATCCATTATAGGGAATAATACATGGGTCATTATATAATAACCAAGGGGTTCTAAACATATGGGTTATAAATGGGATTTTCGAATGAATTATGATTCCAATGGTAAAATTTAAAATTTAAATGAAATATTAGTTTCCAAAGATTATAAAAAAAATGAAGGGATTCAATATTTTAATATTTATGCTCCAATTATTTTCATTACATAGATAAGAATTTTAGTTGTATTAGAATCTATAGATCATATGTAGGTGAATCAAATTTATTTAAAAACTATTTTTTTTAATGGGGATTTAAATGAATAGATTCACATAAAATAGTAATAAGGTTTGGTTAAAAAAGGTAATGTGAATAATGTATATTAAGAAGTTAAATCACATTAAGGACATAAACAAGTTCCAAATAAATGTAATGTTAAATGTAATTACATTATTTTATGTAAAGGCTTAATTTATATCAATGTTGATAAAATTTATTATTCAATTTTAAAAAAAGAATATTTAATTATTATTTTTCTATATTTTGATGAAATATTATTTTATGGAACCAATATAGTTGGTGTAATTGAGAAAATGAATTTTTTATCCTTTATGTTCAAAAGTAAGGGACTTAGAATATTTAATACTATTATTTGTATTAATGTTAAAACCATAGTTTGGGATATTCTTTATGATAGTCCCATTACATAGAAAACATGATAAATAAATTTGATAATCTCAGTTTCATGTATGCCAATACACCATTTTATTCTAGTGTTAAACATTTTATAAAAACATTTAACGATGTAGTATAAAAAATGTATGCTAGTTCAACTAGTTCTTTAATATATTCTATACATTGTACATGGCCTTATATTTCTTTTTTGTTATTTAAAATTAGTAGATACGCATGTAGTACTTGTGTGGTTCATTGGAATTGTATAAAGATAATCTTTTGATACTTGATAAAGGCCCAAGATTTAAGATTATACAATAAGGAATTCTGGTTGAATTATAAGGTCACATAGATACATGTTGTATTAATAGTATTGGTGAAAATAATTCCACATCTAGAAAGTTGTTTACTCTGGTCGATTTTTTTGTTTCATGGATGAGAAAAAATATATTTCACATTCGACAAAGGATTCAGATTTTATATCCTGAGACCAAAACAGAAAAGAATATGAATAGATTAGAAATCAATTATTGGATATTATATTATATTCTAGTCTAATGCCACATAACTTAATCAATTGTGATAGTTATACAAATTTATCAAAATCATATAGTGTCATCTACAATAGAAAATCTTTAAAAATAATTCTGAGAAATGATTAGTTGAGGAAATTGTTACAGTATGGTCCCTTAAAAATTGTCTTTATGAGATCATACAAAATTTCTATGGATCCATTTAAAAAATATCCATTGAGAGATATTATGCATTCAAATAATAATGATATTATTCTAAATCCCATAAAATAAATATTTTTTTGTAATGGAAACCCAATAAACTCTTTAGGTATATTAAAATCAAAGTGCTCAATGGGTATGATAAAGTAAAAATATTATTATTGATATATACTATTATAACCTCGACTAATTGAGGTCCACATCATCTATTATGACTAGTGGTTTTGATATAAAATATTAACAAAATATCGAGAATCAATGATTTATGTGTTCTAATAATGGAAACTCATTGTAATAGTTTTTTAATGTGAACTTATAAGTGGTGTCATTTCTTATAGGAGTTAATTGGTTTACTCTTAATAGAGTTCATGAGAAGAATATAAGAACATTAACATAAATTTGATAAAAAATTATATATTATATTTAAATATCATCGTGTATCTGATATGTAAAGACCCAAATTTTTACATGTAATTTATTTAATTATATGGAACTATTACAAGTCCAAAAAATTTGACGGTGCATGATTCCGAGGCATGGTGTACCCAGAACAAATTTCTGAGCTTTTTTTAAGAAACATTTAGTAAACATGTGAGTAGCATTTTCTAACTTTTGAATCAGTGCTTGGATTAAAAATCTATGTGCACTATTGAATCCATAGTGCCAGGATTCGATTATTGGAGCGTTTAATTTGATCTCAGTTGGTATGGAGAAAAAGTTAAGTTATTGGACATTTTAAAAGAAATAAAAAAACATTATTTTTTTAAATTCTTTCATATCCTCCAATGGAAAAACCAAGTGTGGGACCATCGATCTCTCAATACATAAAATGCCTTGACCCTTCAATATATGTAACATAAACCTTTGGGAAATTAGGAAGCTTCCTATTTGATGAAGCCCATTAATTCCCAATACTATTTGAAAACCTCTCCATATCCTATTTATATAGAGATTGGGTAGAGATGTCGACACCTCTTTATGAAGACACAAAGAGATGAAGGAGTGCTGAGATGCCAAACCATTCGAGGACACAGCTGGTTCCAGCGGGAGGTGACATGTGACACCAAACCATGAACCAAAGGATGACGTACGATCAGTGTCATTGGGAACCTGTTGTGGGAATGAATAACACTAACCCACCATCAACCATGGATGTTCTACAATAGATTTATGAGGTATGGTTTATATTGATTTAAATTCCAAGAGTTTATTAAAACCTTAACCTCCATCATGTTTGCGTTATAACATAGTGGGTGTGGTCTTAATGAACCCGTCTCGAACCCTCTGCTACTTTGCTACACCATTGCGTTCTACATAGAATACCGCTAGGGTGACGACACTGACCATCTACGATGGATAAAATGCGATGTTGCGCGTCGCAAGAGGAGGCCGAGGCATTAAGCCATGGAGGTCGGCAGAGCAGCCAACACCAGCCGACCATTGAGATGGTACGATCCACTATCGCGTGCTGCCAGGGAGCAAGGGACCACGACCGATGCCACGACATTTAGAGGAATCGGCTGCCCCACCGGCCAGCCGCAGAAGAATAGGATGTGGTGCACCTATGACTCTGAGGGACTCAAGCCACGTCCTATCATCTGCGGGGAACGAAGAGGCGACCGACACACAAACCGACAATGGATAACAAAGCAGGGTGCTGCCATGCACCACTGGAGATGGTGCCCGACAAATCGTCCGACCACAACAAGAGGCAAGATGTACTCTAACAGGTCCCGCATACCACTTGGAGGCGCCACATGGAACCGACACTGTGAAGGAGACCAAATGGACTTTGGCCATTCGGAAGGACGGGGGTCTAACCCCCGCGCTTGCTAGGGAGGACCCCATCGTGGGCCGCAGACATCCAGGACACCCCTTTATGGGCAGGGCTTCCCCTTGAGGGCCGCTCCCATCTAGGCCTCCCCCTTGAGGGCTGAGCAGCCCCCTTGTGGGCCAGTATGGACTTCGTCCTATTTGACCGAGCCCCAACCCAACCAGGTGCACCCGGACCGGGTTAGATCAAACTGTGACCGGGTCGGATCAGAAGCAGTCCCAAATAGCCCTAGAAACACTAAAACGGTCATATCTAGAAAACCAAACATTTGTTTTATTAACCATCCGTGGCATTGGGATTATTGGATCTAAAAGGTCCGTTTGGTATATTCCACATTAGTTTTGGAGACATTTGGAGTACGAATGGGTTAGATTGGACCTGAATTCAACTGGGCCCTAGAGGTTAAAATAGCTATATCTCACAGACCAGGCGTCTTAATGATGCACCGTCACTCGCGTTGGAACCCTTAAGACATGGCGATCCTTTGGGTTAATCCTTTTTAGAGCGTATTGGTGCTTGATATTCAACTGATATCTAGAGTGGTCGATTCTACGGAACTCAAGCACATGAGGTACGAAGAATTTTGTGGAAGCCTGTATCGTGAAAGAAGAACATTGATCATGTGTGGGTCAGTGATCAGGGATCCTGTGTGGGTCAGTGCATACAGATCCTATGTGGGTCAGATCCTGTGTGGGTCAACGCTCAATAATCCTATGTGGGTCAGCACATACCAATACTGTGTGGGTCAGATCCTGTGTGGTTCAGCGGGGGTTAGTTACCTATTGATCACGTGTGGATTAGCAGGGGTTAGTTACTTATCAATCCTGTGTGGGTCATAAGAAGTGATACTTAATAGAATAAGATGATCTAGACTTAAGACTAATAATATATACTTTTGTACATAAGATATACCTAATTGTGAGATGAACAACTTCTACCTTCGAGGTGTTAACTGTGTGGTACTTCTACCTTCGTGGTGTTACCTCTATTGTACATCAACCTTCATGGTGTTACCTGTGTGGTAATTCAACCTTTTTGGTGTTACCTGTGTGGTACTTATACTTTAATGGTGTTACCTGTGTCGTACTTCTACATTCGTGGTGTTACTTTTGTGGTAATTCTATCTTCATGGTGTTAACTGTGTGGAAATTCTACCTCCATGGTGATACCTTTGTGGTACTTCTACCATCGTGGTGTTAACTATGTGGTATTGTTCCTTCATGTATGAGATGTTTATGTCTTTAAAACATAGGTATATGTATGGGAATATACCTATTTAGAGTTTATGTCCATTGCTTTGTGCAATGATATTGAGGTCTTACATTGTTGATTTTCTATTATAGAATTCTTTGAGACCTATAGGGATCTCGAAGACCCTACTGAGTATCGTTATACTCACCCCTATATGGGATATTCTGGTACCTTGTTGTGTCTTGTGAAGATGACGTAAAATGTTGATTGAGGCTGAGGGAGCCAGGATTTTACGGTGCTCGGAGGTGGACCCTTCAGTGTTACGTGAAGTAGGGGCAACTGATCGTGAGCATTACCTACCCTTTATGTAGGATCTATGGTGGATGATCCAAGAGATTCCTTTTTTACTTTTCAGGTTTTTTTACATCTCAGTTATAATTATACTTTTTAGTTGGGATTTTATTTTTTCCCCTTTACATTCAGCACACTTTTACTATAGTAGTTAATTCGTGATTTCATTTTGTTGCATTCTACTCTGGGTGTTTGAACAGGTTTAAAGGCAATTATTTCCCATTATAGGGATACGACATTCCAGTTCTAGTAAAAATCCCATGGATTATGGAAGGTGGTCTTGGGGTAGTCCCAAAACAGGCCCTTACAGACAGGTTGTGACAAAGTGGTATCACATGATTTGGTTCAATAATGAACTATGACTCCGATATTTTCTATGTGGCCATATTTTTATGTGTTATGAGTCTGATTTTCAGTTTGGGGAATCCAGTGTTAGTACGGTGGCCGATATATCCATACACTAGGACCCTAAATTCTAATATCTAACTTAGTACATGAAAATATTTATTATGAGCGTTTTCGAAGAGTTTTTCTTGCGGTTTATTTGAGTCGTCTCACTAGGTATAACTTATTAATCGTGTCACACCAATCTTCTTTCAAGATGCCTCCAAATAGATAGCCATCTAGGATTCCTGAGAGAGTACCTGATGATGGCCCGCTGAGTGATGTGGCCTCTGTGTAGGGCCCTCTTATATTGTTAGAACCTTCAGGTGGTGTACCAGCAGTGCCACTTCCTGTTGGGCAGTCTTTGTCACTGGCCCCACCAGTAGAGGGTGCATGCCGATTGTGTTCATTGCACATGTTTCAGTAGTAGTGGCCTCCTAGCTATTTAGGCAAGACGGACCTGTAGGAGGATGGGGACTGGAGGGAGGCTATAGTCAGAGTTTTCCTTTTAGTCGGGACACTAGCTAACCTTATGGAGATCCTAGAATCTTGCCTTTTCCATGAAATAGCAAGGAGATGGTAGTTCATGATGCTCTAGATACATGATGAGGTGACCCTAATTTTGGCGGATGTCGAGAGCCTTTTCAGGGCAGATTTCTCCCAACGACCTTATGCTCTGTTTGTATAAAGGAGTTGTAGCACTTACAACATGGCAGAATAATAGTGGTGCATTACTCAGGGAGGTTCATTGATCTCTCCGGATACTCCACCGACATAGTAAGAGACCATTTTTCATGGCCATAGATATTTGAGGAGGCATTTCGATGGGAGATCAGAGAATCTTTGAAATCACTCAGCATTCCGATGGAGACTGGGGTGCTATAGAGAGAACTTTTGGTTGAGAGCTTCCTAGCTGAGTAGGCACCAAAAGAGAGAGCCACCACCAGATGTCAGGTGGTGGAGTCATTTGCAGTAGGTAGTAGAAAGATGTCAAAATGGGCTAATAAGGCCAAACCATCTAGTGGATGACCTCAGGATACAAGGTTGGTGGTGCGGGGCTCATGGGATTTAAGAGGATAGCTGAGGAGCAGACAATTCTAGACGTGTGGTGGGTAGGGTCTCATGGCTCGTGACTGGTCGACCCCTCATATAGATGTCCAGTAGATGGTCGAAGGACCTCCGAGGAAGAGGTGGATATTCAAATGCGGAGGTCCTCATGTAGTAGGTGTACCTGGAAGAAGAGTTGTCAGTGTAGTAAGTGGTGGGAGGCGATTCGAGGCATTACCTCCACCGCCTCCAGGATGTCTACCCCACCCATATGTAGCAGGTGGATAGGGATGAGCTCAGCTCCAGGCAGTTGCAGCCTATGAACAAAGCACTCATGAGATAATTAGAGGTATGATATCTATATACCTCACCTTAACTATAGTACTAATAGACAGTGGTTCTAGTCACCCAGTTATTTCCATGACCCACTTTAGAAACTCAAAGATTCTAGTGGAGCCGTTGGCTCGATCCTTACGTCTAGAGACTCTTAGGGGAGAGGAATCAATGATTACACACCGGTGTCTGTAGTGTGAACATACTCTAAGAGGTGAGAGATTCGGCTAGGATCTTCTAGTAGTAGTGTCGGGGCCTTACGACGTCATCTTAGGTATAGAATGGTTATCCGTAGTCCATGCTCATATTGAATATATTTGGCGCAAAGTACGGTGTGTCCGCACAAATGGGACAAGGTTTTCCTTCATCGATGAGAAGGGAACCTTTCTTGTACAAGATAGACTTTCCCAAAGACAGATTCAGTTGATCACACATTAGTTGTGTAGATTAAACCTAGGAGAAATAGATGTTGAGAGTAAGATTTATCCTGTAGTGGTGGAAAAATTTGACAATGTCTTTCTCGATGATGTTCCAGGACTACCTCCATACAGAGAGGTAGACTTTTACATCGACCAGTACCCCAAGACGAAACTGATATCTACACCAGCATAATGGATGGCTCCCACAGAGCATCGTGAGTTACGAATATAGTTAGATGACTTTCATAGAAAGGGGTTCATAAAGCCCAGTGTTTCTCCATGGGAAACCTCTATTTTGTTCACCTAGAAGGCAGAGGAGAGTTTGAGACTCTGTGTAGATTATCAGTGTCTGAACTAGGTCACTATGAAGAATAAGTATTCCCATTTGATGATTGATGAATTTATCGATCTTCAGAAAAGAGATCATTGGTTTTTTTAATATAGACCATTAATTAGGCTATCATCAGTTCAGGGTACGAGATGGGGATGAGCAGAAGATGGCCTCCAGATGTCGGTATGGCCACTATGAGTACTTTGTTATACCGTTCATCATTCCCAATGCCCCAGAAGTGTTCATGGAATTCATGAACGATATCTTTCATCCATACCTCGATTTCTTTGTTTTGGTCTTGGTCGACGACATAATAATATACTCATCATTAGAGGAGGAGCATGCATATCATCTAATTATAGTTCTGGATATGCATTGAGAGAACCAGCTTTATAGTAAAAACTCTAAGTGCCAGTTCTGGAAACAAGAGGTCCACTTTATGAGACATGTTATCCCATAGGATGGAGTTGAAGTGGATCCAATGAAGATAGAGGTTGTATTGGCTTGGGAGCCCCCCAAAAGTGTGATAGAGGTGTAGAGTTTCATAGATTTGGATGGATTCAACTGTAGATTCATGTCTGACTTTTCCAGAGTTGTGGCACCCATGTTAGAATTGACTAAGAAGGGACCACCCTTTGTATGGATGAAGAGATGCCAGCATAATTTCCAGATATTTGGCAGATATTGATGAGATCAGCCATCTTGAGGCTACCAGAAGAGGGTGTTGAGTATGTTGTCAACTACGACGCATTAGGGACAGGACTTGGATGTTTCCTGACATAGGATCGAGCAGTGACTGCCTACGACTAATTTAAGCTAAGGAAACATGAGACTAACTATGATAACCATGACATGAGTTAGCAGTAGTGGTCTTCACCTTGAAGATGTGGTGAAATTACTTGATGGGAAAATCTTTTATAGTCTACTATAATCACATGATTATTAGGTATATCTTCTAATAGATGGACATGAACCTCATACATCGTCGATGGCTAGAGTTCCTCTAAGGCTATGAAATTTAGATAGTATATACATTTAAGAAGAGAACATAGTAGCAGATTCACTCAACATGAGGTCTAGTTTACAAATACTATGTGAGGTGATAGAGCAGCTATCCATGTTGTAGATATCCTTCATGGATAGATATGGAGAAGCATACCTCGAGTCTGTGATAGTCACTTCCCTATTACTTTAGCGAGTCATGGAGGCGCAACATGGGGACATTGACTGTGAGGCTTGATGTGCTCAGATATCCTCATGACAGGCACCAGATAGATTTTATGAAGGTGGGGTGAAATTCATCCTATTTAGTAGGCATATCATGGTACCAGAGGCTCTACGAGAGGATGTGTTGAGGGAGTTCCATATATCCCCTCTGGTGGTACATACTCGAATTGAAAAGATGTACCCGGACCTCAAGTGTCTGCACTGGTGTCCATGGATAAATATAGCAGTGGTAGAGTTTGTTTCTCAATGCCACACTTGTCTGCAACTGTATGCTGATCATTAGGTTCCAACATACTTAGCACAACCACTAGAGGTGTCGGAGTGGAAGTTGGATAAAATATCAATGGATTGTGATATGGATCCCATGTACATCCAGGGGATATGATTCTATTTGAGTGATTGTTGAACGACTCCTATAGTCGGCCCAGTTCCTACCTATCTAAGAGCAAGGATCTGTAGAGTTATTGGAAAGCCACTCTATGCAAGAGATTGTGTGACTTCATTTGGGTTCCATCGACATTAGTCTCTGACCATGACACACATTTTACTTCCCGTGTATGGAAGGGGTTGTATGAGGTATTTGGGACTTAGCTATGTTTGAACATCTACTTTCATCCTCAGATGGATGGTCAGACAGAGTGGACCGTACATACATTAGAGGACGTGTATCATGCATGGGTTCTAGATTTTGGCCATAGTTGGGAGGATCTCTGGACCGTGATGGAGTTCATATACAACAATAGTATTCACTCAACCATCGGTATGTAACTTTTCGAGGCCCTATACTGTCGACCTTTTAGATCACCTCTCTGCTGGATGGACCCACAGGAGATAGCATTTATGGTTCCATAATTGGTATGGGATACAACAGAGAAGGTGCAGATCATCCAAGAGCAGATGAAGACTACACAGAGTAGTCATAAGTCTAATGAGGATAGGATATAGGGACCTATGGTGTTCTATGAGGGGGACCACACATTCTTACAGGTATATCCTCGATAGGGATTATAGAGATTTGGTCCAGGTGGCAATTTATCACTGAGTTTTATCAGATCATTTCTGATACATCGGAGGATTTGTGAGGTAGCATACTGCTTTTCACTTCCACCTCAGTTGGAGAGGGTGCACAACATCTTCCATATATCCTACTAGAGGATATATGTGCATGACTCTTCTCACATCATCGACCATGATGATCTTGACTTTGATGATTGGGAGACCATTATTAGGTGACAATAGATATTGAGGGTCGATAGGAGCTAACCCTTCATGGAAGGTCGATACCTCTATTGCACATTATTTGGCAGTATGAGAACCTCCAGGAGAGAACATGGGAGTAGGAGGCTCAGATTCGTGATTAGTACCCCCATTTGTTTCTTTAGTCTATAATGTTGATTTGGGGGATAAATTACCCGAATATGGGGAGAATGTAAAAACCCTGATTTTTCCAGGTAATAATATTAATTATATGGAATTATTACGTGTCTGTGAAATTTGAGGTTACGTGATTCTGAGTCCTGGTGTGTCTGGAAAAATATTTTGAAATTTTTTATGGTATGTTCAGTAAACACATGAGCGGTGTTTTCTAACTTTTTAACCGGTGCTCGGATTAATAATTTGAGGGAACTATTGAATCTGCAACACCAGGATTCGATTAAGGGAGGATTTACATAGACCGTAGTAGGTATGGAGAAAACATACTTTTTGGGACTTTATAAAATAAATAAAATGAAATAACTTGAATTTTTTTTCATTCATATCCTCCAACGAACAAGAGGAATGTGGGACCAGCGATGTGTCAATACATTAAATGTATTGACCCTTCAATCTATGTAGCAACAATGTTGGGGAAATTAGGAAGCTTACTAATTAATGAGCCCAATTCAATCCCAAAACTTTTAGACACCCTACCCCTCTCCTCTTTATATGGGTCATGGGGAGAGGTGTCGGCACATCTTCACAATGCAACGAACTACTGAAGGAGTGCCGAGGCACCATAACCGTGGGGGACAGATCTAGTTCCAGCGGGAGGTGATATGTGAAACCAAAACACAAACCGAATGATGACATATGGGCGGTGTCATTGGGATCCTACTTTAGGAATGAAGAACACTGACACACCTTCAAACATAGACGTTCTCCAAGGAATTTATGAGGTAGGGTTTATCATGATTTAAATTCAAATATATTATTGAATTGTTTATCCTCCATTATGTTTGTGAGATTATGAGAAGGGCACGGGCCTAACTAACCTGGCCCGCACCCTCAGCTACTTTGCTACACCCTTGAATTCTCTGTGGAATACTGCCAGCATGACGACACTAACCGGCTATGATGGGGACAATGTATCGTGGCCTACCACAAGAGGAGGCCTCGAAAATAAGCTATGGATATCGGTAGAGCGGCCAACACTGGATGAACGTGGAGGAGGTATGGTGCACCATCACATGCCACCAATTAGTAAGGGGACGTGGCCGAAGCCGCGAAGGTCGGAGGATGTGGCTGGCACACTAGAAGACCGCGAAAGAAGAGGAAGTGGCGCACCCTTGCTGTCGGAGGACTCGGGTTGTGTCTCGTCAGCCATGATGAACCGAGAGGCGGACGACACACCATCCATTAGCGGGTGGTGATAACTACTGTAGTGGGACCCACAGACCACATGGCACCTCCACGTGGTGTCGTTTCTATGATGGAGATCGAACGACCTTCGATCATTCGGATGGTTGAGGGTCTCACCCATGAGATGGTTAGGGCAGACCCCACCGTGGGCCGCAGCCATCCGGGCCACCCCCTTGTGGTCGTGTCACCCCTTGCGGGCCACAACGATCTTGGTCGCCCCTTTACGGGCCACTCCACCCCTTGGAAGCCACTCCCATCCCAGCCGACCCCTTACGGGATGGGTCCCCCCCTTGTGGACTGAGTCGAGACTGTCATAGCCCAGCCCAACTGTGTCGGACCCATACCATCTCGGGTCGACTAGGACCGGGTGGGTCCAGGTCAGATCGGACCCAACCCAACCGGGCCCAGAAACACATAAAGGGCCATATCATAGGAAACAAACATCCGTTTGAAGAACCGCATATAGTGTTGGAATCCTTGGATCGATAAGGTTCTTTTGGTATACTCCAAATGACTTTTGGAGATAGATGGAGTATGGCAGGGTTGGATCTAACCCAAATCCAACCGAGCCCGATGAGCTAAAACTCTTATAACTTGTAGACCAGGTGACCGAATGAAGCACCGTCTGTCCCGTTGGAACCCTTAAGGAATGGATGTCTTTTGGGTTAATTCTTTTTGGAGATTACTGGAGGTTGAGGTTCTTCTGACATCTAGAGTGGCAGATTCTATAGAACTCAAGAGCACCAGGTGTGACGAATCCTGTGGAATTCTGTAATGGGATGGAAGAACATCGATACTTTGGTGGTCAGCGCTCAATAATATTGTGTGGTTCAGCGCATACCGATCCTGTATGGGATAGTGGGGGTAATTTACCTCTTAATCTTGTGTGGGTCAGTGGCGGTTACATACCTATCGATCCTGGGTGGGTAAAAACCAGTGCTACTTAACAAAATAATATGATCTAGCCTCACGACTAATCTTTTATACTTATGTACTTCAGTTATACCTGATTGTGATAAAAGAAACATCTACTTTTGTGGTGTTACCAGTGTGTTACGTATACCTTTGTGGTGTTAATTGTTTGGTACTTTTACCTTTGTGGTGTTACCCATGTGGTAATTTGTATCTTCATGGTGTTACCTACGTGGTAATTCTATCTTCGTGGTGATACCTGTGTGGTACTTTTACCATTGTGGTTTTACCTTTGTTGTATTCTTCCCTCATGTATGAGATGTGTATGTCTTGATAACATAGATATATGTATGGGCATATACCTAAGTAGAGTTAATGACTATTGCTTCGTGCTTTGAAAATAAGGTCTTCCTTTGTGGATTTTCTGTGGTGGAATTCTAGGAGACCCAGGAGGTTCTCTGGGTCCCTACTGAGTATCATTATACTCACCCCTACATGGGCTATGCCCACACCATGTTGACTCTTGTGCAGATGACGTATAACATTGATCGGGGCTGAGGGAGCTAGGACAGGTCGGTGCTCGGAGGTGGACCATTCGGCGTGATGTGACCGAGGGACTACTGAAATTGAATTATACCTACCCTTCAATTAGGATCCGTGATGGACAATCCAGGTTCAACTTTTTCACTTTTCATCTATTTTGAACTTTTCAGATTTACTTTTACTTTTCCAGTTGGCCTTGTATTTCAGCCCCTTTACATTCAGCACTCTTTTACTACAACTATTACTTCATGTTTTCATCTTGTTGCATTCCCCTATATGTGTTAAGATAGATTTAAAGGAAATTCCATCCCATTATAGGGATACGCCTTTCCAGTTCTAGTCACTAGCCCGTAGTCAATGGAGGGCAGGATTGGGGTAGTCACAAAACGTGCCCCACAGGATGGGTCATGACATGATATCTCCATTTTATATTAAATATTAACATTTGTAATGGGTCAAAAACATGTAAATATGATAATTATTTGAGATATTGATACTATGTAATGGTTTAAATCTAGATAAAACATAATTATATATAATTGTTAAATGTGATTTAGAGAGCTAATATTTTATGAATAAATGTAGAGGATAGTTATAATTTTTTAAATAAAATAAATTTTTAGCGGGCCACACATATTTGGAAGGTGTGAATTCGTTAGTTGGAAAAATGGAGGGAATGGATTATGGAGATGAATTTAAAGATGTGGAATCCCACATTGAAGCTGTGATAAATCTCCAAAGGATTATGTTTAAAAATAAGTGCCATGGTAAGTAGATTTTTTATAAAAATATATATATTAAAAAATTATTTATAATGTTTTTTTGAAATATATATTAGTAAAATGTTTCATATATATATATATATAAAATAATACAAAAAATTCTTTTAAAATATAACTAATGAAGATATTATACATAATTTTTGGAATTTTATTTTTGAAAATCCAAATGGTTCCCTCTATACAAAATTTGTGTATCCTAATCGAATTGAAACAAATTTTGATTGAAATGGTGGGATAAAAACTATGTGAATAATACTGATTTTTATCAAGATAATTTTTTTGAGTTTTCTCACCTTGATCTTAAACAATCTAAAATCAATCCTCCAACATTATAGTATTGGAAATATCATAAATTGGTGTCAATCATTCATTATCCTTCGTGAAATCCTCTAGGGAAATTTTAACCGTGAATCCTATAATAAAAATTGGGCATGGATCAAAATATTTTGGACAATGAACTTAATTCACATATGATTGGATCAATATATTTTAACTTTTATGTCTAATATTGATTATTTATACAATACAAGTTGAAAATATAAAGTATTTAATCATTTAAGTTTCATTATATAGAATTGTAGGGTCAAGTTAATAGAAATATGCATATTATTTTATTATATATATATATTTATGACATCATTGATATTATAATTATTAATATTATAAAATATATATATAATCATGCACACACACACACACATAAACATACACATGAATATACACATAAGAAATTCAATATGTAATTATATATAACCACCTTAAACCATTTTATATTTTTATCCATCTTCTTTTGTGAGTATAAACATGCACAATAAATTTAATGTTAAAATTTTAATTGTCTACTTATGATACGCTAGGTAGGTTTTTAAAAATATACTATTATACGTACATGAATGCATGAAAGCATGGTAATATAAGAATGAACATATTTATATACATAAATACTAATATAAGAATGTACATACATACACATATAAAAATATATAAATATAACTACACAAAAATACATTCTTATAAATTAAAATATTTACATGCACAGATGCATATATACATGCATTAATATATATTAACTTTATTTTATAAAATTATACATAGGTATTTGTGCCCCCACATTCCAATTATAGTTATTCATGTCTATGTACATACACACATATATATAAGTATATTTAAATGTAAATGTTTAAAATTATAAATATTAAAAGAAATATATACATGAAAACATGTTAACACAGACAGTCACAAAATATAAATATATGGTGTAATTTTTTGAGTAAAAATCTAAAGTATTAATTTAACACAAAAAACCTTTGGTACAAATTTCCATTAAAATTTAACAATATGTATTTTTTACTCATAAATACATATATATTAATATTGGTGTATATATATTCATATGTAATGATATAAATAATATATTTATATATATAATGTATATATATTATTTTAATACATATATATATATACTAAAATTAGTTTAATTTTCTATTATTTTTATGTGTGTAAATATATAAATTGTTTAATTTTGAAGGGAAAAATTATACTATATGTTTACATGTATAAAATTTCATATATAAATACATTACATGTATATATATACACATCTGAGATTGTATGTGTTTGTTAAAAATATTTAGTTTTGAATTTATGATTTTGGGTATATATATAAATATTTCAATATATTTATTAAAATTTATTTATATTAACATATAATAACTATTAAAAAAATATCTGATTGTAATTTTATAAAAAAAATATAAATTAATATATAAATATAGTTATATATATGAGTAATGATAATTATAATAATTATTGTTATAATTATAATATTGTAATGAAATTATAGGTGCAGAGTTAAAGTAAAATGTACAGAGTTTTTCACCCAATTCAATTTCTACTTATACTCTCGCCTTTTTAAAATCAACTGTTGAACTTTGACGAAAATCCCAATTAGGAAATTTTATTTTTTGGATCTAGGGAAGGATTGTTTACAAATCTTGATCAGAAGAGTGTGAATTGATATAATTCCCTTGCATCTATTTGGAAAAGTGTTAAATCATTTAACTATATTGGTATTTTTGTAAAATAAAATTTTAATTATTTTAATTATATTTATTTATATATACAAATTTAAATAGTTTTTGAAATACTATTTAGTGTCTAGAATTACATTTATTAATGTAATCCCAAAATATAACTAAAAACTCCAAAAGAGACTCCATATTATAGGGTAAGATCCATTGACATCCGATATGATTTTTCTTTGAGGGATTGAATTTCAATTTTCTATCACTTCAGAAATGATATATTAATAATAATGATACATAAATATTTATATAAAACAAAAAATATAACTAATTAAAAGATATATGATCAATATAAATAATAATAAATATTTTAAATAATAAATATTATTAATTTAATTAATATAATTTATTGAAATAAAATAATTAATAATATAGATAATAAAAAATAATATGTTAATCCATTAATAATATTATTTTCTAATGATAATGTAATTAGTTATTAGTAATATATTTAACTATAAATAATTAAAAAAATATAACTAAAATTGTTAATTTTGTTTATAATTAAGAATTAAGAACTAATAATTAATAATTTAATTAGTATAATTATGTTGATAAATAAATGTTAATATTATAATTAAAAATTAACCTTTAATAATATATTAAATAACATAATAAATAATAAGTAATCGTACAAATAATAATATGTAATTATATAATTTATAATAATATTTTACATCATAATTAAAAATATTATATTAATAATAATAATACATAGATAGTATGTCATTAGTGAAAATAAAAACATAATATATTTATTCTTAAGAAAAAAAATTTGTTATATTTTTATTAAAAATACACTTACAATAATATATAACTAATATATTTTACTAATATATTATAATTATGGCTAGTGTCACGACTCAGAGGTTCTCTGCCACATGATACCATCATCGGTGCAAGAAAAGCCATAATTTCAAACATGGGAGCCCCATTTTGTGGATTCTTCCCCATTAGTATGTGGGGCAGAGGTGTGTGTCCGGAATGGTGGTAGGATAGTTCAGTTCACGTCACGTTCTCATGGGACGATGTGGGGCGTGACCACGATAAGAATTGGTGAGGTACTAAAAATAAGATGAAGTGACACACAAGGGTGAACATATGTTCACACTTGAATTATCATGTTGGTAGTTTTTGGAAGACTCTTCCCCTCACATGGGCATGGTGTTGGTGTAGGAAATTCCAATTGGGGTGGTACCTATGTGGTAATGTTAATTTGTAACTCTCCACTAAACATCAGTTAAAATATTTGTGGTGATAAATTTCTACGGTATTCTAGAAACACAGTAGAACTATATATAGTTCCGTAATATAGTATTTTATCAATTATACTATTCATGAAAATAGTCTTTCAGTCTTTGAAATTGGGCTTCTAGACAATGATATTGTGCCTTCAGATCACATGGCCTCCAAACCCACAATTGTAAGCCTTTGGGCAATGTACGAGAGAGGGTAATGATCTAGTGGAATGTAGGACATTGGCAGTAACTATTATGGAATGCTGGAAACAATGAATAACTATCAGAGCATGAAATACATTAAGGAAATGATGATGGGGCTGAAGATGCCGACAAGCTGGTTTGGATGGACAATAAGAACATATAGGGAGGTTGTTGTAGTATGGGACATTTTTGTGGCCTTTGTATCTATGGGCCTAGGATCAATGAATTTAGGGTATTGGGGTCATGTAACTGTTCTCTCACAATTCCGTAAAAAAGGAGTATCAATATAAATAAAAAATATATAATTAGAGGGGTGGGGGATAAATAATTTTTTTTAATATTAAATAAATTATAAATTTTAATAATACCTTAAATTATTTATATTAATCATAGTTTATTTTAATTAATTATACTTTATAATTATTTATTATTATGGCAATGAAGGAAAAATGAAAATGAATATCTGATGGAAAATCCATAAAGGATGTCAATGTACCATCCCCTATATAAGTGATACATGGATGAAGTTCTTTGTTATATTTTGATAATATGTTCATTATTGTAATTTCAAATAAAATAATATTATTTTAAATATTTCTTCATTTATATATATATATATATAAAAGGGATGAATAGCAAGATACAAGGTCTTCCATATTTATAGTGTGGTATCTAAGAACGCAAAATCCTTTTATGATCCTATTGTGGGACATAAGAGAATGAAATAATTTCTTGCTTTTCTGACTTACATTAGTAAATAATCAAAATCTAGACTGAAAAAAAATGAATAAAAAAAATTCCATACTGGGAAATTTTCCCCTAAACCACCCTACACTAATCCTATATCAATTCCCAATATAATTTATTTATATATAATAATGATCCTAAAGTTTAATTAATACATTACATGGTATCTATAATCTCCATGATAAGTTTAATTTTATTCCTTGTTCGTATACTTCTATAAAATATACGTAACACGTTACTAAAATAACATCATAATATAATAATAATCATATGGATTTTGAGGTCCACATATATGCTTTTTATTTATCTTTACCCATCCCATAAAACCCATTATCTTAACCCTCTCATTGTATTAATTTTGATATATTTTTTCAAAAATTTAAAAACCATAGTGATGTTGTGTTTATATATAAAATTAAAAATTACCCAAATTATATAAATAACTAATATATATATAAATATATTTACATATTTCCATAAATATCTTTCAAAATAAAATTTAGAAATAAATTTTATTGATACATTGAAACTAAAATTTAATAAACAAAAATTTATATAATATAAATGATAATTTTAATTAAATTTGAACTAAATCTTGATATTGATATTAAATTTTAAATTAAAATTTAAAATTCACAAGAAATAAAATTTTTAAAATAAAATTTCTTATTCGACATGAAATAAAATTGAAATAATGATTAAAACAAAATAAATTTTAATAAGGAAATTAAAATTATCTATTATAAATTTTAAAATAAAATCTAAATATAATTTTACATCAAATTAAAAGAATAAATAAAATTCAAATTTAAAATTTAAGTATAAAATGAAGACTTTAAAATTAAATACAAAATTTAATTTAAATGAAAACATAGTTTAAATATGAAATTAAAAATTTTAAAATTAATACTAATAGTGATATTGAAATTAAAAAATTCAAAATCAAATTTTAATTTGTTGTTGAAGTTTTAATTCAAGTATAATGTGAGAACGAGATACTAAATATGAATGTTTGGAATTGAATGTTAAACTAAAATTGATCAATTTTACATGAAATTGAAATTAAAATTTTGAAAAAAATTTTAACAATTTCAGAATAAATTTTATTCGAAATGGTATGGGAATAAATTCCGAATACACTTACCTCTGAAATTAATTATAAGAAAATATATAAATTTTATACAAAGAGCATGATGAATTTTTGTTTAAACGACAGTTGAAATATCAGAAAATAAAAGAAACATCAAATCATGAGAAAGTGGAAAGACTAAAATGTAACCCTCTCCTCAATAATATTTTTCAAGATGGCATCTATAAAACTGTTTTCTTCCATGTAGATGTGTGTTGTCTTCACATGCATTCCTTCTAGCACATTTAAACATTTGTTATATTCCATAATGATTTACCATGGTATGGAAAATGTTCATGATTCCAATTATTGAACTTTTTTCATTGCCACTCCCTCAATATGAAATTGATTCTAGTTTTTATTCTTTTCATAATCAATCACATGTGTAGTAGGAAGAAAGTCATCATCAAACTCAATGATGTTCTGGACATATTGTGTAAATGTACCATTATCGAATCTATAACTATTTTTAAAAATATGTTTTAATTTTATAGTACCCATATCTACCTAATCAACAATAATTATGTAGACTTTGATCCGATTAGGATAATGTGGGATCGATTTCACATATCTGTATTTGATTGGATTCATTGAAATCCAACCATCTCCCAATATTTTATCAATAACTAACAATGATATAAAATTGTTCATGGATTTGATTTGTAGCTTATAATAATGTTATATATCATTTATAATGCCTATAATGATCACCAAATTTGGGGTAGGATTTCCCTTAAATCTAATCATATTATGATTAAAATAGATATAATGAAAGGATTACAAAATTGTAGTCATAAATAAGATTCTTTTTTTTAAAATATATCATAATTATATTTCATAAGGTTTCCCACATCATTAGAATCTAGTATATTTCATTGAAACAGATGAAAAGTCTTCTCTTATATCCATGTTGTGAAGTTTCACTCAAATAAAAGGTGTTTGAAATAATCATATTGTGATATATAGAAATAAAAAGAAGAAAATAAATTTATACAGAAGATAGGAAGATAATCGTCCTTAGTAAGATTATTAGGATAAATCCTCCAAATCATAATCATTTAGTTTCATTGAATATTAATTTTATAGTAATTCTTGACTCATCTCAATGGGGAGTCTGCGACAACCCCCTGATACATGTAATAAATGTTTTCCTTTATAAATTCCACTGTGGTAGGAAGACAAACATTCCAATTGTGTGTAGTAAATCAAAAGTTTTGGATATCTGAGATAGTATCTATTGGATTGTGGGAAGTAATCATATCCCATATATATAATTCATTAGAAATATATAGATTCAATATTTTATTGAGTATTTCATAGAAATAAATAAATATGTAGGCAATAAATTTAGCATTCTAGAAATTCCAATTCGAGTGCCCATAAGGATACAACAGAGTATAGTGATTAAATTAATTAAAGACTTCATACATAGGTGACCACACTATAGAGATGATATGTAATATATTCCATTCCATAATCCTAACACATATTCAATATTCTAGTGTGAAGTTTTTTTCCTTATTTTTCCTAAAAGGATTCCAAATAAATCTTGAAATCACAATATCATTAATAATTCTTATATTTTTAGGCTAATTCCACCCATATTTGAAGGTATTATTTTTTTCAAAGACACCGCAATACATTTCATCAAATATATTGATTATATCCAAATGAATATTCTTTATTTCATCTAAAATATATTGATATATCAAAAGGATATTTTTCTATAATCAACTTTTAAGAAAACATAGATATAAATATAGAAAGAATATAAAACTTCTTACTTGTGATGTAATTTTTTATTTCTAATAGGTATGTTTTGATATGATTTTATATTCAATACCTTTTAGGTAGTATGATTTAAATAAACTTAGAAAAGGGGAATCCCCTATTAATTGTATGAAATACTATTTATATTTACATTATGTATCCTCATGACATGAATTTGTCCACCATTAAAGCTATTCCCAAATAAGAAATATGACTTGTTCTAGTTGATAACCTACCTAGAAACATTTTTATAGGGATTAAAAATATATATTTTTCGTTATAATTTCGTTTTTTGACCATCATTAAATAAGAGTAGTTTTTCTGCAAAAAGCGGTGAGTTGATAAAATCCCATTCATTACATCCTTGATGGGTGATGGGAGAAAAAATGTGGATATCTTCAAAAATAATATTATAACTCCATAGCACAATAGACTACTTGACCGATGCCTAGAATAGTAGTGTTCCACGAGACCTTATTCTTTCCCCCTGTATATCAAAAGAAACTATCTTATAGAGAGGGTTTATTGGGTAATCGATGGGATAATATTACCTTTAACGGTGATGAAAATAATGATGTTAATAATTACAATATATTGATGGAAATTATAAACAATGAATGAAATCCTAGATAAACAAGTTATGTCACACCCTGAGATTTTATGAGATAGATTCTTTTTAATTTCATTGAATTTTTATGAAACATAATGATTAACATGCGCTATATGAAACACTTTATTAACTTGCAGTATACACCACACTATTATGGGATTTTGATACCAAAAATTTCAAAATCTTTCGATATAATTCATTTCATGCAAGACTCAGTATAAGTGCTATCTAAATATTATAACCTAGTCATTATAATGGTGGGAATGAAAAGTATTAACTTCTTTCTAAAAAATGAGTTAAATGAAAATAAGTGAGTCTATAAAAAAATAAAATATCTCATTAAGGATTTAATTAGTGAAATATGTATACAATATTTTCAATTTAATGTTTTAAATTCAGATTATATGTTTTCTAGAAATTATATAAGAACAAATTCAATTTTTTTGATAAAATAAATATTTTTCAAAAAAATAATCTTTTACCACCTTTTGATGGTGAACCATTTTTAAATACAGTTTTCAAAATTTTGATATGTTATATTTGAAATAATAAAGATATAATTTTGAATAGGGATAGGAAAATTTACATTGGATGAAATTTTAGTATTTGTCAAAATTAAAACATATTATATTGAATGTTGAAAAATACTACAATTTAATTAAAAACAGCATTTTCATCTATTTTATTTATATTATTATATTAAACTTTTAGTTGGTTTTAAGGAATAATTAAATAATTTTTTCATAATTAAATATAATTTATGTCATTTTATGTAATTTCACATTGATATTTGATAAAAACATGTATCAATATTTTGATTGTTTTTAATTTTATGAACTTTTTTTCTCATTTTGAAAAATGGATTAATTTTATATTAATTACAGAAACATTTTTATTTCAAATTTTGAAAAATTAATTCCATATTTGGAATTACAAGGTCTAAGATTTATTAATTAGTACCTTCTATATGTGGACATTATGAATAGTAACTTCTTTAATTATTTTTCATTACCATTATTAAAGGGTGAATCAGGTAAATAAGGGTAAAACAAATAATATTATAATAATATTAAACAATTTTTATTCATGTACAAATCCTATTTTATGATATATGGACTAACTATAAGAATAATTAGATCTATTTTGTGACCCCATGGTGCATAATGATTGTGATAATGACCTTTTATAATGTTTAATTTAAGGAAAACGGGAATATAACAAAAACATATATCAACTAACTAAAAAAATTTAATATGGTTTATATGAATGATATATTCATCTATAAAATGTAATTTGAATGATTAAAATATTTCCAACATCATCTTATTTTATATATAATTTTTAAACATTAAAAAAAATTATTTATGACAAAATGATGATGCATTGATTGCCATATTAATGAATGATTGATATAAATGATATTATAATTTTTAAAAGAAATCTAATTTGAGAATTTTGATTCCATACATAATTTTTTGGGATAACATTGACACTTCAGGGATTATTTAATTTTTTTTTGAAGGAATCAATTTTATATGAGTTTAGAAAAAAAACATCAATAAATAGTGTCAAAACTAAAATAAATGAATTTTTGAATAAAATACTATGTTTTTAATTGATGAAATAGTAATAAAAGTCTAATATTAGGAAAAATACATGTTATTAAGTTAAAAAATTTATTAATGAACCAATTTTGGTTCTCTTGTAATATTATAGTAACCATATTATGCATATAGTATTAAAATAGAAGAAGACATGGTAAGGGTTAAATTATTTAACATTGGGTTAAAGCCAAATGATAATTCTATATTAATGACATAAACATGTCTAAAACCTATTTTTTAGAGGCTTTAGACATATATTCATATTATATTCAAAAAAATAACTTTTTAGATATTAGAAACCAAAAATAAATTTATAATAAATTAATATTTCAAGAGTTTCCTAAAGTGTCCCTCATCTCTCCTATAAAAAAGAACATCTCCTTATCTTTAATTCACACCTCCAAATCCCATTGACTCGGCCAAAACCTACCCAAAAATCCTTCCAACCTCCACAACATTATCCTAGAGGATACCAATTTTAAATAAAACCATCTTAAGGAGTATTTTTTAGAAAATCAAAAGGATACACCATAAGAAGATGTAATCATTTTATCCATTCTTTCAATGATATATTCATCTTCTACATCTCCTTCCTCTATTGTTACCATACTAAAAAAATAAATAATTAATATACTATATTCTAATATATTTATATGATTCTAGGACAAACATATTCAAATTGTTAACCATCCTATGAAATGCAATATCACCAAGAATTTGTACGTACGAATTACCGTCTAAACATCAATGTGTAAACTTATTTTCATATATAATTTATTTCAACGGGTACAATAATGGATATGATTGGATTAAATAATAAATATAACATGATAAATTTATTTAAAATTAATATTTAATCCAATTACATTCCATTAAAACATTATGGAAATGGTATCATTTCCCATACGTGCGTACGATATACCGTCTCCACGACGCAATGGGACACATCTTTCATGTTCACCATCCAAGAATGATTATAAAAAAATTATTATGAATAATTTTAAAATATATGAAATATTAAGGCTAAAAGAATAATATATTTATATGTGTGTGTGTGTATGTACATATATTTCATTCACTTACTTCCATTCAATATGAGAGGAAAACAAAAACACCGTTCATAGGTACGTACGTCCTACTGTCTCTATGAATAGTGTATTTCATTAAATATAACTATCTATTATATTAATTATTATTTTGAATATATATGATATAAAATAATATTAGAAATTATGGATGTAATATAATCTTGATCTATGTAATATGATCAATAATAACATGTCAAAACACATACGACAAACATAACGATTATTACCTGAAATGTTGGATTTGCATGAAATTATTAATAAATAGGAAATATAAAGTAATAAATGAATTATATATGATATAATAAATATTATTTCATTCTTATATATGTTAATAATATATTTAAAAACATAATACATCAGTTTCCAACACTTATAAAAAATATCAGATCTATGGTAAGGGACAATTTCACTACTCCAAATTATCCAAGATTGTTTATGAGTAAGTATTTACTAGGACATGTTTATCATCCATGACCGTGTTTCTTAAATGATTTTTTGAAAGGATTATTTTTAAGGGTTTATGTAATGGACCCTTTAACAAAAACATCATTTTAAATGTTTTCAATATTTATTTTTCTAAATCATTCTCATTAATTTCCATGTTTTAAAAATGGTTTTAAGGATTCATTTATATAGAAATGATCATTTTAAAATATTAATTCTTTTTAAAAGATTTAAAGTGGTATGGGAATCTTTGTTTTGTAATATTTTTTTACATTTATTCTTTTATAAATATTGATACTTTTAATGTCTTAAAAATAGAAGGGTATATCCCTCTCAATGAATTTTAATGTTTTTTGTATTTTTTTCATCTATGTAAACATCCATTGTTATATTATATTCTCAATTGAGGTTGATTTATAATCATAAATTATTCTATATTTTATGAAAGGTTTAATGGTATATTTTACTATGGATGTGCTATTTTCTCACCATTCATATTTCATGGTTAACATATTAATATTTTGTATAATAGTTTTAATACAAATATTTACGATATTTTTTACCCCTTTCACAAGAGAAATTCATTGGGCTTAGTAGGTGACGGGTGGGGCTCGCTATAGCCCCTTGATGAATCATTTAGTCTCATGAGACAAAATAGTATCTTTTGTAAAGTCAATAACAAAATAATTGTGTAGTGTCTTGGCATAATGCCATGACATGGTGGTTTTGATGTTGTACATTATGCATTTCCTCATTATAAAATTAGTTATTAAATTTACATGTGAATATTCGACTTGAATAATATTCATGTGAATGTTTATAAACATGAAGGTTACAATATCATGGATTATGTATACAAATATTTTGAAATTAAGGAATATCCCACTATTTTTTGTAACAAGGGAACATACATTTTTTCACTAAGGATATCTGATAATTTAGGGTTTTACCATGACTCAAGGGAATACATGATGATGGTCTTCACAGACTTGGAATTTCATAATAAAAAACATCACCTTAAGATATGAGAGATAAATTATAATATAGTTTACTCCACCTATTTCTGTAGATGTAGATATTTAATTTTTGGAAGGATTGTAAGGTTATCTATTTATGGATAGTATAAGTCAAAATCCAGTTGATGTTTGTTAGATTAATATAATATCTCACTATATGTGGACTTATGCTTATGTTATAACCTGTGATAATTTTTTATGATATATGTAATGAACAATAATTCTTCTTATAGATCACATGATCTTCTAACACTCCAGGAATAAAAAAATCAACGTATATTTATTGAATAAAAGATGGAGTGGAAATTGTTCAATTCATGATCAACGGTGAGATTGTACTGAAATAATGTAATTATTTCTTCTCATGTTATTCCAAATTAGGTAAAGGATCTTGAAAAAAAAATACTATATTAGTAAATTATTATCTATTGAAATATATGTTTCTTTAAATCATCATAGATTTATGGAATTCTGTTTTTTAACTTTATCCGAAATTTTTTTCTCAGTCACTATCCATCATAACGTTATGGTTATATTTTTATTTCATATCCACATTTTTACTGACCACATATTCTCTCCTATATGGAAACCAAGTGATAAGTTTTTTTGGGTAACCGTTGTGTTTCATGTATTCCTTTTCAAAATGAAGTTTCGGTTTTCCATTTACAATGTGGGTTTATATGAAAGAAAATTTCAAGTAGAAAATCATTTATAACCCAGAATAATTTTGAGTGAGAAATTAATTTTATGGGGTGTATAATGTAACACCTAAAGATTTTATGAGATAAATTATTTTTAATTTCATTTTTGTATTGTGCTACACCGAGATTAACTTGTGCTATACATAAAATTGTATTAACATACAATATATGCATCATTATTCTTTGCTTTTTTAATTCACAATTACAAATTATTTTGATGTAATTTGTTTCACGTAAGACCAAGTATATTTGATATCTAAATATTATATCATAGTAATTATAATATTGGGTATGAGTTTTATGAACTTCCTTATAAAAAACTATTTAAATGAAAATAACTGAGTCTATAAATAATAAACTCACTCTTTATGGATTTTATTAGTGAAATATTTACGTAATATATTCAATTTAATGTTTTAAATTTATCTTTTATGTTTCATTGATATGATATAAGAACAAATTTATTTTTTTGGATAAAAGAAGTATTTTTCAAAAAAATTGAATTTGACCACATTTTGATGGTGAACCCTTTTTAAATATAGATTTTGAAAATTTTTTACGTTATATTTTACATTATAAACTTCTTCTTTGGAAGTGGGACCTTAAAATTTTCCTTGGTTGTAATTTTGTTATATTTTTTATGAAATTCATATTTTAATGAATAGTGAAAATACTACCTTTTAATTCCAAAATTATTTTTTCATCAAATTTATTTATATGGATAGATTATCATTTTATTTTGTTTTAAATTATAATGTGATTATGTTTTTATTATTTAATACTCTCTAAGTAAATGGATGTAATTTTACATTGAAATTTAATATAAACACGTTTCTATATTTTGAGGGTTTTTCCTTTTAAAAACATGTTTTCTTGTTTTGACAATGTTGATTAATTTAAATTTAATTACTGAATCCTCTATGTTTTAAATTTAAAGAAATGTATTCCGTATTATTAATTAAATGTTCCAAATTGTTTAAATAATTACCTTTTATTTTATGACGTTGTGAATAGTAAGTTCAGTTATTATTTTTAATGATCATGGTTAAATGGTGAATCAGGTAAATACGGGTAAAAAATAATATTATAATAATATAAAACTACCCAAACATGTTTCCTAATCCAATTTAATGATATATGGCTGTCTATGATCATCCTATGGTTGATTTTAGAACCCGTGAACCACTTGGGTGTCATAATGACATTGTATAATGTTTAATTTTATGAAAAGGGAAATATAACATAAGTATGTATCTCATAACTAATAAAATTAATTTTGTTTATATAAATTATATCCTTGACTATAAATATTAATTATAAATATAATAATATATCAAATTTTATCAATTATAAAAATAAATTTATTTATGACAAAATGCTGATGCAGTGATTACCTTATTAAGAAATGATTGAAATAAATAATATTAACATTATTAAAATAAACTTAATTTGATGTTTTTGATGACATAAACAAATTTACTGGATAAAATTGACATGTTAGGGATGAGTTAGTTAATTTTTCCAAAGGAATCAAGTTTTTATGAATTTATGGAAAATCATTTACTAAATAGTGTCAAAATTGACATAAATTATATTTTAAAACAAGTACTATTTCATTAAAAGATAAAATACTCATAAAAATCTATAATTTTTCCAAATGTCTCACATAGTGTTAAAAATTATATTAATGATCCACTTGAGGTTCAATTTTTATTTAATAGTAACTAAATTAACCTTATATTATAAAATTACAAGAACACATTGTAAGAGTTAAGTTATTTAACCAAGGGTTAAATCCCAATGATAAGGATAAATTCATGACCTAAACTTTTCAAAAACCCATTTTTTGATAGTATTTAAACACATAATAATCTTATACTCTGAATAAATCTCTATGTATTTATTAAAAAATAATATAAATTTATAATAAATTAATATTTTATGAATTTTCTAATGTGTCCTGGAGCTCTCATATAAAATGGAACTTCTCCATCTATTTTATTCACACCTTAGAAGCCCTTTGGATAGGAAAAACCCTATCTAAAACAACTAAAAAAATTCCACATTTAATATTAGTTTCCAAAATTTTGGTATAAAACCAACTAATGGAGTCCTTTTTTTGCAAATCAAAAGGAGACACCTGAGGAACAGGTAAGCGCTTCATCTCTTCCTTGAAGGTTATTTTCTTCTTCTACTTCATCTTGTTTTGTTTTATCCAAACTAAACTAATAACTCCAATAAATAATATATTTTAATTTGTTTTTATCATTAAGGGAATACCATATTCCTAAATTTACCCATCCTATGAAATACAATATCATCATGCATGTGTACGTACAGCTTACCGTGTCCACACCACAGTGTAAACTATTTTTCATCTATAATTTTTTTGAAAGGGTATGATGATGAATATAAATTACATGAATAATAAATATAACATGGTAATACTTCATCAAAATTCACATTCCTTCAAATTTTATACAATTTATCCATTACTGAAATGATATCCTCTCTTGTGCATACGTATAACTTTCTGTCTCCACGATGCGATAAGACTCATCTTCCACATTCACCATCCAAGAATAATTATAAAAAATTTATAATATGAATAATTATAAATGAAATGAAATAATAATTCTAATAAAAAAATATATGTATATACATATATTTCAAACAATTACTTACATTCAATATGATAAGAAAATAGAAAAACCATTAATGAATATCTACAGCCTACATTTTCCATGAACAATGTACTCCATTTCATATACCTATCTATTATATATATTTATATTAAAAATATATATGATATATGAATCATATTATACACTTTTTAAGTATGTGTATCATTATCTAAGTAATATCATCCAGTATAACTTGTCAAAACACAAAAGATAATCAAACCGATTATTACCTGAAATATTACATGAACATGGAATTTTTAATAAACATGTAATGTAAAGTCATAAAATTATAATATATGATATATTAAATATTATTTTGATTCTAATATAAGTTATTAATAGGTTACAAAACATTATATAAGAGTTTTCAACATTTACGTATAATATCAGACCATAGGTAAGGGTTAATTTAAAAATCTCATTATTATCTCAGATTGTTTATGTGTAAGTATTTTCCGATAAATTTTGATCATACATGTCCATGTTTCATAAAAGTGTTTTAAAATGATTTTTATGGTTTTATGTGAGGGAATATTTATGTAAAAAATCATTTAAATTGTTTTAAATTTTATTTTCCAAAATCTTTATCATTAATATCATTGTTTTCAAAATGGGTTAAGGATTTATTTATATAGACATGAATGTTTTAAAAAATTAATTACATTAAAAAGATTCAAAGTGGTATTGGAAACATTGAATCAAAATAATTTTTTAATGTCTTCTTTTATAAATTTTAAAACTTTTAATGTTTTTAAATTAGAATGGGATATTCCTCTCAAAGAATTTTAAGGATTTATTTTCTTATTTTTCATCTTTGAAAACATCCATTATGGTATTTTACAATTAATTGATGTTGTTTTATTGTTATAAAATCTTCCATACTATATTAAAGAGGTTATGGTATATTTGATAGTAGATGTCCTATTTTGATTCCATTTATAGTTTATGGTTAAAGTATTAACATTTCATATTCTTGTTTTAATAGGAATGTTAATGTAATGTTTTACCCTTTCAAAAGAGGAATGCATTGGACATAGTAGGTGATAGGTGGGGAACAATATAGTATCTCATTTCATTGGTAGTTCTCATGAGAAAAACTTGTCTCTTGGAACATGTCCATGATATAATATTTGTGTATGGTATTGGCACAAGGCCTTGACGTAGTGGTTAAAATCTTTGAAATAATGCATTCCCTCATTTTGAGATTAGATATTTAATTTACATCTGATTATTAGACTGGTTGAATATCAATGTGAATGTTTAAATGTAATTATTTAACTTATTCCTTCCATATAATGATTAAGATAATGTTTTAGGAGGATTTTGTTTTAGTTTTATATATTTCCTTAATGGTTAATGATTTTTTATAGCATCCACTATATTGTTTTTCCTTACTCCGCATATGAGCTCACCCCTTTAAAATGTTTTATTTTAATAGGATCCCAAGAATTATTTTATGATTAATATGTAGGGTTAATCTTGGTGAATAATTGACTATAAAAGGATAAAATATGATGTTTTTTTGAAATGATAATATAATGTTTATGTATGTAATCTATTTTCAATGTCTTCTAAATTGATCAGTCCTTAGATATTTGATTCCTTGTAATCATTCCAATGTATTAAAATAATGAATTGGCCTTTGGAATCTAGGTTCGGGGCATTACATATTGTCACATTAATAATTTAAAACCATTCCATGAGGGTCATAGAAAAAAACAAAGATCACCTCTCGATCGATCACATGGTTACATGCACCAAATAGTTAAAATTAATAACCAAACTGACACCTAGGACCCACAAAAAACATATGTAAAATGCTGCATCATCTTTTAGATGATCTTTTCCACAAAATCTACTAGGTTTCAAGCATAAAACAATTTCCATTTATTGTACACAAAACTATATTAACGAATTGCATAATTGAGGTTCCATGAATGGTTTAAATATTTTCTTAGTATTCCAACACCAATGTAATCCTTATATTTTATATTTATATATATGATAATGTATGAAAATTTTATATAATAAAAAATAAAATCTATTCCACACAACTCCCTCCCCCTATGCCTAATTGGAACAAGTGAGATTTTCCCTTCTATAGTAAGTTCAAGATTGTAATGATACATCTATCATTTATCATACCAGAATTTCCCTCAGCCTTCCAAAGACTCAAATTTCATGGAAACACATGTCAACATAACCACATAACTATCCAATTCATCATGACACATGAGTGGTACATCCTTAAATCTATTTAAAAGTCCCATGGACTTCGATATTCATTACCATGACTATCTCAAAATCCCAATAGACCTAATGAATAATGATTCCCATCCATCCAATTCATATCCCAATTATTAAAATATAATGTATCTCCTCACCCCTTATACAGTGGTATCTACTACCACCAACCACCTCATCCTATAGTGATCAACTCCTCCAAAAAAATGGACAACACCATCCCACATGCCACAAAATCTATGCATGACTTAATCTATGTTGAGTGGTCAACAACACCTTATATGTACTATACTACGTGAAAATGGCCACAAAAACCAACCAACAAACAAATATTTTCATAAATAAACAAAATCATAGGTTAAAACCCTAGAGAACTTCTATCTTCACCTACGAATAACATCACCTCACATCTAGGGATCAACATCTCCCACCAATACATGATATATTCTCAAGACAATTCCATAAGATCATATAATTTATTAAATCACTATAAAAATATCCACAATTGGTGATATCATCCATAACATTCCACGTAACAACATATCACAACTACCATTCAATATTAGTATCATCCACACCATTCCACATATGAGACTACCCTCTAGTGTCACTTAAAATCAATAAAAACTCTAATTAGTTCATAAGTAGTCTCACCCAAACAACCTCTCAGAAGCACTTGTTGAGAAAATAAGTTTTTCCTTATGTCTTTTCCATTCCTTCATACTTCGGGGAGATTGTTAGGTCAATAAGGTATCCTTATGACTTTACCATTCCTTCTTGTTTTGAAAAACCCAAACACCTTATTTCAAGGAAAAACTCTTTTAACCCCTTGTTTTACTTCCTTAAGGAAAATTTCTTTCCTCAAGGAAATTTAACATTACCAGGATTTCGTTGTTCATACCAATATTTTTCCTATATGTAAAATTAGGTTTGTAACTAAAAACCTCAGAGTCATATAATTACCAAGATATTAAGCATTCTACTTTAGAATCCGAATTCCCATAATTCTGATTACGAACTCTTCTGAGTTTTGACTCTGAATTCTGAATCAGAATTAGTGTTATGAACTTCTGCAAGTTCTGACTCAGAATTCTGAATACGAATTCTGGATATGAACTTCTCCATGTTTTGACTCCGAATTATGATTATGAATTCTGGATACGAACTCCTCTAAGTTCTGACTCCAAATGATGAATACAAATTTTGGATACGAACTCTTCTAAGTACTGACTCTGAATTCTGAATTAGAAATCTGGTTATGAACATTTCTATGTTCATACTCTGAGTTCTTTGAATACAGACTCCAAAATCTTTTGAGTTTTGACTCTTAATTCCTATGAACTCTGACTCTAAACATTCTAAGTGCAGGTTTTGAATTCTTGTGAATCAAGATTCCTAATTTCCTTGAAATTCAAACTCCAGATTTCTATATAATTTAGTTTATGAATTCCTTGAAAACAAAATCCGAATATCCTTGTATTTTAGAATATGAATTTATTTCTGGTTAGACTCTGAACCTTCATTTTATTAAATTTATAATGTTGGATTTTAGTTATAATTACACTTATTTTGTTAGAAAATGATGTCGTTCTTTCAGTTACTCAATAACCACTGTTTGAGTGACACATGTACATGTCCCTCAAAAACTCAATGAAAAATATTACCATTGGAGTAGGGATCCAACCGTTGAGGCCATGCCTATAAATAGGAGCTCATTTGAAATAGCTCATGACGGTTCTATGACTATAGAGACCATATTATGTTGAAGTGATTTCTAGAGAGTGGCTTTTATTGATTAGTGTGTACTGAACTACTTGTTCAATTTTGCTTCGTGGGAAACCGATTGTTTTTGTGTACGATTGATGGATTCCATGGAAAGGAAGAAAGAGGTGCCAACTACCTTTGATGTTGAGGACTTCCACGCTGAGGAAGACAGAGATGTCGACTACCTGATAGTTGAGGTCTTGTGGGGATATGAAGACAGACTCCAATATACATATCGAGGTCTTACCCTGGTGTGGGTAAGATAGACTTTCATGAATGTATAAATCAAAGGAACTTTACCCAAGGTTGTTGGATACCCTTCTCTTTTGGTTAAAAGACTTACTTCTTGTTACTTTCTTTGTTACAAGTATCCCACTGGATTTTTATTTTTGAGGAAAGTATAACTATCTTATTATTCCTTACACTTGTACTCTGATCTTATAGGATTATATATGATTTATGGTAGATTCTTAGTTGGTGTAATCTTATTTTACATTTCATTTCTGGAATCACTTTTTCAGAATCAAGCAAGATATTAGAACATAGAGGTGTTGTTAATTTTGGTTATGAAAAATTTCATTAGGGAATTTTAAAGAATACAATTCCCCCCTCTTGTATTTTCAGTATATCATATTTACATATTCGATCCTATATTTGGTATTATAGAGTATATCATACTCACATACCATCTCAACAATTTGTATCAGAGGATTGGTTCAATCTGAATTAATCTCACTATTAGGTTCAGAAGAGAATTATTGGAATTGAACTTCTGGATTCACACTTTTTTGGAATTTGTTTTTCAGACTCATATAGTTCAGATTCATTTTTTCGTAGATATACTCTTGATCTATATTTTTCTTTCTTAGGATTATTTTCCTTGTTTACAAAATTTTTCTATTACACGTTTTTTTTTGGAAAGAATCTTCTTAAATATGGCAGGAATCAATATTGGTTCCATAGAGAATCTCAATCCAACTAGACAACCTATATTTGATGAAAGTTATTGTGAATATTTGAGATATTTTTTTAATACTTTATTTATCAATAATGGTGTTGATAATTTTGGTATGATTAGTAGAGGATATAAAATCCCTGATAAGGAATTTAGTACTTTAACCAATCTGGAAAATCATGAATATAAAATGAATTATAAGGTACGAAATACATAGAATTTCTCTATGACTAGAAACATATATAGCCAAATTTTATCTTGTGATGTATCTAATTCTATATGGAAGAAACATTAAGTGACTCACATTGGAACTTCCAAAGTAATTGAAACTAGAAGAGACATGCATAGAGCAGAATATCATGGTTTCTACTTTCCTTATGGAGAACCCATATTTAAGGTGCAATAATGATTCATGACTATTGTGAATAGTTTACAATCCATGTTTGATAATGGATTAGATGATTAATCCCTTGTTGATAAGATCATATAAATCATGCCCAATGAGTGGGAATCTAAGGGAGTTTCTATTTATGGGAACAGAAAGGTTACACAGATTTCATTAGATGAGGTGTTTGGAACTCTTTTACAGCATGAGACTAGAATGAGGAGAGATACTGATAACATAAAGAAGATGAATGGAAATGGAAGTGATGCTTTTTCTACAAATTTTAATCATATGAAATATAGGACTCATAAGAGAGTTACTAGATCCAAATATAAGAAAATTTTTATCCAATCCAAATCTATTGGTAGTGAATCCACAGAAAATTAATTAGAAAATCTTGCTCGAAAGTTAAAAAAGATAGCTAGATGGAATAAATTTCAATCCAGATATAAGAAAAATGAAAGTAATGATAATAATGATTCAGCAGTCACATGTTATGAATGCATGAGAGCTAGACACATAAGACCTAATTATTCTATGCTTAAGATAAAGGAGAGAAGGGAAAGGCATTATGAGAACAACATAATGATGTATTACAAGGCTAAAGCTAAGAAATTCTCTAATTATAATTACACCTGGCATTCCAGTGGTTGAGAATCTTCAGATGAATCTACATATTATGAATGTTTTGGACAAAAGAATATTTGTCTAATATCCAGACTACATATTGAAAATAATTCTATAATGGATAAGGTACATAATACTAAATCAAGGACCATTTTTTCTTTGAATGCTAATGATATTAAATAACATAAATATTCTGATGAAGAATCTTCTTCTGATAAAGATAATACTTTACCATCCCATGAGAAATTTTCCAGGTTTTCCAAACTTCTTGAGACTGAGAATTCAAAACTCATGAAAATATTGATGAAGAAAATTCTAGGAATACTATTAGTAATAAGAAAATATCAGATCTTTCTAAATATAATGATAAGAAAAATGCTGATATTGAATGTATTTCAAAAAATCTTGAGGAAGTATGTTCTGAAAATAATAAACTTTCTAATGATATAGAAAACTTAATTTCTATGAAAAATGTTTACGAGCCTAGCTCTAGTTCAAATTAAAATGTTTTTGAAGACAAGTACCTGTTTATCAAACTAAAATCTGAAATATTTTCTTTGAGGATGTGTTTGTCAAACATTACCTTATGTAAATAAAATTTTGATAAAATGTGTTCTCAAATCCGACGTCTAAGGAATAGTTCTGCTTTTAGTTATACTGGTTCTAAACCAATTTTTACTAACAGTTACATTGTTCCTCAAAGTGATCCATTCTATACAAAATGTCATCATGGTGGACATTGGGCAAATAATTTTTCTCTAAAGAACCTAGTATTTAAGATTTCATAAAGCCTATTATTCTAAGAAGATGTGGGTACCCAAAAGATTACTTTCGGAAATTTCCGGATCCAAGAAAGTTTGGATTCTGAAAGTCTAACTATTTTCTTCTCAAAAAAACAGGGAATTTACCAACATCAATACGTAGTACAAGTATAGTGGATTTTCCCGGCATATGAATGGTAACAAAAACTATTTTTAAAAGAATATCAAGAGGAAAGGAGGAAAAGTAACTTTTGGAGATAATGCTCAGGGAGAAATTATTGGTATAGGTAACATTGTTCTTCTTGAAAAAACATGGATTTCAAATATTTTATTTGTTAAGGGTCTAAATCACAACCTCATTAGCATAAGACAATTATGTGATGAAGGCTATCTGGTGAATTTTAGGAATGACAAGTGCTTAGTACACAATTTCAAGGAAGAGTTTATTCTTTCTTCCCATAGGCAAGATAATTTTTACTCACTAAACATAAAAGACCATAGGAGCCAAGATATACCATGCCTTAGTGTAATGGAAGATCATTATTGGTTATGGAATAGAAGGTTAGGTCACAGTAACCTTTGGAACTTATGCAAACATTCTATGAAATGATTAGTTAAGGATATACCAGAGCTTATATTTGATTCTTCAAAAGTTTTAGACCCTTTTCAATATGGAAAAAAATATAAATAATGTTTTAAATCAGTCAGTGCAGTCTCAACTAATGATGCATTACAGATAGTGCATATGGATCTTTTTGGTCCAACATAGACTGGAAGCATTAGAGTCAAGTACTATGTATTGGTTTAGGTTGATGATTACACTAGATTTACGTGGGTATATTGTATAGCAATGAAATCTGAAGAATTTTCTTATTTCAAAAGTTTTAGAGCCCAAGTTAAAAATGAAAATAAAATCTTCCATTGAAAACTATTCATAGTGATCATGATGGAGAATTTCAGAATTATGATTTTGAAACATTTTGTAATAGAGAATCTATTACTCACAACTTCTCAGCACCCAGAACACCTCAACAGAATCGTGTTGTTGAAAGGAGAAATTGAATTCTTCAAGAGATCACAAAATCCATGTTGAGTGAGTATTCTATAGCCAAAAATTTATGGACTCAAGCTGTAGGTACTGCTTATTATACTATAAATCATGTTTTGATTAGAACTTTTCTGAATAAATCTCCCTATGAGTAATGGAATTGTAGAAAACCTAGACTTTCTTACTTTATGGTTTTTTTGTTTCAAGGTATTCATTCTGAATACAAAAGATAACTTACACAAATTTTCATGAAAATATGATGATGGGATTTTCTTAGGCTACTCCACAAATTCTATGGCATATTGATTTTTTAACAAAAACACTTTTACTGTTGAAGAGACAGTACATGTCAAATTTTATGAAACTGATCCTTTTGTCTTTAAACAACCCCAACCTTCATCTTCAGATGTGTTTTCAAAAACTGACTATCAACCTTTGATAGATGATTTTTCTGATAAGGAATATGTTCAAGAAGATACTATTGAAACATTCTATGTTGATGAATAGGTTTTACAAAACCCAAATTATTTGTTTCTCAAGAATTATCCAACTGATAGTATCATTGGTGATGTCAATCAAACTATAAGGACTAGATGTTCCTCAAGAAATGATGTAGAACATATAGAATTCCATTCCCAATTTGAACCAAAAAGCACCGATGATGCTTTAGGTGAAAATGATTGGATTAAAGCCATGAAATATGAACTAAATGAATTCTAATGGAATAAAATCTTGACCTTGGTTTAACGACCTAAGGAATCGTCTGTTATTATAGTAAAATGGGTCTTCAGAAATAAGTGTGATGAAAATGGAATCATTGTTAGAAATAAATCTAGATTAGTTTCTAAAGGCTATAATCAACAAAAAGGAATAGATTATGAAGAAACCTACGATCTAGTAGATAGACTTGAATCTATTCATATTTTACTTGCCTTTGCAGCATTCTTCAATTTGAAACTTTTTCAAAAGGATGTGAAATGTGATTTCCTTAATGGTTATGATCAATAGGATGTATTTGTTGAACAACCCCCTAGAATTCAAGATACAAGACATCCTGATCATGTTTTTAGACATACCAATTCTCTGTATGGACTTAAACAAGCCCCTCAAACATGGTATGATAGACTTATAGTATTTTTGCTTCAAAATCATTATTATAAGAGAAATTCATATCAAAAACTTTTTATAAATAAATATAAGAAATTTTTTTTGATTGTTCCAATTTATGTTGATGACATTATTTTTGGTTCAACTATGATATCTTTAACCAATTCCTTTATAGATCTAATGAAATATTAGTTTGAAATGAGTTTAATGGGTGAGTTATCATTTTTCCTTGGTTTGAAAATTTCTAAAAAACCAGATGGAATCTACATATCCCAACATAAGTATATTAATGATCTTCTTAAAAAGTATGGATATGACAACACTAAAAGTATAAGTACACCCACTGGTACATCAAACACAATTGATCTTGATGAAGCTAGGAAACCAGTAGATCAAACAACTTTTAGAGGTATGATAGGAAGTTTACATTACTTAACAGCTAGTCATCCAGAATTAATGTTTTAAGTATGCTTATGTGCAAGATATAAATCCAATCCTAAGGAATATCATTTAAATTTAGTGAAGATAATTTTTCGCTACTTAACGGGAACCATGGATTTAGGACACTTTTATACTTTTGGAATTGATTTTTTTTAAAATGTTTTTCAGATGCTGACTTTGGTGGATGTAGAATGGATAGAAAGAGTACATCCAGAACATCTAATTTCATAAGAGATTCATTAGTTTGTTGGTCTTGCATGAAGCAACACTTATTAGCACTCTCCATTGCTCAACCTGAATATGTAGCAAGTGGAAGTTGTTGTGCTCATGTGTTGTGGATTCAACACACATTCACAGACTTTGATATGAGTTTTACCAAAACAAAAATTTTGTGTGATAATACAAGTACCATTTCCCTTATAAAAGGCCATTCACATCACTCTCGGGCAAAGAACATAGATATTAAGAATCACATTCTTAAGGATCACACAAAAAAAAAGAGATATCATTCTTCAATTTATCAGAATGCAAGATAAAATTGCGTATATTTTCACAAAATCATTACCCTTCAATATATTTGAATACATCAAACAGAATTTTGGAATGATAATCCTAAGTTAATATCACTTATCAACTTCATGTTGAAACCAATCTCCATGGATTAATAAACTCCTTTTCATAGGGGGAGTATATTTTCTTGTAAGTTTTGAAGTTTTCAAAAAAATTCGTAATGATGTTTTTCATATTTTTCATAATGATGTTTTTTATATTTTTTGTAATGATGTTTTTTATATTTTTCTTAATGATGTTTTTCATACTTGAAATTTTTTATAATGAAATTTATTATCCGTACATGAAATTTTGGTAATTGAGATCTTCGTACATGAGATTTTCATACTTGAGATCGTTGTAATTTAAAATTTCATACTTGAGATCTTCGTACTTAATATTTTCATGCTTGAGATTCTAGTACATTATATTTCAATAATGAAGATTCTCATAATGAAGATTTTCATAATGAAGATCTGCGTACTGACTTTTTTTCCCATACTCAAGTTCTTTTTTCAGAATATAATGTTCTTTAAGAAGAATTTTTCTCAATCCGAATAATTATCCTGACAGTACAAAAGGTATGATTCATTGTTAAGTTTTCATAATTAACTTTTAATTTTTGGTAGTTTCCTTTAATATTAAAATTTCTTGGATTCCAGTTTCCTTAAATCCATTTTTTAAAAAACCTCAAAAGATCGTATTCTACCAATTTTTCATTGCGGCTATTATTTCAACCGTCAAATCAAATCAGAATATTTCTCAGCCTTTGGATTGAAATGGGTAGATTAATCGTCTCTTCAACAACTATAAAAAGGGGACCCCCGATAGTTGTCCCACATCATTTTCCAAGAATTTGTTTGTCGAACCTCTCCCCAACTTCAAAAGCCCATTTCAAATTTTCAGATTCTTCAAGTATGAATGTCTACTGAAATTCATTCTCAATAAATGTCTTATGTCATACCAATTTTGGTGTGGAAAATTTACAGGGAGAGGTTGGTACATCCAAAATTCATTAATAAGTATGACCCTCTTATCATCAAGAATATCAAACATAATGTATGAGCGAGTGTAGCCAATTTAAAGACAGGAGCTCAGGATGTAGTGTATCCGGATTTGCTAATAGAGTTTAATGAGTCAACTTGTTTCTTTACGTATGATAGTGGGGAAAAGTTTTCCTTTAAAAGTTATGGAATGACTTATACACTCTCTTACACCACGGCTGCTAGCTTGGTGGGGAAGTCCTATGAAGGGGAAGCTGAGTTCAGTTCACACAAACTGCGAGAGGTTCAAGGATGTTTTGTTCAGGAAAAGGCTATGGAATGTCTTGGGCTTAATGATGTCAAGAGCGCAAAGATTTCCCATCTGTCTACCAACAATGAGATCCTACAGATATGGACTCAGGGAATTTTCATACCAAGTAAGGGTGACAAGGACACTCTTAAGAAAAGTGACATGTACATCTTGTATTTGTTTGGTAAACCTAAGGAAGGTGAACCTCAAGAAGAACATTCTCATTACGATAGAGAACATCAATAATGGGAATATGAGAGCTCAGATTATTATTTATCCTTCCCTTATCTCCAATATCATTGTTCGGTGTCTTGAATCTTTCAAGATCCCCTGCAGTTCTAAGATAGGGAATTATAATGTACTGTTAATCAATGGTGATAACCTCAAGAGGATTAAATTAGGTTTTCCTAAGGGGATAGTTGAGTTTTAAGATCTACCTGAGGATGAGGAAAAATACATTCCAAAAAATGTTGATGAATCCGAACCATCAAACAAAGCAGGAAAGAAGGGAAAATTAAATGACGTGGAAGTAACATAAAATACCCCTAAGGCAAAAAAAGCTCAATCCGCACCTCCAAATCCCAATAAGTAGAAATCTTATCCAGATGAAGTGGTTTCCAAATAGAGAGAGGATACGAAAAATAGGAAAGAATGGGAGACAAACTTTGTCTTGGACCGTGCAGAGGCCAATGTACTGAAAGAAAATGGTGCTGAAGAACTTGAGAAGCAAGACAAAGAGAAGAAGAAAAAGAAGAAGATGTCAGAGGCTGAAATTTTTCAATCCCTTCTGAGGGATAATGAAGTTTCATCTGAGAATATCCAGGTTCCGAAGTCCTTCCTCGTGGAACCATTACCTGAGACTCTGGGTAAGAGGTTTATGACTCTGAAAAAACCACAAGAGAAGATTGTGGAAGAGAAGAAAGCTGCATAAGAAGTACAAAAATCTGAGACTAGTGGTGGATATGATGATGTGATTAAGCAAGTTTAATATTTTCATTAAAAGGAAAGTGCTTCCAAAAAATTATCAAATCAGACTTCTCAAGCCGGATCTTCAAAACATTCTTCTCCTGGAATAGATGAAAAGGGTAAAGAGGAAGTAAACAAGTTATATGAGGAAGAGAGTCATAATCATGATTTCATTATTCTTGAAGACATTGAGGAAGTAACTAAAAAAGAGAAAATTGATGAAGATAATATTGTACAATTATCCAGATGTGAGCATGAATCTTTCTTTGAAGAGGCTATTCTGACAATCCACAAATGTAAAAAAGTGGTTGTCGATACCCCAAACAATGAAATTATAAGGAAGAAGGAAGCTGGAGGATCATCTAAGAGAAAGATATTAGAGTGAGAGGAAGAACCATCTCCTAGAAAAATGTCATATTCGAAGTCATCAGATTTAGAACATCATTTTGTCATTCAGTCCCTGAAGAAGCTTGTGGATACCATTCCGATCTTTCCATCAATTGATTCCAGATGCCAGATGCTCCAGCACCGCATGAATCAGAAATTAGACTATGTATCCATGGTAATGGAAATGTTTGTTAAGATTGAGGCGAAACACAAGAATTTCCTTATTAATTATGAATCCCACAAAAAAACTTGAAAGAAAATTACTATATGGTCTAATAAAATATTTGATGATTTCGAAGATCTTGATATATTTCAAGATGATTTCAAGGAATCTTTTGATATCGAAGACACAAAAATCATGTATCTTACAAACAAATTTCAGGAAATGCTAAATGTTGAACAAAATTCACAGATTCCGGATGTCAACGATCTGATTGGGAAGTTGATTTATGTTGTCCAATGTTTTAAAATAGAGAGGGATCTCCGGATCGAGATGGAAGAAAAGCTTGTGAAGCAAGATAACTTGATGAAGGCTCAGGAAGAGGCCTTGAATGCTCAAGCGGATTAGATCACAGCCTTAGAAAAGCAAGCAGAGGTGGATCACAAAGAGCTCAGAAAGCAGAGGAAAATCATGAAAAGATGATGCCAAAGGAAAAAAAGAAGGAAAATAGACACAAATCCGATCTTTTTTTGTATCTTTTTTTCCATGAACAAATTCTTCCAATTATATTGAAATTGTGGTTCCTCGTTTTGTTTGGATGTATTTAATAATATTTTAGGTACCATATTTTTTCCAATCCCTCAAACACTTTTTGAAAATCACAAAAGGGGAGAAGGAAAAAAGAATTCTACGTATAAGAAGATATATCTCTATGTAAGGGGGAGTTTATTTAAGGGGGAGTTCTCATTACAAAGATTTCCATACCCAATATAATGAAAATCAATTCCAGAAATCTAGAATATGATCTTTAGAGATCCAAATCCTAAGGTGGAGTTATTCGATTTAATCTTTGCCAATGTGAAAATAGAAATAAGTTTTATTTTCTATGTCAATAAAATTGTTTCTAAGTCCTTATATTCTTTTTCGTAAGGATGTTTGTGCTTTCCAAAAATGGGGAGATTGTTGAGACAATAAGGTTTTCCTTATGAATTTTCCATTCTTTCATACTTGGGGGAGATTGTTAAGTCAATAATGTATCTCTATGACTGTACCATTCCTTCTTGTTTTGGAAATAAAAAACACCTTATTTCATGGACAAACTCATTTACCCCTTTTTTTACATCCTTAAGAAAAATTTCATTCCCCAAGGAAATTTACCCTTACATAGATTTCATTGTTCATACTAATATTTTTTCTAAGTGTAATATTTGGTTTGTAACTAAAAACCTTTGAATATTTTAATTACTAATATATGAATCATTTTGTTTTAGAAACCGAATTCTCAGAATTCTGATTATAAACTCTTCTGAGTTCTGACTCCGAATTCTGAATCTGAATTCTAGTTACGAACTTCTCCAAGTTATAACACTAAATTGTAAATATGGATTCTGGATATGAACTTCTCCAAGTTCTAATCCTGAATTCTGATTACAAATTCTGAATTCAAACTCTTTTGTGTTCTGACTCCGAATTATGAATATGAATTCTAGATACGAACTCTTTTGAGTTCTGACACCAAATTCTGAATCAGAATTATGGTTAAAAAATTTCGATGTTCAGACTCTGAGTTCTATGAATACTAACTCTGAACTATTAGGATTTCATTCTCCCAATTCTTATGAACTTTGTCTCTGAATATTGTATGTTTTGGTTCTGAATTCTATTGAATCCAGATTCTGAATTTCCTTGAAATTCAAGCTCCGGAATTCTATAGAATTTAGGTCCAAAATTCATAGAAAACCGAATCCGAATATCCTTGTATAATAGAATCCAAAATCATTTTTGGATAGACTCCAAACTTTCATTTTCTTACATTCTCAATATTGGATTTCAGTTATACATACAATTATTTTTTTATAAAACGATTTCGTTCTTTTAGTTACTCACTAACCATTGTTTGAGTGACACGTGTACAGGTCCAACCGAAATTCATGAAAAAATATGACCGTTGGAGGAGGGAGCTGATCATTGAAGCCTTTCCTATAAATAGGATCCCAATTGATGGATCTCATGATGGTTCTATGAATATAGAGACCACATGCTATTGAAGTGATTTATAGAGAGAGACTTTCATTTCTTTGTGCGTACTGAACTTCTTGTTCAGTATTTCTTCGTGCGACTCAAATTGTTGTTGCATACAATTGAGGGCTTCTGGGGATAGAAGGACAGAGGTGTCAAATACCTTGAAGTTGTGGGATTCCTTGCTGAGGAAGACAGAGGTGCTAACTACCTAATAGTTGAGGGCTTGCAGGGATAGCAAGACATACTTCAATATTCGTACCGATGGATTTCCCTAGTGTGTATAAGACACAATTTCTGGAAATTATAAATCACTAGACCTTTATCTATGGTTGTGGGATACCCTTTTATTTTGGTTAAAAGACTTACTACATGTTACTTTCATTATTACAGGTTTTCTGCATCATTATTATTGTTGAGGAAAGTATAACTGTCTTATACTTCATTGCCCTTGTACTTTAATCTTATAGGATTCTATACGCTTTAAGTTAGAATCTTAGTTCTTGTAAAAGTTTGTTTTGTTTCATTTATGGAATCACATTTCTAGAATGATGAAAGTTATTATAACATAGAGGTGATGGGAATTTTGGTTATGCAAAATTTCCTTAGGGATTTTTAAAGAATACAATTCACCCCCTCTTGTATTTGATCATATCATCTTTACGTATTCGATCCTACATTTGGTATTATAGAGTATATCATACTCACATACCATATCAACAGAACATTCTTAATAAACATCGAATAACACATGTATATTTAAATAATAATATATAAACCACTTACCTCTGTTTTCAAAATCCAACTATATATAAAAATCTGGCTAGTTCAGAATTATTAAGAAGATTTAGAAAAATATGTCAAAAGTCTTAAAATTATGGGTTTTAATGGGTGAGAATGAAATATTGATAAATCAGATCATTATTCACATGAATACTATTATCCTTACCTATATACATAACTCACTATATAAAATATATTATTCTGAATAGAAACTGAGGAGTTCATCGTTGTAGAAGAAGAGGAAACATGAATGGTTTTGGATGAGTTTCATGTTTTAAATGTTGCGGAAGAGCGATTAATTTCTCTTAAATGCGGTTTTTAACAATTTTATTGATGGTTCTATAATCACTATTAATTTGATAATTTTTTTTCTGAATAAGTCATGGAAAATTCATGTTTATTAGTAAGGCTTCTGATTCCTTACTTTCTAGAAGTCATATTAAATCAATGTCTTACATTGAAAAAGTCATACTAAATGAAGTCTTATTTTTCAAAAGTCATACTAAATAAATGAATTTCTAAATCAAAATATATTCATTTTAATAAAAATGTCATACAAGATCTAGAAAATCCATACACAATCTAGAGTAAACTTTTTTTTAAGAAATCCATAATATGAATAGTGTTTCCAACATGATTTCTACCTAGGAAATTTTACCTTTACAAAATTTCATAAAAATATTTATCAAGTCCCACAACCCATAATGTTATAAAAAATCATTCCCAATCCTTAAATAAATATCTAACCCATAAAATAATGGTATATTATTGTAAGAAACACTGAAAATAAATTTTATAAAACTTCAACCCCCACCCCCGAAGACTGAGCTAACTCTTTGGAATCGACCCGACTACGATTCAAAAATACATGAGACTATACAACCTCCCATGTATATAATAGCTCTTCCATAAGATATTATTTCAGAATACTAACCATATCCTACAAACAATAAAACTTACCTCTCCATGATTTTTAAAAAATGATGACACCAAACACATATGTTTCATTCTAAAAAACATGAAATATTGTTGCTTCCCAACTCAAAAAAATTATTTCCTACTAGGGGAACTCTACACCATATGAATCACCTACCTGACATCATATCAACCCCAATTTTTGAACCATTGACTATATCACTTCCATTATTTCAACACAGAACAGTTATACACATAAATATAGTGGTTATTATCCATCATCCCCTCACATTATCTGGATTCTAACATCTCATCCTATATCACCTCAATTTCCCAATTATATCCCACATCATAAAATATTGCCAATTTTAGTACAAATCATACTGGAATCCCACATTTATCCTACATCATATTGAATACCAATTTTTATCCCATATTTCTCACAATTCCCACAAAAATACAACACATCCCCTAATTAACAAGAACTACATCTGGTGCTCACATTTTAATCAACTAATAGTTATTTCATTTATTATATTCACACATCATGTATCCATTACCATCTTGAAAAACCAAAACCACCTACTCTTGTTATAAAATGACTCTCCATTGTCCTCTATAATAAGTAATCTTAATAAAAAATAACTAACATGATGCCCGATTACACGATGTCTTTCCTTTATATAGAGTTATAATCTCCACTGACCATTATCATAACTAATTTATATCATTACCATTTCCATGTCCAAAACATAAATTCATATCCCAGATACTTGATCATGCTTCTATTCTCATTCCTACCTCAGATCTCTATGTCTGACTTGGTCCATGACCCCCATTTAGCTATGAGGGCCTTTGAAAAAACATATAAATGTTCCCCTTCTAGTTATAGGCCTACCACTTCATTGTTGGCCAAACACACTAAGCCTGGACATATACCACCAAACCATACTGGGAACACATTATCAATGATCTACTATTTTGTGGAATCATTTCACATTTTTTTGAAAACTCTTTTACGTCATATAATGACCCCATTTTGGCTACCCAATCCCCACTATCTATATCACCTAATACCAATATATGGCTCAATATAGTTCCCTCAATCATTTTTTTCTCCATTATGAATCCATGGTTCTATTTTTACAGGAATGAGGTCACATTGAATATGTTCTCCAACACCCTTATTTATTTCAATAAATAATCATTAAACCATAACATTATGAAGATCTCATCAATATCCATCATTGACATTAATTTTAAAAAATATATATAATCTTAAAAGTGTAGTCCATAACTAATTTTTCCACCTGGGAATTATTCTATATCTAATGTCTTCCTATACCAAGTGAATAAATTCCCTTATCATGTATACCACACTCTCATAAACTACTATATAACCTTGATTCTTAAATTGTATTTTTTTATGGATTAAATGAGTTTAATCACATTTATTAGTTTTATTGGAAATGTTTTAAATATATTATCCATAATTTCCCATGCTTAAAATTGGAACACTACCTATACATTAATATTAATAAATTCAATAAATATAGATTTCCTTATACTGAATTTCATCTACAACATTTAAATCACCATCACTTGGGGTTAATAGATATCGTAAGTGTGGAATCCAAATGACTTCCCCCATTGAATGTATTCACAGTTTGCACATGAATCGATTGGATTTTGAGAAGGATTATCCAACCAACATTCCATTCAAGTGTCTTACATGTAAAGATGGTATGAGAAGAGAAAAATATATTATAAGTACTTTTTAAAAGGCATTACGAAATCTCTATCATCCCTACTTTACACCACATAATAGTGGATTTATATTTTCGTGAGGATGCTCCCCAATTGTTTCTATCATTAACTCTTGTGTTAGAACACATTAGTTAATGATTTGTCTATTTAATGTATCACATGAATTAATTCCTCTCACCTTCATGTTTTATCTTATGAAATAGTTCCTTAAATGAAAACTATGTAAAAGAGTGAATCTTAAGAAGTCATTAAGGGAAATAAAATATAATCTTCTATCAGGTTGTAACCATGAAATAAACCTTCATGGGTATGGAATCATATTTCATTAATATGTCCCAAGAAAATATTATGCATCCCATTCCTATGGATTGAAGGAATATATCTCCTTAAATCTACCATTTAAACTAAATCCTAATATATTTTTTTTCCATTTAACCTTATATTATTCCATATATAATTACCCACATAATCATACCAAAATCATCCTTTTGATATCTTCCAAAACACTTTTAGAGTAGCTAATTTATTCAAACTCCATCTCTATTTAGTCAATAATAATGTGTTCCCCCATAGTATATTATATGTTTGACATTAAATATGAATAATAAGATCTATAAATATATCTAATGATATGTCTCTAGAAAATAGTCAATGCAGCTTAATCCATAAAATTATGTTGATGGATATATATCAAAAAAGTATATCTTTATAATTTTGTACACCATTCTACATAAAATATAAAGGTGCATTCTTATATTATCCAGTTTTCTAATAAATTGAGTGAAGAGGGAAAATTTATTATGAAAATTTCATAAATTCTACACATATTTTCATGATTATCATAGTATAGACTAACTTGGTCAATGAATACATCACATTTCATTCACGTACATTGATAACACAACACATTCCACTAACATTAATAGATAAGAACATCAGGTTTACTTTATAGGGTTGTCCAAAAACTCAATAGTATTTCTAAATTAAGGATCCATATTTCATACTAATCATACTAGAGGAAAAATCCTATCTTGGTTAAGATACATCTGACTACATGATCAACAACATACCCAACCACATCCATATTAGCTAAGTCAGCTTGTAAAATTTTGTATGTAGGTTATTATATAATAAATGTTCTCATGATATATATCTCTCTAACCATACAAAATACGGACTCAAATATTTTCCATAAAACCATTATATACAAAATACATATGTATGGAACTCCATGTGATATATTTCATGGGTTATCCAATACACATAAAGAATACTATCATTTTTTTTTGTGAATCATGAGCATATTTTGAATTTTGTACAATAATCCCACTCACACTAACCATGAAATTTAATCATAATCTATAATAGTCCATAATTAACAAATGATAGTGATAACTCAACATCTAATTTTGAGAGGTCAATTATCAATACACTTCATGAAATGTATAACTATATAATCATTTATGGAGCCCATTTGGAAGAATGTTAATGCGGGATTTCATCTAATAAGATACATAATATATCATTAAATATCATATAAGTGTATTCAGAAAAACACCAATAGGTACCTATCTAACATATCATATTTGATAAACTACCAGATCAACAGTATGTTTGATTAACTTTTATGTGTTTTAATAACTAATTATATCATATGTAATTTTGGTCACATCTCAATGAGGTCATATGATAATCCCCACACTAACTATATTGTTAGAACCATCATTGAAGTATGATAATTATAATAATGGTGAGAATTAGGAATCGTATTACTAACTATTGAACTCTTTGAAAATTTCACACTTTTTACCTTCAACACGTCAAATGTTTTGACTTTAAATTATTATTTTAACTAACAACTCTTTCTAAGATTGTCATCATCATCCTTGGAACTACTTACATAAAATTATTCCCTTGAATTAATTTAACTTCTTTCATTATTTTGTTATCAATACATCTTAAAACCTTTTATGATCAAATGATATTTATTATGATAAATAATATAATTTTTTACATTAACATTTATTGAAATATCCTAAACTCATTTAGGACATTGTGAAATTAATTTTTTTTTCTAACTTATAAAATTCATAATATTTTTCTTTATCATTATATATTAAACTATTTTAGGATATGAAGAGTAATTTAGCTAATAATTTTACTATAAATTCATCAGTAAATAAGGATGTTCGCTTATTCATGATATCTTAATATAACCATTTAAATTTCTATTCATCATAACATATCCTAAACACTTTAGGATATTAAGTAAAAAACACTAATTTTAGACTGGTTTAATTATTTTATTGTAATCTATGAACTAATCTGTGTCTAAAAAACACTCACACTAACTTCTTAGATACCATATTCTTTTGGAATATCATTTTAATAATTATATTGTTTTCATTATATAATATATGGTATTATATGTGTTTGAACTATTTTTCTTGAAAATATTACTATTTATTAAAATAACCACTAATGAGAGAAAATAAAAATACATTATATTTTGAAAAATAGATTTCTTATAATTTTATCATAGATAAAATGTTTTAATTCTTATCCTATAATTGAAAATTTTTATAGAAATTAATTAATAATAATCCATGTGTATCATCTTATGGTTTGATAAAAATACATTGTAATAAAACAAATTATCTTATCCTATAAGAGACATAAGATGAGGATTTTTTAATTATATTCATCTTAGATTAAAACATTTAGTTAAATTGAAATTTTTCTGTAGGAACTATTTTATGTATGAATGTAAACTAAAAACTAAAAAAAAATTAGCTTTAATTTTTTTTGAACTATTTCATATTTAAAACACATATAAAATATATATTCTCTGTCTTATACCTTGCAAAAATAACGAATTAATTTCTATAACATCCATTCCTTAAATATTAATTCTAAAGAGATCTATAAACTACATCAGTGATTATAAATAATCCTATTATATTGATGTATTATTCCAGTTCCATGAAAACCTTATATTTCAGTTCCCATTAATGTCTTCTTAAATAACCATTATTGAACACTGATGTAAAATTTTATTCTTCAAGTTTGAACTTTTACTAATAAAAATATATACATAACACTGTTATCTAGATATCATATCTATAGTTCTTTAATCCTAGAATTTTGAGACCATATTATATAATTATATTCCATTAAATCATTTTGTGAAAACAATTCAATAAAATAAACTATGATTAATTCAAAACAATAATAATCCATTTACCCTATCTTTAAACATGTTATATAATTTATAAAAGAATAAATATGTGTATTTAAAAAACCAAATTTTTAACATTTTATCCTTAATAACAAAATGATATATATTATACACACCCTGTTATGAGTTCATCTTATCTTAAGATACAAAATTCATTAATTTAGAAACTCCTTTGCTCCATTATGTGAAAACATTAATTCTTGAATTATATTCATATTTTAACTTCTTATATATTTATAATTTAAAAAAAATACATGGGATGTGATATTCCTATCAGAACAATAAAATTGGAATCTATAACATATATTTTAACTTTCCACTTATATTTTTTCAACTATTTAGATAATCATGATAATTATATTATATGGAACTACTACTACTTTCTTCTTCTTCCTAGTATTACATACATGTTTCAACGACCTTGTCTAGTTTCTTAAAGATATTATATTACCCTATATTACTATAGTTTGCCCTTATGGTTTTATATTTTACCCATTTATACTTTCTATACAACGTTAGAACCCTAAAATAATATTCATTGTTTATCTATTCACAAATTTTTGAGGATATTCAGTTATACTTTTATAAATTTCTTCATTTTGTCAAACATTTCCATAGATGAATGAAAAATGAATTCCTTAACAAGAGTATATTTTAAGGAAACCTTTAATCTATCGAGGACATTATAATATTCAATCATAGTTGTTATCTTTAACATAACCAACCATATTGAGATATTTGAGATTATCATTCCATAAGTAAAAATGAATTTAATATATTTTAAACCACAAGTTTATCATTTTTTTCTACACATATATCTAGTTTTACTTTTATTTAAATTCTAATAACTTGTTAGATAATGAGGAATTATTTTAACACATATAACACTACTTAATAAAGTTTCATAAAAAACCAAACTTTTTACGTACTTTTCCTAATTTTCCCATTTTTTTAGTATTTTACAATAATCGTCTACTTAAAGGATTAATATAAATGTTTTGTTTGATGATTATGATGAAATTTATATACCAAATAGTCATTTATCATATAAATATCATGTTATTTATTACATAATAAGGGATTGTATTAAATGTTATCACACTAAAATGATGAACCATTACATCATATTCATTTAGTGAGGAAATATCCATATAAAATAATGTTCTATAATGATTTAGTTTTTCAATGATAACATAGCCAAAATGGTAGGGAATCATCCCAATCACACTAGTTACAACTCTTAGAAATTTGAGTGGATAAGTCAATATACAAATACACCATATGGATATAATAAACACTATTCATCTAATACCCTATTTTAGGCTATCTTTACTAGTATATCATAATGGAAAAAAATTCAAGATAAAAAAGGAAGATCTAGGGGTATCTATATTTAGAATTTCCATTATATTAGGAAATTAAATATATATTTATTAATTATTTTCCATATACAATATAATATATTGGAACACATATTTTCTATGACCTACCTATAATAATGAATTATTTCTTGAAATGTTTTTATATTGAAAGAATCTAGCACTTAGTGTTTTGAGGAGGTTTAATCTCATTATTATATTTCATGTAAAGATATTTGGGTTTGAATGATTATAATGATTTTTTTTAGAATCCAATTCCCTCCACTTAGTCAATATGTACAAACCATATTAAAGTAAAAAAAATTACACAACCCACAAAATTGTGTTATCACCCAAAATTAATCATCAATAATATTTATACATATAAAAAATTAATAATATTTATAAGGTTCATGAAAATTACATGTAATGGAATATAGATATATGATATTGAAAATCTCCACTAGATTAATCCCGAAGAGATAGATAAACATCCCCATTAACCACTCTAGACACAGAATAATAATCCAGACCAGTAGGTAGTCAAACACAATGTTCCTCAACCTAGGGATACATAAATGAAGAGATAATTTAATTCATGATATCTCTAACACCCAATATGAACAATCTATTTTCAATAATCTAATAAATCTAATTATAAATCATGATAATGTTTGAAGAAATATAATTTATGTTGTTTTTCATAAAATGCAATGCATGTTCCTTTTTCCTAGAATAATTTTTACAATTAAACTAAATCCTATAATTTAATTATATAAAAAGTTTATAAATATGAATAAAATACTAATAAAAAAAATTAAATAAATGAAAATCTAAATAAATTAAAGGAAGATATAATTATTTATGAGTAATTTTTAAATAAAAGCTTACTATAAACATTTTATAGTCATTATTATCATTATATACAGTACATAATTTTTAGCAGAAAAAGTTTATACTCATTCTCAAATGAACTCTTTCGTATTCTTCATTATAAGACATTGTATTTGAAATGTATGATATTATATAATTTATAAACAATTTAAAATATATTTTTGATTATATATCCATTTTATATATTCTAAATATTATATACATAATATTATTTAATTCATGATTAAATAAATCATCAAAACACATTTGATGTGACATAAATAATATTTAAAATAAGGCTCTTTTATTTTAAAAATTAAAATTAATTAATTTACGAGAACCTCATAAATAAAAATATTAATTAATTTATATTCATATTCTTATTTAATAATTTATATCACTTCAAAATTACCCCATATTATTTCAAAAGACAAAAATTATTTTTTTATCATAACACATAAGATATAATTTTATTGAATGTTATTTCAAATACTAACATTTAATATTTCAATGGAAACAAGCCCGTACCCAAGTGGTAAGGGCTCCTTCTTGGCATCCAAGAGACACAGGTTCAAAACAGGGTGGAGGCGAATTTCAGGGGTTACTGTAGCAAGTAATGTAACAGTTAATGTAGCAGTAATGTAGCAGTTACTCTTCGGTACTGTAGTAGCCGAGACTATTCACTCGATTTGGGTCGCCGGGCCACCAGTTTTGGCAAACTGGTCTCATGGGCCTTCGGGTCATCAAAGGAATTTGGGCCACATAGACCATAGAGTAGTGCAGTTCACACAAAGAAAGCCCTAGAAGAGGATCAGAGCAATAAGAATAGTGGTCACCAGAAGCAGAGCTAACCGGATTGGAAGAATAAGAGTGTTTTGAAACCCCTAGCGGGAGAAGGCATTGTACAACATTGTGTGGGGCAATGCTAGCTGATTAGCAATGCAATGGGGGGAGATAAGAGATCAATGATGTAGAATCTAGGGGAGGGGTAGTTCTAGTGGGTTGTCCATAGGTCATGTAATGGGCCTATATGCCTCTGGGCATTTGGGCCATGTCGGGCTTTGTGACTTGGGCCTACGGGTCATGTACAGGTTCACCTTAAACCATTAAAAGGGGTATTATCCATAATAAAGTAAAAAGGAATCCCTTTAATCCATTCAACATAACATTTAATATTGCTAGAATATTTGATAATACCTATTTCATGAATATTAATTAAATATTTTTAACCATTTAAAATTAAGTAATCAATAAATCTATTATATTTAATTAATTAATTTACCATTTATTAGTTAATAAATATTACCAAAAAAATCCTTTAATTACAGATTATATATTTTATTAAATTATATAAAGATATTTGAAAATATAAATGTTCTAATTTTTATCTTTTCTGTTATGAATGCGAGGATCTCCTATGCTAATGTCAAAAACATTTAAATTTATTTTGGTTACCAGTGTAAAATTAATACATGGTTACCTTTATGTAGATTCACATCAAAAATGGTAAAAATATATAATCCTTAGATAGATTGATCTATGTAAGGGTTAAACAGATTGACTATGGTGTAAACACATCTATGTAATGGTCTGTGTGGGTATCCATTTCATAGACTACCCTTTGTAAGGCAACTATGGATTACCCTTATGTTGAATGGACTATGTATGTCTAAATATGGGAGAACCTTACTTCGACTAAACCATGTAAGCATACTCCAGGATGACATGTACACTGAATGTATTTATATAATGACATTTCTATTGATATGAATGTTACAAAAAATTCATAATGGTTATTTTTCTAGTTTACACATTTTTTATAAATGATTTCATAAATTGAAACATGTGAATCTCTATGATACCCCTATGAGGGATTGATATTTTTTAATAGCATTTACTATAATATGTGTCAAATCTGTAGTTTTATTCTGCAGTATTTTCTCTTTTATTTTTAGTATTATCTTTTTTCATGAAATTCTCAATAGTTTTTGAGAAAAAAGATTTTTATGCAGGATAGAAGGAGGTGCATGGTTGGAACATTGTTAGGGGAAACCATTCACAAGCCTAGTGGAGAACATTCCCCTAGGATTGTGGCACTTTCTAGAAAATAGGTCATAGTGCATGTGTATGATCCCTACCCTAGGAAATAGTGCAACCACTTTTCTCCTTGGACAAAGGAGACCCACAGTTGGTGTGTGATCTGGAAGTCTATGCGTCCATACTATGCGGCCTACATAACTCGTAAAATTTCAAAATTAGAAATTTCCCATCCATGATTTTAACACAAAATCCCCCATTTATTACCCAAGTTGGCTTCCCCTTCCATTGTCTCACCTTTCATTTCCTATCCTCTCCCTTGGTATTCAATATTTTGGTGGTTTTGGTGTGGATTCATTAGGAAATCATCATGTAAATCTTTCCTTTCATACATTCATACGTCTTCTTGGTATGTTTTCTAATATTTATTATGTTATCATCTTCATATCGGGATTTTTACCAATGTTGGATTCAAATATCCTTTATTTAGGTTATATATTGATGGTTATGGTGTTCTATTACTTCTCTTGGGTCTCTTATTGTTGTAGTTAGTGGTTACCACTCTATTTTGAGAAGGGCTCAAATAATTGGTTGGTGGTTCTATGCTTTAACATTTTTTTATGAGTTTTGTAATCTTGATTTTTTTTAAAATGTTACTATAAATTGTGTGGGTGGTGAGAAATGTGTTTTTCTTAGGTTTTATTGGGTTGAAAATGTTTGATAATTTCACCCCTTTGAAAAGGGTTATTTTTCAACTATTTTTATTTATTGAGATAGATATTATTTAATAGGTAAATTAACGTGTTATAGGGAATTGGAACTAAGAACATGTGAATACTAGATATATTAGAGGGAGACTAGGTCTAGTATGTTAGTTGATTCGGTAGGGCCAAGGTCGGTCCTCACTAATTTGATTACATCCCATCACTAAAACAATATTTATGTGACGAGGATTAGTGGCTCGACAGAGACCTTCATGTTTGGGAGAGGTGAAAACCATGAGTACTAGGATCCTAGGACCCTTATAACCCTAATACCTTATAGATATTCTATAGGGATCATGTTATTCTAATCATCTGATATTTTTTTCCATTCATTTTCTTTTTTATTTAAATGAATGTTTTGTTTAAATTGTATCTTTCTATATCATGGGAACTAATATGTTAATTTTTGTCATAATTTATTTTCCTAGAATTTCATTTGGTGGTATCATACTTTGTATGTTGGACATACCCTACAAACTACCTCAAGTGTATACAAAACTTGCTATGTTTAACCATGGTAAATTCAATTCCTTCCATCGTAGAGAAGGTGTATATTTATGTAAGTGGTTTCCCGTTTGGAAGGTGTTGGTGGTGGTGAAATGGGGTTGTTGACCCTCATAATTCATGGAGTCTTGGTTATATAGTTGGTTCCTCTCCCCTCGTTGATTTTTTGGTGTGTGATTGTAATTTTTTAGTGTGCAAATAATGTTTTTTGTGTTATCATTGATGAATCATATTGTCATTATTAGGATATGAATTGGTACTGAATTTTAAATCATTTTTAGTCATTTGTCATGGGTAAAATCATTCCAAAAGATTTTACTCAATGCCCACACACAATTTTCAATCCAATCTGGATCAGGAATTCCCCTCGAGCCATGCCATGAGTTGAGTCAGTTGGGAGGTTTCAAGAATGACCTACCTAGATTGTGAAACAATGTCATCAGATAAATTTTTACCCTTCGTTGGGTCAAGGTGTTTGGGAGTTATTGGTAGACCATAAATAGGATTATCAAGGATTGAGGATCCATTTTCGAGTGGGGTGTCTAAAATCACAACATCTGATAGGCCATGGGTCACCAAGATATGTTATGGGTTTTCATTAACTAATCCTCTATGTGTAATGTATATGCTTAAGAATTTTCATGGACACCGAGTGGGTGTGGAGTTGTCTAAATTTCTGTTCTGATTTTTATGTTTTTATTTAGACTTAGTGGAATTTTTGAATGTTATTGTGGAGAATTTTTTCCAGATGAAGTATTGATAGTTTTAATGGTTTTATCAAATGTTTTAGAATTATTCGTCCCCTAAGACATCGATTAAAAATAGTAGGAAAAAGACATATAGTGTTTTACCTCATTGGATTATTAGATATTAGTGGATTTAGTATTTCAGGATGTCCAAGAATTTGATCTAGGAGAAGGCTCTAATTGTGGTCATTCTAAGGAAACATAATGGGGTCTGAAATAGAAAATATATCAGGATTTCTTCACAAAAAAATGACTTTCCTTATGTGGTAGAAAGGCCCACCGGATGCTGAAGAGTAGGCTTAAATTTTTTGGAGTATTTTTGAGATCCTTCGGTATCCTAAGTACATTAATCTAATGTGTCATTCATTCATGTTGGAATTTACATGTTGTAGAGGGTGATAATCAATGGTCTAGGCTGGAAAACAATAACAGATGGGTAGGATTGACTTCAAAGTTATCTTTAATGAAAAGTATTTCCCTGAGACATTGGTCCTTTCCAAGGCCCATTATTTTTTTTATTTCTATAAGGGAGATTATATAATCATGGAATATTCAACTCATTTCACATATTTTTTCTGAATCTCTTTCCAAGACCCAGGAGTTTTGGAATCTAAATGAGGGTGATCATACCATATTGGAACATTCCAAAAATTTTATAGATCCGACATATTACATAGTTGAGGTTATATATAATTAGTAGTTAAAGACCCGTCACATTGAAATGGGGTTGATTTCATTTTTTAGTCGTAGGTTTAATTGTTCCTGTTAAAGATGTATGTTGAGTTAGTTGACTGATCCCTGATAGTGGAGATTGATCAAGCTGATACACTAGGATTCCCATGGGAAATATTCGTAGTAGTCCAGGGATGTCATGGACCATCAAATAAGAAAAGGATGTGTGATGAGAAGGAGAAGAGGGGATGTGGTAGTTCGGGCCACCATTCTCAATATTTTTCTTCTACAACCATATGTGGTGTGTCAGTTATGTTCTACCAGTATAGAAGATTAGGGAATATATGGTCCGAATGTCTAGTTCTGCCTATACCATTCCATCAGTGTGAGCACATGGGTCACTTGAATTGGTTCATCCAGAGTGGGTTTCTAATTAAAAGTGGTGAATGTTACTTAATTCATATATAATTACATGATCAGTATAGATAATAATGTTCTATGGTTCTAGGTCTATTGGGTGTGGTTGTAAGGATATATCCTATTACGGGAATACATAGCTCAGGGAATATTCACATGTTTTTAATCATCAACAGGTTTTGATGAAGATGAAAATCCTTTATACATTGTATTATGAGATAGAAAAATATTATGTAGGACTTGAAATAGTTTAATGTACTCTTTTGTTTAATTATCCATAACTATAGTTTTTTTAAAATATGTGCTTCTAACACCTTATTTCTATTTTTCTAGTGAAAATTCTGAATTTTCATACCATGATTCTAACATATTCAATGTATTTTATTACAAAACATTGAAAATATAAGGAATAAGGTTTCATATGTCTATCCTATGCACTCAGTCTTTTATAGTCTGAACTAGAATGAAGACTTCTTGGTTATAAAAATGGGCCTTTATGATGTGATCCAAAACATAGATTCCTTGGGTTTTTTGGTCATTAATTTATTTTATCATTGACAAGTATCTTTTGTGGCTCCTGATGGGAGTATGAAGATCTTCCAGGGAGAATGGGTTCCTTGGTCAGGGTGAGATAAACCTCCATATTCCAATTATTGTAATCCAATTTTCTAGGTATCATCTCTCACGTTGGAGGATGATGGTATAGATTCCTTGGATGGACTACATCCTATGAAATATGGGTTTCGAGATCTGTTTTCAAATTATTTCTATGGTTATTCTTAGTAATATTATGTGGATTTCACCATTAACTTGGAACCAGGAATAATTCTTATAAAACATTCCATGTATCATATAATGTTTATCGTGTTTATGAAATTAATGATGTAACTGATTGATTTGGAATATAAATGAATCATTTTCCTAATCATATTACCTTATAGAACCCCGAGAATATTTTCTAAAAAGGATTATGGTTACCTCTGATTGTGCATTGATTAATGGATTTTGAATATGGCTATGATCAGGAATAAATATCTATTACCCTATAGTAAAAAACGTTTTTACCAGCTCAAGTTGTGAAGGTAATTTTATAAGATTGATCTATGTTCCATGTACCTTAAGTTCAATGACATAGAGGTATAAATTCACAAGACGTATATATAATGTAGGTATATCTAGTTTAGATATTTGTTTATGTTTATTGGGTTGATGAATTCTATGATGTTTATAATGTCTCTTATGAAATAGGTGTTCAATAGATGCATTGATTCCTTTGTCCTCATGATTTTGGATGATATCATGGTCTACAAAAGTAACAAGGAAGAGCATGTGAAGCAATTGAGGATCATCCAAGGAACTCTACAGGATCATTATGTCTATGATAAAATCTATATGTTCATCTTTTAGATATGAGAATTGAAGCTCCAGGTCCACATGATCATGGAACATGGGGTTTCAATGGACATCAAAAAGATCATAATAGTAATGTCATGTGAGTAACATAGGTTGTTCTTTAAGACCATTAGTTTCTTGGTCCTAGAGTGGTATTATAGGATATTTTTCATGGATTTATCATAGATTTCTTTTCCCATGAAAAGGATTACCCAGAAATTGTAAAAGATTAAATGGAGACTGAAATATCAGGTGTGTTTTGAGGGGTATAACGAAAAGTTGACACCTTCCCCTGTTTTTACTGTACATAAATAAAAAAGGGACATATTTTTCACTATAATGCTTCGAGTATAATTATTGGGTGTGTGGATTTTATATGACTTTTTTGAAGAGTATGACTCTCTTCAGATCATAACACATGAGAGGAATTATCGAACCCAGCACATTAAATTACTAGTTGGTGATACTTTATTTGAAGACATTGTGTCACTAACTTTTGGAAAAATTTACATTTTAATCTGATCATAAGAGTTTTTCCAATATATCCTTCATGAGGGATTTGAATCTAATGAATCACCTATCATTGAGTACCTTCATTTGTTTGACTTTGACATTGTATATACCCTAAAAAGGGAATGTTGTAGCTGATTCCCTCTATAGAAAAATACTGGTCAAAGTTGTAAAGGGGTCCACTAATAAGGTTAATTTGATGGGTTTTTTATACAAAATTCACCTAGAATCTAGGGATTAGGGTGTAAGAATGTATTTGAATAACATTCAGCTAACACCCTCCCTTATGGAGCTGATTAGGGAAGAATATCCAAATGATGAACTATTTTGGTGCTCTAGGAAACTACTAATGGGTGGGGAAGTACCCAATGAGTGGTTGTTATCTTCTGAAGTAATCCATTGATTCTGGCGATAGCTTGTGGTTTCGTTATCTTTGTTAAAGCTAGATATATTGGAAAGCCCCAACTCATAGTGGTTCGTTAATCCCAGAGATGAGAAAAATATTTTACAATGCATGTAATAGGTTTTGGTTACTAGAAATATGATGAGATATAGTTGGATTTTCATCAAGGTGTTATACTTTTCAGTAGTCTAAGGTCCAGCACTAGACACCCTCTTCATTACTTCATACACTCACAATTCCAACCCAGAAGTGGGATGAGGTCTCTATGGATTTCATCACTTGGTTTCCTCTTACACCATGGGGAAGGGAAATTATTTTAGTGGTGATTGAAAACAAGACCAAATCAGACCATTTGATTTTATTTTGGATTCCAAAAATAGTGGTTGTGTTGGGATAGTTATATACATAGATGATTATGAGCCTTTATGGTGTTCTGTCAGAAATTGTTTTAGATAGGGACCCTATTATTACCTAGTTTTTCTGCGAAAGACTTCATAAGATAATGGGGTTTTAGTTAAAACTTAGTATGATATACCACCCTAAAACAATAGATATATGTAGTGGGAGAATCTTATTTTGGAATACATTCTCCCTTCTTTTATGTTAAATTTTGTAGGATCATGGGTTATTTTTTTGGGGGCTGGTGGAGTATTTGTATAACAACAATTCTCAATACTCGATTAAAACAGATCCATTTTAGGATATTTATGGTTTTCCATGTCAATCACCTTTGTGATGGATAGAAATGGGTAAGAAATATTTATATGGATAGATTCCAGGGCTTGAGACATATAATAATGTCTTCATGATTAAAAAGTGGGTTTTGTTGGTGTAAAGCCCCTAGTATTCCTATGTATATCAATGGTTTTATTCCATGGAATTTTCAATGTGTGAATAAGTGTTTCTTATGGTGGCACCTTGACTGAGTCCTTGAAATCATAGTAAGTAGATGAAGCTTACACAAAGGAATTTCTAACAATTTGAGATTACTGAAATTATTTGTAAGGTGGCATACTAGTTGGATTTTAAATACCAATTTATTTCAATCGATGACTTATTCCTTATCAAACTATTAAATAAGAATAATATACACCCATCTCACACGCAAAATTGGGATGAATTGGAGATAAAATATTATTTTATTAATGGTTGAGAACTCAGTGCATGATTTGTATTACCAAGATAAATATATGTCAGGAAAATCCATATAGTTATTTTGGGTCATTTAGTTACACATAAATGATGAGCACGAGATATGGGAGATAAATTTTGAGTGAAAGATCAGTATCCTCAATTATTCTCTAATCAGACATCGAATACACTTTATAAGGGTGAACATTTTTCCAATTGGTGAGAATTGGAATATGAGTGGTTTTATTTTTTATATTTTATCTTCTATTGTTTATATTATATTATTATTTTTGAATTATAAGGATTTTTTAGGAAGGGTAAAAGCATGTTCTCTGTTGGATCATTGTTATGGGATACAGTGCACAACATAGTGGAGACCGTATCCCCTAGAAAGTGGAACTGTCTAGGATGATTGAAATAGTTTACAATTGTGTGACCTCCCATTTGAAACCAAGTGTCTATGTTTACCCTTGAAATGAGGAGATTCGTGGTTAACTTAGGGTTTGATAGCCTATGCGTCCAAACCATGCAGTCGGACAAATCATTAAAATTATCAGAAGTATCGTTTTACAATCCCTAATTTTGACCCAAAATCAATAATTTCTTAACTAAATCGTCGTTATTTACACTAAGAATCATCCCACATTCTCTTATATCCCTTGGACAGAAATATTAGAGTGGTTTTGGGGAGGATTTTTCTATAAATAATCAAGTAAGTCTCTCCATTCCACATTTCTTCCTTCTTATTGGTCTATTATCCCTTCTTTCTAGAATTCACCTTCTAAAATAAGGATTTTTACCTAGGATGGGAATATATATTCTTTCATTAGGATAAATATAGATGATTTTGGAGTTCACTTACTTCTCAAGGGTCTCACCAGGGTGAGGTTTTTGGTTTCCCCATGATTTTGTGAATGTTTGAATGAAGAGGTATGTTGTTCCATGGTTTGAAATTGTTTGATGAGTTTGGAATTATTTATTTGTTTTCCAAATGATTTTATCATTTTTTTGGGTGGTGTGAAAAGTTTTTTCCTGGGGTTTGGTTTGTGTAAAATATTTGATATTATTTACCCATTGGTAAATCGTTGTTTGTCAAGTGTGATTTTTTTGAGATAGTGGTTGTGTAAGAGGTCACTACATGTGATATATAGAATTTTAAGTATTCACATGGGTATCCTATGTATCTAGGTGAGAAGAAAAGGTCTATTATGTTATGTGATTTGGCAGGGCCAAGGAAAGGTCTCACAAATAGGATTACATAACAACACTAACCAAACATTAATGTGATGAGGATTGGCGGATCGGGCAAGGGATTCATCTAGAGGGGATTTGATCATTGAAAATATGAGGGTCCTAGGAACCATCTAACCCTAGTACATTAGATATTTCTTCTGGTTCTCATGTAATGATAATAATTTTAGCATGTAGTCTCATGTATTTCCAATTTTATTTAGAAGCATGTTCTATATAAATTATGTTGTTCTTTTTCATAAAAAAATCATGTAATTTGTATTATAATACCATTTCCTAGAATCTATTTTTGTGGTATCCTACTTGTAATGTTGTCTAACAACTTACATACAACCTTGAGTGTATGTATACATTTTCAGGTTTGACCCAGGTAAAGGCATGTACTTCTATGGTGGTGATGGTGGTAATTGTTCTAGTGGTTCACCATTTGTCGGGTGTTGGTGGTGATGGAATGGGGATATGGACCAAAATATTTCATTGAGGATTGGTTTTATAGATGGATTCCCTCTAGTTATTGAGTGTTTTTAGTTTATGATTTTAAATATTTAATGTGTAACTCATGTTTTAGTGTTATCCTGGATACGTTCTGTTGTGGATATTTAGTTATGATGTGATGTATTATTTTAAATTAATTATAATTTTTTCTCATGGTTAAAATAGTTCCTAAAGGTGTTACTTATGGACCATGAACTAAATTAAAACCATTAGGAATTGGGAACACCCTTTAATACATGCCAAGGGCCATGTCGAGTGTCGCGTTGGATGGATTTTGGGCCTGGTTCATGAAATGAAGTGAAAATGTTTCAAATACATTAATAATGATCTCCCATGCATTAAATATGAATGATTCATATAAACTAAAATGAAGATATACTATAAATATATCATGCCACACAACATTGAGCATCTCCAATAATTCAACCATTATCTAATGGGATTAAGAGAGATATGAAGTAAAATTTTCAAAAGATATCCCATTATAGGAGGTATACAAGGATCATGCTTGAATATATCAATTTTTTATGTCTTATTCTCCAAAAACTATAAGAGAATTCTGCCTCAAGTATTAAGGTTATATGAGAAAATGGCATCAAATTAATAGGAGTTTCATCCAAGCATTAAGCATGAACAATTACCACCAGTAGTCATCACATTGATGTGTATTTATATATCCATGAGTACAAGCTTATTTTGTTTCTTTAATTAAATTATGCATTATAATACATTTGTAAAATATTTTGTTAGATCATAAATCACATTCATGAATTCACACCCCTAGTATGTTTCAAGTTTTGAAATGATTCTTTAAATTATAGATATATGAAAGAGTTGATATCCCCATTTCTTCAAGTGCATTAGAAAGAAATCATATGTTAATATTCAGTGATTAAATGAACCGTTGTAGGCATGGAGTAATATTACATGAATACGCATTGATATATGATTACGCGTCACATGAATACAGATTTTGGGCACATAAATCAATAATATTTTTCCTAATAACAACAAACTTATCCGTTTATCCGTTCATTACATTTCATGAACTCGAGAATATACAAATTAAACTAAAGATAAATGAATAAAAAACATTCCAGATACCAAAATTATGGAAACCCTTAACAGGACGTAAAACCCATTATCCATTACACTTCCTTATCACACCCATGTTATATATCATCCACCCATTCAACCACCTTCTTCCCATATTAGGGTTAGGAACCACAACCTCACATCCTCAAAGGATCCAATACCCATCACATGAGGAATCACATACCTAGGCTATCTATGTAGAGTTTAACCAAGAAGATATACTGAAAAATACAATATAGGTTATTGATGGAACATTAAACAACTGAACCCCTATTAATCTCAGAACCAACACCATTATCTTTAATAGTTTTGATTATTAGATTTCATTGATATGATATATTGAATGACACCATAAATAATGTTTCCAAAAATTTAATTAGATCATCATTTTCATTCTATTTCAGGTTTTGAAGAGTAGTCATAAGCGATACATATTAATTATGTTTTCCCTAGGTTCCTAACATGATGCATGAGTACTCCTTCATTCTTATCAAGGGTAATATTATAATACCATAAATCAATAACATAAAATAAAAAACACCAAATCAAATTCCTCAACAATAATTCCAAAAATCAGAACATCAATCCAACTTTCACTGCTAACTTGGACATTATATCATGCAGGTGCTAGCAAGACACACAAACTGACATATGTCTCATGTTCCAATAGATTTCAATACTCCTAGTAAATGACAACGAAAATAATGATTTACTTTTTAATAACAAATATTTAATACTGCCTGGAAAAAATGAACAATTTTACCAATTTTTTACCAACCTTATTAGACACCACTTTATAATACCTAAATGTTATTACCACTTTGTAATTACTTACCACCCCATACCACTCAACTATTACCCAGACCGGTGATGATCCATGTGATCTTAGGAACACATACCCCTACATAATAGGCTATCGACTAGCAATGAATATCTATTGGGTGATGGTGGAAATTTATACAGATAAATCATTAAGGATAATATTATTTTTTTCAAATAAATGTAATTTATTCAATATAATTAATTATATGAAAAATTTAGTTTCCAACAAAAAAATAAACTATTAATATTTTTATTTATTCATGAACATTATGACCTAACCATTAAAATTAGAAGTATTAATAGGAATAATATTATTTTTAAATATATGTGAATAAGTTTTAGATAAAGAATATATATTGATAAATAAGTACTCATTTTTGGTAATGAATTAATATACAATAAAAATAAATTTATTCTCAAAAAATAATTTACATTTATTATTATGCATGAATAATAAAAATAATTTGTTCACTTTTATGAAATTTATTTTGAAAAATTATCTTCATTTTCGAAATGCACATATTGAAATTTTATTTGAGTGAATTTGTGATAATTTTCCAAATGGATTACTTCTTCGATGAATAGTGAGAGAATTCTTATTTTTATTAAAAATTTCCTTTTCATTTAAATAATATAAAATTTAAACTTTTTAAGATTGTATGAAAATTATAATTATTTAAATTATATTATTATTAATACAATTTAGGTCATTGGATTTAATTCGATGTGAAATTTTTATATGAAAACCTTTTATACTTATGAACACTAGTTCTTTGAAAAACAATTCATCACGTCAATAGGTTTAATTTTTGAATTCAATTATAAAAAGTATATGATTTTTATTTTTTAAATTGGACTCTATATTTTGAATCAGATTAATTAATATTATATAATAATTTCAACATAATATTTGGTCATAATTACTTGTAAAAATTGTAAAGATCAATTAACATGGATAAAGTTAAACAATTTTATTTGGGTGTTAATCTAAGAATATAAGTTTTCAAATAAACTCATAAATGGTCAAATACATATATTAAGGGAATATGAATACTATATATAATATTAATCTCAATAAGGATAATTTTTTTCCCTTTTTTAGTTTTGTAAAATGTGGACATAACTTTTTCGTATAAAAAATTCCATATGTATCATATATTCCACATATAAAAGGGAACCCTCTATCATCTCATATTCAAACATCCTATGATTGTTTTGGCTTCAAATACCTACCCAAATATATTTCATAATTTCCTATCGGGGTCTTATAGTTCTTATTTTGATTATAAAAACATCCTATTGATGATTTTGATTAAAAACTATAGATATTGTTTGATGAAGAGGAATTGTTCTTAACCATGAATTGTTGTTTTATTTCTTCTTCATCCTACATAATATATCATTATAATATGATTATATATATATATATTAAATATAATTATATTTGATTATGTTAATATATTATAATAAATCAATCCCATCTTCAACCAAATGGGAAACAAAACCATCGATCGTCTGTACAATGAATTACCATCTGGCGAACTAATACAATTTGTTTTATATAACATATTCTAACAGATTGTTATAATTGTGGAATTAATTTCTATATATGATATTAAGTAAATACTAATTTTCCTAGAACTATAATATGATATCTAACTTCTTTCCTTCTAATCTTTTAGAAAACGACAATGTCACTCGTGTGTACGTGTAGACTACCGCCTCCAGAAAGAAATTCAATTTCTTTTTCATTTATATGAAGATATTAATAAGGTAATAATTAATTAATATATATAATTAATTTTAATTATATATTATTATTAAAATTTAATATATTATTTACCATTCTTTAGTTCCATTCTTTTAGAAAATGTAATCAATAGTCATGCATATGTTCGACCTACCGTCTCCATGAATGTTGTAATTAAATTACAATCTATAAATTTAATGGAGTTATATATATAAACATATAATTAATATATATTATATTTATATAATGATTAAAATATTAAATATTATGGAACTGTGATAAATGTTCTATGGCCAAAACCAGTGTACCAGAACATATATAAAAAAGAAGTTGTTATTACAAAAAATAATGGTTTTAATAAATAATTATTAATAAATGAGTGGGGGGGGGGGGAGGTAATAATTAAATAATTTATTGAAATATATACATTATATTATTAATATATTTATAATAAACCAATATTTATTATATACTTGTATAGAAAAATGTACAAATAAAGTTAAGACTTGTGGAATGGATTATTTGTCTCACTTTTATTTCTATGGGACACATTCCATATTCACCAATTATTTCATTTGTGTAGTGTATATACTAATAATGAATTAATTATCTTATTATTATCATGAAAATTAGGCTACATACATATCCTTATAAATTTATTTCTTTCTTGATGATTACGATTCAAAATTTATCAAAGTTGTGACTGTTTTATGATATAATGTCACTGTTTATCACGACTGTTTATGATTATGATATTGTTGATGAAATATTATGATCGACCTATCAAGAATATATTAAATTTTATTATAGTATAAATATTTTTAGAAATTACATTTTTTCCTTTCATTTTCATATCATTATGTACTAATGAGGAAAAAAATAATTTTTTATAAGGAAAACATACATTATTACTCTATTTGTTTGAAAATACTTTCCCTTCCATGTCCATGTTTTCTTAAACAGTTTTCAGTAATATTTTTAATATTAAAAATTAATTTTTAAATAAATTTTTACTAATGATATAATTTTTAATTTTTTTTATAAAAGGTATCTTATAGTCCTTTTGCAAAATCGAATATTTTTGCCTTTTTACCGAAAATGTGAAATTAGTATTTTTTTGACTTTTTTTTCATTAAAAATATTAATCGAAATCATGACCAATAAATTATTTAAGGATTCCATTAAAAGTATCCATTTTTTTTAAAATAATATGTATTCTTTAATATTGAGGAAAGTTTTAGATTTTGATTAATTTATTTAAAATTGAAAAAGTTATTTTCATAATATCTTTTCAATGTGATCATATAAAATGATTTTCCATATAAAATAATATCCAATTTTGTTAATTAATATTTATTGGAGTTTTGATAGCAGGATTATATATTTATTATTATCATATATAGTTTTTTATTATGATTAAAAGGTATTAGTGAAACCTGTTACATTTTCAAAGGTTAATAATAAGTTGAATTGGTGAAATAATTATGATACAAAATTATTTTACCTAGGTTATTATATAATGAAATGTTTATGATAAAAATTTATTTTTCATAGGTTATGATATGATAATTATTTTTTAATCTTATTTCATTCAACTATATGATTTTCATTATATGAAGGGTGGGCATAAAATTATATATCCCTCGAATGCATTGTGTAAAGATAAATATCATATGAGATAACAAGATGCGAATGGGGTGTGAACACACTACTGTAAGGGAATTATTCTATTATGATAGTTTTCATTGTGAAAAATGACTTATATTATTGTTTTGGGGGTAAACCCAAGTATTTATTTTAGTATTGGAAACAAAACATGACTGCTAAGAAATTGTTTTTTTCTTTTTTATGTGTATGCCACATGTCTATGTCTTATTCCAATGTTATACTATCCTAGATTATGTAATTCGATTCCATTACGATTCATGTATCATGAAATTCTATTATTTAGTCCATAACTCAATTTTATGATCAATTAATTGTAAGTAAGGTTGTCAGAAATGTTATTCCCATGTTCTCATAACCTTATGATCATGTTAAATTTTTATCTCCATTTTTTCCATTACTGAGAATCTGAGATAAAAATTTTTTATGTTTCATTTACATAGGTTATGATGAAAGGTAATATATATTATATTTTTCATAAGGGTTCTGTTTATGAATAACCTATTGGGAGATAATATAGTTAACTTATGAATGTGTTGGTTGTGTTTCAATGATTATAATGTAACTAGACCAATAAGACTATAGAATAGATCATTATGGTATGTAATAAATATTCATATATTAGAATGTGATATCTATGTATGAATATAGGGGATAAATATAGTTGGTATCAAGGATATGATTAGTTATACTTATGAACATGGATGATGAAACATTAGTGAGAACCCTTGGGATACGTCAAATAATGAAAAAATGTACTCGAATTCTAGTGAAGGAAATAGTGAGTTTTTTCTTAGAAATTTCATTAATTTATAGATAACAAAAGTGGATGTGGATCTATAATAGTTATATATTGGGGTAATAAATCCCAAAAGTGAACAAAGAAATTTGACTGGAAAAACACATAATGCATGACAATGAGCCTTACCACACACCTAGTTTGATACTCCCGAGCGACATGTTTTGTAAATTCCCAAACTCCTTATAAACCTTCTTGGAGGACTTGAATTGATGATTAATATGAATAAACCTGGGTGAAACATTGGTTTCATATATTAAAAATAAGGATCATTTATTTATAAACCAAATGAATTAGTTTTCATTATTGATCACTGAGATCAAGGATACATGGGAATCATGCTAAACATGTTCATTTTGCGATGATATTGGAAATTAAATGACGAATTTAAGGTGGTAATAGGTTTCCTCATATATTGGAGTACCCTATTTAATATTAGTTATATGAATTAATGAAAAAAATAAATGTATAAGGGAATGCTAATTAATATTTTCAATTTTTATATATTGATTTAGTATTGAAAACCCAAAACATTATGATGGTCACATCTTACGTCTTTGTATATTATCTAGTTGATTTTTTGAAATATTCTCCCTAAAAGTATCATCATTCTCCCTCTGGTTGATTTTAATGTTATATTAGGTTTTTATTGGCTTTATCTACATAAAATCTATATCAATTTACAAGGGAAGATAAGTCATGTTTGATAATCGAAACATACCTATTATTTTCTATCAATATGATGTGAAATATAAAATTTTGATATAAATAACATTTATTATATGGGTCTTCATTGCATTTAAAAATGGTTTTTTTCTTATATGGATATGGGAAGATAAATATCTATGAAATTCCAATCACGAAGGACTTTTTTGAGGCATTTTTAGAAGATTTTTCTTATTTTCCACCAAATCATGAAGTTGATATCATTATAGAACTCATTCCTAGGGATATAACTATTTCAAAAACTCTCAATACAACAGAAATGATTGAGTTTCATGAGTTAAATAATCAACTATTGGAAAGTATTTATATGAGATTTATTTGGCTGTGTGTGTCACCTTGAAGTGCACCTATTATTTTTGTTAATATGAAAAATGGTTGAATGCGACTCTTTATTGATTATTATGTGTTAAAAAGATCACATTCTAGAAAAAGTGTGTCTTAATCCTTATTTATGATATGTTTGATTAAATTTGTTGAGATCAATACATCTTCATGATTTCACATTGTTCTATATATAATCAATTAAGAGTTAGGAAGAATTATATACCCAAGACAACTGTAAAGAACATAAACCCAGTATCCCAAATTTGTGGGTTACTTTTTTACATTAGTACTAGATATAGGTGATTACATCCCAATGGACCAAATAGTTCAGTATTCATGGTAAAATAAATACATACTTTAAATTTAAGTTATATTTTATGAAATAAAATACAAATGAAATTTAATTGAAAATTCCATTATTCCCCCTTTTGTAACCTTATATATTAATCACAAAATAGTTTAATGTATCTAGAGGAAAAGTGAAAAATAATAAATAGTAGAGCTCAAATGGTCAATCGGGGAATCTATAGAGTGAAATCAATGTGAAAATAAGGAATAAATAATTTATTAAGGTACATAATTGATATACAATCCATTAAACATTATATTGAGCATAATATGGATGGAATAAATGATGATCAAATAATTCTATATAAATAACCACATGAGAATAAAACATAACCATTTACATTATAAATGTCAAATAATCAAAAGTAATATCAATAAATAATCTCATAATTATCGAAATAATAATGATATATATCTAAAACATACCGTCGAGGCCTCTCCTAATATGTCTTTGTGAATTGGTAAGGTCTCAGCACAAACCAGATCTAGTTTTTCTAATGAGAGAAACTGATATATTGAGGGGATATAGAAGGCCCCACCAATCAATTACTAAGAAAAATTAATTCCTGATATGAAATGGGTGAAAGATAAATGTAATATACATTTAAAATGAAAATACAATAAAAATCAAAATAATTTCCCAAATCAGTAAAAATAATCATTACCCATCCAGAGATATTAGTGGAATAGTATCAAAATAGTACATACCTAGTCAATATGATCAAAAACAATTCTATTAAATATGGTAAATGAAATCATAATACATTAATATCAACTACTAATATGAATAAAAAAATGGGGTTGACATAGATGAAAATAATCTAATAAAAGTACTTATTTTTTAAAAATATTTTTTTACTTTGAAATCATATATTTAAAAAGAATTGAAATTTTCAAATAAAAGATTTTTATTAAAAATAATGTTATAAAAATGAAAATAATTCCTCAACACATTTTGGTTTCATAAAATTGGTAAAATTTAATCATGTTGTATAAGAAAATAAACATTTCTTCAGTATATTTTTTTTAAATTCATATACAACCTTGATTAGATAATGAAATACTTTTTATTTAAAAAATATATAAATAAAAATAGGAGTAAAAGAGAATATAAAATTTCATTATATTAAAAAAAAATTTTGACGACCTTGACATAGAAGAGAAATATTCCCTAGTGGATATGTCAACAGAAACAATCTCGAATAATGATGGGATTGTGAAAGAAACCATTACCATAGGTTTGATTTATATCATACATATCCCGAACTCCTATATAATAAATATATATATTTTTATACATATATATTATAGAACCATTGTCTTATATATCATACAATATGGGATTTATTTATACGATTTTATTACCCATGTAAAATAATTCCATATGGAATTTATATTACATTTGATAACTCCTTCATTTTTCATTATTGATTAGATCCGGAAGTCCCGACCATGGTAATGGTTCATGGATACATAATATACAGATTTTTAATCCTGTTATTAATATCTTCATATTCAATATTTATTTATTTATTATAATCTTTACAATGTAGAGATATAAAAATTAACAAAAATGTTCATGGAGATGGTAGGTCGTACGTATTCATGAACGACATTTCCATCTTTCGACGAATGAAATAAAAAATGGTGAGTAGTAATTAATTTGTTGAAAATAATATTTAAGTAAAAAATAAAATATATAATAACTATTTACACATTTATAACCATATATGTAAATTTGTGATTAAAAATAAATTACATCACTCTATAGAGAGGGTAAGACGAATATCCACACGTGAAATGTTTTTGACTTCCATTGGACAGATAATATTAATAAAATTGTTGTAACATAAACATAAAAATATATTAATATATTTATTGTACTATATTTTGTATTTTAGGATTGAAACAACAATTTAATAGAAAATAAAAGAAGTAATAAATTTGAATGTGTAGGAAAAGGTGATTACCTCTTCTTCGGTGAACTTCATTTAGATCTATTATTAGGGACACTAGGGTTGCAATTTTGGTAAGAAAATAAATATAATAACATTTAAAAGGATATTGGTAAGTGAAATGTATTGGGGGTGGTAGAACTATGAGGCTAAATGTGTTTTGAAGAGGTGAATAATGAGGCTCTTTTTTATAATTGAGATGTGGGAGACTTCTTGCATTTCTCAAACTATTAAAACATAATAACATTATTATAGACCCAAATACTGAAAAATAATATATAAATGAATATGATATTTAATTTTAGAAAATATATTATCCTATATGGAATTATTAATTTTCTTATTATTTTTAAATATTTTAAGAATATATTATATTCATGAAATATCCATATTGTCAAACTGATTATTATAGATTAACATGACTTTAAAAACATCAAAACAATGTGTAAAATTAGAATTTATTTTAATAATATTATACACAAGTCATATTAATCTGTAGAATTCAAGTATCATCTTATTTATCTCAAATTGTATTTATTTTAATATTTTTTATATAATTTATTCATGTTGTCCTTTAATTTCATAGATACTTCATTATCGTTTTCTGAGAATTTATTGTATTTATTTGTTGACTAATAATTAGTAGAAAATTTATATTATGAATATAAATTTTTCATATTTTAAATTAATATTTACGGTCAACCATATCTTCTCAAAACCCATATATTAAAAATGATGTACTAATTAAAAACCATACTATGAACAACATGACTTACGATGACCTAATGTAAACTAAATGGACCCCGAAGGACCTCAATTCATCCTAAGGTAGATAATGGTTTAAATTTACTCATCAAATGATATTTATTAAAATTTTAGGGGAAATTTAATGGTTCTTTTAATTTTAATTAAATTAATGTTTTCAATTTTTTTTCTTTTGCTTGCACCAGTACTCTGTTAGCGTTGCATAAGCAACAAAGTTAATTATATCAGAAAAAATTAAAACAAAAACATTAACATCATAAAATTAAATTAACTAATATCAATATAATTATTTTTAATCCTTAATTATGTATGTTTCTTCAAATACATGTCTAGATAACTTATTTCATTTGTTATGTTTACTTTTCTAGCATTGTGCAAGCATTGGACATTCATTTATATAGGATTCATGTTATATAATTAAAAAATAAAAAATATAGATAAAATAATAATTTATTATAGAAATTTAATAATAATGTCTTTAATATACTTTTTACCTCTAAATTATTATATATAATATATGAAATTTGACTTTTTTAGTGCTACGCAGGCACTACATCGACACTAAAAATGATTTTTCTATTTATCATGAATTTTTTTAAAATTTGTATATTATATATTAATTTTGTATAATATCAGAATTTTATTTCAATACAATATTCATTAAATAATTATATAATTTTTTTAAATCATATTTATTTTTTATGATATCATATTTCACAAAAAACACAATTTTTACTATTCAACAAAAATTTTACTTCTTCACAAAATTATCAAAATGTCACAATAGACTAATTTATATATGATGATATAAAAATGAAGTAAATTTTATGAAATATTCTTTCTAAAAGTGTAAAAAATGTAATTATATGTTGTTTCTCATAGAAAGTAATAACTATCGCTTTTTGATAAAACCAACTATTTGAAGAATAAAATACTTTTCAAAAAAATGAGTGTTAACTTCCTAAAAATTAAAAAGTAGTTTTTAATTGAATACGAACATCATAAATAATTTCATAATATTGTTATTTTAATTAACATCCACCAATTTAACAGCTGTGTTATAAGGATCGTTCTAAAATAACAAAATTTAAAAGTATATCATGTTATTAAACTCAGTGTTCCATACATTGAATGATATAAAAAAGATAAAAATTATTTAAAAATAGAAATAAAATAAAAATATTTAGTGTTACATCGTCCCAATAATAAATTAATTTCATCCTCTTAATTTAAAATAGAACATTGAGAATTAAAGATTAGTACCCAAAAATCCTTTCTGGGGAAACCCACATCATAAAATGGGATAATAAAACATCCACTTAATTGAGGGAAAGAGAAATGTGAAGGCCATAAAATAACTAGGATTTAGATTTTTTGGTAATTAGTGGGAACTAAAAATATTGACATAGAAATTAAATCTAACTATCATGCTTTGATGGAGGGAGATAGAGGACATAGAATTCATAATGTTAACAATCACAAAACTGTAAATATGTGTTTAAATAATAGACAATTGATTTACCAATTTGAAAACTAAATAGAAAACGTTTTTCTTCCAAAATCCATTTCCTTTAGTTGATGGATTTTTTAACTATATAGATAATATATATGATAATTTAAAATTATATATTTAATACCATGTCAAAAGCATAGTATTATATTTTCTTCGATATATTTTCAAGTCATATATTAATCCCAAAAATGGGTATTTGTGAAGAACTTATATAGATTGATGCACTTTTATCAAATGATCCATAAGTCATTCCTTCTTAATATAAGTATTTACTAATACCAAAATTGTTAGAAATTTTTTTAACAATCAATAATATTTATTTTTTAATATAATCCATTTGATAAGTTGTCAATATTTGGACTCATCCAAAATAACTTTTTTCAAATTCAAAGTCAATATATTTAGATGGAAGTTCACTAACTATGAAAAAAATAAACATACCTTTAGATTACATAAAAACATAATGTATCTCTAATTCTCACATAACAAATATATGAATACCTTGATCACCTCTATACTTTATAAAATAAAATCCTTGGTTGTCAAATGTATTCCCTAAATCCAAACATATAGAAAACAGTACATAAACCTTAAAATCTATAACCAATTTAATGGTCCACAATAATACTCTATAAAAAACCCTTTATCATTATTATATGAACATTGGGCACATATTTAGGGTTATATTCTCCAAATCATGTGTTTTAAAAAAGATCATCATACAAAAAAATCACTTCTCTCGGTTACTCATACTATTCATCACATGCTTCCATATCCTTAAAGAAGATGTACTGTAATATACTAATTATATATTCTATAATTAATTTAATTAATAAATCATTGATAAAATTATGAAATTAGTTAATTCAGTTAATAAAGAATAATATCATTAATCACTCCCATTTATCAGTGGTAATATCAAAAGCATTCACATGATTCATTAGCTTCTTTTGAGGTATATTCCTTTGAAGCTTCATGAATTCAATGGAATAGAATCCCATATCCTTATAGTTGAAGAATTGATAATTAGAAAACACCTTCCTTCTATTAAAATCAAAATAACGGTGGCCTTTTCCAAACACATGAAGTAATGTTTTTTTTTATTTTAATCATATTCTAAGGCGTTTCCTTCCAAAAGTATAACAAGTTTGAAAATCATTCCTTTCATTATTCCATTTACCTATCTTTTTCTCAATCATACTATTATTATCCAACTTCCCTTCGAATTAGTAGTACATGGAGAATTGTTTCGATGTATTTTTTGTACATCACTTCATTTCCTCATATGATGGGAATGTATAAGATATGAGTTCCGTAAGAAATATTTGCTTAAAACCATCAATGAATTTTTTATTATTACTCTTTAGATTACAAGCATCGACGATGTTCTCATTGTTTCTTATAAGAATAATTTCTAAGTGATAGAATACATTATATTAGACCATAACATTATGAAATATATTGTATAATCTCAAATCTACTAATATACATAACATTAATTGAATATTAATGTATAAATAATCTCTCAATCATAAGATTAGTTTAATTGGAAAAAATTCCAAATAATGTCATAGGGTTTAGATGTCAAATCTATGTTTTCCTAAATCTAGTTTATAAGGTTTCTAGTAAACATCCTATGATTGAAACTGTAATAACCCCAAACTATGTAGCCAAGAGTTGGTGTTCACATTATTATATAGGTACGAGATACAAGGGATGAAATCCAAAAGAACTAAATAGTTTATTAGTCTTGTAAGAATGATAAATACATGAAATTAAAATTATAATTAAGACATAAAATACACAAATAATTTATTTATGATTTCAATTATTACCCCTTTGTGTGATTCTATATATCAACCATAAAACACTTCCTCATATCATGAGGAAATGTGATACCTAAGGGGTGATCTCAGATGCTCAATAAGGTGAACCAAATAGTGGAATCCATGAGTAAATAAGGTATAAAAATTATATCAAAGTAAATAATTGAAACAACATCCATCAAATGTAATCTTTATCATATTATGTAAGGAATACATAATAAGAAAATAATGTCCTAAAAATAATCCTATGAGAATTATAAATAACCATGTGTAATCTACTAGTCAAATAATCACAAGGAATATAAATTTACTAAGGTCATATTAACAGAATTATTAATGTTGGATGTCTAAAAAATTCTATCACAGACTTGACCAATATGTCTACATAAATGGATAAGGCCTCAGCCAAAACAAGGTCAACAATGTCTCATTAGACTTACTGATTAATCAATGGGTTTTAATATGCCCCTCCCATAACATTCTAACTCTAATGCATTCATTATATAAAAGTGGTGAAATATAATGAATATATACTAATAAAAATGAAACTAAAATATGAAATGTTAATAATTTTCTAGAGCAGTAATCAAAATCAAAAACCATATAGAGTAATATGGTGAATGATATCAATATAATACATCCCCAGTCAACCTAATAATAAAAAATTCAATAAAATATGGTAAATATTGTAATAATATATCAATGTCAATTAATCAAAATATATAATAAAGGGTTTTGACATCTATGAAAACGCTATAATAAAATCATTGAAAACATCTATATAGAAATAACCGTTTTTTACATTGAAATCATTTATTTAATAAGATGAAATATTATAAAATAGAACATTTTATTTTCACATAACATTGTAAAATTTTAAATTATTCCTCATGAAATTTAGGTTTCATGAATGTGGGAAACTAATCTCATGATATTGAGGTAAAAAATGTTCATTCTCTATATTTTTTTCAAAAAACTCAAAAGTAAACTTATTTAGAAAAAAATACAAATTTTTCAAACCCCTTTTTATAAATTAAATCATGGTTAAATATGAAATTAAAAATTCATTGGATAATAGTATAATCCTTTTTGAAAACATTTTCAGAAATCATAAACATGGAAGCGAAATATTACCCAATGGAGACTTATATAAAACCAATCCTGAATAATGATGAAATAGTGAAATAAACCATTACCATAGGTCTCATTTCATTCATAGATATCATAACCTCATGTATAATAAATATAATTTTATTTTGAATGTATTCTATATTAATTATCATATATATAATATAATATATGATTTAATTTTACAATTTCATCACCCATTTAAAACAAATCATCATTAAATTACTATTCTGGGTGATACCAGCTTCATTTTTCATATATTTTTTGATTCATAAGTCACATTACATTTACATTGGGAATGGTTACAACACCTATATAATTTTTATCATGTTATTATTATCATATATGTTGAATAAATATGAATTTATAATTAATCAATAAAAGGTAGATATAGAAAAATAAAAAACACCAGTCATAGAGATAATAAGATATTCTTACACATGAAAATTATTTTTATCTTTTGAAAAATAGATAAAAACTAAATGGTACTAGTAATTAATCTTTATAGAACCGTATTTATGTCATATATATCATATATACTTATTATTTGCATCATTATAAATATCTGGGAAAAGTGGTGTTGAAAAATAATTCTTCCTCTATGTGGAGACTGTAAGATGTATGTACACCCATGAGATGTTGATATATTTGTCAAATATAAAAGAGATTTAAATGGATTTTCCATAACAAAATAACATATAATAATATTTATGAGACATGATTTATTATTTTATTATGGAAACAACAAATTGAGATGAAGTAGAATAATAAATATTCATGAAAGTATTTGAAACGGTGAATATGACATCTTTAGTGAACATGAATAATATATTGTAAGAACCCATCCCTTCTTTTCATGTATGTTTTTCATTTTTCTGGAGTTATTGAGAAAATACGAGTTTCTGGAAATTGTTGAAGTACACGCCATGTACTTTATGAGTACACGCTGTGTACATTGTTGCCGCACGAGGCCGTGTGCTGGCTGTGTCCTGGCCACACACACGACCATTTAGAGGTGACACAGAGGCTGCTTAAAGTGGAGTATAGAAAAGGCTTGTACATGTTGTGTACTCCAAAAGTACACGCCCTGTACTTTATTTTTTTTAAAACCGGACCGGGCTCACGTCTGATCACCATAAAAATATTCTTCTAGGTCTCGTTAATCCGAGAGAAGCCGTATGGTTCTGAGACTTCACTGAGCTCCCATGCCTCTGTCTGTTCTCCGAATTGACCATCGTCGACTATGTTGGAACCAAGGTGGTAATCTCTTCCTTCTTTTAGAGCATTGTTTTCTAATTCCTCCTCTTTGGAGGTTATCTGAGGTTAAACATTTTGTCTGTTTTCGTATATCTATAAGATTCTAAAGAGATTCAAGCCTCATGGTTCAAGTATATCGATCTCGTAACATCAAGGTAGGTGGTTTGTGCCTTTCCGTTTAAAGTCGTTGAGTTTTATGTGAAAATTCCACCAATACCCTTGAACGAGATATTTCGTGTTTACTATTTTAACCCTGTTGTTTTCTTGCCTTCCTTGTATGCCTATGTAGATGTAATTTGGTTATTTATAAGGATAATTTCTATGATTTGATATTTTTCCCTTTCTTTTTTCTATTTATGAACTTTTGGTCTAGTTCACCCTTTGTCTGTATACATGTTTTCCATGCCTTGTGACCGTAGAATGGATTGTTTTTCCTTGATATGATTGAGATGTTATAGACTAGTTATCCAAGTATCTCTATAGGTTTACATTGGCCATATAACATTATTATGCTCTGACTGGCACATGGCCATGAGAACCTGGTGCTATTGACTATAAGGGGAGAGGCCAGGTGAGCTTTCTCAGAGAGTCTTGTATATTATAGACTATAGGGGATAGACCAAGTGAGTTTTCCTGAGATTCTTGGATATTATAGACTTAAGGAGGATAGACCAGGTGAGCTTCTCAGAGAGTTTTGAGATTATAGACTATGAGGGGATAGACTGAGTGAGCTTCCTTAGAGTGTCTTGTTTTGTTTGAATTTCCTTAAACCACTCCAGGCTATAGGAGGAATTTACTGAGTGAGCATCCTCCGGGAGTCTATGAACGACCTGAGACTATAAGAATAATTGACCGAGTGAGCTTCATCAGAGAGTCTCTAGACCTTTGGGATATAAGTGGAATTGACCTCGTGATATTCCTTAATGAGTCCCTGACTACCTTAGACTATAAAGGGAATTGACTGAGTGTGCTTCCTCAGAGAGTCTATAATTTAGTATAACCAAACAAGAGGGGTTAGGTTGAGTGTACTTCCTAGAGGGTTGTTTGTACTTCTTGGATTGGAACTCATGGGATGGTTGTGAGTACTTACTAGAGGGATTCCTGTTTGTGGTTAGCTATTTGAATCACTGTTCCTTGTTTGATTTGTGGGTTGTTTACTTCTATGTATTTCCTATTTACTACTTACTGTTTACTGTTTCATGTACTTTACCTGCCATATACTCGCTGACTATTAGAAACAAATCTTTGGGTGGTTTCCTAATGTAATTTTATCTCACACCTTGTTTGGGTCATGCTTGTGGGCCCAAATAGATTATATTGTTGTAGGTATAGATAAAGGCAAGCGCCCTTCTACTTCAGGTACTTGACTTGCATTGGAGAAGGAGAGCATGGAACCAACCCGAGGCCTACGATGCTGATGAGTTGCTTATCTTTTTTTATTTTGTACTTTGGTTTTGTACAGTATTCAACATTGTGTCTTGTTTGAATGCTTTCCTAGATATATATATCAGGCATCATTTCATATATATATGTGTGTGTGTTCTAGTTGTTTATTGTTTTAATCATCTAATGTTTACTATTGTTGGATATTTACTTCTTCTAATATTTTATGTGTTGTTTAAATCTACTGTATACACAACCAATGAGGGAATAGTTTCCCCACTATCACACCCAAGGACCTCTATGCTAGTCGCCAGCCTCTGGCGTTCGGATAAATGCGCTTGAGACCATGTGAACAACTTGGTACTGGGTGCCTCTGGGTGGCTTCCAGTACCGGGGCGTTCTAATGTTGTATTAGAGGATTTCATTTCTATTGACTTACTTTTTGGATCCTATAGCTAGGGATTAGATAGAATAAGAACACGGTACTAAGTTGTTCACAGGAGTATCTAACCCATATAAAGGGAAATTTCAATCTACCTCATTTATTGAAATCTCTTTAGGTTTTGAAATTTTTACAGTTGATATGATTTCACCTTGAGTGACTCATATGATTTGTGTTGTAACTGTTGATATTATTGAAGTTCTTTTTATTTTGTAACCTAATGGCAGTAGAGTATGCCATCTCATACATCATATAGGAACATTCTATAAGTCACATGTCCTGAATTTTTTCCATGTCATCTAGGATGAATTAGTGATTGCATGTTTTTCTTATAGATAATGTTTAAATGATCCATTCTATTGTGATAGACTCTTTATTGAATACCTACTTTTAATAGGATTGCTATATGTATGGTCTTGATTGGATGAATGCCAAATTTCAGGTTTTGAGGTGTTATTGACCCACAAGAATCAGAAAACGGTGGATCATTGACTTGTTTCCCTTGTATATAATATGTATGAGATGCCATTATTTGATTCATGGGGAGTATGGGCCCTCACAGATCAGAATTTGGCACCTTAACACTTGTTTTCTCTGTTTTCTAGGCTCAGGAGCAGTTTCTGAGGCTACTGCCCTGGAGAAACCCAGAATACACAATGTGTACTTTATGAATACATTCCTTGTAGTTTTTAAACTATGTTACTGACTATTTGGGCAGAAACATGGGGTTGTGAATGATCTTCAGGATCATTCCATGTACGGTAAGTACATACCATGTTGTAGTAAATGTGTGTCTACTAGTGTGACTAACGACATGGATGGATGAAGCTTCGACTGTACACTTCATGTCTTGTTTTCATATGTCGTTCCATGTAACCTAAGTACCCAGCCTTGTCACAAACAACACGGGCTGGGGAAAACCTCCATGTACACACCGTGGCCCTGGGAGCATGCCGTGTAGAGTGAACTGTGTAGCCGGCAATATAAAAACAATGCGGGTCGTAGAAACCTTGTCTAGTACATGCCATGTGGTGGTCATACAGGTCGTGTAGTCTAGGACTATGAGGACAATGTGGGTTACCCGTGTTAGGAGACTTGGGCAGGGAAATAGAGTTCAATTACACACCATGTTTGGGGACAACACATCGTGTGATTGGGGAGTTACATGACCAGTTGTGGAAGAAGTGCACACCCATGTGAATGGCTTAAAATAACATGCATTGTAGTTTTATACACACCATGTAGTCATTTCTTCTAAAACTTGAATGTTTCTTTTTCATGTTCCACTCTTGTACTCTTGTGTTCTCAGCCCTTGATAATCCTCATATAAGGTGTGTGTTTGAACATTCAGATTTGTTTCCACCGAGACATCCTCTGGTCGTACGTCAGCTGCAAGACGGTGATCAGACATCAGATATGGCCGACCAGGGACCTCCTACAGATCCTCATATTATGCCATCCTTAGCACAAGAATTTATACCAGTTGCAGGTGCCGATACACAGTTTAGGGAAGATTTTCTAAGGATGTTGCAGACCATTCAGGGAGCGCCGTCTCCTACCCCGTCAATGGCAGAGTTGACATGGTTTTTCTAGAAGCAAAATCCTCTCACTTTCTCAGGGGAAGGAGGACCTCAGGATGTAGAGTCATGGCTCGAGACCACGCAGAATATTTTTGAGCATCTGCAGATACCTCCAGAGAAGAGAGTGAAGCTCACTACCTGTATTATCTGAGACTCCACCAAGAGGTGGTGGAAGGTGATCTCACAGTCAGGACGCCATCAGATTTTGACTTGGTATGAGTTTCGGTGCATCTTCTATGATTACTTCTACCCTGAGATCTTGAGGGCCGATCAAGCCCAGGATTTTATCAGTTTGGAGTAGGGTACTCTTTCTGTTATAGAGTACTCGTCTAACTTTATGGAGCTACAACATTTCATGCATATTCTAGGAATTGATGATTTGTTCCCTGCACGGATATTCGAGGATGGTCTAAGTCACAACATCTGATCATAGTTGAACATATTTAGGTTGACATAGATATCCTCTATCTTCAACAAGGTGCTGATCACTGAACGCAATCTAAGGGATTCTGGAGCAGTGAGCCGGGGTGGTTCGACATCCAGGATTAGTGTTCTTTTTATTGATAACAGGATGTTTTTTATGGAGTCTGCTCGAAGAGATCAGGGTAGGTGGAATGTATGTTTGGTAAGCCATGTATTATGCTACCAATGCAGGAAGAGCAGACATACTAGGCCTTAGTGCTAGAGAGACCCGATGAAGTGCCGATCTGGCGGAAAGATAATCAATCTTCAGCATTTTTGTCAGATCTTCTCACCTAGAACTAGTGGTAGTGTTTCTTCTATGACCCCACGTTTGGAAGATGCATCGCTAGTTTCTCACCAGTATAGGAACTGGAGTTCATCCAACCATTCAATCCGAGGTGGAGGTTGCAGCCGTTGTGGTCAGTCACTATGCTACCTATGACAGCAGAGTTGATCAGGTCAGAGTGGTCAGGTAGAGTCACAGGGCCACGGTGCAAGTCAGACCCTGGCAGTGGAGCAGACCCATCAGGAGAAGGATCTCGACCCCTCTAGAGTTTGAGGTAGGATCTTAGTAGGCTCAGTTTTATCTTAAGATCATTTTGATACAGGGGATTCCCATAACATTATATCTTTCGCTGTTTCAGAGAGTCATGGTCTCTACATATTTTCTTCTTCCAACATAATGACACTATAAACACCATTGGGAATTGGGAAAGCTAGTGTACTTCAGTGAAAGGAGTGCTCTCTTTGAGGTTGGGGGGTGTCACTTCCTTTGGGATCTCTATTTACTAGAGATGACATGCTATGATTTCATCCTCAGGATGGACTGGCTAGTACCCATCTAGGTAGTCGTTGACTCTTATCATCATAGATTGAGTTTCGTATCACCGGAGGGTGGATCTATTCTTCCTAGAGGAGAATGGTATGTCCTGGAGAGAATTGAGGGTCCAGAGCATCATGGTTTGGGAGGAGTTATAGCCCAAATCACTAGTCAATATCTAGATGATCGGGGTACTTCATAATTAGACATTCCTTCAGAGGTGGATAGATTCAGAGGTATCTTTCCAGAGGGAATTTCAGGGTGGCCTATAGAGCATGAGGAAGAATTCCCAATTGATCATATTCCAGGAGAGGCACTGGTTTCCATTCATCCTTATAGGATGGCTACACCAGAGTTTCAAGTGCTCAAGAAGTAGTTGGAGGAGTTGTAGGCGAAGGGTTTCATCTGACCAAGTATTTCTCCTTGGGGTTCACAAGTCCTGTTTGCGATGAAGGCAGACGGTACCCTCAGGCTTGGTGTGGACTATCGGATGTTGGACCAGTTGACGGTCACAAACCGATATCCCTTGCTGAGGATAGATTATATATTTGATCAGCTTCAAGGAGCTCAGGTGTTCTCAAAGATTGATTTGAGATTTGGTTATCATTAATTGAACATTATACCATCTGATATACCTCTTACACATTTCTGAAGTAGTTATGGTCTATACGAGTATATGTTTATGTCGTTTGGTCTCACAAAAGCACCTACACATTTCATGGCACTAATGAACCGAGTGTTCCATCAGTAGTTGGATTCCTTCATGGTTGGTTTCATGGATGATATCTTGGTGTAATCTCACACTCGACACGACCATGCTACCCATATTGTGATCATATTGAGTATAATGAGGGAGTATCAATTATATTATAATCTCTCAAAATTCAAATTTTGGATGGTCCAGATTCACTTCATCGGTCTTGTTATCTAAGAGGCGGGAATATCAGCAGACCTAGAGAAAGTGAGAGTAGTAGTTTCCAAGGAGAATCCAAAGAATGTATTAGAGGTGTGGAGATTTCTAGGGTTGTCTAGATACTACAAACATTTCATACAAGACTTTTCACACCTAGAAATGCCACTGAAATGTGTGACCAAGAAAGGGGCGATGTTCTTGTGGTCAAATTCTTGTGAGTCAGCCTTTCAAGAGCTGAATGGGATGTTGACTTCAGCACCAGTACTAGTATTTCTAGAGGTGGGAAAGATCTATGATGTTTACTGTGATGCATCAGGTATCGGGATAGAAGTTGTGCTTATTCAAGTAAATGGAGTCGTTGCTTATGGTTCTCAGCAGTTAAGGCCACATGACAAGAATTACTCGATGCACTATCTGGAGTTGGAAGCTGTTGTTCATGCCCTAAATTTTTTGAGAAATTACCTTCTAGGAGAGAATTGTTTTTTGTTTACCGACAACAAGAGTTTCAAGTACATCTCCACTCAGCATGATCTGAACTTGAGACAGCGAAGGAGGGTTGAGTACCTTCAGTATTTTGACATTGAGCTTGACTACATGCCTAGGAAATGCAATGTTGTGGCTGATTCAATAAGCAAGAGAACTCAGATACATGCAGTTTAGGAGGCAATTAGTGAGTGGAATCTTATGGCTCTATTTTCTGAGATGCATTTGGAGCTGCATGACAGTCAGGGACAGACATTTCGTTCTTTTTTGTCTCTTACCTCTACTCTTTTTGATCAGGTATGAATGAGGTAGCTATCAGATTATGAAGTCCTAGTCCTACGAGAGAGCATATTAGGAGGGGTCCTTATTCCTTGGTGGACCATAGGAAAGGATGAGATCTTGCGATTCTCGGGACCGGTATGGGTGACAGCAGGAATACACGAGGATATGATGCGGGAATTTCATTACATAGTTTGGGAAGTTCATCCAAGCATCACAATGACGTATCATGATCTACACCGATAGTATTTGTGACCAGGATTGAAGAGGAGCGTTTCTAGTTTGGTTATGAGGTGTTCCACTTGTCAGCAGTTTAACGCAGAGCATTAGCGACCAGCGTGGCTTTTTCAACTGTTACCCATTCCCGAGTGGAATTGGAATGACGTCGCGATGGATTTAGTGACAGGGTTGCCGAGGTCTCCTTGAAGGAACGACGTAGTTTTAGTAGTCATTGGAAGAATCATGAAGGATGATCACTTCTAGCTGATCAAAGATACTTTCGGTGATGATGAGCTGGCAAAGATGTACATTCGAGAGATTATAAGTCTGCATCGATATCTGCACTCCATTGTTTCAGACAGGGATTCACGTTTTACTTCTCGGTTCTGGCAGGATATTCAGAAGGATTTGGGTACACAAGTACTTTTGAGTACATCTTATCATCCCCAGGCAGATGGCCCATCCTAGCATAAAATTCATGTGCTTGAAGACATGCTCCAGGCATGCATTCTGGACTTTTTAGGTTCTTTGGAGAAGCATATACCTCTTGTGGAGTTTGACTACAACAACAATTTTCAGGTGACTATTCAAATGTCACCTTATGATGATTTGTATAGTAGGCCTTTCCGATCACTTTTATACTGGCTAGAGGCAAGAGAGGCAACTTTTCTAGGACCTCGTCTTGTTCAGGAGACCATAGAGCAGATAGAGTTGATTCAGAAGAGGATGGATACTGTGCATTCTCGTCAAAAGTCTTATGCTGGTCAGCAGAGATGACCTCTATAGTTTGAAGTTGGTGATCAGGTTTTCCAGTGTGTCACACTGAGGTTGGGACACATGAGGATTCTGAGATTGGGTAAGCATTCAATGAGGTATGTCAGGCCATTTGAGGTGTTGGAGAGGGTTGGGCTGGTTTCCTATCAGTTCCAGTTACCTCAGAAGTACTGTGCTATACACGGCGTGTTCCACATTTCATATCTCTGACATTACTTTCCAGACCCGTCTCATGTCTTTCAACCTAATCAGGTTGATCTCGATGAAGACGTGTCATTTGAGGAGCATCCTATCTGGAATTTCGATCGCAGTATGGAGGATCTCCATGGCCGATCTATTCCTCTAGTAGGGGTGCTATGGAAGCAAGGGCGAGTACATGATGAGACTTGGGAGAGGGAGGCCGATGTAGGATTGCAGTGTCCAGAGGTATTCGGGGATTCTTATTCTACACCTCTCAAGGGAAATTCAGGGATGAGTTTATTTAAGGGGGAAGTTTGTAAGAACTCGGTCCTTCTTTTTTGGTATGTTTTTCCGTTTTCTGGAGTTCTTGAGAAAAGAGGAGTTTTTTGGAAATTTATGAAGTACACTCCGTGTACATCGTTGCTGCATGGGGCAATGGGCTCACTGTGTCATGTCCACACACATGACCATGTAGAGGTGATGTAGAGGCCACTTAAAGCAGAGTACAAAAAAGGCTAGTACACACTGTGTACTTGAAAAGTGAAGGTCGTGTACTTTCTTTTTTTCAATTAAACGGACCGAGCTCACGTCTGATCACCATAAACATCTTCTTCTAGGTATCATTCGACCAAGTGCAGCCGTACTGCGCCGAGACATCTCTGAGATCCTGATCCTCCATCTGTTCTCCGAATCAACCTCTGTCGATTTCCTTGGAACCGCAGTGGTATACTCTTCCTTATTTTAGTGCTTCGTTTTCCAATTCCTTTTTCTTTTTCATGTTATTGCGAGTTGAATTTTTTGTTTGTTTTCATAGATCTAAATGGTTATAAGGATATTCATGCCTCATGTTTCATGTATATCGATCTCCTAACATCAAGGTAGGTGGTTTGTTCCTTTCCATTCAAAGTCATTGATTTTTATTTGAAAATTCATCCAATACCCTTGAACTGGGTATTGAAAGTTTTCTGATTTACCCCTGTTGTTTTCCTACCTTACATGTATGCTTGTTTAGAGGTAATTTGGTTCTATATAAGGATAATAACTATGCTAGGATGTTTTTCCCAAGATTTGATCTATTTATGACCTTTTGTACTTTTTCCAAATTTGACCGTTATAACTGTTTTCCATACCTTGTGACCATAAGATGGAGTGTGGTTCCCTGACATGATTGAGATGCAATAGACTGGTTAACCAAGTAGCTATATAGGTTTACATTAGAAAAATAGCATTATTATGCATGGACTGGCATGGGGCCCTGAGAAATTGGTGCTATAGTCTATAAGGGGAGAGACCAAGGGAGCTTCCTCAGAGAGTCTTACATATTATAGACTATAGAGGATATACAGAGTGAGATTCCCATAGATTCTTGGATATTATAGACTATAAAAGTATAAAAAGAGTGTGCTTCCTTAGAAAGTCTTGAGGTTAAAGAATATGAAGAGATAGACTGAGTGAGCTTCCTCTGAGAGTCCTGTTTTGTTTGAATTTCCATAAACCACTCCAGGCTATAACAGGAATTAACCGAGTGAGCTTGCTCAAAGAGTCTTTCAATGTCCTGAGGCTGTTAGAGGAATTGAACGAGTGAGATTACTCAGAGAGACTGTATATCATGGGGCTATTAGGGGAATTGACGATGTGAACTTCCTTAGAGAGTCCATGACTAACATAGACTAAAAGGTGAATTGACTGACTGTGCTTCCTCATAGAGTCTATAATTTTGTATGACTAAACCAGAGGGGTTAGGCTAAGTTTATTTCCCAGAGATTTGCTGGTAATTATTGGGTAGGACAGGAGGGGATGGCTGTGAGTAATTCCCAGAGGGATTCTTGTTTGTGGTTAGCTGTTTTCTTCACTATATCTTGTTTTATCTGTGGGTTGTTTACTACTGTGTATTAACTTATTTTGTACTTACTTTTTACTGTTTATTGTACTTTACCTTCCATATACTCACTGACTGTTAGGCATAGATATTTGGGTGGTTTTCTACTAGGATTTAGTCTCACACCCTGTTTAGGTCATGATTTTGGGCCCAAACAGATTATATTGTTGCAGGTATACATATGAGCAAGAACCCTTCTACTTCATGTACATGACTTGCATTGGAGCAGGAGAGCATGGGACCAAGCCGAGGCTTGCGATGCTAACGAGTTTCTTATTCGTTTTTATTTTGTACTTTTCTTTAGTACTGTATTAAGCATTGTGACTTGTTTGGATACTTTCCAAGACATATGTATCATGAATAATTTCATATATATGTGTGTGCTCTAGTTGCTTATTGTTTTAGTCTTTCGCTGTTTGCAGTTGTTGGATATTTACTACATCCTCTATTATATGTGTTGTTTACTTCCTCTGTGTACTCTACCAATGAGGGAATTGTTTCTCCACTATCACACCCACGGCCCTCGCCACTAGTCGGCAGCCTCTGGCATTTAGGGAATGCACTTGAGGCCATGTGACCAACCAGGTACGGGGCACCTCTGTGTGGCTTCCGAAACCGGGGCATTACATATATCATCCTAAGGAACATAGGGCTGGTTTTTTGAGAGAAACACTAGTTTCAAAACCTAGATACAAATTTCTAAGCTGATAAAAAGTTAAGGTATTGTTGATTGAGAAAGCTCAATGTGATTTTATGAATTAAGGGAGGTTGTGCCCTTTTATATTAGAGGTGAGGGGTACTTCAAGAATTTTTCAAAATATTAAAATATAATAAGGCCTTTCTGGAAAACAATTTTCCAAATACACTATAAATTAATATGGGATTACATTTTATAACATATAGTATCATCGATGGTATTATTAAGTTTATTTTGGTTCATAAATAATTTAATAAAATATTGTATTCATTAAATATCATTATTATCAAATATAATATTATTCATTACTATGGATTAGAAACCTCAAATAAATAAACTGAAACAAAATTAGTACAAACTATTTAAAAATAACCTACAAATTTTATATTCCTACATATAATTCTTGTAATTATCTCAAATTATATTTAATTTAATATTTCTAATAAAATTTATTTTATTTTTCCACTACTTTAATAATTTCATCATCAGCATTGTTTTAGAATTTAATGTATTTCGATATTCCCTAAAAATTGAAAAATCATCTATGATGATGATAAATTTCATGGATTTAAAATTTCAATTTGTGGTCGAACATATATTTTGAAAAATTATATATATTAAAGATTTAATTATTATTATAAAACATAGTGTAAATAGATTTACATTCTTTATAAAAATTCTGTAAGGGACCTAATGTCATCTATGTGGATCCAAAAGGACCTAAATTAGAACCAAGTAAGATTATGGTATAAATATATTCATTACATAATATTAATTTACATTTTTAGATCATAGATGGATTCATATAATTTTAATTAACATAATTATAATGATTTTTTCTTCTTCATGCACAAGATAGACATCAACATTGCATAAACATTAAATATAATTATATCACAAATAAAAATAAAAAATAAATTACTATTAAAAAAATAAATAAATTATAATCAATATAATATTTTAGATTCATTAATTATGTATATATTCTCATATTCATGTCGATATAACTTATTTAATTTGTTAATTTTACTTTTCTAGCATTGCACAAACATTACCCGATCATTTGGATAAGATTCATGTTATATAAGTCAAAAATTTGATACAATTAGTAAATATATTAATTTATGAATTATATTTAATAATAAATTCATGAGAATACTTTTTACCTATTAATTTGTATCTATATGACACCAAATTTCACTTTTTCAATGTTGTGCATGCATTGCGCCGACGATGAAAATGAATCTTATATTTATCATAAAATAATTTATAATAAATATTTTCTGGATTATTTTAGTATTATATATTAATTTTAATTTTATACATGAGTATTTAAATAAGTTTAATTAATTTTTTATCATATTTATGTATGGTTGATATCAAAAACAATACCATATTTCATAAAAAACAAATTTTTTACTATTTACAAAAAATTTATCTTTTAATAAAATTATAAAAATTTCATGATATACCAATTATTATATTCATATTTCAAAAAAAAATTCATTTTATCAAATAAATTTTCTAAAATTTGCAAAAAATTAATATTTTTGGTTTCAGATAGAAAGAAATGGAAATCAAATTTGATGAAAACATATATTTAAAGAATAAAAATACTTAACTGAAAATTTTGTGTTTATATGATAATTTTTTTTATTGAATTTGAACATCCTATATATATTATAATATAGTTATTTATATTCAATCCTTCCAATTTTACATATTTTTATATTGATTGTGTTAAAATAATGATAATTACAATTATATCGTTGTTTTAATCTCTATGCTATTTAGAACATAAGTAATAGAAGTGATTGAATTTATTTAATAAGATAAATCCCATAAAAACATGTGGTGTTACAACAACATTTTGTATAAGGTATTGGAACTCTGAATATAGATTGATGCCATTTGGTCTTACTAATTCCCCTATATCATTTTGAATTTAATGAATAGTTTCTTTAGATATTGCATTGTTCTGTTTGTAGAAGAATTTATAGATGATATTATATTATCTTAAAAAGGAATGTAAGAGAATTAATATAATTGAAAAACATGTTAAAAATCCCAATTAAAGAGAATTTGTATGGAAAATCTACCATGTGTGAATTTGGGTACAAAAAAGTTTCATTTTTTGGTCATATAATCTCAAGAAAGGGTTTATCTTTGGATCCATTAAATACTGAAGTTATTTATCATTATAGAAGACCAACCATTGTGAAATGGAATTTATTTTTTGATAATTTATAAAGATATTATCAATGGTTTTTGGATAATTTATCACGACTATCTACTCCACTCACAAAGATGACTCGAAAATGATCCATGTTCATTTGGACCAATGAATTTGAAAAAACATAATAGTAATGAAAAGAAGGTCATTCTGTGTACATTTAAATACATTACCCCATAGTTGATAAGGGGTTGTAATCTATATTGATGAATAAAATAGGGTATAGTGATTCATTCTAATGTAGAATGTTATGGTGATAGTTTATGCCTCACTATAAATGATAATTCAGGAGTAAATTTACCTGACCACAGTTTAGATTTAGTAGTGGTATGTTTTGAATAAATGATATAACACCATTATATTTATTCATAAAGAGATGATATATATGTTGATAAAAAAGATTAATGCATATATTCACACAAAAGGATTTGAATATTCACCTTAAAATATGGTTAAAACTGATTAAATATTATTACTGGTCAATAAATTACCACCATGAGAAAGAACATATGGTGGCTGATGCTTTGAGATGAATCGATAATACTAGCTTATCTATGTCAAGGATCATAAAATATCCAATATTAATGGATTTTCAATGGATAGATCTAGAAATATTTATTGAAGGAGATAAATATTATCTTTCTCAAATGAGTGTTCAACCATTAATCAAAGTGAGGATTAAAGAAGTATAAAAATAATATACAGAGCTATAGAACATGCATAGAAATGTTTGTGGGTTTAACCTTGATTTTTATGGAATTTTATGTTTTATTAACTATGTATTTGATCCCTCTAAACCTGATTTGAAGAAGGATATTTTGGAAGATGTTAATAGTTATTCATTATCTATTAACATGGAAGTACACATATGTAAATAGATATGAATGATTATTTCTAGAGTGATAACACAAAGAGAGATATTTTATAGTTTGTATCATGGTTCATGGTATATCAACTAGTGAATATTGAGAGAAAAAGGCATAATGGTATGTTACAACCATTACCCATACCATATTGGAAATGATTAAGCATCACTATGGATTTTTCCATTAGACTACCTAAAATATCTATAGTTAATAATTCTATATGGGTTATACTTATTCTCCTTATGATTTCAAGAACACGTCATCACTAACATAGAATATTTATATCTAGATTAATTTTTCAATATATACATCAAGGTATTGGTATTGTTGCTTGTTGTAAAATATCCAATTCTATCTTATTGGAATATGAGGTTTACCATGATATTTTGGAAACGTATTATCAAGCTCTTGATATGGAATTGAGTTTCATCACTACGTATGTCATGAACCAACCAGGGTCAACCCTGAACCATTCACCTGATCCATCCTATAACAATGCCTGAGAGGAATTGTAGTTTCTCATGGGACGGAAAATAGTCACTCACATCAATAATATTCATTTGGGAATGATTTTTCCCATGAATAATAGATAAATAAAAAAATATAAACATGTACAACAAAACTAAACTATATGAATGAATGAAATAATACTATACATGCCTCTATGTGACCCCACATGCCTCCATTATCCACTTAACCAACATCAATCCATGTATATAGAGTCCAAGATAGAAACTGCACCAGAATCTAAAAAAACTGATATGTAGGCGTGATTATTAAAACATAGTAGGCATTCCCGAATTAACAATTCCAAATTATATACCTTATAAAATAGAACCAAGTAATTCTAGTTTGAAAATAATGAATATAAAAATTAGAGTTTCTATTTATTTTTTGAAACATGTGACAAGATTCCAATTTTAATAAAACCACATTTTATTGAATTTACAAAATATTTTACATAGTTTGAGATATTTCCCACAAATCATTTACAGGAGGGAAAACCTAATAAAATTAGAGTCATAACATGAAACAAATAACCAGATTCCATAAATCATAGGAAAGAAAATTTTCTTTGTAATAAATAACATATTTAAAGGAAGTAATGAAATGACCATCTACAACATTACCATATATAAACCGGGTTAAATGATAGAAAACCCCATGTTAAATCTCTATGTGGTTAGGGATAGTCGGGTCCTAAGATCCCCGTACCCTCGGTGAACAATACACACAAAACCCATAAGAATAATGATGGACGCAAAGCTATAGGGGAATCACATCCCACTATATAGAAGTATCTAACCATAATCATCATTATTGGTTTAATTAATTTTTTAATGTCAATCTTGGTAGGAGAATCGTTCCTCACCCCTATCTATCCTCCTAACATACTTGACATCGTATTTGCGCCATGGTGTTTGATTTTGAATGTGGTTTATTCCAATATAATCCTAAAGGGTAATCACTTTCCAAACATTCAAAATAATTCGCAAGCTTCTTCCCTAGGAAGAAATGAAAAATCACACATTTAACACATTCATCATATTTCTAATTCATGAGGCATTCCTCAAGTGGTGTTTTTTACTTGCATAAAAAAATTCAATGTGCCAACCAAGACTTTTCATTTTAAAAGCAATACTTCCAAAATAAAAAATACTATTTTCCATCACATTTGAGATAAAGAACTATTATTAAGACCAATTGAACATCCAAGGCACCACACATTCATAAAAAATGCTTTATAACATGATTAAATAAGGAATTACAGGTTTAATGCTTAAGACCATCAAGTAAAAAGTTTAAAAATACAATTTCCAATATAGAAAACGATTTTTAGTAGCATATACATGAAACTAAATAATACATAATAATTTTAAATCAGTCATTAAATTATGAAGTTCTTATAATGGTCTCATATATAGGGAACATAGATCAAGAAGAACAATATTTAATGATGCAAACTCAAATATTCCCTTTTTAAATCTTTTTCATATTAACTTTCACATATATATAAATAAACCTCACCCCAATATTCATATTTTAATGACCATATATGAACATGTATAAGGGGGTCCTTACATAAATTCCTAGACATTCATATTCTAGTTATCCACTTGAAACCATACAAACAATTCCACACATGTACATTTATATATACACACACCACATAATCCAATGAACATATTACACTATCTATCAAGGAATATGTTCAAGGGATATATATATATATATTTAAATATGTTTATATATATAAATACCTATGTATATATGTTCCAACCTTTAAGTATCAATAAATGATTTAATAAACCATGAGGGAACCAAAATCAACAAAATACCCCAAATAAAATTTGGACAAAAAAATAGTGAATAATAAAACAACCTAAAAAAATGTTGGGGGAACCAAAATAGTCTGAAATTCATTTCCTTTTGAAGAGGATTCAGAAACATTCTCAATCGGACCCGAGTGACACACTTCATGCACTAAAAAATGATCAAAACCAAAAGAACTGGGCTATCTATTGAATGAATGTTGGGCCAATAAATCTAGGGTTTTGTGAAGTGAAAAAACATCAAACCAAAGAAGGAGGAGAGATTATGAGCTATTACATGAGAAAATTTACCACACAAAATAATGATGTCGGTCAAAAATCACCATGTAGAATAGGGGGCTAATAGGGGGTTTCGCGCACATGTCGAAAGAGAAGGGGGATGGCATCACATGAGATATAGGGAGAAGGGGGGGTAAAAAAATTAGAGGAATGAAAATAAGAAAAAAAAATAAAACAAAACCCATTTCTTTAAAAAATCGGGCAACCCACATTGTTTGAACACATGGTTTAATCAACAGAGTGACAAATTTGTGAATAGAAATTCCAAGGCCAGGGAACGCCTTTCATGGTTTACCTAAAGATGCTACATTGTTTGGAAAATGCATGAACTTTATAATGACACACACAAGGCCCCAAATGGTCTATGGGGAGCTCCACATAGTTTGAAAAACCATATAGGAGTTGTGAAAAAGAACTTTGTCAAATGAAATACTCTAACCACATGGCCCACGTAAGATTATTCCTAAACATGAGGGATAAGTAGGATATAGCTAAATAGAGTCTTAAAATTTTAATGTTGGTCTACCAACTACCGGAACTCATGCTCTCTCAAGTATTAGACAAAATAATAATAGTAAATAAATAAAATTATAGTGAATTTTTAGTCCAGTGTGTGATAATTCTCCCCACCATGACACTTCCTGCCACAAAAATGTCCCAAGAGACTCAATTGACTAAATCATGAGGCAAGGATTCAATGAATATTAAAATAAACCCTTTTACCACCTGAGGACCAAAAGCTGAGAACTCCCTCAACCCCAAAACCAAAACCATTGATATCCCCAAATGATTGGGATATCGAGGAGATAATGATTACGGGCATCAAATCTATAAACAAAAACTCAAACAAAGAACACTCGAACATCAAAAAATTATTCACCCAGGAATCTCAGCGGGGTCGAGTAAGATGATGATAAATGGATATCCCATCAATAAGGAAGAAGGTCATATTCAATACGAGTACATTTTTGTGGTGGTCTTCATTTAATTTTAACACCACTGACGATCATCTATTATCAAACCAAAAAACACAAAAAATGGAGGCAAAACCATTGACATGGGTGTAATCACTTAATTTTCTGATTTAATAATTGAGCAACAAAAAAATTATATCAATGAGACTCATAGTGCGTCTCCCCACCATTTAAAAACCAACTACTCTAGAAGAACCCCCAATAAAAGATGACCCAAATAAAGAGACTAAAATTAAACACAAGAACAGACCAATGTTCGGAATATCTTTAAGAAACAAGGATATCCAAACATGAATATACAAAAAGCCAAAACCATTCAAAAATCAGGATACCACAACCATTAAAAGTAAAAATGAATTCCAAAAATAGAAAAACATGATAATGGAATAACTCAAATAGCGTCTTATCTGATGTAGTAGACAACAAGATGGGTCAAACCCCACCACACCCAATTATTTATCGACTATATGAAAATATTCACTTTGAGAACTATAGATGGAGCCCAAGAGTCTGGAATTATCAACTGAACCATAGCTAGGTGATAACAATCCATTATCAAAACTTCTTAATTTTGGCATATTTGAGGCCACAAAGACAAACAAAACTTTACCGAATTACAAAAAGATGGACAAGAATGAAAAAATAGACCACAATGGAATAAAAATAACTAGTTGTCTGATCATAGAAGGGAAAGAACTAGCTAGGAGACTTTTCTAGAACATGTTCATCTGGTTCACACTCATCACCATATGGAGAATGTCCAAGAGCACCAGGAGAAACCTAACTATCAACTTCCAAGGTGTGTATTATCACACTTTACTAGATGAAAGGAAATTATCCTTGAACCCTAGATAGATACACCACACAAAAAGTGGTTCTTCCAACTGGTCTATCGACACTATATCTAGATAATATGAAACTAGTTCGTTGAAATCGTCATCCCTCCCCTTCACTATCAGCTGAACTTGTAGAGCTTCCACGAGATATGGAACTTTCTTCTGCTTCACATCCTCAACAAAAAACCATGGGATGAAAGTGGCCATGAATATTTCCAAAGAAATTCCATCTCACAATATGGATGGAATGATCATCATCCACTGGTCCAATATCGATACTTCAAACAAAAATAATAAAACATGCACCCTCAAGATATCTAATGTTCCCAAAAAAACATGAAGACATTGAATCCACTTGATTACCTCTAACAAAACATAATTAATATAAAATACAAACTATGACGAAGAATATCTCAACTCCACCACATGAATAAGAGTCTGGGTAGGGCCATTGATTAGAAGAGAACCCTAAAAACCATTTGGGTCTTTCTAGGAAGAATTCTCTAAAAAACATAAAGCACAAAACCAAATAAAACTTGAACCCAAATCTTGACCAATTAAAATTTTAAACCAAATATTAAGCTCATAAAACAACACATAACAAAACTAAATAAAAAATATATAAAATATTAGATGAAAAAAACCACAAAACATCACAAGATAATCCAAGAACACTAATTTAAAAGTAACTTTTTCAAAATTCCCCCATTTTTATATTCAACTCCCCGTTTAAAGATCATTTTATACGTACCCTCTTAAACCAAAAATTCTAGTAGAAAAGATGACTTTTACCCTTTTAAAACCCATTTTTTCTCCAATAACCATTATCAAAAACCATTTCCTTCAAAAATCCTCTCAAACCAACTAAAATATATCCAAAGAGTCACCCATACCAAAATAGCTGAAATATAGATCTATTGGTCACACATACCCTGAACACATGGTTTAGTAGAACATGAAATGAGTATGTACTAACCATTATGATTATATTAAACTATGAATGTAGACTCTACTTGGTTTTCTATGCCATGTAAGCTCAACGTGTAGCAATAACTTACATATAATATTATCCCCCAATGATCAAAGGTTCATTTAAATCAAAAAACACTAACAAGACTATCCAACACCAAAAATGAAGATTCAAAACCCAAAAAACATGGTGACTTTTGTTCCATCAATACATCAATATAGAACTTCATTCTCATTGGCCTTTATCAATTCTAGAAAAAAGTACTGAAAACTATCACCTATATCAATGCTAAAAAGAGAGATGACAAAGGGTATCTTATATCAGTGCAAAAAAAGAACTATGAAAAAGAACCCTTTATCAGTGTTGTTTTTAGTACTTACATAGGGTATCCTTTATCAAGGATTTCAAATAGTGCGTAAAAGTACCCTTTAACAGTACTTTTATATAGCACTGATAAATGGTACCGTTTATTCCCACATTATTTATAGAATTGATAAAGGGTACCATTTATAAACTCCTTAATTTTTGTTCTGATAATGGGTAGACATTATAAGTTCCTTTTAGTTCTAATAATTTTTCAGAATAATAAGAAATAATTACACAAATAAATATTTTAAAAAATAATAACAATTTTTTTTAATTTAATAATCCATGAAAAATGAATAAATTGAATATATATATATAACTTATAAAAAATAATAAATCTTATATATTAAATAGCTAGACATATAAAATGAATAAAATTTAACAAAAAAATACAAATTAATAGAGAAAATTAATTATACTTTTAAACATTTTATTAAATAAATAAATGTTGATGGAAATGATTAAATTTAATATGCATATATATAGATTATAAATATTAATAATCATTATTTATTATATATATATATATATATATATATATAATTTATGAATTAAATAAAAAATAAAAAAGTAATAAATTGTAATAATTAAATAGAAAAACTAAAAATGAATAAATTACAACATTTTTTAAAAATTTAGTAATGAAACAATAACTACTAAATATTTATAAGTAATATATATATATATATATCAGTCATAAATAGTAATAAATAATATATATTAAATTAAAATATAAAAAAATTAATAAAATGTAATATTATGATACAAATAAATGTGTTATTCATTTTTACTGTTGCTTGATTTTTCAATCTAACATATATCAAATGTGTGTTACACTAATTTCACATAAATATACATTATTAAATAATTTTTGTATACAACTCACAAAATGTATTATTTAAATTAATTAAATATTATATAAAAACATACAATAAATATTTATGTAATTTATTCAAATTTGAGTAACTTTTTGAATGTCCTTATAAATGGTACATTTAATTATTAAATTTCACTATTTTTTGAAATTCATGTATTTAAGAATATATATTCATTAATAATTATAAAAATATATTTTTAAGAAAAACTTTATAAATAAATATATTTATAAATGTATATTTACTATATTTATAAATTTATAAATTTATAATTGTTATAAACAAATAAATATCATTTTTAAAAACTGTATATAATTATATATAAATAATTATATATGTATAAATAATTATCAAATTATATTAAATTTTTTAAAATAATAAATATAATATATTTATATTTATATTTATGATATACATATATATTATTGGAAATGGAGAAAGGGAAGATGACTCTCTCGTCGAACCACGATGATCTGCTCACCCTAAACCACCAATAAAACATGAATCTCAACTAGTATCTACTGATTCAGTGGAATGTTTGGAAAAAATCACATCCTACAAGGAGAATAAATGAAATCACTTCATATGAGTTAATGGGTTTCTGCTCATTTTTTTGTTTTCAGAGGACGATCTTTTACCTTTATCTTGACCATGGTCTCATAATGAATCAAAAGGAAGTGATTTATAGCCCATGTATCTACCTCATAAGCTTATATCTCAGAATGGATAAATCATTGCAAATATTTGATCATCGCTCAATGTTCATTGAGTAAAGGTATGAATCCATAGAAACTCCCCGATCCAGTTTTTTATTTAGCTTCATTTTAGGGATTTATAGATTTCATGTCTGTATCCCATGGGTGTGGTTTTTTTTAATTTCATATTTACCATCATGGAACTAAAAGGGAATGCATCGATCATAGTTTCAATCAATCTTAGGCTGGGTTTACAATGAGGTCATGAATAAAAGTTCAAATTTAATCATAATGACTTAATGTAAACTTGTGTAGAGTTTTGGATGTATATTTATAGTCTCAAAAGGGTATTATGGAATCTAGAAATACTCTTTGATATTTCATCTATTTTGTAGAACAAAAACTTCCACTGAATAGGTTAGTTTTGGAAACAATTATAGATTTTTTTGAAGTTGACTTCCAGAATACCTTGACATATAGAGTAGTAATTTCTACTCCTAATGATGAAATTAACTTGAAAATAGAGTTTGAGGATACTCCAACCTTTTGTGATTCCTTCCAGATTATTCGACACTCTAAATCCATGTGCATGAGAGATATTGTTTTCACTACATACTTGATTAGGGGTCATGATGTTTACTACTATAGGATGAAAGTAAATATTGGGAATACGAAAGTCAGAGAATATAAGATTAGTAAAAATGTTGAAGATAATATTTGACCTAATTAAAAGTCCAGAAACATAATTTATCCTAGAGAAAATTTCATTGTTGATGTGGGGTCTTCTCATCTAACCCCAAATAAAATTCATGAAGGCCTAATAAGGGATCGACATCATACCATCTTACACTAGAAAAAAAAAGAAATTTCTGAAGCTAATGAGAATGTAAAATCCCATCAATCCTAGGATGACATTACTGAAGGCAATCACTTAATAGTGTATGGTTTTTTATCCAATGATACCATGCAGAGAAGATTATCTAACATACAAGATAGTGAATAATTTGATGATAGTTAGGCTATTAGAGAGGCTAATGCCGAAGATCAAGTAGATACCAATTTAGGGAAATAACATCGAATTTTCTCTTCAACTACCTAAAAAAGGAAAGAAAAAGATAAATTTTCTACTTCTATAAAGGTCATGAGAAAAAAATGAACTTCTAGTCATGTTATTTGAAAGGTTGATTCAATAAATACCATGACCTCTAATAAATCGTCTTCTTCATTACCAGTTATTGGAATCTATTCAACCGAAATTAATGGGTATGCTGGTAAGTGAGAATGTTAGATGTAGTACATAATAGCGTTTGACTCATATTGTTTGTGTAGCATGACCTCATAAGTAACCTATGATTGAACCTATCCGATGTAATCTTATAGAAAATTATGTTTCCAATTCATCTTTATACATACCTAGATTCTCAAATACAATGGGTAAGGGAAATACCTATGTCACCCTTGAATGCAAAGATAAGTAGTTTTCGTTTACTTATCACGAAAGAGATAACATTCTATCTGGCACTAAGAGTGCCAAAACGGCCTCTATGTCTGTTTTTATGCTAATTATTCCTATTGTTGATTTATATAGTACTGATAGCATACATCTTGCAGCACAGAGAGGAATACTTGTATATGATATCCCTAGTGATGAAATTCTTTTCTCCCAATTTCATTTGACAGTAAAAAATAATCTATAAATTTTTTAATTCACCTTATAGATATCATGTGGATAATGAACACCAATCTATTAAGAAGAGGGATGTGGATCCACATGTTAACTCTCTGATGATGGGAAAAAAATATTAATTTTAGTAATCGGTTAGGCCTTGGATATAATGTGAGGCCAAACATGTTGGATTCAAATCACAATTAGTTCGAGCTTCTTACTTCAGGAATCAGTGAGGAGGACGAACAAAATGATGACCGACCATCTAGAGCAAATGAATAAGTTAATTTCATTGACAATTGACTTTCAAATGATGGATAAGGACTATGTTTGTAGGTCAAAACATGGAGAATAGGATTAAATCTTTGTGGGTGTGGTTTGCGCTCCTTGAACCATTGCATGAGCTCAAGCACTCGAGCTTTGTAGTTGTTGGATTTTTGAATGTTTGTCCTGGAATATTTTTTGTTCTTTTTTTATGTCATCCTCTATACATGTTTTATTTGAATAAAGGGTTTGTTTAGCACCACATTTTCAATATATATATATATATATATTATAAGAAGAGGTTAAAACATGAGTTTATTTAGGAAATGGGATACATTACAATGAAAATCTAGTGACATAATATACAGGGATGTACTCGGCGAGACTAGAACTCAAGACAGCACTAAGACCCACAGGGGTAGTTACCTTTGGGCATGGCACCGAGGGATATATATATATATATTTAAATTAATTTTTATATATTTATAAATAAATAATTATAAATTTAAATAATTATAAAATTATAATAGTTATTTTTAAATAATTAATAAGATTATATTTATATATATTTGTTAAAAATATATGAATAAATATATAAATTTATTTATAGTATAAAGTTATAATAACTATATTTAAATAATGAATATATTTATTATAACATCGCATAATTTACATGTATATATAAAATTGAAAATAAAGAATAATTATTAAAAAAAATAACCCGAACCACACTAGGACTGAATTGGTTTATTGTCTTTAGAAATCGGGAAACATAAAAACATGTTCATAAAACATCTACATTATCTCCCTCTTATTTCTTAAAAAATAGATTCATTTTTGAAATATATTTCTTAAAACCCTTCTTCATCACATGGGAAAAAGTATCATTTGAAAAGGCGTTCTCAAATTCTCAATAAGGGTAAACAAGGGAAATATCAATCATATCATAATCACAAGAACATAACATTTAAAAATCGTATCCGAAATATAAATGATCAGAATATCATGTCATCGGATAAATCATAAATGTGGAATGTAATACCAATATTCAATACATAAGACATTAAATATAGTGTAATACACACATAAGTATTGAAATTCATTTCATATTAGTAAAAGATCATTTTTGATACCATCATAGTTGACAATGTCCATTACAGAACATTGTTCACTTCTCGTTCTCGCAATTAATTACTGAACTAGATTTACTTTACATTTTATTCATATATATCTAATGAGATATAAATCATTACCCAGTTCATTGAAGGGATATATAGGTCCCACCAATCTCATAATATACTCATTCATACATGTTCCACAAAAACATAAATCATTTATCATAGCATAACCCATGAAATAAAATGGGTTTCATAAAAATAAATCAATCATAATACATTTAAAATAAATGTATTTCATAAAAATAATTCAATCATTAATAATATATTATCAATGTAATAATAGGGATAGAAACATAACCCTAATACATTATATATTTGAAATAATGTTGATAAAACACTTCAACTAAATTCTGGAGGAAAATGTAGTTTATTTTTTTAAAAAAGAATTCTTTTCTAAAAATGTCACACAATTTTAAAAGAAAATAATTTAGTTGAAAATATTAATAAAATAATTTATAGGAATCTTTATCCAAATAATGTTCTGTGAAACCGTAAAATTCCATTCATGCCGTATAAGATAAAAAACATTCTCCTCATACTTTTTCCGAAAAAGTCATAAAGTACCTCAAATCGATTAACAAAAAAAAAGATTCTTTTCATACCATTTAATAAAAATTCACCAATGGGTAAAATTAAAGTTACATTTTTTAGAAAAATATAAATAATATTAAATAATTAGGAAACATGGATGTGGATGATAAATAAACCCTAGTAAATATATACTTATAAACAATCTTAGATAAAAATGAGATTGAAAAATTAGCCGCTACCTATTGTGTGATATCATTAATGTGTCTGAAAATCTTTTATAATGATTTGAAAAATTTTATTGACTTATCAAAAAATAATAATCATTTTTATAATGTATTATATGATTATCTTATCTTATGTTTGTTAGTGACAATTCATTGTCACTCGTTATTAAGATATTAACTGGTTTAGGTACTTATGAATGGTTTTTCAGATAAGTTAATGTTCCCCTTATTAGTTTATAGTTAAATATTTTAAATAATTTTATTTTTATATTATATATCATATTTATTAATTCAATTCATGTATATAATCAAGGTTTAATGAAGATCAAAAACAATGAATCACATCGCAACATAGAGACGGTAGGTCGTACGTATGCACGATCAATTATATCATTCCCAAAATTGATTAATGATTTTGAAATGGATGGTGTATAATATTTTTGGATTAGTGAAATATTATAATATAATATATATTTATTATTTCCAAAATTATACCCTTCCATGTATGGTGGTGGGGAAAAATAGAATACACCACAGTGTGGAGACGGTAAGCCGTACGTACACATGCACGATGATTTAATTATTCTTAGGATAGATAGAAGGTGAAATATGGTTGTTTCATATTTATAATAAAATATCAATATATTATTTATACATATATTTCCAACTTTATAATGAAACAAATATTTAAGATGAAGTAGATGAAGAATGTTGTTTGAAAGAATCTGTAGAAGAGATTACCTCCTCCTCGACGTGCTTCCTCTAAGTATCTTCTTAGAGAACTAGAGTTCGTGTTTGAAGATGACCAGAACCTATAGAATGAATGTATGGATGTTTTAAGGAAAAAGGGTAGCTTATAGAAGATATTTAATGCTCCAAATAAAGTTATTAGGTGAGGGATGAGGTTCTCATTTAAAATTGAGGTGAGGGAAATTTTTGGAAACTCCGTAAAGAATAATTTATTTTAAAATCAAAACCTACCAAAACAACATCCTAAAAGTCCCAATAACTAATATGTGATCTCTCAATACCTGCAGAGTTTGAAACTATCCAGACTATGACTGAGTCTCATTCTCATCCTGAGAATCCTCCTTCTCATGATGTTGTTTTACATATCACTCAGACCAGTACTTGGTTTCCTCCTTCCTCTTCAATAATTTCCTCCTCTGATATTCCTAACCCACCTCATTCCTCAACAGGAAATATGCTTACTCTGGTAAGAGATGTGAAAAAGCTCCCATTAGAACAGGCCTCTGCTCATGGTAGAGAAAAAATTTGCACACTGGACAACACTGATTTAGTGAGTACTCCAATTCCTATTCCTAATCCAAATGCAGATCTGAACTCTGGTACCTCTCATAGTTCTGAAACTGATGAGAGTCATCAAAAATCAGCTTCTTTCTCAATAGTTACGAGATCCCAAAAGAAGAAGGGTTCTGTTAAATCAAAAAAAAGAAGGTTTCTAAACCAAAGCACAATCAAAAATGAATTATCACTATTGGAACTGTCAAGGAATGGCGAATAATGACACCTCCACTACACTTATAAGGTTTTTAAACACTCACAAACCTCTTCACTTTGTTATTACTGAACCTAATGTTGATTTTAAAATGAACTTCATGAGAATTGTCTCTCTTAATTATAGTTTTCTAGGATCTTGTAAAAATGGTCCTCAAGTTGACTCATTGTGGGTTATTTTCCATAATACATTAAAAAATGATAACATTATTAGATTTTCTGATCAGCAAGTTACATGTGATTACTTATGGAATGGCCAAAAAATCTTTTGCACTATGGTTTATGCCAAGAATAGATATCAGGATATGAGATCTTTATGGCTTGAACTCCTTGATATGGCAAAACCTATTCAAGATTACTAGGTTGTTTTGGGAGATTTCAATGCCTTTCTTACCCCTTCTGAAAAAATTGGGCCCTCACACCTCTCTATATCCTCCTTGGAATTTAAATCTACTATTGAAGATTGTAACATCTTTGAAATCACTCTTATTGGTTCAAAATACATGTGGTATAGAAATAATTACAATAAAAATGTTTCTAGTAAACATGACTAGGCTTTTGTCAACAGAAAGGCTCTTGATATCTGGGACAAAATATCTAGTGTAAATCTTCCTAGACTCAACTCTGATCATCATCCTATCATTGTTAGCATCCTTATAAATGATCCAAATCCTGTCATTCCATTCAAATTTAATAATGCTTGGTCTTCGAATCCTGATTGTGTCACTTTTATTTATATCACCTGGAACTCTATGAAACATCAAAATAATTATTTTGCTTATTTACACAAATTGAATGTTCTTAATCATGCTCTTAAAGGCTGGTGCAAAAATAAAAATTCCCAAATAGATTAGGATATCTCTTATCTCGAAGATGAACTCAGTCACTTCCAAACTCAAAAAACTAATTTTTATTTTAATATGGATCCTCAATTGGAAGATAATATCACTTCTAAACTTAATTCATTGCTCGTATTTAAGGACAATATTCGTAAAAAAATGTTTAGGACAAAATGGCTTACTGATGGTGATCGCAATACTAAATTTTATAATTGTCTACAAAGAATTAGAAAGGCCAGTCGTCCTCTTACTATGCTCATTCATAATGACTTTATTATTGATTCTGAAAAATCCATTACAGATCATGTTATCTCATACATTTATAAAAATTTTAATGGTCGGGATATAAATACTGATCTTAAACCTGATATTATTCCTTTAATGGTAGATGAAAGAGACAACAAGTCTCTTTTAAGAACTCCTCTTGATCATAAAATTAAAGACATTGTCTTCGGTCTAAACTCAGACAATGCTCCGGGTCCGGATGGATTCAATAATGGTTTTTTCCAAAATCATTAGGATATAATTAAAAATGATGTTTGTATCCTTGTTAAGATCTTTTTCACTCATGGATATCTTACTCATGGAATCAATGCTCAATTTTTAACCTTAATTCCTATGGTTTAGAATGCTTCTGAGATCCATCAATTCAGACCTATTGCTCTGATTAACACTATCTATAAAATCATCACTAAAATCATTGCAAATAGACTTGATCCTATCTGCAATAGAATAGTCTCCTAGAATAAATTTGGTTTTTTATAGGAAGGTCTATTCAAGACTGTATTTTTCTTTCTTCTGAATGTGCTAATATTTTAAATAAAAACACTAGAGGATGTTGTGTGGCTATCGAACTGGATATCAGAATGGCTTTTGACACAATTGGCTGGAATTTCATTTTCAAATTCCTAAAAAACTTTGGCTTCAGTGATTCCTTCATTGGTATAATTAAGACTCTTTTTCACTATGCTTATATCTCTATCCTGATTAATGGTACCCCTTGAGGTTTTTTTAATTTCTAAAAAGGTATCAGGCAGGGCGATCTGCTTTCTGCCATACACTTTTTTATTTCTGAGGATTACCTTAGCAGACTCCTCAACAATCTAGTTGATCAAAATATTATTAAGCCTATTCAAGTTTCCAGGAAATTAAATTCCCCCACCCATCTTTTATATGCTGATGATATTATTTTATTCATAAAATGGGATCAGAAAATTCTGCATGTTCTCAAGAAAGCTATATCTCACTATGAGGATATCTCTGGTCAAGCTATCTCCTGGAACAAATCGTATATCTATTTTGGTAAGAATTTTCCTGTAATAAGGAAATCGAGTATCATCACTTCTCTGGGTATTAAAGAGGGTATTTTAACTTTCTCTTACTTGGGTGTTCCAATATTTTGGGGTCGGCCCAAAGCTACCTATTTTTCTAACATCATTTCTCAAATCACAAATCAACTCTCCAGCTGGAAAGGGAAATCCCTCTCCATAGCTGGGAGAATTTGTTTAGTTATGTCGACCGATGTTTCTAAAATGGTCTATTCCCTTATGGTCTAAAAATGGCCCGTCGGTATATTCAGTAAAATTAATACTTTTATTAAAAACATCATTTGTTCTGGAAGAATTTTTAAAAATAAACTTGTTACTATACCTTGGAAATCATGCTGTAAACCCATTGCTAATGGTGGAATTGACATTAAATATTTTAAGCTTTTCAATGATGCTCTTCAGGATTGTCTTACATGGCGCATAATTAATTACACTTCTAAAGATTCTGAGTTTCTGAAACATAGATTCTTCCCTAAGCTTTAAAAGGGAATTTTAATTTCATTAGCTCTTCCATTTGGCCTTCGATCCGGGACTCTTACCATAAAATCATGCAAAATTTCAGATGGATTGTCAGTGCTAGTTTATCCATTAATTTTTGGTGTGAAAAATGGTGTTGTAATCCTCTGATATCATTGTTACCCTCTAATAATCTTCCTGAAGATACTAATCAGACTGTAAAGGAGGTCTTACAATCTCATCAATGTGATCTCCCTTATAATATTTTGAAAATTATTTATAATCATTCTTTTACTTCTGATGGTGACTTCCTTGTTTGGGAACACTCTACTAATGGAATTCTTGAATCCAAAAACTATTATAAGCATAATTTTTCTGAAAAAAATATAGTTTTTATTGGGTGAATCATTTTAACAAACCCTGGATTAAACCTTCTAGGATCACCCTTATTTGGAACATTGCCCATAATAGATTACCTATAGAAACTGGTCTGCAAATCTTTGGCATTCAACTCTGTTCTAAGTGTCGCATGTGTAATCAGCACTAGGAAGATGCCAATCATCTTTTTCTATCATGTGCGAAGGCCTCTGCCCTTTGGAATTTTAATTTTGATTTATTCAATTTCAGAAAGCTCTTTACTGACTCAATCTCCTTGTTTTTAAAAAACTGCAACAGACATGAAGCTTCTCTGCAGATTAAGAATCTGTTTCTTGCGGCAATGGCGGAACTTCTGCATGAGCTCTAGTATGTTAGAAATGATCTCATTCACAATAATCACTCTCTCAATATTAATGCAGGGAAATATCAGATTGTTTTTACGATTCATGAAGCTGTCTCAATTCAAAAAGACTGCTGCAACAACTCAGTTGGTGACTTTGAGATCCTTCGTCATCTCCATATTCCTGGAATCTTCCCAAATACTAAACGATCCTTTAAAGTGTTCTAGAAATCACCAATGCTAGGATGGATCAAAGTGAATGTTGATGGTGCATCCAAAGGAAACCCAGGCCCTGCCAGTTGTGGTTCTATCTTCAATGACTCAGTTGGCCAGTGTCAGGGTTGTTTCTATGTTGGATGTGGATACTCTTCATATCTGGAGGCGGAAATCCTTGGGTTTATTCACGCTGTTGATTTTGCGCTTCAAAGAGTTTGGAGAAATCTATGGATTGAATGTTATTCAACCACTATCATCCATGCCATCTGTAATAGAAAAATCCATCTAGCCTACACTCTTAACGCTTGTTTGATGAACTGTCTGAACTTGCTTCATGGGATTGATTATATAGTTACTCAGGCCTACCGTGAAGTGAATTTCATTGCTGATGCTCTTTCCAACAAAGGAGTTCATTAGATCATGACTTAGTTGGACTCTATTACTTCTGATTTATTATATATTTTTTTATAGAGATTGTAAAAAAATATCATCCTTTCACCTCTTGTAATCCTTTTTTGACTATCAATAAATTGTGCTTTGGTCTTTGACCAAAGCATCACCTTTTAAAAAAATAAACTTCTAAATAATTAATGGTTATAAATATTTGCATATGTTCTATTAATTTCCAAAAAAATTATATATAAAGAGAATTTTGACCATATAATTATATCATTGTAATTTGTAAATGTTTTTATGATTTTGAAATAATTAAATAAAATTTTATTTTCATAAAATATCAATACTGTCAATTTTAACCCAATTCAATTATTTGACATTAAATAAACCCAAAGAGAATAAAAATTGAAAAAATATTTTTTAATACACTCTTAAAATGTCATATTCACCTATAATATTTTTATAGAATATTAATTAGTTCATATGATATTTCTTTTAATATTTTTTAAATCCTTTGTTTTGATATTACAATTAATAAGATAATTTCAACATCACTATTCTGTCATAATTAATGGTAATTATTTAATATCTACAAAATATAAATAAATATCTATGACTTAGTTAATTTTTTTACCTTTCCATATACTATATATATAATATATTATCTCCTTGTTATTCATATATTAGAATTAATATACATATATAAAATGAGATTGTGACATTTTTTGAAATCCATTTGTTTTTATTATATTCATGTCATATTCATAGGTAAGTGGCCATTAAGTAATTACATTAAGAAATATAAATTATAATGATCATATTTAGTCATCGAATTAGATTTTTATAATTTTGAATAAAATTTTATAATATTACTTTTACCTTTAATTGCCCAATTTAGCTTTAACCAGGGTAATAATTAAAATAACCAAAGCTACAATTTATAATGCCCAAAAATAAAAGTAGCATATTAACATAATTTTGACCTACTTATTCCTAATAAGGACTAAATTTTTAAAAATCCATAATGATGAAGTTTTTGTAATTAATTTAAAATTAATCTTGTTATTGAAATGAGAAAATGAGTTCTAAAAGATAAAACCTTCTAAACCATTGAAATTGTTTTACATCTGAATTTGAAGTAAAATAAATTAAAATGACCTATATTATATTTAATTGTAAAAATATAGTATATTAATACTTTTAAATATTTAAATTATATAATTTAACCATATAAATTATTTCAATTGAAAAGTTTATTTTCAATTAAAATTTAGCATATTTTTACTATTCATCAAAACATGAAAGTTATCAATAAAATATCAGAAATTCCTTCAAAGTAAATTTTTATATCCCGCTTCCAAATAACATGTTTATTTTGTCATAAAAAATTATTAATGTGTTAAAATAATAATTTCAAATAGATTTTCAATTCAATGGTGTAAAATTATACTTTTTTTTAAAATATTGTTTATACATCAAATAGGGTTTTATTCATATCCATTGACTAATATATCCATTGGATAAATATAAAAAATATTTTATTAAGTATATAACACATATATATCACATTAATCTTTTTACAAAATCTAATTCACTGAAAAATAAAAATATCTAATTGATTAATACTTTTCATAACAAATTGATAGCCAATGAATTCAAAATTAATTTTCGTAATTTTGTAATAATTTTTCATGCTACCCTAAAAACTAGGATATAAGGGTAATTTTATAATAAGGTAATCTTCTGGTTTTCTGAAATTCATGATCACATGAAAATAAAGATAATGAAAAACAAATTATTTTAATAAAATATTGCAGAAAACATCCTGGTGTCACATTCTACCCCCATTAAATTGAATTTCTCCCTCGAAATTCATCACATGGAAACAAACAGATGAGGATACCTCTGACTCATTAAATCCTAAAGTTCCCTTTTATTTTATTAAAATTTATGGTTCCTCTCTAAAACATTATCCAAGAGAGTGGCCTTGTTTTGTAAAACTTTTTTTTGCTGCGATCAAAAATCTCTATTGGTTGTTATTCATAAGAAAGTTGTTTCTCCAGCAGTAAAACTTTTGTGATTAGTAAATGTGAAGCATCGGGTAGGTACATTCTCAAGAGTGATACATGGAACACATCATGAACATGAGAGGGATTTTTTGGAGGCTCTAACCGGTATGCTACCTTCCCAACATGATCCAGAATTTCAAATGGAATGATAAACCTTGGTCTCAACATTCCTTTCATTCCAAATGTCATTACTCTCTTCTAAAGAGATGTTCATAAGAACAAATTATCACCCACTTAAAACTATATGTATTTTCTTTAGTTGTTAGAATAGATTTTTTTCCGAATCTGAGCTATTATTATGTGTTGTTGAATAGATTTCCATTGTGAGGGGGAGATCTATTGGTGTTGAAATTCTGGGCCTTCGAATAAAAAGGGAAAGGGAATGAAAAGAATTATAAAAGGTTCTGCATCATATAGAACATTAATAATGTCTTCCTTCATTACTAACACCACAAATATTACATGAAGGATTCTCCACAGTCACTGTAAAGGCAATGAAAGAAGCCTTCATGAGGGCGAGGAATTTGATCAGATCCTCCACCACGACTTTGTAGGCAGTGAAGGAAGCATTCAAGAGTCTGAGGAACTTGACCATATCCTCCGCGACTGCCACACAGGTAGTTATTTAAGACTTCATGAGTCTAAAAAACATAAATGGATCCTCTTCAACCGCTGTAAAGGCACGGATTGAAGCTTCCGAGATTCATAGAAACGTGACAAATCTTCCTCTGATTGTGAAATGTGATTTTCATCATAGTGAATCCTTAGAGAATTGTGATTCCTAGTACATATAAATACACAGCCCACTACCACATCAAATGATTGACACCATGAACCTTCACCATATTTTCTCACAATACACAAGGAAACATTATCAATGAAAACCATTAATTAAATGAACTTTTTCAGTTATTTGAGAAATGAAAACCCAGTTTACTATTTCCCCATTTTACAACCACATCATGTGGGGATGCAGTCCAAGAAGTCTTTTATCCACCATGAAGGAAGGAGACCCATTTGGGATATCATATCATCATAAATCACTCGGTCAATATGACAATCCCCCGGGAACATATAGAATACATGCCAAAGCTAGGTTGTTATACATTGCAAAGAACCATTTTTCGCAAAGTCCCTTCATTTTTTGAATCACGAGAGCATTGAAAAAGCCCCTATATGAGATGCCTTATTATTCATGACCCCCTCTTCCATTAGGAACTCCATGAACATATGTAGTGATTTCAGGTTCCCCATGAGTGGTGCTTCATGTTGATTTTCCCTACATCATGCTTCTTCTTATAGTCAAGCTAACAATTTTTAATTCTTCTCATAGCCATGCTAACATGGACCCTTTAGTGGATAACTCCACAACCCCATTAGTATATGGAATTACTGATGACCTCCCTTATCCGATGGTTAAAGTACAGCATTTAGGTATATCCTCTGGGTGAGTATCAAGAAATCATCATCCTAAATGAAGGATGTTAAACTAACAAGTTTCCTCATCCTCAATACATGATTTAAAACTATGACCGCTCTGTGTGTGGTTAGCCCGGGATGTGTCTATGAATGATTATTACCCATGACATATCACTCTCCCTATCCCATTGTTCATTGTTACCACCTGCTTTGTTGTAGGCATCTAGATAAGCCCCAACACCCCTTGATATAGTGATCCTTGTATGATGACCATGTCCTCCTCGTACATCTGGACACCCTCACCTCTCATCAGGTCTCCCTCATGGAGTGAGTCACAATATTCATCTCCATTTCCTACTAACCACAAATAATCCCCATACAACTACTTGATAATGTAACTTTCAAGATGTGATCATCATGTCTATTTTCATCTCTTATTTCTCACTTTGAGCATGACTTCTGTGGTCATTAAGTAAGAATCGACCACGAAATCCCATTTAGGTTGCCTTAGATTTTATTCCACAAGCCTCTCATTATTAAAATACATGAAATTTGATCCATATATTCTAAATAGGGTATGTAGGAAGCCCTTATTTGGTTCAACCCTGTCACTTCTAATCATCCCACTGTTCTGACCATCTCATGTTGGTTCACTATTTTTCATGTATGATGTAAACCTATATTCCCCGATCATCTCGAATGATGTTTATCTATATGGATTAAAACTAGGTGGATTTTATCCCTTTCTTCTAGACAATGTACATAAGATGCCTCCACAAGTATAAAACCCAAACACTTGTAAACGTTGGTGTCCCCTTTGTTGGGACCCACATAATTTTTCGGCAACTTAGTGGTGTAATATAAGTTCATGGGATATCTCCATGTATAATTCCTTCAATAAATCAACACTCCTCAAACGAAGATTTTCCCTCTTACGATGGGATGTTGACCATGCATAAGCCCCAACATGTCTTTGGGCTGAGGTCCTTTGTGTAATACCTGATTCTATGCCCCATTACTAAACTACATAGTGTTTGATCATTTCACTTTTTAGGAAAGGTATTCATTAATCCTCCCTGAGGATAAATCCCAACACACTCTCCATCATGGTGTCTCCATCATGCATTTGTTCCTCGAGAAGATCATTCCTTAACCGTTTGGTTCAATTTACTTTGGGTCCCCATCCTTGTGTACATTAGCATGAAACACCTCCTTAGTTGACTCATCACCCCCATTACAGAACTACCTGAACTTTTATTCCCATCCATGGGGATATGTTGTAAACCACTTTGAGGTTCAATACCCATACCATCACTTTTAAACCGATTGTTGATTTCATCCCCATTCATTCCATCCTTCAACACATCATCGATATCCATCCTGATTTTTTCTGGGATGCCACATCCCGGAAAACTCATGCCATCCATACGGGTGGATAACAATGTGTTATCCTTAAATTATCTGTCGGTCATTGACGTTTGTGTACACACTGATTCCATTTCCCACCAATTAGAACTACATGGGTTTCTACCCCTTCCATTTAAATAGGGTATTTAGGAATCCCCTTCAAGGTTCAATCCCCACTAATTGTAACCCATGGTGTCCCCTATTAATGAACATATCCTCCTATATGATCTACCCTTTGTGGTGTCCAAATCAATCTTCACATTTTTGAAACCTCCCCTTTTTGAGACACACCATCCTGGTTTTATCTTTATTAGTAGTTATAACTCATAAATCTAGTAAAACTTCATGGTAATACCTCGTAGGGATGTATATATATGATCCACTCAAATTAGTGTTCCAATCAGTCTGATCATTATTCCCTAGATGTTAAACTCATGACAAACCCCATGCTAAATATTGGAAGCCAAGTAATGCCTCGAATAAATCCCTCTGGCATATAATTAGAAATTTTAGAAATGGTATGTATTGGGATTACACACCCTCAAGAATCCATCTAATAAGGGAAAATACAGGTGTACTATTTTTTTCAGTTTCTATACATGCTAATGATCCCCAACATGACTACTCTCCTAAATGTATGTCGTTACCTTACCTGAACCCTTGGGAATATCATGATTTGATACGGGTAAATAACCACCATCCATAAATGTATGGAACCAGGAAGAGCTTCACAAACAACATATTAATCATTAAGGGAGACCAGTACTAGGTGAAGAATTCAGAGGAGGATTCCATGGAATGAGAAATCGACATCCCCTCATCTCATTTCGGTCAAGGAGAAAACATACCTCATGAAGCGACGAATATTTCCTAGATTTGGAAAGTATGAATGACTGGATACTATCAGCTTCTCCCCATAGAAAAATGTGCAACCTAGTGAAAGATTCAGAAGTAATCCCCCAAAATGTTATTTATGAATATAATTACAATTTAATTAATTAAATATTATAAAAATTTGTTTTTATATATTTTATGAGTACTATAAATATTTATGACAACCTTTATACTCCAAAGATGAAATAAATTTGTTTAGGTATGAGTTGGTAGTGTACATGTTGTCAAAATGTATTCCAATGGAAAATCTTGATTATTACCTTCTTTGTTTTTGATATAATTTGAGCTATCGACATATGAATATATTTGGGGTGTGAAACATTAGTGTCATAATGAACATATATTTTTATTGATCTATTTATCAAGGAGAACTATAATATAATAAATTAATTTGTTTCATAGAGCTGACATGGAAGTAATAAAATTGTTGGGGAATAGGGGAGGTGGAGCCAGAGGTGGAGGTGTAGGCAGTAGTAGTGTCATATTTATAAATCAAGGAGGAGGGGTGGTATAAGAAGAGGTTGATGCCGAGGTAGAGTCTATGACAGAATATGAGATAAAGTTCTAGATAGTAAAGAGTTTTTGTTGAAAAATGTAGTAGAATGATGACCATACATAGATTCTTCTTTAGAACTATTGTTGATAATTGTTAACATCAATTTTCACTTAAGATAAAGTCCATTGTGCTAGTTTTTCAATGGCTTATTGAAAAAATATTTCTCACTAATTTGTTAAGTGATTTTATCTAGTAATATTTATTTGATATTTTTAAAAAAAAAATATACACCACATTTTCATTAAAAATGATTATAATAGGCTATAATATCTATTATCACATTCTATGTACTATAAAAAATCACTAATGTGTGAAAGAAACCCCTCACCAAGAACAAACTGAACACCCACAAAAAATAGATGCAATTTCTTACCCATGAATTATATACAGGGTAAAATAAAGTGTCTTAGAAGTAGATCTGATAGTCACCTGAGAGTAGTAAAACTCAAATTCAATAATAAAACAAGAATATAATTTTACTAAATTGTTTGAATTAATATTTGTGTAATCATACACTGAAGCAAGCATGTGTATGAGAGAACTATTAGAGGAAACCCATCATTGGGTGATCATGATCATTGAAGAAAAATAGTTTCATAGAGAATATAAAATCAAAGGAAATGAAATAACCATATGTAGAAATCATAGAAAATGCAAATACCACTACAAATTAAATCATGAAGCTCCAAAAATCCTAACAGACACCCCATTTAAAAACAATACATTATATTGATCACAAAACTATAAAAACTAAACAAATACGATTTTTTATCATCCAAATATTGATTTTTTAGTAAAGAACAATATAGTGGTTTCACTTTTTTGGCTTCTGGAATTATTTTATCTACTTGAGAATTATTTATCTGCATGATATTCTATATGAAATTTAGGTTAAATCCATCCATGCAACATTCATTATGCATGTTCATATTCATTTTGTAGATTGATTAATGTTCAAAAGCTCATTAATAAATAACTCACCATGTTTATCAATAAAAATAAATACAATATTGATATTCCATTTTTTATAAAAAATAATTATGATGTTATGTTTGAGTATCATTTTAGAGAAATTTCATTTGAATTATTTTTAAATTGACATTAATTTAAGTAAAAAATACAACTGACATAATCATAACTAAGAAAACACATTTAAATTGTTTTGGTACATTAGGAAAAAGATCCATAAGTCATTTTTTAGGTGTAGGAATCAATCACACCTCGATAAGATACACTATGGTCCCAGTGTGAGGGAAAGATTCCATTATCAATATAAAATTGACATTATTATACAAAAAAATACACACTAAAAATAATGAAAACACAATCATATTTTCTTTATAATTATGGGAAAAAATTCATTATTACTTTTTGGCATGTATCAATCAATTTCACATCAAACCCACACAAAATGAGACTTGTATGACTCAAAGTGTGTGTTTTCTATTTAACATGACATTTTAGTAAAAATAGATGTTGCATATACAAAAATATGGAAACACGTTAGGATTCATTTGGTAAATTTGTGAAAGGATTCAATAGTCATTTTTGATATGTAGGAATTAGCTGCCCCTCAATATGATGCATTGTGCCAATTGCATAAATAAAAGTGTATTTTTATAGAAAATTGAAATTAATTTTGGTAGAAAGGACAACTGATATACTGAAAAACTGAGAAAAAACATTATGATTGTTTTAGTAATTTAGAAAAACGATCCATAAGTCATTTCTGAAATGTTGGTATCATCTTTTGTAATAACCCAATGGTTTATTAACAAAAAATACCATTATTATAGTTATTTCATATTTTATAAATCACACTAAATCAATGAATGAAAACAATATAAACCTTATAAATGAAGAATGAATTAAATAATTAGTATTTCTATCACCTAAGGAACCCATACCAATGAAATATTTACATGAACATCGGATTAGAAATATCACCATTACGAATAGTAAACTAGAAAATGGAATAGTATCTTCTCCTATGAAAGTATAAATAAAATTTAAGCATATTATAAATGGAAATATGATATAATTATATCATAAGATAAGTAAATACATGTTTTAAAAATTATTAATTAAGAGTATGTATATTTATATTTAATAAAATTTTAATTAATTTTTTTATGATTAATTTAATAAATTAAAATAAAATTTATCTTCATATTATACATTAATAAAATAATATTTTTTTAATGATTCTATGATATTTTTATATGAAATTAATTAATTTTTCAAAATGTTATAAAACCAGTTATAATTTTAAAATCTATAATTATTGAGTAAATGTTGATTTAATTTAAAACTAAATTTCCTATATTTAGAATTTTTTTTCATGAAAAGAGTTTGTTTTTTAATTCTACACAAAAAAATGGTTAGGATGAAAATTTTGGATTTTTCAATACTAGTTGAATTTTTGGTGAATAGTAAAATGTGATAATTTTTTCATAAATGCTACACACAATAATTATGTAGTCATATACGATATAAGGATTATGTAAGACCAATATTTAGAAATATAATTCATTATTTTATTATATATTATGAAAAATGTAAATCTATTTATAGTTTTGTGCTGAAATAATAAAAAAATTATAAAATAATGAGAAAACACCTCCTTTTTCACAATCAACACCTTCCCTCACCACCTCTTTTCTTTACAACTCTCAAGACTTGAGAGTTTTCCAAATTCGGATCAAATATCTCCCCAATATCCTCCCCCAGGTAAAAGATATTTTTATAAAAAAATACCAAAACAAATCCCCTAAGGGGGATCTTTAGATGAAGGAATCAATAGGTAAAACCCTCTTCCTTTTCTTTTATTTTTTTTAAGTTAGTTTCTTTTATTTTTCTCACCTCAAATCCACTCATTGAAGTGGTATGATAACTCCCATGCCTCAAATATACAGGAATTTTATTATTCTTGTGTAATCAACAATCATTGAACCCATATCCTCTCCATTTTATTCAAGTAATGAAAACATCATTCATGGGGTGTTAATTTATTGCATTCAAGGACGTCAATGTTTTCAATTTTCATTAATTCTTAAAATTTTGGTCAAAAATCCATTAATAAGATTAAACCAAATTATAATATATTTATTATATAATATTTAATGTTCTTGAATAATTATATAATCATTAGGTTAATTATTAAACAAAATTAGTTCGTTGTGGTTGAAAAATGCCCAAAATAATCCAAATGATTGTCAAAAAATTTATATCTAATGATTAATCCTCACACAAAATAACCAAAATGAAGTATATGATCCATTAACCTAATGTGTATTAATTAATAATTCATAAGATAAATTATTTACTCATTTTTTCATTTTTTATGAACACCATTATTTTTATATAAGCTAATGGGCCATGAAACCAATGAAAACAAGCACTCCTGAATGATGAAATTGATAGTTATAACTCATAAAAAATGATATAAAATAAATTAATAAAATTTTAATAAATAAATTACATGTAGAAAATATTCTATAATTATTAATTAATTAATATAATTTTATTATTCTTGACATTAAAATCATGTACAAAATCGTTTCAGACATAAGGTAAGAGATTCTACACGAACATTAATTTTTTCCTTTGAGTTACACTTTCTACCTCTATAACCTAATGTAACTCTTCCATATTATTATATAATTCTTCTAAATTATATTTCTATATTACAAACTCATGTATGTTGATCATAGAATCCTTTATTTTTCTTGGTATACATATTTTAATAATGTGTGCAACTCATTTCTTCCTGAAAAGCAAACCCGATTTAAGAGAACATCCCAAATTCTTACACATTTACAAGTGCCATCCATAATTATTTTTAATCCATAATTTTTTTATAAAATCACCATTTTATTATGAAATATATATTGTTTCATTTCTTTTTTATATTAATGATTATTCCCAGTTCTACATTAAATTCTACAAAATATTTTCAAAAAACACCACAAAAATGTTTTTTTCAAACGTTTCCTAAACCCAATTTTATATATATTCTCACTTTGGCTTGCCATCCATTATCATGATATATGCCTAGTTTCTCTTATTAATGTACATCTATTATTTAAATCCATTTTCATGGACACCATTATGATATTCCTTTTCGTTAAGCCTTTTGAAATTACTATGACACCCAATTCATTCCATAGGTAAACCTTAAAGTTGATTCCTTATGTTTGATTATTTGATTGGCACCAAAAATAATGAACATGTTATAATGGTTTCTTCTGGATAGTTATCTAATTAATTGATAAATTTTTAGTCTCATGAGATTTTATGTGCAACTATCTTGGTGGGTATCTTATACACATGCTCTATATGCAACAATCTTGGTGGTTAGCCTTGACCCATGCTCCCCCATGTGAAGTAACCCTTGACTCTTGCTAATGTCATATTTTATTTCACTTCCCCATTAATATGATTACATGATCATATTATCCTATGTAATATATGTTATGATTTCATGTGTTTAATAATGATTCATGTCATTTTATATGATTTAGTTACGCCTTCTAACCCATATGATAAGATTTATTTTAATGTTAGTTTCCTTACTGGGAAATTTAGGTCATCCAATTTTTCATGTTATCATGAGGAAATACTATAAATATGTATGGGGTCAATTAATTTTATGATATCATAATTGATGATAAATAATTAAATATTTTATTTAGCCCCATGCTTTCAGTTTTATGTAAATTTTCTTCTAATGACACTAGACTTTACAATCATTGGATTGAAATTTTTTAAATTGTTTTTTTAAAACAACTATGTAGTAATATTTCTATAATTATATGGTCACTATATTTTGTTTTAGAGTTTGTAATAGTTATTTTTGAAGATTATTAATAGAGCACATTAGTATGAACCCCGTGGATAAAACTAATTCTATGAAAAAATCCCTAAATTTTGGTTAGTATAGAGTAAATGGTTTATCACAAAAAATACATCACTATCAATATACTAAAAGCGGGAATTATTCTAGAACATTTTTACCTAGGATTAATAACTCCAACATGGTGTTCTAGGCCTGACATAGGTTAACCTGATACAAGACAATGAGCCTTACATTTCATATGTTTTGACACTCTTGAGGGATATGCTTTAGTAAATTAATATACTAATTATGAACCATTATGAAGGGAAAAAAGAATTACCATAATAATATAGGATAAGAAATAAGCCTTGGATTATCTAGATTTTATCATAGGAATTACAAGTTAGGATATCCATTTCCTTTAATATTTTCTCCTTTTTATGTTCAATGATTCTTTTTAAAAATTTATTAGATATGTAATCAAACCCCCTAATTGAACATGATTTTTCATAGTTAATGGTTGGAAAAATATGAACAAAATCCAATAATCAATGTGATATGAAATGGATAAATTCTTCTAATGATATTGCAAATATGATTAGAATGGGTGCACAAAAATTCATGACAGTACTAGCTCAACTAGATCAAGTTATGAAAAATTACGTGAATCGCATGGAATGCCATCCTTCTCCTAAGAGGGAACATGTTTCCATAAAATCATTAATATGGAAAAGGCCTCCTATTTTTAGTGGATCTTCCAATACGATCCTCAGGGAATAATGGTTTAAATCCATTGATATGATATTCTCATTCTTCAAGTTATCATAAGAGGAGAAAAATGTTCAAATAGTGTGTCATTTTGTTAGGGAAGCTAATCATTTGTGGACACCAATAAAAAACTAAGTCCATGGGGGAAATTGATTATATAGATTTCAATGATATTATAAAAATTATTTTCAATAAATAATTTTTTGAAATCTAATATATCATGATCGAAAGAGAGTAAATCGTACTTAATAAAATGTAAGATGTGTATATCAGGGCGTATGAAGTGAAATTTACAAGGATTACAAGATAAACCTATAGCTATGTCATGAAAAATGAATGAAATGTGGATCGCATATTTAGTGGAATAAATATGAGTATATGAAAATAATTAGACATTTGAGACTTTTATATTTATTATGATATTTTCTATTGGGTCTTTAAGGTTGAAATGATGGTTGGAAACTCTCAGTGGTCTCATGGGCCTTGTAAAAAAATAGTAAAATAGATTCCATTATGGGTAGATCTGAAAACAAATACCATGATTAAATGAAATCCTAATATAATATGTGTCTAAATTGTGAGAATAAACATCCTAGAAACTCTCTAAAAGGGATAATGATATTATTCAAATGTGGAATAATGCGACATACAACTATGAACTTCTAAAGGGATTTGAATAATTCTACTAATGTTGAATAAGAAAAGAAGGATCATATTATCATTAAGTATAAAGTGTGTTGGTAAATCATGATGTAAGATTAAAATTTTTCAAAACAATTCTCTAATCCAAGGACTTCATAAGAAATAAATAAAAATATCTAAGGAAACAAGGAAGGGAATGTGTTATCACTATTATTGAGGTGGACCCGAAGAATGATGTGGTGATAGGTACACTAGTTATTCATTTAATAACAGAGAAAATATTATTTGATACTTGTTCTACACATTATTTCATATAATTCGTTTTTATAAGAACTATTAAAACAAGACCTCTAAATATGAGGGTTGAGTTAACTGTGAGAACATCAAATGGGGAAATTATTTTATCCAATGTATATAAATCATGACCAATTAATGTTTCTGGATGGAAACTCTTCAAAAATATATTCTAAATTCATTTGTTATAGTTCAATTCTAGATTGGGTAGGGATTGGATGTTCTTTTACAAAGCTAACTTCCACTGTCGGGAAACTAAAATCACTATTTACATCTTCAATAATCCTCAAATTCTATATAAGTGAATGGAAAAGTATGATTATACATTACAGTAATTTTATAATGGGTGAATATTACTAAATTATAAAAAATAAAATTTTCATCAAATGATTGAGATAATATAGAGAATCATGCTAGATGACATGCCCATTGTAAGGGACAACACTAATGTATTCTGCAAAGAGATTCATGGTCTTCCTCATAAACGATTGGTTGATTTCTTAAATTATCTTATTCTAAGATATCTATGTGTATAAAATAATCCTTATAAAATGGATACCATTGTGCTGGAATAACTAAATAATTAGTTACATGAGAATCTAGAAAATGGTTTTATACACCCTAGTGATTTACCATGTGGTGAACCAGTCCTCTTTGTAAAGAATAAAGATAGATAAATATGCCTTTACATTAATTATTGTGAACATAATATAACCAAATTAATGAAAAATTATCCCCTATCATAGATTGATGACTTATTTGACCAACTATGTGGGTTCAACTATTTCTCAGTGGTGGACCTTCAGTCAAGATATAACCAATTAAAGTTAAAGAATGAAGAAATTCCCAAGAGTACATTTCAAATAAGGTATGAACACTATGAGATCATAGGGATTACCTTAATACTCACTAATTCTATTGGAATATTGATGGATTTAATGAATAGAGTCTTATTATATTACCTTGAAAAGTTTGTGGTAGTATTTATTGATTGTATTCTAATATAATCCACAAGCAAATAAGAATATAAGGAGCATTTTAATACTATACTAATGAATTTTAGAATGAATAATCTTTATGAAAATTTCAATAAATTTCAATTATGGATAAAGGGATTATCATTATAGGGTTATGTTGTTAATAATAATGGAATATCAATAAAACCATCCAAAATAAATAAATTTGATGATTGGCCTAGGACAGCATTTGTAACAAATATCTGTAGTTTACTTGGTCTATCTGGGTATTGAAGTTAATTTTTGAAATTATTGATATGATTTGTATACCCATATATGCTAACATGGAAGGGAGAAAAATTTTCATTGACTAGTGAATGTTATGCATGCATTAATGAGTTGAGAAGGAGGATTACCACAAAACAATTTCTCACACATCCGAAAAGAGGGGAAATATTTCTGGTATATAGTGTTGCATAAAAGACATGGTCATGTTATTTACTAATGAAAAATGATAAACTGATATCATATTCTTAAAAGACGTTGAAAATAAATGTGAAAAATTACCCTACACATGATCTAGATTTGGTAGTTGTGCTCTTTTATTGGAAACTCTTGGGAAATTATCACTATGGGGTTTAGTGAGATATATATATAGATCACAAGACTCTAAAATATATATTCACATAGAAGGAGATTAATACGTGTGAATATAGTTTAATCTCATCAATGATTATGACATCTCATTCCAATTCCAACCTGGTAAAGCAAATAATTTTGTAGTTTCTCTATGTAGAAATGATCATGCATCGTTATAAATTTATAGAATTAAGAAGGATATAATCTCCATATATTTTAAAATTATTGGACATGTGAATTATTATTGAAGGGACATCATAAATACTTTATAAAATGATCAATTAACCATTCTTTATAGGGAAAATAAAGGATTTATAATGAAATGATGTTGAAATCCCAAAGGAAGTAGAAGCTAAGATAAAGTAGAAATCATTAGATTGTAAAATTAATGAAGGATCTATAAGAATTGTCTCAAGACTGTGTCCACCATCATATATAGAGAAATTATTGGATCATTTAAATTATGAATATAGATCAACCTTCCCTATTCACCAATGGATCATAAAGATGTTTCATGATCTCTAATAGAAAAACTTGTTTGACAATAAGAAGAATGATATTGCGAAGTATACATCAATGCTACTGGTATGCCCGCAAGTGAATTATGAAAGGAAATAGTTGAATGTAATGATGAAACCACTGCACATACCAAAATTAAGGTGGGAGAAAATTACCATGGACTTTTTCACTCGACATTCAAGGAAATCTATGGTAAAAAATGCAATATTGGATGTTGTGGATTTTATTATAAAGATAGTTCACATTATCTCAATTTAAGAGGAATTATCACTTGATAAACCTGGATAGATATACTTCAAAGAAGCTGTAATGGTTCAAGGACTACCATTATCCCTTTCATGTAATCGAGATCTGAGATTCAACTCAATGTTCTGGAAAATTATCCAAAATTCTCTTAGTACTATGTAAAACATCAGTAAATTAAATTATCATCAAACTGATGGCCAATCTGAGAAAACTATTCAAAAACTCGAATACATGTTCAGAGTGGGTTCTATGGACTTCAATGTAGGATGAGAATAATGTCTCCCTCTGTCCATATTATTTTCCAATAATGGTCTCAACTAAAGCATCCAAATTGTTTCATTTGAAGCCCTTTATCAGAAAATATGTTGAACCCTAACACACTACGATGAAGTTGGCGAGTGCATGTTTTCAGAACCAATGTGGTCAATGAAATGGTGGAATAGGTGCAAACCATTCAGTAACACATTATGGTAGAACAAATTTGATAGGAGAGTTATTCAGAAAATCATTGATAGGAAAACAATTTTAAGGCCTGAGACATGGTATTCTTACACATATATCCATGGAATACATTAATGAGATTTGGGATGAAAGGAAAGCCAAGTCCTAGGTAAATTAGACTCTTTAAGATCCTTGATCATGTTAAGGCTATGTCCTATCGAATATAAATTATAACAAATATATCTCAAGTACACAATTTATTCCATGTTTTTCTCTTCAAAAATTATATTCCAAATCTATCACATGTATTAAATTATTAGGTGTAACAGTTGGAAAATGATATCTCTTACGAGGAACAACCAGTGAGAATGTGGGATTCTAGAGATAATGTTCTTCTCAACAAGTCCACTCACCTTGTCAAATTAATTTTTCAGAACCATAAGCATGAAGAAGAAATGTAGGATCCATATCAAGAGATAAAAGATAAATATCCACAATTTTTTCACCATAGTGTGAAAAATAAAATTTCAAATGTTATATTTCATTAGGGGGGAGAAAAAAGAAAACCATCGTTTTATTAATTTAAATCACATTCTTATAAATATTTCCTATAGTATAAATCACATTAATTCTCTCAAAGAATACAATAAAATATTTATAAATTAAGAATTAATGAAATAATAAGTACTTATATAAGTTAAGGAACCTATACTGATGAAATAGTAACATGAAATTTGGAATAGTAGTGTGATCCTTATGAATAGTAAAACAATCAACGAAATAAAAAAAATACATATTAAACTATAAATAAAATTTAATAACCTTATAATTAGTGAAATAATATAATTATATCATAAAATTAGTAAATAAGTGTTTTAAAAATTAATAATTATGTGGTGGTATTTATTTACGTCTTAAATATTTAATTACAATGTTTTCGATTAAATTAATAATTTTAATGAAAATTTATTTTCATTAAATGTATTAATAATTTAATATTTTTTATCTTTTAATTTTATGATAATTTTCTTATACCTTAATTAATTATTCAACGTTTTATAAAAGTAGTTATTATTTTAAAATCTCTATTTCTTGAGAAAATGATGATTTTATTTAAAAGATAAAATTCTAATCATTAGAAAATTATTTTCATAAAATGAAGTCAATTTTGGAATTCTAAATATCAAAAAAAATTATATTTATTTTTGTGGATTTTTCAATAATACCTAAATTTTTCTGAATAGTAAAATATGATGATTTATAATAAAAGCTAAATACATGAATTATGAAATCATAAATGATTTAATAATTATGTATGCCCAAAATATGGAACTATACATTAATATTTTATAATATTTGATTATAATTAACAAAATCATCATATTCATTGGAAAAATAATAAATTAATGAGAAAACACATCCCTCGTCCACTATCAATACCAACCCTCACCAACTCTACTTCTCACAACTCTCATGACCTGTGACATGTCCAAATTCTACTCAAATATCATTCCAATACCCTAACCCATGTACAAGAGTTATTTATCTTAAAAAATACAAAAAATAATCCCTTAAGGAGGTTCTCAATAAGAAATAATCAAGATGTAAAACCCTCTTCCATTCCGTTGAAATTCAGTGATAAGTTACTTTCTTTTCTTTCTCTCTCCTCACCTCCCTTCATATAGATGGTATGATATATTTTGTACCTTGAATATTCTGGAATATTATTATTCTATTTGAATAATCAATGATTAAATTCATCTCCTCTCACTTTTATTCATGTAATCAATATATTGTTCATGAGGTTTTAATTTATTTCCCCCAAGGACAAAAATGTTTTCAATTACCATTAATGCCTTCAAGGATGGTCATAAAACAGTTTACATGGTTATTCAAAATTATAATATATGTATTATATCTTCTGTAATTTCATGCATTCATTATATAAAATTATTTTAATTGATACAACAAAACAAGCTTGTTTTGAGGGAAAACCACCCCAAATAATCCAAATGATTATCAATAACTTCAAATCTAATGCATCATCCTCACAGAAAAAAAATTAATTATATTATCTTTTAACATTTTTGATGTTCATTTATAACATATAAATTCAATTATTCATTTCTATTTACAATTTAGAAGAAAATCAGCTCGTTTATTGAAGCGAACCGATCATGAAAATAAATAAACCAAGCACTCCCGAACTATGAAATTTAACACTATAACTCATCAGAAATTCCATCAATGAACTCAATAAAAATATAATAAAGCAACTAAATGTATATAAGGTTATTTACTTATTAATTAATTAATCTATTCTTATAATTTACGGAATTAATAATAGGTTTAGAATTTTTTTAGACATAAGGTAAGGGATTCTATCTAAACCTACATTTTCTCCTTCGAGTTACTCTTCCTATCTAATTAATCTAAGGAAAACTTTTTTTATTTTATATACTTGTAAAATATTATTATATGTTCAAAAAAATATGTCTCTAGATCTTTTCATGCATATTTTTCTTGGATATACATGTTTTATTATGTTTGCTTATCATTTCTGCCCGAAATGTAAGCCCGATTGAAGGGAACGTCCAAAAGGCTTACCCATTTTCAAGTTCACTCCATAATACATTTTATGACACCATTATTTTTATAAAATAAAAAACTTGATTATTATTCCATATTCAAATTTAAATTATCTTTAATATTTTTAGCAAACCATAAAAAATGTATTATTTATAATGTTTCATAAAAACCGTTTTTATATGTCTTCACCATGGCTGGACATCCCTTATCATGATCTATGAATAATTGCAATTATTAATGTCTAAATATGATTCAAATCCATTATTTCATGGATATTATAGTGGTTTTTCATTTTGAAAACCCTTTTGACTTGATTATGATTCCTAATTCATTACTTTCGTAAACATTATGTTTTATTAATTATGAATGATTATTTATATTGAAAAAATTATCATGAACATTTTATTATTGGTTCACCCAGATATTTCACCAATGAATTGGGTAGTGTTTAGTCTCATAATACATCATGTGCTTGGATTTGGGTGGTTATGCCTGACGTGTGCTCCATGTTCAATGATTATGGCTGTTAGCCTTGACTTTTTCTCCTCCTAGTGCAATGAGCCAGGACTCTTTCTAAAGTCATTTATTGTGAATATTCAAAATTAATATTATTCCATGATTATTTGATCACATGTTCTATATGATGTGTTTATGTTTTATTAACAATGTTCTATGCTTATTTATCTCTTTATGTAATGCATTATTACCCATATACTATAGTTTTTTTATGTATTATTACCTTACATGGATTTTAGCCCATAATTTTTTTCTTGTTATCCCTAGGTAATCCTATGTATAAGTAAAGCCTCAATGGATTTGAATGGATCATAATTGATGATAAGTAAATAGATGTTTTATTTAGTCTCATGTTTTCAATTTTATGTACTCCGTCTTCCATATATGCTAGAATTTATGATCCCCAAATTTTAATTTTATAGTTAATTTTGTTTATAATTATATAATAATATATAAAAAATTACAAGGTCACAATTTCCTCAACTCAATCCAATACACGATATGACCATTATGAATCAAAATGTCTATTAATCATTTATAGGTGACTCTTCAATAATAAAAAAGTGTTACTCACTAAAAACCATACAAATGAACCCATATTTTATAGATAATTTATGAAAATGATTAATATTTATGTTTTTATATGTAAGAATTAATATCACACAAATACAACACATGATGTGACATGTTTGACTCAATGTTCATGATTCCATTTTTAAATGAAATTATAATAAAAAACAAAAGTGTAAATCTCAAAACTGAGGAAAGAAATTCAAATTGATTTTATAATTATTATAATTGTCCATTTTTAATTTTGGATATGATAAAATCATCATAATCTTAATAAGATGCACAGTGTGACTTGTATGACTCAATGTGTGTCTCATTATTTAAAATTTGCATTTATTTTAGTAAAAAAGAAAACCAACACACTCAAAACTAAGAGAACACATTCATATTGTTTCATATCTTTTGGAAAATGATATATTATTTATTTTGACATGAAGTAATTATAATTACCTAAATCTAATATACTATTTTCCATACATGACTATAATTGTTCATTATCATTTTAAAATTTGAATTTTAATAACAAAATGTATCACTTTGTAAAAATTGAGAAATTTTTCTCAGAATGTCTTGATAAATTAGGAAAATTATTCAAAACTCATTTAAGATGTGTAGGAATTAGTCTCCTATAAAACACACACATGATGCATCCTGTATGACTCATTGTTCATGTTTCAACTTTAAAATTTCATTTTAGTAAAAAACAGAAGTGGAATACTCAAAAATGGGGAAGAACATTCCAATTATTTTGATAATTTAGGAAAGATATCCTTAATATATTATGGATGTGTAAGAATTATCTGAACCTTAATTTGATGAACAGTGGCACTGGTATGACTCCATGTGTGTCATTTAATTCAAAATTGACCATTATTTTAGTAGAAATTCAACTTACTTATTCAAAAATGAGAAAACACATCAAATTGATTTTTGAATTTAAGAAAATTATCCATAATTCATTTATAGCGTTTATTAATCATCTATACCTCAATCCAACACACGATGTGACTAGTATGACTCAAACTACCGCTATTAGTTAAAAATTGATATTTTAATAAAAAAGTGTCACTAATAGAAAACCAAGAAAACTCTCTTTTAATTTTTTTGTTAATTTAGACAGAAAATTCATAACTCACTTTTTTCATTTAATAATTAGTCTCAAATCCAACTCATACATAATCTGACTTGCCTAAATTATATTGCATGTTTCTTGTTTAAATTGACCTTATAGTAAAAAATAAAAGCGGCATACTCAAAACCAAGAAAACACATTTATATATTTTTCATACGTTAGTAAACTGATACATATGTCATCTGGGATGTTTAAGAATCATCTACATCTCAATCTGCTGCATAGTCTGACTGGTATGACTACAACTGCATAATTTCATTCAAAGATGACATTAATTTTAGTAAAAATGAGAACTCACAAAATTAAAATAAAAAATTTCAATCATATTATTTTGGTACTTTTTTTATGAGATAAATATATCATTTTTGATGTGTAAGAAATTTCCACATCTCAATTTGATACATGATGTTATATGTAAGACTAATTATGTCCATTAATTGTTTAAAATGTATTTTTTTTTCCAAAGAAGTTACAGTCCCTAAAATCTTATAAAACACACTCATATTGTCAAGATAATTTAGAAAAATCTTTAATAATTAATCATTTTATTTATAAGAATTAGTTTCATTTAAAACACACATGCGATATGACATGTATGACTCAAAGTGTGTGTCTCTAGTTTAAAATGACATTTTACGATGAAAACTACCAGTGGCATACTCAAAATAGAGGAAACACAGTCAGATTGTTTTAATATATTAGAAAAATGATCCATATGTGATTTGGGACATGAAAAAATCATACACACAACAATTTGATGAATTGTAAGACCATTATGACTATATCTACATCTTTTCTATATACATGTGTCATTTTAGCTTAAAAAGAGCAGTAGATCCCAAAAAACTAAGCAAATGAGCCTAGATTGCTTTCATAGAATTTTTATACTATTACTTAATTATTTCCCATATAATTTTATTTTATAATTATTTTGTTAATTTTTATATAGATAAAGCATAGATATGAATATTATATGGAATGTGATATGAAGAAATCAACCTCAATAGATTCTGATACATAGTGTTTTTTGTATGGATGGATGTTTTTATTGAATTTAACAGTTCATATTATGTTTATTTCTTTATATTATTACCAATATAAGAATATATTTTTTGTATTGTTACCTTAATTTTCTCAGTTAAGGGTGGATTTTTCATTTATTTAGGTTTAATTTTTGTCTATAGTCGTGTTTTTTTCATTGTATTTTTGTTGGAAGATTTTTTTACTTTGAATTATTTATTTTATCTAATTTTGATAATTTTTGGTGTTTTTTCTGGTGCTGCAGTGTGTTGGGAAATAAAATTATAGTATTAACCTATATTAGTGATTAATAAATATATTGATAAGTGTTTTCTTTTATTAGTTTTTTTCCAACACTGATAAAAACATTGGCCTTTTAACCATTTTTTGCTAGCTAGCACATTTTTAATGTTGATAAATGCTTAATATAACATTGTTAAGTGCATCTTTTATAGTAGTTCATCATTAGTGGAAGTGACTTGGAACAGACCCACGACATACCAACTGAGCCCTAATAGTCTTATCTATTATCTACTTTACATACAAAATAAAAATTCCTCCTCTAATACATTATTACAATGATCCAACCTTGGTCATCCTTATGTTGGTCACCTGAGGCAGTCAGTGAAAAGTCCTGAGTGGCATTCATGGTCTAATTGGGTTGGAAACTACTTTAGTAATCAATAATTGTCAATTTTTAATGATTTATATAATAAAAATTGATAAACAAATAAATAAAAATAGGCCACGAAAATAGAACTAGAAGAGGAAAAGAAATAAAACCAAACTTACCTCCATGTGGCCCCATATGATACCCAAAACCACTGAACCAACATTACTCTACAATGAATGAGTTTGGGATGGAAAACACCCTATAATCAAAAAAAATTCTATACTCATGTGTATTAATACTCATCAGGCATGCTCAAATAAACAATTACTGAAGTGATACCATAAAAAATTAAACCAAGTCATTCCATTTTGATAATATGTCATATAAAATTATGGTCTAAAATTATTTTCAGAAAATAGCTAAATGATTCCATTTTTACGAAAAAACCACTTTTTATTACATTTTCAAAATATTTTTCAAATCATAATATATTTTCAATAAATCATTTACAAGATGGAGAAAGATAATAAAACAAGAGTCCCAGAAAGAAAAAAAATCCACATATACCAGAAAATAAAGCAATCAAAATATGATTTTTCATAATTCAATAATGTAAAGGAAATTAAGAAATGATATTCTAAAAAAATACCATAGAAAAATCATGTCAATCGATAGAAATAACTATAATAAATCATTAATTTTATAGTGTTATTAGGTTCTTTGGATCCTCACAAACATGGTGGTAAATACACACAATACCCACAAGCATCCTCAAGCCCCAACCACTATTGGGGAATCACATCACAAGGTCTAGTGGTCAATAATAAACACCATGAACATTTGTTTAGATGGTGTTGTAATGTAGATCATGCTAGGGGAACTGAGCCTCCTCCATATCAATCATCCTATAATATATAAACTAGTTTTGCTATAGGTATCTAGGTTCCCATGTTCCCCATTCAAATATCTACATCAAGAGTAATCCCTTTACATACAATCACAACAATTCACCAACCTCTTCACTGGGAACTTATCACACATAAAACACATTTAAGATAAACATTATATTTCTAATTCAAGGGGAATGCGTCAAGAGTGGTTTTCCTCTTCCCCAATTCATTTCCAAGGATACCACATGACTTCACCATTTTAAAAGGAATACCTCCAAATTATAAAATACTAATTCCCAATGCTTTTGAGTTCAAAACCATGGCGTAGAACAATTGGAAAATCATGGAATCACACATTTAAAAAAAACATGAAAACATGATTAAACAAGGAATTACATATTGAAATATTAGATACATCATGTGAAAATTTTAAAATACCATTTTGAAGAGACACACGAATTTCAAAAAACATATTCAAACAACATAATATTTAATATTATTTTTAAATCATTCATGAAATTAATGAATTCAATTAATGGTATCAGAATTAGAGAAACTACAAAAATATGTGATAATTTTGAGGATGGAAAATAAAAAATTAGCCTTTTTGAATTTCACATATACAAAAAGACACCAAGATTCAATATACATATTAAAATTACCATAAATGAATGTGTTTTCAGGGATCCTTACATATATTCCTAAAGTTTTATATAAAGGTAATCCCAATGAATAAATCCCTACACATACACACATGTAAAATTATATATATACCCCTTAATCCATTGAACAAACTACCATTACAGTGAGGAAATATGTTCAAGGAGGATATATACAAATACAAACTTATATATACATACCTATATATATGTGTCTGTACAAGAATTCAAGGATCTATAATTCACTCCAATAAATCAAGAGGAAACCAAATTCTAAAAATACCCCTAAATAAAATTCGAAAAAACAAATACGGAAGAAGAAACCAACATCAATATATGGTGGGAGAAAATAAGGAGTCCAATATTATTCATCATTAGAAGGAGATTCTGAAACACTCTCGAAGCTACACCTTGAGGCCCACAACATTCCTTAATAATGGAATAAAACCAAAAGAACCAAGAAAACCCTTGACAAAGGTTTTTTCCAATCAAAACATGATTATGAGAAGAGGAAAAATGTAGATCAAAGTTAGGTGGAGGGATAATGATGAATTACCTCAGAGATTTAACAATAAAACCCCAAAACAATGAAATAAAATCAGCATGTAGAAGAGGGAGACAATATAAAGGATAACATGCTTGGATGGTGAAAAGAGGGGGGTGGCATCAGGTGAGACACAAGGAGAAGGGTAGGTGTGTAAAATACTAATGGTAAGAATGAATAAATTATAATATAGCAGAAGAATGAACTTGTTTAAACAAGAATACTTTCACAGTTTTCGAGATCATGATCCAAATATTTGTTGGCCATTTCCTTTCAGACACCACCATCATACTGTTTCCTATAAGAGGCCACATTGTTTGGAAATAACACATTCGTTACACAAATCACACCCTAAGACCTTATACAGTCTCTGGGGATCTTCACATGGTTAAAAAATCATGTAGAAGATATGAAAAAACACAATAAAATGATTGACCCCAGCTGTATAGGCACCGCATGAGTACTCATAACCATTTAGGATGACCATACAGTAGAAAACAACCCCTAAAAATGTAAATTTCATCTCTCCAATAATGATAACTCATGCTCACGCAAGCACTGAATAAAATAAGTCCAATAATAAATAAAATAAAAGTGATATGTTGGGTCAGGGTTTGACAATGAATCATCCTCCAATATATGGTCATACCGATATGATAATTCAAACCCTATAGAATTGGTCTATATCTTTCTATCTATAATTCAAAGGTGGGTGGTATCAACTCTTTCCTCGATTATAGTTGTAATACAAAAATATTGTTCACTCATGAATTTTGATGGATCCTGAAGAATCTATCTATTTAATGAAATATATAACTGAAATATGCTGATATGATGCTGGGTAAATAAATAAATAATGACTTGAGTAAGTTGAGTAAATGTAACTGAAATTCATATCCATTAAACAATACATCAATACATCTTTTAGTCAATAGAAATGTGATGGTAGAAATCATCATCATGATCTGGAGTCTGATGTTGGCGAAATGATTTTACTGTAAATTTATTAATGGAATATTGTTATGAGATATAGGAATAAATGAAATCACATCCCCGTGAATATTTTACCTTTTATGATTATTAATAATGATGGGCTGGTTACTCATTGTCTGAAAGTTACACTGAACCTTTCTCATGTATATTATGTGTTCCATGTATCACTCGTGAAGAAGTACATACCTAATACTTCATATGGAATGAACATAGAGGTTTTTCCACTAGAACATGATCATTTTTATGGAAAATAACACTAGGATATTATTGATTTTAGTGATAATGTTCTTTGAAATAACACCACTCACCTAGTCAATGTTTTGTGGGGAAACAACCAATTTGAATAATCTATATGGTTACCCAAGGATATGATGATACAAAGGTATCCTCAGTTATTTGTATTAAAGTAGAAATTTAATTGAGATAACTTTATTTTTGGGGTGTTGAATGTAACACACCATAATTTTATATTTTTTCCAATTAGATTTAATTTCTTAATGATCTGGTATTTCAACCAACACCGAGTTTTACAAAAACTTAATATATTATAAATATTAAAAATTAAACAAGAACATGTTATCATGCCCATTAAATTTGTTCATATGTATAGGAATAACAAAATATTTAAAATTATGTTCAATTTTTATATATAAATTAAATATATTGATTAATAGGTACTTATTTTTTGGTAAAGAATTATATAATTTTAAAATTTATTTCATCTCAAAAAAATGATTATCATTACTTTCTGTGAAAAAATAATAAAAATATTTTTTATAATTTTGGAAAATTATATTATATAATGAATATACATTTTATACTAAACATTCCAAACTTTCCTTAGAATTACTTTTTAATAACTTTCTAAAAATCTTAAAATTTCAATATATCTTTCAAATATTATTTATTTTTATTATCCAAGTTCTTTCTATTTAATGAATTTACATGTTCTATTTTGTTTTAAGATTGTTTTAAAAATAAAATCATTTTAATTATATTATAATTAATCCAATATAGTTTATTGTAATTCATTTCATGTTGAATTTTAATACAAAACGTTTTTTTAGTTATGAAAACGTTTTCCGTGAAAACCGCTATTTTTTCTCTTCTATAGATTTCAATTTAAATTAAATTCCTATAATAATTTCAATTTAATTTGAAAAAAAAGATTCCATATTGTTAATAAAAATAAATGTTATTATATAATCAGGTCAATATAAATTATTTCCATAATTAATAGTAAAAACAGTTAAAAATTATTATAATGATTAATGATAAAATGGGTTTGATGTGAGGTTAAACAAAAAATGATGAGGGTTAAAATTTTAAAAAAACATTCTAATTTCTATTTATGCACATATTTTTAACATATGTAATATAATTTATGATAATTTTTCATTTGGGAGACTTTTTTAAGGTTTAAAATCTGGGTATTATTTTTTCCTTCTCAAAAATTCAATTAGTGTCTACTCCTTCACTTCTATAAGAGCACCCTTATTATCTCGTCTTCACACATAATTATAATTATATTTCTAAAAATACATACCAAATTATATTCCTTAGTAACCTACCCACAACAGATAGGACTTATTTTTTATAATAACCTCTTCAGATGAGATTTGGTGCAAACTAAAGAAGGTGGTTTGAAGAAGAGTTGTCAATCTTAACCAAGATGTTTTTTTATTTTTTCTTTCACCTCATTAAAATATAATAAAAACTAATTATATTAGTGAATAGATATATTCATTATTTCTAGTCATTATTTCTTTAATATTATAACATATATATATCATCTCTTCCATCAAATTAGAAATGAATCTGTCGATAGTGTGTACCATGAACGTCTGCATCACAAAACGATGTGGTTCATTTTCCATCAAAACTTTTCAAATATTGATATAATGATTGTTTTAATGTATATATATTATATTTAAAAGATATTTATACTCCTGGAATTGTGTTTTCACATATAAATTCTTACTATCTAACTCATTATAATATGAAAACATCACTTGTCCTTATGTGTGGACTACAACCTCAATGAATTTATATGATTTGGATTTAATTTTATTTTGATTTGGACCGTAATAAAAATATATTTTATGAATATATATTAAATTTATGAAATAAAAATTATTTTTATGGTTATATATTATATAACTTTCTTTCATTCCACCAATAATGATAATGGAAACAATATTCATTCATACGTAAGGCCCACCGTCACCCTTAACAGTGCAATGAATTTTCAATAAATAACATTAATGGATTACTATAAATAAAAATTTAATGAATATATATGATATTTATTTAATTATTAACTTACTATAGATTATGAAACAATGATCAATATTTTACGTCCCAAACTATGAAACTAGAACATATATGAAAAAATGAAGGTGTTATCACCCGAAATAGTGATTTGAATAATGAATGGTTAATATAATTATTCTAAAAGGATATAATTCCTATGATTTTTGTATGATTTTGACATGAAAATTGTGGGGTATACAAATCCATATACGGTTATCTGAATTATGTGTCTTATGATTCAAAAGTTACCAAAGTAGTATTGTTTTTATGATACAATCTCTTTTTATATGGGTTGTCTATAATTACGCTTTTGATGTTAAAGTATTCTGATATAAATAAAAGTAATATCATGAATTTTATTATACATTGATTATTTATCTAAAACAAATGTTTTCCTTTCATTTTCCTCTTCTTGTGTACCCATGAGACCAATATAAAGTTTTAAATGAAAACTGAATTTATTTCTCTCATCAGTCAATTATCTTTTCTCTATCAAGTCTAAAATTAATAAAAATGTTTTAAATAATGTTTTCAATATTATTCAAATATTTTTAATGTTATTTTTTCTTTCTTTTTATTTTTTATTAATTGATTAAAAATTAATCTTATTAATGTTTTTCTAAATGAGGTTGTATTTACTTTTTACGTAAAATTTAAACGGAATATTTGTTTTAATGTGTTCCACATGACTGGGTTCTCCAACAATAATTATAAATAAATTACTTATGGATTCCATAAAAAGTTTTAATGATTATCTCTAATTAAAATGTTTTATTTAATATTTTAGGAATTTTCACTTTTAAATAATTGGCTTCATAGTGAAAATCATTTTCTACTCATGAAATGTCCAATGTGATATTTTAAAATTATTTTCCATTTAAGATGAAATCTTTTGTTGTCCCATAACATTTAATGGGGATATTATCTAATGATAACATCTTTATTGATTTTTCTTGATTTTTATGATTATGATGAAACGGGGTTTAGTAATTCCTTCCCCTTTTCAGGGGTTATGATACAATGAGTTGATGAAATTACTATAAACCCATTTATTTTCTATATGTTAACCTATGTTGAAATGTTTAAAAAAACCATTTTATATTTATGAGTTATGATATGATTAACGATTTATGATCTTGTGGAACCCATTCGTATGATTTTCATTTTGGGTTTTGTGGAACCATAATTTTATTTCCCTTTAGTGAATTGGGAAAAGTTTAATATCTCATGATGTAAATCGGATTTGAATAGGGAGAAAAACTAGGTTAGTAATGGAATTCATTAACTATGATAAACATGGGAGTGAAACATGAATACAATAATGGTATTGGAAGTAAATACATTACACTAAGGTATTCATGTAAATGCAAATTGACTACCATGGAAATGTATTTCATTGATTATGTGTTTTTCATAAATATATGTATTATTCCAATATTAGGCTCAAAAGTATTATGGTATTTGATTATATAATGATTCATGTATTATGAAGTACCATGATTTAAATCATGGCTCACGTCAATGCTCTATGAAATATAATGTATTATTTTAAATAATTATTCTCATGCTCTCAAATGAGTAGACTCATGTTATGTTGACAAATCTATTGTTTACCATTATAGAGAATATGATCTCACTATTTATTATATTTCATTTCCTCAGGTTATGTGGGAAGGTAATTTGTATGTTATGTCAATGAAGTGTTTTAGCTATGAAGAACTTATTGGGTGATAATGTAGTTTTATTATGAATTAGTTATTTATGATTTTATGTTTCCAATGTCAAAAAACCTATAAGATTATATAATATATCATTATATTAGGTAATGAATATTAATCTATTAAGATGTGATATCCGTGTATCAAAACATAATGTCACAATAATACATTTTAATGACGAAAATAATAATAATATAATTAAAAATAATTTAAACACTATAAAAAATAAGAAAAAATAAATATATAATCATTTTTACATTCAATAACGATGTTTTAAGAGGCATACTAAACAACATACATTGTGTGTGGTCTAATAACATTTAAACATGTACCAAATAGTAAAAATGAATTGTTATTCTGACACCGAGGAACTACTTGGGACAACTTCTAATCCTATAGCATCTCACACACTGTATGTTCCCCCACCTCCACTTGGTTCCATTCATTAATACTTTTCCCTTTCATATACCCAAAACCATTATGTGTGCACACATCATGGATGACCTGTGAATAGTGTGAGTATAAAATCAGTATTAAACAAAAAATAGTGTCCTCAGATTACACATTAATATATACTTGTGTATATAATATGTAAATAAATAACCAATATCCATATCTCCCACAACACTCTCCCCTTGTGGTCAATATCAACAAGTGTTCTTTTACCTACCTAAACTAGTGCATGATTGATATGATACCTACACTACTAGTCATACAAGATTATCAATTGAACTTTTAACTAACAATAATATATGGTATAAAATGTATGTGTAACCATATAACTATTCATGCCATCTGAACACCCCAAATGTACATATGAAATTGATATCACATGTCCAAATGAATTCCATGTTTTTTTACAACTATTGAATCAATATCCTGACAAACATGAGAAATGATAATAATTATTATTATATGTCCCATACCTATAAATATATTATATTGGTGAGACACATCACCCATACAATGCACTCACTACCTTTAACCATGACCTTCTATAGTGAACATTTACTCGATTATAATTGTGAACACCATCCCTTATTTCACTTATACAATGAATCCCTCCACCCACAACTAGTGGTAAACATCACATAATGGTTTCTAACCATTGTTAATATGATCCAATTGACCCCATATATTGACCATAGTGAGTGGAAATCACTAAAAAACTAGACTAAATGTCGAAAGAACCTTTATCATCAGTACTGAGGCATGTTACCTCAATTATAATGACCAACATCACCCACAAGCACAAGGTCCATGACCAACATGTGTCCATAAAATCATCTCTAAGTAATCTCATTATTACACAATATTTGTAACTTGAATCATTATATCGAACTTGAGACTCAATCTAATATATAACCTTTCACTCCATATAAGGCTCAACCACACCATTTCATACATGAAACCATGATAAAAAATATCCTCAAAATAAGAAAAAATATACACAGTTCATAATCGATGTTATCTGGAAGAAACCCAGATGTTCCCACTTACCATATATCCTGTACCACATACAAACATTAATAATAATCTTGTAACTACCTCTATATTGGTTTAAAATACCAAAACAAATTAGATAAATCAAAGCAGTTCTACCTTAATTAGACGATTTACCAAAATCGAACAAAAAAACAGAAATTAAGGATTTTAAAAGGGATAAATAAATAGTGAGAACTTTTAAAATAATTATTAAAAGGGACATTATCTTTACCCATAACTCCCTCTAATTTCTACATCACATGGTTTTGATAAGAAACTTATGAAATGACCCTCGAAGAAGATGTTGAAATCATGATATGGTGTTAAAAAAATTTCTTTTTGTACATGGAATATAAAAGACCATAATTTCTATTATGTTTTGAATAATTTATTAAATTTTTTGATGTTTTGTTAATCACTATTAATCTATAAATTTCTTTGGAAAAAGTTTAGGAAAATTTGTACTTTCATAGTATGTTTTATAATATCTTTATTTCTAGACATCCTACAAAATCAAAGTCTTACATTCTAGATTCCATGTTAAACAAAATCATTCTAAATTAATTAATAAATTCTTTAACTAATACAAAATGAATTCATTTTAACTGGATTAATTCTTTATAGATTTCATACTAAATCTATGTCTTAAAAAATTCCAATTTAACCATTTCTTTAAAGAAGTCATAGTAGATATAAAATAAGTTACTGTAAATCCATACATATACATTTTTTAACTAAGTAATAATATATATATAATAGTCTTTGAAAATATTTAATCTTACATTATTCCACCAAATTCATACTATGGATAGTGTTTCCATCCTGAAGAATTACTGTTGATATTTTTCAATGAAAAATTTCATAAAAATATACTAAAAGGGACAAACCCACCTCCCCTAACTCCAAAAATTTATTTAATTTCATTAAACACATATCCAATCCCTAAAAATATATGTAGATTAATTTTAGAAACAACAACATAATTATTTTATTATAATATAAACCATATATCCCAAGCCCACTCCCATGAACCAACCCAATTACAATTCTTTAGTACCTGGGAGATTACACATTTACTCAAGTATTCTTCCACTATACCAAATATCTGTGCGTAAAGAGGGTCCCCTTGCCTCATCCCTATATTATATATAAATTATTTAAATGGGGATCTATTCATCATGATATATATTTTTTGAACTATGAAGGATGAGTGAATATTTCAAAGATATATTTTAGAAATAAACCACCTTATAAGTATACATATGATAAAATACTACAAAAGAGTGTTAAATAATATATGAATATCTTTTTTGTGATCCATTTTACTTATTTTTTATTGATTATATAGAAGGTTCTCACATTATGATTTTTTATACCTGAAATATTTGATTATCCCACTATGTATAAAAACACCGTTACGTGAGAGAACTATATTTATAAAAAAACTGAACCTATGACAAAAAAACAAGATACTAAATTTAGAATGTTAATTTTGAAAAACAATGATTAAAATTATTCATATTAATGTAATTGGAACATTTTAAAATGAGGTTAAAGATTTAATAATTAATCCTTGTAGGTATAATTTCAAAAAAAAATAGAACATGACTTATATGAGATGTTTTCATTAACAATATCTCAAAAATGGATGATTTTTGGAGAATATATTTGGTCCTACTATGTCTTACACATTTTGGGATAAGCTGGATTGTTTAGAATCTTTAAATGTATGACATATAGTTATAAGGTAATCATGATGTTCTTCCATCCATTCATCAATGAATACTTGTAGATACATTCTCATATTAATATGTGCATCTTAAATGTATTATTAAGAAAATTATCTAACCATGCATATGTTTATTTTCCATTTAGTGTTGATAGAGTAGAAATTAATAATAACAGAAGATATTTTAATCATAACCATTATATCATACTAAATAATTTGATACCTTTTATTAATCCCATCTCCATAATTTTTCCAACTCAAATGAAACCACTCATTAAGAAGGTTATCCTTTAATACAATAAATTCACAATGAATTTCATGCATCGAAACCTCTTCCAAGGAGAGAGAATAATCATATGATAATTTTACCTAGTTGATCTAGAACCCCTCCATAGGGGTTTTAAAATCCCTATTAAGGTGTCCAAATGTAGTTATATTCCATGCTCAAAGGAAATATTAAACTATTTGAAGACTCCCAATAAACCTATGATAAACACAATATCACACCTTATCCTCATATTTCACTATTATTTTATCAATTTATTTATTTAAGGAATTTAAAATGAATTTACTGTTGACTTTGTTTGGGAATTTAAATTTTTTATGTTTTAGTCCAATGAACACAATCGGTGAATGATTAGTTATAATGTTTCGGCTTTCTCACTTTATATCTGAATCATATCATAGAGACTTGTACATTTCTGGAAAATTATTTTTCAAATATTGTGGACAATATTTAAATATTAACATAGTTTTTTCTAGTTCCATCAACTTCATTATCACCCACTTTTTTAATCTCTGAGTCCAAACCATCAAACCAACGAAATTTTTAAAATTTATAAAACTCTTAAACAAACCTTATTATTTTAACCTCATATTCAGAATCCTTTTTCCATAAGTCACATAATATAGTTGATGGGGGAGATACACATGGATCCTCTATTATTGTCTCTGGTATTCTATCTTCTTTGATCAAATCGATTTTGTTTCTTCTAGGTTATATTCCCATCATCATCTCTTTCTCTACATTTTCCTCATATGTCTCTTATTTCTTCATTCCCCTCTCATGAGAGACCATATTGTGGAAACCTAGGTGAAATTGGTGACTGTTATTTTTTCTTAGTTTCTAGGTAATGAGAATCTTTTTCTGAGGAATAATCTAGAATGTTTTATCTCATGCAACACATTCTTCTTTGTTTGAGGTTAGATGTTCCATGAATATTTATTTAAACATAAAAACTGTATTCTATTGAGTGTTATATTACATTTATTATCATGAAATTAATTATATGGTGTCCATTTTAAAGGAAAATGTAATATTTTCTTAGAATAAAAATATTTGGATATATTACATATGTTTTTCAATGGAACATTTGTTTTGAATTAGTAAAAACTGAAATTGAAATCAGTATTGGTGTTTTATATACATTTTCTGAGATATCCTCCTAGAAACCCTAGTTTTAAAAGGGTTCTGAGATATATGAAGAGTTATTTCCACTTCTAAATCTATTTTAAATGCTTTGTTTTTAATTAATAAAATTGTAGGAAATGATTCCATATGATATTTTAAAAATAAATTAAAATGTATCCATACAAGTCTATTTTAAAACTACTATAAAAATATTTATTATTCATTATTATGAAAGGGGTATTGGGAGGCTTCCTACTAGGAACTTGGATAATAACTATTAACTTTTATGGTTCTTCTCATATTTATAGGATGTTTTGATTTGTGGACTCATTTAATATAGTTATTTTTGGAATTTCTTTGTGTGGACGATGGATGGTTACTATTTTGGTGTTGGGTATTTATTTTATTCATTATGTACCATGTTTGTATTGGCTCATTCAGCCTTACTGGGCCTTGAGATTATTATTTTGGTTTAATATATGACATGTATATAATTTTTGGTTTTGGATTCTTATTTTAGTTTATTTCATGATTATTTCATCCCTAATATCTGAAATTTATTATTTGTTTTTCACGGAATCCTAGCTTAAAGATTGGTAATAATAGATTTTTGGTATGTTTATATAATGTGTTTTTATTTTTATAAGATGCAATAATTACCACATGATTACATCAATGACTTATCACATGATTCTTTCCATGGGTGATTGGTAATATTACTTGGTTATATCATGGGATAACTCAATTAACTAAATGAGAGGAAACATAGGGTTTGTTCATTGAAAAAATGATACAAAATCCAACCTCTATTATCTTTGAGGTTTAGTATATTGGATTCAAATTCGTTAGAACTCAAGACTTAGGTTACCAGTGGTGGTTAGGTTAGAGTGATGATTTTTGAGATTATTATTCATTGTTTATGATGTATTTTGGCTATGATGGTTGGAATTATGACAACTATGAATGTTGTGTGGGTTGTTTTGAGATTATTCATGTTTTGGTGTGAATGTTGGAGAATAATGGGTGGAAAATTGTTATTTTATATTACTTGTCGAACAATGTGATTCCTTTGAAAATCTTTCTATCTTGATCATAAAGTGGTACTTTTACAATTGGTGCACATCCTGAGATACAGTGCGGCCAAACCATACATATCCACTAATCCCTATTTATTATTATATTGGAATCCTTGGTTTTTGGATATCATTGATTCATAATTAGATACTTGTTTGAGTTATTTAAGAGATATTATATTTTTTTCAATGTTATTTGATGTAATTTTTTTATACATTAAATCAAAGAACCTAGTTTTGATAGAAAAAGGGATGAGTTTTGAATAAAATAAATGATTTCTTTCCGAATTAATTATATTAAGCAGGGGTTCTATATTTTCAAAGGGAAAAATAGTAAACATAATTTAAAGTGATATTTAATTATTTTGAAATTAATAGACATTATTTTAAAAATACATTTTATAGAATTTAAATGTGATTTTTTTTGAAATGTGATTTTATCGTAAAAAATATTTTTAAAGAGGGAACATCTAGATTTTAAAAAATAGAATCTTATATAACAATATTGAGTATATATATTTTGTAAATATAGGATCATAATAATGATTTTAATGATGAAATTATAAATTTAAATCACTATATTTGAAAACATCTCGTGGTTTTGGATGAAATTAAAAATATATATTCATTAACATATTGTTTGGATCTTTGCGTACTGATTTTCATTTGTTTATTTACCTTAATATTTTTTATATAGTATAAATGGTGCTGTAAAATTAGAATTATACAATGTTATTGATATAGTTTTTTGTTTCTTTATTATTCTGTATGCCTGTAAATATGGCCTTGATGGGAAAAAAATATTATTCATGTATTCTAATGTTTCTTTTATTGGGACACAAATTGTCAATATTTCAAGATAAATAACTGATCGAACATTACATGAAATCAATAGGATGAAATGGGAATGAATAAACAATATGGAAATGTAAATGAAAACATGTTCTATAAAATTAACCATATAAGGAAAAATAAATATGGAAGGGTAATCAACAAACACACATGTCATTTACTCATTGAACTAAAAATGAAATATATCTATAGATTTGATGAAAAAAATCTCCAGGATTCTTAATTAAAAATCAAATGAGGTAAATTCTGGTTTTTTGGAATCCATGATTCCTAGTATATGGTATCTTTACTTTCAATACCTTTCACATGTCGGTTTATAACATATCGGGTAAAACCCGATCTCAGGTGGCTATCCAAAAGACTCATCCCTTGAAGATACCGAAGTATCATGGGGGAATCTACAACAAGGCCTGCTCGTGTGGTACTTCTCAGAAACATTCCTCATATATCAAATAATTAATTTAATATTTTCCCTTCACCAAAATCCTTATAGAGTAAGAGATACAAATTTATCAATATTTAGCCGAATAATCATATAACATTCAATGCAATCAATGTATAAAAATGATATATGGGTTAGAAAATTAACATTTCTGTGATAAATGATATGGTAAATTAGCAGAAATTGGATGTTCAATGATTATAAGAAATTGAATATTTAAAGGGGAATAAAAGGAATCAAGGAATTTAATGTGAATAGTATACTTAGACAAATCAATCATAAGCCATCCAAAATATTAGTAAGGATTGTATCAATACAGAATACCCCTAGTGAACAAAACGAAAGGGTTGGAAATATTATAAAAAGAACATTTAAAGAAGTTTTGGAAGAAAAAATCATTTTTTTGAAAAAGATATTGAAAAATCCATTATTTTAAATTCACTTTAAATAGAATTTCCATTAAAAATAATCCCTGTAAACATACAATTAATTCATTTATGAAATGATGATGAGTAAATTTGTAAATTTCATTTCAGGTAAAAGTTCATTGATTTTGCATCATAAAAAAGTTTGGAAAATTCCTTTGTCAGTAATGATATAAGAGGATTCAATTTTGAAAATTGCAATTGAAAAGGGAAAAAACGTCTTTACAAAATAATTTATAAATAATTTTTTTATTTTTTTAATAAATTATTGTTTACAAGAAAATCGGTTCATTGAATAAAGAGAGAAATCCTGTTGGGTTTTCGTAAGATTATTTTCTAAAACAATTTTAGTTCCAAAGAGTTAAAAAATGGAACTAATAATTGAATATGATATTGAATAACCATAGGATAGGAAAAAGTAAATGATTTATTTAACAATAGTCATATAATTTCCTCAAATTGATAAACCGTGGAAATATCATTAACATTATTATTGAGGAAAATAATATTTAAACATTCCAAAGATTTCCATAAGATACTGAATGATTTTAAAATTTTTTCCTAATTAATGAATAATATTAAATGAAATTTTAAAAATAATGAAGTTAAATTAATTCATTATATAATGTTAAAAAATGTGCAGTGGATACAACAACAAAAGAAGTAAATGCTGAGCATGACATTTATCTCACAGATGTAAAAAGTGAGATAAAAATATCTTACATTACATTTCCTTTTGGGTGAATGTCCTTTAACATCATGTATAGTAGAATTATGTTAATATTTTTTTCATTAGAAAATTATTCTTTTTTATAATTACTTATATTTCACTATTTACAACGTCGTATAAAACAACGTAAATAATAATGTATTCATCGGCTATTTTTACCATGTTTGGTTTATGATATAAATACAACATTTGTAGGTCAACTATGGTCAAAGGGGTCATTATATAATATCTCATGAATAACAGTCACTATATAATGATAATATTTTATACAAAAATTTATACTTTTAAAACCATCCAATAAATATGAAAATTAAAAATGATTCAACGTTTCAATAAATTATACAAGAGTCTATATGTACGCATGAGTAACACTCCCATTTATGAAAGATCATTATTAAAGGAAGTTAAATAATATTATATCATTAAAAATTGAACATTATATAACAAATAACATATTATATAATCATATAGTATTATATATGGAATTATTATTATGTAAAAGGAATCACATCTTATTGAGAAGGTGGTAGTCCACACGTCCATGAATGACGTTATCAATTTTAAGTATGTGAATGGGTATTAAAGAAAATGATATATATTATATTTAAAAAATATAAATTATTTCATGAATATCACATATTTTTTTATGTTACATATTTTTCAATTAAAACAATTCTTTATACATTTCATGTATAATGTGAACGAATAACATTACCTTGAGGGGGAGATATACAATATATAAAGATCCAACATTAATCATTACATAATATTGCTATTTAAACTAAATTTACCTTATTTATATTACCTAATATCTTTTTTCATTACATTTTTAAAATGTTTGGTCATAAATTATATATATCAACCCCCAAGCATACAAGGTGGGTACTATTCAAAAAGTATACATATCTTTCAAAACATTAAATTTTTAACAAAAAACAGCAACATGATTTCATTGAAAATATTAATAAAATTTAACATGACATTCTTATTTCTCTTACACATCCATATAACCTATGAAAAATAATTAAAAACATGTCATGAGAGTAAAAAAGCATAATTTGGAATATAAATAGAATGAAAGAAACCATTAGGTCATGAATACTTATATACATATGAAATCATTTTCACAGAGACATACTTCTAACCTATATATTCATAATTTGAGAAACATGAGATTTAAATAAAACATTAAATAACATATATAAAATAATAAGGGTATATTGTGGAATTATATCCCTATATTTTATACCTCGTGGATACCATTTGATTTGTATCCCTCATGGGAACCGTGTAATGTAACACTCCCAACGACATTATGGTGTAACCATCGCAGTTAAACTTGGAGTAACCATATGGAAAAACACCAACATTAACATATCAAATTCATTAGAGGTATATATAGGTCCCACCATTTATAAAAAACAATTCCCAAGAACTATAACATGTTCAAAAAACATGAATAATTTCATAAAAACATTGCATTTGAATTTTATAAAATAAAATGTTAAAAGAGAATTTTTAATGTAATGTTAATTAAAAAAATAATATAATTTAAGTGATAATTAATATAATTATAGTATTTTGTGTATTAACTATAAATACACATAAAATGTCATAATTTAAATTTAATTCATTACATGAACAATCTTAGTATATCATAATCATTGAAGTATATGGTTAACCCAAAGAATGGAAATTAGGTTAAAAATTACCTTACCTTTTTCTCAACCTAACGAAAACTTGTTTAAATATCATGTATAATGGTTAAAATGGTATTATTAGTAGTTAGAAAACATAATAATGTTTATAAAACCTTATAAGATTTTTTTATAACATCATTTGACCCATTTATTAATAATATGTTGTTACTTCCATTGTTTTGGGCATGTGCTTTTTATGATTTGCATGAACGGATTGTAAAGGATTTTATTTTCGTATAGAAGGAAAACACTATAAGAAGAATGAGATGGTGTTAATATGTTTTAAAAATATTAAATGATTTCCTAAATAATTTTTGATACATTTTAAGATGGATAATCATTAGTTATATTCGTTTAGATCATTTTGGAAATTCATTGATAATCCTGAACTTGTTTTATCATATACCATTAATATTATGCATATCAGTTAATTAATGAACATAAGAGAGGTCATATACAACACATAAAATCTTTTTCAACAAATAAAATTATTTTACAACCATATTTGAAGGAATTAAATGAAATAGAAGACACGTCGTCCATGATGTCGATAAATCAACACATCAGAGACAATATTTTCTTTTTTATAGTAACTGGTAGATGAGAGGAGAAATGATGATGAATTATTTCAAAAACATGATAAAAATCAATAATACATATAATATTTTTGATTTAATACCTATTTGAAAAGGGGAGGTGAATAGATTATAATAAAATAAAATAAATTTAAATGAAAACACAATAAAATGAAAGATGATATTTACCTCTTGATCTCTTCTCATTGAAATCCTCTTTAAGGCCATATGTTTTAGATTTTTGGTGAGATTAGTAGGTATTGGATGTGGGGAATAGACGTGGGATCGGGATTAGGTATAATTTGGAAAAATCTCAATTCATGGGTGGTTTGAGAGGAAGAGGGGTGAGTGGTGGTCTTTATAGTTGAGGAGAGGAGGGGTTTTCAATTATTTTAATCATTATATTACTATTTTTATCAAAACTATGAATATTATTGATTCATATAGAAAAAATAGTAATGAGATCATATTATTTCTAAACAAGTGTTATTTAATCATCCAGGATGCTAAGAATAGTTTATATAATATATAATGTTCTTATATGTTAAATTACCATATATCAGTATTCATAAATATTTGGAGTATTTCAGAAAAATACAAAATTTTCACCATAACAAATTTTCAATGTGTAGAATTAGAAAATGAACTCCATCGTAAAAAAATAATTTTATAATTATGAAAAAGTTATTTTTATATAAAATCATAATTTGTTACAAAAAACAATTTTAAAACTAAAAAAGATTTTATAACACATTAAAAAATTAATAGTGGTCTCATAAATTATTAGAAACTCCATCATTGGAGAGGTTACTATTTCTTTGATCATATTACATTTTAGAAGGGAAATATTAATATTAATAAGGGTAATTAAATATTCACTAAATATTATTTTTTTCCTCTCAGACTCAAAAAAAATTAATTGATCGCAACGGTGTATGTTCGTCTTAAAAAATTCACATCATTGAAGCAAAGAAATTATATTTAACAGCTAGTTTACAATGATCTCCAGAAAATAGTGTTTCATTATGTAGACACACAATTTTTTAGGATTTTAAATTTATTTTTAAACCATAAAATGTTACATTTTCCCATCCTTCTAGAAATCGCTTTCTCATAAGTTTATTTACATATTAATTAATTGTGGGTACATTTCCCTCAGGGAATTTTAATATTCCAATGTTTCTTCTTCGACCGTGTAGTTTCTCCACAAAACCTTTACCTCAGGATTTACCCTATTTCATTATAATTGTTTTCATTGATTAGGGATCTGTACATGTCTCTCATCATAAAAAAGGCTCTCTTGAAATTTTACTACTTATTGGGTCAAAACATGAGATGAATCTACCACATACATTCCTTACATCGAAACAAGAAAAAAATTGTGTAATATAGATAAAATTGGAGGAAAATCTACTCGTTAAGAAACCTGTCTAACTTTATCCATGATTTCTAAATGTATAATGAACCATGGACACACCCACCATTTCTTAACGAAACACATAACACTTTTCCATATCGAGATTATAAGAAAAACATGATAACCTACCTCAAAAGAAATAATTATCCTCCTTTTATATGTAGATCATTTCTTCTGGTTCTAATCTTTCCTAAGGTGTTGCTGGATCATATTCACTTTCTCAGCTACTTCCTCTACTAATTATTGTCAGATCAACTTTCTATCCTCGAGTTCATCTGAAACATCTAATTTTCAACCATGCTTCCAATATAATTCCTCAAAAGGATTGATCTGTATATTAGAATAAAATATAATATTATATGAAAATTTAAATAAGAAGTATGTTGATCCCAACTTCATTGGTAATCCATTGGACAAGCCAAAATCATATCCTATAAAATCTGAATCGATCATTGTGGCTGCCCATATGATTGAGGATAAAAGGATGTAATAAAATTTAATTCTATTCCCCATTACTTCGAAAGTCCTTTACCATAGTTATAAGTGAACATGTGATAATTTAATATACAATGGGAAGAGAAAATCAATGTATCCTAACAATCTCTTGGAGTTATAATCGAGAATGATTCTCCAGTGATAGTATATATTAAATAAGAATGAAATGAGAAAATTAAGTTACTCAATCAATAATAACCAATATTTCATTATTACCTCAAGAAGTCATTTTTTGTCCTACAATGAATTCCATTTATATATTTTTCAATTACCACTCTAGCACTGGTAAAGGATAAATCTTCCCCTTTGGTAATTGTTTCTCTTATTTAACATGTTTACATTTGAATCTATTCATGGTAAAATCTACAATATATCATTTCATTCCGTCCAACCAGTAAGACTCCCAAAGGTATCTGTACATATTTTTGCTTCAAGGATGATCTTAAAAAATAGGATTGTGAGATTCTAACTACAATTCATTATTTATCTGAGAATCACAAGGAAAACATAATATTTTTCCTAATATTATAAATCAATATTTATCAAGGTTAAATTATAGAAACATACCCATTCCAAACAACTCTACCTTTTTCAGTAACTTCCTGTATTTCTTATAATCTTTCTTAATTTCTCTTGACAATGATGACTTCACAGAAACTTGAAACAAAACAATGTAATTTCAGGCACTAAAAATTTCCATGAAAAAATTTGTTAAATCAACAATCAAAAGGTCTTGGTCCAGGTGGAACATAGTAAATGATGAATGATGTTTTCGACATATGTATTTTCAACATTGATGGATTTTATAGGATGGTAATTTATCCTAAAATAATAATATCTTTTCAATTGAATCCATATTATATGCCTCATGTTTAATTCATTTTGAGTGAATATATACTTTATTCCTTTTAGGATAGTATATATTTTATATTTGGCTCCATATAAATGATGCCTTGAAAATTTTAAAATGAAAACCACATATAAAAATTATAATTCATGTGTGGGTTATCTAAACATAGGGGGTGTCTAGAAGCATAAATAATTACCTAATCATTCTACATCATAATAAAACCAAGTCCCTTTAACGTATCCTTAATGTAGATGAAAAAATTTACATTTTATTAAAGTAAAGTCTGAACTAGATCATTCAAAAATAATATTATCAATTATTTAAAACAATTATCACATTCTATTTTCTGGGTGAATTCAACTACTTTTTGAGTTAACATGGTTAATGAAATAGAAAACCATGTATGGTTTTCGAAAAACTTTCGGTAATATCCTGAAAAACCAATAAAACTATAAATCTATCTTAAATTTGTAGGACTTATCCATTCTTCAGAAACTTTTTTTTAGGATCAATATTTATTCCATATTAAGAAATAATGTGACGAAAAAAATAAATCTGTTGCAAACAAAATTCAAAGTTTGTGAATTTTTTGTACTGTTTATTTTCTTTTAGGGTTTTGAAAACAACCCTATGATGTTTTTTTGTTCTCTTGTTAACAAATATAATATAATAGAATTCCATAAATAAAAATAACCAAAAACATATCCATGAACAGAAGAAATATTGTACTCATAATATCCATGAATACATAAGGTGCATTAATAAACCCAAATGGAAAAACAAAAAACATGTAATGTGTATATCTAGTTGATATAGAAGTTTTTGTAATGTAATCCTCCTTCACATTCAATTCATGGTACCCGTATCTCATGTCAATCATGGAAAAATACCGATCTCTTGGTAGATGATCAAACAAGTCATCAATGTGAGGAAATTGAAACTTATTCATAATATTAATTTTTTTAACTCTCTATCATTAATTAATATTATCTTGGAAACACATGTATTTTTAAAAAACAAAACATAATCTCCCCATGATGATATGTTAGGAAGAATAAAGCCTTTTTCTAGAAACTCATGTAACTAATTTATTAATTAAACAAGTTTCTTTTTATTCATTCTATAATGGGTATTTGAAATGTCTTAGCATCATGAACTAAGTAAATATTTAATTCAACAACTTGATCTGGTAAAACTATAGGTAACACATTAGAAAAAACAATATGATATTATTTTACCACTGGAACAACATTAATATGAACAGTTCCATTGTTTTCAAAATTATGAGCATGATAATGTTCATTTCGATATTTTAATAGTTTCCTAGCATAATAATATATTATAAATTGTATGGGTCCATTCATGAACATGAACTAAAAACATTTTTAAAAAACATCTTCTTTATCTCTCCACTCAATCATAGCGTCATAAATAGTAAACAAATCCACACCCTGAATGACATCAAACACTACTATGGGATAAAATGGAATTTAGGTAATTTCTTTCTATAGATAAGAATAAAAATATTATTAAATTGGATTTTTATTGTAACATTTCCCCCGGGTGTTTTAACAGTATGTTCTAGTCTCATTTGTAGAGGTGATATATATAATTTACATAAAAAGTTATCAGGAATAATGGAATGTGTAGACCTCATATCAAAAAATACTTTAGGAAAATATTAGTCCATAAACAAATTATATTATACTACATCATTGGATGGCCCAATATTGTTTACTTAGTCAAAAATTATCTCACTACACCTTTCTTCTTATAGTCTATATGTTTTCCATCACTTGGATCTTTCTTTGTCCAGACATTATCATAATTACCCATCCAAACACAATTGAAACACATTGTACTTTTTTATCAAAATTGATCTTAATATCATTTTCATCACAATATCAATATGTATCTAGAAACGTACAACATAAAAAACACATCCTTATTTTGGAAATACATTCCCAAGGGTGCTCTAATCCACAATTTTCGCAAATGGAATACTGGAATTTCTTACCATTATATTTTGTTGATTGATTATTATCCATATATTTCTATATGGACCACATATTATATTTATTTTAAACAACAAGATATCATTATAAAACTCCATTCTCACCCTTGTAGTACATTGTGAGAATTTCTAATAAATTTTGACTTATTGGGAGACCATTTTCCTTCAGTATATTTTCTTCAATACTGATTAAAAGATATTGAATTTTCTATCATGACCCCTAATAAGATTTGGAGTGTACCATTACAATTGGGCGAATATTATATCATACACAGCCACTGAATATTATTCCTTTTTCTTCAATTATTTTAATTTCTTCTTCATCCTAATTCAAACCACCTGAGGAAAATATTTTTCAAGGAGATTACTTTTAAATACATTCAATCATACGGTTTCAATATCCTTCATATCTCTGAGATTCTTGACCATTGACCACTACCGATCATATTCCCCTTGAAAACGATAAGTGGCAATACTAAACCTTTGATTTTATGAACATACCATAACAATGGATATCTTTTTAGGGGCATGAATCCATCCACAACCGCTACTGGGTCAAAATATCCACTAAAACCAGAAGGGAATTTCCTTATAAAATTTTCCACTATCATCATGTACCATTATGGTAGCTATATTTATTCTCATAGATGGATTACACCACTATTTTCATCCTTCATCAGTTAAGACATTAGTATCACAAACTGTTTTTTTTTAATTCCCACCATTCCCGGTCGCAGATTCGGAAAGATATTAGCCTCTCGGTTCATTCCAACTTCATCTTTCCTGTTTCATCTATGGAATTCCATTAGAAAAATACATATTTTAGATGATGAAACATGGTAATATTGAGACTCTATACCATTTCAAAATAATCCTAATGTCAATATAATTTATGGTATTCTATTAATTTCATAGTAACTCCTAAGGTTATCTAAATAGTGCTATGATACCAACTATAAGAACCATACCAAAATCCTAACATAATATAGCTATTTCAACTAGATTTCACAGATTAACATTCCAAAATACCTTTTTGGTTTATCGTTTTAGAATTTTAATACCTAACTCATATATATCAACACAAAAGAACACATGTGGGTACCATTAAAACTGTATCCATTTCGTTAAAAACATAAATTGTTTAACACAAAAAAACAACATGATTTCATTGGAAAATCATCATAACCTTAAATTTCACATCCTTGTTTCCCTTAAACATCTTTATAACCTATGAAAAACATTGAAAAACATGTAATTATCATAAAAATATTAGTAATGAAAATAAAATTAAGGAAAGAAACCATTACTTCATGAATACTTATAAACCTATGAAATAATTTTAACAAAGACATATATCTAACCCATATATACTAACATTCTAAAACATGAAATTTACATTAAATATTATAGAACATATATAAAACCATAATGATATCAAGGGGACTTACATACCTATATTTTATCCCTCATGGATAAATTATGATTTTTAACCCACATGGAAACCTTATAATATAACCCTCACAACTACCTTATGGTGTAACCCTCACATTTAAACATGGAGTAACCATATGACTGAACTCTAACATATACATCACCAATGAATTGGAAAGATATATAAGTCCCACCATTAAAGCTAAAAAATCATAAGAACCATAAAATAATCATAAAACATGAATAATTTCAAAAACAATTCTTTTGAATTTTGTAAAATAGAATTTTAAAAGATGATTTTTAAAAGTAAAGTATCTCAAAATTGATATAATTAAATTGAAAATTAATATAATGAAAATATTTTTTGTATTAACAGTATATTTAAATAATAAATAATAATATAAACTAAACTCATTACAAAAAAATATGTGTAGAACATAATTAATGAAGTATAAGGTTAATATAACAAATGGAAATTTGGTTAAGAATTATCGTACCTAGGGTTTGTCTTACATCAAACATGTTAAAATATCCTGTCTAATGGTTAAATGGTGTTATTAATAATTCAATGATGCATAATAATATTTATAACTCCATATATTATCATTTTAAAACATCATTTAAACCATTTATTAATAATAATTTTTTCCATTATTTCAGGTGTGTGCTTTACATCATTTCAATGGTCAATTTGAAAATTATTTTCTTGTCGAATTGAAGTAAAAATCAAGAGGTTGATGGAAATGGTGTTAATATGTTTCCATAATATTAAATAATTTCATAATTTATTTTGGTCATACGATATGAGGATGAATCATTAGATAAATCATAAGTATTATTAATTTAGATCCTTTTGGCTTTTCTTTGATAATCATAAACATGTTTCATCATATACCTTAAATATTATGCATATTAATTAATAAGAGAAAATAAAAGAGGTCATATAACAAAAATTAAAATTTGTTTCAACCATTAAAATAGTTTTAAAGATAGCTTTGAAGAATTAAATTAAATTGACGACACATTGTACATGATATCGGTAAATCGACACATCTGAAACATTGGATTTATTTTTAAAATGATAGAAGGAGGAGAGGAAGAATGAAGATAAATTTTCCCATAATCTTGATAAAAATCCTGAATATATATAATATTATATCTTTCATGCCTCTTGGATTACGGGATGTGATGTGATTATATGAAAATTAAATAATTGGAATGAAAATAAAAGAAAATAAAAGGAGACACTAAACCAAAATTTGCATTTAACGGTGGTTTTTTCATTTAGCGGCGGTTTAAACCGTTACTAAATCATTCTAAAACTTTTTTAGAAAACAAAATCTAAATTGTGTGTCGACAATCAATTTGTAGTGGTTTTCTAAAACCGTCCAGAATGATTTAGTAGTGATTTTTTTAAATTTAGTGGTGGTTTAAACAGTCTCTAAATTATTTATTTGTTTTTAAATTTTTTAAATTTTTTTATATATTGTTTAATTTTTTATTTAATTTTAAATAATTTATTTTAATTTATCTTTATTATATATTTTTTTAATTAATGAAATAATTTATTTTTGTAATTACATTATTTATTAACTTATTTATTATTTATTAATTTTTTACTTATTTTCATAATTACCTAAGTTATTTACTTATTTAAATATTTATTTATTTATTTAATTTTCTAATTTAATTAGAATTTTTTATTTATTATTATCATGCTCATGCTCATATCCTTACATAACCCATGTCCATGCACATTCCCTTGCAATATATATAAGTTCTACACTGGATGATATATGAAACACTTACCTCATGCTTATTCTCCAATGACTTTATCACTCAAGCATGCACATCATGTGGTCAATAAATCAAATTTAGTATACTAAAATATATATAGAAATTGAAAAAACCAATAATACACAATAAATTGACACAGATTAAATAATTATTAATCAACAATATTAATCAATAATCAATAATTAATAATTAATACCTAATAATTAATAATTAATAAATAAGTAATTATTAATATTTAATAAATACTAGTTACAAATTATTAATTAATAAATAGAATATAAATGAATAATAAATAAAGAAATATATAATATTAAAGTAAATTGTAAATAAAAATTGGTAAATATTAAAAAGTAAATAGTAAATAGTAACTTGTATATAATAAATACTAAATACTGAATAGTAAATACTAAATAATATATAATATGTATTATAATATAAATAATATATAATAAATTATAAATAATAAATAATAAATAATAAATAATATCTAATATCTAATATCTAATATATTATATAATATATAATATATAATATATAATATATAATATATAATATATAATATGTAATATAATATCTAATATATAATATATAATATATAATATATAATATATAAATATATAACATATAATATTTAATATATAACATATAATTTATAACATATAACATATAACATATAATATATAATATATAACATATTGCATATAATATATAATATATAATATATAATATATAATATATAACACATAATATATAAGTAATGTATAAATAATATATAATTTAAAAAATAATTTAATATATGATAAATAAATAAATAATTAATAAAAAATTAATAAATAATATATAAAAAATATATAAAAAATAAAGAATATAAATAAAAAATAATAAATAATAAATTGTAAACGGTAAATAGTAAATAATAAATAGTAAATAATTAATAATTAATAATTAATAATTAATAATAATTAATAAAATACAATTGACCATTAAGAATTAAGAATTAAGAATTTATGTTTAAAAATTAATAAAAATTTATTAAATTATTTGAAAATTATTAATAAATAAACAATTAGTAGTTAATAAATAATGAAGAGTGAATAAATATATAATAAATAAATAAATACGAAACTAATTATAAATTAAAGTATAGTGAATTGAAAATAAATAAATAAATTATAAATAATAAAAAATGAAGAATAAAGAATAAAGAGTAAATAATTTAATAAATAAATTAATTAATAAATAAATAAATAGTAAAAAACTAAAAATTAATATTTAATATTTAATAATTAATAATATCTATTAATTATTAATTATTAATTCATTCATAATATTTAATATTTAATATTTAATATTTAATAAATAATTAATAATTATTAAATAATTAATATGTAATTAACTAATAATGAATAAAGAATAAATAAATAATATTCTTAAGTAAATAATAAATGAGTTATATAATAAAAATATATAAATAATATTTAATTAATTAATAAATTCAAAATAAATTAACAATTAATGTCAATGTAATAACTAAATATTAAATAAATGAATATTAAACATGGAATTAATAAATAAATTTATCAATACATAAATTTATAACGAAATAAATAATAAATAATAAATTATAGGTAAATAAATAATTATTAATTAATAAATTGATAAATAGCAAATAAATAAATAAATAAACAAATCAACAAATAAAAAACAATGAAATAAATAATTTATTTATTATATAAATCATAAAATGTTATAATCCCTTAAAAACCCTAAAAACACTAAAATGGATAAAAAAATAAAAAATGAGACTACATTTTCAGCACCGTATCCAGTTAAATTGAAGATCATGAAATGAAATTCAATATGATATGTGGTAAAGGCCGAACGAACACCCAGATCAGACGTTATGACCATTTTAATTTTAAGATTTCAGGGTCTGTAAATAAAATCTTTATTTCGAAGGCCTTTAGGGCCTTTCATGTAGAATAAAAAGGGGGACAAACTTGAAAAGATGGTGCCAGACATAAATGGGATTGATCTTGTTGTAGGCTTCGATTGGATATGTGGTAGAGCTCAAACGGACACCCGGATTAAATGCTATGGCCGATTCATGATCGAGTTTGATTTTCATCTTTTTAAATTTGAATATATTTTTCCATTTGATTTTCACCTGATGTAAATCTCACATAATTTTACCTCAGTTTATAAGATTGAATTTTATTGGTTTTGGAGTTGAAATAGACTCCCGAATCAGTTGTTATTGTTATTTGATACTGAAATAGGTTTTTCAACTTATTAAATATTTTCCATTAGTTTAAAATTATTATTAACTTATAATTATAAATATTTTGTAATTGAATCTTTATAAATAATTTAAATTATAAATAATATACCATATTTTATTTTAAATATAAATAAATAATTAAATAAAAAAATAAAAAAAATTTAAAAAAATTCTTTAATTTTGAGGCGATGATGAAAAAACCAATGCTAAAAAGTGTATTTTTTATAAAATTTTAAAACCATTATAAAAAATATTTAAAAAACCATTAGTAGTGATTTTTTGGTGGTGTTTTTCAAAAATGGCACTAAATTTCTAATCATAAAAATGTGGCGGTGGTTTTGAGAACCACTGGGAAAAAACCACAACAAAAACATTGGTTTCTTGTAGCGGGATTTTTTCCTGCTGATTTCTTTTCCTTCAGATCCTCCATAAGGCTTTTTGTTATGGAATTTTTGTGAGAATAAAAGGTTTTATAAATGGGGATTATCCTTGGGAAGTTTATTGGGTAGAATTTAGACAATGCTAAAAGCTTGAGAGGTGTGAGAGGAAGTGTGGGGAGAGGGTGGTATTTTTACAGGAGGAGTTGACATGTTTTCCATTTTTTTATAATTAGATTAATATTTCATCTCAAGACTATGAATAGTCATGATTCATGTCACCAAAGCAGTAAAAAGATCATTTGAGTCTGAACAAAGGTTTCTTACATCTTCCATGATGCTAGAAATAGTGTATTTAACATATAATGTATATATAAAATTAAATTACATATTTCCCTATTCATAAAAAATCAGAGTATTTCAGAAAAATCTAAAAAATTCACCCTAACATTGTTTCAAATTTAAAAATTCCAAAATTTACTACATTTTATGAAAATAATATTACAATTTTGAGAAAATTATTATTTTAAAAAAAATCATAATTTATTCCAAAAATAAATTTTTTAAAATATAAATAAATTTATAACAAATTAAAAAATTAATCAATGATCATAAATTTTTAGAAATCCATTCATATCTGAGGTTACTATTCATTTTATCATGTTACTATTAATTAGTGTAACATGACTATTCCTAAGATTAGGTTAATATTCACAAAAAATTTAGTTTATCCAATCAGACAATAAAATATTTATTGATTACAAATGTGTATATCCATCATTCGAAATTAATATCATAGAAGCGGAAAAATTATATTTAAAATATATTTTACAACTATATCCTTAAAATGGTGTGTCGTTATGTAGAGACTAAGTGCTTCAAGCATTTCAATGTATTTTTCAATCCTTCGGGTGTTACAGTCCACACTTTCACAAACGATGTTAGAGATTTACACAAAATGGAATGAATAAATATATGTGTTTTAAAAGAAATATATAATCATAAAGGCATAATAAATATCATATATATCATATATAAATAGAGATACCATCATAATATACACCAGGAGCGGTGGTAAAGAAAAAAATGAATAATCATATATTCGTGAGGCGATAGTTCATCGTACACTTAAACAATATCTTCTTTTCCGATTAGATTTAAGTGTGCATAAGATTAGGTAAAAAAATTAGAATAACAACATAATATAATATTTATGTTACTAATTTTTTTCAATAATTAATAAATCATAATATTTCAGGGATTGGAGAATTGAAATAAAATTGAAAAAATCCCGAAGTTTTTTCTCTCTTCTTCGGGTGACTAATTTTTTTTTTCATTAAAGGGATTCCGTGGATTAATTTAAACACATATTTAGACATATAGGTTGAGATTAAAAAATTTAGGAGCTATTTTGGATAACATTTTTCGATACAAATAGGTTTTAGAGGTGTGAGGATGTGGGAATAGAGGAGGCCTTTTATATTAGAGGAGGATTTATGCTATAATAATATTTTGACAGAGGAATTCCATACATGTTTCTTCACATTCAATGTTGCTCCAATACTGGATCATGGTTAATCCAAGGGATAATATGGTATATATATGGCCATAAAATGTATTTTGGAAAGCTGTGTAGGTCATTTGGACACTTAAGATCAAGTTTTAGTCCCTTATAAAGCATATGTTTACCTTAATTATTATAATTAATTTTCATTACTATAACTAATATAATTTTTCAAAAAATAGGTTTAACTTATTAGAAATATTAAAATATATTAATTACAAATATGGAATCCATTTTTGCATATTCCAATCACAAAAGTGGTGAGAATTAATTTGAATTTAATCTCGTAGACTGGGTGACAATGAAAATTTTCAATGTAAAAAAATATAAATGTTAAAATCGTTTTTATAGTAAATTTCAATGTGAAATTGATTCCAATTAACTAGATTAGATTAATTGATAAAAATTAAATCTTATTAAACTTTAAAACCAACTATAACTTTAATTTAACATTACAAATAAATTAGATAAACAATAAAATTTTGAATTAAAATTCAATATTTTTCACTATTATTTAAAAAATGAAACATCAGAGAAATATTACAAAAATTAACCATAATCAAATTTTTATTTTTCACTTTTAACAATTAAGATTATTTTTTCATATTAAATTTATAAATGTGTCAAAATTTGGATTTAAAATATCTTCTCCATTAAAAGGTAGGAAAGCTGCCTTTTTAAAAATACAGTATTTTATGTGTAATATTGGAGTTCTTACTTTTATATTCCTATCAAATAAATTGGATTAACATCCAAAAAATTGTATTTAATAATATATATATGTATTAGATTAATATCACTCATTAATTTTATTTTAATATAATCTATTATATTAAAAACTTTCTTGAGCATAAAAATGGCTTTCTATAACAATATTCACTTTATATTCCGTTGTTTCTTATATTCATTAATTTGTAACTAGTTAATACATTTTATAATTTTTTAAAGAAATTTTTTTACATTTTTGTTATTAATATTCATAACTAATAATTTTATGGCATGTTTTTATCTTATTATATAAAATAATAATATTTAATCGTATAGATGTTTTTTGTAAAACTCTGTCTTCTTATAACTCAAGCTACTGAAGATTGTTTTTATTTCATTTGATGAAAAGTTCATCGTGTATCACATTCTTTTTATGTTCTATTATGGATTGAATATATTTAAAACTGTAAAAATATTATAAATACTCATGTTATTATATTCCTTTACGTTCAAGGTGTCTTGTGTCATACACGCTATCAGATAAAAGGATCCTAATTTAGATTTTGGGGGTGTTATATTCTACCCACCATTATTAAATTGTGTGTTTGAAATTTAAACTCTATCTTGGTAATATATATTTTTATATTTACTATGATTACATCCATAATTGTGACAATGGTTCTTAAAACATCATATATAAAAGAGAGAATTAGACGTACAGAGGTCACATGGACAAATATATAAATAGGTCTCTATGCAGTAGAATAATAGTCGAAAGTAGAGATAAATAAATGGAAGAAAAACATATATATTTATAATAAAAAAATTATTTAATAAATAAAAAACAATTAAATGTTCAATGGAATGTTTAAGGCCACAAATTCATAAATCCTCAATGATTTAGAAGCACGTTGGTTCAACATTAATTAAGGTATTATGCCAAAATGTTTTATCTACACCATTTTACTAATTTTGGGTAATATTGTTAATGTATGATAATATAAGGAAATATAAATACATTTTATATTTATATAAACACATGTTCATCCTTTGGATATTATTCATGAATTTCCAATCCATTAATTACTTCATGAAATGGATATCCAAAAATTAACATTGATTTCTAAATCACTAAAATTGACATTTAATGGCATAAGTCCTATTAAAGAGTAAATAGTATAAATATTTTTCTTTAACTATTATCCATTGTCTATATAGTCATTAAAACAATATATAAACAAAAAAAAGAAACACTATAGGTTCATCATTAATATTTATTCATCAGATTTTTAACAAAAAAATGACATATTTACTCAATCAATTTTAGGTTAGTGGTTGTGTTGAAACAATTATCATCTTTCGGCCATGGACAAAAGACCCACATCCTTTCCATACATGAACCATTTTCAATTGAAATAAAATTTATTATTTTATAAAACCATATTAATATAATTTCCAAAATAAATATTTTATAAATCCATTAAATGATTTTATTCACTAAATATACTTTTAACAAAGGGTTTTTTTATAAAATAAAAATACAAAAACAATTCATCCATTTATTTAAGAATAGGTCCTTCCACAAGTATAGGGTTTATAAATAAAATCATTTATAATATTTTTAAAACATTAATATTTATTTTCAATATAAAACACCTTAGGTTTAACCTAGTTCATTAATTGTCATTATATATTAAAATCTTTCATACTTGTTTGTGATAAAAATATGAGTTATCCTATCAGTGTCCCCTAGGAGTGTTAATGTAGGTGTGTAGTAAGTCCCATTGTCATGTACAATGTTATGTCGATTCAGGCCTGACATAACTTGTTGTAGTTCTAACTCATAAGTAAATTTGTGCTATAAGAATATCCACTTTCAGTATCTAGGATTGGATATATTTCTAGGAAAAACCACATAATATCTATTTTTTTAAAATTCTCATACCTATCTTCAAATTATACCTTATGGTTTTGTTCTCTAATTTAAGCATTCTTAAATCTAGTTCCCATGTATTCTACTAAATTTCCATTAATACCAACAATAGAGACCCGACCTGAGAAGGTGTCAAGCTGATGTTATCTATCAATTACATTTGCATGATTACAAGGAATAAAATCCCTATTAACATATATTTTATTAGTGTGTGTGATCCCAATGAATAAATGAGTCTTTTATTTCAAATGAACACATTTATTAAAACATAATTATTATTCTTAATTACAATTAAATTACATAAAGAATAATTTTATTCCATGTAGTATATCCCAACATATCTTTCATAGTACAATACATGGATTCCTAGGGTAGGAAACATAATAATGGAGTGACAAAATGTTCATAAATGGAAAATATAGAAGAAGAAATGATTAACAGATTAGAATACTTAATATGTAAAGGATATTAATAAGACACACATGTGAAGTAATCAATAGGATGAAAATAATGTTAATAATAAATAAGGAAAGGTAAATGAAAAAAAATGAATTATATGAACTTGATAAAGAAAAATAAATATGGAAATGTAAGAAATTAAACACATTCACTTTAAACAATAATATTAAAATAAAATGTATCCATAGATATGTCGAAGAAAAACCTATTGCATGAAAAATAACTAAAAATAAATGAGGAAAATTCTTGATTATTTTATGTTATGTTTTTTAGGTACATGGTACCTTTACCGTCAAGGAATTTAAAAATATAGTTTTCAATATATTGGGTAGACAACCATCTAAGGTGGATATCCAAATGGATCTTCCCACAATACCACCGTTTTTAAGGGGATTTCTAGAACTGGTCCCCAACTATGTTGTATATTCCAAAAAATTACTCATACATCAAATAACAGATTTAACAATATACCTTATCAAATATCCATATATAATAATAGATACAAATTTATCCATATTTACCGAAATTATAAAATAACTTTCAAATAAAACAGAATATAAACATGATATTTGGTTTAGGTAATGAACATTTCCATGATAAATGATATGGTGAATTATGGGTAATTCAATGTCCAATTATCCTAGGGAATTGAATATTTCAAGGGGACTAAATGGAATTAGGGAAGTTAATTTGAATATTATACTTAGAAAAATAAATTTAAAACAATTCAGAGGAATATTATGGATTGTATCAATATAACATACCCCAAATAATGTAAAATAATCGGGTTCTTCCATTAATAAATGGAAATATCATAAAAAAGTTCATTTAAAAACATTCTTGAGGAACATTTCCTTTTGTTTTGAAATACCTTTTCTTTGAAATTCTATTTTGGAATGATTTTTTTAATTTAACCTTTTAAACATAAAATTTAAGATTTAATGAAATGATCGTGAATAAATCTATACTTTCTGTATGATTTGAAAAACATTCCTTTTTCATGGAAAAAGGGATTGAAAAATTTATTGCCAGGAATGTGACTAGATTATTCCTTTGAAATAATTTGTAAAAGGAAAAATGGTCAAAATTTCTTTAACAAATAATTTTAAAACATATTTTTAATTTTCTAACAAAACATGTTGTTAGAATAAAATAGGTTCTCTGATTAAAGAGTGAAATAAATTCAGTTTTTCATAAAAAGATTTCTTATGAATTTTGAGTACCAGAGAGTGAGAAAATAGTACCATTACATTAAATTGGTCATATATAACAAGTTTAGGAAGATTATAATGGTTTTATTGAATTATAGTTATATAATTTCCCCAAAATGATATTCTATTGAAAGATCAATAAATTTATTATTGAGGAAAATAATCATTAAACATTTTAATGTGTCCCATACCACTTGGATACATTTTATATCATAAATCCCATGAAGGAATAATATTAAATATATGTTCTATATAGAATGAATATAAATGAATTCAATACATAATTATTTATAATGGGATGTAGATACACCACCCAAAATAAGTAAGTGGTTAACAATACATTTATCTCAAAGATGTTATAAGTGATTTGAAAATCCATTACCTTGTGTTTCCTTTATAGTGAACATCCTATAGATTCATAAATAATAAAATTATATTATTTATTTAAATTATTTAGATAATTTTTCATTTTTATCATTACTTTTATTTCAATTATTACTATGTTGTATAAAATTACTTATAAAATTATGTTTTAGTATGTTGTTTCGACCAAATTCAGTTTATATTTCAAAATAAATTTGGTAGGTAAACTATGGTCCACTGGATCATTTTATAATATATATAGAATAATAATAATTAAATAAGTATCATATTTATACATGAATTACACTTTAAATAACAATTATAAAATATTTCAATGAAAAATGAATAAACATTACAATAATATATACTGTATGTTGTACATACACATCAGTAACATCCGCAATTTTTAATTATCATTATAGAAGGAATGTATGAAATATTATATCTTTGAATAATTATAATTATATCCTAAATTTCATTATAATTAATAATATATAAATTTATATAAAATTAATTTTATGTAAAATAAATCACATCGTGATGTGGAGGTGATGGTCCACACCTCCCTGAACGACGTTATCACTTTTTAAGAGTGAGAAATGGTAATAAAAAAATGATATATATTATATTTACATAAAAGTTATTATTTAATGTTTATCATATAATTTTTTTATGTGAAGTGATTTTATTTAAGTCCATCCATAATACTTTCTATATATAGTGTGAATGAATCACATCACTTTGAAGGGTGGTAGTCCTCACTTCCACAAACAATGTTATATTTTTTACATCAAATTGAAAGAAAACAAATATGAGTAATTAAATAATTAATAATTATTAAAGGAACAATAAATTTAATATATATTATATATAAATTTATGGTACATATTAATGTCCACCCTAAAAGGCATTAAAAGAAAATTGAATGATCACCATTTCGTGGGGCGGTATGTTTTTGTACACGTAAATAGTATCTTTGTTACCCATTAAATGAATGTCTATGTAAGTATAGGAAAAAACCATTAAATTAAAAAACCTAGTATATTTTGGATAATATCTTTCATATAAATTAATTTAATAATAATATTTTATGGATTGTATAATTGATAAAATTCTAAAAACCTTGAGGAAGATTTTCACCTCTAATTCGGTTAACTCCTTTTGGATTGCACCAAAGCTTTTCCATGGATTAGTTTCTACAAATGGTTTGGTTTCTAGGTTTATGGTAATGAAGTTTAAGACCAATTTTGGTAGACAATGGTCGATATAAATTGGAATTAGAGGAGTGATGATGTAGGAGGAGATGAGGCATTTTTATATTGCAGGATGATTGACACTCATTTAATATTTGGACAATGGAAACCCATAAACATTTTTAACATTGTAAGTAGCTCGAATAATAGAACCCATTTGTTAAAATGGAATATAGGGTAGAAATATGGCCATAAATGGATTTTGATAATATGTGTAGGTTATTTTGACACTTAATATTAATGTTTAGTCCCTTATTATGCTTAATTTTACCTCAACGATTGTAATTTATTTTAATTACTTTCACAATTTTTTTTGTCAAAAAAACTGGAATTTATTATAATATATAAATTATTCTAATTTAAAATATGTATTCAATTTTCCCAAATTTCTATCACATATGAGAAAAAATTAATTTAAATTTAATCTCCTAGATGAGACAACAATGAAGGGTTTTAAATAAAAGATCCAAAATATTGCTATGTTTTTATAGACCATTTCAAAGTGAAATTGATTAAAATTACCTAAATTTTATTAATCAATAAAAAATTGATCTAATTAATCATTAAAACCAATTATAATTATAATTAAAAAATATATATGAATTATAAAAAAAAATTTGAATTATATTTTAGTATTTTTAACTATTCATTAAAAAAGAAAACTTTAATGAAAAATATCATAAAATCACCCTAACGTAATTTTTATGTTTCTATTTATAATGTTATGTTTATTTTTAAAATATTAATTTATTAAATGGATAAAAATTTTATTTAAAATGGTTTATCTATAAAAATTCTGCAAGAACACCTTTGTAGAAATATAGTATTTTATGTGTAATATTAGGTGTGTTATTATATTATGACTATCAAATCTATTTTAACAATGTTATAAATATTTTATTTAATATTTCAACTACATACTACATTAATACCACTAAGAAATTTTAATTTATTTATTCTCATAGAGTATCAAAAATTTTATTTGCATAAAAATAGATTTCTATGAAAATATTAACTTTATATTCAATGGGTTTTTATATTCATTAATTTTTATCTAATGAAATTATTTTTTATTGGTTTATACCATAATTTTTATAATATAGTTATTAATATTTATATAAACTAATTTATGGAAAATTTATATATTATTATATTAAATATTAATATTAAATAATACCTTTGTTTGTTGTAAAACTCAGTATTGCATATAAGACAAGCTATCAAAGAAGGTTGTTTTGCATGTATTGGAAGCTAATTCAGTATCTCATTAATTGAATATCATATTCTAGATTGAATTTATTTAAAATAGTATATATATTATAAGTACATGGGATAATATATTCCCTTATACTCTAGTTGTCGAGTGTCAAACATGTTATCGAATATAAGGTTCCTATATTAGATTTTTTGGGGCATTACATAATTGGATAATGCATCATTTTTCTAGAGGTATAATAACTTATACCCAATGATATATATACTTTCCAAGTGATTTGGTATCTTTTTTTTATTTTATTTAATCATAGTTTGGTACATTGAGCCTAGTTAGTTATTTGAATGAGCATTTTTGGGTTACATATTTTCTTTTTATTCCTTATTAGATTTTTTTCTATGGCTTTCTAGATTTTCCACAATAAAATTGCTCTTCACATCTTAAAAACATCTCAATAATGTTTCTCATTCCCTCATTCTTAAAATCATCAATGGAATTGTAATTTTGGACTAATTACACCATGTTGATAAATGAATATATAAAATAGATACTTTAAAAGATTGTGGGTATACCCCTGGATTAACCTTTTAAATATTTATACTCAGTTGATAATTCATTTTTAACATTATAGATATTATTTTGATGTGTCTTGGCATGGTTGGTCTATCATCTACATAATGACATTATATTATTGGGAGATCAAATCATGTACTTAACCTAGTTTCTTGACGTTATTTTTTTTTGATTTATTAGGTTTAATTATTAGTTTGAGTAGTTGTTTGGGACTTAAAAACATCAATGTATTTATCGATGTGTCATTATTGGGTTGGGTTTAACAATATTGTTGGTCCATCTCTTGAATATTGACACTTTTAGGTTGAATAATGTTATATTATGTGAAGAAATTTCACATCCCATCTTTTTTTGGACCTATAACATTTTCTATTTATTTATTTATTGAATTTTTATTGAATATAGGGTTGATTTTGTTTTGGAATTTATTTTTCTAGGTTTACATTCTAAGGTGTTTGGTTAATTATAATTATATGGTCTTCCTTTTCAAGGAATGGTGCACAAATCACTACTGTGCAGATAGAAAGATCACTGTTTGTAAAATCATTCATTCTAGATATCATATATCTAGCCAATATTTTGTAAATATATGAAAATATTTGTCTCATTGTTTTTAAAACTATACATCCAATTCATTCAACCTTCACAGCTTTAATATTTTTTGAAATACCTAAACTATCCTTAAACATTTTAACCCCCCCCCCCCCTCAAACACCCTTCTCCCATAGTCACGTGATATAATTGGATGGATCCCTATATGTGTGACCTAACATATACACCCTTGGATTTCATTCCATAATATTTAAATACTTTTCATTTATTCTGGGTTAGATAATATTCCTCATCTATTTCTTTTAATTTTCTTCAATTTGGTTTCCCCCAGTATGGATGGAGTGTTTTCAAATTGTATTTCTTGGTTTCTTGGGCTTATTAAACATATCATGAGTCATATTATAGTGAGATACACATAAGGAGACACATTCTTTGTGGTTTGAGGTAGGTTTATCTGTGAATACTATTATAAACTTAAAAACATTAATTTATTGATTGTTATAAGCCTTTTCATATGTTGAAACTCTGTAAATAGTGTTATTTTTAAAGGAAAACACAATTATTTTCATACCATTTAAATTTTGGGATCTTGTACGTTGTATATTAAATGACACGTAATTTTTATCGTACCCATAACTGTTTTTAAAACCATCATGGTTTTTGATAAAATATATTTTTGATATCCTAATGCAAACCCTAACTTTATATGGGATCTTGGGATAACTAATATAGTTGAATGATTTTCTAGATATAAAAAAAATGATTTCACCTATTTTTAAAATCAAATATACCATTTTAATATTGGTTATAATTATTATTGAGTTTTAGTATTACTTAGTTATTTTTTGTTGTTGTTATTTTGTTTGAACCTTATTTTGTGGGACGATGTTTTAGTTGTGATTGGTTTTTTTATTTATTGTATTCAATAGGTATTTTATAGAAATTGAATTCTATTTTGGATTAAAAATATTTTCCTTGGAGAATTAAGTCAATTTCAATGTAAATATGGGTCTTCTATGTTTTGGGGATTTGTTTCAAAAAATAAAGTCTTGGATAGAACTTTAATTTAGAGATGGGCTAGATATTTAATATTTTATGAGAGGATGTTTTTTCACATGTTTAAATGGGAATATTATTTCATTCCATGATTAAGAAAGGGTTTTGTTGGAGATGAAGTGTGAGGAAATCCTTCATTTTATGTTATCAATGTAAATTCGATGAATTTTATGACTCAAAGTACTGACCTACATATAACTAATAGATGTAAAGAAGGTCCTTGGTAAATATGACTAGGAAATTATTTCTAAGAATAGTATGCAGTATTTTATTTAGATAACATGAAACAATTACTAATCAATTATATAATATATGTAGATAAAAACTTTTAGGGGTTCAATAATTCACTATATATTTAAATTATTCTCCATATAAGTTTCATGTTGTTGGATATGGATTGGATTGATCAATGATATAGTACGAGGCCCATGATTTTCTTGACCATGATTTTATATGTCCCACCATAATAATGCAATCAATATTTTAATTTAAATTAATTTATTATCATCATATTTAATACCTTCAGTTAATCACTGTTAGTGTTTATCATAATTATTATTATTATCATTGATTTAATGTTCAAACTAGGATTCATCCATTAGTATTTAATTTTTAATACATATATCTCATTTAATGATGTTATAGTTGTCCATGTTATTCTATATATTCTTCTTTTTTTATATGTACTATATTTAGGGTTATTTTCACTTTTTTATTTTAGCAGAAATGGTTGAATTAAATTATGTATATTTTATTTATGGATTCAATGTTATTTTTTTTGTTTAAAATATACAATTATCACTAAAAATAGATTTTAAACCTATAATGAAGGGGTTTTATTTTTAATGATTATATATGGGGTGGATGGAGAATATCTAATGGGCTTTTTTCCTATGCATAAAAACATTTTAAGGTAGGTCTTCATTACAATGATGCTTATATTTATAGACTAATTTTCCCCTAATATTTTTTGGAATTGTTTTTTTTTGTGGAGTTCGCATTGTGATTTTGGGTCAAATAGAGATTATCATCATGACATTGGTTCTTTATTTTATTATTTTGGTATAGAATATAATTTGTTCATTCCAAAAACATGTTTCAATGGAAATATTATTCCAATTTCATTTATCACATATATGTGATGGTTGTGGATGGATATGTATTTTTACTTAATCCAAGTTCAGTTAATTCATGATTTTTTGAATTTTTTTGTTTTTCATGGATGTCCAACTAACAAAAGAGCCAAGTGAGATTCCTGAATATTTTCTTATATATGTTATATTTTGATTATTTGTTGAAACCATTACCATATTATTCAATTTATTCCATGGTGATTCAAACATTCCCTGATTAATTGAGAACATTCCACAGATATGTCATGTTCTAGTTTGAGTGCATAGGTGTTGTGTGACTCGAGGTTAGTTCATGACACACATCTACAGTATTTCTTTATATATTCATTTTAAATTCATTTTCACAATCATCGTGACATAAAAAAGAGTTATTTAACAAAAATCAAAATGAATGATCACCCTATCCATCATAATTAATAGATACCAAGAGATGATTTTTGATTCGAGTGGCATATGATATGGGATATGCAATAGGGATTTTTGAAAACCCATTCCCTAGTAAATAAGTGACCATTAATTCAATCACATTGTACTTCCTTCCATTAATAATTTTTATATCTTGGGTTAAATTTTATTTGTATACTAAAATTTTAAATTGTAACTGAAAATTTTAAATTGATAATGATATTCTTTTAGAAATATAAATTAAAAATTAAAATAGATAAAAAATAAAAATTTTAGTATGTAATTTATATTAAAAATGAAATTTAATATGAAATGAAAAATCAAAAATAATAATTGAATTTGAAGTTTAATTTAAAAAAAATTAAATATAAAATATTTACTTAATTTTTGATGTTTAATATTATGAGTAGAAATAAAATCGATATTAAAATTTCAATTAAAATAAAAAAAATATTTAATTTAAAATTTATATTATAATTTTCTGTGAAAATGAATTTAGAAATATTAATTAGAAAAATTTATCATTTAAATTATAATTTTTAATTTTTAAATAAAATTGAAATTTAAATTGAAAGTGGAAATAAAATAAAAATTTAAAAATATATTATTTGGTGTAATTCAATTTCTTATGTCAACATATCCTTATCCAATTTCACTGTTCTCATACTCCCTATTTTATACATTCCCATTACTTTTGATTTTCCTAGCATCCCTAGGTCCGTCTAATCACCTCTACAACTCTCTGCCTCTTAGCATCCCCACCCCACCTCTTCCATCTAATCATTTTCCCCTTGACCTCCTTCACACCTCTCCCTCCACCTTCCCATATCCTCCTCTTATCCCCTTCACCAAATTAACTATGAAGTATTGGAGATATAAATTTAAGACCATAATTGATTATCCATCTTCATTGATTTATATTCATTTAGTTTTTTTTTGATTTAACGTTTTTCCAAAAAATATTTCTTATTATTCCTATAACGTTTCAATATGTGAAGACAAATGTTTCCATGATAATGTAAATATATCACTTTGTATTATTAATTAGTTCATCTATATGATGAATTTAATTATTTTCTGTTTTTACTAATTTATAGTTGCTTCCAAAAAGTAGGAAGTAAAGTGATTTCAATATATTTGTTTTATATGTTCATGGGGAATGAATGGAAGTCCGAATATTTTTAAGGAGCCACTGCATATGGTTATTGGGATTTTGTTTTTCTCACATAAACCCAGAACTATCACATCTTTATTCCTAAATTTTTTTTTTATGTTTATAAAATTTTAACAAGTATTTAATACTTCCATTGTTTCTAACTAATTATGATTCACGCATGTTGATAACTATTCAATGTATCTAAAAATATTAGAATAAATTTATTATTACTATGTTCCATAAAAAAATTAATAAATTAATATTAAATAAGTCTATGTTTTACTACTAATATTTAATGTTAACTTTTGTTTATCATATATTTTATTTATGTCAACATTTCCATTTTTTATTTTAGAATTTGATTTATTAAACTATATATTAATTAGCTATAAATTAGCTTTGATTAATTTTTAATTTTTTAGAATAATGAATATCTCCTATTTCAATTTTTTTTAGAAATTAATTAATTTTTTAATTTTTAATTTTTGTAGGGTTTGTTTATAGTAGAATAATTATTTTCATATGAAGAATAAGTTATTATGACCCCCCATTTTAAGGATTTGTATGCAATTTAAGTGAACCTATATATAATATTGAAATGAATATATATTATAATTGAGTACCATTCACTAAAGATGCATATACTCCCCTTTATATTGGTTTTATATGTTTTATGTGGGTTAATAAAGTTGTAAAAAACATCCCACCTTTGAAGGTATTAATGAACCAAGTTGGTATCTCGTCAAATGATATGGATTCATCTTCACTTATAGTGTGATAACACCCCATAATGAAATGGATGACTAATAAGAGAGGGCAATGATTCTGAGAGTTTAATCCAAGAACAAGAATAACCACGATCAAACTTACATCTCTTGGAAGACATTTATATAGGTAATTAATGATTCCTCTTAATTTTATTTTCATTTATTTTTATGTCAAAACATATTTTACAATTCCATGTATGGTTCATGAATGTTTGAGTGAAACATATATATTTACTCCCTAGAATTATAGCTCATATTAAACCTTAAAAAATTTTCTCTATTTGAGAATATAAAACACCCTAGAAAATACTATAATAATAGATAGTGTAGTATTATACACATATTGTTATATTTAAAATCAAAATTTTTATGAAAGTTATAAAATTATTTAGAAGTAGAGATATATATATATATATACATATTTATAACATATCTCCTTCAATCTATAAATTTCAAGAAATCCTAAAAGATTTTTTTATTTCACTTTATTTTATATCACATATAATATCATGTGAAATAATATCCATAATTTCATTGGGATATATATTTAAAATACTTTTAGAAAGCTATTATCAACCGCTTCTTGTATCACATCATATTAAATTCCTTGAAAATACCCATCAATACCTCATTAGTAATAAATATAATTAATTTTAAGAGTATATATCTTAGTTATAATAAATCTTTAACACCCTATGGTTATAAATATATATATACATTTAAATATTGATTATGTTTTTAATATCTATCTTTACACATAACACCATATCCATATGAAATGTAATCAAATAATCTGTTATAACCTATAATTTAAATTATAAGTTATAAATAAATCTAATCGCATTATAAAAAATATTTATAATGGTTTCAATGAAATAAAATATATTGATTAATTTAAAAAAATATGTACTCAATATTTCGTAATGTCTTTCTATACTTTAAGAATACGTTTTCATCAAAAGTGGTTTTTATTTAATCTGGTGAAAGTACATTATAAATAATTTCTAAATTTTTTTAAATGTATTTTTAATGAAATTTTATTTAATTTTTTAATTTTTATTTTAATACTATCTAAGAGTGATTTTTTATGAATTTCCAAGAAAGATTTATTTTATTGTGAATAGTGAAAATACCAAATTTTGTATACACTCTCATTTATTTTTAGTTAATAGTCCCATTATATTTTGAAATTTATTAAAATGTAGCCTAAATATAACTCAATAATAAATATTTAAATTTATTACTTAAAAATAATCATTAAAAATTATTTTTGTAGATGTTCATTTTTGGGCATAAAAACACCTTTTTTTCTTCTAAACGATATTATAAGTATGGAATGTGTATTTATGTTAATAATTTGAATATAAATATTATGAATAATGATTTTAAAGATATTTATTGACTATATATTAAATAATATATTTTCTGAAATTGATTTTATCATTTTTACTACGTAATTAGTGGATTTAAATTCATTTTTATGCTTAAAAATGAATTCTTCTAGAACGAGTTTTCATTATGGTATGGGTTATTATTTAAAATAAAATAATTCAACTTATAGGAATTTAATCTCGAAAAATCAATTCCAAATTATCAATAATCACAATTAATAATATGTAATATGTAAAAATAAATTTTTGGTTATTGTGAATATAAAAAATAGTAAAATTTTGTTACCATAGTGATGGTTAAAATGGTCTTACCTAGGGGTTAAGTCTAGAGATAAGGGAGGTATTTTAACCCAAACGTATATATTTTTATTATTTGAAGGCATTTCATAATTATTTTATCGTTCCTTAAAATCCTTCTACATTTTGATCTCATTTCACCTGAAGGTGACCTTATATCAATGAAATCTTTTTAGAAATTCATATTGTGTCCCTCCCTTCAATTATGAAAGGTATTCACTTATCCTTCCTTATTCACACAATTTTAAAATTACATATAATAAAATGCATACTCTAAAACCTACTTAGACTCATTCACTTCATCCAAGAGATTTTTATATTCTCATAAATATAATCCTTCAAAGATCAAATTGTATTCCAAAGGAGGTCACTCATAGAAGAGGTATAAACCTCAACATCTATTTCAATTTTTTTATTTTATAAGTCCAATAATCATGTTTTAATAATCATAAAATGAAGAATATAATATCATAAATATACCAAGATTTTAATATGATGATTTAACAACTATTTATGACCTCATTAATGTATCGCTTATGTGTAGGTGTGGACAACATCTTCCATGCCACGATATGACTCATTTTCCGTACCCATAATTCATTGTTTTTTGTTATATTATATTTAATATATATATATATAATATTTAGTTTTTGTAAATTTTGTTTATTATTTAAATTTATTTTATTCTATCCATCGAAAATTAAAAAACATCACTCATGCATATGTACAGACTACCATATCTATTAAATATTATATTTCATTTTCCGGCTCACATTTATAATAATGGTTATAAATATTTATATAATAAATATATATTTTATTTATATAAATATAATAATTGTTGTGATAATTAAATAATAATCAACATTCAAGGTCCAAAACTATTAAACCAAAAGGTATATAAATAATAAGTAGTTAAAACACAAAATGATGAATACAATTTAAGATTAATAAGTAATTGGTAATTGGATTTTATATGTAAAACATGTATGGTATTATAATGATTAATATGGATCATTTATAAAACTATAATGAATATAAAATTATTATACTTGAGTTTATACTGCATTTGAGGCAAGAATGACTTTATTTAATCGTTTTCCAGGACAATATCATTTTTATAGGCATTAATTATGGATAATTTTTTTGATTAAAAATTTATATGATTTATATCTCAAATATATATATTTTTTATAATTTAGTTATTTATATTTATTAATTTGTTTCATTAATTTTCATCTTTTTAGTCAATAAAAAAATTGAAAGAATGTTTTACGGAAAAATTACTCCACTTCTCTCTACAATCATGACTATTTTCTTCCATGTCCATATTTTCATTATAATGTTCTCAAGAATTTTATTAATTTTATATAGTTAATTTTTTAAATTTAGTTTTATCCAATATATCATTTCTATAAATAATTTTAAAAGGAATCATCTTGTTATTTAGTAATGACATTCTTTTGAGTTATTACTTAAATTTAGAAAGGAATATTTATTTTAACATCCACAACATGAACCCCATTATCTACAATCATGAATACTATTTTAGTTTAATATTACTTTATATGTTTCATTCTTTCTTTTCAAGTAATATTTTTCTTCTATATTTTTTTAATTTTATAAATTCTAAATAAGTGATTTAACAATGAAATGTGTAATTTCTTCAAGAAATTTTCTAGTGATACTATAAAATTATTTTCATAAATATAAACTTATTATTGTTTTTTAATGATTTACTTAGTATATGATCTTTTTTTACCAGATTTATTATTTCCCTTGGTGATTAATGGCTATGATGATAATTTTTTTATTAAACATGTATACATTACATGAGTTATGATATAATGACCTGATGATTGTTTTATGATCCTATGTAATACATATGTATTATTTTACTTATATGATGTGTGGTACTAAAAGTATATATCCTTCCAATTCATTGGGTAAAGGTGAATATATCATGAGATAATAATGATTGGAATGGGGGAGTAAAAAACATTCAATAAGGGACATTTCTCAATAAGATTATCTTTGGAGTGAAACATGACTAAGGAAATGATTGAATTAAGAGTGATCTCACTTCACTGTAAAAGTCTTGAAAGTAATCCTTAACTCGGGAAATTATTTTATACTAATATGTGTAGGAAAAATTATTACTTATTCATATGTTATGTTCTCATGGATCATGATTGATTGTTGATGATTCCAAACTATTATGTCTTATATCATTTGTTTAATAAAATGTTACACTATGTTTCATGATTAATTGTATTTTATTGATTGTGTATGATAATTTAATTTCATGATCATGTTCTTATACCCTTATAATTATCTAATACTCACATATGATCATTGTTAAAAATAACTTATGTTTACCATCCCAGAGAATTTGAGATCACCATTTCATATGTTTCCATTACACATGTTATGAAGTCATGTTTTAAGTATGATATTTCTAATATGGGTCTTAGTTTCGATGAATATAATGTAAAAAAATATCCTTCCTTTATTTAATAGTATTTTATGCACCCATTTTTCCAAATATACCAAACATTTATGACCCTTGAGAATATATTTTTTGAATCATGTATAATATTTATCTAAAATAATGTAATATTTATGAATGTTATGTGTGGATCACTGTATTTAGAATAAAAGGATTGTTTAATAATCTTTTAAATTTTTTATGATAATACTTTATTGAGAACCCATATGATAAGCCAATATATATGAGAAAATCCAATATTATCATATATAACTGAATGTAGTTTTCCTATAAAATGCATCATTTCTATATATTATAATGTGGATTTGGTTATGGAATATAATTTCATATGGGTAAATCCTTTGAATGTGGAATATTGGGTATTAACCCGATCTTAAATTGTGAATAATGAGTTAACCCAAGACTATACACATGGCTAAAAACTCATGGGGGGATATACATGGGTTAATTAAATTTCTTTAATGAACCATTATAAAGTATTTGAATAGATGATAACCATTGATTAACTACTTTTAATATATGGATTATTAAGATGAAAATAAAGTTTCAGGATTTAGATATCCTATGAATGGATTTCCAAAATTTATCACTTAGATTAACAAAGGATGATGGTGATACTATCTATTTTGGTTTTAGTATTGAATTGGATATAGAATGATGACGTTTTTATCATTACATGTTTGAAAAAACATTGATTTATAGTATTTTATCTTATATATATGAATTCATTTATATCAGGAAAACTCTCATGGAATGTTAATTCACATAACAAATTATTAGATGTTAAATGAGGATAAAAAACTCATAATCATACAATGATAAACTCTAATGTCTATGATTCTTAACAAATTGTATTTTGTGCGAATGTTTTTCCAAAAAATATTTTTAGTCTTCTAGTAGTTGAATTCTATGTGATTTGTAGCACGGATTGCTTTTATTTATTTTAATCCCATATCAATTTATTTGAATGGGATGTATCATTGTATATTTTTAATGAAATTATGTTTGTATATTGGTATAAAGATAAATGAAATATTATAAAGTAAATTTCCCCCATTTCATGGGTTGTGATTCCTATTAAAAGTGGGAATTTATCTCAAATAGTTGGACATAATATCAACATAATATATAATCATATTGAAAAAGTTTTTGTTGATGATTTTCTGAAAGAGTAACCTAATCTTCCACATAATCATGAAGGTGAGTTTTAAATGGAAATAATACCAATAGTACACAAATTTTAAATTATCAATATAAAATATCCATAATTCAGTTATAGAAATTAATTAATTAAATCTAATAGAATCTTGGTATGGGATTATTTTAGACATGTACTTCATAATGGGTTGAACCTGTTCTATTTTATGAAGAAAGTTTTATCAATGTGACTATATACTGATTATAAGGAACTTAACATAACCAATATCAAGAATATATACCCATTACCTCATATTAGTGCTTTAATATATAAATTATTATGATGTAATTATTTTTTCAATAATTATCTTTAATATAGATACTATCAGTTGTGGGTTAAATGTTAAGACATACCCCAAATTGCCACCCAATTGAAATGTGGATACTAAAATGTTATTGTGATTCCACTTGGTCTTATTAATTCCTCCACTATCATCACAAATGTAATTAATATATTCTTTAGATATATCCTTGATCTGTTTGTGGTGGTATTTATAGACTATATTCTTATATTATTTAAGAGTATAGATGTTCTAGAATATTATGTGTGGGTTTTAATGAAGACCCAAAGGATGGATAAGTTGAATTAAAAATTAAAAAAGTGAAAATTTTGGATATGGAAATTTTCATTTATCGGTCATAAAATATATAGAATGGGTATATTAGTGGATCCAATAAATAAGGAAGTTATTGAATATTTTATTGGATAAATGGTTGTGATTAAGATCAAGAGTTTTCTTACATTTTCTAAATATTAACTGATTTTTGGAAGGATTTATCATGGATCTCTAATACACTCACAATGTTATCCCAGAAGGGAGTTATATTCCATTAAACATATAAATGCGTAGAACCATTCATGTAACTAAATAGATGATTGGTTGGTGGAGATATGATTAGACAACCCTACAACCAAGAGCGGTTTGTGGTTTACAGTGATGCATTGAAGAGGTTAGGTTGCATTCATATGCAGAATGATATAGGGTCTAACATCAACCAAAGGTTAATAATAATAATTACCAAACTAATGATTTTTATTTATAAACAATATTATTTTAATTAAATAACAGAAGAAATTATCAGATAATATAAATTTGTAACATATATACTAGTCTTTAAGATTTCAAGTTTATATTCACCCAAAAAGAGGTGAATATGGGTTAAATAAGATGGTTGGAGTTGATTAATTATTATTAATGCACAATAAATTACCACCATAAGAAAGATAAAACGGTAATAGATGCATTGTGTAAAAAGAATCATGTCAACATATCAATGAAAAGGATGAAAGAGATCCTATAATTCTGGATGTGAAAATAAGAGACCTTGAAATCATGAAGGAATTTTAGAAACATGATCATCCTAAAAAGAGTGTTAAACAATTATTGTGATGCAATTATAAGGTTTAGAAAATTATTATATGTATTTTCAAAACCATATTTAATGGAAGTATTGGAATAATTTCATAACTCATCCTTCTCTATTAATAATAGAAGTATGAAAATGTATAGATATTTGAAAGATAATTTCTGGATGGGAAATATGAATAGAGTTATTTCATATTATGTGTCTTGGTGATTAGTATGTCAATAATTTATGAAAATGTAAATATACTCTAAGAGGATGTTATAACCATTACCCATACAAGAATAGAAATGGTAAAAAATCACCATAGGTATCTTCACTGCACACACCAAAACATCTAATGTCTATAATGGTTTTGGGATTCTAGTAAGTTGCATCATAAAGATAGAACACTTCTATTATATCATAGAAGATTTATATAATAAAAATATTATAGAGATATATATTAAAATTTGTATGGATTTTATTTTGTGACACATTCTATTATTTCTAATTGAGATATAAGGTCCACCATAATGTTTTGGGGATATATTTAGAAATATTTGGATACAATTTTTTTAGCACAACCAATAATAATTAGATAGATGACAATTATAAGGAGAATATTCAAACCCTAGCATCTATTTTGAGATCTTATTTTATAGGTCTCAAAGGTGATTGATATCAACACCTTCATCTAGTCGATTTTTCTTATAAAAATAGCTTCCACTAATAAAATTAGATGCCCCCACAAGAATTCCTCTATAGAAACAAGTTTATTAATCTAAAATTCTAGGATAAAGTTGGAGAAATAATGAAATTGTATCTTTTTAAAGCAATGTAAATGGTAATTAATATTATAGATAATTTTTAGCACATAAATATAACTCTATCTATACAAGTTTTATGATGAGAATTTTCGGTGACTTATAGAATTTGATTCTTGTGAGATGTTGTTCCTTTGAATAAATCCATCATATAATGTTATTTGATTTATAATTAATGTAAATATCATATATATATATATTGGATCATTTAATCATCAATATAAATTATTATGTAAAAGTTCATCTTTGGGGATAAAAACATATTTTTTCAAAAAACCATTTTTAAGAAAGATTTGTGTTTTTATATTAATAAATTAAATTAATAATTATTTATTAATGTTTTATACGAAATTTATATACTATATATTAAATTTTATATTATAATATTATTTTTATTATTTTTATAGGCAAAATAATGGAAGTAAATTCAGTTTTTCTGCATAAAATCTCATTTATCTAAAATGGGATTTTGTTATGGTTGACTAAATTATATAATACTAAATTATACCAATGATATTAATTTATTTTAAATTTTTACTAATAATAATTAATATATTTTTATCATAATTTTGGGTTATAATGAACATTAATAATATTAAAATTTTTAACCATGAATAAGGTTAAAACAAGTTTATCATGGGGTAAACCAAGATATAGGGGTTGAATTTCCACCAAAATCATTGAAATTATTATTATTCTAAATATATTTTAACCATATAATATCCTAACAATAAATTTGGGTCTATTTTGATCCACATTCCCATTTATGTGAGAATATAAAATTTAAATATTTTAAGAAATTACATGTGTGTCTCTACGCTCACTTATAAATGGAACCCTATTATCCTCCCTTGTTAACTAAATTTGAGACTTATATATTGTTAGAAACAAACTAATATTTTTATATATTCCATAACTTCATCTTATATTTTATGTTCTTCTCCTAAGAAAAATCCTTCAGGGCATAAGTTGTAACCTAAAGGAGGTCTCTCAAAGAAGAGGTATACATTATAACCAAGATCTATCAATTTTAATTTTCATATAAATCATATAAACATGTTTTATTTATAAAAAATTATTAAGATAGTATAATAAATATATTTATATGTAATTATAAATATTTAATAATAATTTTCTATATCTTCTTAATCAACTAGGAGATAAAAGTATCACTCATGTGAATGTGTGTACTACAGTCTCCACATAATGATATGGTTAATTTTCCATTCAATTTATCCATGTTTTTTTATTATTTTATATTTAATATATATATATATATTAAATATAATATATAATAATATTTCTAGAAATGAGAATTAATACATACCATTCTCTTGTTCCATCTATAAAAAAGTGGAAACATGACATGTCTGTACATATGAACAACCGTTTCCAGATAGTGATGCAATTCATTTTTCATAAACAATTTAAAAGAAAGATACCAAATATATATATATAATGAAAACGAATATGATATTTATATCAGAATTTTTAAAATTTAGATAAAGGAACTATGATCAATGTGTAAGAACTATAACCATCGAACCAAAATATAGATGAAAAATGAAGCAGTAAACACCCGAATAGATGATGATTGTAACATCCCAAGTAAGTAATGAATAATAGATATTTTTATCTAAGTCTATTAATGATTGAGATATTTTTTTAGAGGCTTAAAATGAAAATAAATACAATCTTATGCATGGAATACACTAATATTCTTAAAAGATTGTTTTACTGTCTTTTGATGGAAAACCCTTTTTAAATCTATCGTTTGACAATTTTATAAGATATGTTTGTCAAAATAAACTTATTATTTATGATGGTGACATCAAACTTTACTTTGTGTGAATTTTTGGTATTTTTTCGATAAAGTTCATTTTTTTAATGAATAATGAAAAATGTTGTATTTTAATTCAAAACCACTTTTTAATATAATTTATTTATATGATTAGATTATCTTTTGAATTGGTTTTGAAGTTAAATTATAATATATTTTTACCATTTTATCCAATGGTGGTCATTGGAATCAATTTCACTTTGAAATTGGACTTAGACTAGTGTCAATTTTTTGATACTTATTGTTTCATAAAAACACACTATTTATCATGACAGTGGGAATTAGTTATTAAATTAATTAATGCAACTTACATATATTGAATTTTGTAAAAAAACATCATTTTTGAATTTGGAATATCAAATATATCTTAGGGTGAAGTTTTGGTATCTTTCTGAAAAACATCAATTTTTGATGAATAGTGAAACCACTAAGTGGTAGTTAAAGAACTTGTTTTTTCGTCTAAATGAAACTTTTCCACTTCTGTGATTTTATTTTCAAAAATCCGACATACATGGTTGTCATTAATAAGTAAAATGTGGGTCAATGAGATTAAAATAATTTTTTGGTGAATAGTAACTTTTAAGTTCTTAATCGCGATTAGTGGTAATTAGTGTAGTTTAAGGTAAAAATAAAGTTTTAATAATATGAAATGAGCTTGACACATGTAATACCCTCCTTTTATGTGTCATTTCCGACCAAGAAAATCCATGGGTCAACTTGGGGACCCCATGGAGCCACTTTGGTTGTGAAATGACATAAATAACTTTTTATTTAATGTAAAAGTAAAAATGACAAAAACATGAGATGTTTTACTAAAAAAAATTTTACATGGGGTTATAAAGATCAGAGTTTTTATTATAAATAGTCATTGGAAATATGAAAAGATTTCCTACATAATAGTATTTTTTATAATTTTTAGACTTTGAATAAATTAAATTATTTATGACATAATAATGATGCAGTGATTACCTCATTATTTAACGATTTAAATAAAATGGAAAGATAATGTAAACTATAAGACATACACATGTCCAAAACCTATTGTATGGGTGGATTTAGAACCCTTATCACCTTATACTCTAAACAAATCAATGTGGGACCTCTTAAATCCGAATACGATTTTAAAATAAAGTGAGTTTTCTTTACCTTCCAAGAGTGCCCCTCCTCTCCTCTTATAGAAGGCCCCCACCCCTACCTCCTTACCCACACTCCCAAAGCCTTTGTCTCGGCCAACCACTACCCATTTTGGCTCTCCAAATCCTTCTCTTACTCCTCGAAGCCTCACTTTGGGCAGAAGTCTTCCCAAGGAAGCCTTTGAGCTCAAACCAAAGGGAGTTACCCGATTTTAAGGTAATGTCTTCAATTGAGTCCTTTTGTTTTATTTTTCTTCTCCAACCCCCTAAACTCTTTTTATTTATTTCTTTTGTAACAACTCGAGTATCATCAATATACTAGGATGTTTTTATAAGAATTATTCGAGCTACACTTACACACACCTACATCTAATGGTAAAAGAACATACTGTTTCCGTGGATGGTGAATTTATGCCTCCCGAAACGATGATTGTTCAACATTCTTTTAACACCTTCAATGGTGGCCATCAAGAAGTCACTATATTTATATATGATATATAATATGTTTATGTTTTCCTTAACCTTATTTATTTTTCATTTTGGGCATACCTTTAAGGTTTCATTTATGGGTAAACGTGATATCTTCATTTAAGGAAGTGCGGACTACCGCCCCCTCAAAGTGATTTGATTCGTTAAATAACATATGTGGGACGTATAAAGGATGTAACTATGATATAATATATGATATTATACTGGAATTATAATATACCTTTATATAATTATGATTCCATTCTATAAAATACGAAATAGAAATGAAAGTAGCGTACATGCGTATGTACGACTTACCGTCTCCATGAACACTGCATTTCATTTCTTACCTCTAAATGATTATGTATTATTATAAATGAATGTATATAATAGATATATATAATATATACATAATGATTATAATTCTGGATATAATGGATACATGAACAACACGTAATTATAATGGGTTTATTTTTGACTCAAGTACCAATGATCGTTAAAACGACCGTTATTAACTTTAATAATTACATAGTGTTAATGACATGGCAATAAGTGATATAAAAGTAATAATGAACATTAGAAAGGTTCTTAAAAAAGTAGAAATTAACTCAGGTTTATTATTCAGGAGATCAAAGAACGATTGAGTCAAGTCAGACCCGAGGTATGGGACTTCGTCTCAATCTCCTTTCATTGAGGCATATTTTGTTTTATACACAACCTTCTTTTATACAGTGTATAAACCCCTTTGACATTTAGGTATATTAAAAAGGAATATTTTTTATACAAATATTTTACTAAACTAAAAATGGAATGTTTTTGTCGTATGTATGTGGCGACAATGACTTCTCCGCCGCCGTGACCATTATTTGAGTTTTGGATTCCTCTACAAGCCATACTTTTTCTTAAAAGAAAAATAAATACCATGTTTTACTTTTTTTTATTTTGGTATTGAAAATGGTTTTCATAATGTTTTTTTATTATATCAATGTGTTTTATTGATATCTTGTGATTGAAATGTGGAAATGTTATGTTTCCTTTATGTATGTTTTATGTGATACGATTATGTTATGGTTCTTGGGCATTATTATGAAGATGGGTGGTTCCGTGATAAACTAAGGGCGAGTGAGCCCGATATAGCACTCCAAGGCATTGGGTAACGCGAAGGAGTGAAACATTAAGGTTTCCCTGAAGAAATTTAAGGAATATACTGTGATGGGTATTCCAAACGTAACCAAGAGGGTTACTCCCTAGGTAAGAATGTTATGAATGCCTCATGTTACCTTTATGTCTTATGATTTCTATGATTTATTCATGATTTGATGAGGTATGTTAAAGTGATTATGTTTTAAGGGTAAAGTATGATTAAATTCTTATGTATATATGAACTTATGTTTCCTTTCCATATTTTTATAACCCATACTGAGCTTTTTATGCTCATCCCAAGTTTTTTTGAAATTTTTTTCACAGGTCAAGGGAAAGGTACATGATATGATGATAGTGTCAAGGAAGTGTCAAGAGAGAATCCATGTTTTATTTTAAATATGTTTCCATTGATGGGAAAGAATAATAATATCTTTATGTAACCACCTTATTTTTATGTGGAATGTAACCCAATTTTTATGATCTAATTCTCTAAAACTCTAAACATGAAAAGATCCTCAATGTGTAATCTTGTAAATACTCAAGATTAAGTAAGGTTTAAGGCTAGGGCCTTATAGTTGGTATCAGAGGTCGGTTTAGATAACTTTATGAGTTAGAATTCTATTAAATGATTATCCAAAAATATTTTTTATGGTCAAATTGAATTGATATAGTATTTGAAGATTACCATTTTGCTTCATCTAAGACATGTTTGTTCAGAATGGTTTTCCACAGAGGAAACAGGGAAGCAGTGCTAGGAAGGCATATAGAAGGAAATAACCATCCGAATCAGCATCCTGAGATGGTCGGAATTGGAACTGAATAGTTTTTTGTGGTAATGGCCCAGTTGACTCAAGAGATAAATGGTGGTGTTATCCATGCATGTGATCAGCTAGATCAACTGCAGAGGAACATGTCAGTGGTGGAACATTTCATAAGGCAACAACCCCCATCATTCAGAGGATCATCTGACCCTGTGCTAGCTTATGGGTGGATTAAAGCCCTGGAAAAGATTTTTGACGTCATGGGGTGTTCAGACAATCAAAAGGCTAGTATTGATATTTATCATTTGGAGGGGGAAGCAGATCAGTGGTGGTCGATGGTTAAAAATATCAGGGACGCTGATGAGATTGATGCTCTCGACTAGGATAAATTTAAAGGTATGTTTCTTGAGAAGTATTTTCCTAAGGCTATTTGACATAGGATGGAAAAGCAATTCTTGGAATTGAGGCAAGAGGAAGACTCAGTGGCTACCTATGAATAAAGGTTCACTCGATTGGCAAGGTATTCTCCATATTTTATCCGATACCTTGATAGTAAAATCAATCGTTTTTACTCAGGATTAAAGCCAAAATATCGAAGGGCATTAGCTTCTCGTGAGTTTAATAGTTATGAAAAGATTGTTCGATGTGCTGAGAAGGTGGAAATGGAGTTTGCATATGATCAAGTGTTATATAACAACCAACAGAAGAAGAGACCGAGGTGGCAGGAGAAAGGTAAGAATTATTCAAAAAAGTCTGACGGTAAGAAAACTATGTTTCCAGTTTGTGATAAATGTGGCAAAAGGCATGCTAGGGAATGTCTTCTGAATTTTGGAAAGTGCTACCGATGTGGTAAGATGGGACATAAGGCTCGTGATTTCACTGGAAAATATCAGGGTGATGGTAAGAAAAAATTTGATTTACAGTTAGTGAAATGTTATAAGTGCAATGAGATGGGTCACTATGCAAACGAGTTTCCGAAAAAGAGCTTGGGTGATGGGAAGCAGTTAGACTACAAGTACAAAGGGGTGGTGAAATCCTTTGCAACTACTTCAGCACATGTCGGGCCATCAAATAATGTTGTATCAGGTACTTTGTTTTTTTTTCAGATTATGCCAGTCTGTTGTTTGATTCGGGGTCTACACATTCTTTCATCTCTGAAACCTTTTCTAGTAAAATTGGAATACCATCTCAGGAAATGACTCCTGAACTTTTGGTAAAAACACCTGGGGGAAATGATGAGGAAAAATGAATTTATTAGAATCTTCCAATCCTTATTTGTGGAAATAACCTTCTTGCAAACCTTATTGTTCTACCTCTAGTAGAGTTTGATGTTATACTGGGTATGGATTGGCTCTCTTTTTACCATACTAAGATTGACTGTAGAGCTAAAAAAGTTTCTTTTCAGAAAGACTTTATTTTTGTGTACAAGAATGAACCCTTACTGTTGATAACTTATCAAGAGGCCGAAAAACTTGTAAAAGATGGAAATGAATGTTACCTTGCACACATCATTGAAAATAAAGGAACTGTTCAGATTAATGATGTGCCCGTGGTAAATGAGTATCCTGATGTTTTTCCTGATGAGTTGTCTGGAATAATACCAGATCGGGATGTTGAGTTTACTGTTGACTTAGTTCCTTATGCTAATCCAATTTCAAAACCCCCTTATCTAATGGCTCAAATTGAACTCTTAGAGTTAAAGGAGAAATTGCAAGATTTATTAGAGAAAGGATGCATTCGACCTAGCACATCACCCTGGGGTGCTCCTGTTTTCTTTGTTAAAACGAAAGATGGTTCAATGAGACTTTTCATTGATTATAGATCCTTGAATAACATCACTATTATGAACAAATATCCTTTTCCTCATATCGATGATTTGTTTGATCAGCTCCAGGGAGCTCAGTATTTTTAAAAGATTGACTTGAGATCAGGGTACCATCAGCTGAAGGTAAATGAAGCAGACGTTCCAAAGACTGCGTTTCGTACAAGATACGGCCATTATGAATTTGTAGTAATGCCTTTTGGGCTAACCAATGCACCTGCTGTATTCATGGACTTAATGAATAGAATTTTACATGAGTTCTTGGATAAGTTTGTGGTGGTTTTCATTAATGATATTTTGGTTTTTTCTAAAAGTAAATAGGAGCATGAAAGACATTTAAGGGTTATCCTGCAAACCTTAAAAGAAAAGAAAAGGAATAGAAAAGTCAGAAAGTGTGAGTTTTGGTTGCAACAAATTTCTTTCCTTGGTCATATTGTTTCTAAAGATGGGATAATTGTTGATCCTGTAAAAACAAAGGTTGTTGAAGAATTTCCAAGACCCACAAATGTAATAGATATTTGTAGTTTCCTTGGATTGGAAGGCTATTACCGAAGGTTTGTTAGAAATTTTTCACCATTATCTAGACCAATGACTAAGCTAACTAGGAAGGGTGTTATGTTTATCTGGACAAAGGAATGTGATGATTGTTTTCAGGAATTGAAAAGAAGATTGTTGAAATCTCCAGTAGTGGCACTACCTTCCAGGAAAGGTGAGTTTGTTATATACAATGATGCTTCATTGAAAGGACTTGGTTGTGTCCTAATGCAGAATGATCAGGTAATTCCTTATGCTTCACGACAGTTGAATACTCATGAGGTAAATTACCCTACACATGATTTGGAATTAGCTGTTGTTGTTTTCGATTTAAAATTTTAGAGGCATCATTTGTATGGAGTAAAGTGTGAAATATATACTGATCAAAAAATTTTAAAGTATATATTCACTCAAATAGATTTAAACATGAGACAGAGGAGATGGCTAGAATTAATCAAGGATTATGATTGTACAATTCATTACCATTCGGGAAAAGAAAATAAAGTGGCTGATGCTTTGAGTCGAAAAAGTAATGCTTCTTTAACAATGTTGCATTTGGAACGTGATCCTTTGGTTAATGATTTGATGAACATTGGCATAGAAGTTGTTGGTGAAGGAAGTTCTTCTGTTTTGTTTCTGGTATCAGTGAGATCATCTCTATCAAATAGAATCAAGAAAGCACAGAAGAAAGACAGTGAGTTGCAGAAAAAGGTAGAGCTGGTTTAGAAAAGTAAGTTGCCTGAATTCAACATTGATAATGATTGCGTTTTGAGATTTGGGAAGAGGTTGTGTGTGCCTTGTGATTTACAGTTGAAGAGAGAGTTGTTATGTGAAGCACATAGTTCTCCGTTTTCAGTTCATCCTCATAGTACTAATATGTATAGAGATCTACGGGAGTATTACTGGTGGGATGGAATGAAAAGAGATGTTGCTGATTTTAATGTGAAGTTTTTGACTTGTCAGCAGGTTAAAGTAGAGTGGCAGTTACCGAAAGGGATGCTTCAGCCTTTACCAGTGCCAGAGTGGAAATGGGAGAATATATCCATGGACTTTGTTGTGGGATTATCGAAGACATCTTGAGGTAATAATGCAATCTGGGTTATTGTTGATCGCTTGACTAAATCTGCTCATTTCCTTGCTATACGAGATACTTTCTCCCTAGATCAAATTTCCCGTTTGTATATTAAAGAGATAGTCCGGTTACATGGAGTTCCTCTCTCCATTGTATCTGATCGTGATCCCAGGTTGACTTCTAACTTTTGGAAAGGCCTTCAGAAGTCGTTGGGTACTGTATTAAATTTTAATACATCTTTTCATCCTCAATCAGATGGGCAGTCAGAACAAACAATTTAGACCTTGGAGGGTATGTTACGAGCTTGTTCGATGGATTATCAGTGAAGTTGGGACCAACATCTTTCTTTGGTTGAATTTTCATATAATAACAGTTTTCATTCTAGTATACAGATGGCACCATTTCAGGCACTATATGGGAAGCGGTGTCGAACTCCAGCTTTCTGGGATGAAGTGGGTGAAAGGGAGTTGATGGGACCAGACTTGGTAGAAGAGATGGCAGAAAAAGTTCAGCTGATTCAGAAACACATGAGAACAGCTCAGAGTAGGAAGAAGAGTTATGAAGACAACAGGAGGAAGGATCAATCTTTTGAGGTAAGTGATCATGTTTTTCTCAAAGTCTCACCATGGAAAAGTGTGATGAGACTTGGTAAGAAAGGAAAGTTGAGTCCAAGGTTCATTGGACCATATGAAATTCTGGAGAGAGTTAGATCAGTTGCATATCAGGTGGCTTTACCTACGAGTTTATCTCAGGTACACAATGTTTTTCACGTTTCGATGTTGAGAAAGTACATGCCAGATCCATCTCATGTTTTGAGTCCAGAGGTAGTTCAGTTGGAAGAGAACCTATCTTATGAGGAACAACCGGTCCAGATTCTTGACCACAGGGAGTAAGTGTTATAAAATTAGGTGGTTAATTAGGTAAAGGTTTTTTGGAAAAACCATATGATGGAAGAGGCAACATGGGAGTCTGAAAATGCAATGAGGGATAAATACCCCCACTTATTCGATAAGTAAAGAAATTACAGGGATGCAATTTTCTAAAGGGGAGAAGGATGTAACATCCCAAGTAAGTAATGAATAATAGATATTTTTATCTATGTTTATTAATTATTAAGATATTGTTTTAGAGGTGTAAAATGAAAATAAATACAATCTTATGCATGGAATACACTAATATTCTTAAAAGATTGTTTTACTGCCTTTTAATGGAAAACCCTTTTTAAATCTATCTTTTGACAATTTTATAAGCTATGTTTGTAAATATAAACTTATTATTTATTATTGGGACATCAAAATTTACTTTGTGTGAATTTTTGGTATTTTTCCGATAAAGTTCATTTTTTAATGAATAGTGAAAAATGTTGTATTTTCATTCAAAACCTCTTTTTAATCTAATTTATTTATATAATTAGATTATCTTTTGAATTGGTTTTGATGTGAAATTAGAATATATTTTTACCATTTTATCCAATGGTGGTCATTGGAATAAATTTCACTTTAAAATTGGACTTAAACTAGTGTCAATCTTTTGATACTTATTGTTTCATAAAAACACGCTATTTGTCGTGACAGCGGGAATTAGTTTTTAAATTAATTAATGCATCTTACATGTTTTGAATTTTGTAAAATAGAAATCATTTTTCAATTCTGAAACTGATTTTTCGTTTAAATGAAACTTTTCCACTTTTGTGATTTGATTTTCAAAAATCCAAAATACATGGTTGTCATTAAGAAGTAAAATGTGGTTCAATAAGATTAAAATAATTTTTTTGTGAATAGTAACTTTTAAGTTCTTAATCGCGATTTGTGGTAATTAGTATAGTTTAAGGTAAAAATAATGTTTTAATAATATGAGATGAGCTTGAGACATGTCCTACCCTCATTGGATGTGTCATGGACGACCAAGAAAATCCATGGGTCATCTTGGGGACCCCTTGGAGCCACTTTGGTTGGGAAATGACATATATAAGTTTTTATTTAATGTAAAAGTAAAAATGACACAAACATGAGATGTTTTACTAAAACAATTTTTACATGGGGTTATAATGATCATATTTTTTATTATAAATAATAATTGGAAATATAAAAGGATTTCCTACATCATAGTATTTTTTATATAATTTTTAGACTTTATATAAATTAAATTATTTATGATATAATAATGATGCAGCGATTATCTCATTATTTAACGATTTAAATAAAATGGAAAGATAATGTAAAATCTAAGACCTACACATGTCCAAAACCTATAATATGGGTGTATTTGAACCGTTATCACCTTATCCTTGAAACACATCAATTTGGGACCTCTTAAATCCGAATACCATTTTAAAATAATGTGAGTTTTCTTTACCTTCCAAGAGTTCCCCTCCTCTCCTCTTATAAAAGGCCCCCACCTCTACCTCCTTAACCACACTCCCAAAGCCTTTGTCTCAGCCAAACCCTTCCCATTTTGGCACTCCACACCCCTATATTAATATTTGAAGCCTCACATTGTGAATAAGTCTTCCCAAGAAAACCTTTGAGTTCAATCCAAATGGAGTTACCCGATTTTAAGGTAATGCCTTCACTTGAGTCCTTTTGTTTTATTTTGCTTCTCCAACCCCCTAAACTCTTTTTATTAATTTCTTTTGTAACAAATCCATTATCTTCAATATACAAGGATGTTGTTATAAGAAGGATTCGAGCTACACATACACACACCTACATCTAATGGTTAAAGAACATACTGTTTCCGTGGATGGAGAATTTATGCCTCCCGAGACGATGATTGTTCAACATTATTTTAACACCTTCAAAGGTGGCCATCAAGATGTAACTCTATTTATATATGATATATAATATGTTTATGTTTTCCTTAAGCTTCTGTATTTTTCATTTTGGGCATACATATATGGTTTCCATTATGGGTAAATGCGATATCTTCATTTAAGGAAGTGCGGACTACCGCCCCCTCAAATTGATTTGATTCGTTAAATACCATATGTGGGACGTATAAATAATGGAACTATGATATTATATATGATATTATACTGGAATTATAATATAACTTTATATCATTATGATTCCATTCTATAAAATACGAAATAGAAATGAAAGTAGCGTTCCTGCATACGTACGACTTACCGTCTCCATGAACGGTGCATTTCATTTCTTACCTCTAAATGATTATGTAATATTATAAATGCATGTATATACTTGATGTATATGATATATACATAATGATTATAATTCTGGATATAATGGATACATGAACAACATGTAATTATAAAGGGTTTATTTTTTACTCAAGAACCAATGATCGTTAAAACGACCGTTATTAACTTAAATAATTATATAGTGTTCATGACATGGTAATAAGTGATATAAATGGAATAATGAACATTAGAAAGGTTCATAAACAAGTAGAAATTAACTAAAGTTTATTATTTAGGAGATTAAAGAACGATTGAGTCAAGTCGGACCCAAGGTATGGGACTTCGTCTCAATCTTTTTTCATTGAGGCATATTTTGTTTTATACACAACCTTCTTTTATACAGTGTATAAACCCCTTTTACTTTTACGTTTATTCAAAAGGAATCTTTTTTATATGAAGCATTTAATAAACAAAAAAAGTGAATGTTTTTTTCGTACGTATGCGGCGACAACGACTTCTCCGCCGCCGTGACCATTATTTGAGTTTCGGCTCCCTCAACAAGCCATACTTTTTTTAAAAGAAAAATAAATACCATGTTTTACCATTTTTTATTTTGGTATTGATAATAGTTTTCATAAGGTTTTTATTATATCAACGTGTTTTATTGATATCTTGTGATTGAAATGTGGAAATGTTATGTTTCCTTTATGTATGTTTTATGTGATACGATTATGTTATGGTTCTTGGGCATTATTTGGAAGACGGGTGGTTCCGTGATAAACTAAGGGCGGGTGAGCCCGATATAGCTCTCCAATGCATTGGGTAATGCGATGGAGTGAAACGTTAAGGTTTCCCCAAAGAGACTTAGGGAATATACTGTGATGGGTATTCCAAATGTAACCAAGAGGGATACTCTCTACGTAAGAATGTTATGAATGCCTCAAGTTACCTTTATGTCTTATGATTTATATTATTTATTCATGATTTGATGAGGTATGTTAAAGTGATTATGTTTTCTGGGTAAAGTATTATTTCATTATAATGTATATATGAACTTATGTTTCCTTTCCATATTTTTATAACCCATACTGAGCTTTTTATGCTCATCCCAAGTTTTTTTGAAATGTTTTTCACAGGTCAAGTGAAAAGTACATGATATGATGATAGTGTCAAGGAAGTGTCAAGAAAGAATCCATGTTTTATTTTAAATATGTTTCCATTGATGGGAAAGAAGAATACTATCTTTATGTAACCACCTTGTTTATATGTGGAATGTAATGCATGTTTTATGATCTAATTCTCTATAACTATGAACCTGAAAAGATCCTCAATGTGTAACCTTGTAATAACTCAAGATTAAGTAAGGTTTAAGGCTGGGGCCTTATAATGATAATCAATGATTCATAATAAATGAGTGAAAAAATGTTACAAGTTAAACATTTATGATATTATAGGATCATATATGGTTTTTTATATAGTTATAATAAATTTAAAGTTATTATATAATAGGTTATAGTGCATACACATAAATCTAAACTTGAAGTATGGGTTTTATGTTAAAATCTCATTTATATTAGAATTGTTTATGATTAAATTTTCCAATTTTAAAATTCTACAACCTATCTATCCATAATATTAATTTATTAATTTTCATATATTTCATTCTATATAATACATGTTTTATGTTAATTTACCACTCTTTTAGTACTCAAAATACAAAAAGAACGTTTTTTCGGAAAACCAACATCATTTCTATCTTTAGCCAGGGATCTTTTCTTCCATGTCCAAATTTGCATTTAACACTGTTAAAGAATTTTTTGAGTCTTAAAAAATTATTTATTATATCCCTTTTTCCCTATTTTTTTATGTATTTAAAATATTTTATTGGAATATTCTAATTTTTCTATTATTGAGGAACTGTTAACTTTTTTACAAAAACCTTGAAATTAAATTTTATTTTAAAGTACACCACATCAATGATATTCCTATTAATTGTGAATAAAATTTTATTATAATATTTCTTTATAATTTTGTTTATTTTAAATTAAAGTTTTCCTCAATATTATTTATCTTTTCAACTATAAATATTTTATTTAAAAATGAAAAGGGTATTTTCCACCAGAATGTTTCTGGTTCCTTTTTAAATGAATTTTAATTTAAATTAACATTGTTTTTTGTTTCATAATATTTACATGGGATATGATCATATGTTACCAAATATTTAATTTATATGTTTGTAATATATTGTTGATGATGATATTTTAATGAATCTTTTATCCAATCCATGGGTTACGATATGATGATGTGATGAAAACTTTATGATCTTGTGGATGACATATATACGACTTTCATTATCTTATGGGTGTCCCTAGAATTATATATCCTTCCAATTAAATTGGTAATGATGAATGTCTCATGATATAATATGGACTATAATTAGGTAGTGAACACACTTCCTTATGGATCGTTTTATAATAAGATAGTATTGGGAGTGATGTTTGACTAAAGAAATGATGTATTGTAGAGTGATCCAAATCCACTATGATAGTCCTGGTAGTAATCCTTGACTAAGGAAAATATTTTCTATTATTATGTGTCTTAAACATAATTATGAATTATTATTTTGTTATTTTTTCATGGATCATGACTGATTGTGGAGAATTCATTACTCTTCTATATTATGTTTTATATTTTATAAATCCTTACACTATGTATCGTAATTAATGATCATTGATTTGATATATACGATTATTATAAGTTAGGATTATATCATCATAACATTATGAATATATTATTATCTATTATGATAATTAATTTATATATTTTATATTTATCCATAGAGAGAATTTGAGCTCAGTATTCTAGTGTTTCCCTTCCTTTGGTAATAAATAATGGTATTATGTATGATGTGTCTAAGAAGGGTTCCAGTTGTGAAGAAATTCAAGGGAACTGGTGTATATTTTTTTATATACTTGTTTTTTGTATTTCTAAGCATCCAAATTCAAAAAAACATTATTTTCATAACCTATATATTATTCTGATATATATTGAATATTCATCTAAAATGATGTAATATATATGTATGTAAGGATTGGGTCACAATATAATCAATATTCAGTCAACCAAAAAGTTTAATCCCTTTAGAGTTTGTAGTGTTGGAAAAAATTAATTTATATAGATTCATTTATTTAATCAAAGAGTGGAATATATAAAAGACTGAATTATACGCATTCTATAATGAATCTATCATGAAGTCCATCAAGAACACCTATCTTCATACCAGTGTCCCGCAATCTATGACATATTTATATGTGAATTCTCATATCTTTCATATCTCTAAGATATCTAGTGAGAAAGGGATATGTGGAATGTTAACTGAATTTATCCAACTAATCAATTCTCGATTCATTGAGTATAGACTAACCTGATCGATGACTACATCACATGTCATTTATCATTATGAATAATAACAGCACATTCCCCTTATACTAATTAGTATACATTATCTAGGTATGGCCACACACTATCATTGTCAATCATAATAGATGGACCAGATTTCATACTCATCATACTATAGGAAAAATCCCATGATGGTTAATCTACAACCATTGAAATTTTTAATAACATATCCAACCACCCTCATATTTGATAATTAAATATTTAGGCTAGTTTGAGTAGGATATAAAAGTATGAATATTCTCATGTTACGTATCTCCCCAACCAAGGTAATGAGGAATTAAATATGATATATGAACCCTTATTATACTAATAAAATCTATATGAAACTCCATGTGATATAAATATTAGGTCATGAAATTAAAACAATGAATCATATTCAAGAATTGTTCCTCATGAACATATTTTCCATCTCTATCGAAGAATCATACTCATGCAAACCTAAAAATTTCATCATAACCTATAATACTCCTTGAACAACATTATATAGGGATAAAATCAAAGCCATTATTTTACTGTTCAATAATCATTATAGTTCATCAAAATGGGTATATATATACATTTATGTGACCAATGTGAAATAATTAAAATGTAGATATTCTCTTTTAACATGAAATATTTCCGACTATTAAAAAATATTTATTATATTAAAAAATCACAACACTAGAACCTATTTTACATATAATATTTCTCTGTAAATATTAAGTCCACATTTTGTTTATATTACTTCAAAAAATTTGTTAAATCATTTATTCATATATATTACCTATCACGTCTTTATGTGACTATTTGGTAATACCCTCCCACTAAACTCTTTAATGAGAAACATCTATTAAGAATTCCATTGTGAATAATAGGGAGATTTAGGAATCAAATTTCTAAATATTGAAAAAATTTGAAATTTGCAATCCTTTAAACTTAATAATATAAAATCTTACAATGTATATTTAATTTATCAACTTAGAACTATTTATAGTTTCATCATCATCATCCTTGCAACCATATTCCTTCAGAATGTTCTATAAACTCATGTAAATAAATACATTTTTTTATTGGTCCTCTTAAAATCGATTAAGAAAAAGTGAAGCTAACATTAATATATAAAACTAAATATAACTCTTACAATTCTCTATAATTCACACCATAAAATATTTTAGGATAGAGTTATAACAACTTTTTTTCTATAACAAATATATCATATTACATTTATCATTATCAATGTACCCCAAACTATTTTTAGATTTCATTTGTAATTATTTTTTCCTATTAACTGGTAAAATCCATCATAATCAATGTCTTTAACATTTCACAAAAACTAAATATAAATATAAATATTTATATTTAACATAACATATGCTAAAAACTTTTAAAATTTTAATTGATAAACAATTTAATCATATATTGTAGGACACTTTTGGAAATATAGATACTAAATACTGAAATTGTTAATACACATAATACATTATATTTTTATTATCTATCATACATCCTATATTAAGTGGAATTCAAATTAAGATAGGTGAAAAACTCAATTTGTTATATTTAAACTTCTATATGTACTGAAATACTCTAATTATTCTCTTAAACCATATATTATTTTAATAATACCGATCCAGGATTCATAAAAAAATACCTTTTGTTTTTTAAATAAAACTTATTTCCTTTTTAGTAGTAACATTTAAATGATGAACTACAATTTCTATATCATATATATGGTATTATATATATTTTTGGATAATTATTCTCTTTCAGAATAAATAATAGTTAAATTAATCTATTAATGAGTGGTGGGAACACATTCCCTCATATTTTAATAGACTTCTAGATAAACACTATTATTCATATATTCTCCTATGAAAATTTTATATAACTCGAAGAATCATAAACCATGTTTATATGATAAATTATATCATCTTTTTCATTGAAACTATTTATTATAGAACATATTATATTTTTAACAAACATAAATGAGATAAAGATAATCATATTTTAAATAGATTAATTTGATCTTGAAAAAATATTTAGATTCAAATCCATGATGTAGTAGCTATTTACTTCATCTCATGAATATAATGTACATGATCAATCAATTATTAAAATTATTTTTTACACTTGAATATTAACTATATGTTTTGAAATATACATTCCTGGTGACATAACATTCAAAATAAAATAAATATTTTCTGTAACATCGATACATAAAATTAACTTTCAATGAATTTTCACATACTCAATTAGGTATATCATGGATAATCACAACATATTAAATTATTTATCTATCTTCATGATAACCATAGGTTATAATGAACTTGATTTTATTCTTATGGAAACATTGTTAATCCTTTGAACCAATTTTTATTCTTCTATTTTGAAATTATACATACCTTTCTATACAATATTATACAACATAAACACCGAATACCATATTTTGTCACCATCATACATTTATTTCTTTTTTATACTTCTATTGTCCAATATATTTAAAAACAATATAAAATATACTGTTGTAATCAAATAACATTTATATAAAAGAAATTCATTCTATATCATTCATAACTGAATTAGATTCTCCACATGGATACATAGAACCTTTTAGTTAATCTGAACAATCTCTTATCCAATGGCCAACATTGCCGTAATAAAAACAAACTCTTTATTTTTTATTAGTTTTAATTATAGTTTGATCATTCCACGTCCTCCTATATTCCATTCTTGTAAATACTTATTTTCCATATCCTTTAATTATATCAACATGGTAATTAAGCATAGTATTCCCATCTATTTTTCAATAATCATGAACATATTATGGAGATTAGGTAAGTTTTTATACAGTTCATTCATATAATAATTCCCAAAAAACCTCTAAAACCTCTATGAAAGTGATGATAGAAGAAAATATGTTTATAAATTAATCTTTATAGGAAATCCTATCATATTTATTTCATTTATGTGTAAAATAATACTGTGTTCTTTAGTTGAGACAATGTTTCCTTTCACCATCATAAAAAATAGCTTTAGAAACTTCATACCAATCATGGACTACATAATCTTGGTAAATCATTTTTAGAACATCTTTCATTTTAAAGTAACTAGGGGTCTCATGTTTTTTAATAAATTTTGACTCTATAGTAACTACCATAATAATAGATACTTTCTGGGTAATTTTTTTATATTAGAAATAGTTATCTAAATCCATTGGTTGTATAACTTCACTAGTTGGTTTATCATGAAGAGGTTGTTCCATCATGGAAAATTCTACTTTCAATTTGATAAAAATTCTCAAATTACTATAACAAAAGATGAGGTTTGTATTATTATGTGATTCTTTGTTAGGGACTAATGATAACAAACTGAAATTCTAAATGAGTGAGATTTTATTCAATATAATCAATGGAATAGAATAATAAGTATATAATGGAATATAAAATACTAATATTTTATGATAAAATTATTATTTTAAATTAATTGAACCTAGAATTCAACGTGAAATGATCTCGACACTTATTTTTTCTTGTATTAATGATTTTATTTGATAGGAGGTGTTACATAGAGGGACGAGATTTACTAAACAACAATATAATATTAATATTCCTGAATGGCCTGAAGGCCTTCATTTTTTATTGATTTTTGATAACCACCCTTTAATGGGTTAAGGGTGAACCCATAGAAAGAATGTAGGCTCAGAGATTACATGGCCTGTAGGCTTAGAATATTACATGACCTGAATGTCTTAGGGAATTTAACCAGATTATCTACAAGGAACTGACTCTCCCCAGCATTTGCATCTTGATCGTAGCTTTCCACCTTTGCATGACCATCTGGCTAGGCTTCCCGTGCAAGCACAGGCTGGTCAAAATAATTATTAATTTTAAATTATATTTAGAAATAGTATTAATGTTATAATAGTTTATTTATAAATAAATTAGTCTAATTAAGTTCATTGGAATCATTTTCATATTGTTTTTTATATAAAAACACTATAAACTTTTGAATATTTTCACATTAAAACCCCACACTCTTGTCACATTTTCATGATACATTTTAAATTAATTTCATTTAATTAAATGAATTCTATTTTAAAATACGAAGTCCATATTTTTAATAAAAATGATTTATAATTTAGAGTATGTTCAACATTATTTTTTAACAAAATGATTAGTGGACATATCTAAAATTATTAAGAGTTATAACGGTGAAAATGAGTTTACTTATTGTATAATCATTGAATATATAGTGTAACAATGATGAACAAATTGTCCAAAATACATTTTATAGAAATATTTAGATCTTATATAATATAGGATAAAATAAAAAACATTATTAGGGCTTGATGGCATGAAAAAAGTGGGGGTATAACTCATTATTCCAAAAAACATTACAAGTGTCCCACTCATCCCACTTAATATAGACATCCCCATTCATCTTTTCATTACACATTCAATTAAATTAGGTTCCTAAAATCACTTCAAAAAAAATTTCCAAATTAACTCCCCTAATCCTTGAATACATTTTTGGAATAAAGCCATCCTAGTATGTTTTTAGGGAAAAATAAATAAACGTGATCTATGAAAAGGTAATGTTCTTTAACAAGCATATTTATTTTACTTCTCTCTCCACCAATTTCAATTTTTATTATACCATGATGATATAATAACATCTTTATATTAATTATAAATATTTATTTTCATAAAATTAAATTACTTAAAAACACCTCAACATCCATCAAATGGGTTATGAAATCATCATTCGTGGGTACAATGGACTACCACCTCGTAAACCTATGTCATTCATTTTTTCATTACCACCATTCAAAGTTTGGTATTGTGATAAATATAATGTTTATATATGATATTTACAACTTATTTATACCACTTATGTGATTATATCACTTATATAATTTATCATTCCATTCTGTAGGTAACACAATAATTCTTCTCATGCTTACGGGGGTCTACAAAATTGCGATGGGATATGATTCATCTTTGAATAAAACATCATTTGGAAATTGAAAAGGAGAATCATAATTATTTTATGATATAAAAATGAAATAATTATAAATTTAATTTTTTCATCTTTATAGAATGATATATATATATATATATATATCTTTCTCTTTATTTTCTTTTCATTCATGTGAAGATGATAAAATATTTCTTGTATGTGTGTACTACCACCTTCACAAAGTGATGGGACTCTCTTATAATCAACACACCACATTGATGATATATAATTGGGTAATATTGTATATATGATGTTTGGGTAATTATGGAATGATAAAATATTACTTACCTATTTTTCATAAATATCATTGATAAATATGAAAATGTTACACATGTGTTTGTAAGACCTACCATCTCCATGATTGTAATAGCCTCCATTTTCTTTAACCATCATTGTCGATCGGTATAAAAAATAAAATTATGACAAAATATGATAAATACGTACTGATTTTTATTCCATAGATGATATAACTATATAATATGTTCAATAAATGGATCTTTCATTGTGAAACATGCAAGATATAGGAGGAAAATTTACACCCTAAAAATGAAAACAATAAAATATTAGTAATGAATTGGTAATAATATGTTATAAATTAATTGTACATGAAATCATAAACATCAATATAGATCTCTAATAAGTGAATAATATTTTTAAAACAACTACACATGATTTTAAATAACATTCAACCAAATGGATGTATAAGGTAAGGGATTTCATATATCAATTTTCACTCATTGGGTTAAACTTCTAGCTCATTGATTATATCTTGCTATGATTGTGCATGTGATGAAATTTGACTATATTATGTTTTATTAAATCTTATATTATATTGATTTATTTTTTCTACACATAATATATTACTTGATTAATTTTTATATAATGGTTTTTATCATCTGAAGGGTTTATTTAATAATATCATTCTAATCATGATTGTATATTCTTGAATTTCCATTAAAAAAATTAGAAAACAATTATTTAATAAAACCAATAATTTTATTACCCATTGGTTATTCCTGATATTTTTCAGCTGATAACATCAATTTTCACTCTTTTGTTATTTAAACTAAAGGTAAAATGTTTTAATAAGTTTCGACATCATTTCTATCATCTATCTAAAATCTGTTTTCATAAAAAATATTATTTGATATATTTTTTAATTTTTTTCTATTTATCTTTCTAAATTTTATTTATTAGAATAATGTTTTATATATTTTATCTATTTACAAATTTTATTATGAGGAAGATTATTTTCTCTTTTCAATCAAGGTAGTTTTCAATCCTTTTTACCATGCCAAAGGATTATTATTTACTGCATATATGGAATAACCCAATAACATGGAAATCATTAATTGGAAGACTACATTTACTTTTTAAGAAGATATGTTTAAAGGATATTTTTGAAAATATATTTTCAATGAAAATAATTTTAAATATGTTTTTCAAAATGACAAGGATATTTTCCACAAAAACATTTTAAATATCCTTTTATGTTATTTATATTCAATAATGAAAATAACCCTTATTTTTCATATACTCCACTGTATATATGTTTTATTGATACAATCCTTAATATTCTCCTAGATTTCTTATGATCAATTTGACTACGGAAAGTAATGACATTATATTCTCTAATTAGTTTTTGGCAACCAATAACTTTACATTGAAATGTCCATATTCCAATAATAATTGGACATTAAATTTACCATAAATATCCATATTAATTATAAGGGATATTATAATTTCATAAAAATAAAATATTATTTTTTACTCAATAAAGATATTTGATAATGAACTTTGTTTATGATTTAAATATATTATTAGATATATGAGGAGTGTTTTGGATAGGTAAAAAAATCAGGTGATTAATTGTAGATATCCCCTCAATTCATTAGTAGTCTTGTGGGATGAATAATTCGACTAGCCTTAGTTTTATATGTTTTTACATAGTAAATTTTAAACAACTTGTGGAAGTTTTTCATGGTAATGGTTCCATGTACCTGGGAAACATGGAATTTAATAATTAACAATTTACTTCCTTAAATATTCAATTATTTTAATCCAATATATTTTCAATATGAAATTATATACATATGCATTCTATTTTTAGTAATTTAAATTGAACGTGTTTTAGTTGTTTTAATTAATATATTAATTATTCCATACACAATTTTGATAGTCATTTTATTGATTAAACGACATGTGTTTTCAGTTATTTATCTTTCCATATTGTTTTGGAACTTTCTTCTTTGTCTATTAATTACACGTAAAGTGTTTATAGTTATTAACCTTAACATAATTATTAATCTCATTGGTTCTTTATTAATTCCATTTTACTTAACCCTTACTATGAATATGATCTGACCCATATTTTATTTTACTTCCATAGGAATCCAATAAGTTGACTATTACAGATATTTTGGGTTATGATATATGGAATAAATTTGTTCTAATAAGAAAAATATGTTTTAAATATGTTTATTAAAATTTAATATAATATGTGAATAATATATGTATATTGTTTACCAAGACTAGAAAACTATTCGGTAATCCTAGATGTGATACCATGTATGTTATAATAATGTAAAGTAGTAAGAAATATGACCCACACTATTGGGGTTGGGCTCAATACAGTTGGTATTAGAGGGTGTTTAGTGGAAACCTTGGGAACTAGATTTAATGAAATATATATTAGAGAACTAAAACATAACATAGAAATTGAAGATGGGTATAGAATATCATCCGAATGTCAAAGTATGATATATAGTTTGGGTTTTCTTGTAAATACATCCTTTTATGATATTATATGTGGATGTGGTTCTATCATAGATGTAGTTATGGATAATAACTCTAAAAAATATTCATCGGGCTTAACTGGATGATTAAATGGAACACGACAGTAGGCCATAATGCACACCAGATTTGACATTACTTGGGGCTATGAATAGGATAATTCAAACTTTTCTTTATAATACATTGTTAAGGATATAAATATAATATGAAAATTATTGTCCTAGGTTAAAACATAGACCATATACATATGATTCATTAAAATTTATGAAGTATTGATGTATTAGGATTCAAGAATAAAATTGTAAAAGTATTTTTAATAATGGTATTTTGGGTATATGAATCTCATAATACATTTGGAGTGTGTTTAAATTTATGAGCGTATGTGTCTTAAGTTACCTAATATCTTTTAATACCATAAAATTCTTATAAGATTATGCTTTAAAATAAATTTAAATTGGTAAAAAAACCTTTTTAGTTTTTACATGATTAATGATTTTTTGGATAAATTTATGACAAGTATATGTTTTAGTGGAAAATATATAGGAGGAATAATACTTTTAAATATTGAGAGATATTTTTATGTTATTTATAACCATTAGAGATGATATAATCATTAATGGAATTATAATAATAGTCAAATAAGGTTATTGGACTTTATAAAAATAGTAACACTAATAATAATAAATAAACAAACTTTGTTAAAAACATTAGAAAAATGTTTATTTTGTGTTTAACATTATTTTGTGTATTCCTATAATATTTTTTATGAAAATTATAGAAATTATATTAATACATTTTATAATTATTATAACACATATGCATGGTGAAAACTTGTTGCATCTAAAAAGGTAGTATGGCATGTTCCCATGATCGAATTATGAAAAGGGTTTCACGCCAACCATTGGCCTTGTAACATCTCAAATTTTTTCAGAGTAACAGAATAATTGTTTCTAGTTTTAATTAATTTTTTTTCCAATAATTATAACTAAGGTATTCATGGAGGTTACAAGGGTGTTTCGGGCCAGTTTTTAACCAAGAGCCTTGAACAATGAAAAGGAAAATTGGCCCTTATAGTAAAGAGAAACTATGTCACCTTTCTAGCACGGTTTGTCTAACCATGATACAAGTGGAATTGGTGTTAAGGGGGTCTCATGTTTTCCATAAAATCAAGGTGAAGAAGGTTCACAAATGTTCATGCCACCATCCAATTTATACAAGGATTTATTCATCGGTTTCAAATGGATACCCAAACCATTATCCTAAAAAATATGGGTTGCGCCTATGAGTATAACCTGGAAAATATTTGGAAAAAAATTTGGAAAACCATGTGGCCAAACTATGTCCCCTATCTGTGTGGGTGAATTTCTAATTTTTCACTTAATGACATGTTTTTCATACATTCCCCATTTTCCTCCCTTCTTTTCCAATCGGTGTCTCCCCCTCCCTTAAGCACAAGCTCTTCCCTTCCAACTCCACAGGGTTTTTGGTATCTGTATCATACACTGTCAAAATAGATTATTGTCAGAATCATTAGAATTATTGATGTGAGTTATACACTCTTCTAGGTTCTATATCACTTTGCTTCCCTCTGCTATTTGAATATTTATGTGTGAAATCTTTCCCCCTATTTTAGGGAATTGGATGATTTCATTGGATTTTCACATTATAGTTTGTTTCATGTTTTGTAAATGGAAAAGATGAGTTTTAATAAAATACGGCAGGTGTTCTAGGTATTTCCTGTTATTTTCATCACATTATAATCTGTGTACTATTGTGCCACAGGCTGAGAAATTTCTATGATGCATGTATTTTAATAAAAATATTAAATTTAATGTATCACCATGTCTTCCACAACCCTAGTGAGAGGAAAATCACCACTATAGGTGATCTCCTTTACCTAAGCCACCCAAATGAGCAAGTTTCCATCATAGTGGACTTTTACCCTTATCGAAGATTTTTAAAATCATTTTGAGGTGAAATAAACTAATAATATAGTCTTTAAAATTATTGATTGAATTTAAATTATGATAAATGATTGGGTGTGAGATATGACATTAAGTTGTATGCTTATTTACTGATTCCCCTTCAGTTATGATTGTGACTATGCTACATGATAAATACTTATGCCTAATTCTATATTATTTTTATTAAATTTCCCTATTCTTATGCTATGTGCATCATTACCCATCATTATTTTATGTTGGTTAGTGATCATACCTTGTAGTATATAGGTCAGGATTGTACATAATGTGTTATGTTAGGAATGATGGGTTTGAGTTAATATTAATTATATTGCATTATTAACACATTTTATATACTATTCCATGTTGATATATTATCATGGGCACTCTGTATGACGTACTTGTCGGCTGGTAGAGAACACATGACTCAAATTAAGGACACCGTGGTTGGATCATCCATTCTTGGATTCTATATACTTATCATTCAAGGAGAAAACAGTAGTTTTTTATGGATTAGATCTCTCTATGGATTAAATATACTTTTACATGACACATTTTCCCTAGGGGAGAGACCATGGATGGACTCATTATTAGGATTTCTATGCTATGAATCAAGTGATACTCAATTCCCTATGTGTGAAACATGGTATAGAATCAATGTTTATCATTTCATGAGTGATGTGAGGGATTCCATTATGGGTCTCTTAACATGGAATCTTTTGCATTGGTTATATTGGAAGCTCTTATAGATACCCATAGGTTTCCATTATGGATCTCCTTTGATGGTACTGGGATTCCACTACTGGATTGATTTATTTATTTCATTTGTCGTGTGATTCCTTCTAATTAAATGATAATAATTCTTAATTTATATTAAAATGATGTATATTTCCTGACAAATCATAATATTTGGGTCCTCCCAAACAAGATATGTAATTTTTTAGGGACCTTGTTTTTTATAGTGTCAATTATATAGGTTTACTTGGATTAGACATCCACCTTAGGCTGAAGTAGGTAGAATTGGTCGGCTATCCATTTTGGAACCTGAGACAAAGTGTTATTTATATATATATTTAATTTATTTAATACAATATTTAGTATATTATAATTCTAATTTGTATTTCCGAAATTGAATTAATCTATATAACATTTGTTGTTGCCTATGAAGATTATATCTCACACCCTAGTGGGGCTGCTTAGGGTACCCAATAAGACTTCATTACTATAGGTATAGATAAATGGATGTGTACCACTAATGATGTTTTTTCTGAATTCCTAGGATGGATCATGGGGTATAGGATCCAACCTATTTCAAGATTCTTATTATACTATTTATTTTCCTCATGTTATTTTGTATATCATGTGGTATATGTATATATCCCCTATTTCCCATGAACACCATTGCATAGTCTCATGAAATCATTTTCATCAATATCGTCATTATATATTATTATTCATTCATTCACTAGTGGCCTATTTTTGTTGAATGGTATATTAATAATAACAATATTATTATTATTCAACTGTTGTTTATTATTACTGTTTTCACTACAACGAGTCAGTAGTCTGATCATTTCATTTTTTGATTCCACTATTTGGTTTGTTTATTATTATTTTCTCTCACTATGTCACCCTATGATCAATGGGTTAATAGTCTCCCTGATGAAATACTGATGTATATTGCTACTAGTCAGAATACTATTGCATTCAAGGATGTGTGATTGAGGTCTTATGCCCTACATTATTAGGGCACTGTTGAGTGGCCATGACGGCAGGGTGATACAAAGTGGTATTGACGAATTTGTTTCATAAAATTTGGGATTATAAATGAGACTATGGTATTATAATTTTTCAAGGTTCATGTGCCTGGGAGTAGCTAACACTGGTACAAGGGATCATAAATTTCCTCAGAGGGGTAAATGATGTTCTATGTTGTTCTTGTTACAGTTTCATTGATTTCATTGTTAGGTGATGAACATTCATTATTAGGTTATTATTATTATTAAAATTAGGTATATAATGTTATGTTATCCATGTCCTATAAATATGAGGGCATAAAAATAATGAATCGTTATAGGAAGCATAGGATTAAATTTTATTGGAAAATTTCTTGAAATATTTACTTTTCAATGTGCATTGTATCTGTTTCATGATCATGTATGGTGCCATTAATGGTATGTGTTATAGTGAATTGACTTTTAGACATGGAATTGTGTTGACCCGTCATATATGACTAAGAAAACATAATTGAAACTTAATGTTACTACCTTAACATAACAATTTCTTACTCAATTGGTTAATATAGATACCATAAGTTGTTAGTTATGGAATGTTGATACATAAACCAATGGTTTCATCATCTGGAATGTATTATGTTTTGGATCAAGGGGAGACCATATTTAAATTTATTATGTGTATGGACCCTTATAAATTGGATGCAGTGATCTTTCTAATTCAACCATTTCATGGGAATTTAAATACATAAATGAAAAAAATGAATATAACCATTAATATGAAATATGAACCTTATATCTATGAGATGTGACCTTTATCCAAACTTGAATTTAATAGTGGGAGTGGTCTATGCCTTCTATTATATATCTATGTGTCCTTCTCAACAATTCCTTGCTCTTTGTGAAGGTAAAGAGGCGTGTCCCTTTCATATAAGGGGATATTACCCATAACTTTTTACCATATCTTCTTATCATATATGTTATAAATCCTGTTTAAGGAGTGATCATAGAAATTTTAAAGGTATTAAACTATGAATTACCCATGATGTATTCCAGGAAAGATGTAATTATAGTTCACCCTAGATGGTGGGTCCTAAGCAACATGAGAATCATTCTATAGTTTCACATAAGTAACGACTTGTAGACCATCCATTCAGTGTTGATTCCTAGTTCATTGGAAGATTATTTTTGTTTATGCGATCTATTTTGTGTATTCAATGACCTTTCCCTAGTAAGGAAGAGAAAAATATAATTTTTTAGACACAAAATCCTAACCACATATCATAGTATGGAAGATCATTGGTTGTTGAGTCATGGCTAGTTCACTTCCTATCTATTTCCGAGCGTAATGAGATGCCTCTAGATTAGATGGCCATGATCACAACATATATGTCCCACTACTCCACCATGAATTGGGGGGACAATCTAACTCAGGTTGGTTAACAAAAGGATATGGTCCAGGTAGAAAATTGTAAATCATTATTTGACTACCTCATTATTTAGTGCATGAAAACAGACCTTTCCCAGAAGTTCATACACCATTATCAAGGTGATATGTTGGGTATGGAATATTCCGTTTTTTCGACGTAATATAGATTTTTTCAAATCCCTTTTTCAGTGATGAGACTATGACTCTAAGGGGATTCAAAGATTGAATTTAACAATACATTTGATCAAAAGTGAACACATTCAGTTAACTTTTATTTCAATGATAATAAATCCATCCATCATCACTGAGTAGAAAATGATGGAATCTAACAAAATGAGGCATGGAGATTCTGATTCTATGCATAGTATTGGTTTATACAGGGGTAGGAAGCGGCGTTTCGAGGGTACAGATAGAGGATATAACAGCCTACTAGAATTCCCCAATAGCATTGTGATTTGTCACCAGTGTGGTAGGACATGCAATAAAAAAAACATGTGCATGAGGATCTTGATTGAATGTTGGTATTTACATAAATATGGGTAAATGATAGTTTTTCTCTTAATCCGTTCCTCACACGCATAGTGGGAGTGGTTATGTTCTAGAACCACATTTAGGTAAAGGATTAGAGAGTGCACATTAGGCTAGAATTTGGCTTTCTGCTATATGAACTACATGAGTTGGTGGTCGTGGAAGAGGTAAACATTTCTCATAGTTTTAGCGTTAGTATTTTAACACCCCAAGCTTCCATAATACGTTCCGCTTTGAATAATACAGTAGCTTGCATTGTATGCAACTTTGAGTTCTGTCACACCACAACAAATAAAGCTAGCCATTTTAAAGGCAGTTATGAATAATAATATACACCTTTTGAAATATTATAAATTATATTTTTTAAAATGGACTTTATTTTTGGATTCAAAATATCAAAATTAGGTTTGGGTGAATTTTTGTTATTTTTCTGAAAACATTCAATTTCTGATGAATTGTGAAAAACATTACATTAATGTTTCAAACATAATTTTTAGTTAAATAAATATTTATTTTATTTAAAATTATTTGCAAGTAAATATAGATACCCAATACCTATATTATTTCAATGTTATTCATTGGAGTACATTTATAATAAAACTAGCTGTTTAAAATTTAATAGAATTTTTTAACGTATTTTACCCACCTTCAATGAACATTAGATAATTTGAATAAAATGTAATTTTACCACTTCAGTGAATTGAATTTAAAACTTCCAAGAAACATCATTGATATCAGTAAGTAAAATGTGGTTCAATAAGATGAACATAATATTTTGTCAATGGTATCTTTTGACTTTTATTTACAACGGTTTAAAGTAAATATGGTAATTAATGGTTAAAATGATATTATTATTACCCTAACACACGTCCAAATTCCATTGGATAAGTGTATTTCGACCAAACCAACCTTAGTAATAATATATGATCCTTTTGGTCCACATGTATTAGATTAGTACATTTATTATTATTAAATATAAAGAAGAGTTAAAAGTGTTAAATTCAAATTTTCATAACTAAAACATTTTTAATATAATGTTATACATAAGATAAATTTTACTATAAATATTCCTTCTAAATATAAACATATTTAATACATAATAGTATTTTATTTAAAATTTTTAGACTATTAATAATTTAATTTATTTAAGACACAATGATGATGAAGTAAATACCTTATTAATGAAAGATTAAAATAAATGATATTATAAATATCCAAATAAATATAATATGAAAATTTTAATGAATTAGAATAATTTTATAGGTTAATATGACATGATATGGTTGATTAAATAATTTTTTCAAACTGATAATGTTTTTATGACTTTAACAAAAACGAAATCCTAAATAGTGTAAAAATTGACAGAATTGAGTTTTTAAAACAAATACTATATTATTATTTTTTATATATTCATAAAATTATATTTTTGGCCAAATTAATTACATAAGTTTATATATATCAGTAAAGAACCTATTGGGGTTCATTTTTTTATATACATTTATTAATGATTTATTATAATAATACAATATTAGATTGAAAAAGATAAACTATTTAACTAATAGTTAAATCTAGAAGATAAAGTTAATATGGTGACCTAAACCTATCTAAAACATATTGGTTGAGTGTTTTTAGAAAACTCCCCACCATAGCCAGGAAATAAATTCTTTTGGAGTCATTATAAACATAATATGACTGTATAATAAATTAATATTTCAATATTTTCGTAAAGTGACCCTCACCTATCTTATAAAAGGGTATTTCCCCTTCTCTCACTATCACAACTCCAAATCAATTTGGATCTGACAAAACCTACCCAAATTTACTCCAAACCACACTCACTACAACTTGGGTTGCTTAATTGGATCATAATTCAAATCTGTGAATCTTTTTTATCAAATCAAAAAGAAGCACCCAAAAAGTGGTAATAAGTTCATCTCCTCTTTCAACGTTATTTTCTTCTTCCACTTCATATTTCATTGTTATTTCCAACCCAAAATAATAAATCCAGTACCATCTACACAATTTTATTTTATTATAAATATCACACAACCGCATTAATTATTCAATATTTTCTTTGAATGACAAAGTCACTATATGTGCGTACGTACGACTTACCATATCCACGTCGTAATGTAGTTTTTTATTCAACATTTAATTAGTTAGATGGGTATAATAATGAGTATTATTGATGTAAATAATAAATATTACTAGTTAATTTTGATTAAAATTAATTTTTAAGAACATAATATATTTCTGGATATGAATCCAATACAACTTATCCATAATAAACATGTCTTACATAACCGAGCATATAATGGAAACCAAATCAGTTAACCCCCGAAATAATTATACTACTGAATTATTACTAACAAAGCAATATTATAAGATCATATTTGTAATCTTTTTTATGTATGTGGCTCTTTTATAATTTAATAACTATAATTTAACTATTATAATGGAGGTTAATTTTCCCTCGCCCAAGGAAAATTACATGGAAAGGGTTAATTTTACATTATATTTACTTATCCAACATTATTTAAATGTATGTATCTACTAGGACCCATTTATCATCCACATATGTGTTTATTAATAATCTATTTCAAATTTTATTAATACTTACAAGATTATTGATTAAATTTATTTACACAATTGTTTTACTTTTTATAAAATGGGTTTGAAGGAATATTTCTGTCGTTTTCCAAAAAAGGTACTTTATGACCTTTTTGAAAAATTAATGTAAGAAATGTTTTTACCATGTACGGAAGATGTGAATATTCTCTGCCATTATAAAATATTCAATGTTTTCCTTACAAGCATATAAGAATATTTTTAGAATAATGTTTTATTTTACAATTAAATTACTTTTAAATGATTTCAAAATGTGTCACAAATAATTGGGATTTCATCTATATGAACATCCATTGATGGATTTTACACTTTTTTAATGCCCATTTATTATGATACAATCATACATATTGTATTGAATGTTTTGTGATATGTTTGATAATGGATGGGTTCTTTTAATACCATTCATGGTTTATGGTTAATGTATTAACTTTTCATATGATAGTTTTAATATGAATGTTTATGTTATGTCTCAAATACTTTCATATGAGAATTGCATTAGAATTAGTAAGTGAAAGGTGGGTCCCACTATAACTAATCGATGTGTTAGTAGGTCTCATGAGACAAAATAGTGTCTTGGAACAAGGTATTGACAAAATCTCATTTTTAGTCTTGGCATGAGGTCTTGACAATGTGGTTTTGATGTCCAGCATTATGCATCCCATCATTATAAAATTGGATATTGATATTTCATGTGATTATTCTACTAGTATAATATCAATGTGAATAAGTAAATGGTATCATTTGATTTATATTATACATATTATGGTGATGTTTAATTTTAAAAGGATAATTATTTCGTGTTATACATATCCTTAAATGTTTATGCTTACATAAAAATGATTCCCCTATATTGTTGTCCTTACAGCGCAACTGAGCTCACCCCTTTATATGTTTTATTTTACCCAGGATCTGAATAAGTATTTTATGGATGACCTGTAGGATAGGATATGATATTTCAGTTTTTTCAAAGGGTTCAAAATGTTGTTTTTGTTTTTATTTCGGGATGTAATGAAAAACATATATATGTATCCAGTACTTCCATTGCTACAAAACTAATAAGTATTTTGAGACTTGATCTACTGTGTTCATCCTAATGTTATGTAATACTTCACCAAATCTGGGTAAATAGGGTCGGGGAGTTACAGGTGGTATCATTTGAAGTTTAGTAAAAACCATGGAAACTAGATTTTGAAAAATGTTGACTAGAGATAATTACCCTAAGATAGACATTAAGGATTAGTATAAAATAAATTCCTAGAATTTTGGGAATGTAGAGATTTTTTTTGAGTTTTCTAAGAAATACATCCATGTTTGGATACATGTAGGTAGAGGCGGATCTGAAACAGATGTACCTAGGAGTGAAAACACCTACAAGGAGTTTTGGACATGACCCCGGGTATCCTGGTACACGACAACGAGCATTGATACTCTCTTGGTTATGATAGTCCCATGGGATATGCCTAGGATAATTCACATTTTCTTTACAAACCATTATGAATGATTTTTGAATATAGACATCCTCAAAGAATATATTTTTTTGATTATGGATTATATAAAAAACTATTCCATTTATTATAAGTCTTTTAGAAGTTTGTAATTATGTATTGTGATTCATAAAATAATATAGTGTATGCCATTGTTTATAAATGGCATTGAGTGAAAGGAATGTAAACTGTTTCAATGAAAATAATCCATGTAGGTATTTCTCCCCTACCCAAGATAATTAAAGTTGAGTTGGTGATACAGTTGGTATGGATCATCTTATCAATATACTGGGACAACTCGCTCAGGTTATGAATAATAACCTTACCTGTAAAGAGCACCCCGATCCCCATAGTGGAGAATCAATGGTAGACCACTTCTAGAGGAAATGACCACCATCATTAAATGGGACCAATAATCCATTTTTATCTTAGAAATGGATAAGTTTCTTAAGAAACACATATCATTCATTGGGAGTAGAAAAAGTGAAAAAATTTCTTGGAAGTTTGTCACCTCACTTGAGATGAAAATCAGTGGTGGTCATTGATTAAAAACACAAATAAGACGATGAAGTATCAAATACGGAATGGACTGAGTTTAAAGAGGTTTTAGTAGAAAAATAAATTCCTCTTGACCATCGAGCGAATATGGAAATAAAATTTCTGAGTCTAAGTCAAAAGGAGGATGAGAATGTTGCAATGTATGAGGTTAACATTACGAGGTTTGAAAGGAATACTGCATATTATATATCTAACCCAAGGAGTAATATTGATTGAATCATTAATGTGTTAAAACCATTTCCCCTTCGATCATTAGTCTCCCAATACTTTTAATCATGTGATGATATTTTCTCATTTCCTATCAAGACAAAAAAGGAATTCTCTATGTCTTACAACATTAAAGAAAAGAAAGAGAAGAATAGATATTCTAAATAATCTTGAAATTAAAATAAGGGGAAGAAGGAAAGAGTTGAATTTCCATCCTGCAATAAATGTGTGAAGAAACACCTCGGTACATTCCATAAGGGAATGGGATTCTTTTACAAGTGTGGTAAAAAAGGCCACAAAGATCATGATTTCAAAGGGAATAATGAGGATGTAAATTTTGAAATATAAAAATGGTGAGAAATGGGGAATTATGAAAAAGAATGGCCTATGCACCAAAGAAAAAAACCTCAAAAAGTCCAAGGGATCATGAAAAATCGTATGTGATCACTACTCCTAATGTTGAATCACCGAATGATGAGGGGGTAGATAATTTAATGTTTTCCTCAAATTTATCCACAGTTTTATTTGATTTTGGATCATCGCATTGGGTCATATCATCGCAGTTTTTTTAAAAAAAATATGATTTTTGCAATTTGATTTAACAAGGGATTTTTTAGTCCAAACTCTTAAGGGATGTATCATTGAAAATTTGTTTTGACAATAAATTCCAATTAGGTCTTATAAAAATTATTTATTTTTTGATCTCATCATCATACAGATTATTTAATTTGATATAATCCTCATTATGGATTGGTATTCAATCCATGATGCGAAAATATATTGTGAGAAGAAGGAGGTTACAATTTTCGATGATGATAAGGATTAACTTATCTTTAGAGAAGAAATTTCACCATCTAAATCTTATATAGATCCTCCCCAAGTAGCATAATTAAATTTAAATATTGGGGATGAAGCGAATGAAATAAATGTGGGTGAGGAAAGGAATGTTCAAATAGAAGATGTAGTTATTGTTTAAGAATATGTTGATGTGATTGCAGAATTTTTACCTAGACATTCTCCAGAACGAGAAATTGATATTTCCATTTATTCAATCCCTGGTTCAAGGACCTTATCGAAGACCACCTACATAATAGACACTGTGGAATTAATGGAACTAAGGAAACAACTAGAGGAATTTAGTAATGAAGGATTTATATTCCCTATTTTTTCCCATGGGGAGCCCATGTTCATTTTTGTTAATAATAAAGATGGATCTATGAGGTTGTGCATTGACTACATGAAGATCAATTCTATAACAATAAAGAACAAGTATCCCCTACCTCGCATTGATGATTTATTTGATCATCTTCCGAGTGCTCAATATTTTTTAAAGATTTATATTCGATCTGGATATCATCCGTTGTGTGTAAATAAGGAAGACATTCGAAAAATCGCATTTCGAACTAGGTACGATCATTACGAATAAACAGAAATTCCTTTTCAACTAACTAATTCACCCTCTATTTTCATGGATATAATGAATAGTATTTTCATGAAATATCATGATGAATTTCTATTGGCGTTTATTGATGATATCATGGTATACTTAAAAATCTATGAATATCATGATAATCAAATTCTCATTATTCAAATGTATCTTTGAAGAAATTAATTATATGTGATGTTTAGAAAGTGTGAATTCTGGATTCAGGAGATTTATTTTCGTGGACATATTGTCTCTAAAATGGAATCTATATTGATCCATAAAAGAACAAGACAATTCAAGAATGGACGAGTCAATGAGTATAAATGAGGTACACAGTTTTATTGATTTAGAAGGTAATTATTTGTTATTCGTCCATAATTTTTCCAGATTGGCTAACCAATTAACAAAGATCACACATTAAGGGGATAAATTTGTTTGTATTGAAGAGTGTGAAGAATGTTTTAAATAACTGATGAGAAGATTAGTAAATTCATCTTGCTTTACTCTACCATTGGGGAATGATGTTTTTTTTATTTATAGTGATGCTTCAATGAAGGGACATAGTTGTGTCCTTATGTAGAATGATAGGGTTATTTCCTATGAATCACGAATGCTAAAAATTCATGAAAAAAATAATCCCACTCATGATCTTGAGTTATAAGCTGAAATAATTAATCTAGAATATACTGAGACACTATCCATAAGGTGAAAATTTTGAGATTTATACTGATCACAACAGTTGGAAGTAAATTTTCTCACAAAAAGAATAGAACATGGGGAAAGGGAGATGGCTTGAACTACTCAATGATTATGATTGCACAATAAACAACAAGCTGGGGAAGTCAAATAAGGTAAAATATTCTTTGATAAGAAAGGATCATTGAGATTTGAACAAGAAGATAGTTGAAAGGGATCCTATGATCATGGATTTAGTAAATATGTTTATGAGTATAATCATGGAAGGTGAAACATAATTCCTTTTTTAAATGGATTCCATTAAATCATTACTAGAATAAATAAAAAAATTTAAGATTGATGATGAGGTGTTTCAAAAGAAAATTAATGCGATGAGTGGTGGAATAAAGATCAACATCATATATGAAGATTAAATTTTGAAATTTGGTAAGAGGCTTTGTGTTTCTGACATACCTGATCTAAAAAAGGAATTTTTTGATGATACTCATAGATAAAATTTCCCTATACACCATGGTATCAATAATATGCATAGAGATATGAAGGAAAATTTTGGTGGGATAACATGAAGAGGGAGATTCAATATTATGTGACATGATATATGGTTTTTCAATATGTAAAGGTTGGAAGACAACATCTTAGAAGAGTCATGCAACCTATTCCCATACATGAGTGGAAATGAGATGATATTATGATGTAAATTTTCATGTGGATACTAAAGACCTCTAGGAGGAACATTGCAATATGGGTCATTGTAGATAATTTTACTAAGTCAGCATATTTTCTTGCTAGAAGGGTAAATTTACCACTTTAAAGTTTATAAAGACTATATATTAATGATGTTGTAAGACTTTATAGAGTACCCCTATCAGTTGTTTTTTATTGTGATCCATGTTTTACAACCTCATTATAGAAAATTATTCAAAATTCCCTAGATACTGAACTTCATTTGAGCACTTCCTACCACCCTCAAACTGTTGGAAAATTAGAATAGACTATTCAAACATTAGAAGACATGTTGAGATCTTTCTCAGTTGAATTTCATGGTATGTGGGATCAATATTTACCTATGGTAGAATTGTCCAAAAAAATATCTTCCATTAATGTATTCATATGGCACCATGTGAATTGATATATGGAAAGAGATGTCTCACTCCCACATGTTGGGATGATGTTGGTGAATGAAAACTCATAATCCCAGAACATGTTGAGGAAACAATGTAAATGGATAATATTATCCAAATCCGCATAAAAAATGCTCAAAGTAGGAAAAAGTGATATGCTGATAATTAAAGGAAGGATTTGAAATTTCATTTAGGTGATAATGTTTTCTTGAAGGTATCTCCATGAATGTGTGTTATACGATTCAGTAAGAAGAGTAAATTAATTCCTAGGTAGATCAGGCATTTCGAAATTATAAAACGAATTGGAGTTGTAACATACCGTTTGGCAATGCCTCGAGTCACTACTAAGTTCATGATGTGTTCCAAATATCACTTATTAGAAAATAAATTCCTTACCCAACGTATGTAATCAATTATTATGAAATAGAACTGTAACCCGATCTGTCTTATTGTGAAGAGCCTATCAGGATTCTTGATTCTAGAGAACAAGTGCTGAGAAACCGGACAACTCGTCGGGTAAAAGTTCTATGGATAAAACATAAGATGCAATAGGCAACGTGGGAACCCGAGGAATATATGATGAAGAATGACCCGAATATTTATACGCTGTAGTATTCTAGAAATTTCTAGGACAAAAATTATTTGAAGGAAGAAAGTAACACCCCATGCTTCCACGGTACATTTCCCTTTCAATAATACAATAGATTGGTATGTATGCAACTTTGAGTTATAGCACACCACGACAAATAAAAATTATCATTTTAAAAGCAGATGTGAATAGTAATACCCATTTTTTGAAATTTAATAGATATTATTTTTCAAAATAGATTTTTTTTGATTTGAAATTTCCAAATAATCATAGGGTGATGTTTTGGTATTTTTCTGAAAACTTTCCATTTTTGATGAATAGTGAAAACACTATGTTGTTGTTTAAAACATACATTTTTTTATTAATTTTATTTAAATTTATTTTATTTTAAAATTGATACAGAATTCATATATTAGTTCAATTTAGTTTATTGGATACATTGTATAATAAAAATAGAAGTATAAATTGTTTTTAAAATTTTTAATGTCTTTACCCACCTTCTAGGCACATTAGCATATTTTTATAGAACATAATTTTACCGCTACTCTGAATGTAATTTTAAAAATATGAGCGAATCAATGGATATCATTCTGTAAAATGTGGTTCAATAAGATGAAAATATTTTTTTTGGTGAATATTAACCTTGGACTTTTATTTTCCATGGTTAAAAGTAAATAGGGTAATTAAAGGTAAAAATGATATTATTTTTACCAAAAAACATGTACTAATTCTATTAGATACGTTTATTTTGATTAAAAGTAATCTTATAAATAAAATATAATACTTTTGGTTCACTTGTTCTAAATTAGGGCATTTCTTATTATTTAATTTAAAGAAGAGTTAAAAGTGTAAAATTCAAATTTTCATAACTAAAACATTTTTAAATTGGGTTATAAATATGAAAAATTAGACTATAAATATTCCTTAGAAAGATAAAAATATTTCCTACATAATGGTATTTTATTTATAATTTATAGACATTAGGAAAATTAAATTTATGTTTGACACAATGATGATGCAATACTTACCTTATTAATGAAAGATTAAAATATTTGATATTTTAAATATCCATATAAATGTAATGTTAGCCATTTTTGGAATTAAAATAATTTTATAGTTTAATATTACAAGTTAGGGTCAATTAAATATTTTTTTCGAAGACATATAGTTTTTTTGACATTAAAAAACCAAATACTAAATAGTGTCAAAATTGACATAAATGGGTTTTTAAAACAAATACTATATTATTAAATGGTATAATAATCTTAAAACTAAAAGGGTAGGAAAAATACCTAGATATTTTTTTCTCTATCAATAATTAACCACATAGGATTCACTTTGATTTTTATTGTATTTTTATTAACCATTTATTATAATAATACAAGAATACATGGTAAAAGTTAAACTATTTAAATAATAGTTAAATCTAGAAGATAAGGTTATATGGTGATCTAAACCTCTCTAAAACCTATTGTTTGAGTGGTTTTAGACCCATCACCACCTTAGTATCTAAATAAATCTTTTTGGGCCATTATGAAACGAATATATTTGTATAATATAATTATTTTTAAATCTTTCCATTAAGTGACCCTCACCTCTCTTATAAAAGGGTACTTCGCTTATCTCAAAATCACACCCACAATGCAATTTGGCTCAGACAAACCCTACCCAAATATCCTCCCAAATACACTCAATTCAAAATAGAGGCCTTACATTGATCATAAATCAATCCTATGGATCACTTTTGATCAAATCAAAAGGAAGTACCAGAAGAAGAGGTAATAATCTCATCACCTATTTCAAAGTTCTTTTCTTCATCCACTTCAACATTCTGTATTATTTCCATACCAAAATAATAACTCTTGTACCTTATACATGTTGTGATGTTATTATAAATATGGTACAAACATATTCATTATTTTATCCATCTTATGAATGAAAAAGTCACCATACGTGCGTACGTACGATCTACTGTCTCGATGTCATGGTGTAGACTTCTATTCAACACTTCATTAGTTGGATGGGTATAATAATTAGTATAATTGATGTAAATAATATAAATAAAATCTTAATGATTGTTTATATATTATATAACATCCAATTACAAATTATTTTTACATCAAAATAATGATATTTTCACTATTGCGTACGCACGGATTACCATCTCCATGAATGTGATGAGATTCATTTCACCATATTAAACATTCAAAAATAATTATTATTTTTGGATTAAAAATAATTTTTAAGAACATAATATAATTTTTTATATGAATCAAATACATCCTATCAATAAAAAACATGTCTTATGTAACCAATCTTATAAAGAAAAACGAATTAGTTAACACCTGAAATAATTATACTACTGAAATATTAATAACAAATCAATGTTAAGAGTTCATATATGATATCATATTTATGTATTTGGTTCATGAATAATTTAATAAAAATGGTTTAACAATAATACATGATGTTAATGTAGCCTCGACCAAGGAAAAGTACAAGGTATTGTTTAATTTTACAATATATTTACTTATCTGAGGTTGTTAATACGTAAGTATATACTATGACCACTTTATCACCCACATCTGTGTTTCTTATGAATTTTTTTCAAAATTTTTTTTACTATTTATGAGATTATGGGTTACAATAAATTATACACTGGTTTTAATTTTGATAAAATGGTTATAATGGAATCATTCCACCTTTTCCCAAGTAAGGTAATTTATTTCCTTTTCGAAAAATTTATGTAAGAATGTTTTTTAACTTAAACGGCTGGTGAAACTATTATCCGTCATTATAACACCTTCATTACATCCATTAAATTTTTATAAGTATATTTTCAAAATAAGTGTTCTCTTTTATAATTACATGACTTTTAATTTATTTCAAAATATGTCCTAAATAATTATGATTTCATCTATGTCAACATTATTTGTGGATTTTACCCTTGTTTGAATTTTATTTATTATGATAAAATAGTACATATTGTATTGAATATTTTGCGGTATCTTTGTATGTGGATGTGTAATTAATGTACAATTCATGGTTTATGGTTAATGTATTGACATTTCATTTTCTAGTTTTAATACGAATGTTTGTGTTCTATTTCAAATATTTTCATACGAGGAATGCATTAACATTAATAAGTTATAGGTAGAGCCCTCCATAGCTTCTCGATGCATCAGATGGTCTCATGAGACAAACTAGTGTCTTGGCACATGGCCTTGAAAAAAATCTTATTTTTAGTCTTGGCATGAGGCCTTGATGATGTGGTTATGATGTCCGACATTATGAATTCTATAATTATGAAATTGGTTGTTGATATTTCATGTGATTGTTAGATTAGTAGAATATCCATGTGAATATGTAAATGGAATTATTTGATTTATATTTTTGATAATATGGTACTATTTTTTTTAAAAGGATTATGTTTTAGTATAATACATTGACTAAAATTTTTATTCTTATTTAAGAATGTTTCTACTATATTTGTATCCTTATGGAGAATCTGAGCTCACGCCTTTCTATGTTTTATTTTTACCATGATGTGAATAAGAATTTTATGGTTCACCAACAGGGATAGGCTAGGAGATATAAGTGTGTTCAAAGGTGAAAAAATGTTGTTTTTATTCTTATTTCATGATGTAATGTAAAACTTATGTATGAATATAGTACTTTCAAGGATACTAAACTAATCAGTTTTTTTGAATCATTACTTCTCTTGATCATGCCAATGTTATGTAATAATTCATTAACTCTCGGTAACTAGGGTAAGGGAATTACATGTAGAGTGGACCTACCCAGGTTAGTCAGTAGCATCCCATGGCCATGGTTCAGACTATATTTATGTAGTTCATCCTATTCCAAAGTAGAATATTAGAGGTCCTTGTATTAGAGATGTTACTATACTCGTAACCTCTACAACAGTTTTAGCCTTGTTTGATGTAGGTGCATCACAGTCTTTTCTATTAGCTACAATAATGGGATATATGAGCATAGTGATATGGTAGTCAATTTTCATCATGATTGTAGACAACCTATTAGAGAGTTTGATTTTAATTTTTATTCTGGTGCAAGGAGTTTCCCCTTGAGATAGGGGGATACAATTTTTAATGGAAATTATATATCCCTATGATGTCCAAATTCAATGTCATTCTCAATATGGACTAGATTATGTCTTATAATTCCATTCTTCTTTATATCAACATATGGGGTCCTTCACATCTATTTGGTGAAGCCCATACATTCATAAGGGTGGATGAGATATCAAGGAAAGTCATGCTACAACCATGTGTATGAGGCTAGGTGGAGTGATGAATCATATGGGAAGTCTATTTTTGAGAGTGCAGGCAATAAAACCTGACGAATTCCATCCTATGGTGAATTTTTTCAAGGATTTCATCCCTACAGATTTCTACAGATTACCTCCCGGGAGAGAGGTATAGTTTACTATTGAGGTAGCGGAGGGTGGGGCACCAGTGTCCATTCCTCCAGATTGGAAAAAACATATAGAGATCTAGGAACATATTCAGTAGCATAAATATCTAGAGGAAAATGGTTTTATCTGACCCAATACATTACCATGGTGTTCACCATTTCATTTCAACAAGAAGGTGGATGGTACCCATAGGTTGTGGATGGATTACCAATGAGAGAACAATATTATATTAAGGAATAGGTATCTATTTCCATCTATATATGAACTCATCTACTATTTTCATAGGGAAACACTTATCTCTAATATCCATTTGAGGTTTGGTTACGATCAGGATCATGTGAGACCATAATACATACTATGTATAACATTCATAAGTAGGTATAAATAGTTCTAGTATCTGGTTATCCCAATTAGCATGATGAAAATGTTTCCATTCATTATAGATATAATGAATCGTGTTTCAACCTATATCATGATTTATTTTTATTAGTCTTAGAAGATGATATCATAGTGTATTCTTTCACCATTAATGCCCATGAAAACCATCTTTAAATCGTTCTTAACATAATGAGAGGGAATTACTTATATGTGATCCTTAGTAAATACTATTTTTGTTTTTGAAATATTCACTTATTGGGTCATATCATATCTTATGAAGGGTTATATATTAACCGATAAAGGTGAGCACCATGTTTTCCAAGGAGGGGGCCAAGAATATTTATGACATAACCATTTTCTTAGATATATATAGACACTATAGGAAATTATTCTAGAACTTCACATGCTAAGAATTGCATCATATATTCATGACCAAGAAGGGATTCAAATTATATTGGACTAAATCTTGTGAGATACATGTTTAGGATAAAATGGAAGACTAAATTCAACACCGATCTTGATTCTACCTAATCCACGAAGTGTAAATATTGTTTAATATGATGCATCTTGGATTGGGTTTGGTGCATTTCTGATCCAAAGTGAAAGGGATGCAGAGTAGACATCCCACTAGATGAGACATGATGATAAGAATTACCATATGCACAACCTTGTGTCAGTATTTATGGTTCATGCTCTATTTTTTTGGGGACAATATTTATTTGGATAGAGATTATTTATTTTCATGAATTGAAAATGTCTCAAATATCTCATCACACAGTGAGAAATAAATATCAGGAAAAAACATGTGGTTGAATACCTATAGTCCTTCTACTTTTATATTTATTACACACTCAGAAAGTATAATGTTGTGTCAGATGTATTGAGCTAGAAGACTCAGGCACAAGCCATTAAGGAGACTCGTGGTGATTGTAAATTGATGGTTTTATTTTATGAGATGGAACTAGAGGATTTTTAATAGCATATGAAGCTAGTTTAGAATCTCTATTACTGAAATAATTTCTTTTGGGGGTCTAGTTGACGTAGTTATCCGATTTTGAGTGAATTATTTTAAGGGAATGTGTCATGTGTGAGAAACCACCAAATTTATGGTTTGTTGATGGAAATGAAACCGTACTCTTCCATGGTTGTGTTTGGGTACCTTCAGAGTTATGGGAGGAGTTTTTGATGGAACCACAAGTCTACATTTTGGATGTTTATCCTAGGCTTACCAAGATTTATAGAGATACAAGTCATTATTATTGGGGGCTAGGTATGAAGATGTAGATTTTAGAATTTATCATTCTGTATGCCAACTATCAGATGGTGAAGGTAGAACACCAGGGTCATACATGAATTGTATACCCTCCCTTTCTTCTTGAGTATAAATAGAACACCACCACCTTGGATTCTGTGACATGTATTTAGAAATACCTTTGTGGAAGTATGCAATATTGTTGATTATCGATAGGTTGACCAAGGGTTTCCACGTACTACCTATCAGTGATAGAATATTAATTGATGTTATTTGGATGCTATATAACTGGGAGATAGTACCCTTTTATGGTGTTCCCCATTCTATAATTTCCAACCAGGATTCCCTGTTTACTTCACAGTTATAGAAAGGGTTATAGAAGGTACTGGGATTATAGGTTCTCTTCAGTACAACATACCACACATTGACCTATGGGCATTCTGATCTGATGATAAGGGTGATAGACAATATGCTTCATGTATTTATCTTTGATTTTTGAGGTTAATTGTGAAAGAATAGTCTTATTGTTATGTTTTCCTACAAAAATAGTTTTCAGAAAATGATTCAAATGGAACCATATGTGGTCCTTTATGGTAGGCCATTCTTCTAAGATCTATGTTGGTTTGAGGGTATGTAGGGAGTGCTATTGATTCCTCGTCTTATTCATAACACATCATAGAAAGTCTATATAATTTAAAAGTGTATTTCTAAATCTCTTTCTATGAAGAACTCATATATCTACCATCGCCATAACCGTCTAATGTTTGGGGTTGTCACATCCTGTCATTATATGTGTTTCCCCGGGATAAGGTCCCATAAAATAAAGATAGTGTATCTAATATCACCATTATGTCGAGACTTTTGGGATAGTGTAGAGAATCTAGATTGTAGCCTATCAATGTAGCTATATTAGAGGTACCTTTATATGCATGATGTCTTCCATGTATTGCAACATTGATGATATCTGGATGAACCATCTCATTCATTCTAACATGAGTATATTGTGAGAGAGGAAGATGTGTAATTTAAGGTGCATCAGATACATATCGTTGATTAGAGCACGAAGACTCTATGAGGTATGTCAGTTCTTATAGTCCTGATGCTATGGTAGTAGAGACATGTTCTATGTGAGACGTGGGAGAGATAATTTTATATACATGTGAAATGTATGGGACATTTATTATAATACGTCTTACCACCCATGGAAGGGAAACCCAAGGATGAGTTTTCTTTAATTAGGGAAGTTGTCATGTCATGAATTTTATTAGAGGTTCATTCTATTAAGAACCAGTTTAAATCCAATGTTCCTTCCTAATAATGATACCTAAGGGATTAAAGGAGATTTTGTGGGTGTTTGGGGATTTTTAGGATCCTAGAGCCCTGAACTTTGAAAATGGTATACTTGGATATGTTGTTAGTAAAAACTATGTAGCTTTATGTACTTGTGTGTAGTGAGTTTTATAGTTTTTCTACAACCATGAGGACCTAATAAGATTCTTCTAAGAGCCACATACAGTTTTTAGTAGATTCGTTATGTATTGAGTACATACACATAACCTAACCATGATCTTAGCCAGTGTGGGGTGCCCCTTTGAGTTGAACCTGGTGCACGATTGTCACATTGTTTTGGGAAACATGAGGAAAAACCTTATACCTCTTTCAGGGTAGATGAATTTATAGTTTTCATCTTATTGAATATTTTTTTCAAACCCCATTTCTCAATAGTTATTTTCCTATGGGTATCTCCTCCTCACTCATGCAAAAGTTATTCGCTTCGAACTCTATTGTATTTTTGATATATCCCTCACACATCATCCAAATTGACTATTTTTAGAAGAATTATAAATCTAACGCTATGCTCTCTATTTTCTTCCCTCCACTACAGTAATATTTAGGTAGGACCAATTTCCCCCTATGTTATGGTAATTAGACGATTTCTTCCATTTCACTCACTCTATATCAATCATTAATCAGAAACAGACAAGTGGGATTATTTTACATCATGATAGGTGGTCTAGGTACTTCTTGTTTGTATCATCTCTTAATAATGGGTGTTCCATTGTTTCGCACAGTAAAAACATTTGAAAACACATATAATTTGATAAATAAATTAAATTAAATGAGTTTCCTTACTCGATACGAACTATGTGAGTGGAAAATCACAGCTATAGGTGACCTCCTTGATGTAAGCCACCCAAATGGGTTTGTTTTCCTTTTAGTGGCCTTTTTATTTAATCATAAATGGTTATAAACTTATCTAGGTGTTATTTTCTTTTAATGAACTCTTCTAAATGATGAATTTTATTAGAATAATTATGAATCTTATTTCATGGGTCATTCCCTTAAGCATTCAATTTATTTCCTTATATCCCATATGCTACGATTATGTATATTTTTTACGATATATTTTTATACCACTTTATATATTCCTTATGCAATTTCTTATTTATTATGATTTTTACTGTAATGAATACTCTTATTACATGATTTCTATTGATCATGACTTGTATTCTAGAGATAATTATTTTGATTAATGCATTATTTCATGATGGATGAGTTTGAACTTCGTAGAAAAACTGGGATAAATACCTTACAGGGGGATAAGGGTTTGGCATCCCCTTTGGATATTGTTTCACCATTAAGAAACCACTCTTCTCTCTCAATAATATAGAATTGTATGAATATAAATCACATAATTCATGAAACACAATTATTATATTTTTTTCACCCTCACTGTGATACATTGAAGGAGAATACAATGATAATGTGACAATGATTCAAATCCACTATGACACACTATTGATACATATTGTTTGGGATAGATCACTTCATTTTTTCAGGATCACACTTTTTACAAAGATTAGGATCAGATCAATTCATTCCGATGGGTCACTCCCTACCTATCTATTGATGGATCACTACTAGAGGAAAGGATGAACTTCTTCCTATTTATTTTCTTAATTATATACAAGGAAGACACCCATAGTTTACGGACATGTTGGTCCCTTAATTATCAATAATAAATAAATCCATTGTTTTCAAACAGATTCTACATTGAAGTCCCACCTTCACCAACATTTTGAATATCACTTTATCATAGATTCTTAGGTAAATCCTTTCTGAACACTTTTTTGATGCTCACTACCTTTGCGAAGCCCCTCTTTTAAAGATTGTCAAATATCCTTCATGATGGAAAATCCTTCAACAAAGTTCAGACATCCTTTTAAAGCACACAAATTTTAGTTATATTTTAATAGATTATGGTATCTTTATTACATCAACAATGTTAATAATTTTATGTTGTATTTATATCCTTCAAGAATAACATTTTGTCACAAACATTTTTCTCAATAACTTCCTTCACAAACCAGCTTCCTGAATCTGATGCCTTAGAATCTACGTTCATTCTCCCGTATTTTAAGAATGGGGTATATAAATATTTATATGATTTTTAAATTATTAAAGAATATTACATCCAAATAATCATCATTTCATGAATATCTCCCAACTCTATATTGATTCACCCTATCATAATGAATCTACACAGGATTTTCATGTTCACAAAGCTTCTCATAGTTGCAGAGATTACCATCATGCCATTCATGATTCACAATTATCATTCATCATGATTCAAACCTTCATGAAACACCATTAAATTAACTTAGTATTCATGAAATTAATCCAATTTTTTTATTGTTAAATGAAATCTTGTAAATCCATACTTTTGATTATTGAGACAACCTCCCAATTTTAGACCCCAAATATTTTGCAAACACTAGGAAATAGCGCCACCTTATCTAGGAAATTTTTTATTCATATTATAGGGAATACATTATTTATTCTTGGATTTTTTTCAAATTTAAATGATGAAAACCTTTCTGGAACCCATAACTAATCATGGAACCCACTTTGTCACCAAACCAAATCATCCCAAAAACACTATAGTGCTACCTTTAAGAAAATTTTCCAACATAATTCTTGTGAATTGGTTGGATTTCTTAACTCATCGTATATGGTATTCTTGGTTGTTTTGTGATCATGGATTCTATTCTTAACCAACATGATGGATGATAGAAAAAACACATACTAACTTATGGACATTGTGGATCGATTCATAGTGCTTGGCATGGATCTCCGTGATGTGCCCGGAGAAAACCATGGATTTCCATATATGAGATCTTCAATAGGATTACTCACACTCCGGGGTGAGACTGATTCCCAATGAGTAAATCCATGGATGGAATAATTGAAAAGATGTCTATTCTATGCCTTAGGAGATACCCAATCCCCAATGTGTGATACCTGGTAAACAAATGGTGTTTATCATAATATGCATGATATAAGGGAAACTATTATGGGTCTCCTTGGACTGACTCTGTGGAATTGGTTATATTGGAGGATCCAATTTTATCATGTGGAATTATATTATGGATCACCTTGGATAGGATTGGTATCCCAATATGAGATTTTATATATTTATTATGTGGGTTTTGTGATTAATTATGATTAAATGATAAGAATGTTTGATTCATATTCTAGGGGCACAACTACAAATCCAGATCACTAGGCTAGGGTTAGTCCACATGTGTTATATAGTTTATGATGGACTATGTATTTCACCATATAACATGTATAATATTACTTGGATCAGTCATCTAGATTACTTCAGATTATTTATAATTGGTCGAGGATCCATTTTTGAACACAGTCTGATGTTTTATATATTTAATTCCTAGAATTCAGTATTTATTATAACACAGTAATAACATATATTTCATGAAAAGGATTGATGTTTAAACCTTTGGTGGTGGATTACTGAGATTTTATCATACAACCTAATTGGGTCACCTTGGGCACCCACACCGACATCGTGGTTAAAAATAAAGTAAATGGTAATTGGACTACATCTGATGCATGATCAACATTTATAAGATGATGAATGAAGAAGAATAATGAGATTATGCTTGAAATTCATGTTATAAATTTTTTTAACCTTTTTGGTATTTTGTATAGCATGTGGAATATGCACATATCCCTTGTTTCTCATGCACACCTTTCATAGTGTAACATGAAATCATGATCATCATTATTGTTTCTATTAATATTATTTTAGCTTCTACCAGTGGATTATTTCTCATTCAGGGTTTAATATTATTATTATTATTCCATTGTTGTTGTTTCTTATTACTGATTCTACTATGATGGGTTACTTATCTAGTAATATAAGTTCCTTATTTCATAATTTCCTTGATTTATTGTATATTGATTCTTATTATGGCAGGCTTTGATCAATAATGGAATAGTCTCCCAAATGACACACCCATAGACCTCAAGACCTATTGGAAGCCTCTGGAATTTATAGAGGAACTTTTTAAATCTTATGGAACACCATATTCGGTTAATGTTGAGTGGAATATAGTATATGACAATGTAGGCCTATGTAATTTCCAGTTTAATATATCACTATTTTTATTTTAACAATTTTTGTGGAAAAATAGTAATGACGAATCATGAGTGTTACTTTTTTGGTTTCGAGAATAATTTTTTATATTGGAATACATGAGATAATCTTATTGTATTGAAAACATATTTTTATATAGGAAATAATTAATATAACTCTTTTATAGATCATTTGATCTATTAAACATAAAATTTAGTTCCATAAGAAAATATTGAATTTTTTGATATTTATTTTTTAGAATATGTGATCATTTGGTAATTGATTGAAGCCAAACCAAACAATAAACTTGTTATTATGAAATAAAAACTTATCAATTAAAAATATTTCATTATATTATTATATTTTAAAATAATACCATAACATTCAGAAATGTTTAATGATACAAAAAACATATTCTATTACATTCATATCTGATGCATTAAACTGAATTTTAAATCATCACATATTCATAGCTTTGAGCCCCATAACATTGCATTGATCATTAATTTTATTTATACCAGTGACATAGACCACAATCTATAAATATTTACCTTTTTTATATGTCTATATAATTACATTCCATCAACGTCCTCTGACATGGAAGCCTTGTAATGTGATTATTCCATGTGGTTGTTTTACATCCCTTTCTCTCCTATAAAGATGATGTTTTAACCACCCTTCTCATGATGTGTGGTTTTAATAAAGGTATTTTAAATATCTAACACTTTATTACTAAAGTAGAGTTTTTATTTTGAGGATGAAATTTATTTAATGTGGGGATAATGTAACAACCTGAAATTATAATAGAATACCTTTTTATTCAATAGCATGTATGATGTCAAGCACCAAGTGTAAAAAAGGAATATGAAATACTAAAACTATATAATATATTTAATATTTTATATAAACATAATATATCCAATATCTTTAAATGCTCAAAAAATTGACTTTATCTTTCATTACATGCTACAAGTTCCTCTGATAGCCTGTTTTACGCATAGGATTTGGATTTACTGAACAATAATATACTGTTAATATTAATATTTAGTATGATAGTGATCCACTAGAAGTTGGAATGGAGGGTATGAATTGGATAAAAAAATTATTCAAATTAATATTTTACATAGATTTATTGGTTATCTATTTTATATAAATAATATTACGAATCATTTTAGTGAAAAATAAATGTCTTCCAAAAAAATTATTTTTTGTAAAATATGAAATAGTTACGCTTTGCGCTCATAAGGTAAAATTAATTTATAATAATTTAATAAATATTAAATTAAAAATAAAAATCATTTTGTTGACTAAAAAATAAATTATTTTAGGTTAAATAATTGGTAATTTTTTGAGAAGTATTATTTTATGACGAGTAGTTGAAATAATTTAATATAATTAAAAATATATTTTCATATAAATAAATTATTATGAAAAATTATATTTTATATTAGTTTTAAAGTCTAAAAAGTAAAATTATACATCTATAAATATAATTTTGTTCCATTTTAATCATTTTAAAATTTAATTTTTATATAAATACATTGTACACAATGGAAAATTTTTACATTGGAAACCTTGTCCCTCATCAAATCAACGTGACTAATTTTAAATTAATTTTTTTTTACACAAATGTTGATTTATTTTGTATGAATGGATTCCATATTTATAATCAGAATGATTTATAAGGTCTACTATGGTAAACATACATTTTTACTAAAATTATTAGAGATTATTGTTAAAATCAATTACACTGGTTAAGGAAAAGACAATTTTACATTGGTAAAACATAGAATATAAAGTTCAAAAATGACCCTACACATTCCAAAACTAATTATAAGATCATATTTAGAACATAAACCATTTTGTAAATCACTTTTATCATTAATGGGTTGTTTTCAAAGGAAAAACGTTGGATGAATTATCTTTTTCAAAAACATTAGAAGTGTACCACTCACCCCACTTATAAAAGTGTACCCCCTCTTCTTTCAACTTAACAGCTTAAAAATACATTGGATTTGAAACTAAGTAGAAAGATAACTTCGAAAATTTCCTCCAATCATCCTTGAACCTTATTTTTTGGTATAAATATAAACTAGGAAGGGAGTAGTGAAAACCAAAGGAGGACACCCGAAGAAGATGTAATGTCCTTCTACAAGGGTCTTTATTTTACTTCTTTAATCACCTTCATGAATTTATTTTATACAATACTGAAATAATCGATTTAGTATATTAAATATAATAAGATTATTTTATAATATTTTCATTACCTAAAAAGTTATATAATTTAAACAAATTCATGATCAAATCATCATTCTTGTGAATGGTGGACTACCACCTTAAGAACCAGTGTCATTCATTTTTTCAATTCATTATTTATGGGATATGTATTATGATGGATATAAACTATATATATGATAATTATAACATTTTAATACATATTTAGTTACTATAACACATATATTTTTATCATATCACATTTCTTAAGAGACATGATGACATCACTCGTGTGTACGACAGACTACCACCTCGTGGAGTGATGTGATTTGTCTTTCACTCACACATCACATGATAAGTGATAAATATAATGATAATGATTATCGCTGATATAAATGATATAATTATTATATTCATAAAATATTATTCATTATTGAAATATTATATATATATATCATTTTATTTCATTCATTTCCACACATATAAAGATGATAAGATCATTCTTGTACGTGTGGACAACCTCCCAAATGAATCGATGTGACTCTCTTTACATCACCACACCACATAGATGGGATATATAATTATATAATATGGTATATATGATATGTTTTCATTATTTAAGGTAAAATATTACACACTTCATTTCAATAATAATTATTTTCTAAAGAGAAAATGTTTCTCATGTGTATATAAAACCTACTGTCTCCTTGATCGTAACGTACTTAATTTTTCATAGAAATAATTCATGATTAGTTTTGAAAGTAAAATTGATAAATTCATTTGATAATTAAGCCATTATTATTATTTTTTATATTATATAACTATATAATATTCATAAAAAGTGGAGCTTTCCTTATGAAACATACAAGAGAAAACAAGGCAATTAACACTAGAAAAAATGAAAAAAATGAAAATATTTTAATGAACATATAATAATATGTTATAAAAGGATCACATATGATATCATAAATATTAATATATTTCTATTGAAGGTTAATTAAATGTTTAAAATAACTATGTATGTGGTTAATGCATGTTCAACCTAAATAAAGCATATGGTAAGGGATTTCTTAACTCCATTTCAACTCATCGGGTTAAACTTCAAATTCATTGATTATATCATGATAATATTATTTGTGATATTATTTTTGTTTATATTATGTTTTATTTTCACTTTTTTATCTATATTTATAGTTTATAAACATAATATATTCATTGATAAATTCTAAAATATATATTATAATAATATTAATCGTTTTTTATAATATCATTCTAATAAAGAATTTTTATTCATGATTCTTAATCAAAATAAATTATAAGAATTTTTAATAAAACTATTAAATTTACTTCCATATGGTCATTTATGTTGTATTTAATGTGATAGTACCATTTTACGACTCTTTCTTACATAAATTTTTTAGAAATTGATTTAAAAAAATTCCACTTCACTTATATCTTCAGCCGGTAATCCATTTTCAACAAAACCATTTTTTTAAAATTGTTTCATTATATTTTTTAGCATTTTGAAAATTATTTAATAAAATATTTTCTAAAAAATTTCTTATCTATAAATTTTTTTAAAGGATTATTTAATAACTTATTAAATGAGTCACATTCATATACTTTTTTCCATGCAAAAGGAATGTTCTATATGACATTGCAGAAATTATACATTGACATGAAAATCGTTTATTTGAAGCATACTTTGAATTTTTATGAATATATTTTTAAATAAAATGTTTTTAAATGTTATTTTCAATGAAATGGATTTTTATAATGTTTTTCTAAATGAAATTTTTTTTTTATATTAATCAATGACAACATCCATTGTTTTAAATATACTCTATTGGGGATATGTTGTATTGATATCACCTTTATTCTTCCTGTAGCTAATTTATGATAATTTTTATTAGTAAAGTATTGACATTAGCTTCCTTGATTCAATTTTTAATTCAATGACATTCCAATGAAATATTTATATTCTTATGATCAAAGGATATTAAATTTCATAGAAATATCCAAATTATATTTCATGGATACGTTTATTGTATAAACTGTGTATCAATTTTATGTAAAATGTATTATATTATATATTATTTTATATTTGGGTAAATATTGGTTAATTTTTATTATTTAATCAATAAAGATTTTTGATGAGGAACATTTTTATCCATTAAATTGATCATTTGATATATTGGGAATGTGTTATATAGGCACGACTATAGTGGGACTGGTTATAAATATCTCATTGAAGCATCTGTAGTATCATGTGATGAATCTATTGGTTAACCTTAGTTAAGTGGGTCTCTCCCCAAATGTTTTAAATTGTCCTTTGAAAGGACGTGACGGTAAAGGTGCTATGTACCTGGGAAAAATAAAATCTAAGAATTAATTTTTTTAATTCATTGTTTGATTATTTTTATCCAGGGTATTTTAACTATAACATTATCTCCATATGAATTTAATTATTATTTATTTAAATATCATGGATTTAATTTATCTATATCTTCATTTTTATTATGAATTATCCAGTTATTACAATCATGGTATTGATTAAATGGCCTGAATTTTTTGTTACATTCCTTTCCATATTTTTTACACACATCCGTACTCGTTTATGGACTACATGAAATGTGTGTTTAGTTATTTACCATTACATAGTAGTTAATCTTAATTATTAATTATTTCTTTTATTTTACATAATAGTTACTAAGAATTAGAGATGACCCTTATTTTTGTTTTCATTCCCACAGGATTACATGAAATTTACCACTATTGATATCCAGAGATACTCTATATAGAATAATTATAGTCTGAAAATAAATAATATATGTTGTAATTTCTGTATTCCAAATTAATGTAACATGTGAATAATCTTTGTATCATGTTTACCAAGACTACTAAACTCTTCGGTCATTAGTGATGCGATTTAATGTATCTTGTACCATATTAATTTATTATGGAATTGGCTCTAGGTTACTAAGGTCAGGGACACTATGTTTATTATATGATCCACAATGACGATGATGCCATTTATCTACAATAAAATCTTTTTTAATGTGAGTAATAGGTTTTATAATCATTAAATAAATAATATTATAAAATGGGATCCAACTAAAAAATGACCCCTTTTAAAAACACATCATATCTATTAGTAGAAAAAGATTAAAAATTTGTTATAGATTAATCTAGTTATGACCTAAATAGTCCATGACTATATCTCATTAAAAATATTTTTAATCATATCATATAGGACTCTTGGATCGTTTTGCATTAAAACATTTTTCCAATCCATTATATAGATGAAGCCAACTCACTTTATTTAGAATCTTAACTATTTTGGTTTCCTTGTAACGTGTAAACAAATCAAATTTAAAAGAAAACAAACAAAAATCTAGGGATAATCATGCTAAGATCAACTAAAATTTGAAGATAATCATTAGTCGAATATTAATTTCATTCATTTAAAAATAAACTCGAAGGGATATTGGGATAAGATTGATAATTAACAGTTGATTTATTATGGTCTTAATAAGTTATATGTTAAAAGGAATATCACACAAAATATTAGAATGGAATTTCATCTCACTCTCTTATCTCATGGTATTAACATTTTTGTATACATACTACAAATAGTTTAGTTTATAATCCTATTCCTTAAAAAAACAACTATGTTCACACCATATTGATGTGTAACTCATTAAAAACGGATAGTTTTGTGCTATACAACCAAAAATAGAATTCATGTATATTCATACAGAACTAAATGAATTATTTACATATTGTAGATGAAATATTCATGTAAAGGTTTAGAGTTATATTATATCTTTAATATCCTCATGAGTAAGCCTGGAGTGACTGATATCTAACATCTTTTTTAATCCTAGACCAAAGCATAAGTCACTAGGTAGCTAGGTAGTCGGACAAAATGTCCCTTCTCTTAGAGATACTTTAATAAAGACAGAATTCATTATTTCATAACATTGACACCTAATATTCATAAAATTTATTCAATAACTAAATAGAGATTCAAAACTAAAATTATAAATTCAGGTAAATAGAGATGAAAAACTGAATTTCATTGTGGAACTCGACATGTGTTGTGGGGATATATCTAAAATATGTTTGAAAATAAAACGAATGAATATAAAATATTATAATTTAATAAATAAATTACTAAAAATGAGTAGACCAGAGAAACACATTTTAAATAAAACAACAATTAAATTATTTAAAAATTAGATTCCCATTCATAAACAATTCATAAATAAATTATAACTATAAAGCCAATAAAAATTTCATTATTGACATTAAAAATATTCTCTAATTTTGAATACAAATAATTTACATTCATTCTAATATTAACTCATTCATATTATTCATTATATGGAATTTCAATTTTAAATATCCGTTATTTTATGAATTATTTTCAATTTATAATATTATTATATATTATGTAAAAATATCATATGATGTAAATCTCATCTATTTAATCCATTTTTAAACCATTATCATATCATTCATCCAAATAAAATTTCTACCGCTTACGAAATATAAAAATATGGATACTTTAAATTTAACAATTCAAATTTATTAATTAGGAAAAAATTATAATTTAAATATAAACATTTTTTATTTTTGACCATATTTTCAAATTAATATCCATTTTTATATTATATAATATGATTTTAAAATAAAAACCTTCTTATCAAGATAATAAGGCATGCTATAAAATTGGGTTTAAAGGAATTTCAAATATTAAAATGTAATAATTTTGAAAATAATTTTTTATAAAATTTCATATTATTTATAATAAACCATTTATAAATAATTTATTAATTTATAAATTTATTATTATTTAATTTATCCAAAATATCTATTACAATTATTTATAAATAAATTATAAATTAATCAAAAATTTAAATGTCATGTTTTTTTAAACATTTAGGCTTACCCTTATGAAGAATCTTGATTTTGATTAACGGTAGCCTCCCAGTACCCTTAAATAGAAAGTCTCTATAAGGGTAGCCTTCCATGATCATTACATGTTGCATGATAAGTGAAGGCACACCTGTTTTTACCAAAATATAAAGCCTCTTAGATAACAGTAGTCATATTTTAACATTACATGAACGCATTATATAAGTATCCGAGCTTATTGCATTTAATAAACTATAATTTAGTCAAGAAATAAATTCCTTTAAAATTGAGTATCATTTCAAGTTTAGAGATTTAGTTATTTGGGATATAATAAATTAATAACATTACACATTATTATAGGGTGGATACTATAAAAATAGAATTAAATTCTTACAAAATATAAAACATTTCAAATAAAACAAGATTTCATTGAAAACTATTCAAACATTTATAATGGATTAGTTCTTTGTCTTAAACATCCTTATATCCTATTAAAATCATTTAAAAACATGGGATGAGCACAAAAAACAATGTAAGGGATATAACAAAAGTAAAATAGCACATTAGTCCATGAGTACTTGTAACATATGAAAACATTTTCAAAAGACATACATGTCACCCATATATACTTACTTTGTGAAACATGATATTTCTAAAAGAATAACTCTAAACAAATGAAAATAATTAGAACAAAAAATTTGTATTGAGGCATTACTTACATAATCTTGTATCCCTCTTGGCTACCTTATAATTTGCATCCCTCACAACCACCTTACAATTTGTGTAACCATCATAGTTACACTTAGAGAAACCATACAACCAACATCCAACATAAAAATACCCAATGAATTAGATGGAGATATAGGTTCCAAAATTCATCATAAGGAACTCCCAAGAACCATAAGACAATAATACAACATTAATAATTCCATAAAAACATTTCTTTTAAATTTTGTAAAATATAATTTTAAAAGCAGGGTTTGAAAGAAAAATCACATATAAATGTAATATAACTTAAGTGAGAATTAACAGACTGGAAGTATTATTTGTATAATATATAAATTAAAAAAATTAAAAATAAAATAAATTGAATTGATATCACAAAAAAAATTTAATACCAAATAAATAATTAAGTACAATGTTAACCCAAAGGAAGTAAATTGGGTTATGAATTCCATTACATGTGATTTGTCTTACTTAAAAATAATTTCAACCTACTGTATAATTGTTTAAAGAGTGTTATTAATATCATAATAAATCATATCCATATTTACATTACCTTATATGATCATTTAATTACATTTTTTCTCCCTTTAATTGTTATTATTTTGTTCCTCCTATTGTTTTGGGTACCTTCTTTACATGATTTCCATGATCTGTTCATGATGGATATTCTTGTTTATTGGAAGTGATCCTCAATAATTGGAATGGAATGCTATTTAAATATTTTTAGATCTATAAATTATTCCATTTATCATTTTGAATTCTGACATGAGGATTATTTTTATGTTAAAACATTATTGATATTTGTTTTGGTAATTTTGGAGATTTTTCGAACGTAATAAACTAATTTTTTCTATAAATTAATAACATGTGTATAAAATAATCACAGAAAATTATATAATATATAAAACATAAATTATAATCTGGTTGAACCATAAATATAGGTTCATGACAAGTCTTTAAGGAATGAAACGAAAATGAAATCACATTTTCCACGATCTCTGTAATTCGACACATCACTGTCGATGTTTTAATTTCTTGAATAAGTGGGAGAAAAGATTAAATATAATAGTGAGTATTAAATAAACATGATTAAACCTATATTTTTTATGATACTAGATCATTCATGCATCTATGTTATGTGGAGGTGACAAAAGAATATTAATAAAAAATAAAATTATAAGAAAAGAAAAGAAAACAAAAGTGGATGTTTACATCTTGATCTCTTCTCCCTGAGAACTTTTTAATGGGCTTTTGTTTTGGCCTTTTGGTGATACCAGAAGCTCTAGATCGTGGGGAAGAGCCCTAGGAATAGTATTTTTAAGAACATAGTTAAGTCTCAAGGATTGAGTGGTGTGGGAGGAAGAGGGAAATGAGGGCGATATTTATAATGGAGGAGATGGGTTATTTTACATTATTTTAGTCATTATTATAATATTTTTCTCACGACTATGAATAGTCTTAAAAATGTGACCCCAAAAAGGTGTAATTTTATTTTATTTAGAACCAAGTTGTATTAAAAAACTTATGATGTAATAAATAGTTTATTTAACTGATAATTTGAATATATGGTATTTTATTGTATTTCACTATTCATAAAAAATTCAAGAATTTCAGAAAATCCCAAAAATTCAGCCTGACTATTTTTAGAAGTCTAGAATTAAAAAATGAACTCCATTTTTTAAAAATAATTTTCTATATATTATTAATTTAATTATTTAATAAAATCATTATTTTTTCAACAATTAGCAATTTTCATTTTAGAATTGTTTTCTATCATGTTGACAAATTAACCAACATTTCATTATCGTAAATCCTTATGAAAATAAAATAACAATTAAATTTACTATTCATTACGGTCATATTACTATTAATGTTGCTATTCATAAGAGTATGTTACTATTCACGAAAAATCAAGTTTGTTCCATAAGACTCCAAATATCTTACCAAACACAAATGTAGATGACTGTTTTTCGAAATTCAAAACATAGAATTCGAGAAATTATTTTTATTCTCTAGTTATAAATATCTATTTACGACAAATTTTTCATTCATTTTATTTATTTTTAAAACCATAGGTGTTACATTATCCCCACATTCCAGAAATTGTGCCCACATATTTTTATTTTCTCATTAAACAAGTGAGGTTACCATTCCCTCATAGCCTTTTGAGATTCCTATGTTGCTTCTTCAAAAATGTGCTTTGTCCAAAAAACCATTACCTAATAAATTACATTAGTCTTCAATACATGTTACCTTCGATCAAGAATCCTAACATGTTTCTATTCATAGAAAAGGTTCTCTTCCATCTGAATAGCTTCTGGGAAAATTAGATGAGTCAAATCTAGGACATACATTCTTAACATAAAAAAAAGAAAAACATCACGTTCCTAAGATAAAATCATATTAAAATTTACTTGATATGAAACTAGTCCAACTTTCTCTGGGATTTTAAAAGGATCGATGAACCATGAAAACATCTTTCCTTCATTACCAAAAATCAACACACTTTTCCAAGGATAGATTTTAAAGAAAACATGGACAACTACCACAAAAGAGAAGTATTTATTTTGGTTATCTTTGTAAACTTTATTTCAACTCTTAATTGTCTTCATGTGATGCTGGATAATCATTATTTTCTCATCCACTTCCCCTAAAAATTCTCCCCATCAACTTTCTTTCACATAATTCATCCCAAAATGCTGGATTTTAACACCTCTTCCCATATAATTCCTCAAAAGTTTCCATCTATATACTAATATGAAAAATGTTATTGTAAGAAAACTAAACTAAGGAAATATGAGGATCAAAACATCCCATATAGTTCATTGACCATGCTTGAAGCATATCCTCCAATGTCAGATTTTTTCATTATGACTTCCCATCTGATTGAGGATAAAAATTTGTACTAAAACGTAATTTTGTTTCCAACGACTTCTAAAGACCCTTTAAAATGTTAGAAGTGATCATGGGATCCCATTTAGATAAAATGGAAAGAGGAACACTCTGTAACCTGACAATCACTTTGAGGTACAGCTGGGAAAGCTCATCCAAAAAAATTGTATCGTGATTAGAAAAAAAAATTGTAGATTTAGTCAGTCAATCAACAATAACCCAAATTGCGTTGTTACCTCGTGATGTCTTATGCAGTACAATAAAAAAGTCCATGTATAAATTATCCCATTTCAACTATGTAACTAGAAAAGGATGAAGCATATACTTCGGTAACTGCTAATCTTCTTTTAACCTGTTGACTTGGAATACATTTCATGGTAAAATCAGCAAAATCTCTTTTCATTCCATTCCACCAATAATATTGTCAAAGGTATCTATACGTCTTTTTACTGCAAGTATTAAATGAAAATGTAGAACTATGAGCTTCACAAAGTAAGACTTTCTTTAACTACGAATCACAAGGAACACACAACCTTTTTCAAAATCATAAAAATTAATTATTATCATTGTTAAATTCTAGAAATTTACCCGTTTAACAAATTTTACCTTTTTCTGTAGCTCATGGTCTTCCTTATGCACTTTCTTAATTCTGTCAGATAACAATGACTGCACTAAAACCTGAACAAAAATAAAGGTATTTCCATCACCAAAAACATCTATGAAAAAAATCATCAAATCATTAATAATGGAATCTTGTTCCAAATGTAACATGTTTAATGATGCATGTTCTTTTCGACTCAAGGAATTTTCCTCTTTGAATGATTTTCCCAAATGTTAATTGATCATGAAATCATAATCCTTAATTAGTTCTGTCCATCTTCTCTCTTGATTATTTTTCTTCTATGTGATTATATACATTAGACTTTTATGGTCAGTATATATTTGACATTTGGATTCGTATAAATGATTCCTCTAAATTGTCAAAAGTAAAAAACCACATCTGGAAATTCGAAATCATGTGTGGGATAATTAAACTCATGGTCTTTATGTTTTTATGAATAATATTCAATTCCTAGATCATTTTACATCAAAAAACACCCAAGTACATTCACAGAAGCATCAATGTAGATAAAAAACTCACCATTTCACAAAGACATTGCCAAAAATAGAACATTAACCAATATCTACTTGAGTTTTTGAAAACCAAAATCACATTTTACTGTAATAATATTTTTATTCCCTTTTCGCATTAACCATGTTAGTGGGATATATAACCATGAAATGTTTTTAATAAACATAGATAATAAACTGATAATAAAATAAAACTATAAATCTCTGTAAATATTGTGGGTCTTGACCATTCATTAACCACTCTTTTTTATAAGGATCAATTACTATTTCATTCTTATTTAAAATGTCCCCATAAAAATATATCTATTGTAACAAAAAATATCACTTTCTGAATTTTCCAAATAGTTTATTTTCCTTTATGATTTATAAAACAAATCATAGATGTTTTTCATGGTCCATTTTATTCTTAAAAAAATACGTGAATGTCTTAAACAAACAAAAAAACTTATCCAAGAACAAATTAAATATTCTATTCATAAGAATGATGAATTTCATTTGGTGAATTAGTGAACACAATATTCAAAAAAACATATTGATAATTCCCATATCTAGTGCGAAAGGATGTTTTGAAGATGATATCCTTCTTCCACAATAGCTAATGGTATCTGGATATCAATTGTATCTGAGAAAACTTACGAGCTCCCGGAAGATGATAAAACAAGTCATTGATATGAGGAAAATGACACTTGTTATTATTAGTGAGGTTATTTAAGGTTCTATAATCAATGCAATGTCTCTTGGAACCATATTTCATATTAACGAACAAAATAGGATAACCCCATAGTGATGTTCTAGGACGAATGAATCTTTATCAAGAAAATGTTGCAAATTATTTTTCAATTCAAGAAATTATATTTGATCCATATGATATGGAGGTTTAGAAATTGGATCAGTATCAGGAATTAATTCAATTGTGAATTCAACTTCTCGATTAGGTATGACACTAGGTAACTCATTAGTAAAAACATCAAGGTATTCATTTAACACTGGAGCGTAATTAATCTGAACTATTCCATTATTTTCAACAATATAAGAATGCTAAACTTCATTTATATCTTTCAATATTTTCTCATCATCCTGATATATAATAAATTGTATGGGTTTATTCTTGTATAAAAAATGAAAATCATTCTTTTAAATAAATTCTTTATCTCTAAAGTCAAAAAAATAAAGATAAATAGAAATCAAATCCATTCTCAGAATAAAATCAAACTCGAATAAGGGAAAAACAACAAGTTTTTTAGGTAGTGTCTTTCCACAGACCATGATAAAACGACTCTTATAATTCTTCATTGCTATAAAATTTTCCCTTGGTGTTTTAAGAATAAGTTCATGTATCATTTATTGATGTGATATTTCTAATTACCAGAAAAGTTTTTTAGAAATGAAGGAATGTGTAGACCCTTTATCAAGAAAAACTTTAGAAAAGTTTGAGTAAACAAACAAAGTACCTAGTGGAACTTCAATGGACGACCCGACATCTACTGACATAGTTTCAAAGGATCTCATTACACCTTTCTGCTTATAGTCTGGGTTCATTGTCTCATTTGGATCCCTCTTTGGGAATGAATTTTAAGAATGACCCATCTCACCAAATTTAAAACACTAAAAAGTTTTCTTATCAGGATATTTCTTAGAATCATTTCAATTACATCCTCGGGCCATATATCCAAACATAACACATCAAAAATACTTCCTAGATTTGGTATGAAATTCCCCAGGGTGCTTCTTTCCACAACATTCACAAACTGGAAACTATATTTTATTACCGTCATATTTCTATTTTTGATTTTAACCATATCTTTCCATATGGTCCCTTTTTCACCTTGTTTACAAAATACATGTGATTATCATGAAACTACATCTCTACCATTTTAGAAGATTAGAAAAGTTTTGTCATAACTTTTTAATTCATGAGAGCCCAATTCCCTTGGACAGCATTGCTTCAGTCCTGAGTAAAAGTCATTTATTTTTCTATCAATATTCAAGATAAGATTTGAAGCATTCCTCGTCGGTCGGGTGAACATCTCTTCATAAACAACCACTGAATCTTCCTTCTTCTGATTCAATTCAAGGAGTTTCTTCTCTATTGATTGTGAAACCACCTTTGGAAAACATTTTTCAAGGAAAAGAATTTTAAATTCATCCTAACCTAAGGCATTAATATCCTCTCTGTCACTAATATAATTTACCATTTACCACCACTAATCATATATATCTTCAAAATAGAAAATGGCAAGACTTAACTTTTGATTTTATGAACATCCCATAACATCAAATATTTTTTCAAGGGCTTTAACACATCCTTCGGCTGCTACTGGGTCAGAAGATCCATTAAAAGTTGGAGGGTGTTGTCATATAAAATATCCCCCTACTGTCATGTTCTGCTATGTTACCTCTGGGATTTCACTTTCATGGATTCCAACACCATTAATTTTCTGTATTATCATATCCATTACTGTCACAAACTCTTCAGTTACAATCCCTACCAGTCCTGGCTGTAGATTCAGAAGGGTGTTGTTTTTTCAGTGCCTCACCTCTTCAGCTTCCATGTTTCTTCTGCGAACAACCATTCTAAAAAAACATATCATAGTCAAAGAAACGTGGTAATATTTAAATGATATATCATTTAAAATTAAACTTAGAGTAATTAAACATTTATGTTATTATATTAATATCATCCCAAACCCTTTTGTTATATAAACCATCCTCTAATACCAACTATATGGACCCGACATTGTGACATTAAATAATCTTGAATGTAGTCAAGAAATCACTCCCTTTAAAATTTATTATTTTTCCATGTTTATAGCTTTATAAAATTGGGAAATAATACATTAATAACACTACACATTACTACAGAGTTGATACCATAAAAACAATATTCATTTCTTACAAAATATAAAACTATTCAAATAAAACATTTTTTCATTTATAATTCATAAAACATTAAACATTGTATCATTCATTGTGTTACACATCCTTATAACCAGTTAAAATAAAATAAATGCAATGTATGAAAATAAAATTCTTAGTAATAGATATTAAAATAAAGATATAGCACATTAGTCCATGAATATTGGTAACGTATGAAAACATTTTCAGAAGACATACATATCACCCATATATACTAACATTGTGAAAAATGAGATTTAGACATGATTCCCAAATATTATAAACATAAATAGAACCAAAATTAATATTGGGAAATTAACATTAGAGTAAAAAAATTTATGGTATTAAATTAATATCAACTAAAACCCTTATGTTATCTAAACCATCCTCTTATACCAAATATAAAGACATGAAATTTTGACATTAAGTAGTCTTGAATGTAGTCAAGAAATCACTTCCTTTCATTTTTTTTTCATGTTTATAGCTTTAGAGAATTGGAATGTTACACATTAATAACACTAAAAATCACTAAATAGTGGATACCATAAAAACTATATTCATTTATTGAAAAATATAAAACTATTAAAATAAAACATTATTACTTTGAAAATTAATAAAACATTAAACATGGCACCATTCATTGAATTACACATCTTTAGAACCTATGAAAATAATTAAAAATACTTTTATGACAAAAAAAACTCAGTAAAAGATTAAAAAAGAGCATATTAGTCCACGAATACTTGTAATGTATGACAACATCTTCAAAAGACATAGTTGTCACCCATATATACTTAATTTGTGAAACATGAGATTTAGCCAAGATTCTCAAATAATATAAGAAAATAAATAGAAAAAAAATTTATCTTGGGAAATTACTTACATCATCTTGTATCCCTCTCTACTACCTTATAATTTGTAACCCGCATGGATACATTACAATTTGTGTAACCATCGTAGTTACACATGGACTAACCATACAGAAGACCTCCAATACACACATATCCAATTAATTGGAGGGAGATATATGTCACACCTTTCACCATAAATAAATTCTAATAACCAAAACATAGTCATACAATATTAATAATTTCAAAAAATAATTGCTTTTGAATTTCTTAAAACAAATTTTAAAAAAACGTTTAAAAAAATTAATTTATAATAATCATATAACTGAAGTGAGAATTAATAGAGTGGATTAAATATGTATATAGTATGTTAATACACACAATTAAATATAGTATATTTGGAAGTAATTTCAACAAAAATTTCAACGACACATAAATACTAATGTATAATGGTTTCCCGAATGATGAATATCGGGTTAAGAATTCCCTTACCTCGGGTTTGTCTGAGCTCAAACTTATTTAAACCTCATGAATATTTGTAGTAAATTGTGTTATTAATATCATAGATAAACTTATAAGTCTTTATAATACATTATAGGATCATTTAATTACATTATTTGTCCCTTTAATTGTAAGTATTTTGTTCTGGCCATTGTTTTGGGTACGTTATTTACATGATTTCCATGATCGTTTGATGACGGATATTCTTGTCAATTGGAAGTGAAAATCCATAATTATAATGGAGTGGTACATAAATATTTATAAAACAATATATTATACCATTTATCATTTTTAAATCTTATATGATGATGATTCATAAGTTATAACGTTATTGATATTTGATTAGGTCATTTAGGTGATTCTTCAACAGTAATGAACTCATTTGTGTTATATATTAATAAAATGTGTATAAATTGATTCTGGTACCTTATATGATATAAAATACATAAATTTTAATCATTTTCAATCATAATAATCGTTTCATGACCAGTTATTAAGGATTTAAAAGAATTTGAAATCACTTCATCCATGATGTCTATAATTCAACACATCACATACGGTGTTATAATTTATTGAATAAGTGGGATAGGATAAGAAATATAATTGTTAGTATTCCATTAAAATGATTAAATACATAATATTTATGATAATGTATCATTCTTTGCTCTTGGATAATGGGAGGTATGGAAATAATATGAATAGACAGGACTTTAGGTGTGTAATGTTAGTTCACAAATTTAAGGTGTTGATGTTCAAGAAATAAATTTCCAATATCTCAAGTTGAGTAGATTAGTCTATTTATGGTGATTGTTATTCAAATAGGATTTAGTATTTATCATACATATAAAAAATGGAATTATTTAGTAGTATACTCAAAAAGAGGTTTATATTTAATGGTCGGTGGTATTTTTAGTTGAAAACAATGAAATAAACCATACAGGTGAAGGAATTCCCTATGAGGACCAAAATAGGCACCGCGAGTGTGGAATTCATGGAATGACTAAAATTTTAAATAGATTGAATTACAAAGGGTTGGCATTGATCATAACATATAAATGAATACATTATTGAAATAACTATTTTTGGTTTTCTTTTATGTGGATAATATAATATTTGGTATAAGTAAGAATATATATATATATATATATATATGATTATATTATTCTCAATAGGCTATAATTTGAAATTTCTATTATTGGTTAAAGATAAAATTTTCTTAGGCTCTATGATGTATATAGAGATAAAAACATCTTTACCTCACAATGTAAGTATGCAAGAGAGTATCTAGAGAAGTTTGATATGTATGATTCAAAACTAATGTTAACTCCTTTTTTGGTTGAAACGAAGAATAAAAATCAAGGGGATAATAATTCATTGTATCCTACTTTATTTAGGATAATCAATGTACATTTATTATTTTTTATGGAAACTATGTTTTATTATTATTTATTAAACATGTTTAGCGACCTTTATCTAATGAAATACAATTGAGGAGCATCTCAAATTAGTGAAATGTGTATTGAGGTAATTATATGGTAACTCATATATTGTATTGTGACTTAATATATGAAAGTATTATTCATTATCACTTTATTATTTAAACTAGGATGGTGATGTGGGGTAAAAAAACACCATAATTTTTAATTCAATCTTCATCAAAACTTTATTTATTGGTTGGTTGATTAATAAATTATAAATTTTATTCTTTTATAATGAAAAAAACGAAATATATCTCAGTAAAAAAATCATGTGCATGATTTATGAAGATAAACAACACATTGTAATTTATTGGTAAAGAGGTGAAATAACCTATAATGAACTATTGTTAAATAAAGAATGAAAATTGAACTCACAGGAAACCTAATACCTTACCCTCATATTAATCATATTGAGACCATATATCCATTTATAAATAAAAAGGTGGAGTAAATATTGATCAAAATAGATCATATTGGAACTAATAAACAAGTGAAAGAAATTACGACCAATCTTTTTTCAACTCAAATAATTGAGAATCATCATTTGATCATTGGTGTTCAGCAACCTCGCTCATCTTGAGGGGGTTTGGATAATCCTCTCTACCAATTTAAATACATCAATTCACATGGTGTTATTAGTGTTGTTTAGGTTATCCCCATTATGTTTATTGTCAAAATGGAATAACGACAGTTGTATTTGTGAAATTAAATGAAAACAATATTATGCTGATGACATTTAGTGACAAAGGATAAGACAATTATTTTTCCCTAAAAATTGATTTTTATATTATATAATATATTTTTATGGGGTGTGCATGGAATTAATGTCAGAGAAATATATTATCCAGGGAAATGAAATTTTTATCATCTTGAATATAGGAGGAGTTAATTAATTTATTTTATTAGAAGGTTTAAAATGATTTACTAAACTGCAATTATATACAATGAACTTTTATCACAATTATAAAGAGTGATGGAAGTGTAAATATTTTTTTTTGAAGTTTCAAAATGAGGTTATAATATTTAATTTGATTATGTATTAACTAAAAACCCATATGGGTATAATGTTGGAACCTATGTTATCTATACTAATGGTTTATGAAATTTAGAACATATTCTAATTGATAATCCAAACTAGTGTATTAAATTACATGGTTGATAAATATACTTTGTATGTTTGGTTTTTTTCAATCCAATTCCATGTTGAAAATTTAAATTTAATTCAAGGGGAGATGGTTCACATAATTATTCATTTTTACTAGGCCTTCTCAGTGAATTTAAATATTAAGTATAGTTTGGATATTATATGTGTATCTAGTGTGAAGTGAAAACTGTTAAAGAAGTCTATATACCCCATGCAGTTGTGATTTAAAATAAAATGGTGAATCTTAGTGAATGTTTTGATTGTATGATTATTTTTATTGGAAAATATGTCTCACATTATTAATTTTTGGAAAGGGTTTTTGAAAAATCATGTACATAAAAAATTAAGCAACATCTTGTTTGTGAAGGATTTATATCAATATGTAATATTTTATCACCAAGGATGATCCTTATGAGAATTAATTAAAATTATATTTTTGTGATTATAATTTAGAAGGTTCATTGGCGCCTAAAATCCAATATAATTTCTATATGTGTAGATGATATTCTTGTTTTCACGGGAAATAAAGTCTTGTATGACAATCACGTATCATGGAATTAAGGAATAGTTTTTAGGAAATGTGGTTTTATGGAAATGGAAAATATTTAATATTATAACAATTGGGTTTTATGAAGCCCTATTATTAAAATTACACCCTTTATCATCGCATTAAAAAATTTAACAGGAATTAATGGAAAATTATAGTTAGTTAATCTCTTCACTAGTGAATGGTAGCATCGTGAACGAGTTTTTTGAAATGTAAATTGTTATGGAATTTCATGAAATTTAGCATCATTAGATAAAAATACGATCCTTTTTAGAAACAAAATACTATGATGATATTTCATAAATTTTTCAATCAATAAGGAATTTCAATAAAAGAAAATTTGAGCAATGAACTTTTATGGTAAATAGAATATTCTATAGCACAATCACAAAAGTTTGTCAATGTTTTTATTGATAAGAAGGATTAAATTTGAGAATCATATTCTGTACTTTATAATGAAAATTATATTAAATATTGATGATGACATTTAAAGGACCTTCATGTCAACAAACATATAACAAATCCATATGAATGAGTGATAAAAGGAGGAGTAAAATGGTTTTCCAGAGGGATACTGTATGATAATCCCTCATCTAAAGTGTAATGAATGTGTGTCTGGGATATTCAAGCATGATTTGAAACATGTATCCATTAAACCAATGCAACTTTTTGTATTTTATAACTTTTAATCATCATCTATGTTTTCTCTTTGGATGTATCCCTTAGATTTTAACCACGTAATTTTTTTTTGTTATATTAATTTCGTTATTTCTTATTTTAGTGGATATAGGATTATCATTAATTGGTTTAATTATTTCATTTCTATAGAGGAACAATATTCAATTTCGAGAATTAAAAATTTCACATATGAATTAATCCCATCTCCTTGGGTATATTTGGCCCTCCTGGGTGAAAAAGGTACATGTACCAACATTTTTTCAGAACCATTTGTATATGTTATAATATTATTATTTATATTTATATTAACAATATACAGTTGAAAATAAATAAATAAAAATAAAAATAAAAATATATATGTAATTTTTTACATAAAAGTGGTTATAGTCTAGCGATTATATTGTTGAATAATAATGGAGAGGTCTTATATTGGAGACCCATCCATTCATTTTTTGTAGTACCAATTTTATTGGTTAAGGAAAATTGTTTTTATAATTCTATACCAATGGTTTAAAAACTGTGGGTATAAACTTTAATATGAATTGTTTGGGATAACCATATTTTCACTAATATTAACTATTTTACACCCAAATGATCAATAATAAATTTTTATAGGTTATACCAACAGTTTTAGAACCTATACCAATTGTTCAAAACAATTTTTATATTCTAAAATTTCAATATTGAATATTCTATAACTCTAAGAATTCATGATCCATGATTGGTGTAGAAAGGAAGAGATCAATATAGAATTTAATGATCACCACCATAATTCATTTCAACACCCCAATTATTTAAAAACTAACTTAATATATAATTTAATGCATGTAATACTGAGTTTCTATGAAACAACACTTTGTAATTATAATTATTTAAACAAGGTAGTAATAAACTAGTTTTTAAACATAGTAATATAAATTATAATAAATAATTTGAAATATTATTTATAATCTATTCACACAAACAAATACATTTATAAAGAAATATTTATTTTTTGGTAAAAAAATTGATTTTTCATAAATAACTTAAGGTATGTTTTTTAAATTTTATTATATTTTTTATTTTTTGGATGATTAGTGAAATATATTTAATTTTAGTTAAAAAATGATTTTATCCTTAAAATAATTGTTTTATTTAAAATTGATTTTTAATGTAAAAAAGAAAAATTATACATATGTTAATCCAATTTAAATCATTGAAATATTTTTTATTTTGAAATTTTGTATAAAGACTTATTGAAATTTGGAACGTTTTTAACCTCCCTTCTCACCACACCTACAGGATTAGTCTGAATTGTAATTTTTCTACAAATGTGAATTAAATTTCTAGAAATGGACCTAAATAGTTTCAATTATAACTATATTTAAAATCTGATAGGATCATCCTATATTTTTGGTGTATAGTAACTGGACACTTTAGAATAGTAATGTTATCCGTATGAATAGTAATATGAACCATATAAATTTTAAATCTGCCAAATGAATAGTAACCTCATCCATAAATTTATAAATAAAAGTTATTAATCTTATAAGTGAAGTTATGATATACATATATTATAGTATAAATGAACATTTTATAAATTAATAATTACGTGTTGGTGTTTTTGAATGTCATAAATATTTAATTTCTAGTTTAGAATAAATAAAATTATTTAAAAGAAAATAATTTTTAATAAAATTTATTAATAAATTAATATATTGTTTTCTTATATGTTTAAAACAATTTTATTATACCTTTAATAGTTTTGTAATGTTTTATAAAATCTGTTATAATTTTAAAATCTGTATTTTTTTGTAAATGCTGATTTTAATTAAAAATTATATTTCTCATATATTAATTTCTTTCATAAAATGGAGTTAATTTATTAATTTTACATTTTAAAAAATGGTTAGGGTGTTTTTTTGAAATTTTTCAGAAATACATGAATTTTTTGTGAATAGTAAAATACGATAATTTATGATAAATCATATATAAATGATTTATTGAGTTATAGGTGATTTATGGATGATTTAATCCATTAATATCTAAATATAATTCATTACTTTAATATATTTACTGATAATTCCAAAACTATTTATATTCTGGATCCAAAATATTAAACAAATGAATAAAATATTCAAAAACCACCCCTCTCCTCCACTACAAATACCACACCTCACTACCCTTCTTCTCATACCATTGAATATTTTAGACTTGTTAAATTATTTCTGAATACACATCCCAATCCCTCCATCACCTTAAGTATCTCATGGTATTATTAAAAGAACAAAACCAATTCCCTTATGGTGGTTCTCAAAGAGGTTAATTCAAGAGGTAAAAATACTATTCCTTTTCAATTTATATTTTGTTAAATTTAATTTATTTTTGTATTATATCATCATAAACATAATAAAAAGTGTCATTATAACTCTAGTATCATATATATAATGTAATTATATAATTTTAATGGAATAATACATCATCAATACACATCTTATTTCACTTTTTTTTCTAAATATGGAAACATCGTCCATGAAGTGTTGTTTTATCTCATTCAGGGATGAAAAGATTTTATTCTCCATCACCATCTTAATGGAATTACATAAAACCATTTAATGGAATAAATATATTGTAAAATGTATAATACAACCATTTTTATGTTCTTTACATGACATAATCACATCATTCTAAATGATAAAACAAAACAACCTCATTGTAATATAAAACCACTAAAATTAATCTAAACAATTATCATTGAGATGTTATATAATGATTCTTAATAATATAATAGAATAAAAAATATATGAAACAAATTAAACCACGTTATTTCCATTAATTTCATATAATTACAATTTTGGAGATTTATTTCATTTTATATAAATGTCATTACTTATAAACAAGTAAACTAATCATGAAAAACAAGAAAACTAATGCTCCAAAATGATGACATCAAAAACAATAATGAATCAATATTGAAATTAATGAAATTAATAAAATAATAATTAATAATATATGTATATATAATTATGTGAATAATATAATTATTGGATTTAATTTCAGTATCTATGATATTATGTTCAAGTGCATAACAGAGTAAGAAATAAGGTAATGGGTTTCTCATATCACTTTTATTTCCATGAGATTTCCATTATTCACAAATTTTCTATTTTATGTGGTAAATTTATAATGAAATTTTAAATATAATATTATTAAACTCTTAATATTCATTTTATTAAATGATTCATCTAATGATTATTAATTTTTGGATTTATGAATCGATTAATTTCAAAGTGGTAATGATTGCTTCCCAAACCTCAAATTTTAATTCAGGTTATGCTATCTCAATAATTAAAAAATATTATTTTTAATTATTTTTATATATTTCATAAATATTATATATATATTCTAAACTAATTTAATCATATCATTTCATCTTCCGTTTATTGGATAATACATGTTTTAATATGGTTTCCTTCTCAATTCTTTCCAGTAAGCAATCCTGATTAAAGGGGACTTCCCAAATTCTTACCCAATTTTTAGTACACTCTATAGTCAGTTTTAAGACATAAATAATTTTATATAATCACACATTTTATCACTAATGAAATTGAGTATTATTTATGGTTTTTTAGAAACAAACATTCCATTCTACTTTAAAATCTCTTTAATATTTTCCTTAAACAACACTGAAATGTTTTATTTTTAAATATTCTTAAAAACTATTTATTACACGATTTCAATTCAATATGATATCATTAATTACCCAAATAAAATTAAAATTACTTTCCTAGATATTTTCATTGATATATATATATACATTACAATCATATTTTGTGACTAATATAAATGATTTTCTGAAATAACTCTTCTTCCTAATGTAAAAAAGGGTTTTCTCATCCGACGTCTAATTATATGAGATATAAACCTTATTAACCTTTTTTGTGGGGTATGTAATTCTATTTGATATATCATTTCAATATTATCCTTCTGTTCAAGGTATTATATGGTTTTGTTCTATGAATGTTCAAAATTGGTATGGGACACTTAGAAATTTTTAATGATTATTTCCTCATGATTTTTTTGGTCTATTTTAAAAGTATCCTCATCTATGTCAACATCCATTCATGAATCCTATAATTAATTTAGTTTTACCTCTTATAATAACTTCTATAATGTGTTATGTATTATTTTATGATTAGTTTGACTATGGAAGATCAAATTTGATACCATTCATGGGTTATAGTTTCAGTATTGACATTCTGTATGTTGGTTTTTTAATATGAATGATTATGAGGTTTATGTTTCACGCTTTTCAAATGATTAATGTATTGGACTTAGTAAGTCATGGGAGGGGCCATTTATAGAACCACTATACATCAGTAGGTCTCATTAGAAAAACAAGACATGTTTTTTACCAATTATTTATAGTAGTTGGCCGAGGTATTGACGGTATGTTTATGATGTCCAATGTTATGTATTTCCACATTATGAATATATTAATTGACAATACATGTAATTATTCAATAAGTATTATGTCCATGGTTATTTTTTATAGAATTATTTAATTATATTTTATTCCTACAACATTCTGTTTTTATTTAATGTGGACTTTATGTTTTTTACAACGCCTTATTATTTATAATTCAACTATTTTACATACACTTAATGATCCTATGATCACACCCATTTTTTATTTTTTATTTTTACCTAGACAAGTAGATGTATATTAGTAATGAATTAGAGGAATAATAAAAGATTTTATGGGTGTTTAAATGTGAGTTTAATTTTTTTCATTCATATTTTAATTTAATGTCCATGTTTGTAATATGGTGTTCCAAGAAATCTACACTAATCAATACATTAGGAATTGATTACCTGTAATCATACCCATGTAATAATATAATGCACTGAATCCGTGATAATAGGGTCGGGGCATTATAGTAGGTATAAAATAATTTTTATAAGAAAACATTGAAACTAGATTTAGAATACATATATTACATAGCACAACCCCAATATGGAATTTGAGGACGTATAGAAGAACATCAAATAATTTTTATTTGGTGGATATTATGTGACTTTTGTAAAAAATACAACTTGATATAGATACTACATATTTAACTCATCCTTGAATAGATTCACCTAGGGGTAAGAACACAAACATGGTGTCTTGGTTATGACTCGAGGTGACCTAGTACAGAAAAATGTGCCTTACTAGCCACCTTGTTTTACACTTCAAGGTGATATGCATATAATAATTCATATTTTCTATAAAAAATATTATTATTGATTAGAATATATAATTAAAATTAATATCCTGGGGTAAAACTTTGTTTTTTATGTGGTATTAGGGTTTCTTGATATTATATAAATGATTAAAATTTTTTCTCACTATGAGTGTTGTTACTCACACTGTGATTACTAGTTTTAGTCAATGGATGGATCCCTGAGGAGTCATGTTAACATTGAACATGATGGAAAAAGTTATGGTGATGTGAATCAAAATGGGATACTGAAAGGAGTGAATGAAATCCTATTTATGCCTAATTAGTTTTTCGGAAATGATACTCATTACATATTAAATTTCTAATTCTCAAACCCACAAAAGAAGAGAATAATGGAGTTTACTAAGAGAAAAAATGGTGGAGACCATACTTAAAATAAGTGTATATTTTCTTCTTGAAATAAATGTGGAAGGAAAACCCCTAGAAACAATGTCTATTGTATTGAGAAATGGTTTATGTGTGGGAAGGAAGGTTATAATGAAATTAATTGTAGAAGAAAAATGAATAGTATAATGGAAGGAAATAAAAATGATCCTAAGAATTATTTTTTAGTTTATGCCTTAAATATTGGGGACCAGATCATTAGTAAAGTTAATTCCCTAATCTATTAAAAACCTCTAGACCATGGAAGGACCTATGTTGAAATAAATGTGTGATGTATTTCAATATTTTTATTATATTTAAAATCCTAGTGAAAAGACTGTATGTTGAGTGATGTTATTTCATGGGCATACATCATATTTATTTGGTACATTATATGGTTTTAGATAAAGGAAAATCCAAATTCTAGTTGGCAACATAAATATTCGGTAACAACCCATCGTGTCAGACATGGCCACAAGGTTCCAATGAACAACTGAAGAGAGATAATGGTATATAATCTACCACTAGCATACTTCGCGTCCTTATTATCATGAAATTTTATCAATAAAACAAATAATGGGTAATGTTTATTTTTATTTTAGTAAATATGTTTCTATTAATCTAGATTACATTGAGATTGGAATATTATTTGGTGATAGTTCTATTTTAATAGATGCTCAAAATTATGAGAAACCTATAAGATTTTTTAAATATAAGATTTTTAGGAATAAATGTTGCATATTATTTTGGATTAAAATATTATTTTATATTGGACATATGGTGATCTAGTTTATTTATGAATATAGACTGAATATTTTAGTCTTTATGTGATATGGCCAATTAAAGTTTTTGTTATAAGAAATTAAGAGCTATCGATGTCATTTGGTAGCCTATATGAATAAATCATTCAAATATAGGGGTAATTGTTTAGAATGTTTTCTTGAGGAATGATACTATTTTTCGAAATGATATATTTTAATATTTGAGTGCTACATTACAATTTTTTATATTAGTGTTTTCAACATATAATAGTTTTTTATTTTTGGGGAATTGTCTTATCTTATCTTACCTATTTTTGATTTGGATATTGTATAAACAATATAGGAAAATATAATTAAACTTTTATGGTATCAAGGACCCATACATGTTTATTTTCATTATTAAGGTGTGATAACATCATCTTGAACATTCATTTATAGGTATAAAAAATAATGATAAAATAGATTGAATCACAACCAGAGGATAATATAATTCTGATGACATGGCAAGTAATCATGTACGTTTAATTTATAATATTTTTATTTAGGTATTAATGTAATACCTCAACTATAAGAATAATATTTAATTTTTTTTAAATTACTTATTAAAAGAGTAGTGGTCCTTTAATCAATCAATAGATTTATGGTGTTGTGATGATTAAATTTAGAATGAACATTTCTTCTATCATTCTCCATCAGGACGCGATAGTTATCTTTCTCATTCATTTCATTGTTTTAAATTCCCAATAATATTATTTTATTTGAAAGAATATTATTGTGGTGACCTTCACTTTATATTCTCCATATAACTAAGAGTATATTTTAATAACCCTATTTCTGTTTTTCATCATCCACAATGGTATTTTCTAGTATCAAACATTTATTTCTTTTTCAAAGTTAAATATCAAATTGGGAGGATGAAATTTTTTGAAGCATGGGAAAATTTAACCCCTCAATGTTTTAAAAATAAATTTAATATATAATGCAATGCATATATCACTAATTTTCAATGAAATAAAAAATTGTTATTTCAATTATTTAAACAAGATTACTATAAACTATCTATTAATCATAGTAATATTAAATGTAATAACTAATATTTAATGTCATATATAATGGTTTTGAATAAATAGAAAACATTTATAATCAAATATATAAGTTTTCTAACATAAAAATGATTTTTTAAACTTAACGTTGGGTATATTTTTAGTTTTTTCTGAGAAGATTCATTTTTTGAAGAATAATGAAAAAAACTACATTTTAGTGAAAAACTATTTTTTAAATTAAAATAATTACAATACTTAAAGTTTATTTTTAAATTCATAATATTACCATTTTACATATATTAATCCAATTTAGATAATTTGAATCATTTTTATACTGAAATTGTATATAAATACTTATTGAACTTTAGAACTTTTTTTACTCCCATTGAACTTTTTTACTCCCCTCAAAGGTAAAATCCACTTTTAACGAAGAATACATTCTATAAATGAACCTATATATGTCACAAAACATTAAGTTCTACCCCATTGATAATGATAAAAAATGTCACTTGCTCTATATTTCTCCCCATTTAAAATAGCACTTGAGGGAGAATTTCATAAAAATATTATAAATAATGTTAAAAATTAAAATTCTATATAGAATGGTAATTATAAAGTATCCTTATGGAAAGGGAGGTAGTTGAAAGCTAAGGCTGAATCAATGTTTCTAAAATTCTGATGTGGTCAATAACTTATTAAAAATGTCTATCACTTTCTGTTTTGTAACCATTTATTCCATATTTAATGTTCCTTTCACCACCATATATTTTTAGAAATAATACCTTCTTTCAGTTTTTTAATTCATGAAGGTCTTACCAAATTCTTTTTATGCCTTGTTATACTCTTTTTAACAATGGCTCGATATAGGAATATTTAAATCTTCATTAATATACTCCATTTTTTGATTCATTTTTAATAGTTTGGTATAAAAATTTATGGACAAAATGTTCTCTACTACCTCTATAAAACATAACTACTTTTTTTATTATTTAAGATACCTCGTATTCACTATAGCTCAGAAAATAATGTTCTTTAACATATGTATTATCCATTCTAAACATTCCTGTCACAATAAATATTTATGTATTCATATAATTCATTATCATTCATTATAAAATACAACAAAATATAATCTAGTATTCATTTAATTCACCTTATAAATCTTTTTACAATAGTGAGTTATTCATCCTTAACACTATAATAAAATCATGTTCTTGATCATGTTGAATAAATTATGTATGGTATTGTTTATGTAATATATAACAAACATCCAATCATAATTTTGTATATTAACAGATAATTTTTTTTATTAATGATTTTTGTGACTGGTTACAATGATAATCAATGTTGAAACATACTAGTAGTCATGTATTTCAATCTTTATTAGATGTTACCATGTATAATTGTCATGATAAAAAAGGTAAATTCCTTCTTTTGATTCACATGGAGCCTAAAACTTTGTGAAATCTCTTTTTTCCACAAACATCTCAAATAGAAAAATAATCAATGTTATAAATTCATATCCTTATTTAGGATTGTTTCCCAAAACATTATATCCTCCATATAGATGAGTAAAAACTATTGCATGGTTGATGTCAAATAATGGATGTGATCAAAAACCACTCTTCAATACCCGGTGAAATTTAAATATTTATTTATTTGAGTATACCATGATCATTGGTATTTTTTAATGCCGTCCACAACATTATTCAGTATCTACCCCATTAACTCATGAAAACTAATTATAGATCCTTGTGCATGTAAAATATAAAATACATATTTAAGATATCCAGTTAGAAAATGATTTATTTATATCCACATGATAGGTTTTAAATACTAATTGATTTGATATTTAACATATTCTATTGTTGACACAACTCTCACTAATTAAGTGAAAATACGTTATAAAAATTCAATTTGAGTATTTCCCTATAATACCCACAATATTTTATTCTAGATCACATTACCATGTTCATAATAAATTGTTTAAATACTCATTTAATTTTGATGATGTTATGAACCACTATACACATCATATAATCCATGTTTTACTTTCATTTTTATCTAACGAAAATTCATATCATTGATGCATGATTCATCTATATCCACTTCTTCAAATGGTGTTCATTCTACTTGAGATAATAGTGGAGTATTCTTTATATTTCTCATAATTTTATTTATTATAGTATAATATTTTCTATTGATTATATTTAATTTATCAGTCATAGATCATCTATTTATTTATTGAGTTAGTGGTCACAAATGGTCTATATATATTCCATACATCAACTCAACATCAAAATCATATTTTAATATTACATTATTCCTTCCACCATTATGATTTTAAATTTTATCTTCTTCATCAAAATCATCACTCAAATTATGATTTCAATAATTACATTCATTATTCACTTCTACAATATTCACATCAATTTTCCATAATTTTTTATTACCTATTATTCAAGTTATTATAAACCTTAAAAATATTTGAACAACTGAAAACGATTTCTTATCCACTACATATCTATATATTCCTTGGTTTCCTTCAGTGTTGAAATTTTCATATTTTCATCCAAATACTCAAAAGCGTTTCAATATCGACATCCTTTAATGATATATCAAATTGGGTTTCATCTCCTCTCTATAACATAATAATGCCTATTTTTGTGTGAATATAACAAAAATAATTTTATCATTTTATTTGCAACATCCCCCCAATCCGGTAATCTCTCATGTTTCATGAATGGCTTGGTGATGAGACCTCAGGATGCCTTGAAATACGCCTAAGGCTACCGACTAGCAGCGGGGGTATAAATTGTATAGTGGGGAGACTATATCCCCTGGTATTAAGTGTCATATTAGTATAAAAAATAACAATAAAATGTAAGTAATAATCAATATTTAGACATAGAATAATATTGCAGTAAAGAACAACTAAATAATCCAATATATAGATAAGAATCATTGTAATGATTTAATGGAATGAAACTATATAACATGATATAACAAGATTGGAAACGACTTGCAGACTCAAAATAAATACTCAATGTCGTGGGTTCTTAACCCCATTCTGGTCCCATCTCAAAACTCCAATCAAATAGAAAACAATAAATCAACCAATAACAAGGTCCCTTTCCCTTGTCTGAACCTGCATCCATGAATTTGATATGGTTCATAAACGGTGGCCCAAAAGGGTGTTAATATAACATAGTAGGTCAATTCCACTATATATAAAAAAATAGTCTAATAAGAAGTGTAATAAATAAAGAGAGTAATTTAGTTACACATTATGTAAATATATTTAATGTCATTCACTAAAAACCCATATCATCAAATTGATTTTATTAAAACCATCAAAAAATTGCATGACATTTAATCTCGTTATATGATGTTTAAATGTTCAAATGTATGCTTTTCGACATATTTTTCTTCTAAAAAACCCAATCTCCCTTTAATGCTTCATAACATTCCAATAAATCATATTATCTCTTTATCATATTTATACTCAGAATCCATTAATTCAAAAGTGATTAATACCCTTAATGTTATATCATTTTCCCCAACAAAGCCTCTCCAACTCTGAACTAGACTTAGCCACCAATGATTAAATGAAAAAAAAAGATATATATATATATATATAATATATTGAAAATGATGTCATCTTAAATAGTAGTTTCTATAGATTCTATTCTTAGGATATTTTCAATATGATATAGTCTCCCCACAACATAATTATGTTAGGGTTTCCTCATATATGATACCTTTTTGTTTATATCATTTTCCAATGAATTTTTATACATCAATATAAGTTTATTCTCTAATAAAATAAGAATGAAAAATGTAGGTTATTATTTATATTTAATTTTGAGATCACCTATAAAACCATTTAATAAACTTTAAGACATTAATATTTGTCTGTATGAACATGATATATCATATTATACCATAATAAAATATAAACAGGTTAAATTAACCCCTAAGATATATTTTGAGATTATTCATTAGGCTACACACATTAATGTGATTCAAATCATGTATGTTTTATGGAATAGTATTATTTATTCATTGAATAATTCACTCCATATTTCTTATTATTCATGAATATAATTTCGTCCATCAATTATACTTTAAATTTATATTCACTTTTCAAAAAATAAATTTTAATAAATATCATTTATTTTCTTTAAATATGGACATGTATTTAATGAAACAATATGTTATCCTCTTATACCAGGATCAGGCATGTATTTTTAATTTGATCATATATATTTTCATTCATTATATATTCTTTAATTAATCAATTTCTATCATTATCTTGATAAGGTGGTAGTTCGATTTTATTGTGTATACTAGTCCCATGTCACAAATTTATATTACACTAAAAAGGATAATTTGTTTTCCATCATCATAATTTACTTTATAATTATTCAATTAATCTATAGATATACTTAATATTCTATATCATTTATTATTTATGCCTCTATTAATCCAAAATTTTAGTATAGCATCAACATGTATATTCATATTCTTCATGAGGTTGATATTTATTATTATGTGTACTTTCTTTTAAGTCAACTTGATTGAAATATTTTCTAGAATATCCTTCTCATTATATTTACTATTAGTTTTGAGATATAATATTGGCTCTCCTCATTTAATTTAATATATAAAACACAATAATATCCTTCTTCTTTCTTGTTTAGGAATCTACTTACCAATGGAAAAATGTTATATTCACTAATATCCATCCTCCTTGATCCTTCAAGGGAAATATTTTTGTATATTTATTTCTTAAAATTTAAATCCTAGATACCTAAAATAGTCTAATAAAAGGGATATCACAAAATTGAATTTTCCAATTGAGTCGTATGACTTTATCTATTTCTTATTTATTGAATTATGTGTGATTATCATAACAATTTTCTCTTTCATTATTCACAATACAACATTGTGTTACCAATATAGCTAAAATATTTCCACTTTGTCTTGTGAAATATATTTCCTCAACCTTCCCTCTGTATGTTCACAACTAGGGCGAAACTCATTGATTTTTTATAAGCTCTCAATGAGTGAGAGTTGCGACCAAAATGTTTCTTTCCACTGTCCTTTGTAACAATTCATTTTATTTTAGATGTTTCACCTTATAAAAATATTCCTTTTCAACCTCCTAAATTATACAGTTTTTTATGTTAAAAAATTTTGAAAATATCTATGACCCTTTTCTTTATCTCTATTAGAGATTCATCCAAAAACTGTTTAACATTGTTACTTCTTCTTCCCAAGACCTTCATTATCTTTAGATTTATGTTTCATTCTTAGTGTTTCTTATTTATCTTAAATGGATTAAATAAATTATTCTACCTCTTTGATATAATCATTAAGGGTGTCAGTTAATATGACATGTTCACTAATATTTTTATTTATATCTATATTTTCCTAATATGATTCTTGAGGATCCCCTTCTTTGTCGTGAGCCTTCCATAACCATGATATCTTATCATAGATATTGTTAATATATTATGAATCTTATTTTACTATTCTTATGATAAATGTTAAACACGTTGGGAATTTTATAATAAATGTGCTCCTACAAATTCCACTTTATGGTCTATGAATTCTTATAGTTGACTTTTATTTAGTTTTATCTTGGGTATTTTCAACAATTTTCATAATGTAACCATGTACATATAAAATAAATTTTGATTAATATTCGTTATGTTATTATTCATCTTAAAGTATTTTTTTTACACACCAAAAAGTGTTTCTGAAACCTTTTTCTAGTTGATTTATCAGATTTCAAGATTCATATAGGATTTAAATTTCATTAATGATTTTACAAGTACACTTCTTCAACATCACTATTGATCATCATTGTAAATCCAGAAAAAATATTCCTAAATTTTATAATTGTAACATTGTAGTGATAAATTCCATTGGAACTTTATATTACTCCACTGAACTTTCGTTACAGAATAGATAAAAATATATCACTTTTATATTCATCTATTAATTTATCTTCATAAATGTAATGGTTTTCCATGGCCTAAAATTACACATCCCTTAACGAATGAATTGATGTACTTTCTATATTAACTTGAATCTAATAGGAAAATATATTTCTATATACATTATCATGTAGTGATTCCACATGATGTCTTTAATCAAAATCTAATAGATTTGGATTGTACAATCTAAGTAACCTTATATGAACATTATTTAAAATGTCAAAATAAATAATTTCATTTTTAAAGTCCACACATATCTCAAACTTCATCATTGAGACTACTAAATAATATGTTAATGTATTTAAGATAATTTTTATATCACCAAATGGTTTCTCAACGACAATATATTTCACTCTTTTACCATGTTATCGAATTCATATGTCATAGTGGTTATAGGTAATGGAAAAAAGAACTCCCTAGCCAATCAAAGACAGAAAAATCCCCCTTAAAGTGTTTTTCACAATATATTTGTCAGAAAATTTATTCAAAATAACTTTCATAATTGTAAAAATCATCAGTTCAATATAAATTTAGTTTGAAAAATATTAAGATAAGTTATTTTGACCCTTTTAATTTACATTGAGAAATTCACTTTCTTATTTAGTTATATAAAAACCCATATTATCAGTCAAATGTAATCCGGGAATAACATTAGAGTAAATATTGAGTTTGAGAGACTATAATTTCCGTCTTATTGAATTCATCATGAATTTTGAGTAGTTTCTATCGAACAAATGTACTCCAGTTTCCTTGACAACATTATCTACCGAAAAAATTCAACTAACATATTCACTGTAACACCCATTGATTTTGTGAATTTTTTAAATTAAATTTAATATTTTTGAAATTTTTTATTACATTTAACACATAGAATAATTTATGATAAATGATACACTGAGTTTAAAAGAATCAAAAAACAATATTAAACTATAATCATTTATTAGGATTATTATCTAATAGTCATTGGAATTACAAGTATGGATAGGATTAACTATGTTATGAGAAAATAGTGTCTACACTTTAGTAAAAAATAAATTCATTGGTCAAAAATTAATTTGTAATTAAAATAAAATATATTTTAGAATAAATGAAATGTTTTCCAAAAACACCATTCTTATCCTTACACACATGTTTTCACCAATAAATTAAAAAATCACTCTGGTTGAATTATTGTCCTAAAATTTATATATTAATTAATAAATAAAATATTTCAAATACATATTATGCTTTTCTTAGATAATAGATAATAATAAATCCAATTTTATTCTAAAAATAATATTTTTCAAATAAGTTTCTTTGTCTAATTTTTCACTAATATTTAATAACTACATTATAACACTAATAGAATTTATTATTAAAAAATAAACAATATTTTTTTAATAATAAAATCTAAATTATCATAGGATTAATTTGTATAATTTTTTGGAAAGAATAACTTTTCAAAGTAAAAAATATAAATTTTTACCGAATGTTCTCTTATTCTTTTAAAGTATTATAAAATGTAAATTTATAATTCAGTTAATATAAAAATTGTAATATCTAATAATTTTATAAAATAAATCAATTATGGTATCTGTAATTGATTTTATATTTCAATTTAGTATAAATGAAATTTATATTTTAAAAGGATATTTCCCCACAAAAAATTTTTTTGTTGCGTTTTCAGGATTATTTTTAAGTTAATTTGCCAACATCTATTATTTTAATTTTGATATATTGATTCTATATTTGGAATCATTAAGTCCAAATATATAAATTATGTCGTATTTTCTTGGAAAATGTAAATAGTAAACATAATAATTTTGGTTTCCACGGTATTAAATAAATCAGGTAGCAAATGGTTAAAAATAAAATTATAAGAACTATTAAATGAACCAAACACTTATTGAAATAATACTGGTTGAGTATATATCAACCATAAAAATGAAAGGGTCAAATTTATGATTTTTTTTTCCAAATTAGAAATGATTAATATGCTTTTATATTTTAGTTAATGAATAGTAAAAAATTTCACCCACATGTTATTAATAACTATAATATTTCTACTATATGGTTATCCAAAAGATATGTTATATTAAAAATATTATTTTTAAATATAAAATTCATATCTTTATTATGTTTTTTTCATTGTGATGAAATAATTACCATAAATGAACTCATAATGATGATGAAAGTATTATTTAATTAATTTAATAATAAAATAAATGATTTTAAAAATATTATATGTGGCATAATTTGCGATATTCAAGATGATAAAAAAATATTTATATTACGAAGAAATATTTTGTATATAATTATTTTTTTGTTTCAAAATTTACTTATTTTAATGATATGTTTAATGATAATGTAATCAGTGGTATAAAAATTGAAAATAATGCTATTTTTTGTGAATAATTTTTTGTTAAAATATTAAAATATAAAAAAATATGAATTAAGTAAAAAGGGGATACCTTATGGTAGAAAATGTAATTCCATGTAAATTAATATTCTATTTTGATGCATTTTTATATAGAATAGTGTTAATATATTTTAATTTGTTTGGAATTCTAAAAGTGATCATCGCCTCAATTATTAACGGGATCATCCTCCTGTAATTTTTTACACAACATTGAGCCTTATATCATAACAATAATCTAAAAATTCTCTTATAAAGATCCAAATATCATCATTTTTCTTAATTGTTTATGTTTATGTCTCCACTAAGGAATATTTCTATTCCTTGTTAATGTTTTCCAATGAAAATTTCAAAAATATATTTTAATTCATATAAAATAATTAAAATTAATTTTTACTTATGTTTTACTTTTTACTAATTGGTTTGAATATAATTTTTTTCTTCTTCCAAATGATGTACTTTGTGACTTTTTCAGAAAAAAATACGGTGGTAAATTTTTTCAGTTATATGGAGTGAGGGGATTCCATCATGACAATGTATTTTCATTTAGAATCATTGAATTTTTTACTATGGTGTTTTCATAAATATTTTTTACCTTTATAAATGTGTATATTTATTAAAAAATAAAATGACTTCAAAAAATAAATGTTATTTTCTTCTAATAATATACATAGTGATATTTCAAAATTTTTTTTTTTCAAGAGAAAATAATTTGATGTTAATTATTTTTTTGGAGAAAATATCCTAGGATACAGTCATTATTCTTTATATAAATGGTTTTTTATAGCATGATTTTTAGGAATTGTATTTCTTTTCAAGGATTTATTAAATGATAAACTATTTATAAAACCTATTTTTATTATTTATAGTATAACGAATGATTTATAATATTGTGGAACATATATGTATGATTTTAATTATGTTATTGGTGGTACCTATATGTTCCTTCCATTAACTGCGTAAATATCAATTTCTCATGAGATGAACATGACTGGATTTGGGAGTGAACCCAGTTCAAAAAGTGAAATTAACATTATGATAGTATTTGTAGTGTACCTTGACTAGTATGATTGTTTTGGGAAGTGAACACATTCCACTATGATAGTATTGGGTGTGAAATTTTAATACTACTATATAATGAAGATTTAAACCATTCCACTATTATAGTATTAGAGTGAACCTTGACTACCAAAGTGGTTTGGAGAGTGAACCCATTCCACTATGATTGTTTCAGAAAAATCCTTTACTACAAAGGAAATTATTTTATATGCTTATATGTAATAAACAATTTTATTTATTTCTGAAATTTTAATCTATTTTGGTTCACATTCCTTTATGATTCATGTCTTATTAAGTTCCATGATTTATTATATGACTCAAGGTTATGATATTTGATACGCATGGTATAATTTTAAAATGTAATATTAAGGTTATTATCTCATATTCTCATGTTATTCTTATGTAATAATTGATATATCCCTTTTATAGAATTACTAAAAAATAAAGATCACTAGTTTTTAAGGATTACATTCCCTATGATATTAATAATGATTTTATGTATGATATTTCAAAAAGGATTCGATTTATAAAGATATAACATAGAGATAATCCAAATATTTTATTAACCAATTTTTTATGATTCCATGTTTACAAATACACTCTACCTTTATGATCAATATGATTGAGTTTTTCAAATGTGATGAATATCAAAAAACACTTTTTATATATATTTATGTATGACAATATTTGGTTGTTATAGTCGACATCAGAATATATTTTTAGTTATCCTTTCGAAACATGGATAATTTTGTAGTCGTATCACTAGGGATATTTTCAGTATATATCTAGGGTTGTCTCTAAGGATACGTATAAGGATGAGTCAATGTATAAGAAAATATCCAAGAATTTTCTTAAACTATGGAAATAGTGGTCTCCATGAAAATAAATCCATGTCAAAATATGATATGTAGATGGGGATATAGAACATTGGTACATCGAATTAATAAATCTACAAGGCAACATTTTTCTCTAATAAATTGATTATTGGGGAATGAAAATGGGTATTGATTCATACTAGGATTGACACACCTTGGGATATTATTTGGATATTCACAAACTCATTATGAACCATCATGAGGGATTTGAATAAGGACCATGGATTTCCTAGTTTAAACCTATCATGTCATAACTAAATAGAAGGTGTAATGATTTGGTCATGATATAAATAATTTCTAATTTCTATGTCGTTTTCCACTATAATTATTATTAATTTTTTTGATTAGTGTCAATGGATTTATATATAAGGAATATTGTTAACATTAAATCGTATAGAAAATTTAGTGACTGTAGGAATACAAATTAGATGATGAACGGAGAGAAATATAATGTGATTATTTCTAGTCCTCTATAATGATATATGATTAAAAATATTAATTATGGTAAAATTCATAAATCATATAATAAGATGAAGAATGAATTTTATGAATGGTATTGAGTTTACGAATATAAAGGGATGAATATTAGGATTCTTAGATTTCATTATGGTGAGAATAAGAAATTGGAAGAATATCTCAGATGGTAGGGAAGATGTTATCTCTGTGGAAAATAATGGAATACATTGAAATATTAGTGTAGAGTTTAACCTATTATGTGTGGGGAACCTGGGAATTACACAAATAAATCCCATTACCGAAGAAATATATTCTATAAAAAGGAAGGATCAATTACATCCCAATCATTAAATTCGTTGGATTGAAGTATTTATTGTTTTTTATTCAAGAATTATAATGATGAAGTGTTTTCTTCATTGATATTTTGGTTATTAGAATCCTGAAACAACCAAGGATTTCATTATTGTTGGAATCACATATGTATCCATATAGTATTAACTTTAGAGTTACAGATTCTATAATCTTTTTATGATTATAAGGTTGATCAAAAATTAAATGTCTTAGAAACACATTTTGATATTTAATATAATGGGAGTGTATCAAGATTATGGATATTTTGGGAGAAATTTTTTGTAATTTAAATCAATGTTTTAGAGGGAGAATATATTTTTATGGACAAATAAATTATGTTGTTGGTAAAACATAGGTTTAATATTATATTTTACAAATAGGTAATTTGGTTTTATTTCAATTATAATGTTTTTATATTGCTTTGGAAAATAGATTACCCTCAACTAGGGGGACAACCTATTGAATCTGATATGGGAATATGAGAGAAACTTATATTTAAAGGTAGTGAACGGTATATCCACTACCATGAGCCTACATGATATATTATTTCTTATAGGATATCAAAAAGTAAAATATTTATGGATATGTATCTCAATTTCATATATGTCAGAAATTCATGGATGGGAGAAAAATGACTAAATTGATGGTAAAAACATTATCCACACCTGAAATAAAAGGGAATACATAATTGTGGGTTTTGTCATTGGACTGCCCCAAGACATCTGATGGGAATAATGAATCATGGGTTATAGTTCATCTCTTTACCAAGTCAATAAATTTTTTCTCTCTAATAAAATATGTTTCATTGGATATGATTTAGAGGATATACATTAATGACTTATTATGTATTTCATGGAGTTCAACATTATATTTTATCTAATTATAATTTGAATATTACTTCATAGTTTTGATGAAGTCTTAATCATTCTCTAGATGCATATATGAGTTTCAATACATAGTATTATCCTCCGAATTATCCTAACTCCAAATAATATTTCAGACACTATATAGTATTCTATGATCTTGTTCTTTGAATTTCAATGGTGGATGGAATCGACACCTTCCTCAATATGTGTTTTATTAAAACCATAGATTTTACTCGATAATTAAATTGGCTCCATATGAATACCTTTACGGAATGAAGTGTAGACCTCTAATGTACTTGAATAAATATTCTAATACAAAGAAAATGGGATATAATCTTGATAATGAAATTGAAGAGATGGTTAGATCAATTTATAAACACCTATGAAAAAAGATGACAAAGAAAGTTATATTAAAAATCCTAGACATGATCTATAATTTTATATGGGTGAGAATATATTTAATCGAAAATATCTATTAAAGAAATATGGAAAGAATATTACCTAGGTTTATTGGTCCCATTGAAATTAATAATCATATTCCAATAATATATTATCACATATCAATTGTAAAAAAACATTATGAGGTTCATGATGTATTCCATGTATATCTCAAGCGGATATAAATACCCAATCCACAAATTGTTATTAATGTTGATGTTAAAAAAATGGATGATACTCATTCATATAATGAGGATAATAGTTGAAAATATTTATTTAAAAATATATGTGCTATGAAACAAGACCACACACTCGGTGAGTGTTTTGTGGAAAAATCAATAGCATGGGGAAGCAATATTGGAACCATAGGACATAATGTTTTAAATGAATCCTTAGTTTTTGGTACCAAAGTGATGAATTTCCAGGGATAAAATAATTTTAAGGGGTTTAGAACGTATCAACCTTAGATTTTGGGAAATCTATTTTTTTAAAATAAATTTATTCTTCCTGATAGATTTTTTTCAAATGAATCACTAATTATACATCGCGATACATAATGCACCGAGTTTAAATGAAGCATAAAATAAAATTAAAACATTATAATTTTGTATGATAGTTATCACCTAGCCATTGTGATGGTAGGTATGAATACAAATAACTAAATTACTAAAATGAATACTTTGGTGTCTTGTTAAATATAAATTTAAATAAAAAGTATTTATTAATAAAGATAATGATTTTCTAAAAAAATATTTTTATCCATACAAACAGATTTTACCTCAACAAATTAATCATATCACATTGGGTGAAAAATATCAATGTAATATATATATTATATATTCAGTTAAATGTTTAAGATTTATGTTATGGGTTTTTATATAAGGAAAAATATTAAATCAAATTTTATTCTTCTAAATAATGTTTTCCTAAAAAATTGTTTGGTCCTTTTTTTCTCTAGTTTAATAAATTATTTTGGACAGTTTTAGTTTTTTTTGGACAAAATAAATTATATTTAAAAGTCAAAATATCAATATTATCTTCAAATTAATATTCTATAATTTATTGAAAACAGTTAAATTATTAAGGAATATTAAAAAATAAAATGAATTTAAAATATATATTTTTTATTTTATGTATTTACAATGTAAAATTGCATTTTGAATAATATTAAAAAAATTAAGGTGGTTTTTATTTATAATAATTAAATTATGGGGTTTTAAATGTATTTTTTACTTGAGCATTGACCATGTTGGTGAGAAATTAGGAATAACATCCATGATAATGAGTATCAAATCTGAGATGAGGCATATTTCTATGATATAGATGAATTTTTGAAGCAAGTACTATAGTAGTTATTGTATCATATAATATTCATTATTGGAGTATGGTGAACTATTCACCTTCAGGCCACTAGTTTGGTCCTAGAGTCCATATGGCATCCAAGAAACCCATACCTTCGGGTTAGTGAGGCATTCAGGCCATCTCAAGGCCTTCAAGACAACTTAAGGCCTTTGGTCCACCTCATGGACTTCACACTACAAGATTTACAAACACAATCAAGAAAGATTCTACAAGGAAAAATATCTATAATGAGGTTCAGATCATGAAAATTCACAAGAGAAGCACTATCACATTTAAAAGAATGAGATGCTACAAAATCGACATTTGTACTAGGCCTATGCAAATCTCCACAGCACTACTGGCCCAATAAACATGAAATGGTGGAGAACTGATAATGATGCATAGGCCTGGGATGATGAGTTCCAAATAATCATAGTCTGGGTTGAATTCCACTAAGACCTTTAGGTCATGTAATATCACAAAGACTACAGGACATGTAATTGTTCCTGTTCAACCCTTAAAAGGGGGAATATAAAAAAAGAATAAAAATATGCAGAACTTTGGTCCATTCAGGTATAAAAACATCCTATATTTAAAAAGGACATTTTTTTGAATGAAACTACTTTTAATTTCATTTTATAGTTTAATTTAAATTATATTATACCACTTATGTGATTTTAATTTTGAAAAATATATTCAATATTTTTAATTAGTTGGTACAAATTTATTAAATAGGTAACTTTTATTTTGGAAAAATATGAATTGTAAGCTTAGTAAGTTTTGTTACAAATGTTAAGGATAAATCGGGAAAGTAATGATTAAGATCAAAATGATAAGAACTATTAAATGGACCAAAAACTTGCTAAATATTATTTTTTGAGTACATATCCATACTAATCATCCATAGGTATGATTTTTTAGTCTTTTGATCCACTTGGATATGATTATAACCATTATAATATTATATTCAATAAAAGTTAAAACAATATATAGTTTTCATTTCAATAACAATTTTATTTTTAATATATGTTTATTTAGAGGATCGATTTCTTGATAAATGGACCGTTTGAATCTAAGATATTTTTCATCATCATGGTAGTATATTTTATCATATTAGTGAATAAATAGATACTTTATATTCTTTCACAACATTGAGGTATGTATTATTTAATTAATCTCGTAATCAAATAAATGATATTAAAAATATTAATCATAACATAATTTGAGATATTCATCGTTAACCACAAATTATATAGTTGAATATGAAATATTTAGGATATAATTAAATATTTTTTTTAAATTTTACTTATTGTATTTATGTTTTAAAGTCAATTTCATGAATAGTATTAAAATTTATTGTTATGATATTTTATGGGATTATAAATTTATTAAACTATTAAAAATTTATAAAAATATTAAATATTGAAAAATAGATCAATACATGTTCTAAAATGTAATACCATTTTTTAGTCCATTTGGATGTATTTTTCTGTATAATAGTTTATATATATTTTTATCTTCTAAAAAAATTCCAAAAGTGACACTCTCTTAAATACTAAATGGGCTCTTCCTCTTTCACGTCATTAAAATAAATTGATCCTTATATCATTACCAAAATCTATAATATTATATTCTAAAAATTCATTTACACATTATATTGGTGAAGTTATTCTCAAAATATCAACTCTAGAGTCCATAAGAGGAGATTTAAAGGAGTTATTTCCCAGAATAAGTAATCTCAATTAAACAATAACATTATTTTATTATATAAATCACAACCTTTAATTCTATGATATTATTCATAAACTAATACTTCAGTATCCTAAATATTATTAAATGTTATTTTGATTATTGAAAAACAATTTTACTTCCTTTTTCCCATCCAATACGAAGCGAAAGTATCACTCTTGCATACATATGGCTTACCATCTCAACATAAAGATACAATTATTTTTTCATAAACATATTTTATGGATTTTTATTATGATGGAATTAATGTTTATATATGATATATATCAAATAATTATGATTTTTTGATGATAATATCATTTCTACCTTCTTACCATCTATCTTTTTTTGCAAACGACAACATCGTTTGTGCGTATGTATGGACCACCATCTCCTCAATGCAATGTGATTTCTGTCAAATTAATATTTCAAATATATGGTTATATGTATGATTATAATGAATATATTTGATATATATGGCATAATAATTTTTTTATTGGTTCATTATTATTTACCATTCTTTAATTACATCATTTGAAAAAAGACTAAATGTCCAGTTCTACGTCCGATTTACTATCTCCACATACTATGTAATTAATTTCCTGAATACCTACATTTAAGGAATGATTAAAAATATTTATATAATGATTATATATATTTTTATAACATTATTATAATTTTTCAAATTATGTGGCTATTATCAATGTATGAGGATAAATATTGGTGAAACGAATCGTGCTAGGGAATATAAGTAATTATCACCTAGAAGAGTTATTTTAATAAATTTTTATTAATAAATTGTTGATAATATTTTATAAATAAGTAATAGGTGTCATGATATATATTTATATGGTTATGTAATACCTGAATTATAAATCCATATATATTCTGCAGGATGGATTAACATGAATAAATAAAGGATAGTGGTGAGGTAAGGTATTTTCATCTCACTTTAATTTCTATGGGACACATGCCTTATACACTCTATGTATCTTTTGGGTGGTGTATATAATACAAATGAATATATTTTATGATTATTATCACGCAAATTATGGGATATAAATATCCATATAATGTTCATTATTTCATGGGGTTGATTCAAATTATTCCAATGTAATAATGGTTTATTTAACTATATCATAATTATTTGAAATTGTTTATGTGTAAGTATCAACAAGAGAATATATATATTACACATCCATGTTTTACAAAAAAAATTAAAAATTTATTTGATTTAATTATAATATTTTTTAAATACATTTGAATATATATTTAACTTTTAACTAAACGTTTTGAAATTTTATTTAATTTTCCAAACTAGATACATAATGATTTCCCCACAAAAATATAGAGTGAATGTTTTTTAACATGTAAGACATCAGTTTCTTTTCACTATGCCATGACTATTTAAGGATTTTAATCTTCCAATAAATTTTTATATGGTTCGTTTTAAATAAAATTTTAAAATTCATAAATTTATTTCCTTTTATAAAAATGATATGATCCCTAAAGGTAAATATTATTTTCCTCAAGGATTATTCCAAGTGACCTATCAAAATTGTTTTCCATATAAGATAAAATTATTTGTTGTTACTTATTATTATAGTTAATTCATCCAAAGATACCATACTTACTCTTTCTCCTGATGGTTTATGTATATAGTGGAAAAAGATTATGAATTATGTTTAATTTAAATGATTAATGTTGTGATTAATTGTTTATGAAACCTTATTTTAAGGGTTATGATAAGATGAATAATTAATAGTCTTGTGAAACGCATAACTAATATTTTCATTATGTGGTATCTAGAAAATATATCTACCTCAAATTAATTTGGTATATATTGATATCTCATGAGATAAATAGGCCCATAAAGCGGAGTGAACGAAGTTCATTACGGGAAATTGTTCACTATGATAATTTTTGGAGTGAACATTGAGTACTATGATGGTTTGGTGAGGGAATACATTCTACTATCATAGTTTTGGGAGTGATCCATGAATACTATAATGGTATGGAATGAGTACCCATTCCACTATCATAGTCTTGGAGTGAACATTGATGACTATGATTCCATAGAGGGTGAATATATTAAACTATGATAGTTTTGGAAAAGAGCCTTTAATACTGAAGATATTATATTCTATGATTATGGGTATTCCATAATTAAATTTCATATACCATGATATTATCTCATTGATCCTTTTCATTTATGATTCATGACTTATGAACAAAAAATATTTATTCCATAACTCAATATTATTTTCTTTGATATGTAGGGTATAATTTTCAAATGTTATGTTCACATTCTTATTCCATTATGTTCATTCTATTCTTATGTTATAATTGATATCTCCAATTTTTATACTTAATAAAAATATAATCTTGCCCTTTTATTATGATTACTTTCTATTAGATATAAATAAATTTATTATGTATGATTTGATATAAAGGGTTCTAGTCATAAAGAAACAAGTTGGAGATGATGTGGATATTTTATGAACTATTTATATATGTTTTCAAGAATCCAAATAAACTATAAAATTTTGACACTATAGTGAATTTCTATGTAATGTTATGAATGTTGATCTAAAAATATTAAATATCTATGTATGAGATTCTTTATCTTCATCAATATTAAACCAAAAAAATTAAATATTACTATTTGTAGCCATAACATCTTCATCACACTTTTAGATGGGGTGAATTAGGATATTAATTATTTTTTAATTTAAACCCTTTATAGATAATGTTAAGGTGTTTATAATAATAAAATGAAACTATAAATTTATGAAACATATATATATATATAGAAACTATATAAAAATAAATAAATGTAGGAAAACCGAGATTTTACATGGTTCACCACTAAGGGATAGTCTAGGAACAAACACCATATTTATGATGATGTAACATAGGATCTCACTATATAATATTACAATAATAGTTTTTTGTTTATATAAACAATATATCCATGGGACATTCTGTCTTTACCCTTATTAACTCAGTAGTTCAGGGAATAGATATAAGAAAATACATAAATAACTGTTACTAAAAATAATAATCACTTAAATGTTTAACACTGAACTAGATGCTTGTTATTACTGTGCATTAATTAACTATAAGAATTTATACTCTTTAATAAAACATTCCTCCAATTTCAAATCTTCTATAAATCGATGTCGCATCAATTATCTTCAGAATTGTTTTCATTTATAACAACTAGTTTAAGAAAACATTAATCAAATTTATCATCTAAATTCTTGTACTCATTATCATAATGTATCACATACTCATCAGAGCTCCAAATAATTCATAAAACACTATCTAAAACCATTAATTTCAACGAAAATATTATTAAATTTGTAAAGTATTTGAAAATTTTAAACATGCTAAAAACCATAAGATCACATCATGAAACCTCAAGTTGTAGTGTGATATACATAAAATTCAACAATTTTATGTGGAATGGATTTTACTATACCATGATTTCATATCAATTGAAAATATAAAAAATCATAATTAATTTGTATTTCAAATCCCATTAGAATCCCATTTTTATTATTTATATCTTAGTATTTTTTTATATGCATTGTGGTTTGGCCTCAATTATTAGAGTGTTATGAACATTGACTATCATAGAAAGATATTTAAAAAATTCATGGGGTCTTCATCTCACGATAATATTGTCTTCTGAATTTCCAAGACTAACATAGTCATTTAATATTACTTATACTATGAGGTGATAAATTCCTAAAATGTTGTGTGGTAAGAATTATGGAACGATCCATATTCTAATGTTGTGGAATATTTTACTATCTAGGATAATATAACACCAATTTTTCAAGGTGTCCTCCTTGCAACATGATGTCATTCCTTACATTCCCCCTATATGGCGTGATCACCTCAATTATACCTTGACTTGACTTCCTTTTACAAAAAATCTAAAACATATAATATCACCAAAAAAATGTACAAAAAAAAATTCAGCATCATAAATACACTAATAATTCCTATTCCTAACAAACACAACACTATAAACAGCCTATTAAAAAAATACTCCAATGGTTTAAACATTCTTTGATATTCTTAACTAAATAGAGTTACATAGAAAATAATATATAGTTTCAAAATATAATTATACAATTAGATAAGAATTATTAACCTAAATAGATGAATTCCCATCATTTGATATATTCTTTAGATAGAAAACATTAGGTCCAAAATCTTGTATATGCAACACGGGTGATATTAAATCCTTTCTATTTTTCAATTAAAGAAAATATTATATCACTGAAATTCATTAGAGATTTATTCAATCCGATCATCATATTTGTAGTAATAGAATTAATTTCATTTTTTATTTAATTATAATTTATTTACCTCTAGTAGGGATCCTAGTAAATATAGTGAAAATATAAAATCTTCATAAAATCTAATTAATTTTGGATCAACTATAAAACAAAAAAAACATTAATGGATTTCAAATAGAACATAATAAGGTAAATTTTATTTTTTTGATTTACCATGTTGTATTCATTTTTTAGGTCATCTCATACGATATATAATTAATATTTAGAATAACTAATTTTATATAATATTTTTTACTCAATTATTCACACTAGGAACGATTAAATATCCCACGGTGTCATTGTGATATGAAAGGAAAATCCAGATGGCATCACATATAAGTAGGGTGATTACCATTTCCTAGGGAATATAATTTTTCCTTCTTCATGGATGGAAATATCCACTCATCCATCTTGATGCATTGGATTTTATGGGTTGGACATTATCACGGGAGCTTTTGAGATTGTTTCATAAATGGATCTAGATGTTCTTATTTTGTATCTACTATTTCCATTTATTTTGAAGTTCATTTTCTTGTTGTTTCTATGTTATCATTTTCATCCCATCTTGGTCTCATATCAATAATCTCATTATGATGCTTGTGTCATCATCACTAGCTGTGGTTTTGGTCGGTTTCTAGTGTGAGAGGCCATCGTCTCTTCATATTTATTTTGTCCAGATTATGATGCCTTCGTCGACTCTCTCTCATTATTGTGATATTTGATGATGATGATGATTGGAAGATGATGATGTTGGCTTATGGTTTCTTGGGAGTTGATTTCTAGTGTCACCATGGTTTTATTTCATTGTGGCAATCCTTAGATGGATTGTACTATTTCTTGTGTGAAGCATAATCTATATCTGTGGTCTTGTGCGGATATCGTGATGTTGTTCTATGTCGCCCCCTACCTTGTGGTCTTTATGGATCCTAAATTGAATGTTGTGGCCCATATTATATGTAGATATAGACATGTATGGTGAAATTTGGTTTTGAGTGTCTTGATATTGTGAGTTCAATGATGTCGGTGGGGGCTACAGCTGGATGAATGCACATTTAGTTCCAATGTTCTGACCATCAGTTCCCTCATTGTGTGATGGATCATGCATCGATCAATGGAAGGAGGGACCATCCTTTTAGATCTTGAATTGTTTGGACTTCCAGGATATCAATGGATCTGGTTTGATTGTGCTTTCTAAAGAATTCATGTGGAGCTAGAAGATATCTTCTAATTGTGTTGATGTTTAAGTTTTGTATTGAGGATATTCTATTGATTTAAAATGGTTTTTTTATTCTACAATAATTCATGGGACTGATTTCCTATTTGAGTTGTGGCATGCATTGATGTAATTCATTTTGGCTACATTTCAATTAGTGTGGTGTATATTTTTGTAGGTTCCACTAGGTTGGATTCCCTAAAAGGAGGATGAGTGTGCTAACACTCATCGTTTAGGTATCTATTCCTTGATTGGTGGATAACCAGCTTTACTTTTAATTTTGTACACTGTTTTTAGTCTGATTTTTTTGCATCATGTTGGAATTATGATGTTCTTTATTTCATTTTTGGGTGGGAGACACAAATGATAGGTAGGTGTGTTAGAGCATAATGTCTGACCATCAATATAGTTTTTTGATGGAGGGATGGGTGGTCACCAATGTTGTGCCTTATATTTTGTCCCTATGATGTGCATTATTTGTAGCTGCGACATGATTTGGAATTGTGAGGCACTTCTCACCTACACTGACGTGAATTCTCTCTATGAGGCGCTTATTTGATTCTCTAGTGTTATTTGACACTATGATCTCTTTTTTGGATACTCAACTATGACTTGGCTTCATGATTAACTTGTTGGCTGATTCAGTGTAATTTTCATGATGAATCTTCTAGGAAGGAGTGATGCTTCATCTTTAATGATTCTTCTTTTCCATCTCCTAGAGGGGTGGGGGAGGGGGTGTGATGGGACATACACTGATGCTTCCCAAAATGTTTTCTATCCATCAGACATTTGGAACATAGTAGGGAATTTCATTTAATCTTCATTAATTTTTTTAATGTCCGGTTTTGGGTTCCATTGTAAAGACCCGGAAATTTCGAGGAAAACTTTTTCATAATTTTCTTAGGAATTTTACAAGAACTCAATTTCTGACGGTGCCTAATTCCGAGGCCCGGTGTGCCCGGAATCAATTTTCGAAGTTTGGCTCCGGTATGTTCAGTGAACGAACGAGTGGGAATTTCTATCTTTTGAACCGATGCCCGGATTCGAATTCCAAGGGCACCGATGGAACCGCAGCGCCGGTAATTTCTTAGGAACTCCTATTCCGAAGTTGCATTTACACGAGTATTGATGATAAAAATTGTGGAAGTTTATTTTATAGTTACTCAACATTTTTTATTATTTTTAATCTAAGTGTTTAGTTATTGGTGGAAGTTGGGTAACCACCCAACCTCCCTTGGGAGGTTATGAGGGTGGTGGGGACCACACGATCCCCACCCCTTCATATCCTCTAACCCCTCTCAACTCCCACTTTGATGTTGATAACTTATGTTTACTTAACTTATGTAATTAATTTGGTGAGTTACATGAATGTTTTTGAAATTCAAACAATTGAATTTCAAATGCTTTGTTGGGTTGATAAAATAAGTTTAGAAATTATTTTATTAGGGGTCGGTGTTGGGTTGTTTGAGATCTTTTTGGAGAAAAAGCTAAGGAACACCTTCTTCCTCAACGAAGAACGCGAAGAACACTGTTCTTCAACGAAGAACTTCTCCGCCAAGAACGTGACGTCTTCTTCCATCGACGTTTCCCCCTTCGAACGCACCTCGACGACAACGGAATCGACCTCCGTTTTCCACGACGCCCGACTTCCGCGACGCTCGTCTTCTGCGGCTCGATTGACGTGCACAGTTTCTGAACCGAGGTAGGGAATTTAAATTGTGATTGTTGGTGAACCCTTTTTTACTCCCTTTTAAATTTAAGAACGCGGATCTACTAAATATTATGTTGATCCGCGAAAATTATTTTTTCGAGTTGGGATTATTGTTATGATTCTTTTTATTTAAGTGGTTGTAGGGGAATTTTATTTGTTTCCTCTTAACCTTGAGAAAAGAACAACGAGCGCGGACCAACCATTACCCGGTTGATCCGCGGACCATTCGTCCATGCCGGGTTACTTTTGTTGGGTCTCATCTATTTTCATGGTTAAGTATGTGCTCAATAATTTATTGGGATCAAATGTTTGATTAGCCAATTGATATCACATAACGCGGAGGGCGCGGGCCGAACGAACACGGCCCAACAACCCTCCCCAGTTTGTTTTTGACGTGCGGATTGATGGGGGACGACGAAGCAGGCCGCTATGGCGTTTGATTTCCTTCGCTGTGAAGGTCGGGTCCCGGGGGGACCATAGGCGAAGACTGCAGGAGAAACGGACCACCGGAGCGCGTCCGGTGGTCCGTGGAAGGCGGCGGCTGGCGGATCCGCCGCCGACCTCAATTAGCAGCGGGCGGCGGAGTCGCGCACCCCGCTCTGCGTTTCGGCTCGGCCACGCTGGCCGAGCCACGGCCGGCTGGCCGGTCGGGCCGGACCAAGCTGGACCGAGCTGGGCCGGGCCAGGCCAGGCCCAGCCAGGTCGGACCCGGGTCGGGTCGAACCGGTTCGGGCCGACCCAGGGGGGGTCGGGCCGGGGCGGCCCGGGCCCAGACCCCCGTGGGCAGGACGTACTCGAAGCGGATGCTGGGACCAGAGGAGCAGTGGAGCTATCTGTACCCACCCATCAGGTGGAATTTCCAGTGGACAGCTCGGCGTAGTGGCTTTTACTTTTCAGTTGTTGTTTTCCCTTTCGAGTTGTACTTTAATTTCAGTTTGGGTTTGTATTCTGGCCCACTTACTTTCCGCACTTACAGTTGTACTCTGTTTTTACTAAGTGTTTACTTTTTCCTCTTTCTTACTCTGAGGTTCTTGTTTACTTTACAAATGAAATTCCTTCCCTTTTTACCGGGATTTACACCTTGGTTCTAGTCGCCAGCCCCTGGCCTATGGAAGGCGGGCTTAGGGTAGTCACAGCACGGGCCCTGAGGACGGGTCGTGACAAATTGGTATTAGAGGTGGTCAGTTCTACCGCAGACTCTGATCTTTCTTCTATGTTAAGCAACAGTGTTTAGCGTATTGGGTGTGGTTATCAGTCCAGGGAGTCTAGTGTTGGTGCGGCGGCCGACGTATCCGTACACCAGGACCCTGACTTCTGATTTCTGACTTAATGTATGAAAACATTGATTTCATGTGTGTTTCATGTTTTCTTCGTGATTACTTTGTATCATCTCACCAGGTATACTGTTCTAACTATGGCGCACCTTTTTCCTTTCAGGATGGCCCCACGACGGCAGCCAGCTAGGGTTCCGAGAGTTGTACGTGACGACAGCCCGCCGGGCGACGAGGCCTCGGTACAGGTCCCTTTGAGAGCTGAGGCACCGACGGTACCTCTACCCGTCGAGCCACCGATGATTCCAGCCCCAGCTGCTGACGATGCACGTCGCCTTAGTGCACTGCATGAGTTCCAACGCCAGCCACCGCCCAGGTTCCGTGGGGAGACGGACCCCCAGGCAGCCGCGGACTGGCTGGAGGCAGTTGTTCGAGTTTTCAGGCTAGTGAGGACACCAGCAGACATCATGGTGATCCTCGCTGCGAGCCTACTGCATGCAGAAGCGGGATGATGGTGGAGTTTGATGCTCCAGGTGCAAGATGAGGCATCTCTTCTATGGACGGACTTCGAGAGCCTCTTCCGCTCAGAGTTCGTCCCGGCCACCCTCCGTACGGTGTGCATTCAGGAGCTACTACAGCTGCGGCAGGGCAGCATGACAGTAGCCCAGTACGCTGCGAGGTTTACCGATCTCTCGCGCTATTCCACGGACATGGTATGGGACCCATTCTTTAGGGCCCGATCCTTCGAGCAGGGGATCAGGCGAGAGATCATAGCTTCAGTTGTTTCTCACACCATTCTGACACAGACATGGGTGTTGGAGCGAGCCCTCTTAGTAGAGAGTTTCCTTACTAAGTAGTCTCCAGCAGCAGGACCCACCACTTTCTGGCATGCGGCAGAGTCTTCTACAACAGGCAGTAGACAGATGACGTAGGGGTCCAAGAGGACTAGACCTACAGGTGGTCGATAGCTTGTCTCTGGATCGTTTGTGGGAGGCACTCGGTGTGGACAACGACTTTCCATGAGAGGGAAGTGTTACTCCTGCGGTGGGATTTGTCACATGGCTCGTGATTGTCCGACCCGCCATAAGGATGACCAGCAGATGAATGAAGGACCCCCTAGGCAGAGGCAGAGGTTCGATCAAGGTGGTCTGCAGGGTGCAGGAGAACGAGGCAGAGGAGCTGGCCGAGTAGCAGATGGTGGGCGACACTTCGAGGTGTTGCCACCACCACCACCGGGAGGTCCGCCCCGACTGCAGGGAGTTGGTGGACATGGGAGAGCTCGGCTTCAGGTAGCTGAGGCCTTCGATCATGGAGCTCTGGGAGAAAATGGACAGGAGCGGAACTAGTGGATACGTCTTTTGTACTTCTAGTTCCTTGTTGCTATTGTGTGGCGTCTTTGTATTATGAGCTGTAATAATAAAAAACGCATACCTTTGTGATGTTTTCATTCCTGTCCTCTTCTGTGTTGTTATTAAGAGGATCAAGTTTTGACTGTTGACTTGACCCTCACTTGTGAGACATCTACTGGAGGAGACCCAGTTACCACACACTGATGCCGATAGTGCGACTCAACCCTTGGGGGAGAGAGTAACTGTTGGATCTCTTGGTAGTAGCGTCGAGGCCATACGACGTCATCCTTGGTATGGATTAATATCATCCATGTCGGGGTTGACTGTATTAGGCAAAGAACGTGGTTCATCCAAGGGACGAGACCGAATTTCTCTTATCGAAAAAGAAGAAATCATAGCAGCTCTTGTGGGACCAGAGGTGGTCTAGGCCACGATAGAGAAGGTCCAGGTCATCCAGGAGCGGATGAAGACAAATCAGAGCCGACAGAAGACTTTCGCTGACAAGAGGCGGAGGCTACTAGAGTTTGAGGATGGCGACCACGTCTTCTTGCGTGTCTCACCTCGACGTGGATTACAGAGATTTGGCTGATGCGGCAAGTTATCTCTATGCTTCATCGGACCCTTCCAGGTCCTCAGTAGGATTGGTGAGGTGGACTACTGCCTAGCTCTACCGCCTTTCTATCCCTAGTTTGTGTTGATGCTTTACGGGGACATAAATCCCTGTGGTGGGAGTAATGTAAATACCCGTAAATTTCAAGGAATTTTTTTTTCTTAATTTTCTTTGAAATTTTACTAGAACACAGTTTCTGACGATGCCTGATTTTAAGGCCCGGTGTGCCCGGAATCAATTTTCAAAGTTTGGCTCAGGTACGTTCAGTGAACGAACGAGTGGGAATTTCTAACTTTTGAACCGGTGCCCAGAATCGAATTTTGAAGGCACCGATGGAACCGTAGCGCCGGTAATTTCTTAGGAACTCCTGTTCCGGAGTTGCGTTTACACGAGTGGTGATGATAAAAATTGTGGAAGTTTATTTTATAATTACTCTACAATTTTTATTATTTTTACTCTAAGTGTTTAGTTCTTGATGGAAGTTGGGTAACCACCCAACCTCCCTTGGGATGTTATGAGGGTGGTGGGGCCCACATGAAACCCACCCCTTCATATCCTCTATCCCCTCTCAACTCCCACTTTAATGTTGATAACTTATGTTTACTTAAATTATGTAATTAATTTGGTGAGTTACATGTATGTTTTTGAAATTCAAACAATTGAATTTCAAATGCTTTGTTGTGTTAATAAAATAAGTTTAGAACTTATTTTATTAGGGGTTGGTGTTGGGTTGTTTGAGAGCTTTTTGGAGAAAAAGATAAGGAACACCTTCTTCCTCGACGAAGAACGTGAAGAACACCGTTCTTCAATGAAGAACTTCTCCGCCGAAGAACGCGACGTCTTCTTCCATCGACGTTTCCCCCTTCGAACGCACCTCGATGAAAACCGAATCGACGTCCGTTTTCTGTGATGCCCGACTTCCGCGACGCTTGTCTTCCGCGCTCGATTGACGTGCACCGTTCCTAAACCGAGGTAGGGAATTTAAATTTTGATTGTTGGTGAACCCTCTTTTACTCCCTTCTAAATTTAAGAACGCGGATTAACTAAATATTATGTTGATCCGCGAAGATTATTTTTTCGGGTTGGGATTATTGTTATGATTCTTTTTATATAAGAGGTTGTAGGGGAATTATATTTGTTTCATCTTAACCTTGAGAAAATAACAACGAGCGCGGACCAACCATTACCCGGTTGATCCGCGGACCGTTCGTCCATGCAGGGTTACTTTTGTTGGGTGTCATCTATTTTCATGGTTATGTATGTGCTCAATAATTTATTGGGAACAAATGTTTGATTTTCCAATTTATTTCACTTAACGCGGAGGGCGCGGGCCGAACGAACACGACCCGACAACCCTCCGCAGTTTGTTTTTGACGTGCGGATTGACGGGCGACGAAGAAACAGGCCGCTATGGCATTTGATTTCCTTCGCTGTGAAGGTCGGGTCCCGGGGGGACCATAGGCAAAGATGGTAGGAGAAACGAACCACCGAAGCGCGTCTGGTGGTTCGCTAAAGGCGGCGGCGGCGTGCCGCCGGAGGGTTGGCGGCAGGCTGATCCGCCGCCGGCCTCAATTAGCAGCGGGCGGGGGAGTCGCGCACCCCGCTCCGCGTTTCGGCTTGGCCACGCTGGCCGGGCCGGGCCGGGCCCATCCGGGTCGGGTCGACCCGGTCGGGTTGACCCGGTTAGGGCCGACCTAGGGGGGTCTGGCCGGGTCGGCCCGGGCCCAGACCCCCCGAGTTCGAACCAAATTCGGTCAAATGCCCATATCATGGGCTACAGACCTCCGATTGACAATCCGTTAGCGGCAACAAGATCCTTGGATCGAGACGGTCATTTCGGTATATCACAGTCAAGGTTTCAGAATACTTTGAGTTCGGCCGGGTTGGTTCGTACACGAAACCAACCGGGCCCTCGGAGTAGAAACACTCATATCTTGAACTCCGGACGTCCGATTGACGTGCCGTCGACTTTGTTGAGTTCCTCTTAGTGAGAAGGATCTTTTGGAATACTCTGTTCGAGGTTTGGACGTAGGTGGAGTATGATCGGGTTGGTTTTTCCTTAAAAACCAACCGGGCCCCTCGAACGAAAAAGCCAATAACTCTCAGACCGGGCGTCCGATTGACACGCCGTCTGTTGCGTTGAGTTCCTGTTGACGATATGGAACTTTTGAATACATCAACATCGGACTATTATTCAGTTGATGTATCCGCCTCTCGGCTCGTGGAGATGACCCTCTCGAACGAGCTTGTTGTGTGCGGGAACCCTAGTGCTGGCTGCGACTGCTACTGTGACTGCGACGGCGACTGTAAAGAGATCCTCAGTGGATTCGACTGCGAAGATGATGAAAACGGTATAGAAATCCTCCATGTTTTCGGCAGTGATCACTACGGTACATATTGGGATACATCAACTCCGGACTACATGTCAGTTGATGCATCGACCTCTTAGCTCGTGGAGTAGACCCTCCCAGAACGAGCATGCTGTGTACGGAAACCCTAGAGCCGGTTGAGACTTGACTACTACTGATCGATCGACTCGGTGTGTTATGGATAACGGCACAGGGGAGCGCTTGGTTATAGCGGAAGACCCACGACAGAGGTGAACTTGGTTGTAGCGGCACAGGGGAGCCCTTGGTTGTAGCGGGAGACCCACGACAGAGGTGCGCTAGGTTGTAGCGGCACATGGGAGCGCTTTGTTGTAGCGGCAGACCCAGGACAGAGGTGCGCTTGGTTGTAGCGGCACAGGGGAGCGCTTGGTTGTAGCGGCAGACCCACGACAGAGGTGAGCTTGGTTGTAGCGGCACAGGGGAGCACTTGGTTGTTGCGGCATACCCACGACAGAGGTGCGCTTGGTTGTAGGGGCACAGGGGAGCGCTTGGTTGTATCGGCAGACCCACGACAGAGGAGCGCTTGGTTCTAGCAGCAGGCCGACAGTACCCGATAGGTTTAGCGCTTGGTCGTAGCAGCATAACCACTATACTTGATGGAAAAGGTGTTTCCCAATAGCTTTAGGTTCAACTTCCTTAACGATCCTGTGTAGGTCATTGCGGGGGTTAGTACCTACCGATCCTTTGTGGGTCTGACGGCTTAGATGAATCAGTGGCTACATCTGATCATCTCTATCGTCTTTTGAAGAAGTATACCTATGTGAGATGAATCCTGTTTACTCTCCTTTGTGGATTGTGTTGAGATATCCTATGTAGATCACTGTTTTCTTTCCTGTGTGGATTGTGTTGTGCTATCCTGTGTGGAATACGTTTTTCTTTCCTGTGTGGAATACGTATACTTTCATGTGTGGACTGAGTTTTACTTGGGATTGGAGGTTGGAGCGTATTGGAATTGTTGACTTAGGTATATGTATGGGCATATACCTAAGAAGTGTCGGTTGTTACTTCATGATTGTATCATTCCTTTGTGGTTTAACCTTTGTGGATTTTGGGAGACCTTCAGGGGTCTCGGGGTCCCTACTGAGTAGCTTATACTCACCCATGCACGGGCTATGTCCGCACTACGTTGTGTTGGTTACAGACAACGGACAGCGTTGATCGTGGCTGAGGCTTGCAGAGCAGGACGATACCTGGAGGAGGACCACTGGGCGGGACGTACTCGGAGCGGACGGCAAGACCCGAGGAGCAGTGGAGCTATCTGTACCCACCCATCAGGTGGGATTTCCAGTGGACAGCTCGGCGTAGCAGCTTTTACTTTTCAGTTTCTGTTTTCCCTTTCGAGTTGTACTTTACTTTCAGTTTGGGTTTGTATTCTAGCCCACTTACTTTCCACACTTACAGTTGTACTCTGTTTTTACTTAGTGTTTACTTTTTCTGCTTGTTTACTCTGAGGTTCTTGTTTACTTTACAAAGGCAATGCCTTCCCTTTTTACCGGGATTTACGCCTTGGTGCTAGTCGCCAGCCCCTGGCCTATGGAAGGCGGGCTTGGGGTAGTCACGGCACGGGCCCTGAGGACGGGTCGTGACAACCATCTTCACCCATTTCTGTTAAAATGGGTTTTCTATTTTTTATCAATAAGTATGTATTGACCCTCATCCTTTTATAAAAAAATAATGCTCTCAACAAAATTTAATTATATAATAATGATGAGTTATTTCTAAAATATAGATCAAAAAATATATTTTTCAAAAGCTATATTATATAAATAAATTTTTTATTTTTATTTTAACGAGTTACGTTTTTGAGATTTTTATATGGATACACCTGTTATTTATCACATCATATTTAAAATTTTCACATTACTCGTGTAAAATGTCACCATTCTCATTTATTTATGGAAATTATACCACCTATTACTCTAAAAGGGTTGTCCAAATCATCTATATAGTATGTGTAGACAAAAATATAAATTTTTTTCATGATATAAATACGAAAATCTAACACCCCAAGATTTCATAGTATTTTATTTCTTCAATGTAATTCAATAACTTTCAATAAATGTAACATCAAGTTATAACACACCCTGACATACCAATAAAGCCGTTCAAAAGCGGTTATGAATAGTATTTACTGAATTATGAACTTCATATAATCCTTATAATTTTAGAATCCATATTATGTGTTTCTTAGACATAATGTAAGAACAAATTCATTTTTTCAGCAAAATGATGTATTTTTCAAAAAATGGAATTTTACCGCCTTTTAATGGGGAAGCCTTTTTTAATCCAATATTTGATACCTTTATATATAAAATTTGACAAAATTAACAAATTCATTAGAATCGGGAAATAAGAATTTAGTTTCATTAATGTTTTGGTGTTTTTTTGATAACATTCAAATTTTGATGAATAGTGAAAAATACTATATTTTAACTGAAAACAACATTTTAAAATAAAATATTCTATATTGTTAAAATTTACATTTTGATGGTATGGTGCTACAAATAGATTATATTTTTACTATTTAATACAATGATGGCCATTGTATGTAATTTCACTTTGAAATTGGACATAAACAATTGTCAATCTTTTGGAAGTTATTATTTCTTAAAAATTCGCCTTTTGGTTTTGACAGTGGGAATTAATTTTAAATTTATAAATACAAATTCTATATTTTGAATTTGGTAAAATAGAATTCAATATTTAATTTGGAATATTGAAATTAGCCTATGGTGATTTTTTGGTATTTTTCTGAAAACTTTTAATTTTTGATGAATAGTGAAAAACATTGAGTTATTGGTTAAAACAAAATTTTTATTTAAAAAATTATTTCTTTCATATAAATTTATTTTAGGTCAAAATAGATACATAATAACTATATAAGTTCAATGTAATTCATTGGAGTCAGTTTATAATAATTTTAGACAAATAAAATTTTTATTGAACTTTTCACCGTCTTTTACACATCTCCAAGGAGAATTTTCTAATCCAAATAAAACGTAATTTTACCTCTTTTTTAGTGGAATTTCAAAAATCAGAGAGACACAGTTAATACGAAGGAGTAAAATGTGGTTCAATAAGATAAAAATAATTTTTGGTGAATAGTAACTTTTTACATTTATCTACCACGGTAAAAAGTAAATAGGGTAATTAAGGGTAAAAATAAAATTATTATTACCCTAACACATGTCCCAATTCTATTGTATAACTATAATTCGAGCAAAAAAAATTTAGGAATAAAATTTGAACCATTTTGTTCCACATGGATTAGATTAGGACAGTTATTATTATTTAATTCAAAGAAGAGTTAAAAGAGTTAAAATCAAAGTTTAATAACTAAAACATTTTTAATATACGTGTTATAAATAAGATAAATTAGATTATAAATATTCATTAGAAATATAAAATGATTTCCTACATAATGGTAGATTATTTATAATTTTTAACCATTAAATAATTTAATTTATTAACTACACAATGGTGACGCAGTAAATACCAAATTAATAATATTTTAAGTTATTGATATTATAAATATCCAAATAAATGTAATTTTGAGACTTTTTATGAATTACAACACTTTACTAGGTTAATATTACATATTATGATTAGTTATATGAATTTTATTCGAAGTAATAATGCTGTTATGAATTTATCAAAAACAAAATACCCAATAGTGTCAAAATTGATATAAAAGAGTTTTTAAAAAAATATTATATTATTAATTGATATTATATTCCTAAAAACACAAGGTTCTGCCAAAGGACTTATATAATGATAGGTGTGTAACTAATGTACCACTTGGGGGTCGCTTCAAAGTATATAGTATGTTTATTAACCATATGATATAAAAATTAAATGAGACACGGTAAATGTCAAACTATTTAGCTAAGAGTTAAATCTAAAAGACAAGGTTACTATAGTGACCCAAACCTATCTAAAATCTATTGGTTGAGTGTTTTTAGTCCAATATCCACCATAGACTTTGAATTATCCACATTGGAGCCATTAGAAACCGAATATGAATTTATTATAAATTAATAAAATATGTTTTTCCTAAAGAGACCCTCCTCCCCCTTATAAAAAGACACCACTTCTAACCAATTCCTCACACCTCTAAAACCTTTTGGATCGTCCAAACTATACCCATTCAAGATGAATACATCCCAATATTCCACTTAGAAGCCTTACCTCTGGCAAAAGGCACTTCAAGAGTCCTTTTTGTTTCAAACAAAGGGAGTTACCCAAATTAAAGGCAATGATTTCTATTAGCTTCTATTATTTTATTTAACTTCTCCAACCCCTAAACTCTTATTATTATTAACTTTTGTAACAAAACAAGTATATTAAATATACTATGATAGTTTTATAAAAATTACTTGAACTATACTTACACACAATTCCATCTAATGGGTGAAGAACATAATGTTTCTGTTGATGGCAATCAAACGCCACACGAAACGATGATTGTTCAATTATCTCGTACCACCTCTCATGGTGGCCATTATGATGTAATTGTAATTAAATATGATACTAATGATATTTATTTTATATAGAATCTTTTTTAATTTCATTTTATAACATACCATTATTCATTTCATGTTGTATATGTATACGATAATTTCATTTGAGGAAGTGCATACTACCTCCCCCTCAAAGTGATTTGACTTGTTCATACCATGCATGGAATGTATAAATGATGGTGTTGATGAAATTAAGTGACATATATAAGATATTATATTATACGGGAATAATAATATACCTATGTATAATTTGGTTTTGATTTCCATTTAAATAGAAAAATGAAATGGAAGTAGCGTTCATGTGTACGTACAGACTACCTTCACCACGTACACGAGGAGATTCCTTTCCCATCGTATCAATTAAATTATAATTCTCATTTGATGTTTAAAAATAATGTTTAAGTACTTGATATCATTTTGTATATGAATAACATACAACCAATCAATAAAAAACAAGACTTATGTAACAAGACATATAAAAGAAAACAAGTAATTTAACACCCGAAACGACGATAATACTAAGATATTATTAACAAAGAAATGTTAAAAGATCATATATGATATCATATTAATGTATATGATTCTTGTATAATTTAATAACAATTATTTCACCAGTATACATGAGTTTAACCTACACTCTATCATGGAAAAGTACAAGGTAAGGGTTTATTTCACAGTCTCTTCATTATCTGAGATTGTTTATATGTAATTATCTTGTGGGACCAATTTATAATCCACATCCATGTTTCATAAAAATGTATTTCAAATCATTTATACTATTTTACAGACTATGGATTAAAGTAATTTATACCCTTGTTTTAATTTTTATAATATTTTTATAATGTAATCATTCTGTCTTTTTCCAAACAAGGTCCTTTTAACATTTTCGATAAAATTAAGGTAAAATGTCTTTTTTTAACTTATACGGCGAATGAAGATATTTTCCTCCATTATAAAATATTCGAATCTTACCTTACAAGAATATAAGAATATTTTCAATGTAAATGTTTAATTTTATAATTATGTGACTTTTAAATGATTTCAAAATGAATATTTTAAGAATTTTTGAAAGGTACACTTTATCAAGATCATAATTTTAAATGTTTTAAAGATTTATCTTTCCAAATATTTTTTATTAATTTCCATGATTTCAAAAATATTTTAAAGATATTTTCATATAGACATGAATGTTTTGAAATGATATTTCTTTTAAAAAGTTTCAAAGTCGTATGGGACACTTGGATTCAAAAATCTTTTCTAAATTACATCATTTATAAATGTGTGACTTTTCATTGATTTCCAAAAAGAGATATTTCTATCAAATAGTTTTGATTTCATCATGTAAACATCCTTGGATGGATTTTAAGCTTATTTGATGTTGATTTATTATCATAAAAAAACTCCAAATTTTATTAAAGGTTTTGTGATATGTTTGACAGTGGATGTGTTCTTTTTATATCATTCAAGGTTTATGATGAAAATATTGACATTTCATATAATTGTTTTAATTTGAATGTTTATGTTATGTTTAAACCTATTCATATGTTGAATGAATTGGAATTAGTATGTGACGGATGGAGCCTTCTATAGCTCTTCGATGCATCAGTGGGTCACATGAGACAAACTAGTGTCTTGGCACAAGGCCTTGAAAAAAACTTATTTGTTGTCTTGGAACAAGGCCTTGACTATGTGGTTATGATAGTCAGGCATTATGCATTCCATCATTATGAATGTGGTTATTGATATTGCAAGTGATTATTCGATTAGTAGAATATACAGGTGGATAAGTATATCACATTATTTCATTTTATTTATTCCATATTATGCTGAAGTTCACGTTTAAAAGGATTTTGATTTAGTTATACTTTTCCTTTAATGTTTATGCTTATTTATGAATGTTTATGATATATTGTTATCCTTACCAGGGATTTTAGATCACCCCTTCCTATGTTTTATTTTTTCCAGGATGTGAAAAAGTATTTTGTTGATGACCTTAAGGGATAGTATAAGGGGATACGAGTGAGGAGACAAGATATTGTTGTAGTTTTCACTTTATGATGTAATGTAATATTTATTAATGTATCTAGTGTTTCCAAGGAAACTAAAATAATCGGGCATTAAAGACATGATCATTTGTGATCATGCCAATGTTATGTAATAATGCACCGACTCTGGGTAACTAGGGTTGAGGCGTTACAGTTAGTATCAGAGGTAGATTAGTACAAACCATGAAATAAAGATTTAGATAAACTTTGATTCTAGCACATAGACCTAAGATGGAATTTGAGGATTAGTATAGAAGAACTTCCTAGAGTTTTGGTATTGTAGAGATTTGGTGACTTTTCCAAGAAATACATCCCTGTCTGGATACGAGCAGGTAGAGGCGGCTCTAACACAGTAGTACCTAGGCATAAAACCCAAAAACACAGCTTTGAGCTAGAATCGAACGTGAACTGGTGCACGACAATAGGACTTGATGCACTATTGGTTACGACACTACAGGTGGATATTTTTAGGATAAATCTTATTTTAATTTTAAATCAGAATGAAGGGTTTATGAATATAAAATTCATCAATGAAAACATCTTTACGGTTATGGATTATATCCATAAACCATTCAATTTACGTTAGGTATTTTACAAGTTTGGAATTATTCATTTCAATTCATAAACTAACCTAGTTTATGCTATTGTATAAAAATGGCACCCAGTAGATGGAATGTAAACTACAGAAATACATATGATCCAATGAGTAAGAATGATCTTATCTTTCACAGTATGAATCCAACATTTAGAAGGGAAATATTCTCCCATGTATTCTCAACATATGAAGAAATAGTATCATGTGTTAATAAGAAAAGTAAATAATTCTCTGAGTCCTATGGATTTGAAGGGAAGAAGGAGAAGAAAATGATGGAAGAAAGAAAGACGGATAAAGGGAAGAGGGAAAATAAGAATTTTCCCATATGTGATAACTGTGGGAAGAAACACCCTGGAACTTACCTGATAGGAATGTGAGTTTGTTATAACTGTTGAGAAAAAGGACACCATGAACGTCACTGCAAGGGTAAGAAAAGAGTTTCAAATGTATAGTGATTCATCTACAAGGAGTTGGGACACTACGCAAACCAATTTCCAAATCATCAGAGTATTCCCCAAATGATGATATTGGTTAATAATCATGTTATGATACTACCACCTATGGGGAGGAATGATTAGAGTTCTTATGTTTTTATTAGAGAATTATGTCATTTGAGTGTTGTATCAACAATGTACGAGTTAAAATAATTATGGAGTATATAAGGATTGTAGCGATGTACTATTTCATTAAGGAAATGATATTGTGTGGAACAATGAAAAGTGACTCAATATGAGGTTACATTTTTGGAAAATATATTGTTGAGAGAAAGATAAACCATTATATGGTTTTGATACTGAGGTTGTGATTTTGGAATAATACATGATTGATTTGGATAAATTATATGGGATATTCATGATTACCTTGAAATTGATTAATGATTTGTATATTCCATCATTGTTGTAGTTTATATAATTTTTGGATAGAAGGAGTATATCCAGTATTCTATAATAAATAAGGGATCATGAATGAAATCAATAAGGTTTTATGGTAATTCAGGATGTTACAGTGTTTTAAAAGAATACATGATGAAATTGTTCACATGTTATTACGTGGAAAAAAGGATCTTCATTGTGTTGAACATCCATATAAATTTTGGACTGTGAATTTGGACAGAAGTATTTTGGATAATTCTAGTTTGAGATTATTTTTGGATTTCCATAAAAGGGCAACCATGAGGTTGGCCGGCAATCTTTCGCGTCCGGAAAGGCCGTGAGACTTGAACCCGCAATCGAACGACGACAAGAGTGTATCACCTACAGGTAGACCACGTGATGTCTTGGATTTCATAATTTAGTTTTTAAAAAAATAGGTTTGGTAGATAAATTATAAATTTATTTTTTGAACCCCATACAAATAGGATAAATAGAATAGTTTTTTTATGTTCTATTATCTTTTACAGTTAAAGATGAGTTTTTGGTAGAAATTAGTTATAGGATGGAACTCTACTTATAAAATATATATATTTTTTCTTCTCTTATTCTATGAATAAATTAATTCATATACATTAGTGAAGGGTTATTAATACAAAAAATGTGTTATCCTAATACCATATGTTTTGTTGAACCGGTGGTATTTTAAATCATCATAGATTGATGAATTTAAGGCCTGTAAATTTACTCTTTTTTCCCTCCAATTATATGTCTTTAATTGCCACCAATTTCCTCTTAATCGAGATCATAATTTGGTGGTGACACATTCATTTTCGTTTTCCTCTTACTAAGACTAAATATTATTATCCTAATTTCTGATGTGGGTTTTGCCAAATGTATTTTCTATTTTCAACATTTTTTTTTGTTTTTTTTTCAAATTGCGAGAATTCAATTCATTGATAGAGGGAATAATGTAACACCCCAAGATTTCATAGTACGTTATTTCTTCAATGTAATTCATTAACATTCACTACACGCAACACTGAGTTCTTGCGCTACATGACATACCAAACAAGCCGTTCAAAAGTGATTATGAATAATATTAACTGAATTTTTAACATTATATAATCCGTATAATTTTAGAATCCATATTATTAGTTTCATAGACATAATGCAAGAACAAATACATTTTTCTAGATAAATGAAGTATTTCTCAAAAAATTCAATTTTACCGCCTTTTAATGGCGAAGCATTTTTAATCCAATATTTTAAACTTTTATATATTAAATTTGACAAAATAAATTTCTTAATTTGAATTGGTACATAAGAATTTAGTTTCAATAATGTTTTGGTGTTTTTCTGATAACATTCATATTTGGGAGAATAGTGAAAAATACTATATTTTTACTAAAAACAACTCTTTAAATCAAAATAATTTTCATTGTTAAATTATACATTTTAATGGTTTGGAATTATAAATAGATTATATTTTTACCATATAATCCAATGATGGTCATTGTAAGTAATTTCACTTTGTAATAGGACATAAACAAGTGTCAATCTTTTGGTAGTTATTATTTCATAAAAATATGTCTTTTTTGTTTTGACAGCAGGAATAAATTTTAAATTAATAAATGAAACTTCTTTGATTTGAATTTGGTAAAATAGACTTCATTATTGAATTCGGAATATCGATATTATCCTAGGGTGAATTTTTGGTATTTTTCTGAAAAAATTCAATTTTTGATGAATATTGAAAACACTGAGTTGTTGGTTAAAACCGACTTTTTATTTAAATAATTATTTGTTTCATTTAAAATTATTTTAGATAAAAATATATACTTAATACCTATATATGTTCAATTTAATTCATTGGAGGCAGTTTATAATAATTTTAGACATATAAAAATTGTATTGAACTTTTCACCATCTTTTACCCATCTCCTAGGAGAATTTACTAATTCACATAAAAATTACTTTTTCCGCTTCTGGTAATGCAATTTTGAAAATATGAGAGACACGATTAATATCATGGAGTAAAATTTTGTTCAAAAAGATAATTGTTTTTGGTGAATAGTAACATTTTACTTTTATTTACCACGGTAAAAAGTAAATAGGGTAATTAAGGGTAAAAATGTAATTATTATTACATTAAAACATGTCCTAACTCTAATGGATAAGTATTATTCGACCGAAATCAACCTTAGGAATAAAATATTAACCTCTTTGTTCCAATTTTATTAGATAAGGACATTTATTATTATTTAATTCAAAGAAGAGTTAAAAGAGTTAAAATCAATGTTTAATAACTAAAAATATTATAATATAGGGTTATAAAAAAGATAAATTAGATTATAAGTATTCATTAGAATTCTAAAACAATTACATATATATTTGTATTTTATTTATAATTTTTAAACATTAAATAATTTAATTTATTTATGACACAATGGTGATGCAATAATTACCTAATTAATGAAATATTAAAATAATTGATATTATAAATATCCAAATAAATGTAATTTGAGAATTTTAATGAATTCCAATAATTTTATAGGTTAATATGACATATTATTATTGGTTATATGAATTTTATTAGAAAAATAAAGCTGTGATGAATTTATTAAAAACAAAATACACAATAGTGTCAAAATTGATATAAAAAAGTTTTTATAACAAATATTATATTATTAATTGATATTTTATTCCTAAAAATATAAAAATCATCAAAGGTACTTATATAATGATCGGTGTGTCATTAATAGACCACTTGTGGGTCGTTTAAAAGTATATAGTATGTTTATTAACTATAAAATATAAAAATACAATGAGACATCGTAAATGTCAAACTATTTAACTAAGATTTAAATCTAAAAGATAAGGTTAGTATATTGACCCAAACCTACCTATAATCTATTGGTTGAGTTGTTTTAGACCCATCCCCCCCCCTTAGAATTTTAATAATCCACTTTGGAGCCATTATAAACAAAATATGAATTTATTATAAAATAATACTTTAAGTTTTTTCTAAAGAGCCCCTCCTCGCCCTTATAAAAGGACACCACTTCTAACCAATTCCTCACACATATATAGCATTTTGGCTCATCCAAACTTGCCCAATTAAGAACCCAACATCCCTAGCCTCCTCTTAGAATCACTAACTTATTTAGAAGTAACTACAAGAGTTCTTTTTTTATTAAAACCAAAGGGAGTTACCCAAATTAAAGGTAATGATTTCTCTTAGATTCGTTTCTTTTATTTTACTTCTCAAACCCCTTAACTCTTCATATTCTTTTCGTTTGAAACAAAACCAGTATACCAATAATACTAGGATATTTTTATAAAAATTATTCAAACTATACTTACACACACCCCCATCTAATGGATGAAGAACATAATGTGTATGTGGATAGAAACCAAACGCCTCATGAAACGATGATTGTTCAATTATCTCCTACCACCTCTAATGGTGGCCATTATGATGGAACTATAATTAAATATGATATTAGTGATATTAGTTGTATATATAGTCGTCTATAATATCAATTTATATCATACCATTATTTGTTTCATGTTATATATATAGATGATAATTTCATTTGAGGAAGTGCGGACTACCGCCCCCTCACAGTGATTTGACTCGTTCATACCATACATGGGACGTATTAATGATGGTGTTAATGAACATAAGTAACATATATAAGAAATTATATTATACTAAAATAATAATATAACTATGTATAATTTGGTTTTTATTTTTTAAAATGAAAAATGAAATGGAAGTAGCGTTCGTGCGTACGTACAGACTACCATCTCGACGAATGCAATGAGATTAATTTCCCATCATATCCATTCAAGTATAATTCACATTTGATGATTAAAAATAATTTTTATGGACTTTATATCATTCTGTATATGAATAAGATAAAACCTATCCATAACAAACCTGACTTATATAACAAAACATATAAAAGAAAACAAGTAATTTAACACCCGAAATGACGATAATACTAATATATTATTAACAAAGACATTTTAAAAGATCATATATGATATCATATTAATGTATATTATTCTTGTAAAATTAAATTACAATTATTTCACCATTATACAGTACTTTAAACTACACTCTATCAAGGAAAAGTACACATGAAGGGTTTATTTCACAATATCTTCATTATCCGAGGTTGTTTATACGTAATTATCTAATGGAACCTCTTTATCAACCACATCCATGTTTGATAAAAAAAGTATTTCAAATAATTCACAATATTTTACAGTCTATGGGATAAAGTCATTTATACCCTTTTTTGATTTTTTATAAGATTTTTATAAAGTAATCTTTCTGTCGTTTTCCAAATAAGGTCATTTTAACCTTTTTGATAAAAATAAGGTAAGAATGTCTATTTTTAACTTATACAACAGGGGAAGTTATTTTTCACCATTATAAAATTTTTGAAGCTTACCATACAAGCTTAAAATAATTTTTTTGACGTAAATGTTTTATTTTATAATTATGTGACTTATAAATGATTTCAAAATGAATATTTTCAAAAATTGTGAACGGTACTCTTTATCAAGATAAAAATTTTAAATGTTTTAAAGATTTATCTTTCTAAACCTATTTAAATAATGTACAAGTTTTCAAATTTATTTTATGGATTTATTTATACGGACACGAATGTATTGAAATGATATTTATTTTCAAATGATTCAAAGTGGTATGGGACACTATGATTCAAAAATCTCTTTTATATTACTTCCTTTATAAATGTTTGACTTTTCAATGATTTCAAAAAAAGAGATATTTCTCACAAATAGTTTTGATTTCATCTATGTTAAAATACTTTGATGGATTTTATGCTTATTTTAAGTTGATTTATTATGATACAAAACTTCCAGATTGTATTGAATGTTTTGTGATATGTTTGACTCTGGATGATTTATTTTTATACAACTCATTGTTTATGGGGAATGTATTGACATTTCGTCTACTAGTTTTAATATGAATGTTTATGTTATGTTTAAACCTGTTCATATGAGAAATGCATTGGACTTAGTAAGTGACTGGTGGAGCCCGCTATAGCTCCTCGATGAATCGGTATGTCTCCTGAGAAAACTATTGTCTTGGTACAAGGCCTTGAAAAAAACGTATTTGTAGTCTTGGAACAAGGCCTTGACTATGTGGTTATGATAGTCTGGCATTATACTTTCCATTATTATGAAATTGGTTATTGATATTACTTTTTATTTGATTAAGTTTTCCATCAATTAATTGTTTTTCTAATATTTTCATGGTTTTTTACATTATGCCAGTAGTTAGGTATATGACATTCTGAAAAGTGTTTTTATACTCCTTTGTGATCATGGGATCATGTTAACACCAATGTATATAATTGTTTGTGTGACAACATGATGGTATATAAATAAATTATATATTTTATTTTGAATTTATTTATTTTCTATGTAGGTAAATTATTAAATAATTTTTAGTATTATGGTATCATATTTATAAAAATTTCAAGACTCTATATTTTCGAGGTATATGAGGTGTTAATGTTCAGTAGTTCTTTTTTAGTTTTAAGAAAACATTCAAAGAGATCTATGAAGATTTAAATTTGGATGTCTTTAATGAAAATTTAGGGCATCACTATCCTAACAACATTTGTTCCCATTCAAGGGGGGGATTTTTACCTACTGGATAAGAGATAATTTTTTAATAAGATAATCTAAATGTTGTTAGAATCATAGAATAATCAATGTCATGGGATTCTCTATGATTCATACTTTTAGTATACATCACATTTTTATGGTACGTAACATTGATTATTAATTTATATACACCTTTAAATACGAATTTATAATTTAAATATATATATTATTTATTTGATCATACTGATATTATGTTTTATATATATATATATATATATATTGATACACATAGATCAAACTACTAAGAAAAAAATTGGTCAGAGATTTGAAAAAGCATGCAGATTTTCATTTTTTGGATTTCAAAATTAATATAATATAACATGTATTACAATATTATATTAAAATTAAAAAATTTAAGAAGATATATAAGGATGATTAATCTATCATATAACAGATTTAGGTAGTTTTTGAGGGTTGATATTATTAGGGTTCATGAGAGTTAAGAAATAATGATTCACGCTATCTATGGGTGACTAAAAATGGAATCGATAAATCCATAGTTGATTGGTATACGTTCCCATTCAATCTTAGATAGTTAATATAGTACTACAATGATTACATAATATTGAATAACGGGTTATCATATGGAGTCCTCACCCTTTATTTTGGTAGATAATTTGAATAAGTTAAGTGTTATAAGGAAACATATGATACACCCAGTCCAGGTTCCTATGTTGGAATGAGACATAGCATAAAATGCATTCTATATTACCCCAATCTAGAAACAATAACCACTGAATCAATAAATAATAAATTTGAATGATTTCCTATAGTTAAGTGAATATTAAATATGAATTTACACCTATGATATTATCATCAATATTCCATACATTGGTAGTACACAAAAAGTAAATAAGATCATCAAAATTAAATGAAAATCCAAAAAATGTATAAACAATTAAATATCACTCATAGAAATATAACCAAATGATAATACTTACCAACCTAAATATATGTTAAACTAGGAGATAACACTAATAAAAAAGGATTTTCTATAAAAAAGATTAATAAAATTTGAAGTAGTTTATACAATTGATATGTAACATAGAAAATAAAATAAATAACCTCTACCCAGTTGTCTATGTGTATCAATACATTGTTACCACTTATTTGAACCTCCAGCTATCAATTGAAAAATCAATATAATAACATTCATATATATGAATAACATGTTTTATACATATAATATTATAGTCATGTGAAAAAAATTCATAGTAGGATCTACTCCACACTATTCATTCCATTTAAAAATAGTTCCATTTCATGCATGATAGAAATAAACATTGAAAGTAAAAAACATTTTTAGTATGAATAAATAATATTTAATTTTATTGAAACAACCTTTATATATTTCTTGACTGGATTTTATAATATAAAAAAACTATTAATCTCATTTGTATAACAAAAGAATGTTTAAATTATGCGAATTTGGTTTGATGTCTTATACAAGAGATATCAATAAATAGGTAGATAAATGTACCATTTTTCTTATAATGTTGAATGAAACAACATTAAAACTAAATAAAATATCATAATCAAAAAAATAGATATAATATAATCGAATAAATCATGGGATCCCAGGATCCTTAAAGAGAATCTACAAAAAATATCCTAAAGTAATAATATGGAGAATAATTGCTTCTATATTCAAAATGACCGTGGTTAATTTTTTTTAAACTACCTATCATAACTATTGAGAACCCTAACCAAGCATAATGATGTCTTCTGTCAGGAGAAGTTATCATCCACTAGTTAAACATGTGTCGCTGGATTTTTAATCATAATACCCTAGGTTTCCGATGTTATACAAATTGAGGTTTATCGATTAATAGTAACATAAAAACATAATAATAATAATCATCAATTAAATTCTCCCTATCCTCCAAACAAACATTATAGGAGAAATTTTTGTTTCCATTATAGAAAAAATGAAAAACAAATATTCTTTACACTACAAAAAAGAATCTCAAATTTTATAAAATTTTAATTCCCATAATACTTTAAAATATAATAAATAGAAATATATAAGATAAATATCTTTCGAAAAAATTTAAAAAGTTAAAAATTAGACATTATATGTGTTCTTAAGAAACAAAGGTACCATAGATCAACTTCGAAAACTGTACATGTAAACATCATTAAACAAGTAAAAAATACTAAGAGTATATATAAAACATTAAAGAGTCGAAGAACACCACTAATTGTGACGGTAAATATTTTTTGTGTAAAACTAAAACACTTTATAAAATTTAATATTTTTAATCATACAAATCCAATCAAAAATTTACATTGAAACATGGTGTGAGTTTCTTTTAAAAAATATATTTTCACTTTGAAAACATAATGAAACCCCTTTAGTTTCTCATGAAATAAAAAGACAACCCAATTTCTTATTGAAAGACATACAATTTAAAAAAAATATAATTTATAAAACACTTAATTCATTTATTAAAAATGAACAAGAATTCATGGATTTAATTTTGGCAGATCAGTCATGGAACACAATGACTCATATTCATTTCTTTTAAAAATTCCCACCACTAATCAACCTCAGTAAAATCAAATAATCTTAATAAACTATGTGTAATCATAAAATAATAGATCCACAAATTTCAAACATATCTAAAACAAGACTAATTTAACTCAGACCAACTTTGGATATGAAATATAGAGAAGAAGAATGACAATGACTAGGAGATGAAGGATTTCTAAGAATAATAAATAATAAAACATAAAGAGATAGAATTATAATCAAAATTGTAAGGGGGAATTGAAGGGAGGGGTGTGTTTGGTGTTATGGGTGTTTATGAATTGAAGAAGAGGACCCCTATGTGGAATAAACTGAGTGGGTAAATAATTTAATTTCAGGATTTTTAAGGACATAGATAGGACATACTATTTTCCAAACCATGTTCTAATCATGATAATTACACTAGGTACACAATGGTGACACAATTTAGTGTGTACACATGGTAAAACAAAACCATATGCTAAGTTTGACCCATATTAAATAAATTAAGGGCATTTTCATGGTAATTTGGAATTTTTTGTTCTAACTATGTTCGAATCATAAAGAATTCATTAGGACACCACTTCATCCTGAATTATAATAAATTCAACCTCAATGTAAAAAAAATGTTGAGAAAAAATAATTTAATTTTTTAGAATAGGGATGGTTTAGGCATGACAATTCTCCTGAATAAAACACTTTTACCCATAAAATTTTCTGAACAGAAAGGATGATCAATGAATTGAATATGGTCCCACTTTTCAACAAGGAAACTATTTATGAATTGATGATAGAGTGAGACAATAATTAGTAATCTCATATCCTATTATTAATATAGAAAAAAAATATAATAATAATCAAATTCCCTCACACACTGAAAAACAATATATTCATCCATACTAGATTATCAATTGAATAAAAATCACAAAATAATGTATCAAGGGAAATATTAAATATATAATAGAAAATACCAAAACTACAGAGCATCCAGACCGGGTGAAAAATTTAGAAATGATTAACTAGTGAAGAACTACTTATAGTACCCAACAGAACATCTAGAGGATAGTAGAGAACAATTAAAAACATATTTTTTTTACCATGGGTTGGATTATTTCATGTAAACAAAGGATATAGGAATAAAATCAAGGTCATGAATACTCTCTAGAAATCACTACACAAGTCAAGGAAGATACATCCTATCATTACTTTATGTTTTCTTATTGTTTCCTTCCCACTATATTTTGGACATATATCAATAAAAAATATTTCAATTTCATAGTCCCTCCAAGGATGTAACTATGAACTGAGGGATTCCAGAAAGAAGATAATCGAATTGAAAATACCATGCCATCTAATACAATCCATCATCGATAGATAATATTCCAAAAAATCACCATTAAAAATCAATATTTAGAACAATAAATTACCATTTCCAACATGTTTTATATTATTAAATTCTTAGTTACCCTAAAAAATGAAACAAAAATATATTAGAATAATGAAAAAACACACCAAATGTAATATATAAATTATATCCACATCAACATCAGTTTAAATATATTGAACATGATATTCCAAAAAAATAAATAGTTGTATCTACACCTATCTTCTATACAATATTGTCTATTGAATATTATCATGTAACTGAAATGAACATACCTAAAAAAAATTCACTATTGCCACTCAACACATAGAATTTTTATGCCATGTCCTTCCACACCATTGAATAATTAAGAACATATATCTGGAAGTTGTTGATGTAAAGAAGAAAGGAATCCAATTTATATCACAACTAGTCTGGTCATACTTTGATTACATCTAATTTATTATAATATAATGTCATTGTCCACTTCTAGGAAGATGAGAAACATTATCCATATCTAGAATTGATATTATTATAGCCTAAACTCTGACATAGATAATCACCACGACATTATTATTGTTAATGAGAAGACAATATATTTCTTACAAATGATCTTAATAAAAATACTTTCATAATATCCAGTCCATCTTGGAGTTATCTAAATCTATACTGGGAAGGTATAACACTTTCTCAACAAAATGACAAGAAAATTTAACCACAATAAATAACATTGTTAGAGATAATGTGACACTACTTCTTTTGGAACATTAACCACGTTTTTAATGTACTATTAGAAGAAAACTTCTTTAAATGTTTCCCTTGGATGTCCATTATTTGGTTACAATAAAATAATAGTCATTCATTACTTCTGACATGGATGTTCTAACATTATGGTTACATAGGTGAGTTTAATGGTTTCAAGGATATCAAAATGGATAAATATATTCTCAATATCCATTAACCATAACAACTATACATAATACATTTATAATAATATAAATGTTTAGGTTACAAGCTCCGAATCTCTCAAAAGTACTTATTTTTTTTAAATATTTTGGTTACAAGGATCCATAATGTAAAGTCCTGACTGGGATGCCACTAACTAGGGCTCCGAGCCAGTTCTCCACAAGGCCTCATGAACATTTACCCAAACTCTAGAGGATGCTGACTAGCAGTGAGGGCCTTGAGTGTGATAGTGGGGAAACTATGCCATCATTGGCAGAGTACACAGTAGAAGAAAAATAAACATGCAATAGAGGAAACAGTAATAACCAACAATATAAACAGCGGAAGACTAAATCAAAAAACTGGAGCACATATGTATATATGAAATTATGCATGACACATATCTAGGAAAGTAGCCAAACAAGTCATAATGATGGAAAATAGCACAATACCCAAACAAGTACAAAAGAAAATAAAATATCTCCTTACCATTGTAAGACAATGCTTGGTCCCATGCTTTCCTGCTCCAAGAAATCACATACCGGAAGTCGAAGGGAGCTTTCCCTTGTCTATACCTACAACAACATAGTCTGTTTGGGACCAAAAGCATGACCCAAACAAGGTGTGAGACTATATCCTAGTAGGAATTAACCAGAAGTTCTGTGCCTAATAGTCAGTGAGTATATTGAAGGTAAAAGTACAATAAGAATTAAAAAGAAACAACAAAGCACTAGGAAGTAAATAGTAAGCAGTAAGTCAGGATGATAGACAACAGTAATCAATCCACAACCAACAAACTTAGTGAAGCAAACAACTAACAAGTTGGAAACCCTTTGGGAAGTACTCACATCCATCCCCTCTGTTCATATCCAAGAAATACCACAACCCTCTGGGAAGTGCAATCAGCCAAACCCCTCTGGTTTAGTTATAAGAATTTTTGAGACTCTCTGGGGAAGCACACTCGACCAATTCCTCTTGTAATCTAGGGTAGTCAGGGACTATCTGAGGAAGATCATGCGGTCTAACCCTCTCAGCCACAAGGTCTAGAGAGTCTCTGAGGAAGCTATCTCTGTCAATTCCTCATATAGCCTCAGTTATACCACATACTCTCTAAGAATTCTCACACTGTCAATTCCTCCTCTAGCCTGGGAAGGTTCTTAAAAAAATTCAAACAAAGTAAGAATCTCTGAGAAAGCTCAATCAGTCTACCCTCCTGTAGTCTGTAATATCTAAAGGCACTCTGTGAAGCTCACTTGGTCTATCCCCTATGGCCTATAATGTCTAAGATTCACTGAGGAAGTTCACTCAGTATACCCTCATATAGTCTATAATGTCAAAGACTCTCTAGGAAGCTCACTCAGTCTGTCCCTTATAATCTATTGCACGAGGTTCTCTCATCCATGTTCCATTAAGTGCATAATAATGCTATTAGGCCAAAGAACACCTATAGAGCTACTTGGAAAACCAAAGTACACCTATTGAGCTACTTGAAAAAACATTCTACAAGGAATCAATCATGTAATGAAAAACACTCCATCCTATAGACAGAAGGAATGGCAACAGTCATAAGGGCCAAAGGCAAACAATACCCAAAGGTAGTAAATAGAGAAAAACATGGGAAAAACATCAAATCACAACAAAATATCCTCTAACATGATTAATTTACATCTACACAAGAATACAATCAAGGAAATAAAACAACAGGGGAAAAACTGTAAACACGCAATACCCCATTCACGAGTATTGGTGAAATATTCATATAAAACTCAAGGATATTGAACGGTAAGGCATAAACCACCAACCTTGATCCTAGTAAATCCATATAATTGAACCACGATGATTGATTCTCCCCCGAACATCATTGATATGAGAAAACGTCCAAAATGTTCAACCTTCGATAACTTGAGAGAGAGACAGAAACAAGGAATGAAACTCATGAAGAAGGAAGAACTCACCGCTGCGGTTCCAACACAATCGATGATGGTCGAATCGGCCATCAGATGGAGGATTGGGAAACCAGAGAAGAATCACGGCTGTACAACGTCTCGGTCGAACCAGACCTAGAATAAGAGGTTTGTGGTGATCAGGCGCAACCCCGGTCTGTTTAATGAAACAAAAGAAAGTACATGGCGTGTACTTTTAGAGTACATGGCATGTACTCGGTCTTTCCATACTCCACCAAAATAAACCTCCACATGAACCTTACACACCATGTGTGTAGCCCGGACACAGATAGTAAATGGCTTCGAGCGGGAAAAGAGAAAACGACGTGTACATAAAAAATTTCCAGAAACTGCATTTTTCTAAAAAACTCCAGAAAAAAGAAATACATACCAGAAACAAAGACCAGGATTTTAAAACATCCCCCCTTATAGAAATTCGTCCCCAAATTTCCCTATCAAGTCGTAGAAGAAGAGACCCTGAACAACTCCAGCCACTACGATCATACATCGGTCTCCCTCTCCCAGGTCTCATCCTGTACTCACCTATGCTGCCATAACACCCGTACTAGAAGAACAAACCACCCACAGAGAACCTTCATGTTGTGATCGACAATCCAGATAGGATTCTCCTCAAACGACACATTCTCTTTGATCTCAAAATCCTCGGGATGAAAGAAATGATACAGGTATGAAAAGTAACATCAGAGTTGAGAGACGTGGGAGACGTCGTGCATGTACCGGAACCTTTGACGTAGCTGAAACCGATTGGAAACCAACTAAACTCTCTCCAAAACCTCAAACTTCCTGACATACCGCAGTGAAAGCTGGCCCTGTCTCGGAATCCTTTGTGTCCCATCCTTGGTGTGACACACAAGAAAACCTGATCCCCGACCTCGAACTCCATAGGTCGTCTCCGCAGATCATCATAAGACTTCTGTCGAGACTGTGTTGTAGTCATCCTCTTCCAAATCAACTCTATCTGCACTAAGGTCTCCTAAACAAGACGAGGTCCCAGCAAAGTTGCCTCTCCTGCCTCCAGCTAGTATAAGGGTGATCGACATGGCCTACTTTGAAGAGCCTCGTATGGTGCCATCTGAATTGTCTCCTGAAAAATCTTATTGTAGGCGAACTCCACAACTGGTATATGCTTTTCCTTAGAACCTCAAAAGTCTAAATGCAAGATCAAATCATATCCTCAAGGACATGGATCGTGTGCTCAGACTTTCCATCATTCTGGGAATGGTATGTTGTACTAAAAAGTACATGTGTACCCAAAGCCTTCTGAAGTCCCTTCCAGAACCGAGAAGTAAAGTGCGCATCCCTATCTGAAACAATAGATTGAGGAACACCATGTAGACATACGATCTCATGGATTCACAACCGTCCCAGATCATCAACAATAAAAAGGTCTCCTTGATCGGAAAGAAGTGAGAAACCTTCATAAGCCTATCGACGAAAACACAAAAACATCAATCCCTTGAGGATACCTTAGTAACCCGGTCAAGAAATCCATCTCGACATCGTTCCAAATCCACTCGAGAATGGGTAACTACTGCAAAATCCCTGCTGGTTTCTGATGCTCTGCTTTCACCTGCAGACAAGTAGAACATCTCATGAAAAAAATAGCATCATCGTTCATCATAATTGGCCACCAGTACTGGCGGTGTAGATCACGATGCATCTTGGTGATGCCAGGATGAACTGCCCAAATTGAGGAATGAAAATCCCACATCAACTCCTTGCATATGTCAGCCGTCACCCATACGCATCCCTGGAAACGCAAGATCTCATCCTCACCCTCTGTCCATCTTGGAAGAGGGTCCCCTCCTAACACACTCACCCACAGGACTAAGGCCTCTGAATCTGATAGATGCCTCATTTGTACCCGATCAGGACGTGTAGAGGTAACAACTATAGATGATAGGAAAGTCCATCCCTTAATTTCATTGAATTATAAGTGCATCTCAGAGAAAATAGCCATAAGCTACCGCTCAATGCTAGCCTCCTGAACTGCGTGAATCTGAGTTCTTATGCTCAATGCATAAGCCACTACATTTCCTTTTCCCGGTGTATAGGTGAGCTCAATGTCAACGGACTGAAGATATTCATCCCACCTACACTGTCTCAGATTCAGATCACGTTGAGTGAAGATATACTTGAGACTTTTGTGGTCGGTGAAAACCACAATGTGGTCTCTCAGAATGTAGTGTCTCCAACATTGTACGTCATGAACAATAGCTACCAACTCCAGATCGTGCGTAGGGTAATTCTTCTCATGTGGCCTCAACTACCAAGACTCGTACCCAACGACTCCATCTCCCTGCATGAGCACAACTCCTAGACTGATACTTAAATCATCACAATAAATAGTGTGGCTCTTATCTGGCTATAGAAAGACTAGTATCGGTGCTGATGTCACCCTCCCCTTCAGCTCTTGAAATGGTGGACTCACAAGAATCTAAACATAAAAAAGTTTCCCCCCTTCTTGGTCATACCTTTCAACAGTTCTTCTAGGAGCGAGAAGTCCTGAATGAAGCGTATGTAGTATCCATGAAACCCTAGGAAACTCCATACCTCAAAGACATTTTAGGATGCTCCCAGTAAACTAAAGCTCTCACATTCTTTGGGTCCACAGATACTCTAGCCTCTAAGATGACATGACCCACGAAGTGGATCTGATCCATTAAAAAGATTCACTTTGAGAGTTTAGCATAAAGAGGATGCTCTCTCAGTGTACTCAGAATGATCTCAAGATGGGTATCATGGTAGTGTCGAGTATAAGAGTACACCAATATATCATCCACAAAGACCACATCCAAGGATTCCAAATAAGGATGGAACTCTCGGTTCATAAGTGCCATGAAAACCGGTGGTGTGTTCCTGAGACCGAATGGAATGACTGTATACTCATATAGACCATACCTGCCCCTAAAAGCTGTCAGAGGTATATCTGATTGTCTAACACGAAACTGATGATAACCGGACCTCAAGTTGATCTTCGAGAACACCCGAGCTCCTCGAAGCTAATCAAATAGGTTAGCAATCCTTGGAAAGGGATATCGGTTCTTGACCATAAAATAGTTCATCTTCCGATAATCCACACAAAGCCGAATGGTTCCGTCTTCCTTTTTCGCAAACAGGATAGGCGAACCCCAAGGAGAAGTACTGGGTCGGATGAAACCCATTGCCTGTAACTCCTCCAACTGCTTCTTGAGCTACTGAAATTCAGGTGTAGGCATCCAATATGGAGGAATAGACACTGGTGCTGCTCCTGGAATGAGATCAATTGATAAGTCAACCTCATGATCCGGAGACAAACCATAAAATTCCTCTAGAAAGACATCCCTCAAACAATCCACCACTGGGGGAAAGTCTAACTGTTAAGTCCCATGGTCATCCAGATAAAGACTAGAAATCTGGGATATAACTCCTCTTATCCCATGATTCTCGGGTCCATCTCTACCTGCATGGACATCCCACTCACCTTTATGAAGAAAAGATCCTCCCTCGGGTGATATGAAACTCACCATATGGCGATAGAAATCGACGACTTCCTGGAATGGAACCAACCAGTCCATCCCTAGAATGACCTCATAGCCCGACATCTCTAGGACATAGAGGTCCCATAAGAAGGGACACCCCAAAACCTCAAGGGGAACTCTCTGCACTAACGTATGCTAGATGTCCTCATTCCCAACGGTGTGTCAAGAGTCAACAAGTCGACAGACAATAAGATACAAAGCCCAAGGCTCTCCACAACCTCAATAGAGATAATGATATGGGAAGAACCAGTATCGAAAAGATTTTAAGATAAAACTGAGGCTACTAAGATCGTACCTAGAATTGTATACGGGACGAGATCATGCTCATGCTAGGTCTTCTCCATGGTGAATGACTGGCATGCTCCCCGGCCTGGCACCCCTAGCTGACCGCTCTGAGCTAATCCACTCTGTTGTCACTGATGACCTGGTGACTGAACACCACGACCTTAAACTCCACCTCGGCCCGAACGGATGGAAGAACTCCAGTTCTCGGACTGGTGGGAAACTAGTGAAGTATCTCCCGAACGTAGAGTCATAGAAGAACCCCTACCACTAGCTGAAGGTGAGAAGATCTGACAAAAGAACCGAAGATGACCCATCTTGCCGCAAGACTGGCATTACATCAGATCCCTCTGGCACTGAGGCCTAATATGACCACTCCTACCGCACTGGTAGCATACAACCTTGCTGCCAAGAGACGCACCATGAAAACCCCGATCTCCTTGAGAAGACTCTCTACGACGCATCCTACTATCCGTAGGAGGAACATCATCTCTGGATGACAAACCGTCGTGGATCACTGCCCCAAAGTATCTCAGATTTCACTTAGTGATCAACACCTGGTTGATGATAGAAGATATCGTAGTCAACAAGAAGATACTCTCATTTGGAATAGATCTCCTTCCTGAGACCATCTTTGAACTTCCCAGAAAGGAACAACTCATCACCTGCTGGGATCCGCATGAAACGCTGGAGATCAGTGAAGCCAGACAAGTACTCCATAACATAAAGAGTACCCTACTGCAGACTCATAAACTCCCGGGCACGATCATCCCTCAGGTTCTCTGGATAGAAGTATTCATATAATGTACGTCGAAACTCATCCCATGACATACCCTACGGGCACCCTGACTATGATATCACCTCCCACCACCTCTTGGAGGTGTCTCAGAGCATATAAGTAGCCAGCTATACCCTTTTCAATGGTGGTATTTCCATGTTCTCGAAGATAGTCAGGGTGGCCTCGAACCATGACTCTGTATCGTGGGGTCCTCCATCCCCTAAGAAATTAGGAGGATGAGGATGTTAAAAACCATCGTCAACTCATCCATTGAAGGGGCAGGAGGCGGTGCTCCCTGAAAAGTCTGCATCATCCTCAGGAAATCCTCCATGAACTACGCATCGGTGCCCGTGACGGGTATAACTGCTGGTGCCAAGTCTAGAACAGTAGAAGGATCTGGAGAAGGATCAACAGGAGGTCCCTGATCAGCCATATCCGGTGTCTGATCACCATCTGGTAACAAACGCAAAACTGGAGGACATCTTGGAGGCATAGCTATGAAAGATCTAAAGCACACCTTAGATCAGAATTAACAAGGATTGAAATCATAGGAGTACAAAATGCGAATAGGGGAGAAAAACCTTCATTTTTTACCAAACACGACTACACAGCGTGTATATGAACTACACGACATGTCTTCTTTATCCATTAACAAGGGCGTGTACCCCTTCCCGATAGGTCTTGTAACACCCCAAACTACACGGTGTGTTGTCCCCAAACATGGTGTGTACTTGAACTCTAAAACCCTATCTGAGTCTCCTTACATGGCTAACCCAAATAGTCCAACTAACCCCATACTACACAGTGTGTTCCCTAAGGACATAGTGTATACTAGACACGGTCTCGGCATCCCGTGTTGTTAGTTACACTGTTGTCTACATAGCTTCCCTTATACAGCGTGTTCTGAACAAACACAGATTGTATAGGGGAAGATAACACCGACCCGTTTTGTTCGTGACACGGCTGGGTACCTGGGACGAAACTACACAGAATGTTCTTTACCAACATGGTGTGTTCTACTCGAGCTTCCCCGACCCATATTGTTTGTGACACAACCGGGTACACGGCTATAAACTACAAGACATTTTCTTTACCCACACAGTGTGTTCTACTCGAGCTTCACTGGCTTGTGTAGTTAGTGACATGGTCGGGTAGACGACTCTAATCTACATGGTGTTCACCTACCATACACAGTGTGCTCCTGATGTTATTTTCATGACACCTTGTTTCTGCTCACACGGTGAGTGACACGGCCTGAAAACTACAAGGTTTGTATCCAGAATGTACACAGCGTGTATTCTGGGTTTTTTCGGACTGTTCCTCGGAAACTGCACAAAAGCCCAGAAAACAGAGAAAACAAAGCAAGGAGGTGCCAAATTCTGACCCGTGAGGGCCTATACTCTCCAAAAATCAATGTTTGGAATCCAATACATTCATATATAAGGAAAAAAAGGATCATGATTCACCAACTACCGAATCAAGAGGTCCCATAACAACTCAAGAATCAAAATTTGGCGTTCATTTAAGCAATATACAACACAATAAATTTCTCTATCACAAAAGAAGGTATCTATCAAGTATCTATCACAACAACATACATAATCTACACAGAGTCAATCACAACAACATGAAATTGCTAATGCACCCTAGATGGCATGGAAATAATTCATGACATTTGATTTCTAGAATGTTCATATATGATGAATGAGTTGTCATACCCTCATCTCATCAGGTTGCAACAGTAATAGAAATGTAATATCAAAGCAATAACAGCACAATGAATGTGAATCACTCTAGGTTAAATCATACCAACCGTAAAATCTCAAAACTAGAAAACTGCAATAAACGAGGTAGTATGGCTTTTCCCTGTACATGAGTTAGCTACTCCGGGGAACAACTTATTACCAAGAACCGATATCATCATATACCTGGATAAAGTCTCCAAACGGTAAAGAAAGAGAAAAAGACCTCCTCTAAAACCACTTTTTAACATCACGGCCCATATGAAAATAACTGAGGTGCCGATCCAGTTCGCCACAAGGCCTCAATATAATTTCTTCAAATGCCAGAGGCTGCCGAAAATCAGTGAGGGCCTTGGGTGTGATAGTGGGGAAACTATGCCCGCATTGGCAGAGTACACAATGGACGAAAAATAAACATGCCATAGAGGAAACAGTAATAACCAACAATATAAACGGCGGAATACTAAATCAAAAAATTGGAGAACATATGTATATATGAAATGATGCATGATACATATATAGGAAAGCATCCAACCAAGTCACAATACTGAAAACACCACAGTACCCAAACAAGTACAAAAGAAAATAAAATAGCTCCTCGGCGTCACAAGCCAAAGATTTTTCCAATGATCTCCTTCTCCAAGCAATCAAGTACCAGAAGTTGAAGGGCACTTTCCCTTGTCTATAACTGCAACAAAATAATTTGTTTTCACCCAAAAGAATTACCCAAATAGGGTGTGAGACTAAATCCCCTTAGGCATTCACCCGAAGATCTATGCCTAACAGTCACTGAGTATATGGTAGGTAAAAGTACAATAAACAGTAAATAACAACAACAAAGAAGTATGCAGTAAATAGTAAGAAATAAAGAAGGATGATACACAACAGTAATCAATCCACAACCAACAACATTAGTGAAGAAAACAGCTAATAAGCAGGAACCCCTCTAGGAAGTACTCGCAGCCATCAGCTCTAGTCCTATCCATGAAGTACCACAACCCTTTGGGAAGTGCACTCAGCCTAACCTGTCTGGTTTAGTCATGCGATGTTATGAGACTCTCTGGAGAAGCACACCTGGTCAATTACCCTTATAGTTTATGGTAGTCAGGGACTCTCTGAGGAAGATCACGCGGTCTAACCTTTTTAGCCCAAAGTTCTAGAGACTCTCTGAGGAAGCTATCTCAGTAAATTACTCCTATAGCCTCAGGTATACCATAGAATCTCTGAGGAAGCTCACTCCGTCAATTCCTCTTCTGGCCTAGAAAAGTTTTTAAAAAGATTCAAAAAAAGTAAGAATCTCTGAGGAAGCTCACTCGGTCTAGCCTCCTGTAGTCTATAATATCCGAAGGCACTCTGGGATGCTGAATCTTTCTATCCCCTATGGCCTATAATTTCTAAGACTCCCTGAGGAATCTCACTCTGTCTACCCTCCTATAGTCCATAATGTCAAAGACTCTCTGGGAATCTCACTCGATTTATCCCTTATAATCTATATGACCTGGTTCTCTCAACCCCATTCTAGACAGTGCATAATAATTCTATAAGGCCAAAGTAAACCTATAGAGATACTTGGCTAACCAAAGTAAACCTATAGAGCTACTTGGATAAACTGTCTAAAAGGAAAAAAAACATGTAATGAAAAACACTCCATCCTATAGAGCCAAGGCATGGAAACAGTCGTAACGGCCAAAGGATAACAAGTCCCAAAGGTCGTAAATTGAGCAAAGCATGGGAAAAACATCTAAGCACTAAAAAATATCCTCTAACATGATTAATTTACATCTACACAAGAATACTAGCAAGGAAAGAAAACAATAATGGAAAACGGTAAACACGCAATACCCCATTCACGGGAATTGATGAAATTTTTCCATAAAACTCAATGACTTTGAACGGTAAGGAACAAACCACCTAAATCAATACTAGGAGATCAATATACATGAACCACGACGATTGATTCTCCCCTGAACATCGTAGATATGAGAAAACATCCAAAACAACATCCTTCAATAACTTGAGAGAGAGGAAGAAACAAGGAATAAAACTCAAGAAGAAGGAATAACTCACTAATGTTGTTCCAACGCAATTGACAGTAGTCGAATCGGAAAAAAGATAGAGGCTCGGGAAATCGGAGAAGTTTTGCGGCTGTACGACATCTCTCGATCAAACCAGACCAAGAAGAAGACATTTATAGAGATCAGGCGCGACCCCGGTCTATTTAATGAAAAAAAAGTAAGTACACGGCGTGTACTTTTAGAGTACACGTCGTATACTAGGTCTTTCCATACTCCTCCAAAATCGGCCTCCACATCACCCTTACACACCGTGTGTGTAGCCCGGACATGACCATTACACGGCTTCGAATGGGAAAAGAGTACCCGATGTGTACTCAGAAATTACACGACGTGTACTTAAAAAATTTCCATTAACTCCTTTTTTCTCAAAAACTCTAGAAAAATGAATGAAATTCCTGAAACGAATATCCAGGTTCTTACACATAACTTATGGAGGTGTAAAAACTGACCTACATGAACTTTAAAGATCTAGAGGTTATGATATTGAAGAAACTAAAACATATCACTCGTAATAATATATTCATAATTGATATGGAATTTATATAACAAGTAGAAATCAGATAATCAAACAAGACAATCTTGAAATCCAATATTTCATAAAGAAAATTATAATTCAATATGTAAAATTCAAAATTGAAAATGGAAATAATTGTTTAATTGTATATAAAATTTAAAATAATTATCTTAATAAATCCATATATAAGATCTAGACCTTTCAAAATCCCATTTATAAAACTCCTTAATTTAAATCTAATATTATCATATGATATAAGATGTGTTTACAAATTTCATTTTTCAAACAATTCAAAATACCCTTTTGAATACATTTTCAATTTAAAACCCTTTTAACGATATTAAATTTTATTTCATAATGTCCAAATAAATACATTAAAAATATAAATTACAACCTTCCTTTTTATATAGGAACTAGATGCAAAAAATTATTATTTGTTGAGAAAAAATTTATATTATTATTTACGAATATATAAAATTCCATCTCTTTTAGGAATTTCCATCATTATTTCACTATATATAAAAATTTAAATCACCATAAAAATAATTATCAATCCTTATAAAACATCTCACTAAATAAAAATTCAATAAAAATAAATAAGATTTCATCTTATAATAGTCGAAGATTTTTTTTAAACATTAAAAGTTTACAACTACACATGGTCAAGTTTCATGGTATGGAAAACATTGTGAAAATAGATGATAATTAACCTATAAAGAGGAATTAATCAAATAATAACCCTATTACTACCAAAATTTTAAAAAAAAAGATAAAATAATAGATGTTTTGGAGAAATTTTCACTAAAAAAGAAGTCCCCACTATAAGATACCGAAACATGAAAATTCATGGTTAATTGATTCCATGTACATTTAACCCTGAGACCCGATATTGCATCAAAATTTTAATTAAAATATTGATAAATACCAAGAAAAACCAATAAAATATTAATTAAAAGTAAATAAAATCAAATTAGAATTGAAAATATCAAATTTAATATAGAACCAAGCTCGTATGCATCCTATAAATCCCTAGAAACAAAAGAGTTCAATTAGAAAATTATTTCCTAAATACTCAAGAAAATTTAATCCTCGTTTTCTGAGTGTCTTAAAATCATTATAATAAGAATTTATAAATAAAAATATGTATTTGATTGTATTTTTTCAAGAACCGACTAGGTATATGTCATGGACAAGCTTGAGAACTTGGAGTGGGGCAGACTATAATGGTTTATGAGATTATGATCTTTGGATGAGACTACACAGGTATTCAACATAGAGAAATAATAGAAACATTAATTGAAAGAATTTATGATGGAATACATTTGATGAATCATATGTAGGTTTGGGTGATATTTTCCTCGATATTAATATCCTCTTATAATTGATCCTAATTTATAAATGGACATATTTATTAATTTTTATTTTACAAAACTAGTTAATTTTTATATTATTTGAAAAAGAAATTATGGTTTTTTAATAATTATATTTTTATATTACAATTTTTATATTTTATAGTAATTTGTGATGAAATAATACATTACAAAAATTTAGAAATATTTTTTTTATAGTAGATGAAAGATTTTTGTCTCTAATAATTTGTCTAGATATTATTTCAAATAGGTGTAAATTTAGTCAAAAATTTAATTTTTGGGAGACTGAAATTCCATCACAACTAATAATTGTGAATGGTTTGTATTTATAATATTAATAATATATTTATTATTATATTTAATGATTATCACTAGAAATATAATAATTTTGTTTAATTTTTATAGTATTGGGGTTTTTCTGTATTTCCATTTAAAAAAATACAATGAAAATGGGAATTTGTGGTGGACTCATTCCTTTGTAAATGAATCTATTTTTTTGTTCCGTTAAATTAATTTTTCTCAAATTCCTTTTGAATGCAATGTATTTAGAAGTTGAGAGATATAATTACCCGTTTTTTGGTAACATGATTCATGATTTTTTTAATCTTTTATACACTAATATGTGTCAGAAATATAAATTTGGGAATGATATAGTTCAAAATAAAAGTAATTGGCATGGATAGAAATAAGGATTGGATTATATGTAAATATTTTATGATGTAAAATAGTTAAATATGATATTAAAAAGATTTATATAGAAATGGGGAAACAAAAATAAAACACATTAAAATTGTTATCACTAGATTCATTATAAAGTAATCACATAAAAAGACCTTGATCATCAAGATAGATATTTTTATAGTAAATGTGGGTACTCATAGGTTTTGTTGCATAACGAATGGAGGATGTGGGTTTCCCCAAGAGTTCGGAATCCATATTCCATTATGATATTTGTGTAATACTTATCATTGTAGTTTTGTTTTACATGTAATTTCAATAATAAATTTTATTTATTTTGATATGTTTGAGTTTTATTATTATTAAATAATATTACAGTTATAATTTATTCTAGAGTTAGAATTATAATTATTTTACTCATTATTTAAACACGAAATCCTTGGATATGTGGATTTTATTAAAAATAAATTATGGATGTTGGGAATTTGTAGCACTGAATGGTAAATTTTCTTTTATACTTTATTAAAAAGGATAAATTTGTGTTAATTGAGTTAATTTATATAACTAAAAAGGCTATCAGAATTTATGTAAGTAGATAAACTCATAAAAAAAATTGGTTCAATCCTTGTTTTTAAACCAGTTCCATGGACACCGATGTAGTGGGGTAGACCTAAAACATAGATGGTTTAAATGATAATTCCCATAAGTATGTTATATTTCAAGGATAAGAGCATGAATAATTATAAGGGAGGTCACACCCCACACCATATGAAATTTTTGTTGAGGATAATAAAACTATAAAATATAGTACTGGTAAAATGAACATCGGTCAATGGGAATTAGCCATCTATTAGATGATGCTTCTTTTTGATCTCTTTCATCCACAAATCATCCCAATTATCTTCATCATCATACCCCACCATCTCTTTAGTTAAAAAATCATCATACCAATGTGGCTATCATTAATACCTTCAATTTCATACCGAATATTCATTAATTTATGGTAATATCCTATTTATAGTAAATTTAGAACATGGGGAATTGTCATGGCATTGTTACTACCCATGCATAAGATTAAATGGGTGAGTTATAATAATCATATAATTTACTAGTGATAAGTATGAAGCTAATATTCACTATGATTTCTACCTATGATATTCTATAACATGTGATTCCTACAAGAAAATTGATTTTCATGATCTAATGGAATGTTAACTTTCAAAAATTCCATGTTGTAGGAGAATGCCTAATCAGGGTTCTATAAATGATATCTTATGATAGAACATACCATAGAGAATATTACATAACATGTAGTTCGCCAATATCATCTAAATTTGTCCCAATTCCCTAAATATATTAAAAAATGCATATGGGTTTCCATTGAAAACTCATATTTTAGTGTATCCTTATCCCTAGAAAACACTATGTGGAGCTCAAGAAGAAACACAATCTCCCTCAATTACTTCTGACCCTGACATCACATATGTTTGACAAATTACCGAACAGTAAACCCCCAATGTAGTTGATGAAAACCATCTTTCATAAGGGTCATTATTAAACTCCCTATTGAATTTGTTAAAAATAATTAGTTAATGTGGACTACATGTAATATGGGAGAATATTTTTATATGATTTTTAACCAAAATAAGAATGTAATTAGTCTTAGGATAATTTGAAGACATCTATTTGAGGATTATCATAAAGGAATGAATCCATGAGATGTATTTTCATGTAAAATTGGGGATGACTTATTCTTGATGATTCTATCCAAAACCCATGTACATGTAGACAATGACCATCATCCGTTTATATCAATCTCTCTCACAATTCACCCCCTTATAAAATGGTTGATCCATCCGTCCACTATACTACCTACATGCACTATCTCTCTCTTCCCCTATATATCACAACTCTTTTATTCATCCAAGGGTTTCCTAACCATTCCATTCCATTCAGAATATTATATTTCCCTATATAAATAAACACAATAAAACGCTTCCCCAAAAATTCTACAATCTATGAACAAACCACTAGCTACCTCAATCCACTCATCATAGGACATGGATTTGGAGAAATAGTATCACAAGGAGTAAAAGAAGATGATCTAAATCTATGAATGGGATAATTTTTCTTCATTTGTTTTTCATTTTTCGTATTAGGGTTGGATTGTCTTGTTTATGGGGGATGATGGTTTTTAATTTTTTTCTTATATTGTGGGCATTGTGTAAAAAATAATTTTTTATTATTAATTATTAGTATAATAATATTCTTATATATTTGGAAAATGGTGAGTTGATCTAAAGGTGAGTTTGAGGTAATGATAATTCATTCCTCACCTATAAACTTGATGGTCACTTCATATTGATGTATGAGAGTCTTATTTCTTATATGGAAACGAATTTATTAAATAAAAACAATATTAAGGATGAAGAAGAACTTGATAAGGAGTCTTGATGTTATGAGTAATCCCCTTACTACAATTAGTGTTTTGTTTTCGAATACGTTAGTCCTAAAATACACTTATATTGGCGAATACCCTTGTAATAACTTATATAATAAACTACCAATCTAAAAACAAACACACAAAACAAATTTTGGATCATATAACCAAATTTATTTATAAAAATACTACCTACAACATAAAAATCATATAATCATTTAAAATATTAAAATAGATATCATTTAAATTATATCATGATCACACACACAACACCCAATCAAATTTTAGTTATCTATTGTTTATATATATGTGTATTAGGGAATCAATCCACCTATAGTAATTGATATATCTCAATACTAATTTATTATTAATGATAATTGTTTTTTGAAATCTAAAATTGTATGTATATTTAGGGATTAGTTTTATTTCATTCACTTAATTTCATACACTAATTTAGATAAAATATTATAAAAACCATAAAAATAAAAAAGAAGAAGATGAAAATTTTAATTAATTCCATTTTCGAGTATATTTGGAATATATCTTATTCACTAAATGAATTCTGAATTTAAGGTGAATTATGAGTGGATTTATGTGTTAAAATTATGAAATTTTATTATTATGAAATTTTAATGTTTACTATATTTTATATGGATGAATGTTAGAAAATTTTAAGACATGGAAATTGATGAAAACTAAACTATTACATGGGTAGAAATTAACGAAAAAACACTATGAAATATCTTGGAATATTTGGAATCAACTCTCACCAAAATTGATGGATATTTAAATATCACATTTAAGGGGGGAATAACTCATGAATTATGATTTGAAAATGTGATATGAAATAAAAAGATCAGGAACCATTATGTGGAAATAATTTCAACATTAAATTGTTCATAAGGAAATATTCATTCATATTCATCATGAAGTTCTTATAAATAGTATATTATTTCCTTCTCATTGGATTAGAAGATATTTAAATAAGTATAAAACTTTACCTGCATTTATTGAAAATAGATCCAATGATGTCATTATTTCTATCGATAGATGCTCATTTGATATGTTTGAGTCTAACAATTGAGTACTTTTATGTGTCATCTGCCAATAGTGAAAAATAATGGAATAAGGATGTGAATATTCATATATTATAAAGGAAAATATATTAATGTCAATGAAAGATGATAGAGATACTAAATATACTATGAAATATAAACACACTAAATACCTTTCCATATTTTCATGCCAATATTGTACAAAGGAATATGACATTATGGTCATAAAATTGATGATATGCCTACGAGAGGCCATTCTGGAAATACCAATTTCAAGGACATAAATTATTTATTGAAAAGGATGACTTAGAGATCAGATGAAAAGGCCACAAGAGGGTGGAATATTGTGAACCTCAATATTATTTCTAAAAATTACTGATAAACTATGATTTTCTATCATCAAAATAGCTATATTTCAACATGTTAAAATTTTAAAGGGAGATAAAATAAGAGTGTTACACCTATAATGATTCTTTTAACAACATAATTTGAGTACATATTATATATATTTTAGTACCAATTTCACAAATATCTATTTAATAAAAATGCAAGAAAATAATGGGAACAAAATCATGGATGGGTGAAACACTCTCAATCTCTAATGATATATTGTATAGGGAGTATATTAGAAAATAATTTAGGTACCAAGAAAAATTCACTCAATCTAGGGATTCATGTAACTCTACATAATATCATGGAAATAATGATTTTTTAATAAATGTTATACAACATAAAGGTAAAAACCCGTAACCTCCTTGATGAATTATGAGGGGATTAATAATGCTAAAAATAATTACATTTAGAGATAAAATGGGAATGGAAAATGGAAATCATGATAAAAATTATATATTTCTAGATTATATAGTCTCTATTTAAGAGACCAAGTTAATATACCTCTATGGAAGTAAGATAAATTTTTAAGGATGAAAATTTTTGTGTTTGGGGGAAATATTATCAAACTGTTCATGTGATCAATGAGAAATAAGGATAACCTTCAACTGATAAGGACAATGGAATTAAAATTACTATAGAAAATTTAGAGAAGATATAATTAAAAAATTCAAGAAGTGATATTAATTCTGATGTATTTATCCAAACAATTATGTGAAAAACCAAACACACTCAAATAAATTACTTATGAATTGATGAAATAGTTTAAAATTTCCTAAAAAATACACAATCATGAATCTATGTAATTAATGATCATGTAGTATAGTTTTCTCGAAACAATATTTTGTATATTCAAGATGTCAAGCCAATCCAAACTGATATCTACCACCTAGAATGTATTTTTATGTTCTTGAAGTATATTTTCATGATAAAAATAAATTTATTATAATGAAATACATTGTAAATTACATTATTCCTTGTCGTTTTAGTGATAATATGTCTAAAATTCATATAATTGAATATTGGTCTGATATTGGATAATATACAATAATGGTGTGTAGATTGGTCAGTTCAGTATAAGTGGTTCTAAATATAGTTTAGTCACACATAGAAAGAGTTGTATATTTTTATTATACTACATATATATGGTTACATTGATGAATTTCATAGGAGATAAGTTGTTATCATAATTTAAATGATGAACCCTTATGAGAGTTGGAGGTATGTTCTAAATGTTGGATGAATATTTTTATATATAAAATAGATGTGGGACCATATTTACAATTGTATTGTGATTACTTGATGTTTATTTCTTTTAATTTAAATAATTTAATAGTGGTTATAAATCATATATATTATATATAATTAGTAATATATATAGTAGATTCCTGACATATATATAAAAAATAATTTTCAGACTATATAATTTTTTTTCATTTTTGTTTAGTATTATTTACATACATTTATGATACATTATGTGTGTCTTTTAGGATTTACAATATATTTTTGTAGTTTAAAATTGTATCATGATACATAGTTTTTTGAAATCTATTTCTCAGCAGAATATAAATGTCTATATCCATGACGTACCTTTACTAATGTTTTTGATGAATAAGGAATATTGTTCCACTGAAATATCATCCATCAGACTCATGATGTGACATTTATCTTCCCCATTAACAGGTTTTGTAGCGGTAGTTAAAGACACAAGGTCTCTGAAAACATACACAGGTATCTTTGATCACTCATACCTTGTAATTTATTCATTTTTCAAATGTATGTTAATTTTTTTGGAAGGTGTGGAATTAAAAGATGGAAATATTTAGGTTAATAAGTTAAATAGAACATACAATAATTTCTAGAGGACACAGATAATATATCTTATCATCCAAAATGACCAAGAATTTTCACTGATTGGAATCATACCAAGATAATGGAAAAAGAAAAATGGATATTACTATATGATACAGAACATAGACTTGTTATGATGTTTATGAAAAGTAATTATGCTATCAACACCTAGAAAAGTAATAACAAAGTTGAACTGATGAAGCACTATGGAGACATATATGAAAATCATACTACATTCAATAACGGTTTCCTGATGTAAATTTTATTTTGAAGTATATTTTAGGAAGGAATGCCAACAATAGAATATATTAATGATTTAAATTAGACTTAGATCCATCATGAGTCATTGAATATAAATTGCATAGAGGATATATTCAACGCTATATAGAAATTTTATTCCAGTGTTATTATATTATATGAGGAGTATGTTTAGCACAGATCCATGTAAATGAGTAAAATATATCCTTCCATGCATGGGGTGGAAGTTGAATGTTGATGGATCCTATGTATCTGGGTCCATGAGGGGGGGGGGGGGTCGTGCATGGTAGCTTTGGTTTGGTGTTCATTGGATTTATTTATTTCTATGGTCTATGAAATTTATTATAATTAATGGTTAGATCCATGAAGATATATATACATCTATTTGCAAGATTTATAATATCAATATTTTTATGGGTTGAATCAGATTCAAGTTTGTCAATTGGATTCCTCCTGTGACAGGTCATTTATAAATGGGATCTTAGTTATTTAGTTCAAATATAAATAATTTTCATCATTCTAGGTATTAATACTAACCAAAAAAGGAGGTAAGTGAATTATTCTATGGTTTTCTTGTCCGAAAAGGTGAATCCATGTGGATATATTACAGTTTATCATTGTAATATATATTTACAAAATTAATACAAAATTATCAATTGGGCGATTCACTTGGGCTCCACTATTTACATCTCTTTTAAATGTGGTATTCTTTATTTTCTCTTATCATAATAATAAAAACTATTTTTTGAGTAATGATCTGATATGGCAGAATAGTCAAGAAAATAATAGTAATACATTGAATTAAGAAGCTAGATATGGTCACCCAATATGAAAATAAGTTAAAAGATATTCAAAAATAAGTTTTCGGATGACTGTAGAGGTAAATATACTTGACATATCCCACTATATTAGCACTACAGAAAAAATAGTCATCTTAAAAAGTACTATAATGGTCATATGATGAACTCTAGAATACTATATTATAGAAAATCAAGTTCTTTAAATTATGTGAAATACAATGGTGTCTTGATATTTAGTTTCCATGTTATGATGGAATCATGGACCGTGGATTCAAATAAATCAATTAATTCCATGGTAGAGAAAGGTTGTTAGTGGAGTATATAATTAGAAAAATTTTAACGATTCAATTATTAGATGATATGGATCATGAAATTTTCATAATTGCTGGTGTTATTATAAAAATATTGAATAGAATATTTAAAATATAAATATTTTTTAAAAAACATTAGATGATAAATAAATCATGATTTTATTGGATAGATGGATGAAAACATTAATGGAAAATACATTAGAGACACAACATGTAATGTTACTCAAGGATCCATATCAGTTGTAATTGGATATAATGATAGAACATTGAATTTTACTATAACGATAGACGGTTTGTTGAAGTCATAAAATAGCCTTTTAAAAGTATAGAATTGGGGAACTATTAACTTAGACATATTAGTGATATGAATAAAAAAAATATGATAGATAATGGTCTATAAAATCATGATTACATTTACATTGGAATCTGTTAAATTTTTATTGTTGAGAAGTTGAGGAATCTTTAATTTAATTTGAATGGAATGGAAAAATCAATTTTAGAAAATATAACTTTTACATTCATATGTCTAGGGACTAGCCTCGTTAAAATATCATAGATAATCACTTTATTATGACACATTTACTAATAAAAAACATGGAAGGTGTAAATATACTTATTTACAAAAAATAAGATGTGTTTGGTGTATTCATTCCATGGTAATCCATAGTGGAATGGGATTTTTTAGGGAATAATTTTTTCTGTTTGATAATGAAGGTTAGTATATTTAATTGGACATCAAAAATTAACACTAAAATATATAAATCATAATATATAATTATATACCATGAAGACTTAATCAAAATTGTGTGGATGAGGGGATAAATAAAAATTTGACTGAAAAGTCTCATACATTGAGGTTTTACTATTTTATGTGTATGAAATTTGGGCTGAATAAATTAATTACAATATAAACATAGTGATTATATGTCCATCATCACTAGTTGGGAAGGATATTCTTAAGTATTTGTGTTCTAATAAACTAGTGGAAACTTTTTACTTGAATGTTATTAAAAGTATAGAATATGTTGTCATAGATTTTCATTTGGGGAAATCATTGGCATAAATCCTAGTTATATTTTATTATGGAATTAGTATATGAAAAAATTATATTCCTAATATGGGATTATAATTATAATAATATAGTAAGATATTAAAAATTTCTTATCAATGAGCAGGTATTATACAAAGTATAGAACTTCTATGTGGTGGGAATTCATAATTGAGAAAAAACATCCATGACTAAGTTGACATGGATTATTTATCTAGAGGTATACATCAACTATAAGGCTCATGTTTTGGTATGGGTTATTTCAAAAGTTGTCCAATAAAAGCTTTAGAGGCTTAAGGTAGAGTAATGAAAATTTTCTTTATAAGATTTAAACCATCGGAATATGTAGTGATAGAATGATTAGAATAGTAGGTTGATTTATTGAGGCTTTTTTAGAGTTATAAAATCAATAAATTTGTTAGGTTATGATTCACACTACTAACTTTTAATATATTGGGGACAACCTAAGAGTCTAAAATATGTGGAAACACTTAGTGACTCTAAATACTTAGAGTCAGTGATAGAGAATGAAACTGTTTCCATGGAGTTCAATAGAATATAAAAGGTTATTGATCACCCATAAGGGAGATGATTGTCTGGGAATGAGTATATATTTTAGTTAAATGATTAAATGGATTGAATTAATCGATTTAATTATTGGTTGTTTGTGAATGGATTCCAACAAAATAGAGTGGCTGATTTCTCAAAAATATTTTCACTCATAGTTAAATAGACTACAAACCAGATAGTCTTAAGTATATATATATATAAATATAATTATTATGATGTAAAATGAATCACATATCATTGAGGATGTGGTAGTCCACACATCCGGGAACAACTTTATTACTTTTCTAGTGTGTGAAAGGGTAATAAAAAATGATATATTATATTTCTAGGAAGTTAATTATTTCATTAATCTAATAAAAATTTTATTTATGTCACATATGTGTTATAAAACATATCCTTAATGAATTCCATGTAATGTGTGAACCTATCACACCAGTTTGAGGATGTGGTCATCCACAGAACACCAAAAGATGATATCATATTTACAAAATATGTAATGAATAATGGTTGGTGCAGAAAATATTTACAGTAGTATTAATATAACATAAATATATTATATATATATAATAAAATGTATTCTTTTACATAATAATTACCAATCATGAATTTTGTTAAAGGAATATTAAGTGGCATTGTTTCATGAGGTGACAATTTTCCAAACACGAACGATTACTATGTTACCCATTTGACGATGTATGCATAGGTCTAAGTCACACACTTAACATAAAAAAATATATGTATTTTCAGGATACTTGTTTTATTATAGAATAATTTATTAATAATAATTTAATGGGTGGAGAATGAAATAAAACATAAATTCACATTGAAAGATGAATACTCATTTCCGGGTTACACCTTTTTGTTTGGACCAAAGGACTTCTTGATTGGATTTCTACCAAAAATGTGTACTCCTGGGTGAAGAGAGGTATGTTGGGGGAATGTTACTTCCATGTTTAGATTATCCAAATGGTTTTTGGATGCGTGAATAATTGGGAAGTGTGATTGCCTTTTTTTAGTGGAGGGGGAGTGAAAATCATTTAAATTTATAAAAAGGGAATTAAACCCACGTTTTCCCGAGAAAATTTGTTCTATTTTTAGAACACATTATATAAAATTAATTATAGGGCCTATATATGAACATATAAATGATTTTCATCATGTTAATATGTTATTTTGGATCTTAATGTTTTTTTATTACCATATTAAGCTTATTTTTCACTTAATCTCTATAATTAATTTTAATTAAATTCTTTAGTATTTATTTTCTAAAAAACAACAATAACTTTATTAAAAAATATAAATTATTTTGATTCCAAATATGGAATAAAATATTCCAAATTATATTAATATAATTGGATGTAATTGATTTAAATTTAATCCCATATTGGGATAGTAATGTTGGGTTTTGAAGTAAAAATGTTGTAATGTTTTCTATGTTTTTATTTCTAAATTAAGTTTGATTCTATATCCAATGAACTAAATTTATTGAAATGAGATAAATTATATATATACATACATTAAAACAAAATAAATTCATATTTTAAATATATTGAAATGTTAAATGAAAATTCATTTTTGAACTAAAATTCAGTATTATTCACTACTCTTCAAAATGTAAAATCTCTTAGAAAAACAAAAAAAATTAACCCAAAGTATTTTCTCATTTTTTGAATTAAACAATGATGTTAATTTTTTCATATAGAAGTTATGAAAGAGTAAAATATAAGTTTTATAATAATACTTCCACTAAATAGAGACAAATCAACTATAATGAACAATAATATTAACCATATATTATTATTCTGTTTAACACAGTCTTGAATGGAAAACATATTTCAATGAAACACATTGGTGTGTGTCAGGTATACTATTAAAAACATCCTCAATTTTAAGGTAAAATTACAATTTAATTCATAAATTGTCTTAAATATGAGAAATAATTATTCTATCATTACATGTGATGTTACATATTTCTCCCCATCGAAAATTTCATCCTCTCAATTTTATTGACAAATAAAATATATGGGGATATTTTAACCCCATATAATTTTTATATTTCCATGATTCATCTTTAACCATCATTTTCCATAAAACCATAACATGATGAATCACATAATTCAATAACACTTGATCTATAATTTCTCAAAGCTGAAATGATTATCCATCATAAGAATGATTATCTTTTAGATGAACTAATTCAAGGAAAAATACATGAGAAGAATCATGTAAATAATTCCACAAAACTGAAATATTAAATGCATTGTGTATCTGGGATAACCTCAGAGATAAAGCCACTTGGTAGGTATGTGAACCCAATTTCTGTTAGATTTAATACAGTTTAATGAACCATGAACTCAATATCCCATTCTTACAAAACTACGTTAAAACGTTATATAGGGGAATGTTAATAAAGACATGATCAGCCACATTAGTAGAAATGTCTTTACAAAACTATATTCAAAACAATTTCGCCTTCTCTATGTTATCCTCACGCATCATTGATTCAGAAAAACATTATCTCTTGTTTTTTTACCATCTCTGGTCCCATCAACATCCTTTCTCCAACATAATACCAAAAAACCATTATTCAAATATAATTATATGAAATCATCCATTTTTATACTAGAATAAATATTATTATTATAATAAAACTCAACCAAATAAATATGTCAATCCCAACATCCCTGATAATCCATTCGGAATAACATAAGTACATCTATAACAATATAAATCATCTCCTGAGAAAATCCATGAGATTGAGTAATAAAAGTTGTATAGAAATTAAAATAAGTACCCAAAATCGTCTTAAGTCTTTAGAAAAATCAGATGTGAACCTCAGATCATGGTTTAATATAATTAAGTAAGGCACTCTATATAACCTGACAATCTCTTCATGAAAAAATCAATAAAGATGATCTAAATAAAATTTATCTCAAATGAGAATTAAATGTGAATAATTAGTAAATAGATCAGTAATAACCAAAATCACATTTTTACCTTGAGACATATTTGGAAATCCTCCCACAATATCCATTGATATATTCTCCCATTTCTACTTCAGCACATGGAAATGTCAATGAAACCCCTTCAGTAACAGTAATTTTTCTTTAGCCTACTCAAAATTCAATCACATGTCATTAAATTTAACATTTCCTCTTTTCATTCCATCCCACAAGTATTACTCGTGAATGTCTATGTACATAATAGTGTTACCTGGATGAATGGGAAATGGGGGACTATGACTTTCAGAAAAAAAAATATTTCTATAACTGTGAATAATAAGGAACACATAGAAATCTCCCAATTTTTAAAACCTATTCAACTTAAATATTAAAAACAATAAACTTACCATTATTAAAATGTTCTATCTTTTATTTCAGATAATGATCCAAATTCTGAGCCTGATTAATTAGTTATAAAAAATTAACCTATTCTAAAACATGAAACAAAAAAGAGGGAGTTCCTACATGCAATAATTTGATGAAAAAATTAATCAAATCATCAACTAAAGGGTCATGTTTCAAAAATAAAAATTTATATGTAACATTACATTCTCGAATCAAAGCATAAACCACATTGTTTTCATTTCCCAAATGATAATGAATCCTGAAATCATAATCTTCTATTAGATTCAAACATATCATTTATCTCATGCTTAATTACTCTTGAGTGATTATATACTTCAAAATTTTGTGATCAATATATATTTCAAACATTACTCTAGAAAAATTTTGACGTAAAATTTATAAAGAAACATAAATTGATCTGATTTAAATTCATGTGTATAAAAACTCAACTAATATGGTTTTGTCTAATGCAAAGAATATGTACTTACCGGAACATTCAGAAATAGGAAACAACCAATCACATTCAATAAAGAATCATTGTTGATGATAAATTCTCCATTTTTAGAAGGAAATGACAAAACATGATCATCCAACATTATTTATATCAAATTTTAAAAAAATTGACATTATTTTGATTAGATGAACTTAACTTCTTTCCAGGTATAAACCGTTAGCTGGATAGAATACCATTAAATGATTTTAAAAATTGGGCATTAGTACCCCTCTAACCAAGGAAAACTAAAAATATCAATGATATTTATGGTCTTGGACATTCATTAACAAATTTTATTTTAGAAGGATGAACAATTATGTCTTTTACAGAAATAATGTGACCATGGAATGAATATTTTTACAATCAAAATTCATAAATTCCAAATTTCCCCTACAATATATTTTCTTTTAATTTTTTAAAATAGTCCATAATTTTCATTCATGATTTTGATGTAACATCCCAGTAAAATGATGAATAAGTGATTTTCATATTTATTATTATTTTTTAATTAAATATTAATTTTACTATAAAAGGGTTCCTATGTCCTATAGCATACCTGATACGCAACAACGAGTTTCATTGAAATCTTATGTTGTGCACTATTAGTATAATATTTTTATCTAAAATGGTAGTTAACTCCTAGACGTTGTATTAGTGGGAATGAACAAAAATAACTACAATATTATTATACATGTTTGTTAAATGTATTCAGATTTATCCAACAAAAGTTAGAGGCTTAAAATGTGAATGAATATAATTTTAAGCATAATTTACATTAAAATGTCGGTTTTCTGACTTTATTGGTGAGCCCTATTTGAATATAGTTTTGGTCATTTTAATACATTATATTGGACCATATAAAATCCTTCATTATAATGGGGACATCCAAATTTACTCTTTGTAAATTGATTTGATTTTTCCCGATAAAGTTCGTTTTTTAATGAATAGTGAAAAATATTGTATTTTAATTCAAAACTCTATTTTAATATAATTTAATTATATGGATATATTATCATTTTAATTGGTTTTAATGTTTAATTAGAATATATATTTACCATTTCATACAATTTTGGTCATTTAAATTAATTTCACATTAAAATTGGACATAAACAAGTGTCAATCTTTTGATAGTTATTGTTTCTTAAAAACACGCCATTTCTTTTAACAATGGGAATTAATTTTAAATTAACTAATTCCAATTTTATGTTTTTAATTTATCAAAATATACATCATTTTTGAATTCGGAAAATTGAATATTTCTTCTGTTGATTTTTTGGAATTTTTCTGAAAAACTTCAATTTTTGATGAATAGTGAAACCACTTAGAAGTGGTTAAAAAAATCACTTTTTCATTTAAATAACATTTTAAAACATCTGTGAATTGAATTTTAAAATTCCGACATACATGGTTGTTATTAATAAGTAATATGTGGTTCAATAAGATGAAAATAATTTTTGGTGAATAGTAACTTTTGACTTTTTCCCCCGCGATTAAAGTTAAATTGAGTAATTCAAGGTAAAATGAATATTATAATAATTCAAAATTATCATAAAACTTGTCCTAACAATATTGGATGAGTAAGGGACGCCCATGGGAATCATTGGGACGATTTAGAGACCCCGTGGAGCAACTTATGAATTATAATTACACTTTAGTTTAATTAATTTAAAGTAAAGGCAAAAATGACATAAAAATACATTTAGTTAATTAGTTTATATATGGTGTTTTATAAATCATATCTGTCACTATATATATTATTTGGAAATATAAAATGATTTCATAAATGATAGTAGTTTTTTAATAATTTTTAGACGTTGAATAAATTAAATTATTTATGACACAATTAGGATGCATTATTCATCTCATTAATAAATTATTTAATTAAATAAGATTATAATGATTAAAATATTATCCAAAACCTATCCAATTCCTATTGGATGATTTTATTTCTACGATGAGTCATCTTATCTTTGACTCTAATAATTTTTGGACCTTTAGAATCTGAATATCATTATGAAATAAAATAATATTTTCACACTTTCCTAAAGATCCCCTCCTCTCCTTTATAAAATCAGACCACTTCTAACCAATTCCTCACACCTCTCAATCATTAGGGCATGTCCAAACTCTTCCCAATTAAGATCACTAAATCCATCTCCTCCACTTAGAAGCCTTACCTTATCCATAAAGCGCATCCAGAATTCCTTTTGGTTCAAAGCAAGGAAGTTACCAAAATTAAAGGTAACATCTTATCTCGACTTCTTTTCTTTTATTTTACATCTCCAACCCCTAAACACTTCTTATTCCTTTCATTTATAACAACACCTTTATCCTCAATATACAAGGTTGTTGTTATGAGATGTTTTTGAACTACACTTACACACACCTCCATCTAATGGGTGAAAAACATATTGTTTCTGTGGATAGAAAACTAACGCCTCACGAAACAATGATTGTTCGATTATATCCTAACGCCTCTCATGGTGGCCATTAAGATGGAACTGAATTTTTATACGATATATATTATGTTTATGTTTTTTTGTCCTTCTGTATTTTCCATTTATATCAAATCCTTATGGTTTCTGTTATGGGTAAAATGTGATAATTTCATTTGAGAAAATGCGGACTACCGCCCCCTCAAATTGATATGACTCATTAGTGCCATATGTGGGACATATAAAGGGTGAATTTGATGATATTATATATGATATTATACTAGAATTATAATATAACTATGTATCATTATGTATTAATTTAATTAATTTAATAAATAGAAATGAAAGTAGCGTTTATGCATACGTACGGCTTACCGTCTCCCTGAACGGTGCATTTCATTTCTTACCTCCAAATGTTATGTACTATTATAAATACATGTATATACTGTATGATATATATGATATCTAAATCATGAATAACATTCTGGATATAATGGAATATTGACCACATGAACAACTTGTAAATATAATGTGTTCATTTTGGACTCAAGTACCAAATATTGACAAAATGACCATTATTAACTTGAATGATTACATAATGTTTATAACATGGTAATAAGCGATATAAAAGGAATAATAAACTTGATAAAGGTTCTTAAGAAAGTATAAATTAACATTTGTTTATTATTAAGGGGATTAGGGAACGATCGAGTCAAGTCAGTCACGAGGTAAGGGACATCGTCTCAATCTCCCTTCATTGAGGCATATTTAAATAATATATATAACTTCTTCTTTTTCACGATGTATAGTAAAAACCTTATAATTTTAATTTCGTTCAAAGGGAATATTTTTCTATAAATCATTTTACTAAACAACAAACTGAATGTTTTTTACGTTTTCGGCGACAACGAACTCTCTGCTGCCGTAATCGTTATTTTGCTTCCTCTATAAGACGTAATGTTTTCTAAAATGAAAATAAAATCCCTTATTATGTTTTTTTGTGTTTTGGTATTGTAAATGTTTTTTGAAATGGATTTTTTATTTCAAAATCATGAAATTATTTCTTGTGATTGAATGTTATTAGTGAAATTTTTATATTTGCAATATTTTTTATGTTATGATTTTAAAATGGTACATGGACATTTGATGGTTCATTAAATGATAAACCAAATTATTGGTGGTGTCGTGATAAACAAGGATGGGTGGTTACATTATATCCTCCAATGAATTGGGTGTGGATATCGACCATATGGCTATTCCATTTAGTGATATGTGTGGATGTTGACCATATGGTTATTCCATTTAGGTATGTTTATGTCCCAAGTTAAATTTATATGTTTTGTGTTATTTATATGGATTTTATGGTAATATTTTTGTTACAAAATGGTATGTAGTGATATTTGTTCTGTTAATAGTATTTACTACTTCATAATGGAGGAAAGTATTACTTATGTTAATGTATTCATGGTTTACTTATTGTTCTTAAAAAATAACAGTTTTCCTTCTATGTGTATCCCATACTGAGCTTTTTTATGCTCATCCCACGTTTTTTAAATGTTTTTCATAGGAAATAATGTGAAATAGGGTCAAGGATGGGATCATGGAAAAGTAATGTTGCCTTAAACATGGAACTAGACATGAATATTTTTTTCAAGACTTTTTTTTATTATGAAAAAATGGAAACTGATTAGAAGTGTATACTTTGTAATCTTTTGATATGTAATTGTTTTGACATAATTCTCTAAAACTCTAAACCTGAAAATATCCCCAATGTGAATTATTCTGAGAATTTATTATTATATAATGTTTTAAGGCTGGGTCCTTATAGTTTGTATTAGAGTTCAGTTTAGAAAAACATTGGAGATAGGGTATTGTTAAATTAATGTCCCAAACATAATTTATGGTAATATTGAAATGATATAGCATTTACATATTACCATGTTGCTTCGCCTAATATACTTCTGTGTTCATAATGTTTTTCTACAGAGGAACCATGTTAGTTATTTTGGGATGACATGAGGAGGAAGACAACCTTTCAAATCAGCAACCTGAGATGGTCGGAATCGGAACAGAACAGTTTGTTGCAGTAATGATACAGTTGAATCACGATATAAATGGTGGTGGTATCCATGCACAAGATTAGCCAGATCAACCACATAGGAACATGTCAGTAGTGGAGCATTTCATGAGGCAACATCCCCCACCATTAAGAGGATCATCTCACCCGTTGTTAGTCGAAGGGTGGATTAAAGCACTGGAAATTTTTTTCGATGTCATGGGTTGTTCAAAACATCCAAAGGTTAGTCTCGCGGTTTTCCATTTGAAGGATAAGATTATCAGTGGTGGTTGATAGTGAAAAATATCAGGGATAGTGACGAGATTGATGCTCTCGATTAGGATGAATTCAAAGGTATGTTTCTTGAAAAATATTTTCCTAAGGTGGTGCTTCTTAGAATGGAAAATAATTCTTGGAATTGAGGTAGGAGGATGAATCAGTGGTAGCTTATGAAACAAAATTCACTCGATATTCAAGGTATGCTCCAAATTTTATCCGAGATCTTGATAGTGAGATAAATAAATTTTACTCAGAACTAAAGCCCTGATACCGAAGTGAATTAGCCTCAAGGGAGTTTAAAAGTTATGTAAAATTTGTTTGATGTGTGGAGAATGTGGAAATGGGGTTTTCTGATGATCAGGCGATCATTGAAAAATAGTAGAATAAGAGTTCTGTTTGGAAGGAAAATGGAGATATTTCGTCAAAGAATCCTTGAGGTAAGAATATTAAATATCCAAATTGTGGGATGTGTGGTATAAAGCATGATAGAGAATGTTTATCAATGTATGGAATGTGCTTCCAGTTTGGTAAGTCTGGTAATATTTCTCGTAACTGTAAAGAAAATTATCATACAGGCAATGAAAAACCATCAGTAAGATGTTTTAAGTGTAATGAAATGGGTTATTATGCAAATGAGTGTCTATAAAAGAACTCAACTGAGGGAAACCAACCATTCTACAAGAAGAAATGTGTGGTGAAATCCATTGCAACTACATCAGCAGATATTGGTCCATCAAATGAAGTAGTATCAGGTACACTGTTTGTTTTTTTAGATTATGCCAATGTGTTGTTTGATTCGGGGTCTATACACTCTTTACTCTCAGATAAGTTTTCTAATAAATTGGTAATTCCATCTCAAGATATGAATATGGAACATTTGGTAAAAACACCTGGAGGAAATGTTGAGACAAAAAGATAACATAAGAACTTTCTTATCCTTCTTTTCGGGAAGAATTCATTTAAAAGCCTTATTTTTTTGCCTCTAGTAGAGTTTGATGTTATTTTGGGCATGGATTGGTTGTTTGTTTATAATTCTAATATTGACAGCAGAGCTATAGAGTTTTATTTTCATAATGATTTTATGTTTGTATTCAAGAATGAACCCTTACTTTTGATAACATATCAGGAAGCTGAAAATATAGTAAAAGATGGAAATTAATGTTACCTTTCACATATTGTTTAAAATAAATGAACTGTTCAGATTTATGATCTGCCAGTTGTAAATGAGTACCTTGATGTTTTTACGGATGAATTCTCTTGTATAATACATGATCGGAAAGTTGAATTAACTATTTACTTAGTTTCTAATGCTAATCCAATTATAAAACCCCCTTATCGAATAACTCAAATTGAACTTTTAGTGTTAAAGAAGCAATTGTAGGAGTTCTTAGATAAAGGTTTCAATCGACCTAGAAAATCACCATGTGGTGCACCAGTCTTGTTTATTAAATAGAAAGATGGTACAATGATACATTTCATTGATTATATAGAATTGAATTACATCACTATTAAGAACATGAATCATTTTCCTCATATCGATGATTTGTTTGATCAGCTCCCGGGAGCTCGGTATTTTTCGAAGACATATTTGGGGTTGGGGTACCATTAGTTGAATGTGAAATAAGTAAACATTCAGAAGACCTCAATTCGTACGAGATATGGTCATTATGAATTTGTAGTTATGCATTTTGGTTTATCCAATTCACCTACGGTATTCATGTATCTTTTGAATAGAATATTCCATGAGTTCCTGGATAAGTTTGTGGTGGTGTTCATTGATGATATTTTGTTTTATTATAAAACTAAAGAGGAGCATGAAATTCATTTAAGAGTTGTCTTGAAAACCATAAATGAAAAGAAATTGTTTGGGAAATTCTGCAAGTGTGAGTTTTGGTTAAAAAAAATTTCTTTGCTTGGTCACATTGATCCAAAAAATTGCATAACTATTGATCATAATAAAACAAAAATTGTTGAAGAATGGCCAATACCAACAAATATAACCGAGATCCATATTTTTCTTAGTTTGGTAGGTTATTACTGGAGGTTTGTTCAGAATTTTTCATGGCTATCTAGTCTAATGATTAGGTTATCTCGAAAAGGTTTTATGTTCATTTAGACAAAATAATGTGATGATTGTATTCAGGAATTGAAAAGCTGATTGGTGAATGATCCGGTTTTGGAACTCCCTTCCAGAAATGGTGAGTTTGATATTTATAGTGATGCTTCATTGAAAGGATTTTGATGTGTCCTTATTAAGAATAATTTGGTAATTTCTTATGCTTCATGTCAGTTGAAACCTCATGAGATAAATTTCGCTACACATGATTTGGAATTAGATGCTATTGGATTTGATTTAAAAATTTGGAATCATAATTTCTACGAAGTAAAATGTGAAATATAAACTGAACCCAAAATTTTAAAGAATATATTCACTTAGAAATAATTGAACATGAGATTGAGGAGATGGTTGGAATTAAATAAGGATTATGATTGCACGATCAATTACCATCTGGGAAAAGAAAATATTAGTTGCTGATACTTTGAGTCGAAAAAGTAATCTCTCATTAAGGATGCTACATTTGGAACAAGATCCTTTGTTTTTTTATTTGATAAACTTTGGAATAGATGTTTTTAGGGCAATAAATTCTTCTGTTTTGTTTCAGGTGTCAGTGAAATCATCTCTATTAGTCAGAATAAAGGTAGCACAAAAGGAAGACAGTGAGTTGTAGAAAAAGGTATATTTGGTTTAGAAGGGTAAGTTGCCTAATTTAAACATTGATAATGATTGTGTTTTGAGGTTTGGGTAGAGATTATGTGTGCCTTGTGATTCAAAGTATAAGAATGAGTTGTTATGTGAAGCTCATAGTTCTCCATTTTCAGATCATCCACATAGTAGTAAGATGTACAGAGATCTTCGCGAGTATTACTGGTAGGATTGAATGAAAAGAGATATTTGTGATTTTACTGTGAAGTGTATGACTCATCCGTAGGTTAAAGTAGAACGAAAGTTACCGAAAAGGAATTTTCAGTCTTTACTGGTGCTAGAGTGGAAATGGGAAAATATATCCATGGGAATTTTTGTGGTATTACAGAAGACATCTTGAGTTAATAATGCAATCTGGGTTATAGTTGATCGATTGATGAAATATGATAATTTCCATCCTATTCGAGATAATTTGTCTCTAGATCAACTTGCTCGGTTGTATATAAAAGATATAGTAAGGTTTCATGGTGTTCCCCTCTCTATTGTATCATATCGTGATCCCAAGTTTACTTTTAACTTTTGTAAAGGCCTTCAGAAGTCGTTGGATACTAAATTATATTTTAGTAAAACTTTTCATCCTTAGTTAGATGGACAGACAGAAAGAACAATTAAAACCATTGTGGATATACTACGTGCACGTTCACTAGATTACCAGGGTAGTTCGGACCTACATATTTCTTTGGATGAATTTTCATATAATAACATTTTCCATTGCAGTATACAAATGGCTCTATTTGAGGAATCATATGGAAAGCCATGTCGAACTCCAGCTTTTTCGGATGATGTAGGTGAAACGAAGTTAATGAGACCAGAATTGGTAGAATAGATGGTAGATAAAGATTAGTAGAATCTGAAGCACATGTGAATAGCTCAGAGCAGACATACATGTTGTGTGGATTATCAAAGGAAGGATATAACTTTTGAGGTAGGTGATCATGTCTTTCTCAAAGTTTCTCCATGGAAAAGTTTGATGCGTTTTGGTATGAAGGGAAAGCTGAGTTCAATGTTCATTGGACCATATGAAATCCTAGGGAAAGTTGAATCAGTTACATTCAGAGTAGCTTTACCTCCATGTTTATCCCAGGTACACATTGTTTTTCATGTTTCGATGTTGAGAAATTATATGCCAGATCCATCTCTTGTTTTGAGTTCAGAGGTAGTTTAGTTGGAAGAGAATCTCTCTTATGAAGAAAAACCAGTTCATATTATTGACTGTAGGGAGCATGTCTTGCAGAATAAAGTAATTCACCAGGTAATACTTTCGTGGGAAAACCATATGATTGAAGAGGCAATGTGGGAATCTGAAAATTCTATATAAATAAATACCCCCACTTAATTTCATAAGTAAATAAAAATTGTGAGGACCCAATTTCCAAAAGAAGGAAAGGATGTAACATATCAGTTAGACGATTATTAAAAAAAATTCATATTTATAAATATTTGTGAATTATATATTAATTTTACTTTAAACGGGTTGGTAAGTTCGATAGCGTACCCGATATGCATCAAACGGTTTCTTTGAAATCTTACGTTCCACATTAATATTATAATATTATTATTTTAAATGGTAGTTAACACCAAGACATTGTATTATTAGGAATGAAAAAAAAACTAAAATATTATTATACATGTTTGTTAAATGTATTTACATTTATCTAATAAAATTTAGAGGCTTAATATGTGAATGAATCTAATTTTAAACATAATTTAAATTAGAAGGTCGATTTACCACCTTTAAATGGAGACCTCTCTTTAAATATAGTTTTGGACAGTTTAATACTATCTATTTGAACCAATAAAATCCTTCTTTAGAATGGGGACATCAAAATTTACTTGGTTTAAATTTTTGGAATTCGTCTGATAAAGATCATTTTTAATGAATGGTAAAAAATATTGTATTTTAATTCAAAATTTTGTTTTAATCTACATTATTTTTGTGGTTATATTGTCTTTTTAATTGTTTATAAAATGTAATTAGAATATATTTTATCATTTAATCCAATGTTGGTCATTGGAATTAATTTCACCTTTAAATTGGACATAAACAAGTGGCAATCTTTTGATAGTTATTGTTTCATAAAAACATGCTATTTGTTTTATCAACGGGAATTAATTTTAAATTAATTAATTCTTCTTATGTGTTTTAAATTTATAAAAATATAGATAATTTTTTAATTATGAATATCAAATATACCTTAGGCTGAGTTTTTTGTATTTTTCTAAAAAAACATCAATTTTTGATGAATAATGATACCACTTTGTAGTAGTTAAAAAACAAACCTTTTCATTTTAATGAAATTTTACCAATTCTGTGAATTGAATTTAGAAAATCCAACATACATTATTGTTATTATTAAGTGAAATTTGGTTCAATAAGATGAAAATATTTTTTAGTGAATAGTAACTTTTCACTTTTTTACAGCAGTTAAAGGTAAATAGGTTAATTCAAGGTAATAAGAAGATTATGATAATTCATAATTACCTTAATACTTTTCCTAACCATATTGGATGAGTAATGTCCAACCATTGGCATCCTTAGGTCATTTTTGGGACCCCATGGAGCCATTTATGAATGATAATGACACGTTGGATAATTTAATTTACCGTAAAGGAAAAAATGACATAAACAAAACTATTTTATTAAATTAATTTTTATATGGTGTTATATAAGTTATATTTCGAACAATAAATATTATTTATAAATATAAAAATATTTCCTACATTATAGTAATTTTTCTATAATTTTTACTCTTCGAATAAATTAAATATTTATGACACAATAATGATGCAGATTAACCTCATTAATAATTGATTTAAATAAATAAGATTATATTGATTAAAATGTTATCCAAAACCTATCCAGTTGATATTGGATGATTTTACTTCGACCATGAGTCGTCCTATATTTCACTCTAATGATTTTTTTACCTTTAGAAACATAATAGTATTATATAAAAAAATAATATTTGCACACATATCTAAAGAGCCACTCCTCTCCCTTATAAAAGAAGACCACTTCTAACCAATTCCTCACACCTCTGAAGACTTTGGTCTCGTCCTAAATCTACCCAATTAATCTCCATACATACCTCTCATCCTCCTAGAAGCCTTACCTTAGGAACAAATAATTTCAAGAAGTCTTTTGGTTCAAACCAATAGAAGTTACCAAAATTAAATGTAACTGTTTATCTTTACTTGTTTTCTTTTATTTTACCTCTCCAACACCTAAACAATTTTTTATTACATTATTTTAAAACAAAACCAGTATACTCAATATACTAGGTGGTTTTTATGATATTTTTTTAACTACACATACACACACCACCATCTAATGGGTGAAGAACATACTGTTGCTGTGGATGGAAAACTAACGCCTCACAAAATGATGATTGTTCGATTTTCTCCTACAGCCTCTCATGGTGTCATTAAGATGGAACTGTATTTATATATGATATATATTATGTTTAATTTTTTATGCTTCTTTATTTATAATTTATATCATACCCTTATGGTTTCTATTATGGGTAAAACACAATTATTTTATTTGAGGAAGTGTGGACTACCGCCCACTCAAAGTGATATGACTCGTTAATTATATATATAGGACGTATAATGGATGGAGTTAATGATATTATATATGATATTATACTGGAATTATAATATACCTATGTACCATTATGTTTTAATTCCATTAAAATTTAGAAATAGAAATGAAAGTACCATTCATGTGTACGTACGGCTTACCGTCTCCATGAATGGTGCATTTCATTTCTTACCTCCAAATGTTTTGTACCACTATAAATACATCTATATACTGGATATATATGATATATATGATATCTAAATCATGAATATAATTATATATATATAATGGTCTATTGACCACATGTACAACATGTAAATATAAAGTGGTCATTTTTTGACTCAAGTGCAAAATATCGACAAAATTATCATTATTAACGTGAATTATTACATAATGTTTATAACATTGTAATAAGTGATATAAATGGAATAATAAAATTAAAAAAGGTTCTTCTGAAATTAGAAATTAACGTTTGTTTATTATTCAGAAGATTAAATAATGATTGAGTCAAGTCGGACACGAGGTAAGGGACGGAGTCTCAATCTCCCTTCATTGAGGCATATTTCATAATATATACACCTTCTTATTTTACACAGTGTATAGTAAAATCCTTTGATTTTTACTTTCATTAAAAGGGAAGATTTTTCAACAAAGAGTTTTAGTAAAAAAAAATGGAATGTTTTTAAATTTTGGGGCAATAATGACCTCTATGCTGCTGTAATCGTTATTTGGATTCCTCTATAAGGCTTAATGTTTTCTAAAATTAAAATGAAATCCAATATTAATTTTTTGTTTGTTTTTTATTGAAAATGGTTTTTGAAATTGATTTATTATTTCAAAATCTTGAAATTATTTCTTGTGATTGAATTTTATTAGTGAAATGTTTATATTTGTAATATTTTATGGGTTATGATTTTATAATGGTACTTGAACATTTGACAGCTGGTTACGTGATAAATCAAATGATGGGTGGTGCCGTGATAAACGAGGGCGGGTGGTTACCTTATAACCTCCAATGAATTTGGTATGGATGTCAGCTGCATGGCTATTCCAATTAGTGATATGTGTGGAAGTTGATCGTATGGTCATTCCATTTAAGTATGTTTTTGTCCCAAGATACCTTTATATGTTATGTGTTCATTATATGGGTTTTATGGTAATATTTTGGATAAAAAGTGTAAGTAGTGATCATTAATTCATTTAAGAGTATTTATTACTTCATAAAGGTGAATATTATTAATTATTTTAAAGTATTCTTGGTTTACTTGTTGTTTTTAAAAACTATCATTTTTTATCTTTGTGTATCCCTTGCTAAATGTTTTTATTCTCATCCCATGTTTTTGAAATGTTTTTCATAGGACATAATGTGGAATAGGGTCAAGTATGGGATCAAGGAATAGTAATGATGTCTTAAACATGGAAATAAACATGACAATTGTTTTTAAGAGTATTTATTATATAAAAAAATGGAAACTAAGTATAAGTGTCTACTTTGTAATCTTTTGAGATGTAATAGTTATGTACTAATTCTCTAAAACTATAAACTTGAAAATATACTCAATAAAAAATATTTCATGAATTCATGATTATATAATGTTTTAAGGCTTGTTCTTTATACCTAATGAATTTTAGAATATAAAAAAATTTAATCAACAAAAAAAGCAAAACGTATCCAAAAACTCACGAACAATTCTATTCATAAGTTCCTTGAATATAGTAGGTGCATTAGATAACCCAAATGGAATAAATACATTCTTAATGATTCCTTATCATGTTCAAACAATAGTCTTTATAATGTCAAATTCATTCAATTTCAATTGATAGTGCCCATATCCTAGGTCAACTGTTGAAAAATTCTATACATGATAGGGCTGATTAAAAAAATCATTGATATAAGGAAAATGATACATGTTTTTAATAATTGTGTTATTCAAATACCTATAATCAATGAAAATTATTAATAATCCATCTTTTTTTCTAAAAAATAATGTAGGAACACCCCTTGATGAAGTATTAAGTTAGATGAAACCATTATATAATAACTATTGAAATTAATTGTTTACATCTAAAAGTTTCACTTGAGAAATCTCATTAAGGGTTTTCAAAATAGGTTTACCGGCAGGTGCTAACTCAATTACAAACTCAAACTCTCAATCAAGAATAAAATTAGGAACATGGTCTAGAAGAATATCCATATATTTATTTACTACTTGTACGTCACTAATATTAAAAGATTCTTTATTTTTTGTAATATGAGCTAGGTAACATTCATTTCCATCACTAATAAATTACAAAGCATTTTGTTAAGTTATAAAAGGCATGAAGTCATTAAACAAATTAGGACTTTGATATATGTTATCACAATAAAATGAAATCAAATACATACCAAGGATGATACCAAACTCTACTATGGACAATTCATCAATATTTAAAGTATGTGTTGTCCCAATACTAATAATAGGAATATTCCTATAAATAATTTTTTCTTTAATAATTCCACCCATTTTTTAACAAAAATTATATATTACTTTAATTAGGTGATATTACCGATTTTCTTGAAATTTTATCGGATATGAATGAATGTGAAAATATAATAGAAAAACAGGGTCATGGATTAAGTCGAAAACACGAGTAACATATCTTCCACCAATTCATTTTTGAGACCGATATCAGCTGTAGTAGTATAAAATAACATCATTATACCTTTCTATTTCCAATGATGAAAATTTCCATCATGTGTAAAAAAAATTTTCCCTGAATTAGAATAATGAAACAACAAATTTCATAAAAACATATTATTATCGAATGGATATCAGTTACCATATTATTTTGTTAATTGATATTATTTTCTTTTCACTCACGATCCATGTGGAAAAACATTCCACATTAGTTACTATTCCTTGTCATTATAATATAGTCTCCATGATAGATTTTTCCACAGATAATAAATAATTGGAACTTCATTTTCTTACGTCCATATTTCATTGTTGCATGTCCCCCCTCATCTTCTATCCTAATCACTTCGTATTGAAATCATTACAATGAATATAAGAGTCAGAAAAATCAATCTCAATATTTTCATCATAATGAACAGTATTCAAATATATAATAAATTCTCATGCATACAAATCTATTCAAAAACTTAGTTTCAATCCAGAGGAAAATTGATCATTTTATATAACAGCTTACTTAATAAAATATTGAAAATACAAAGCCAATATTATTAATATTACATCATATAAAACTATAAAATCAATATATTGTTCTACAGTTTTAAGAGTTTTGTTCCATTCAGAAATGAACAACCATAGGTAAATATTTTCCAAGTAAAATTACCATGAATGTTATGTATTACATGGCCTCAATATCATCAATATCTTTGGATTTCATAATCAAACACCACTATCCATATGCTTCACCTTCTAAAGGTTACATGGTTATGGTTAACTTTTTTTCTTCTGAACATCTCATGACATCAAAATATATTTCCTAGAGCATTTATTCATCTTTAGGCAACCACCAGGATAGATGATCCACTGAATAATGGGGGGAGTTTCCTCATGAAATTGACTACAAATGAAATGATATTTCGAGGTAGATAAGTTTCATATCTATAATGGATTCAACTACTATTTATCACATGAGTCATCTCAGTTATTACTATAATAAAGTATTCTGTTCGAATTATCACTATCCCATGATGCTGATTTAGAATATATCTTCCTATCGGTTCCCTCCCACTATAGATTTCATGTTTCCTATTTTAAAAACCACTCTATATATACATTTCAGATAAATAAACATGGTAACCTTTAAATGATATATTAGTTTAACTATACCGTAAGGTAAAATAATTTAAGCTAAAGTTAATAATATTTTCCAAACCTCTAATGTAATCTGAACATACATTTGATTCCACCTATAAGGCCCCACCTTAAACAATACTTTTTCATGAGTTAATTCAATAACATTTCATTTTCACATTGAAGTTCGGCTCATAGTTAAATATGTATATAATTAGTCTACAACTCATACATAAAAAAACCATAAAATATAATGTGGACACTTTTGATCAGTATCCATTATTTCACTAAACCATAAAATTTAAAAATAAATCCTGATATATTACTTTAAAAAATATTAATTAAATAAAACATGAACTCTTAAAATCCCATATAAAACATTAAATAATGTGAAAAAAATTTAATATGTGGAATTTTTATAAAAAGATATGCAGGCGATATAAAAAGAATGAAATCATTAGTCCATTAATAAATATTGAAAATCCTGAGAAACCATTACATGAAAAATATACTTTTACCAAAAAAGAAAAATATCAATATTTAATATATATCATTTATTTTTCCTTACTAAAAAATAATTTCCATGAAAACTCATCAAAGGGATTGAAAAATTATGTTGGTACATTTGGACATCGTCACATTAAACCCTTACTGAACCCTCAAAATTTGAATAACCATATTACCAAATTCCAATATAATTATCTAGATAATATAATCATTACAAAATAAATTAGAGTACAATATGTTTTCACCCATAATTTAATATATAATGGGCTCACATGATGCAATCAGGGTTCACCCATCATTTATAATGTCCTAGAACCACAACATGGAATTAAAAATTTCATCATTTAAAAATCACTTATAACTTATATGAAAATAACTTATAGATATTAAAATACCATTTTAGTTATAAGTTATTTTCAATATAAAATACACCTTTGTTAAGAATAGAATTTTTTATACCAAAATACCAATAAAAGGAAAGATATGTTTTCATTAACGAAAACATGAAATATTTCAAATAATTCAAAAAATGAAATAATTTCTATGGTGGTGGAAAAGACATTTCCACTATTTACGTTATGAATTGAACATTTATTTTTTGATTTGTCAATAAATTATATAAAAATTTGAAAAAAGATTCATTTTTTAATATTTTTAAATGAAATTATAAATCTATATAAAATTTACATTATAATAAATTTATATAGATACTATCAATAATATTAACATGGTGAAAATATTTTACAATTTTATCCTTAAACATTCATAGTTTTTAATACCACTCTGAACATTTAAATCATAAGCTACATAAATGAATACTAATTTAAAAAACATTTAATATCATGAGAATACATAAATTCCGGATATGATATGTCAAAGGGGCTATATAAAGGACTCTTAAAAGAAGAAAGGTTTTTCATGCCCAGACATTCTTCACTGAAAAAATATAGAAATAAAATCTCTTACCTTGAGTTTGACTTATCACCAGTTCCATTATCTTCATAAATAATAAAATTATGTTAACTATTTAAGTTCATTATAGTTTTTTCATGTTTATCATTACTTTTATTTTATATATTATAATTTTTAAAAAAAACACTTAAAAATTTACGTTTACGTTGATTGTGTTTTCCATTTTGGTTTATGTGTCAAAACCTACTTTTATTGGTAAAATGTGGTCAATGAGGTCCTTATATAAACACATAATGATTAATATTAATTAAATAACTACAATATTTATACAAAAATATAGAATTTTAAAACAAATCATGAATGATGGTTATGAGAAATGATCCAACCTTACCATCATTGAGATGGTAGGCTGTATTAATGCATGAGTATGGTATCAATTTTTCAACGATCATTATAGAATTAATGTTTGTAACATACATCTTTATAGAAGGGTAATTATATCATAAATTACATGTTAATTAATCATATATAAAATATTATATAATTTTTTATGATATAATCAGATTCACTTCACATCGAGGATGTTATATCGCAAACATCTGTGAACAGTTTTATCACATTTCTAGTGTGTGAAAGGGTAATAAAAGAAATGATATTTCATATTCCCAAATAGATAATTATTTCATGAATATCATATATATGGTATTTATGTCAAATATTTCTGATTAAACCCGTCATTAATAAATACAATTATTTTGTAAACGTATCACATAATTTTGAGTATGTGGTAGTCCACACATCCACAAATGATGTTATTGTACATACAGAAAACTGAAAGCGTGAAGGTATATAAATATATAAAAATTATAAATGTATGAATAAATCATAAATAATATATATATATATATATATTATAGACATATATCATAAAAATAGATTATTTCTATTATAATTTCCAAAAATAAAATATGGGAAAGAAAAAATGAATGATATTGTTTTACAAGGTGGTTGTTCGTCATACATGATTTGTAATTTCGTTACACATTTGATTGATGTTTGTATATATTTAGACCAAACCCATGTATGGAAGAAATTCAGTATATAGAGGATACAGATTTCATTAAATAAAAATGGAATAATAATAAATTAAGTGGTGGGGAAAGAAGTAAATAAAAAAATCACAATTAAGAATGTAACATATCTTTTGGGAAACCCCATTTGGTTTGGAACAATAAACATATTTGATGGATGTATTCCTAAGTTAAAAAAGCTATAGTTAGGGTAGGGATGTTGGGATATTACATTGGAATATGTTGGATGATTCAAAGGGGTTGAAAAGAGTGAATAAATGGGAATGGTGAGTAATTTTTAATAGATTAGGGGTGTGAAATTCTTATAAACTTTTTAAAAGGGAAATCCAAACAATTTGTTTCCATGGTATGTGGCTCTTGTAACATTAAAATTTATATCTAATTGATGATATGGGTGAAATATAAACATGAATTGAATATTGGACATGTGTGTACGTTATTTTCGATATTAAATATATTTTTAGTCCTATATTATGCTATTTTTCCTCTTAATCACTGTAATAAATTTTATTCACATTCAATATTTTGTTTTTCCAAAAAATAAGTTTCCTTTATTATAAATTATAAAATACGTCGATTACAAATATTAAATATAATTTTCAAAATTCCAACCACATAAGTGTAAATTATTAATACATTAAAAAAAATTAAACTGTTAAAAAGTGGGAAAATGACCATATTATATAATAATATTAATAATTATATTTTTTAATATGAATCAATGTTTTATTCACTAAAATTCTTTATTCATTGTAGAATTCATCTATTTTTCTCATTATTCCATCATTATGATTAAGTATTCAAGGAATTAATAACTCTAGTGGTATTTATATGTGGTCCATGAATCTAAAACTTTTGTGTTTCGGATCTAAGACAATATCATCATTTTTCATTGATCATATCAAAAATATCATCATAATATAAAGAGGATCTATTTGTTACTCATTACTTGAGATGAAGGAGGAGGATAATCTATCTCATTTTTTAGGGTGTTATTGAGATTTTCCAATTGAATTTGAGATAATTTTTTGGATAAATCATTGTGTTCATAAATATATATCTACTCTAAAATGACTGAAAAATATTAATATACTTTTGTTATGTAGATATTAATATATATATGCCTTTTAGGACTAAAACTACATTTAAAAAATAGATATTGGATTTTTGGGGGATTTGTGATCATATATTCCCTTCGAAATTGATGTGTCCATTTTATAGGTTTGTTAATAGAAAAACTATCCTATTTATTATTAAGTTCTTATATAAATTCTAATTTATCTTAAATTATAGTTACAATATTTCAACAATAATCATTATAAAATCCTTACAATCAAGGATCCAAATGTTTAGATTTATTAAAAAAATGAGCATAGAAAAATAAATTTAAAAACATATAAATTATTTAATGCATTACTACCAAGCTTCATAGTGTCACTCATGTACTTTGAATTATAACTAATCATCTGAGAATATACATCAAAGAAATGTTTGATATAAAATAATAGTAAGAGGACAAAGAAACATCAATCAATATAAAAAGGTATAGAATAATAATACATATCATAACACAATCATCGGATCATAATATAAATCATGAGGGGAAGAATTTGATATATGTATAGAATTTGGAAATGCATAAAAATGAAATTTCATGTCTTTGTTGTCTAATACCACACATAGTTAGGAATAAATCCATCAACATTTTGATGTATAACATATGGTAATAATCATAAATTCATCATTGTGAAAAACTATAGAATCATGTAGACTCATATTTGAAATTATCATATGAGATAAGTCACATCAACTAACTCATTAGATCACTATATAAATCTGAGTACACGCATGACATTTTAACGTTTACATAATCATGATAGCCACGTAGAATTTATAATAATATTGTTCATTAAAAACAATGGGAAATAATTGGGTTTCCATGTAATTTTATAATATATTCACTCATTTTTTATATTTGGGGGTCCCAAAATATGAATGGAATAGAAGATGTGGTACAAGAGTCTTCAATATTGAGTAAAGAAGAAACAACCTCAATATATGAAAAAGATATGTTTTTTCTAAAGATGTGTTAATTTGATAAAACATTTATTTTATCATAAAACTATATATGAAACATGAATATTCCATAATAAAACATGTTAGAACAAAAAAAATATATGTTTGTGATATTAAATGGACAACAACACTGAAATTTGGCACGAAAGAGTAACAAATCAATGAAAGGAAATTTGGTTGAAGAATACACAAACCTTTTGTCTGAATTCATTATTCAAATTAATATTCTCAATAATAAAATTATATTGAATAATTAATAAATTTAGAAGATAATTTAAATTAAATTTATTTATTGTAATTTTATTGTGTTTCCTTAGGGATATTTTGTGAGTTATAGAGTTCAATTTCATCATTCAATAGTGTCTATTTTCATTGTTTTCAGGATTGGTTTACTTGTATATATGTATGGATGATCATGTAAAATTAGAATAACTATCCATAATAAATGTTATATGTCTTTGATGAACTTAAATATGTTTAAAATGAGTTATATATTATTTTCATTAAAGATATGTGGCTGATTCATTGGATAAAACATTAATGACAATCATTTATATTAATTTGGTAGTTGGTCGATAAGGAGAAACATGAATAGAATTATATGATTTAAACCATTGATGAATTATGTGATAAGGATAATGAGATTTATACAAACAATAATGGTATACACTGTTCCAAAAATTATAATGATTCAAAGGAATAATTAGAGGACAGTACCATTAATGAAGGGAGTTAATCTCTATCTTGTAGGAAAAATGGTATAATAAAATTTAATAAATATAATATAAATGTATATATATCTACACTAAAAGAAACATGTAGGATGAGGAATATTGAATAAGTGGTTCTATTTAAATTTTTTGAACCAATGTTATTTATATGACTATAAAAATATGAGTCATGAATTAGAGACATGAATGATGAAATGGATTAAAATAACAAGAATCAAATTTGGTAAATTTTGGAGAATCCCTGACATAACATTGTAATAAAATAAGAGGATCATTATGAATAAATTTAATTAGTATGATAGTGTGATACTAAATATGGGAATTTAGGTCAGTAATTATTATTCACAAATTTAGGGTGTTCTTTTTGAATAAATAATTTCTCTCGTGCCTCTAGTTCAATAGATTACTATCTTTACGGTGATTGTTATCAAAATAGGATTTTGGAGTTATCATAAATATTAAAAAAATAAAATTATTGAGCAATGTACTCAAATAGGAGGTTCGTATTCAATGGACGGTGGGATATATAATTGAAAACAGTAAAATAAACTATGTAAGTTAAATAAGTCACTATGAGGATCAAAATACGCACCACAGGGGTGGTATACATGGATTGACTCATATTTTAAACAGTTGGAATTCAAAAGGGGTGGTGTTGATCACAACATATATGTGAATACATTAATGAAATAACTATTCATGGTTTTCTTTTATGTGTGTAATATATTATTTGGTAGTTTTAAGAAGAAATATATTGATGATTTTATTAATCCCATGTGTCTATAATTTGAAATTTCCATTATTTTTCAAAGTATATTTTTTCTTAGGCTTTATGTTTTACATAGAAGTAAAAACATATTTATCCACAATGTAAGTATGCAAGAGAATTTTTAGAGAATTATTATTTGTATAATTCCCAAAATAATGTTCACTATTTTTTTCTGAAACTAATCATATAAATCTTGAGGATATTAATTCATTAGATCCTACTATATTTTGGATATTCAACATATGTTTATTATATTTGATGGAAAGTATGTTATTTATAATTTATTAAACATGGTTAGAGAGCATTATCTAATGAAATAGAATCCAGTAGAATCTCACATTAGTGAAATATATGTTAAGGTACATATATATAAATAAATATTTTTTTATTGTGACTTAATATAGTGAATGCTAATTCATAATCATCTTTTTTATTTATACTTGGATGTGGATGTTGTGTACCAAAACACCATAATTTTTGAATAAATCTTCATCAAAATTATATGTATTTTTTGTTGAGTAACAAAATATAATAATGATTCTATTACGATGAATAAAGGCAAAAATATCTTAGTAAAAAAATTATTCACTCCACTAATGTAGATAATAAATATATTCTAATATATTGGTAATGATGTAAAATAGACTATGATCACTAGTGCAGAAAACGTTTTTTACGTCGGTTATTTTTTATTATTTACGTCGGTTTTTAGGCGACGTTAATACGGACGACGTTATAAATAACGTTTTTTACGTCGGTTATTTAAAACCGACGTAATATCCCTAACTTCACGGTGGTTATCACGTCGGTTCATATAATAACCGACGTGATAAATATGCGCGGGGGGCTTTATCACGTCGGTTATTCCCTAAACCGACGTGATAAAAGGCCTGGGATATCGTTTATCACGTCGGTTATGTCATAACCGACGTGATAAACCCTTCCCCTGGCCTATTACCACGTCGGTTATTTAGGAAACCGACGTGATAAAAAGGCCTGGGAAACGTTTTAGCACGTCGGTTATTCAATAACCGACGTGGTAAATCGATTCCCAGGCCTTTTATCACGTCGGTTATACTAAGCACCGACGTGATAAAATCCCCGGGAAAGGTTTATCACGTCGGTTCTAGAAAAAACCGACGTGATAAACCCCTACCGATTTATTTACCACGTCGGTTATTTTATAACCGACGTGAAAGAATTTTTTTTTTTTAAATAATTGCACTGCTCTCACCAAAAAGCAACCAGAAACCAAACAAAAATAACCATGCCAGCCCTCCCCCAAGCCCCAACTGAACCCCACCCTCATCTATACCCACCTAACAACCTGGCCAGCCCTCCCCCACCACATTGGAGCCCCACCACAACCCTTGGACACCCCTCCCATATCCCTTGGACACCCTCCACCCCTTGGACACCCCCAAGACCCCTAGTACAGCCTCAAACACCCATTGGACACCCCCCCACACCTTGACAGCCCTCCCAGACCCCTTGGACACCCCCCCCCCTCATTTACACCCAACCTGCCCCTTGGACACCCCCCCACCCCTTCGACAGCCCCCCCACCCTCATTTACACCCCCCGAACACTAGGACAGCCCCAAACACCCCTTGGACACCCCTCCCATATCCCTTGGACACCCCCCCACCCCTTGGACACCCCCCCACCCACTGGACAGCCCCCCACCCCCTGGACACCCCCCCGACCCCTTGGAAACCCCCCCTACCCCTTGGAAACCCCCCCTACCCCTTGGAAACCCCCCCTACCCCTTGGAAACCCCCCCATCCCCTTGGACAGCCCCAAACACCCCTTGGACACCCCTCCTATATCCCTTGGACACCCCCCCACCACTTGGACACCCAACCGACTCCTTGGACAGCCCCAAACACACCTTGGACACCCCTCCCATATCCCTTGGACACCCCCCACCCCTTGGACACCCCCACCCTCATTTACACCCCCCCGACCCCTAGGACAGCCCCAAACACACCTTGGACACCCCTCCCATATCCCTTGGACACCCCCCAAACACCCACCCACCCCCTTGGAACCTCTCCCCCCATACCAAAATCCAGACCAGAAAAACCATCAACAGTAGACCAAAACAAGAAGTAGAGAAAAATTAAACATTCACTTATATAACATTCAAAACTTACAATGTCAACTTCAAAAAAAACTAAATCCAACCTAAACGACTACGAAATAAACAATTACATTGACAATATTCAAAATTACATTTCACATTACAAACAACTAAAAGTCAATCGAACCTGTAAAATAATTTGACCACTCCACTTGTAAGTGTTTGATATCTTCAGCAGTAAAGGGTTGAGGGTCATCAAAAAGCTACAAAGGAAAAGGATAGTAGTCAATGTGTATAATGAATAAATCAAATTGAAATATTATTAGAAAGAGGAAATCTTACCAGGTCAAAACTCAGAACTGTCCCAGTTGTTATTATTTCATACATAAATCTTAACATGTAATATCCGCATTCGATGATGCCTTGTTGCTCATGACATTTCTGTTTGAATGAGTGTAAATTCAATATATTATTTTTATGTAATAAATCAAAATGTACAAATTATAAATGGATATTTACCTTCGCATGTACATATTTGATCTTGTAATTCCTTTTCTTTGCGCTTTTTCGAAAGTGGACCCATGCCCTGTTAGAAAATAATACGAATGGGGTAAATTTAAAATTCATTATAATATATAAAACTATTGTGAAATTGAAACTTACGTTTCCAATATATTCTTAAAACTTTCTCGCACATCATCATGGAGAGAGCATATCCAATAAAGTGTTTTCTCCCTAGGGCAAAAAACCCATAACATCCAATGATCCCTGAGAAAAGGAAATTTAACGTTAGTGGTTTTTTATGTTAAAATATAATTAACTCTTTGAGAGGGATGTGTTTCATACCTCTCACAAAAAGGCATCATCCAACAATGTGTGATTACATTCTTTTCAAATCTATCAGCAATATAAAGCATTCTTTGTTCCTCATCCAATGCACATGCTTCAGGGGAAATCAATTGTGGGTCCATGAATCCATATACATCTGTCAGCTCATTCCTCTCACAAATTTTATACATATACCTAATACAAAGCAGACATAAGTATACATTTTTAATAAATATAACGCAAGGAAAAGGAGTTAAGACTTACATGATAAAAATTTGCACCACGTTGATGCCCATCTTATCTCCAGTGACAAACTCCATGATATCACTTTTCATAATCCCCACACATAGTTCACGTCCACAGACATGATCTTCCATTGTAAAGTCATAATGATCCGCCAACAAATTTGAATATCTTGACAATTTGTCAAGACTGCTAGTATCTGTATCTGATGTCATAGCTATCTGTCTTTGTTGTTGTCTATACAGTATTTCTTTACCTTTGAAGTATTCCTGTAAAAATAAATTGAAAAATATATTAGTTTTCAAATGATAAAACATTAATAAAAATATAAAATAAAAGATATAACATCCATACCTCTATGGTAATGAGTCGAAGAAGTCTGGATGGCCAAAGTAAAAAATGGCCGATACTATGTCCAACTGTCGTCACCTCATCTGTAGGTAATGGTATCCGAGCTGATCTATCTATAATATCCTGTACAGTGACCCTCTGATTCTCTACCTCTAACTGTTGATGATGAACTGTATCTCCTATACAATATACCATCCCATATGCAACTATATGATGTTGAGGATCATCAACATACAACTCACAATAAGTAGGTAGCTGCGGCGGAGGAGGAGGATCAAAAATGGGGTCCGCAGGCTGAGGTGGGGGAGTGGGAGCTACTGGGAGAGGTGGAGTGGGAGCTGCACCCTGAAATTGTCTTTGCAAGTCTGCAAACATTAACTGCACCGATGCTCTAATCTTGTCCTCCATTGTCGCATTAATATTATGGACTTCAGCCTCCAACGATTCTATTTTTTTTTATAAACTCCCTCAACGTTAGAAGTTGAGGAACGTGGCAACACTTTTCTTACCGATACACCTGCCGAATATCCTCTTACACGGCCAGGATGTTCGGGATTTCCCAATGCCACAGATAAAATATCTTCCCTCCCAGATGGTGTAAATGTCCCCTGTGAACTCTGCTCCTCAAGAGAGTCCTGTAATAATTAATTGAACTTTTCTATAATGATTGGAAATATATGACGAAAATAGTAAACTTAAATAAATAAAATAGATATCTTACAATCCTCTCAACTACGAGTCTCGATTCTTCCGAAAGATATTGTCCTTTTTTGCCCTTCCGAGCTCTTTTCCATTTCTCATGTCTAGATGGAGGGGATGGAGGGGCCACCTCTCCAGAGCTTGAAGACTCAGCTCTTAGTTGTTGAAATTTTTCTGCCATCATTTGTTCTTCCAATAATGCATACCCTCCCCGAGATAAACTATGAGGGTATACATTTTTAGATTGGATCTCTTGATGAGCTTTCCTTGTTTGCTGTAAATTAAGAATAAGTAATCATTAACAAAACAATAATAAGATCATTTATATAATAAAGCTTATAAAAGTTTACATTGCCCTTACCAAAAATGATTCTTTTCTTCTACTTTCAAAAAATTGTCTCCATGTGTCTTCATCTATAAAAGGATATATACGACATGGATTCTCACGACTCCTATGACCATAAATGAAATCAGATGAGAGGGTTGATTTGAAATCCCTCCATCTCCTAGCAGCCAACGATAAGCATTTCTTCCTGACTCCTCCAGTGTCAGGAATATCAAATGTCATCTGATAAAAAAGAGGTTAAAAATATTATATATACTAGAAACATTTAAAGAACAGTCAAACAATAGCAAAAGATCTTACCAAAATGGTCTCCCACAGCTGAGAAATTATCGCCTTATCCACACTTCTCCAATCATCATAAAGAATGCTTACTTTGCTCTTAGCCTGAGTTGCTACAAAACCCTTAAAATCTTTAGCATTTGGACCTCTAGGAAGATCATCCTCATCAAACTCCACGACTATCCTCTCCTCCTTCGTACGGGCAAGTGATAATTTTGGTAAACGTGTGCACCCACGCTTACCAACCTTTGAACTCTTTTTCGTAATAGGAGCATGTGAATGTTCCTCCCCAGATGTATGACCAATATGCTCATCTCCAGAATCATGTGGCTGATCAACTGATTGATCTGTCATTTTCCTTCAAATCAAAAAAACAAACATTAGTTCACAAATAGAAAAGTGTACTAAATTACATAATAGTAAACATCGGTAATATGATAAGCATGTTAAACAATGATAAACATGGTAAACACAGGCAAAATGTTGCCAAGGAGTTGGCATAAGAAAGCTGAAAAGTGGACTCACTGATGCCACCGGCCGGCCGCTGGCTCACCACCGGCCGGCCGGTGGAGCAGACAGCCTTCCTCTCTGGACCACCGGCCGGCCGCTGGATCACCACCGGCTGGCCGGTGGACCAGACAGAGAGCCTTCCTCTCTGTCTAAACCACCGGCCGGCCGCTGGCTCCTCACCGGCCGGCCGCTGGTGATCCAGACAGAGAGGAAGGCTCTCTGTCTGGTCCACCGGGCGGCCGGTGGTGATCCAGCGACCGGCCGGTGGACCAGACAGAGAGCCTTCCTCTCTGTTTGAACCACCGGCCGGCCGCTGGCTCAACACCGGCCGGCCGCTGGTGATCCAGACAGAGAGGCTCTGTCTCTGTCTGTACCACCGGCCGGCCGCTGGCTCACCACCGGCCGGCCGGTGGTTCAGACAGAGAGCCTTCCTCTCTGTCTGCACCACCGGCCGGCCGCTGGCTCAACACCGGCCGGCCGCTGGTGATCCAGACAGAGAGGAAGGCTCTCTGTCTGAACCACCGGCCGGCCGGTGGTGAGCCAGCGGCCGGCCGGTGGTACAGACAGAGAGGACCGGTTGCCGGTGCGCGCAGGACTTCTCCTCTTTACGGTTTTTATTGTTTTATCGTTTTGGTTTGATACATATTTTAATAAGTAAAAAATTTACAGTATCTAACATTATATGAAAAAACTAAATGTAAACAAGATATATACTTGTGTTACCTGTAATTTTAGGAATGTACAGTTGGATTGTTTTCCCAAATTCCTTCGTCGTGATCGTTCCTAATGGCACAAACCATGTCTTCAACATACTCATCATTATGTTCTGTTAATCTTTCCATGGAAGTAGGGATCTCACATAAATCAGCATCTTCATCAATTTCATCCTCACCAACATATTGGTTTTTCCCTTGTAAAACAACAGCCCACTGCATATCTGATTGATCTACTACATAGAAAATTTGTTTGGCATGTGTTGCCATTATAAAAGAATCAGCTGTGTCTTCCAATCTATTCAGATTAACAAGTGTCATTCCAAATTCATCGTGTCTGACACTGTTGTTACCGATAAACCATTTACAGTTAAAAACGGGAACTTTAATTTTAAAGTAATCAGCCTCCCATATGTCTTCAATCACTCCATAATATGCACTTGATGCCGAAATTGGGTTTCTGTCCTTAGCACTCGAAAAATGCATTGCTTCTGCAAACACCAATACACCACTATTCTGAACTGCACTTCTGTTGTCCTGAGCTTTCGTATGAAATGTATAGCCATTAATGTCATAAGCGGACCATGTTATCACATTTAAAGATGGACCACCCACTATCCATTTTAATGTCTCTGATACATCTGATCTACCAAGCAAGGTCTTTTTAAACCATGGCAAAAAAGTTTTGTTGTGCTCATTCAAAATCCACATTTCTTTCTTCTTTGGATGACATTGTTTCAACTCATTAATATGCAATGTGATATACGGTTGAACATCAGCTATGTTATTCAAGATGTATGATTCTAACTTCTTCATATGTTCAGCTGACAGTGATTTGACTTTCAAGCCACGAATCCCCTTTCCCTCATTATTAACCCGTTCATGGCGAGATGGAGGCAAACCTATGTGTTGCGCCGTAGCCAAGTAACTCGTACAAAACTCTGCTACCTCCTCAGAAATATACTTTTCAATAATGGAGGCTTCAGGTCGATATGTATTTTTAACATATCCCTTTAATATTTTCATATACCTTTCAAAAGGATACATCCAACGAAGATATACAGGTCCACAAAGCCTTATTTCTCGAACCAGATGAATCAGTAAATGCACCATCATATCAAAAAAAGTTGGAGGAAAATACATTTCCAAATGACAAAGTATAATAATTGCATCCTTTTCCAAAATGTTCAAAGCATTCACATCAATCGCCTTGTTGCAAATTGAATTGAAAAAATAACACAACCTCATTATAGTCTTTCTGACACGGATGGGCAATATTCCATGCAGTGCAACTGGTAGAATTTGTTGCATCATGATATGACAATCATGTGATTTCATACCTATCAACTTCAAGTCTTTCAATGAGACAAAATTTTTTACATTTGAAGAATAACCTTGAGGCACTTTGATATCATGAAGACACTGACAGAAGCTACTTTTCTCCCTCTTCGATAATGTATGACAAGCCGGGGGAAGAAATGTTCGTCTTCCTTTAGGAGTGGGAGCTAACTCTAAACGTATTCCCATTGACAGTAGGTCTAACCTTGCATTCAACCCATCTTTTGTCTTTCCTTTAATATCTAGCAATGTTCCGATCAAAGAATCACAGATATTCTTCTCCACGTGCATGACATCAATATTATGTTTGACTTCATGATACCTCCAATATGGTAGCTCAAAAAATATTGACCTTTTCTTCCAAATATGTCTATCATTACCAGATTTCTGTGTCTTTCCCAATGTCACATCAAGGTTTTTCACCCTCTGAAAATACAATTCTGGGGATAAAGGTTGAGGTGCAGTATCAAATTCTTGTGAGCCATTGAATGCCTTTTTTAGTCTTCTATAAGGGTGATCCATAGGCAAAAACTTTCGATGACCCATGTACACTGTTTTCCTCCCATGATGCAATTGACAATATGACGTCTGTTGTTCGCAAATTGGACATGCTTTATGCCCTTTAACACTGTATCCAGACAAATTTCCATATGCTGGGAAGTCATTTATAGTGAATAGAAGCACTGCATGCAGTTGAAAATATTCCATTTTATAAGAATCATACACCCTAATACCATCAGCCCATAAAAGTTTCAAATCATCAATCAGCGGTGACAAGTATACATCAATATCATTGCCGGGTTGCTTTGGACCAGAGATCATGATACTCAACATGACATATTTGCGCTTCATACAAACTTCAGGAGAGAGGTTGTAAATTACCAATAAAACAGGCCATGAACTATGTGTGCTACTGAGGGTTCGGTATGGATTCATTCCATCTGTGCACAAGCCTAGTCTCAGATTTCTAATTTCATTTCCAAATGTAGGGTACTGGGCATCAATTTTCTTCCATTGTGGACAATCAGCTGGATGACGTATTTTTCCATCACATACCCGCTCATCAGCATGCCATCTTAACCTTTTTGCATCATGTGAATTAGCAAATAAACGTTTGAAACGAGGAATTATAGAAAGATACCAAAATACCTTTGAAGGGAGCTTTGTAATCTCTACATCATCTTGTGATTTTTCTTTCACCTTATACCGTGATGTCCCACATTTGGGACACTCTTTCAGAAATTCATATTCCTTCCTATATATAATGCAGTCATTCGGACATGCATGTATTTTCCTGTATCCCAATCCCATCGGGCATAATATTTTTTTGGCCTTATAATGTGAATCTGGAAGATCGTTATCTTTTGGAAGAATGTCTTTCATCAATTGTAGCAGCTCTGTAAAACTTCTGTCACTCCATCCATGTTTCGCCTTCAGGTTAATCAATCTTAACACCGCCGACAAAACCGTAAAATCTGTACAACCAGGATATAATGGTTTTTCGGCATCACCATATAGACGTGCAACTCTCGGTTCTATCTCAATTTGTTCTGCTACAATATCGCGAATCATTTCATCAATTCCATCGGAGTTACCATCTTGCGATTCATTATCATCAGTGACATTCTGTCCAGTTTCGCCATGCCAAATCCAAGGGTTGTAACTCGGATTGAAACCATGACAAATCAGATGATCTTTTATCTCTCTACTTTTCAACTTCTTCATATTCAGACATTTCAGGCATGGACAGAAAAAAATGTCACTACTTGGAACATTTCGTTTAGCAAATTCCAAAAAGGCATCAACACCTTCCTCATATTCATTGCTCATTCGATGTGCCGTAATCCAACTTCGACTCATTATTACCTATAAAAAATAGCAAAAATATATATATTTTTTAGATAAGACAAATATATGTTTATATGAAAAAAATCATAATTTGAATATAACAATTTTGAAATATAAAACAAATCGATGTGTAAACCCCCCTGGACACCCCCCGACCCCTCTGGACAGCCCCCCACCCCTCCTGGACACAACCCCCCACCCCCGACCTGCTTGGACACCCCCCTGGACACCCCCCAACCCTCTGGACAGCCCCCCCACCCCTCCTAAACACCACCCCCACCCCCTACCCCCTTGGACACCCCCCTGGACACCCCCAACGCCCACCCACACCCTTGGACAGCCCCCCACACCCACCCACCCCCTTGTAAACCCCCCTGGACACCCCCTGACCCCTCTGGACAGCCCCCCACCCCTCCTGGACACCACCCCCACCCCCTACCCCCTTGGACACCCCCCTAGACATCCCCCAACCCTCTGGGCAGCCCCCCCACCCACCCGGAAAACCCCAAATACCCTCTGGAGAGGCCGCCACCCACTTGGAAAGCCCCCCACACCCATCCACCCCCTTGGACAGCCCCCCACACCCATCCACCCCCTTGGACACCCCCCTGGACACCCCACCGACCCCTCTGGACAGGCCGCCACCCCCTTGGACAGCCCCCCACACCCACCCATCCCCTTGGACACCACCCTGGACACCCCCCAACCCCTCTAGAAAGCACCCCCACCCCTCCTGGACACAACCCCCCACCCCCGACCTGCTTGGACACCCCCCTGGACACCCCCCAACCCTCTGGACAGCCCCCCCACCCCTCCTAAACACCACCACCCACCCCCTAACCCTTGGACACCCCCCTGGACACCCCCCAACACCCACCCACGCCCTTGGACAGCCCCCCACACCCATCCACCCCCTTGGACAGCCCCCCACACCCATCCACCGCCTTGGACACCCCCCTGGACACCCCACCGACCCCTCTGGACAGACCGCCACCCCCTTGGACAGCCCCCCACACCCACCCATCCCCTTGGACACCACCCTGGACACCCCCCGACCCCTCTAGAAAACACCCCCACCCCTCCTGGACACAACCCCCCCACCCCCGACCTGCTTGGACACCCCCCTGGACACCCCCCAACCCTCTGGACAGCCCCCCCACCCCTCCTAAACACCACCACCCACCCCCCTACCCCCTTGGACACCCCCCTGGACACCCCCCAACACCCACCCACGCCCTTGGACAGCCCCCCACACCCACCACCCCCTTGTAAACCCCCCTGGACACCCCCGACCCCTCTGGACAGCCCCCCGCCCCTCCTGGACACCACCCCCACCCCCTACCCCCTTGGACACCCCCCTGGACATCCCCCAACCCTCTGGACAGCCCCCCCACCCACCCGGACAACCCCAAATACCCTCTGGAGAGGCCGCCACCCACGTGGACAGCCCCCCACACCCATCCACCCCCTTGGACACCCCCCTGGACACCCCACCGACCCCTCTGGACAGGCCGCCACCCCCTTGGACAGCCCCCCACACCCCACCCATCCCCTTGGACACCACCCTGGACACCCCCCGACCCCTCTGGACAGCCCCCCGACCCCTCTAGATAGCACCCCCACCCCTCCTGGACACAACCCCCCACCCCCCGACCTGCTTGGACACCCCCCTGGACACCCCCCAACCCTCTGGACAGCCCCCCCACCCCTCCTGGACACCACCCCCCCACCCCCTACCCCCTTGGACACCCCCCTGGACACCCCCCAACACCCACCCACACCCTTGGACATCCCCCACACCCACCCACCCCCTTGTAAACCCCCCTGGACACCCCCCCGACCCCAAATCCATGCACCTATGCCATGGTTGTGTGTGAATAAAGTAGTAACAACTGTAAAAGGGCAACCCATCCAAATGGACACGCCCCAACCCTCTCGGGGATTTATAGAAAACGATGAAAAATTAGTGAAATCATAAAATTACTCAATATTGCAAGTCGAACAAATAGATCTAGGGATGATAAATAAGATTATGGTGCCAAAACGAGTTAAAAGGGTTCGCAATAGAAGAATCTTAGCTAGTTTCAACAAAAAAATCACAACACATATATATTTACTATCCGCGAAAAAAAACGAACGAGTGGGAGGATTACCTGAGTGCTGCGAGTTTAGATGATTGATCCGAGGAGATTAAATATGAGAAACGATGATCGCAAAACGAATCTAAACCAACGAAATGGACGAGCCGATTCGGGTTTACGCGCGAGAGAGACGAGTCGCGACTGTCGAAGGTAACTCGCGAATGACAATCCACGGGTCTGGGTAAATTTTTAATTGAGTTTTCACGTCGGTTATTCAATAACCGACGTGATAATTGTTTTAAAAACATTTTTAACGTCGGTTATTTCACTAACCGACGTAAAAAACTTCCTCCGATTCATTGTTTACGTCGGTTATATAATAACCGACGTAAAAAATGGCTCAAAATCCGCGTTTTTTTACGTCGGTTATGGAATAACCGACGTCAAAAACATCTGCGGATTCTTTTTTTACGTCGGTTATTTTATAACCGACGTCAAAAAGCCTTCAAAAACCGCGTTTGTTACGTTGGTTATTCAATAACCGACGTGAAAGGGCCTTCGAAAACCGCGTTTTTTTCGTCGGTTATAAAAATAACCGACGTAAAAAACGAAGCCGCGAGATTAATAACGTCGGTTATTTGTATAACCGATGTTAAATGTGTACCGAACACAGTTTTTTACGTCGGTTATTTATTAACCGACGTAAAAAACCTCGTTTTACATATTATGACGTCGGTTTTATATAACCGACGTAAAAAATGGTGACGTAAAAAACGTTTTCTGCACTAGTGGATGTACTATTTTGAAATCTATAGTGAAATTGAACTCACAAAAAAAATACATCACTCATAGGAAACAAAATGAGACCATATATCAATGTATCAATAAAAAGGTGGAGTATAGATTGATCAAAATAGATCATATTATAAATAATCAATAAGTTAAAGACATTATGGTTTATCCTTTGGATACTCAAACAATTGAGAAACATCAGTTGATCTGTGGTGTTCAACAACCTCATTCATCTTTAGGGGGTTTGGAAATTACCCTCTTCCAATTTGAATCCATCACTTCACATGGTTTTATTAGTGTTTTATAGGTTATTCCGTTTAGTTTTATTTTCAAAAGGGAATAATGACTATGATATTGGTGAAATTAAATGAAAAATATGTCGGTGATGTCATTTAGTGACAAAGGGGAAGAGAATTATATCTCCCCAAAAGGCGAATTTGATACAATATTATATTATTTATGGTGAATACATGTAATTAATATCAAATTGATATATTATCTAGTGGAATGAAATTTTTATCATTTTGAAGATATATTGAGTTCTGTAATGAGCTTTGTCATGAGGTTGAAAATGATTTCTTAAACTATAATTACAAAAAACAATTTTTTATCACAATGACATAGTGTGATGAAAGAGTTGTAATATTTTTTTTGAAATAGTAAAATGAGGTTATAATATTTAATTTTACTGTGTATTATATAAAAACACATATGGGTGCAATGTTGGAACATATGTTATTTATACTGACCGATTGTGAAATCTAGATCATATTCTGGAGGATTCTCAAAACATGTCTATTAAATTAAATTGTTGATAAATATAATTCGTATGTTTAGTTTTTTTAAATAAAATTCAATTTTGCAAAATGAAATTTAATTCAAGGGGAGTGGTTTCCCAAAATTAACCATTTTGACTAGGTTTTTTCGTTGACATTAAATAAAAAGTAATGTCTGAATCTTATATGTGTATCTATTGTGAAGTGGAAACTTTTAAAGAGGTATCTATTCTTAATTTACTTGTGATTTCAAATAAAAGGGTCACATTTAGTTACATTTTGATTATATGATTATTTTTATTGGAAAATATGTCACACATGATGAATTTTTGGAATGGTTTTATGAATCATCTTGTACATGAAAAATTATGAAAAATCTTGTTTGTGAAGTAGTTATATGAAGATGAAAAAATTTTCCCCCATGGATAATCATTATGAGAAAAAATCTAAATAAATTTTTTTTATTGTAATTTTAAGGATATTCATCTCCTCGAATACAATATCATTTTTGAAGGTGTCATTGAAATTGTTTTTTTTTTCAGGGAAAATAAAGACTTATAGGACTATCTCATAACCTGGAATTAAAGAATGGTTTTTATGAAATGTGGGTTTTATTAGAAGGGAAAATATATAATCTTATAATAATTGTGTTTGATGGAGCCCATTATAAAAATTATACCCTTTATCATCACATTAAACACTATATAAGGAATAAATGGATGATTCTAGTGAGTTAATCTCTTCATTCGTAAATTGTAGCATTAGGAAGGAGTCATGTGTAATTTGAATTGTTAAGTATTTTCATAAAATTCCGAATCATCAGAAGAAACATGAAGATATTGTGAGAGAGGAAATATTATGATGTAATTTCATGATGTTTTCAATCACTAAGAAATTTCACAAAATAAAAATTTGAGCATTGAACATTTATGGTAAATAGTATATTACATGGAACATTCAAGAATTTTCTTCAATGTAATTATCAATAATATGCAATAAATTATAGGATCATATTATATACATAATAAGGGAAATCACAGTATATATTATTGCTAACATTAAAGGGACCTTCATGTCAATAAAATAATACTAAATCCACATGAATTATTAATCAAATGAGGAGTCATCAGAAGTACCCTGAGGGAGACTGTATGATAATCCATGAACTAAAGTTTAATGAATGTTAGTATGGGATATTCAACCATGATTAGAATCATAAATACCTTAAACAAATGCAAATTTGTGGATTTTAGAACATTGACACATTATTTATCTGTTTAACTTTGATGTATCCCCAATAATTGAACCAAGTAAACATTGTATTCCCCATATTAATTTCAATATTTTTTATTTTAGTGTATATATTAATAAATTTGATTGTTTTAATTATTTCTTTTCAATATATGAATAATATCCAATTTCATGCAAGAAAACTTTCACATAAGAATGCATCCCCTCTCTTTTGGGATGTTTGGGCATCTTGGGAGAGAAATGTACCTATACCAACATTTTTCCAGAACCATTGGTATATGTTATAATATTATTTTATTATATTAACTACATACATTTAACGATTAAGAATTAAGTTTATAAATACAAAAATATATGTATTTTCCATACAGAATCGTGTTTATAGTCTAGTGATTATTTTTTTAGAATAATAATGGAGAGGTTCTAGATTGGAGACCCATCATTGATTTTTTATAGTACCTATTTTAATTATTTTGCAATACTTGTATTATAATTCCATACCAATGTTTCAAAACTCGTTGGTATAGATATTAATATAAATGGTTTGTTATAACTATTTTTATAAACTAATACTACTTTTTTTACACCCAATGTCTCAATAAAAGATTTCTATAGGTTATACCAACTATTTCAAAGACTATACCTATGGTTATAAATAATTTTTATAGTCTAAAATTTCAATAGTCACTATTTTATAACTATAAGAATAAATGATCTATTATTTGTGTATAAAATAAGAGATCAATATATAATGTAAGGACCTCATCGTTAACTCATTGTAACACCCCAAATATTTAAAAACATATTCTATGTAGAATTTACTGCACCGTACACTGAGTCTCTACGAAACAACACTTTGTTATTATAATTATATAAACAAGGTAGTTAAAACCATGAAGTTAATCATTATAATATTAATAGTAAGGACTACATGTAAATATTATTTATAATGGGTTCACACAAATAAAGTACATTTATAATGAAATATATATTTTTTGGTAAAATGAAAATAATTTGCTCAAAATTTACAGTGTAGAATTTTATTATTTTTATGAATAGTTTCATTTTTTAGATGAATAGTGAAATATAATGAATTTTAGTAAAAAATTAATTTACCCTTTAAATAATTATATTATTTTAAATTTATTTTTTATTGTAAAAAATGATCATTTATAAATATATTTATCCAATGTATATTGTTGGAATTTTTTTATTTTGAAATTGGATATAAACGCTTATTGAAATTTTAAACGTTTTTAGTCACCTTTCCACCAAACCTACAAGATTACCCTTAAACATAATTTTTCTGCTTATGTGAATTAAATTTCAGGAAATGGACCTTATTAGTTTCAATTAGTATGAAATTTAGAATCTGATAGTATCACCCAATGTTTTTCATGAATAGTGACATAACACATTAGAATATTAATGTTACCCATATGAATAGTAATATGACCCATATAAATAGTTAATTAGTTAAAAAAATAGTAACCTCATACATGAATGTATAAATAAAATTTATCCATCAAATATCTGAAGTTAGGATATACTTATATTATAGCATAAGTAAGTGAATATTTTACTAGTAAATAATTAAGTGTTGGAGTTTTTTAAAAATCATAAATATTTAAATACAAGTTTATAATTAATATAATTTTTTAAAAGAATATATATTTTCAGATAATGTATTAATACAATAATATGTTGTTTTATTATATGTTTTGGTTAATTTTATTATACCTTTGATATTTTTTTTAATGTTTTATTAAATCGGTTATAAATATAAAATATGTGTTTTTTTAGTAAATGATGATTTAATTAAATATTATATTTCTCAAATGTAAAAAATTCTTTTTATAAAAGGGAGTTCATTTATTAATTCATCATTTATAAAAAATGTTAGGGTGAATATCTTGAATTTTTCAAGAAGACATGAATTTTTGGTGAACAGTAATACACTAATTTATAAGAAATCATAAATACATGAATTATTCATTAATAAGTGAGGTATGGATGATTTGTGACCTTAATATCAAAATATAATTCCTTATTTTAATATATCTGGGGATAATTATCAAACTATTCATATTCTTGAGCCAAAATATCAAACAAATGAATAAAATATTCAAAAAACCCCTTCTCTTTAACTACAAATACCACCCCTCACCACCCTTCTCCTCAGACCATCCACGATTTGAGCCTTGTCAAATGTTTTCCGAATACACATCCCAAGTCCCTCCCTCGCATCTAGGATCTATTTATCTCATTAAATGAACAATGCAATACCCTTAAAGAGGTTCTCAAGGAGGATAAATCAAGAGGTAAAAATCCTCTTCCTTTTCCATTTATTTTCTTTTTTATTTCATTTATTTTTTTTATTCTATTATAAAATACCCCCATAAAAAGAGTAATTAATACTCCAGAATCATATATATAATTAAATTATATTATTTTAATGGAATAATACATCATCAATCCTCTTCTCCTCTCTCTTTTATTCTAAACATGGAAACATCATCTGTGAGGTTTTGTTTTATCCCCTTCATGGATAAAATGTTTTTATTCTCATTCTACGTCTTCAAGGAATTACATAAAACCATTATAATTATTGGAATATAATTTAAGATGTAGTATAAATCCATTTTAGGTTAATTATGTGTCATTTTTAAATCATTCTAATTAATAAAACAAAACGAGCTCATTATAATCTAAAACAATAAAACATTATCTAAATGATTATCATTATCTTTTTATCTAATGATTAATAATCATATTAGAGGAAAACCAACATATAATACCAATTAAACCTCTTTATTTCAATTAATTTCATATAATTCTAATTTTGGAGAATTATAACCTTTTATATAAATTTCATTACTTATAAATAGGGAAAGTGATCATGAGAACTAAGAAAATAAATGCTCTAGAAAAATGAGATCAAACACAATAAATCATCAATATGGACATAAATGAAAATAATAAAAAGAAAATTCATAAAATAAATATATAATTTTTTTTGAATCATCATATTATTTGAATTAATTTTATTATCTAGGACATTATGTTCAAGTGTAGAACACTTTCAGACAAAAGGTCAGGGGTTTCACATCTCTCTCTTATTTCCGTGAGATTTCCATTATTTGAAAATTATTTCTTTTATGTGGTGAATTTATATGAAAATTTGATATATAATATCATGAATCTATTTTTATTCACGGTATGAAGTGATTCATTAAATTATTATTATTATTTTTACATACAATTTGATTGATTTCAAATTGTTAAGGATTGCTTCCCGAACCTCTATTTTTAAATTAGGTAACACTATCTCTCTCTTTAAAAAAGGTAATTATTAATTATTTTTATAGAATTCATCAATAATTTATATATATTCTCTAAAATCATATAACTTTTTCATTTCATCTTCCATTTATGTGAAAATACATGTTCTAATATGGTTTCCTGTTAAATTATTCCCAATCAGAAATATCGATTAAAGGGGACTTCTCAAATTCTTACCAAATTTCATGTTCACTCTATAATCTGTTTTAAGTCATAAATACTTTTCTAAAATCAAAAATATTATCATGAAATAAATTCTCTATCATTTCTGGTTTTATAGAAACAATGAAGACTTCCCTCTTTAAAATCTCTTTAATATTTTCCTTAAACCGAACTAAATTATTTTATTTTTAATGATTCTAAAAAACACTTTTTTATATTTTTTCAATTTCGTAGGAGGTCATTTATTACTCAAATATAGTTAATTTTTTCCAATTTATATTATGGTATATATATATTTTACAATTTTATTTTATGACAAATATAAATGATTTTCAAAAAGAACTCTTCTTCCAAAATTAAAAAGGGTTTTTTTCATCTCACTTTTTATTCTGTGAGATATATGCCTTATTAACTAGTGATTACGTGTGTGTGGTGTATGTAATTATATTTGATATATAATATCTAGATTATCCTTATACCCATGGTATTATATGGTATTGTTCTTTGAATGTTCCAAAGTGGTATGGGACACAATGGAATTTTTAATGATTATTTCCTCAAGAATTTTTCAATGTTCTCATTTGAAAGTATCATTATCTATGTCAACATCCGTTGATGAATCCTATAATTCATCTAGTTTTATCTCTTATGATAAATTCTAGAATATATTAATGATTTTTTATGATTACCTTGAATGTGGATTTTCTAATTTGATACCATTCATGGGTTATATTTTCAGTATTGACCTTTTGTATGCTGGTTTTTCAATGTGAATGTTAATAGTGTTTATGTTTCACCACTTTATAATGATGATTGTATTGGACTAATTATGTTATTGGAGGGGCCTTTTATATCATCTCTATGCATCATTTGGTCTCATTGGAAAAACTAGACCGGGTTTTCACCCATTATTTATGGTATCTTGGCAAAAGCATTGATTGTATGATTATGATGTCCAACATTATGCATACCCTCCTTATGAAAAAATTAATTGATTGTACATGTTATTATTCAATAAGAATTATATATTGGGGTTTTTATGGAATTATTTTATCATATTTTATTCTTACCAAATTATTGTTTAATAGATTATGGACATTTAGTTTTTTACCATGACTTATTATTTATACATCCACTATATTACATACCCACAATGTGCATACGATCACAACCCTTTTTATGATATAATTTTTCCTAGACATGTATAGGTATATTATAAATGAATTTGAGGGAAAATATTGGATTTTATGATTGTTTATAAGGGAGTATAATGTTTTTCACTCATATTGTAATGTAATGTGCATGTGTGTAATATAGTATTCCAATAAATATAAACAAATCTGTATTCTTGATTTGATTCCTTGTAACCATTACCTAATAATAACATAATGCACTGAATCTGTGATATTAGGGTCAGGGAATTAAAATTTTTTTAAAAGGATTTTTATAATAAAACATGAAAAATACATTTAGAATACATAGATTACATAGCACAACCCCAATATGGAATTTCATGAAGTAGAGAAGAACATCCTATTGGACGTGGGGAATAGCCTTGGGATGGGGATTAGGTATAATTTGGACAAATCTAAAATCATGGGTGGTGTGATTGGAAGAGGGGTGAGGGGTGGTATTTATAGTGTAGGAGAGCAGTGGTTTTCTATTATTTTAATCATTAGATTACTATTTTTCTCATGACTACAAATATTATTGATTTATCTGGAAAAATAGTAAAGATATCATGTTATTTCGAAACATGGGTTATTTAATAAGCCATGATGCTAGGAATAGTGTATATACCATATAGTGTACTTATATGGTAAATTACCATATATCATTAGTCATAATAATTTTGAGTATTTCAGAAAAATTCCAAAAATTCACACTATCAAAATTTCAAATTGTAGAATTATAAAATGAATTCCATATTAAATAAATAAGTTCCTAAATATTAAAAATTATTTTTTATATAAAATCATAATTTTATACAATAAAACAATTTTAAAACAATAACAGGTTTTATAAAACCTTTAAATTTTAATATATGTGTCATAAATTATTAAAAATACATTCATTGGTGAGGTTAAAATTTCATTGATCGTATTTCTATTTAAAAAGGAAATATTAATATTAATAAGGGTAATTCACTATTTACTAAAAATTAAGTTTGTCCACTGAGACTCTAAAAAAATGATCGCAATTGTGTATGTTTCTCGTGAAAAATTCAAATCTTATAAGGGAAAAAATTTATTTAACAACTAGTTTACAACTATCTCCATAAAATAGTGTTTCATTATGTAGACACACAGTTTTCCAGGATTTTAAATTTATTTTTAAAATCATAGGGTGTTACATTCTCCCCAGCTTCTGGAAATCGCTTCCTCACAATTTTATATACATATTAATAACATGAGGTTACCTTTCCCTCATATCATTTGCATATTTCGATGTTTCTTCCTCAACCATGTAGTTTCTCCATGAAACCTTTACCTTAGAGATTAACCTATTCCATAATACTTGTTTTATATGATCATGAATCTGAACATGATTCTCTTCATAAGAAATGATTTCTTCTAATTGAACAACTTATAGGATCAAAACATGAGATTAATCTACCACATACATTATTTAATTCAAAATAAGAAATAAATTGTCTAACAAAGATAAAATTGGATGCAAAGATACTCATAAAGAAACATGTCGAACTTTATCCCTGATTTCTTAATGTCTAATGAACCAATGACTCACCTACCCATTCTTAAAGAAACATTAAAACTTTTCCATGGCGTGATTATAAGAAAAATAAGATAAACTATCTCAAAAGGAAATACTATCCTCCTATTATATGCATATCATTTCTTCTTGATCAGAGATGTCCTCTTCGGTTGCTAGATTATATTCACTTTCTCAGCCACTATCTCTACTAATTTTGGTCTCATCAACTTTATATCCCCAATTTCATCCGCAAAATCTGGAGTTCAACCCCACTTCCCATATAATGACTCAAAGGGTTTAATCTGTATATTGGAATAAAATATATTATTATAATAAAATTTAAATAAGAAATATGTTGATACCAAATTCAATGGTAATCAATTGAACAAGCCAAAAGCATATCCTATAAATTATGAATCGTTCATTCTGACTATCCATATGATTGATCATTAAAGGATGTAATGAAATTTAATTCCATTCCCAATAACATCGGAAGGCTTTAATAAAAGTTATAAGTAAAGCTATGATGCTGTCATATATAATGGAAAGAGTAAATCTATGCATCCTAACAATATTTTAGAGGTATAATCGAGAAATATGATCCTATGATAGTATATATTAAATAAGAAAGAGATGAGAAAATTTATTTAGTCAATCAATAATAACCAATATTTCATTGTTTCCTCAAGAATTCATTGGTTGTCCCACATTCAAGTCCATTTATATATTTTCCTATTATCACTCTAGCATTGGTTAAGGATGAAGCAACCCCTTTGGTAATTGTTTCTCTTCTTTAACATGTTCACATTTCAAACTTTTCATTGTAAAATCTACATTATATCTATTCATTCCATCCAACCAGTAATAATCCCAAAGGACTTTATACTTATTTTTGCTACAAGGATGATCTGAAAATAGAGAATTGTGAGATTCTCACAAAAATTCATTCTTTATTTGAGAATCACAAGGAAAACATAATCTATTTCCAAATCTATGAAATAAATATTTATCAATGTAAAATTATATAATCTTACCCATTATAAAAAATTATACCTTTTTCTTAACTCCCCTTATTCTTTTTTATCTTTATAAATTCTACCCGACAAAGATGACTTCATTGAGCCTTGAAACAAAAAAAAAGTAATTTCATCACCCAAAATCTCTATGACAAAATTCATTAAATCAATAATAAAATGGTCTTGTTCTAGGTGGAACATAGTTATTGATGCATTATGTTTTCAATATATGTATTTTACACTTTTATTGTTTTTCTACGATCGTAATTTATCATGAAAGCATAGTATTTTTTTCAATTCAATCCATCTTATATGCCTCATGTTTTATTAATTTTGAGTGAATATAGACTTTATAATTATTTGGCCAGTATATATTTTTTATTTGGCTCCATATAAATGTTTCCTTGAAATTTTTAATGTAAAAACCACATAAAATAATTCTATGTCATGTGTGGGTTAACTAAACTCATGAGGATTTTGATGTCCTGATGCAGAAATAATTACCTAATCATTCTGCATTAGAACAAAACCAAGTCCCTTTAACGAAGCCTCAATGTAATTGAAAAAATGACCATTTCTTGAAGGTATAGTCAGAACTAGATAATTGACAAGTTAACTTTTCAATTATTTAAAACAATCATCACACTCTATTTTCCTAGTGACTTCAACTCTTTTTTAGTTAATATAGTTAATAAATTATAAATCCATGTATGGTTTTCAATAAACCTCCAGTAATAGCCTGCCAAACCAATAAAACTATGAATCTCATTTACATTTGTAGGACTTATCAATTCTTTATAAACTATTGTTTCAATAGGATCAATAGTTATTCCATATTCATAAATAATGTGACCAAAGAAATAAATCTGCTGTAACCAAAATTCACAATTTGTATATTTTTAGTACAATTACTTTTCATTTAAGTTTTTGAAAAAAAACCCTATGATCTATTTCATTCTCCTCTTTAGAAATATAATATACAAGAATTCCATCAATAAAAATAACCAAAAACATATCCATGAACAGAAGAAACATTCTAATCATAATATCAATGAATACAAAATATGAATTAGTAAACCAAAATGGAATAAAAAAAATTTCATAATGAGTATATCTACTTGAAATAGATGTTTTTGGAATTTCATCCTCCTTCACCTTCAATTCATGGTACTCGGATCTCACGTCAATCATAGGAAAATTCTAATCTCCCGGCAGATGATGTAACAAGTCATCAATTTGAGGAAATTGATACATATTCATAATAGAAATTTTATCCAACTCTATATCATTAATTAATAGTAACTTTGAAACATATTTATTTTTCAAAAACAAAACATGACCCCCCCATGAGGATGTTTTAGGATTAATTAATCCTTTATCATGATACTCTTGCAACTAATTTATTAATTCAACAAGTCCAATTTGATCCATTATGTAATGTGTATTTGAAATTGTCTTAGCATCATGAACTAATTTAATTTTTAATTCAACTTCTTGATCAGGTATTAATATAGGTAAAACATTAGGAAAAACAATATGATATTATTTTACCACTGGAACATCATTAATATGAACAGTTCCCTTGTTTTCAACAATATAAGTAAGATAAAGTTCATTTTGATATTTCAATGGTTTCCCAAAATAATAATATATTTTAAATTATATGGGTACATTCATTTACACAAACTGAAAAACATTATAAAAACTACTTCTTTAGCTCTACAATCAATCTTAGCATCAAAAAAAGAAAACCAATCCATACCCTAAATGACATCAAACTCTACTAAGGGATAAAAACGTTTTTAGGTAATTTATTTCTATAGATAAGAATAAGAATATTATTAAATTTACTTTTTATAGTAACATTTCCCCCTGTTATTTTAACATATTGTTATAGTTTCAACTGTAGAGGTGATATTTCTAATTTTTTAGAAAATTTATCAGGAATAAATGAATGTGTAGTCATCGTATCAAACAATTCGTTAGGAAAATCTAAGTCCTTAAACAAAGTAAATGATACTACATCATTGGATGGACCAATATAGTTGACTTAGTCACAAAGGATCTCACTACACCTTTATTCTTATAGTCTAGATGCTTTTCATCACTCTGATCTTTATTTGTCCATGCATTATCATAATGACTCATACAAACACAATTGGAACAATTTGTAGTTTTTTTATCATAATTGTTCTAAATATCATTTTCATCACAATATTAGTATGTTTTTACTAACATACCATAGTAAAAACACATCCTTATTTTGGTAAGACATTCCCCAGGGTGATTTTAACCACAATTTTTACAAATGGGAATCTAGATTTTCTTACCATTATATTTCTTTAATGGATTTTTATCGTTCTATTTCCATCTAGAACACTTATTATATTTTTTTCAAACTACATGTAATCTTTAGAAAACTCCATTTCCACCCTCTCAATACATTGGAAATGTTTCTAATAAATTTTGAATTCTCGAGATTCCATTTCCCTTTGGTATAATTTCTTCAATATTGATTAAAAGAGATTGATTTTTCTATCATGATCCCTAATAAGATTTGGAGAGTAACTTTCTAATTGGTTGAATATTACAACATACACGACCACTGAATCGTCATAATTTTTCTCAATTAATTGTATTTATTCTCTATCCTTTTTCAAACCACCTTAAGAAAATATTTTTCATGGAAAATACTTTTAAATTCATCCAAACATTCGGTTACAATATCCTCTCTATCTCTGATATTAGTGACCATTGACAACCACCGATCAGATTCCCTTTGAAAATGATAAGTGGAATGACTAAACCATTGATTATATGAACATCCCATAACATTGGATATCTTTTTTGGGGCATGAATTCATCCATCAACCACTAATGGGTCAAAATATCAACTAAAAGTAGATGAGAATTTCCTCCGAAAATGTTTCATTATTATCATGTTTCATTATTGTAGCTATATTAACTCTCTTAGAAGAATTACACAACTATTTTCTCCCTTTATCATTTATGACATTACTATCACAAACTTCTTGATTTCAATTCCCACCATTCCCGGTTGTAGATTCGAATTTATATTAGCCTCTCTGTTCATTTCAACTTCATCTTTTTTGTTTCATATATGAAAAACCATTATATAATGGCATATTTTAGATGTTGAAACATGGTAATATTTAAATTCTATACCATTTTAAAATAGTCTTAAAGTCAAAATCATTTATAGTATTCTATTAATTTCATAGTAACAACCAATGTTATCAATCTTTTTCTATGATACCAACTTTAAGAACCATACCTTAACCCTTACATATTCTATCTATTTCAACATGATTTCACATATTAACATTACCCAATATATTTTGGGTTTTAGAGTTTTATAATGTTTATAAATAACTCATATATATCAACCTATAAGAACATATGGTGGGTACCATTCAAACTGTATCCATTTCTTCAAAAACAAAATTTTTTTACACAAAACAACAACATTATTTCATCGAAAAATCTACATAACATTAAATTTCACTTCCTACATTCTCTTAAACATATTTATAACCTATGAAAAACATTTAAAAAAATGGAATGATCATAAATATTATAGTAAGAAATATAAAATGAAGGAAAGAAACCATTAATTCATGAATACTTATAATCCTATGAAATAATTTTAACAATGACATACATCTAACCCATATATACTTACTTTATAAAACATGAAATTTATATAAAAAAAATAAAGGACATATATAAAACCATAATGATAATATGGGGAATTACATACCTATATTTTCACTATAAGGGAGATTTTATGATTTTTAACACACAATGTTACCTTATAATGTAACCCTCACGACAACCTTATGGTGTAACCATCACATTTACACTTGGAGAAACCATATAACTGACCTCAAAAAAACACATAACCAATGAATTGGAAGGAGATGTAGGTCCCCCCCTTAAACCTAAAAAATTACTAAGAACCAGAACATAATCATAATCCATGAATATATTCATAAAATCATTTCTTTTGAATTTTTTAATATAGAATTTTAAAAGATGATTTTTAAAGGAAAGTACTTTAAAATCATATAATTTATGTGATAATTTATATAACGAATATATATATTTTTTGTATTAATAATACATTTAAATAATAAATCATAATTTAAACTAAATTAATTACACAAAAAAATATTAGTAGAACATAATAAATGAAGTATAAGGTTAACCTAATGAATGGAAATGGGGTTATGAATTATCGTACCTAGGGTTTTAATTACTTAAAACATGATCAAATCTCTTTTATAATGGATAAAATGGTGTTATTAATAATTAAATGATTCATTATAATGTTTATAACTCCATATATGATTATTTTAAAACACATTTGAACCCTTTATTAATAATATTTTTTATTTCCATTGCTTCGGGTGCGTGCTTTACATGATTTCAATGGTCAGTTTGTAAATTATTTTATTATCAAATGGAAGTAAAACTCAGGATTTTGAATAAAATTGTGTTAATATGTCTCCATAATATTAAATAATGTCACTATTCATTTTGGTCATATGGTATGAGGATGAATCATTAGATAAATAAGTAGTGATATTAGTTTAGATCCTTTTGGATTTTCTTCGATAATCACAAACATGTTTAATTATATAACATAAATATTATGCATATTAATTAAATAGAGAACATAAAAGAGAGCATATAACAGACATTAAAATTTGTTTCAACCATTAAAATATTTTTTAGGTTATCTTTGATGAAGTAAATGTAATTGAAGAAACATTGTCCCTGATGTCGGTAAATCGACACATCTGAAACAATGTATTTATTTTTAGAATAAGAGAAAGAGGAGATGAAGAATGATGATAGATTTTTCCATAATCATGATAAAAATCCAGCATATATATATATAATACTATAGCTTTTATGACACTTGTATAAGGGGAGGTGATGTGAGTATAAGAAAATTAAATAAAAGGAATGAAAAGAAATGAAAATGAAAGGGGACAGTAGACCAAAATTTGCATTTAACTGTGGTTTTTTTAGCGGTGGCTTAAACCGTCACAAAATCATTCTATAACTTTTTCAGAAAACAACAGCTAAATTATGTGTCAACAATCAATTAGCAGTAGTTTCTTAATACCGTCTAGAATGATTTAGCAATGATTTTTTTAATTTAGTGGCGGTTTAAACTGCCTCTAAATCATTTAATTTTTTAATTTTTTTTAATTTTTAATTTTTTTTTATTTTAAATAATTTGTTTATTTTTTATTTATTTATTATTTATTGTATATTTTCGTAATTAATTAAATTATTTATTTTCGTAATTAATATATTTATGAATTTATTTATTATATTTTATATATTATTAATTTTCATAATTACATTATTTATTTACTTATTTATATATTTATTTATTTATTAAATTTATTTATTTATTTAGTATTTATTATTTATAATTATCATGCTCATGCTCATCTCCTTGCACAAACCCTGATCCAAGGGCATGACCTTGCAATATATAGAAATTCTGTATTACTAGAGATATGAACCACATACCTCTTGCTTATTCTCCAAAGACTTAATCACTCCAGCATGCTCATCATGTGGTCAATAAATCAAATATAATATATATATATATATATATATATATATTTAAAAAACCAATAATACACAACAAATTGATATAGATGAAATAATTATTAAACAATAAATATTAATCAATAATAAATAATTATTAATTAATAACTAATAATTAATAATAAATAAATAAACAATTATTAATATTTAATAAATACAAATTTAAAATTATTAATTTATAAATAGAATATAAATGAATAATAAATAATGAAATATATAATATTGAAGTAAATAGGAAATAAAAAATGGTAAATTTTAAAAAGTAAATAGTAAATAGTAACTTGTAATTAATAAATACTAAATACAAAATACAAAATACAAAATAATGAATAATAAATAATATTTAATATTTAATATTTAATAAATAATATTTAATATTTAATATTTAATATATAATATATAATATAGAACATATAATATATAATATATAACATGTAACATATAACATATAACATATAATATATAATATATAACATATAACCTATAACATATAATATATAACATATAATATATATCATATAATATATAAGTAATGTATAAATAATAAATAAATTAAAAAATAATTTAAGATATGATAAAAAAATAAAGAATTAATAAAGAATTAATTAATAAGGGATAAATAATAAATAAAATATAAAAAATTAGAAATTAGAAAATAGAAAATAGAAATAATAAATAATAACTAATAAATAATAAATAATATTGAGTAAATAAATAATAAATAATAATTAATAAATAATAATTGATAAAAAATAATAATTTCCCATTAATAATTAATAATTAAAATTATGAATTCATGTTTAAAATTTATTAATAAATTAAAAAATTATTTGGAAATTATTAATAAATAAATAATTGGTAATTAATTAATAATGATTATTTTATAAATAAATAATAATTAAATAAATAATAAACTAATAATAAATTAATATTTAGTAAAATTAAAAGAAATTAATAAATAATAAATAATATAAATGAAGAATAAAGAATAAAAATAAATAAATTAAAGAATAAATAAATAAGTAAACAAATAACTAAATAAATAAAAAAATAGAAAATAGAAAATAATTCATAATTCATAATTCATAATAACTATTAATTATTTTTTACTAATTTCTACTTAATATTTAATATTTAATAAATAATTAATTATTAATAAATATATATTTAATAATGAATAAAGAATAAATTAATAAAATTAATAAATAAATAATAAATGAATAATAAAAAACTAATTAAATAATAATTAATTAATTTATTAATTAATTCAAAATAAAATAATAATTAATCTGTATATAATAACTAAATTATAAATAAATAAATATTAAATATGGAATTAATAAATAAATTTATTAATAATTAAATTGATAAAGAAATAAATAATAAATAATAAATAATAAGTAAATAAATAATGATTAATTAGTAAATTAATAATAATAAAATTAATAAATAACTAATCAAATAAAAAATAAAAACCAATGAAAAAAATAATTTATTATTTATATAATTCCTAAAACGTTATAATCCTCTAAAAGGCCCAAAAAACACTGAAATGACTATAAAATCTGATCTGAGACTACTTTTTAGCACCAAAACCAGTCAAATTGAAGATCATGAATTGAGTTTTGATATGATATATGGTACAGGCCGAACAAACATCTAGAGCAATGGTTATAACCATTTGAATTTTAAGATATCAGGGTCTGGAAATAAAATCCTTGTTTCGAAGGCCTTCAGGGCCTTTCTCGCTGACTAAACAAGGGGAAAATACTCAAAAAGTTGGTTCAAGACCTTAATGGCTTGGATCATGTCAGATGATTCTAATTGATATGTGGTAGAGCCCAAACAGACACCTTGATTAAATTTTAGGTCCGATTGATATGCAAGTTTGATTTTAATCTTTTTCAATTTGAATATATTTTTTAAATTTGATTATCACCTGATTTAAATCTCACATAGTTTTACCTCAATTTATAAGATTCAATTTGACTGGTTTTGGAGTTCTAATGGACTCCCGAATCAGTTGTTAATGTTATTATATTCCAAAATAGGTTTTTGTACTTATTAAATATTTGTTTTTAGTTTATAATTATTATTACATAATAATTATAAATTTGTAATAATTGAATAATTATAAATAATTAAAATTATAAATAATATACCATATTTGATTTTAATATAAACTAAAAACAAATAAATAAATAAATTTTAAAAAATATTCTTCAATTTTACGGTTTTTTTTTGAATAAACCGACGCTAAAAAAGTGAATTTTTTTCATGTTGAAATTTTAAAACAGTTATAAAAAATATTTTAAAACCCTTTATTAGGGGGTTTTTGTTGTGGTTTTCAAAACCGTTGTTAAATTTCTTATCGAAAAAAACTTGCGGTGGTTTTGAAAACCACTAGGAAAAAGCCACTGGTAAAACATTGTTCTCTTGTTGTGGGATTTTTACCTGTTGATTTCTTTTCCTTGAGATCCTCATTACGACTTTTTTTTTATCCTCTTTGCACGAACCAAAGGTCTTCGACCCGGGGGTGATCCTTGGGAATTTATTTTTTTAGAATTTAGACAATGCTAAAATAATTAGAGGTGTGAGAGTAAGTGGGGGGAGAGGGTGGTATTTTTAGTGGAGGATAGGACATGTTTTCCATTATTTTATTCATTAGTTTAATATTTCGTCTCAAGACATTGATTAAACATGACTCATGTGACCCAAAATATTAAAGAGAACATTTTAGTTCGAACAAATGGTTCTTACATCTTCTATGATTCTTGGAATAGTGTATTTAACATATAATGTATATATATGGTAAATTTACATGTTCCACTATTCATCACAAATTCGATTATTTTAGAAAAATCTCAAAAATTCACCCTAACCATTTTTCAAAGATTATAATTCAAACTTGTACTACATTTCATCAAAATAATATTATGATTATGAGAAAATTATTATTAAAAATAAAATCATAATTTATTCAAAAAATAACAATTTTTAAACATTAACTAAATTTATAACACACAGAAAAATAAATCAATATCTCATAAATTTTTAAAAATACATTCATATGTGAGGTTACTATTCATTTTATCATGTTACTATTCATTAGTGTTACATGACTATTCATAAGAGTAGGTTATTATTCACCAAAAAATTACTTTGTCGAATCAGACTAAAAAAAATATTGATTTCAAATGTGCATTTCCATCTTTCAAAATTAATATCATAGAAGTCGAAAAATTATATTCAAAGGATAGATTAAAACTATCTCCTTAAAATGGTGTGTCATTATGTAGAGACTAAGTGTTTCATTCATTTCAGTTTATTTTTGAATCCTTCGGGTGTAACTGTCTACACTTTCACAAATGATGTTATCGTTTTACATAAAATGGATTGAATAAAGATATGTGTTTAAAAAAAATCTTAAAGGTGTTAGAAATATCTATATATCAAATATAATTATAGTTACCATCATAATTTACACCATGAGTGGCGGTAATGAATAAAATGATTAATCATATATTCGTGAGGCGATAGTTCAATGTACACGTAAACAATATCATCATTTCCCATTAGATAGAATTGTGTATAATATTAGGTATAAAAATTAGAATAAAAAGATAATATAATACTTAAGATACTGGTGTTTTTATAAAATTATTAAATAATAATATTTTATGTATTGTATAACTGAAATAAAATTGAAAAATATCCATAAATTTGTTATCTCTTTTTCGGGTAACTTCTTTCTGTTTCCATTAAAGGGATTCCATGGATTAATTTCAACCCAAGTATAGCCTTATAGGTTGAGAGTACAGAATTTTAAGAGCTATATTGGATAATATTTATTGATAAAAATAGGTTTTAGAGGCATGAGGATGTGGGAGTATAGGAGGCCTTTCATATTGAAGGAGTGATGCACTAGTAATATTTTGCCATAGGATTTCCATACACGTTTTGGCACATTGAATGTTGCTCCAATAACGGACCATTTTCAATCCAAGGGGTTATAGGGTATAAATATGGATAGAAATTGGATTTTGGAAAGCTGTTCAGGTCATTTGGACACTTAATATTAAGAGTTAGTCCATTATTAAGCATAAGTTTACCTTAATTATTTTAATTAATTTTTATTACTGTCACCAACATTATTTTTCAAAAAATAGGTTAAAATTATTAGAAGTATTAAAATATACTCATTCCAAATATGGAATCCATTTTTCATATTCCAATCACATATGTGGTAGGAATTAATTTAAATTTAATCTCGTAGATGGGGGGACAATGTAAATTTTTAAAGTAAAAACATTGAAATTGTTGATTTATTTTTACAGTAAATTTCAATGTGAAATTGATTCTAATTAACTACATTGTATTAATTTAAAAAATTATATCTTATTAATTATTAAAACCAATTATAAGTTTAATTTATTATTACCACTAAATTAGATAAAAAATCATTTTTGAATTAAAATTCAATATTTTTCACTATTATATAAAAAACCAAACATCAAAGAAAAATTCCGAAAATTTACCATATCCTAATTTTTATTTTTCACATTAAATTATAATGATTATTTGTTTCATATTAAATTTATAAATGGGTCAAAATTTTGATTTAAAATATTTTCTTCTTTAAAAGGCAGTAAAGCTACCTTTATAAAAGTATTGTATTTTTTGTTTAATATAGCGGTTCTTCATATAATATGCCTATCAAATAAATTGGATTAATATCCAACATATTATATTTAATATATATATATATATATTATATTAATATCACTCATTAATTTTAATTAATCTAATCTATGAAATTGAGAAATTTCTCCAGCATAAAAAAATTTTTCAATAAAATATTCACTTTATATATAGTTCGTTCTTATATTAAATAAATTGTTACCAGTGAATACATTTTTTATTATTTTAATGACATTTTTTATATTTATTATTATTATTCATAAATAATAATTTTATGGAATGTTTTTATCTTATTATATTAAATAATAATATTTAATCACATAGCAGTTTCTGGTAATACTCTGTCTTTCTTAAAACTCAAGCTATTGAAGAAGGTTGTTATTTTATGTCATGGAAGATCATAGAGCATGAAATGGATTGAATGTTCTATAAGGATTGAATATATTAAATATATTAAATATATATTAAATATTTTCTTAATTATATTCCCTTACATTCTAAGTGTCGTGTGTGAAACATGCTATCAAATACAAGGATCCTAGTTTAGATTTTGGGGTTGTTATATTCTACTCACTAATATTAAATTGCATCTTTAAAATTTAAACTCTATCTTGGTAATATATTGTTTTATTTTTATTATGATTACATGATTAATTGTGAGAATGGTTCATAAAACATCCATTATAAAAGAGTGAATTGGATGTACAAAGGTCACATGAACAAATATATAAATAGGTCTCTATGTAGGAGAAGAGTAATTGAAAGTAGAGATAATTACTTGGAAGAAAAACATATATATTTATAAAACATTATTTAGATAATAAATCAAAAACAATTAAATGATCTATGGAATGTTTAAGGCCACAAATACACAAATCCTCAATGATTTACAAGCTCGTTGGTTCAACATTAATTCAGCTATTCGGACAACATTTTATATCTAAATCATTTTACTAATGCTGGGTAATTCTGTTATTTCCGGATAATATAAGTAAATATACATACTTTTTATATTTATATAAACATAAGTTCACCCTTTGGATATTCTTCAGTTAATTTCTAATTCATCCAATACTTCATTAATTGGATATCCAAAAAATAACATTCAATTTTAAAGCACTAAAAATGACATTTAATGGTTCGTAAGTCCTATAAAAGAGTAAAAATTATAAATATTTCTCTCTAAATATTATCCATTTTCAATATAGTTATTACAATAATATATAAACCTAAAAAAAGAAATACTATAGGTTCATAATTAATATTTATTCATCAGATTTATTATCTAAAAAATGACAAATTAACTAGAACATTTTATAGGATAGTGGTTGTGTTGAAACCATTATCGTCATTCGGCCATGGGTAAAAGACCAACATCGTTTCCAGACATGAATAGTTTTCACTTGAAATAAATTTTATTATTTTCTAAAACCATATTAATATAATTTTTAAAATAAATATTATGGAAACCCCTAAAATAAGGTTAATCACTTAATATAATTCTATTAAAGTGTTTTTAATAAAATCAAAATAAAAAAATTCTTCATCCAATTATTTACAAATAGGACCTTCCTCAAGTATATGGTTTATCAATAAAATAATTTATAATATTTAAAAATCATTAAACATTATTTTTAATCTAAAACACTTTATCTTTAAACTAGGCCATTAATTGTCATTATATATTTAAATCCTTCATACTTGTTTGTAACTAAAATGTGAGTTATCCTAATAATATATCCTATGAGTGTTAATCCAGGTGTACAGTAAGTCCTATTATCATGTACTAAGATATGTCATTTCTGGCCTGATACACCTATTGTAGTTGTTACTATTAAGTACATCTTTGCAAGAACAAAATCCACTTATAGTATCTAGGCATGGATATATTTCAAGGAATGCCCACATAATATATACTTTTTGAAAATTCTCTTACATAACCTCAAATTAAACATTATGGTATTGTTTTCTAATTTATGATTTCTTAAATATGGTTACCAAGTATTCTACTAAAATTCTATTAATTCCAACTGCAGCGACCTGACCTGAGAAGGCCTGAAGCCTATGTATTCTATCAATTACATTGGCACGATTAAATGGAATAAAATTCTGATTTACTTAGAGTTTAGTATTTTTGGTGATCTTTGTGAATAAATGAGTCTTGTATTACAAATTAATACATTTATTAAAGAATAATAATAATTATTCTTTACAAATAAATAAAATCACAAATAATTTTATTTCATGTAGTATAAACAAACATATCTTTCATAGTACGCTACATGGTTTCCTAGGGAAGGAAACATAATAAATGTAATAAAAAATGTTCATTAATGGAAAATATTGCAGATGAAATGATTAATCAATGAGAATACTAAATATGAAAAGGAATATAATAGAACACCCATATCAAATAATCAATAGGCTGATAATATTGTTAATAAAAAATAAGGAATGTTAAATGAGAACACATGGAATTATATTAACTAGATAAGGACAAATAAGTATGGAAATAAAAGATAATAAAACACATTCCATTAAAAAAAGAATATTAATATTTAATTTTTCCAAAGATACGTCGATGAAAAATATAATCCATGAAAAATAACTCAAAATAAATGAGGGAAATTCTTGATTATTGGATGCTATGTTTCTTAGTTACGTGGTAACTTTACCATCAAGACACTTAAAAAGATTGTTTTCAATATATTGGTTAGAAAACATTCTAAGGTGGCTATCCAAATGTATCTTCCAACAATATTACTATTTTTTCAAGAGGATATCTAGAACTGGGTCCCATCCATGTTTTATAATCTAAAACATTCATCATACATCAAATAACTGATTTAACGATGTACATTATCAAATATCCAAAAATATTAATAGATACATATTTATCAATATTTACCCAAAAAATAAAATAATATTCAAATAAAATATCATAGAGACAAGATATATGGTTTAGGTAATTAACATTTCCATGATAAATGATATTATGAATTATTGGTAATTCAACGTTCAATGATCGTAGGGAATTGAATATTTCAAGGGGATTAAAAGGAATTAGGGATGTTCATGTTAATATTATCCTTAAAAATCAATTTTAAATAATCCAGCAGATGATTAAAGATGCTATCAATTCAACATACCCCTAATAATGTGAAATATAGGAGTTTTACCATTTCTGAATGGAAATATTATAAAAAAGATCATTTAATAACATTATTGAGGAAAATTTTATTTTGTTTTGAAAAACCTTTTCTTTGAAATTTATTTTTGTTAAAAAAAATTAAATTATCCTTTTAAACATACAATATAATCTTCAATGAAATGATAGTGAGTAAATCTATACTTTCTATATGAGTTCAAAAATAATCCTTTTTTCACTGTAAAAAGGATCTAAAAATTTATTTTCGGGAAACTAACTAGAAATTTCCTCTAAAATAATTTGTAAAAGAAAAAAAGGGAAAAAAATTCATTACCAAATCATTTTAAAACAATTTTTATAATTTTTTAATAAAAAATGATATAATAAAATAGGTTATCCGATTAAAGAGTGACATAAATTCAGGTTTTCATAAAAACATTTTCTTAAGAATTTTAAGTACCAGAGAGTGAGTAAATTGTACCAATACTTTAAAATTGTCATGTGTGAAAAGGGTAAACTAAAATTAATGGTTTTATTGAAATATGGTTTATAATTCTTCCAAAATTAAATTCGATTGAAAGATCAATAAATTTGTTGTTGAGGAAAACTAATCTCTAAACATTCCAATGTCTACCATACCACTTTGAGAAATTTTAAATCATATAACTCATGAAGTAATAATAATAAATATATGTTATAAATACCATGAATATTAATTAATTCAATACATAATTTTTTATAATGGGTTGTAGATACACCACAAAAAATAATTAAGTGGTTAACAATACAATTATCTCACACATGTGACAAGTGATATGAAAATCCATTACCTTGTGTTTCATTTGTAGTGAACATCCTATAGATTCCTTCATAATAAAATTATTTTAATTATTTACATTATTTAGAAAAAATTTCATGTTTATCATTTATTTTATTTCAATTATTACAATGGTGTGAAAATGACATATATAATTATGTTTATGTCTATTGTTTTTACCAAATTTAGTTTATATTTCAAAATATATTTGGTGGGTAAACTATGGTCCACTAGGTCATTTTATAAAATCTAAAGAATAATAATAATGAAATAAGTATCATATTTATACATCAATTATAATATCAACAACAATTTTAAAATATTTCTAGGGAAAATGAATCAACATTGAAATCAAGGAGGCGATAAGTTGTACATACACATCAGTAACATTCCCATTTTTCAATTATCATTATGGAATGAAGGTATGACATATTATATCTTTCCATAATGATAAATATGTTGGGTCGGAATAAACGGGGAATGATGGCAAGAGGGGGGTGAATTGCCTTTTAAAAAAATGATTAACAAATTAAAAAATCAAAGTAAGGTGCAGCGGAAATAAAGGAGGCAATCACACAAGAAATTGATAACGGAGTTCGGCCAAAACCCGGCCTACGTCTCCGTTCCCAACTCAACCGTTGAGAGATTCCTACCGCTTGCTTTTCAATGGTTTTAGCAAGAAACCCACTAGGCTTTGAGGTAGCACTAGGACCTATTACAGATTGCTTTTATTGGTTTAGCAAGAACCCACTTGCTTTTGATGGTTTAGCAAGAACCCACTAGCCTTTTTAACGGGTGAAGGCTAGCTCACCGACAACTCAAGCCTTTTAAAAGGAAAGGCTTGAAGAAACCTCTTCACACCTTAATGGTGGCGTGAAACCCAAAAGAAAGGGAGATGAGAAAAGAGTTGGGGGTTTGTAGGCACAAACCCAAATTTAAAGCTCAAAATAAATATACAAAGAAAAACCGTAATTGAGGAAGTCTTGGGCGCCTTTGATTGATTGGAGATGTTTGAAGGCCGCTTCCAAGCTTCTTGGGTGGAGCTCCTTGGATGTGGAAGTTGTTGGAGCACTTGGGGTTCCCTTGGAGGAAGTCGCCGGAGGTTGGCCAATTGATCCAAAATATGTCCGTGGGCTTCCGTAGTGTTCCGGTAGGTGTCCGGGGCTTCCTTGGCCTTTATTTATAGGCTAGGAACCCTTGGGGAGGCTTCGGAGCCGTTGGAGAGGCAAAAAGAGCCGTTGGGAGCCAAGTGGACAGGCTGGTCAACAGCCCAACGGCTAGTTTGACTGGGCTACCGGCTGGCCGGTACAGCTCCACCGGCTGGCCGGTGTGAGCAAAATGGCATAGGATTCGGGCTGAGCCTCCACCGGCTGGCCGGTGCTGAGGCCACCGGTTGGCCGGTGCCTTGGATGTTGAGAGGTGCTTCTGCCCAGGAGCCACCGGCTGACCGGTGCCAGAGCCACCGGCTGGCCGGTGGCAAGACAGTAGCAAACACTGTTGTCAGGGTGCCACCGGCCGGCCGGTGCTGAGGCCACCGGCTGGCCGGTGGGGAGGCAGTGGCTCCCTCTTGATTGCAGGTGCCACCGGCTGGCCGCTGGTGTGCCACCGGCTGGCCGGTGGTCTGGATTTCAGTCCATTTGCCAGCTTACTTGGGCCAACTTCTTGGCAACCTTGTGCCTATCATCCACAATACTTAAAAACAATGTTAGAAACATAAGAGGGTGATTGTGATCATGAAAATCAAACAACGAGGGGAATGAGATGTACAACAATCTCCCCCTATTTTGATGATCACAATCACCAAAACAATTAAAGTAAAAACATAAATGAAAGGCATGCTTTTAAATGATCAAATGAAAACAAGAAATGCATGAGAGAAAAGGTTTCTCCCCCAATCAATCAAGAAATTCTCCCCCTTTGTGATTATCAAAATAGAGTGGGGCATAAAACTTGATTGAGGGAAGAATTGAAAATCAAGATTTTAAACCAATTGAAAAAAAAAATACCAATTGTTGAAAATTTTGAAATGAAAATTGAATAACAGTTTGAATTGAATGTTTTGAATCAAAAGCCAATTGAAAATTGAAATTTGAAACCAAATGAAATTTTTGAAATTGAGAGTTTTGAATGAAAATTGAAAAGAGAATTTTGAATTGAAGAATTTGAAACCAAGAGTTGAAATTGAAAGTTTGAAAGGAAAGTTTTGACAAAAACAAAGCTTAAAAGATCCTAACTCCCCCTAAATAAAAACAAAAAGTCACCGGGGAGAGGGATTTTGAAAAGAGACAATTTTAGGCCCGGAGAGACTCGCTAAGAGGGATTTTTCAATCCACACTTGCCTTGTAGCGGGTCTTCTCCTATAAAATTCATCCGAATAAAAAATCGATTTGGGCCTTCCATACCGGGCTTTTTTGCAATTACATTCATATATCATGTGCCCGGGTTTTTTACAATAATTGCAAAATTTATAACTAGAGCTCCCCCTTACAAAAACAGTGGGTGCATGGGAGGAGGAGGCTATATTGGTGTAGCCAAGTCCATTGGTGGTTCTAGATATACGTTGAGAACTTAGGAGATTGTTCAAATTTTGTTCACCTTGGGTGAACTTGGCTAGGGTCTCTCTTAGGTCTTTGATGGTTGATTCCATGCAATCAACATTTGGAAAATTTTGGATTTTGAGGGACATCTCCTCCTTCTCTTTGAGAAGTTGGTCTCTTTCGAAGGAAAGCTTTTTGAAATTCTTTTTCAAAGCGACAAATTTTGAGGAGAGTTCGTGAAAACCATTTTCAAGTTGGTCTCTAGCGTGTGAAAGTTCTTCATAAGATAAATGATTTAAAGAATTGGAATTTGAAGAGCAAGAAGACGAGGAAGAAGAGTCGGAAGATGAAACCTCATGATTTTCCATTAGGCATTTTTTACCTTGGTCGCTCGAGGAGAAGGAGGAGAATGAAGAGGTGGATCTATCACTCCATGTTGCCTTTGAAGCCTTCTTCTTTTTCTTCTTGGCCCTTATCTTTTGAGGTGGGCAAACGGGCTTGATCTTTTCGTCGGGTCCATGCTTTTGAGCGGGTTCTTGCTTTGGAGCCTCGCTAGTACCTTCATAGGTTAGTTCTAAAAGCTTCCAAATATCATGAGAAGATGTGCAAGAAGAAATATGATCAAAAACATTACGATCTAAGCCACAATGAAGAGCATTCATGGCTTTGCCATCAAGCTCGAAATTTGTAATGTCGGCGGCGGTCCATTTTGACTCATCGGGAGAGGAGAGGGAAAATCCTTGCATAACAATTTTAAAAATAGGATAGCTAATGCTTTTGAGAAAAGTTGACATGCGGGTTTTCCAAAAAGTATAGTCGGTTCCATCAAACAATGGAGCACGACCCAATGAATGACCTTCGAGGGTTTGAGAAGAAGAAGCGGTAGAAGCCATCAAAAAGGATCTTTAATTTGAAACCGGTTTAGGGAATTATTCAAATACGTCCTTTGATACCAAATGTTGGGTCGGAATAAACGGGGAATTATGGCAAGAGGGGGGTGAATTGCCTTTTAAAAAAATGATTAACAAATTAAAAAATCAAAGTAAGGTGCAGCGGAAATAAAGGAGGCAATCACACAAGAAATTGATAACGGAGTTCGGCCAAAACCCGGCCTACGTCTCCGCTCCCAACTCAACCGTTGAGAGATTCCTACCACTTGCTTTTCAATGGTTTTAGCAAGAAACCCACTAGGCTTTGAGGTAGCACTAGGACCTATTACAGCTTGCTTTTATTGGTTTAGCAAGAACCCACTTGCTTTTGATGGTTTAGCAAGAACCCACTAGCCTTTTTAACGGGTGAAGGCTAGCTCACCGACAACTCAAGCCTTTTAAAAGGAAAGGCTTGAAGAAACCTCTTCACACCTTAATGGTGGCGTGAAACCCAAAAGAAAGGGAGATGAGAAAAGAGTTGGGGGTTTGTAGGCACAAACCCAAATTTAAAGCTCAAAATAAATATACAAAGAAAAACCGTAATTGAGGAAGTCTTGGGCGCCTTTGATTGATTGGAGATGTTTGAAGGCCGCTTCCAAGCTTCTTGGGTGGAGCTCCTTGGATGTGGAAGTTGTTGGAGCACTTGGGGTTCCCTTGGAGGAAGTCGCCGGAGGTTGGCCAATTGATCCAAAATATGTCCGTGGGCTTCCGTAGTGTTCCGGTAGGTGTCCGGGGCTTCCTTGGCCTTTATTTATAGGCTAGGAACCCTTGGGGAGGCTTCGGAGCCGTTGGAGAGGCAAAAAGAGCCGTTGGGAGCCAAGTGGACAGGCTGGTCAACAGCCCAACGGCTAGTTTGACTGGGCTACCGGCTGGCCGGTACAGCTCCACCGGCTGGCCGGTGTGAGCAAAATGGCATAGGATTCGGGCTGAGCCTCCACCGGCTGGCCGGTGCTGAGGCCACCGGTTGGCCGGTGCCTTGGATGTTGAGAGGTGCTTCTGCCCAGGAGCCACCGGCTGACCGGTGCCAGAGCCACCGGCTGGCCGGTGGCAAGACAGTAGCAAACACTGTTGTCAGGGTGCCACCGGCTGGCCGGTGCTGAGGCCACCGGCTGGCCGGTGGGGAGGCAGTGGCTCCCTCTTGATTGCAGGTGCCACAGGCTGGCCGCTGGTGTGCCACCGGCTGGCCGGTGGTCTGGATTTCAGTCCATTTTCCAGCTTACTTGGGCCAACTTCTTGGCAACCTTGTTCCTATCATCCACAATACTTAAAAACAATGTTAGAAACATAAGAGGGTGATTGTGATCATGAAAATCAAACAACGAGGGGAACGAGATGTACAACAAAATATATCATAAATACCATTATATTTAATAATATATACTTTTATATAGAATTTGTTTATCTAAAATTAACCACAACGTGGTGTGGAGGTGATTGTCCACACCTCCACGAACGACGTTATCACTATTTAAGAGTGTGAAATGGTAATAAATAAAATAATATATATTATATTTACATAAATTTTATTATTTAATAGTTATCATATAAATTTTTATGTCAATTGTTTTAACTATTTCTATCCTTTATACTTTCTATATATAGTGTGAATGAATCACATCGCTTTGAACGGTGCTAGTCCACACTTCGACAAACGATGTTATATTTATTACATTAAATTGAAAGTGAGAATATATGAGTTATTAAATAATTACTAATGATTAAAGGAACAATAAATTTCATATATATTATATATAAATGGAGTTTCTATATTATTGTCCACCATGAAAGGATGTAAAAGGAAAATTAAAGATCATCTTTTCGTGAGGCGGTATGTTTTTGTACACTTAAATAGTATGTTAGTTACCCATTAAATGAATGTATTTGTAAGTATAGGTTTAAAACATTGAATAAAAAAACAAAGTATATTTAGCATACATTCTTTAATATAAAAAATTTAATAATAATATTGTAGGGATTGTGTAATTGAAATAATACAAAAAATATGGAGGAAGATTTTCACATCTGATTCGGTTAACTTCTTTTGGATTGCACCAATGGGATTCATTGGATTGGCTTTTACAAAGGGTTTGGGTTCTAGGTTTATGGAAATGATGTTTAAGGCCAATTTGGGTAGATAATGGTCAATCTAAATTGGAATTAAAGGAGTGAGGAAGTGTGAGGAGATGAGGCCCTTTACAGTGAAGGATGACTGCCACTCTATTAATATTTTGACAAAGGAATTCCATACAAACTTTTTACATTAAAATTTTCCCCAATAATAGAACCAATTAGTTAAAAGGGCATATAGGATAGAAATATTTCCATAATTGGATTTTGAAACCATCTATAGGTCATTTGGACACTTAATATTAATGTTTAGTCCTTTATTAAGCTTAATTTTAGCTTAATTGTTGTAATTAATTTTAATTACGTTCAGTAATATGTTTGGACAAAAAAAATCTAATTTATTATAATATATAAATTATTCTAGTTTGAAATTTGTAATCAATTTTTTCCACTTCTTATCACAGATATGGAAAAAATTAATTTAAATTTAATCTCGTAGACGAGAAAATAATGAAGGGTTTTAAATAAAATATTCAAAATATTGCTAGGTTTTTATAGACAATTTTAAATTGAACTGGATTAAAATTTCCTAAATCGTATTAATTTCCAAAAAATGATATAATTAATCTTTAAAACCCATTAAAAGTAGAATTAACCCTTATATATAAATTATAAAAAAACCATTTATGAATTAAATTTTAGTATTTTTAACTATTCATTAAAAAAGGAAACTTCAATGAATAATACCCTAAAATTACCCTAACCTTATTTTTATGTTTATATTTCAAATATTAAATTTATTTCGAAAATTTTAATTTATTAAATTGATAAAAATGGATTTAAAATATGTTATCTCTTTAAATGCATCAAGAATAACTTTATATAAATATAGTATTTTATGTATAATTTTGGGTGTGATATTATATTATGCCTATCAAATATTTTGTAACAATGTTAAAAATATTTTTATTAATATATAAAATACATATTACAGTAATATCACTAACTAATTTTTTTTAATTTAATCTCATAGAGCATCACAAATGTAATTTGCGTAAAAGTAGTTTTCTTAGAAAATATTCAATTTATATTCAATTGGTTTTTATATTGGTTTATAATATATTTTTTATAATATAGTTATTAATATTTATATATTCTAATTTTAATCAAATTTTATATCTTATTATATTAAATAATAATAATAAACAACACATTTGATTGTGGTAAAATTTGGTATTGCATATAACGCAAGCTATCAAAGAAGGTTGTTGTTGCATGTATTGCAAGCTAATTCAGTATCACATTAATTGAATGTTATATTATAGATTGACATTATTTAAAAATAGTAAATATATTATAAGTACATGGAATACTATATTCTCTTATTCACATGGTGTCGAGTCTCATACATGTTATCGAATATAAGGTTCCTACATTAGATTTCTGGGCCATTAAATAATTGGGCAATGCATCATTTTTCTAGAGGTATCATCAATTTTCCCTAGTGATATATCAACTTCCCAAGTGGTTGGGTCTCTTTTTTGATTTCAGTGAATCATAGTTTTGTATAGTGAGCCTAGGTAGTTATTTGAATGAGAATTTTTGGGTGACGTATTTTCTTTTTACTCCTTATTAGATTTATTTATTATTGTTTTTATTATTTTTCTCAATAAATTTGTTCTTCACATCTCCAAAACATCCAATTATTGTCTTCTATTCCCTTTTTCCTCACTTCATCAATGGAATATTTATTTTGGATTAATTACCCCATGTTGGTAAATGAATATATAAAATATAGATTTTAATATATTACAGGTATGCCCCTAGTTAAACATTTTATGTAGTTATAATCAATTTTTAATTTAGATTTTACATTATAGATATTATTTTGAAGTGTCCAAGTGTGGTTGATCCATCATCTACTTAATGACATTATATTATTGGGAGATTGAATCATGTACTTAACCTAGTATCTATATATTGTTATATTTTACTATCAGGATTACTTCTCAGTTTTAGCCATTGTATGGGTCTTAAAAACAACAATGTATTTATGGATGTGTCATTATTGGGTTGTGTTTTTGTATATTTTTGGTCCATCTTCTGTACAATGATACTTTTAGGTTGAATAATGTGATATTAATGGAAGAAATGTCACATCCCATATTTTCCTATACCTATAACATTATCTATTTATTTATTTAAATAATTTCTTTTTCTATAGGGTTGATTTTTTTTTGGGAATTTATTTCTCCAGTGATACATTATAAGGTCTGTGGTAAATTCTAATTATACGGTCTTCCTTTTTAAGGACTGGGGAACATATCACTACTGTGTACATTGAAGGATCATTTCATGTAAAATCATTGATGCCAAATATCATGGATTCACTCAATCTTTTGAAATTATATCCAAATATATGTATCATTGTTTGTAAAATTACACATTAAATCCATTCAACCTACCCAGTTTTAATATTTTTTGAAATACCTAAACTATCCTCTGACATTTTAACCCCCCTTCAAACACCCTTCTCCCAAAGTCACTTGATATAATTGAAGGGATCCCTATTTTTGAGACCTAATATCTCTACCCTTGGATTTAAAACTATCATATTTAAATACTGGGCATTTATTCTTGGTACGACAATATGCCTCATCTCTTTCATTTCCCTTTCTTATATTTGGTTGATCCCAGTATAGATAGGGTGTTTCTAAATTGTATATCTTGGTTTCTAGGTCATATTAAACTTATCGTGAGTGATATTCTAGTGAGATAAACATAAAGAGACATGTTCTTCTTGGTTTGAGGTAGGTTTCTCTATGAATAATTTTATATACATAAAAACATTAATTTATTGATTGTTATATTCCTTTTTATATATTGAAACTATGTACATAGTGTTATTTAAAAATGAAAACACAATTATTTTCATACCTTTTAAATTTTGGGATCTTGTATGTTGGATATTCAAGGACACATAATTTTTATCATATCTATTCACGTTTTTTGAATCCCACTAGGTGTTTGATAAAATATATTTGTGATATCCTCACACAAAACCTAACTTTATATGCAATCTTGGGATATCTAATATCATTGAAAGATTTTCTATAAGTAATAAAAATTATTTCAAATAGTTTAAAAATAAACTGGACTATTTTAATATAGGTTTTTATTATTATTGAGTTTTAGTATTGCTTAGTTATTTTTGGTTGTTTTTATTTGGTTTGAACTTTGTTTTGTGTGAAATGTTTTGAGAAATGATTGGTTTTTTATTGATCGTATGTAATAAGGATTTTATAGAGATTGAATTCCATTTTGGATTAAAAATATTTTCCTTGGAGAATTAAGTAAATTTCAATGTTAATAGTGGACTTCCATGTTTTCAGGATTTGTTTCAATGAATGAAGGCTTGGTTAGCCCTTTTTTGAAGATATGTGCAAGATATTTAATATTTTATGCAGAGAAGTGTTTTGATATGTTGAAATGGGAATATTATTTCATTCCTGGAATAAGAATGGGTTGGGATGGAGAGGAACTATGAAGGAATCCTTAGTTTTATTTTATCAATTTATATTTGATGGATTTTAGGACTCAAAGTAGTAACCTACATATAACTAATAATGGGAAAGATGGTCCATTGTAAGGATGACTTTGAAATTATTTCCAATAATGGTAGGCCGTATTTTATTTAGATAAAATGACACAATTACTAATCAATTATATAATATGGGTAGATACCAACATTCACAGGTTCCATCATTCACTATATATTTAAATTAATCTCCCTAGAAAACTCATGTTTTTGGATACAGAATGGATTGATCAATGATATAGTACAAGGCCAAAACTTTTCTTGACCATGAGTATATATTTCCTCCATAATGATTCTATTAGTATTTTAATTTAGATTAATTTATTATCAATAAAATTAATACATTCATTTATTCTCTATTACTGTTTGACTTTATGATTATTACTATCATTAATATCATGTTCAAACTTGGATGCATCTATTACTATTTATTTTTGAATACATATCTCACATTTCATAATGTAATAGTTGTTCATGTTCTTTACTCTATTTTCTTTTGTTTATATGGACTATATTTAGGGTTATTTTCACTTTTGAATTTTAGCAAAAATGGTTGAATTATATTATGTGTATTTTAGGTAATGATTTGATTTCTTTTTTTATGATTAAAATCAAAATTTATCACGAAAAATAGATTATAAAACAAGAATGAAGGTGTTTTATTTTAAAAGATTATATATGGGGTGGATAGAGGATATATACTGGGATGCTTGATTATTCTTACAAAAATTTAATGGTATTATTGTTTTACAAATATGATTATATTTATAGACCCATTTCTTATATTTTTTTCCAGAATGGGTTTTTTTGGAGTTCACATAGTGATTTTGGGTCACATAGAGATTATCATCATGACGTTTGTTCTTTATTTTATTATTTTGGTATAGAATATATTTTGTTCATTCAAAAAAAATGATTCAATGAGAATATTATTTCAGTTTAATTTATCACATATATATGATGGTTGTGATTGTATGTGTATTTTTACTTAATCTAACATCATTTGTTTCATGATTTTTTGAATCGTTTTTTTTTCATGGATGTCCAACATATGAAAGAGCCAATTGAGATTCATGAAAAAAACTTCTATGTGTTTTATTTTGTTTATTTGTTGAATCCATTAGCATATTTTTCTATTTAATCCATGGCGATTCAAACATTCAAAGATTAATTTAGTATATTCCATGTATATACCATGTTCTAGTTCGGGTGCTCACGTGTCAGGTGACTCAAGTATAGTTCATGACAAAAATCTACTATATTTCATGATAAATTCATTTTAGATTCATTTTCAATATCATCATGACCTTGAAAATAGTTATTTAACCTAATTCAAAATGAAATATATCTCTATCCATCATAAATAATGGAGACCAAGAGATGATTTTTTTATCAGAGTGGCATCTGACAAGTGATATGCATGGGGGATTTAAGAAAAGCCATTCCCTATTAAAGAAGTGACCATTATCACAATCACACTGTACTTCCTTCCATTAATAATTTTTATAACCTTGGTTAAATTTTATTTCTAAACTAAAATTTTAAATTGTAACTGAAAATTTGAAATTGATATTGATATTTTTTTAGAAATATAAATTAAAAATTAAAATATATAATAAATAAAAAAAGTACTATATAATTTATATTAAAATTATAATTTAATATGAAATGGAAAATCAAAAATAATATTTGAATTTGAAGTTTAATTTTTAACATAATTAATTGATATTGTAATTAAAAATTTAAAAATGAAATACAGTTGATTTAATTAAATTTTGAAATTCAATTTTATGAGTACAATAAAAATTGAAATTAAAATTTCAATTGAGATAAAAATATCTTTTTATTAATAAATTTATATTGAAATTTTCAGTGAAAATAAAATTAGAAATATTAATTAGAAAAATTTAATATAAATTTATCATTGAAATTATAATTTATAATTTTTAATTAAAACTGAAATTGAAATTCAAATTGAAATTGAAATTGAATTATAAATTCGAATTGAAATTGAAATTGAAATTGAAATTGAAAGTGGAAATAGAATAAAAAAATTTAAATATATTAAATTGTGGAATTTAATTTCTTATGTCAACATATCCTTATCCAAACTTCACAGTTCTCATAATCCACCTATTATATGATCCCATCACATTTGATTCTACCTGCCTCCAAATTTCATTCTCATCACCTCCACAACTCTCTACCTCTCAACATCCCAACACCACCTCTTCCATCTTATCCCCATCCCTTTGACCTCATTCTCCCCTCACCCTCCACCTTCCAATATCATCCTCCTCACCTCTTCACCTCGTTAACTGTGATGTATTGGAGATATAAATTTATGACCCTAATTTATTATCCCTCTTAATTGATTTATATGAATTTAGTTGCTTTTTGTATTTACATATTTTTCCAAAAAAATATTTCTTATTATTCCTCTAACATTTAAAAATATGTAGACAAATGTTTCCATGATAAGGTAAAAATATCACTATGTATTTTTAATTTGTTCATCGATATGATGAATTTAATTATTTTCTATTTTTACTAGTTTATAGTGGCTTTAAAAAAGTAGGAAGCAAAGGTATTTCAAGGTATTTGTTTTATATGTTCATGGAGAATGAATGGAAGTCAGAATATGTTGAGGGAGCCATTGCATATGGTGTTGGGGATTTGTTTTCTCATGTAAACCTAGAACCTATCACGTATGTATTCCAAAATTTTATTATTTTATATTTTTAAAATATTGACATGTATTTCATACATCCATTGTTTAAAAATAATTATGTTTCACGCATTTGGATAACTATGAAATGGTTCTAAAAAATATAATAATAAATTTATTATTACAATGTTCTATAAAAATTTAAATAAATTAATATTAATTATTGACATGTTTTACTACTAAGATACAATGTTAAATTTTGTTTATCACATATTTTTTTACATCACAATTTCCATTTTTTTTATTAAACTATATATTAATAAACAATACATTAGTTTCTATACATTGTCAATTTTTTACAATAATGAATTTCTCTTGTATAAAAATCCTGTTTTAGAAATTTATTTATTTTTTAATATATATTTTTTAGGGACTTTTTATAGTCTAATAATCATTGTCATATGAAGAAGAAGTAATTAGGGCCCCCATTTTAAGGATTTGAAAGCAATATTAAGTGAACCTGTATATAATATTGAAATGAAAATATATTATAAATGAGTACCGTTCACTAAAGATGCATATACGCCCCTTTATATTGATTTTATATGTTTTATGGGGGTCAATAAAGTTGTAAAAAACATCCCACCTTTGAAGGTATCCATGATACAACTTGGTCTCTCATCAAATGAGAGGGATTACTCTTCACCCATGGTGTGGAAACAACACACAATGAAAAGGATGAATATTAATAGAGAGAAATGATTCTAAGAGTATAATCCAAGAATTAGAACAAACAAGATCAAACTAACATCCGTTGGAAGACTTTAATGTAAGTAATTTAGGATTCTTCATAATTAAATTTCATTTATTCTTCTGTCGAAACATATTTTAAAATTATTTGTATGGTTCATGAATATATGAGTGAAACATATATATTTACTCCCTTGAATTATAGCTCATATTAGTCATTAAAAAAATTTCCCCATTTTAGAAGATAAAACACCCTGAAAAATACTATAATAATAGGTACTGTAAAGTGATATACATATTGTTTTCTTGACAATAAAACATTTCAAGAAAGTCATAAAATAATTTTTACATAGATATATATATATATTTATAACATATATCCTTCAATCTCTCAATTTTATGAAATCCTATAAGGTTTTTTTATTTGACTTTATATTATATCACATATAATATATTGTGAAATAATATCAAAAATTTCTTTGGCATATCTTTAAAAGACTTTTGGAATGGTATTATCAACCTCAACACGTATCACATCATATGAAATACCTTGAAAATACCAATCCATACCTTTTTTATAATAACTATAAATACCTTTAAGAGTATATCTCTTAATTATAATAGATTTTAACACCCAAAGGTTACATATATATATATATATATATATATCAATTTAAATAATCATAAAGTGTTTTAATATCTTTTTATACACATAATACCAAATCTATATGTAATGTAATAAAATAATCCATTATAACCTAGAAATAAAATTATAAGGTATAAATAATAATAATAACATTATAATAAATTTTTATAATGGTTTTAAAGAATGAAAATATATTGATTAATTTATAAAAAATATGCACTCAATATTTCATAATGTCTTTATATGCTTCAAGAATATATTTTCATCAAAAGTAAATTTTATTGAATCTTGTTAATATACATTATAAAGAATTTCTAAATTTTTTATAAAGTAGTTTTAATTAAATTTATTTAATTTTTTAAATTATTATTACAATATTATGTAATAGTGAATTTTTATGATTTTTGAAAAATGTTTTATTTTTTAGTGAATAGTGAAAAATACCAATTTTTGAATACACTGTAATTTATTTTCAGTTAATAGACCCGTTTTATTTTGAAATTTATTTTAATGTAGCATAAATATAATTTAATTATAAATATTTAAATTAATTACTTATTAATAATCGTTATACATTATTTATGTAGATGTTCATTTTTGGTATTAAAGCACCTTTTTTCTTTTAAAATCTATTTTAAGCATGTAATGTGTTTTTATGATAATAAATTGAATAAAAATATAATTAATAATGATTTTAAATAAATTTATTGATTTTATTTAAAATAATATTTTTTTCAAAATTTATTTTATCATTTTTAATAGGTAATTAGTGGATGTAAATTCAATTTTATGCTTGAAAACGAATTCTTCTAGAAATAGTTTTCGTTATGGTATTCATGACTATTTAAAATAAAATTATTCCACTAATAGGAATATAATAGATAAAAATAAATTCCAAATTTTCAATAATCATAATTAATAATATATTATATGGACAACAAAATTTTAGTTATCGTGAATATTAAAAATAGTAAAATTTTATTACCATAGTTATTGTTTAAATGGTTTTACCTAGGGGTTAAGACCAAAGATAAGAGATGGATATCTACAAAAACATATATTTTTTATTATATTAAGGTATGTTATAATTATCTTATCCTACCTTAAAATAATTTAACATTTAGATCTTATTTCATTGGAAGGTGACCTTATATCTGTAAAATCATTTAAGAAATTCATATTGTGTCCATCCCCTCACATATGAAACTTTTTCACTTATCCTGTCTTATTCACACAATTTGAAATTTATATGTCATAAAATAAATACACTAAAACCTACTTAAACTCATTCACTTCATCAAAGAGATTTTTATATTCTCATAAAACTAATCCTTCATAGATCAAATTATATTCCAAAGGAGGTCACTCATGGAAGAGGTATAAACCTCAACTTCTCTTTTTATTTTATTTCTTCATATAAATCCAATAATCCTATTTTAATCATCATAAAATTAAAAATATATTATCGTAAATTTACAGAGATGTTAATATGACAATTTAACCTCCATTTATGACCTCGTGAATGCATCGCTCATGTGTATGTGTTGACAACTTCTTCCAAGCCGCGACAGGACTCATTTTTCATACCCATTATTCATGGTTTTTTATTATATTAGATTTAATATATATAAAAATATAATTTTTTTTGTAAATTTTGATTATTATTTAAATTTATTTTAGTTTATCCATCAAAAATTTAAAAACATAACTCATCCATATATACAGATTACCATCTCTATATAGTATTATAAATCATTTTCCGTCGCACATTATAATAATTGCTATATATATATATAATAAATATATATGTTATTTATATAAATATAATATTTCACGCGATTAATGAACCATAATCAATGTTCAAGGTCCATAACTATTGAACCAAAAGGTATATAAATAATAAGTAGTTAACACACCAAATGATGAATACAATTTAAGATTGATAATTAACAGTTGAATTGAATTTTATATGTAAACCATGTATGGTGTTATAATGATTAATATAGAACATTTGTAAAAATAAAATGAATATATACTTATTATATTTTAGTTTTTACTGCATATGAAGGAAGAATGTCTTTATTTTATGGTTTTCTGTGAGAATATGGTTTTTACACGGATTGTTTATGCCTTATGTTTTTGATTAAAAAAATATATGATATATTTCTGAAAAAATATATTTTATATACTATAGTGTTTTATATTTATTAATTTTTTTCATTAATTATCATGCCTTTATTAAATAAAAAAATAGAAAGAATGTTTTTATGGAAATCATACACCACTTCTCTCTACAATCATGGCTGATTTCTCCTATGTCCACATTTTCATTAAAATGTTTTGGTGAAATTTTATTAATTTTATATTGTTAATTTTTTAAATTTAGTTTTATCTAATATATAATTTCAATAAATAATTTAAAAAATAATATTCCTTTTATTTATTAATAATGTGCTTTTGAGTTTTTACTCAATGTGAGAATGGAATTTTTATTTTACCCTACAAAACATAAATACCATTCTGTACAATCCTGAATACTATTTTCATTTAATATTACATTATAAATATAATAATTTCTTTTCAAATGATATTTTTCTTTAATATTTTTTAATTTTCTAAATTCTAAATAATTAGTTTAATAATTAAATGGGTAATTTCTTCAAGATTTTTTTTAGGGATACTCTTAATGTATTTTCATTAATACAAAGTTTCTTTTATTTTTTAATTATTTACTTAGTTGATGATCTTTTGTTAAAATCGTTATTATTTACCTTGGTGGTTTGTGACTATGATGAAAAATTGTTTATTAAACATGTATACTTTCCATGAGTTATGATATAATTACCCGATGATTGTTTTATGATCCTATGGAAAACATATGTATTATTTTCATTATATGATTTTGGTTACTAAAAGTATATATCCCTACAATTCAATTGGTATAGGTGAGTATATCATGAGATAATAATTATTGGAATGGTGGAGTAAACAACATTCAATAAGGGACATTTCCCAATGAGATTATCTTTGGATTGAACCATGACTAAGGAAATGATTGAATTAAGAGTGATCTCACTGCCCTGTGAATGTCATGGAAGTAATCCTTAACTATGTAAATGATTTAATATTAATATGTGTAAGAAAAAATTAGGACTTTTTCATATGTTATATTCTAATAGATCATGATTTATTGTTGATGATTCCAAACTCTTATGTCATATATATTTTGTTTTATAAAATGTTACAAAATGTTTGATGATTAATTATATTTTATTGATTGGGTATGATCATATAATTTCATGATCATGGTCATATACACTTATAATTATATAATACTCACAAAGGATCATTGATTGAAATATATTGTGTTTACCATCCCTGAGAATTTGAGATAACTGTTTCTTATGTTTCCATTACACTTGTTATGAGGCCATGTTTTAAGTATTATATTTATAATATGGGTCTTATTTTTTAAAAAAATAATGTAAAAAATATTGTTCCTCTATTTAGTATTTTTTTTGCATCCATGATTCAAAATAAACCAAACATTTATAATCTTCGAGAATATTTTTTTGAAACATGTTTAATATTTATATATAATGATGTAATATTTATGTATGTGATGTGTGGATCACTATAGTCGGAATAAAATGATGGTTTATTTATCTGTTAAAATTTTTATGATAATAATTTAGTGAGAAACCTGTTGATAATCAATTATATATGAGAAAATCTAATGTTATCATAGGGAAATGAATGTAGTTTTCCTAGAAAATACATCATATATATATATAATAATGTGGATTCAGATGTGGTATAGAATCACATAGAGGTAAAAACATTGAATTTGTAATATTGGGTATTATCCTGATCTTCACATGTAAATAATGAGTGATCCCAAGACTATACACATGGATAGACACTAACAGTGGGATATTCTTGGGATAATTAAATTTATTTTATGAACAATTATAAATTATTTGAATATATGATAACCATAGATTACCTACTTTTAATATTTGGATTATTAAGATGAAAATATGGTTTCATGAATTAGATATCTTATTAATTAATTTCTATAATTAATCACTTAGATTAATAATGCATGATGGTGATAATAATTATTTTGGTTTTATTATTGAATTGGATATAGAATGATGAAGTCGCGGTGATTACATGTATGAAAAAATATTGATTTACCATATTTTATCTTATATATAAGAATTCATGTATATCCGGAAAACTCTCAGGGAATATTAATTCATATAACTAATTATTAGATGTTTAACGAGGATTAAAAAAATACCAATCATACAATGATAAAATATAAAGTCTTAGATTCATAACAAATTTTATTTTTTGGGAATGTTTTCCTAAAAATAATTTTACACTTCCTATAGTTTAATTCTATGTGATTTATGGAATGAATTGGATTTATTTATTTGAATCCAATACCAATTTTTTTGAATGGTAAGTAACATTGGAAATTTTTAATGAAACTTTTTTTGTTAGTATGAAGATTAATAAAAAATTAAAATGTAAATTTCACTTATTTCATGGGTTATAATTCCTATTAAAAGTTGTTATTTATCTCAAATAGTTTGAAAGGTTATCAACATAAAATACATTCATATTTAAAAAGTGTTTGTTGATGATTGTATTAAAGAGTAACCATGTTTTCATCCAAATCATGAAGATGAGTTTTTAATTGAACTAATACTAAAAAACACATATTTGAAATTATCAATATAGAATTGCCATATTGGGTTTATAGAAATTAATGAATAAAATGTAATAGAATCTTTGAATGGGATTATTTTGGCAATCTACATCATAATGGGGTGAACCAATTATTTTCCAAGAAGAAAGCTAAATCAATGTGACTATATATTGATTAAAAGGATCTTTACAAGACCAATATCAAGAATATACACACATTACCTCATATTGGTGATTTTATATATCAATTATTATAATGTAATTATTTTCACAATATTTATCTTCAATATAGATACTATCAGTTGAGTGTTAAATTTTTACAACATACCCCAAACTTTCATCCATTAGAAATGTGAATACTAAAAACTTATTGAGATTCCACTTGGAATTACTAATTCATGCACTATCATCACCAATGTAATTAATATATTTTTTAGATGTCTCCTTGAACAGTTTTTCATGGTATTAATAGATTATATAAATATATTATCAAAGAGTATAGATGATCTAGAATATTACTTTTATATTTTAATGAAGACCATAAGGATGGAGAAATTGTATTAAAAATTTAAAAAGTGTGAATTTTGAATATGGAAATTTTAATTTATCGGTCATAAAATCTATAGAAAGGGTATATTAGTGGATCCAAAAAGATATAGAAGTTATTGAACATTTACCTAGAAAAATGGTTGTGATTAAGATCTATAGTTTTCATAGATTAGATGGATATTATCCGACTTTGTGAAGTATTTCTCAGGGATCTCTAATACACTCACCATGTTATTCCATGAGGGAGTTACGTTCCATTAAAATGATTAATGTGTATAATAATTCATGTAAATAAATAGAAGATTGGTTAGTATATCTATGATTAGAAAACCCTACGAATAAGAAGTATTTTTGATTTACAGCGATGTATTGAAGTGGATGGGTTGCATTATTATACAGAATGATATGGTGTCTCACATCTACTGAAGGTTAATGATAATAATTACATAACGCGTCATTTGTAGTTATAAACAATATAATTTTAATTAAATATCAGATGAAACTATCATAGTATATACATTTGTGACATATATACTAGTATTTAAAATTTTATGGATATATTAACCGAAAATAGTTGAATATGTGCCAGATAAGATGGTTGGAGTTGATTACTGATTTTGACTGTGCAATAAATTACAACCATGAGAAAAAGAAAAAGTTAGTCGATGCATTCTGTAAAAATTATTATCTAAAAAATATCAATTAAAAGGATGAAAAAGATCCAATATTTATGGATGTGAAAATAAGAGACCTTGAAATCATGAAGGAATTTTAGAAAAATGATAATACTCAAATTAGTGCCTAGTAAACAATTCAGGTGATGATTAATGATAAATGGAAAGATCATGTGGTGTCGGAAAAATAGTGGAAAAATTTTCATGAGATCAAAAATTATTGTGATGGAATGATAAGGTTTAGTAAATGAGTATATGTCTTCTCAATACTATATTTAATGGATTTATTGGAATAATTTCATAACTCATTATTCTCTTTTAAAAATGGATGTATGAAAATGTATAGATATCCCAAAGAGTATTTATTGATGGGAAATATGAATAGAGAAATTTCATATTATGTATCTTGGTGATTAGTATGTCAATAAGTTAAGGAAATGTATATAATGTGTAAGGATATGTTATAACCATTACACATACCAGAACAAAAATGGGAAAAAATCACTATAGATATCTTCACTACACACCCCAAAACATCTAATGTCTATAATGTTTTTTCGAATGTAGTCAATTGAATCATTAATTTAGAACACTTATATTCTATCATAGTAGATTTATATAATAATCATATTACGAAATATATATTAAAAAAGTGTTTGGATTTCATTACTGACACAGTTTATTATATCTAATCAAGATATAATGTCCACCTTATTGTTTTGGGGACATATTTTGAAATATTTTGATTCAAATTTTCTTTAGCACAACCAATCATAATTAGATTTATGATTAGTAAAATAAGAATATTCAAACCATTGAGTCTATTTTGAGATCTAAATTTATAGGTCTCAAAGGTTATTGAGATCAACACCTTCCTCTAGTCAATTTTTAGTACAAAAACAACATTCATTAATAATATCAGATGCACCCACAGGAAGTCCTCTATAGGTAGAAGTTTATTACTCTGACATGCTAGGATAATGTTAGGGAAAGAATGAAATTTTAACCAGTTACTCCTAAGAAAATGGGAGATAATATTATAGATGATTTTTATAACATAAACATAGCTCAATTTTAATAAAAGTGTTATGATGAGATTTATCGGTGACTTATAGAATTTGATGATTGTGAGATTTTGTTCCTATAAACGTATCAATAATATAATGTTATATGATTTATAATTAAAGGATATATCATATATATATATTGGATCGTTTATTTATTTTCCATATATATATATATATATTTGTTATTTTTTATTCTTGATTATATTTGGATTATTTCTTATCACTTGAGACTCTCCTTATACCAATCAGATTTTCATGATGTGTTATATGTATCGATCATGAAAAAGTACATACCTAAACATTCAAATGTATTTAAATAAATCGTTATGCAACAAAAGTATTGTATTTTCTATAAATAATAACTAGTATAAATATTGGATCATAGATTTAAATTTCTTTGGAATAAGGCTACTCACAAGGTTAAATTTCCTTGTAGGAATAAAAAATTTGATGTAAAAATATGGGATCTTGAGTATGGTTAAATCATAGATATACAAATTTATTTTTGTTAGAGTTATTGAATTTCAAAGGTTAAATTCATTTTAAGGGTGGTATAATTTAACACTAAAATATTATACATATATAATTCCTTGGAAAAAACATTATTTATTTGATAGCTTTCCAAACAAGAAACCCTAATTATAAATGAAGTATAATAAGCTAATCATTCCTAACAATTTTGATAAATTTGATGTTATAAATAGTAATAAAAATATTTTTGAAAATATTTATAAAATTTATAAATAATTAAAATGTATTGACTAATTTATAGAAAATAATTATAAAATTCCAAAAATTCATTTCATTCTTCATTAAAATGTTTTATAAAAAATTGTTTTTATTATATTTTTTATGTGGATATTATAATTATTTTTTACTTTTTGTGGATATTTTTATTAAATTAAATTACTTTTAAAAATTATCATGTCAAAATCATCTTAGCATAATTTTTTATGCTTTTTATTAAAATATTAAATTTTTAGTGAATAATGATAATAATGAATTTTGTAAATAATATTATTTCATTTCTAGTGAAAGTAACATTATGTCTTTAATTTGACCATAATTTAATAAAAATAATTATTATATTGAAAAAATATAGTTAATGAAATTTTAATCATAATTATAAATTATTATGTAAAATTTAATCTTTGAGCATAAAAACATATTTTTTCTAAAAACCATTTACAAGAACACATTTTTTTCCTTAATAGATTAAATTAATCACTATTTATTAATGTTTTAAATGAAATTTATATATTATATATTCAAAAATATATTTTAATATTCATTTTATTATTTTTATAGGCCAAATAATGGAAGTAAATTCAGTTTTTTGCATATAAAATCATTTATCTGAAATGAGATTTTGTTGTGGTTGACTCAATAATTTAATTCTAAATTATACCACTGATGTTATATTATTTATATTGTCACGACCTGTCCTTGGGCTCCATGTCGTGACTACCCCAAGCCCGCCTTCCATATGCCAGGGGATGGCGACTAGAACCAAGGCTTAAATCTTGATAAAAAGGGAAGGCATTGCCTTTATGAAATGTAAACAAACACAACCAGAGTACAAGCGGAAGAAAACACTAAGTAAAACTGAAAACAAAAGAAGTGATGAAAGTAAGGGGCCAAAAATACAATCCCACCAATAAAGTAAAAGTAAAATAAAAAATAGCTGGAAGGTGACAAACAGCTACTCGGTTATCCTCCACGGATCCTACCAGAAGGGTAGGTATAACTAGAGCATCTCCTAGATTGTTTGCCATGAATCCTACCTTATGGGTAGGTATAGATAGCCTCCTCAGCGCCCTCATCTATCAACTTCCTATGGGTACTGGCTCGTCGTGAGGTCCACCACCAGGTGTTGTCCAGTCCTCATACACTCGGCCTTCGTCAGCGGTGTCTGTCATCTGCAACCAACACAATGTGGTGTGGGCATAGCCCGTGCAGGGGTGAGTATAGAGATACTCATTAGGGACCCCGACACTCTTAAGGTCTCACCAAATCCAACATGGATAACCACAATGAAGGATCTCAATAGTTAACCCTTACTTAGGTATAAACCCATTCTTATATCTAAGTTATCAAGAAACCCATCTCAATCATGAGGAAACACAAAGTTTATGAAATCAATGGATAAAAACTACTTAGATATATGACAATACATATACCTATGTTATCAAGTTACCCATCTCAATCATGAGGTAAACACAATGAACATTGACTCAGCTCAAACCAGGATTTTCATTAATGATAACGAAACCACAACTGCTAAAGAACTCCAACTCTGACGAGTACAGTGATCCTGTCACAACTACGAGCCACTACTCACTATCCTTAGACTACTCAGGTACTTCTCCTGTCGAGTACTGCAGGTCAACCACCGAAACACATTAGTGCTCTCTGTCGTGGGTCTTCCACCCAAACACAATAGTGCTCCTCCTAATAGCCTACAGAGGTACTCCTTCTATCGTGTACAGTGGGTCTTCCACCCAAACATAGTATTGCTCCCCGTTGTGGGTCTTCCACCCAAACACAGTAGTTCTCTCCACTGGGCAAGTCAAGTCACTCCGACTCGAATCGGAAAAGCAGTCACTAGGTCTCAGCCAGCAACAAGGTCTCCGTAATCCGTACGCTCATCTCCGGGAGGATCCGCTCCATGAGCTACTGGTCGATAATCGAAGTATCAAAAAGATCCATGAAGAAGTATCTCAAATGACCGCCTCATCATAGGGGTCTCAACGCAACAGAAAATGCGTCAATCAGACGCCCGATCTTTGAGTTATTAGCCTTTTTGTCCTAGGGGCCCGGTTGGATTTTGGGTAAATTCCAACCTGGCCATAATCCAACTTCATCCAAACCTCAGGTGAAGTATACCCAAAGAACAATCTCACCAAGAGAAAACCAACAAAGTCGACGACACGTCAATCAGACGTCCAGAACTCGAGTTATAAGCGTTTCCGCTCCGAGGGCCCGGTTGGTATCGGTTCAAAACAACCCGGCCATATCCAAACATTGACAAAACCTTGATTGTAATATATCGAAACAACCATCTAGATCCTAGGAATCCTATGCAAAGACGGTACGTCGATCGGAGTTTCGTAGCTCAAGATATGTCCATTTAACAGAAAATTGTCCGAAAATAGGGGGTCTGGGCCCAATTCGACTAGGCCCAACAGCCCCTGGGTCGGCATGTACCGAGGTGACCCGATCCGTGTACAGTTCCGGCCTGGGAGTGTACGGCTCGGCCCTGCCAGCGTGGTCCGCCCCGACCGGCACGGCCCGGCCAGTGCGGTCCGGGCCGACCAGCACGGCCCAACCCGGCTCGGCCAGGGGACATAACTCGACCAGTTGGCCAAGCGCATCACACCGAGGGAGGGGGGGAACGCGGACTCCCATTTGTAACCGGAAGTTCCACCTGGCGCCACCCCGCCTTCTGAATCCCGCGTGGTCGTGGGGTCCAGCGCTTTACCGCCGCAGTTGTGTCGTGGGGGAGCCTTCTTCTTCAAGCAGTCGGATGGCTCCAGCCGCCGCGCCGACGTGGCTCCCCAGAAGTGCATTATAGGGACCACCATACGCGCTCAAGTAGTACAATTTTCCCTCCATCTGTGCCTATGGCTCTCCCATGACTCACCCTTCACTACGACGGCTTCCATACGCTGTTGCGGTCCCGTTTCATCGTCTCTCGTCATTCTGCACACAAAAGAACATTCGACGGCAGGTCCGGGCTTGTTCGTTAGCCCGTGTCCTCCGTATTAGAGGCTGAATCCATAAATCATCAATGGAAATGATATAATTTATTCAAAATAAATTATACAAACACCTTGCAATTAATTCCCATGCGTGAGTGTATAAATCACATATACAGCATAAACGAAAACACACTACATCAAGGTTCGCCATTTATTGATGATAACAAGAAACGGTGGATGTTCTCATTGAAGTCGACACAAGGGAGGAGATGAAGGTGATGACGATCGTTGGCATTCCTCGCTTCCGCAATGTCCTTTGACCTTGACTCGAGTGTCGTTCGTTGGAGATCCGTCGGAAGAAGAACTGTTCTTTGTCGAGGGAGGAAGTCGTTCTTTTGTTGATGAAGGAAGATCTTGTCTAATTATCCCAAAATATATGCCAACCAATATTTCATTAAGTCTCATTATTTTCAAAGATGTCCTAGCAATTCAAAAGATCTCAATGAGGTATGACAAAAATAATTAATAAGGTTATTAATTATCTAAGTTGGCTTCATTAAGCTTGGGAGGTGGAGAGGCTCCACTTCAATAAAAGAGTGGAGTTGTCATGTATTAAACAAGGGGTGAGTTATGGGGAGGTGAAGGGGGTTATGGGGGAGGTGAAGAGATAGGGTCTCGTGTGGGCCCCACAACAATAAAATTCCATGGGAGGTTAGGTGGGTGTGGGCCCCACCACTAACTCCCCCTTTGTTGATAATAACCACCTTCCTTGAATAAAATATGTACAAAAAAATTTATTTAATTTAATCTAATCCCCAAATATTAATCCTCAACCTGCTCAAAACGCAACTACAACAAAGGTTCCCTTAAGCAATTATCAGTGCTGCGAGTTCATCGGTGCCCTCAGATTTCAATTTTGAGAACCAGTTCAAAAGATATACAAACCTGCTCGTTCGTTTTCTGAACGTACCTGAGCTAAACATCGGAAATTGATTCTGGGCTCACCCGGTCTCGGAATCAAGTTCTGTCAGAAGACACATACTCATAAAATTCCAATGAAATTATGAAAAAATATTCCTTGAAATTTCCAGGTCTTTAAATTACTCCCACCTTAGTTATTTACTTCCCCTTAAAGCTACAACACAAACTAGGAAAACTAAAGGAGGTACCGAGCATGCATCAGAGCCTCCCGCTCCCATGTGCTATCATGGAGGTTTCCGTGATGCCAGCAAAAGCGCATAAGAGGAATCGACCATCCTCATAGAACCTACTCCTGTTAATCTTAATCCATGACTATAACACCATGAATGTCGCCACATCATCGATGTCCAGCTCACGGTGGTTGATGATGACAGACATGTCGTGCACACATCTCCTTAGCTGAGATACGTGGATGACATTGTGCACCTGGTGAATGTGAGGTGGAAAGGCCAGATGAACCACTAAGATTACTTTCCGCCTAGACCACATCTCCGTAGACTTCGTCGAGATGAGACCCGTATAAAGATGTGGTCGTCACCCTCGAACATAAGTGGTCTCATCTCCTATCAGCATAGGACTTCTATCTGCTCTGTGCAGTCTTCATCTGCTCCTGGATGATCTGCACCATCTCTATCATAGCCTGAACCAGGTCTGGTTTTACACATGCTGAGTACATCACTAACCTTAAAGGATATCTGAAACGCGGCCAGCTTCTGTGTCACCACACCTAACAGCTGAATGCCCGGTCTCCTACTAAGAGGATCCGCTGCAACGTTCCCCTCTTCAAGAGTATAAACTATCTCGAAGTTATATTCTTGGAGGAATTCAATCCAAAACTGCTATCTCAAGTTCATGTACTTCCAAGAGAAGATACACATGAGACTATTGAGTTGGATAGAACCGTAAACTGAGAAGCCAATTATAAGAACTCATCTCCACCCTTTTTTGTATATGTTCTACCAAAGAGATGCTGAGATTTCTCCTCGGCCAAAAATTGAAATCTGGTCTCATCCCCCTAGATGAACCACATTCTTTGCCTAATACAGTCAATCCTGACATGAATTGTACAATTCATGTATTGAATGATGTCATAAGGCCTCGACGCTACAACTAAGAGATCCAACCGTTACTCTCGCCACCAAGGGTGGAGTCACACTGTCGGCATCAGTGTGTGGTTACTAGGTCTCTTCTTGTAGTAAACTCGCAAGTGAGGGTCAAGTCAATAGTTTTAACCAGAACCTATTAGTATCAACCACACAAAAAGGACAGGATAGATATCGTCACAAAGATAAGTGTCTTTTATTACTACAGCTCGTAGTACAAAGACACAAAGCAAACACAACAACGACAACATCAAAAAAGGAATCAAGAAGCACCAATAACAAGGCCTCCATGTCTAGAACTAGCCTCTCTCCTGTCCACCTGCTTCCGAAGATCCATTGTCATATGCTTCAGCTGCCTGAAGATGAGCTCTACCATATGCACTTGTTTCCTACACTCGGGGTGGACCTACTTGTGGGGGTAGCATCTCTTAGAAGTGTCGTACACCACCGGTTGTACGACCAGCTCCTCTGCTCTGGTCTGGTAGGTTCCTATACTACATTATGATCATCTTCTTTACAGGTCGAGCTATCTCGATCCATGTGACCCTGCTTTCCGCAAGCATATCACTTCCGTCTCCTCGTATGGCTATCTCGGTTTCGTTTGCCTTGCACAACCGAACCTAAATCCCGAGGTCGTCCACTTGTTGGCATAGTCCTCCGAGTCCTCTTCATCATCCGTATTCTTCCAACAGATGACTCAGCTACTGACGGAAAACCCTGCGGCAAAGGCAGCAAATCCTGAGCATACATAGAGTGTAGATTCACTAGTATAAACTCCACCCTAAAGAATGTCTCAAAATCATCCCAGGTGAAGGTCATCTCGTTGCAAAACTAGAACATGTGGCTCCACCACCACTAAGATTCTTCTTGGAAGGGTCTAATATCTAGGTACACCATCAAGTCTGCGGGTGTCCCAGCTTTGTGGAAAGATCATGCTACAAACTCCATCCAGTGCCCGACCGTCTGAAAATATGACTTGCCTCGAAATGTCGAAGCCCTCGGATGCTAGAACTCGTGCATCACACTCAAGATGTGTGCACTCTCTGCAGGTGTCTGATCTAGAAAAGGGCCATGTACTGAGGCCTCCTCGCTCAATGGCCTATCAGCACATACAAATATCGGGGCTCTAGCTAATCATCCGTATAGAGGCATCCTGAAAGAACATATGCGACACAGTCAAAAGACTATACCTGGTGAGCTAACCTAGTTCAAGCTGATTTCAACGAAACTTTTTAAATTACACACACAATCAGTTTTTTCATGCAATGAGTCTAAAATCAAAATTCAGGGTCCTAGTGTATGGATACGTCGGCCGCCCGCACCAACACTAGACTCCTTGAAATGAAGACCACAATTAGTATCCTGAACAGTATTTCTTTACAGAAAGAAAAATATTGTAGCCCTATGTTTTTTTGTAGAACCAACTCCTATGATACCAATTAGTCACAACCCGTCCTTGGGGTCCGTTCCGTGACCACCCCAAGCTCTCCTTCCATAGGCCAGGGGCTGGCGACTAGCACCAAGGAGTAAATCCTGATAAAAAGGGAAGGAATTTCCCTTATGAAATGTAATAAAACACAACCAAAGTACAAGCGGAATAAAATCTATGTAAAACTGAAAACAAAAGTAGTGTTGCAAGTAAGGGTCCTGATATACAAGCCCAACAGTAATGTACAAGTAAAAGTAAAAACATTTGGAAGGTGACAAACAGCTCTTGGGTCGTCCTCCACGGATCCTACCTGAAGGGTAGGTATAAATAGCACAGATCCTAGATCGTCCACCACAAATCCTACCTGAAGGGTAGGTACAAATAGCCTCCTCAGTGTACTTATCTGTCAACCTCCTCCGGGTACTGACTCGTCGTGGGGTCCACCAACACGTGTCGTCCAGTCCTTGCCCACTCGGCCTCCGTCAGCACTATCCGTCATCTGCATCCAACACAATGAGTTTAAGGCAGAGCCTATGCAGGGGTCAGTATAACGATACTCAGTAGGGACCCTGAGACCCTCAAGGTCTCACTAAATCCAACAAGGATAACAAAAACTAATGATCTCAATAGTTAACGCTTACTTAGGTATAAGCCCAAACTTATACCTATGTTCTCAAGGAACCCATTTCAATAATGAGGGAACAAAAATGTTATGGAATCAACAGATAACCACTACATAGGTAAATACCCAACATATACCTATGTTATCATTTGACCCAACTCAATCATGAGGTAAACACAAAGATCATTGACTCAGTACAAACCAAGATTTTATTTAATGATAACGAAACCATAACTGCTGAAGAGCTCCTCCTCTGACAAGTACAGTGATCCTGTCACAACTCTGAGGCATTTCTCACTAACATTGGACTGTCGAGGTACTCCTCCTTTCAAGTACCGCATGTCTTCCACCTAAACACAGTAGTTCTCCCCACTGTGGTTCTGCCACCCAAAGACAGTAATGCTCCCCTAATAGCCTAAAGATGTAATATTTTGTCGAGTACCGCATGTTTTCCACCCAAACACAATAGTACTACCCATAGTGGGTCTGCCACCCAAACACAGTAGTGCTCTTCACTGGGCTAGTCAAGTCACTCCGACTCGAATCGGACAAGCAGTCATCAGGTCTTAGTCATCTACAAGGTCTTCGTACTCCGTACGCTCGTCTCCGGAAGGATCCACACCACGGGCTACTGGTCGATACTCCAAGTATCAAAAAGTCCCACTACGTAGTATCTCAAAGGACTGCCTCGTCATAGGGGTCTAAATGCAACAGACGACACATCAATCGGACGCACAGTCTGTGAGTTATTAGCCTTTTGTCCTAGGGGGCCGGTAGGATTTTGGGTACAATCCAATGCGGCCATACTCCAACTTAGTGAAAACCTCATGTGAAGTATACAAAAATTACCACCTCACCAAGATGAAACCAAAAAAGTTGACGACATGTCAATCGGACGACCGGAGCTCAGGTTATAAGTGTTTGCGCTCTGAGGGCCCAGTTGGTTTCGAGTTAGAACCAACCCGTCCGTACCCAAACTTCACCGAAACTTTAATTGTAATATACCTAAACAACTGACTTGCTCCGGGGAATCCAACACAACAGACGATGCATTGATCGCATGTATGTATCTCATGATATGATTGTTTACCTTAAAATGTTCTGACAATAGGGGTTCTGGGCCTGGTCCGACCCACCCAACATCCCCCAGGTTGACCCGACCCGGGTCTGGGTCTGGCCCGACCGGCGCGGCCCGGCCCGCACGGCCCGCCCTGGCTCGGCCAGGGAATATAGCTCGGCCAGTTGGCCGAGCACGTCGCACCGAGGGGGGGGGGGACGCGGCCCCCCATTTGTAACCGGCGGCGCCAACTGGCACTGACCCGCCTCCCGGATCCCATGTGGTCGCGGGGTCCAATGCTTCACCACCACAGTTGTGCCGCAGAAGATTTCTTCGGGCAGTGCGCTGGGGTGCTGCTACCTCCAGGCGGCCTCACGGCTCCGGCCACCGCCTCCAGTCCTCGGTGCCACCGCGCCTACATTTCCATCCACGGACCACCAGACGTGCTCCTGTGGTCCGATTTTCTCACCATCTGCGCTTGTGGATCTCCCAGGACCCACCCTTCACTACGGTGGCTTCCATACGCCATTGTTGTCCCGTTTCATCATCTCCCATCATTTTGCATAGAATAGAACAACCAGCGGCGGGTCCAGGCTTGTTCGTTAGCCCGTGCCCTCCGCATTAGAGGCTCAATCCATAAATCATCAATGGAAAGGGTATAATTTGTTCAAAATAAATTATACAAACACCTTGCAATTAAATTCCCATGAACGATTGTATAAATCAAATATACACCATAAACTAAAAACCCCTTACATCATGGTTCTCCGTTCGTTGATGATAAGGAGAAAGGGTGGATGTCAGCTTGTTGATGTCGTCACAATGGAGGAGATAAAGGTGACGACAATCATTGGTGTTCATCGCTTCCGCAAAGGCCTTTATTCTAGACATGAGCGTCTGTCGTTGGAGATCTATCGGAAGGAGAACTGTTCTTCATCGAGGGAGGAAGTCATTCTTCATGAATGATGGAAACTCTCATCTAATTCACCCAAAATATTTGCCATCAAATATTTCATTATGTCTCCTTCTTTTAAAATATCTCTAAGAAATTCTAAACAAGTCAAAAAGGTGTGACAAAAATAGTTAATAAGGTTATAAATTATCATATTTGGCTTTATTAAGCTTGGGAGGTGGAGATGCTCCACTTTATTAAAAGATTGGAGTTGTCTAGTATTAAACAAGGGGTGAGTTATGGGATGGTCAAGGGGTTTATGGGGGAGGTGAGGAGTTAGGATCACGTGTGGTCCCCACCACACTAAACTCTCCCATGGAAGGTTAGGTGGGTGTTGGACCCACCTCTAACTACACCTTTGTTGAAAATAACCACCTTCCTTGAATAATATTTGTACACATAAAGTTTTATTTAATTTAATCTAATCCCCATATATTAAACCTCAACCCGCTCAAAATGCAACTACGAAAAAGGCCCCCTTAATCAATTACCGAATCTACGAGTTCATCGGTACCCTCATATTTTAATTCTGTGCACCGGTTCCAAATATAGAAAAACCCAGTCATTCATTTACTAAACGTACCCGAGCTAAATTTCGAAAATTGATTCCAGGCACACCGGGCCTCAGAATCAAGTGCCATCAGAAGCCACAGATTCATAAAATTCCAAAAAAATTAAGAAAAAAATTTCCTTGAAATTTTTGGGTCATTACATTTATTTTTAATAAATACCAAATAATATAATATTTTATTTTTAACATAATTTTTTGTTATAGTGAATAGTAAAAATATTAAACATTTGTTCCCACGATTATGGTGAAAACAAGTTTATCATGGAGTAAACCTCGATATAAGTGTACGATTTCCATTAAAACAAGTATAATTATTATTTTTTAAATATATTTTAACCATATAATATCATAAAAGATAATTTGGGTCCATTTTGAGCCACATTCCAATTTAAGTTACCATATAAAATTTAAATATTTTATGACATTACATATGTGTCTCTACACTCACTTATAAATGTAAACCAATTAACCTCCCTTGTTCACTACATTTGAGACTTATATATTGGTAAATCCAAACTAATATTTTTATATATTCCAAACCTTCATACTTGATATTATGTTATTCTCCTAAAAAAATTCTTTATGTCTTATGTTGTAACCGAAAAGAGGTCTCTCAAAGAAGAGGTACAAATCATAACCAAGATGTATTAATTATTTTATATAAATCTTATAAATATATTTTATTTATAAAAAATGATTAATATATTATAATAAATATATTTATATATAATTATATCTATTTAATAATCATTTACTACATCTTCTCAATCAATTGGGAGATGAAAGTATCACTCTTGTGTACGTTTGTACTACCGTCTACACATAATGATAGGATTAATTTTCCATTCAATTTATCCATGTTTTCTTATTTTAGATTTAATATATATATATATATATACATTAAATCATATATATAATAATAGTTCTACAAATGAGACTCATTATATACCAATCATTTGTTCCATTCATAAAAAAGTGGAAAAATGACATGTGTGTACATATTAACAACCGTTTCCACATAGTGATGCAATTCATTTTTCATAAAAATATTACATGAAAGATCATAAATTTGTATATAATAATAATATATATGATATTTATATAATAATTAATAAAATTTAGATAAAGGAACCAATATCAATGTGTAAGCACACTAAATGTCAAACAAAAATATACATGAATAATGAAGTAGTTAACACCTGAATAGATGATGATAATAAATGATTGGTAATGAACGAGAAAAAAACTGTTATAAGTAAAAAATTTATGTTATTATATGAACAATAATGATTGTTTTATATTGTTATAATAAATTTAAATTAACAATATAAGTGGTTATTGTGCCTAAACAGTAATCCAAACATCACGTAAGGGTTTTATGTTATAATCCCTTGTTTATTATAATTGTCTATGATTTAATTTTCCAATTTTAAAATTCTATGACCTATCTATCAGAAATATTATTTAAATTATATTCATATATTTAATTATGTAGAATACATGTTTTATGTTCATTTACCTTTCTTTCAGTACTCAAAATACATAAAAATGTTTTTAAGGAAAACGATCATAATTTCTATGTTTTGCAAGGAATCATTTCTTCCATGTCCACATTTTCATTTAACACTTTTATAGAATTTTTTGAGTCTTAAACAATTATTTATTTTATCCATTTCTACCATTTTTTAAATTCTGTAAAACATTTTACTGGAATATTCTCCTAGTTATACTAATGGGGCCCTTTTGAGTTTTTACCAAAACAAGAAATGTAATTTTATTTTAATGTACACTGCATGAATGATAATCCTATTAATTTTGAATAAAATATTATTATAATATTCATTTATATTCATTTATTATTTTAAAGTAAATTTTTTCCTCAATATTTTTTATTTTTGATACTTAAAATAAGTTATTTAAAAATGAAAAGTGTATTGTCCTCATGAATGATTCTAGTTCCTTTTTAATTGAATTTTAATTTATATTAACATCATTTTTGTTTTGTAATAATTTAATTTGGATATGATTGTATGTTACAAAATTTATAATTTATATGGATGGTATATATTGATGAAGATAAAATTTTAATGAATCTTATATCTATTCCATGGTTTAGGATATAATGATGTGATGAAAATTTTATGATCTTGTGGATGACATATATACGACTATCATTATCTTATGGGTGTCCCTATAATTATATATCCTTCCAATTAATTTTGTAATGAGGGATATATCATGATATAATATGTTTTATAATTAGCTAGGGAACCTAATTCATTAAGGAAATTTTTACAATAAGAAAGTATTGGGAGTTAAGTTTGACTAATGAAATCATGGATTGTGGAGTTATCCAAATCCACTATGATAGTCTTGGATGTAAACCATGACTAAAGAAAATACTTCTTATTACTATTTGAATTAAACATACTTATGACTTATTATTATGTTATGTTTTCGTGGATCACGATTGATTTTGGATAAATCTTTATTCTTCTATATTATGTTTTATATTTTATAAAACCTTATACCATGTACCGTAATTAATGATCTTTGATTTGATAAATATGATTATTATAATCCGTGATTATATTATCATAAAATTATGAATATATTATTATCTATTATGATAATTAATTTATATCTTTTATATTTATATTTAGAGATCATATGAGCACATTATTCTTGTGTTTCCATTCCTTGGGTTATAATTAATGGTTTTAAGTATGATATGTCAAAGAAGTGTTCCAGTTGTGTAGAAATACATTGGAACTGGTGTATATTTGATATATACATGTTGTTTATATGTCCAAGCATCCAAATTCACAACACAATTATAGTTTTAATCTCTGTATTATTTTTATATATATAGAATATTCATCTAAAATGTTGTAATATATATGTATGTAAGTATTGTGTCTCAATATAATCCATATTTATTGAACAAAATAGTGTGATCCCTTTAGAGTTTGTAGTGTTGGAAAAAATTAAATTATTTAGATTCATTCATTTAATCCAAGAGTAGAATATATAGTATTAGGAGTTATACACAATCTATAAAGGAATCTATAATGATGTACATCAAGACCATGAATCTTTATACCTTTGTCTAGCAGTCTATAGAATATTTAAATGTGAATTCTCATATCTTCCATATCACCAAGTTATCTAGTGAGAAAGGGTTATATGGAATGTCAAATGAATCAATCCAACTAAGCCAACCTTGATTCATTGAGTATAGACTAACCTGATCTATGAATACATCACATGTCATTTATCATTATGAATAAGAACACCACATGCCTCTTATACTGATTAGTATACATTACCTAGGTGTGGACATACACTATCATAGTCTATCAAATAGATGGCCTAGATGTCAAACTCATCATACTATAGGAAAACTCTAATTGGAATTAATCTCCAACCATTGAAATTTTCAATAACATACCCCCCCCACTCTCCTATTAGATAATTAAATATTTAGGCTTGTTTAATAAGTGTATAAAAGTAGTAATATTCTCATTTTACGTATATCCCCAAACCAATGTAATGGGGACTTAAATATGAAATTTGAACCCCTATTATACTATTAAAATCTATATGAAACTCTATGTGGTATAATTAGTTTGTCATAAAATTAATATAATGAATCATATACCAGATTTGTTCCTCATGAGCATATTTTCCATCTCTATACAAGAATCATACTCATGCAAACCATAAAATTTCATCATAACCTATAACACTACTTGAAAAAAATTAGTTAGGGATAAAATCAAATACGTTATTTAATTGTTCAATAATCATTATAGTTCATGAAATCGGTATATATATACATTTATGTGAACAATGTGAAATAAATAAAATGCGGATATTCTTATTTTACATGAAACATTTTCAACTATTAAACACTATTAATTATATAATAAAATTTGAACATAAGAACCCATTTAACATATAATATTTCTATATAAAATATAGGTCCACATTTTGTTTATTTGAACTTCCAACATTTTGTTAACTCATTTTGTCTTATATAATACCTATCATGTCTTTATGTGACCATTTTGTAAAACCCTCCCACTAAACACTTTAATGGGAAACATCTATGAAGAATTTTATTATGAATAATAGTGATATTTTGGAATCGAATACCTATATATTGAAAAACATGGTCATATTCATGCAATTTAACTTAATAATATAAAATGTAACAATGTTAATATCATTCATCAAATTAGAACTCTTTATAATTTCATCATCATCATCATTGGACCCATATTCCATCAGAATCATCCACAAACAAATGTTAATAAATTCAATTTTTTATTAGACCTCTTAAAATCGATTAAGAAAAAGTGAAGATAATGTTAATAAAAATACTAAATATAACTCTTACACTTCTCTATAATTCACACCATAAAATATTTTTGGATAATGTTATTATTACTTTTATTCTATAACTAATATATCATATTACATTTATCTTAATCAATGTACCCTACACTGTTTTTGGATTTCATTTTCAATTCATTTTTCATTTTAACTCGTACAATCCATCATAATCGGTGTCTTTCACATTTCACAACAACTAAATATAAATATTTACATTTATATTTATCATCATAAATGCTAAACTCTATTAAAATATTAATTGATAAAAAATGTTATCATAGATTGTATGACCATTTTGGAAATAGAGATATTAACTACTTAAATTATTACTACACATAATACATTATTTTTTTATTATCTATCACACATCCTATATTATGTTAAATTCACATTAAGATCCGTGAATTCCTCAATTTTTTATATTTGAACTTATCTATGTATAGAAATACTCTAATTATCCTCTTAAACTATATATTATTTTAATAATACCTTGCTAGGATTAAGAAAAAAATTCTTTATTTGTTGGAAATAAAAAATATTTCCTTTTTAGTAAGAAAATTTAAACGATGAAATACTATTTATATATCATATATATGGTATTATATGTGTTTGGATCATTTTCCTATTTCAGAAGAAATACTTGTTAAAATAATCAATCAATGAGTGGTGGGAACACATTCCCTCATATTTTAACAAACATCTAGATAAACACTATTATTAAAATATTCTCTTATGATAATGTTATATAACTCGAGGAATCATAAACCATGTTTATAAAATTAATAATATAATTTTCTTCATTGTAAATATTTATTATAGAACATATTATATTGTGAAAAAACATAAATGAGATAAAGATAATCATATTTTAATTAGATTTATTTGAAACTGAAAAAATCTTTAGATTCAAATCCATGATGTAGTAGATTTTTTCTTAATCTCATGAATATATTGTACATGATTAAAAATTTATTAAAATTATTTTTTACACTTGATTATTTATAGTAATATATGATGTATACATTTTTTGTGACATACTCTTCAAAAAAATAACTATTTTCTATGACATTGATACCTAAAATTAACAGTTAATGAATTTTCATAGACTAATTTAGGTACATCATGGATAATCACAACATAAAATATTATTTATCTTTATTACTGATAACCATAGCTTATAATGAACATGATATTATTATTCTAGAAACATTGTTAAACATTTTAACCAATTTTTTTTTCTATTTTTGACTTATACCTACTTTTATATACAATATTTTACTACATAAACACCATATCCATAATTCGATCCCCATCATTAATTTATTTATTTTTTATGCATCTATTCTCTAATATATAAAAAACCATTATAAAATACACAATGGTAATCACTTTACATTTATATAAAATAAATTCAATCTATATCCTTCATAACGTGATTGTATTCTCCAAATGGATACATACAACCTTTTAGGTAATCCGAACTATTTCTTATCCAATGTCCAATATTTTCGCAATAAAAAACAACACTTTATTATTTATTTATTAGTTTTAATGGTAGTTTGATCATCCCATGACCTCTTTTATTCCCTTCATAGACATAAATTTTTTTTATATCCTTTAATTATAACAACATGGTAATTAAGCCTGGGATTCCCATCTCTTGTTCAATAATCCTCAACATGTTATGAAGATTATGTAATTATTTATAGAGTTCATTCATATTATAATTCCCAAAAAACCTCCAGAACCTCTACAAAAATGATGATAGAATAAAATATTTATATAAATTATTCATTATAGGCAATCTTATCATCTCTATTTCATTGATGTGTACAATAATACTATGTACTTTACTAGAGACAATGTTTCCTTTTACCATCATAAAAACATAGCTTTAGAAACATCATACCATTCATGGACTGTATAATCTTGTTAAATCATTTTTAGAAAATCTTTCATTTTAAGAGAACTATGGGTCTCATGTTTTTTTAATAAATTTTGACTATATAGTAAAAACCATAATAATAAATACTTTATAGGTATACTTTTTATATTTACCACAGTTATCCAATACCATTTGTTGAATAACTTCACTAGTTGGTATATCATGAAGATGGTGTTCCATCATGGAAAATTGTATTTTCTATTTTTGAAAAATTCTCAAACTTCTATAAAAATATAAAAACTTTCTATTATTAAGTGATTCATTGTTAGGTAATAATTATAACAACTTAAAATTATAAAAGAGTGACATTTTATTCAATGACAACTATGGAACGAAATAATAAGTATATAATGGAATATAAAATACTAATATTTTATGATATAAGTATTATTTAAAATATACCGAACCTATCATACACCTTTCTATGATCTCGACACTTATTTTTTCTTTTATTACACACAATAATGATTTTCATTGATAAGTGCTGTTACACAGAGGGTCGGGTTTTACTAAACAACAATATACTATTATAATAATTATTTAATACAATATTTATAAACTAGTAATTAGAATTCACTATATGAATAACACTAGATAGATTCAAAATATTTATATGACAGACATTTATTGGTTATATATTTTATATAAATAACCATAAAAATCCATTAATACAAAAATAAATGTCTTCAGAGAAATATAATTTTTCTAAAATTTGGTTTAGTCCCTTTTGGTTCGCATATTTACAAATTAAATTTTCCCAATTTTAGAAAAAATATATTAAAAAAACTTAATTTTAAAAATAATAATACCAAAATAATTATTGGGTGAATTTATAGGATTTTTATATAAAGTTTCATTTTTTTATCAATAGTTAATAATATTAGATTTAAATTAAAAACTATATTTTTTTCAAAAAAATTAATAATTTCAAATTATATTAAGAAATATTTTTAATGTTGAAATAGTTCATTTATAAATAAATTAGTCCAACTAAGGTAATTACAATCATTTTCATATTGAATTTTTTAAAAAAACACTATAAAATTTTGAATATTTTCAATTAAAACATCGCTCTCCTGTCACATTTTCAGGATTAATTTCAAATTAATTTCATTCAATTAATTGGATTATATTTTAAAAAATTGAGTCCAAATTTTTAATAAAAATTATTTTTAATTTATGGTATGTTCAACATAATTTTTTACCCAAATGATTAGTGAAAATATCTAAAATTATATAGAGTTATTAAGGTGAAAATTATTTTACATAGTTACTAAACATTGAATATATAGTGTAAAAATAATGAAACAATTTTCCAAATATCATTTATAAAAAATTAAATCTTATATAATATAGGATAAAATAAATACAATTATTAGGGACTGGTGGCATGAAAACAACGGGGGTAAAACTCACTCTTCCAAAAAACATTCAAAGTGTGGCACACACCCCACATAAAATGGATACCACCTCTCATCTCTTATTTACACATTCAACAAAATTAGGTTCATAAAATCACTTCTATAAACACTTCCCAAATTACCTCTACTAATAATTGAATATGTTTTTTTTGAAAAAATCCTTCATAGTAGGGTTTTAGTGAAAAATAAAGAAAGATACTCGAAGAAAAGGTAATGATCTTTAACAAGCATCTTTATTTTACTTCCCTCTCCACCTACATCAATTTTTATTATACCATGATGATATAATAACATAATTATATTAATTATACATATATGTTTTCATAAAATTAATTACATAAAAACACCTCCACTTCAATCAAATGGGTTTTTAAACCATCACTCGTGAGTACAATGTACTACCACCTTGCAAACCTATGTCATTCCTTTTTCCATTTCCACTATTCACAGTTGGGTATTATGATAAATATAAAGTATATATATGATATTTATAATATATTTATACCTCTTATGTGTTTATATAACATATATCATTTATCATTCCATTTCTTCGGAAACTCAATAATACCGCTCACGCATACAGCGGACTACCATTTTTCAATGTGATATGATTCATCAATGAATAAACCATCATATTGAAGGTGAAAAGGATAGTCAGAATTATATTAGGAAAAAAAATAATTATAAAAAATAATTATTAATCATTCTGGAAACACATATATATATATATATATATCTTTCTCTTTCATTTATTTTCACTAATGTGATGATGATAAAATCTTTCATGTATGTGTGGACTACCCCCTACACAAGGTGATGGGACTCTATTTTAATCACCACACCACATGGATGATATATAACGGTGTAATATGTTATATATTTTATTAGGTTAATTGTGGAATTGTATAATATTACTTACCAATTTTTTATAATTATCATTGATAAATTTGAAAATGTTACTCATGTGTATGTACGACCTACCGTCTCTATGACCATAACATACTTCATTTTCCATAACCATCATTGACGATTTGTTTAAAAATTAAAATTAATGTCCAAATATGATAAATATTTCCTGATTATTATTCCATAGATGATATAACTATATAATAGGTTAAATAAATGGTTCTTTCATTATGAAACATGCAAGATAAAGAAAGACGATTAACAACCTAAAAAATAAAAATAATGAAATATTAGTAATTAATTGGTAATAATATGTTTTATGTAACACCCCAAGATTTTATGAAAAATATCCTTTTATTGATGTCTTGTGTTGTACTCTACAATAAAGGAGTCTTGCACAACAAGAAACCCTAACATGGCTGCATTACATGCAATCGTGACCTTCCTCAATAGCGTGTGTTGTACACAATACCATGTTTCACAAAACCACGATATGCTATTAAAATATTATTAAAACTAGCCGTTATGAATAGTAATAACCACTTTTTGAAATTTTTTAAATTTAATCATTCAAAATGGACTTCATTTTTGGATTCGGAATATCGAAATTAGCCTAGGGTGAAATTTTGGTATTTTTATGAAAACATTCAATTTTTGATGTATAGTGAAAACACTAGGTTACTATTTAACAAACTGACTTATTATTTAAATAATTATTTATTTTATTTAAATTTATTTTAGGACAAAATTGATACATAATACCTATATAAGTTCAATGTAATTCATTGTAGTAATTTTATAATAATTTTAGATATATAAAAATTTTATTGAAGTTTTCACCGTCTTTTACCCACCTCCTAGGAGAATTTGCAAATTTACATAAAACATAATTTTACCGCTTCTGTGAGTGGAATTTCAAAAATCTGAGAGACACGGTTTTTGTCAGTAAGTAAAATGTGGTTCAATGAGATGAAAATAATTTTTGGTGAATAGTAACCTTTTACTTTTATTTACCACGGTTAAAAGTAAATAGGGTAATTAAGAGTAAAATGAAATTATTTTTACCCTAAAACATGTCCTAATTCTATTGGATAAGTTTAATTCGACTAAAAAAAACCTTAGGAATAAAATATGACAATTTACGCCCACTTGGATTATATTAGGACATTTATTATTAATTTATTTAAAGAATGGTTAAAATAGATAAAATCAATGTTTAATATATAAATAATTTTTAATATAGGGTTATACATAAGATAAATTCGACTATAAATATTCATTAGAAAGATAAAATGATTTCCTACATAATGGTATTTTATTTGTAATTTTTAGACCTTAAATAATTTAACTTATTTATGACACAATGATGATGCAGTAATTTTCTTATTAATGAAATATTGACATAAATGATGTTATAAATACTCATATAAATGTAATTTGAGGCTTTTTATGAATTCCAATAATTTTCTATGTTACTATGACATGTTAGTATCTATTTAATTAACTTTTTTCAAACTAATATTTCTGTTATAATTTTCTCAAAAATCAACTACCAAATAGTGTCAAAATTGACATAAAATAGTTTTTTAAACAAATATTATATTATTAATTGTTATTTTATTCTTAAAAATCTATGATTCGGAGAAATGACTTATATAAGTTTATATATATTAATTATAAACAACTTGGGTTTATTTTGGCTTGTTATAGTATGTTTAATAACCTTATAGTTTAAGAAAACAAGAAGACACGGTAAAAGAAAAATTATTTAACTTAAAGTTAAATCTAAATGATATGGTTAAAATAGAAACCGAAACTTGTCTAAATTCTATTGGAGAGATTAATTCAACCCATCCCGACCTTAAATTCGAAATAAATCAATTTGGAGCTATTAAAAACCGAATATGACTTTATAATAAAACAATATTTTTAGTTATTCCAAAGGTGCCCCTCTTCTCCTTTATAAAAGGGCATGTCCTCCCTCTCTTCCTCACACCACATTGAGCCTTCAAGATCGGCCAACCCCTAAAAAATTATCTTCTCAACTTCCCTAGAAACATCCTAGAGGTCTTTTTATTCTTAAAAGTCCAATTTTGTTGCCCTAAGAGGAGGTCTCAAAGAGGCGCTTCAAAGAAGAAGTAATGTCTGTTACCGATTCTTTCAACATTATTTCTTCTTCCACTTCTTCTTATTTAGTTTTTTAATTAGGAAGTAATAACATCAGTATCACTCATATAATGATAAGTTATTATATGTATTAAACAACCCTATTTCACCATCTATCCATCCTATGAAAAATGAAATCACCGTGTGTGCGTACGTATGGAATACCGTCTCCACACCGTGGTGTAATCTATTTTCCACAACCACCTTACATGGATGGGTATAATGGTGTAAATAAAAACTAAATATGATTATTTTAAAGTTATATTGATTCTAAAATAGTATACATACACTCCAATACAATTCCAAGAGCATGGGAATGATATCATCGCTCGTGCGTACGAACGAACTACCGTCTCCAGGACGCGATGAGATTCAATCTCCATGTTAACCATTAATGAATGATTATAAAGTATATATAATAAGTAATCATGAAATATATGAAATAATAATGATACTAGATTTATGTGTATATATATGTATGTCATCTACATAATTTCATTCAATTCAATAAGGAAACGAAAACAACGTTCATGCGTACGTACGGCCTACCGTCTCCATGAACGGTGTATTTCATTTCATTTAATCGATCTATCATATATATATTTATATACTGAAATATATATTATATTTAAATCATGTTTTAAATTCTTGAATTATTTAAATCAGGATATAAGTAATAACATCAAGAAAAACAAGTCCAAACACGTACGATAAATAAAACGATTTAACCCAAAACGCTGCTTTAACATGGAACTTACAAAAGAATGGTTAATATAAAGTCATAAGTGAACCATATATGATATCATAACAATGAATATTATTCTGTAATAAGTCAATGATATTATTTAAATCATTATATTAGAGGTTTGGAAACGTACGAAGCACATCAGACATAAGGTAAGGGATAATTTTGTAAATCTCATTTTTATTTGAGATTGGTTATTCGTAAGTATTTACTGAGGTTATTTCTATCATCCATGTACATGTTTTATAAAATAGTTTTCATGTATGTTTAATGTCCTTTTTACCCATTTTTTACTTTTACTACATGGTATGTATGGAATTTTACTTTTACGAGGTACTTTTTGACTTTTCCGACAAAAGTACGAGGAGAATGTTTTTTTAACTTATATGGCATGAAAGGATTTTTAAAGACGTATTTAAATGAAGCTTCTTCCAAAATATTTCATGAATATTTTCAACAATATCTATTTCTTTTAAATTGTATTTCGTTTTGTTAAAAGAAATTGATTTTGAAGAAGAAAGGATATTTTCCTCAAGAATTCATATCAAGTGTTTTATCAAAACCATTTTTCATCTAAGATGACATTATTTCATATGTGTATGGTTCATGTATAATGTCTCTATGATTTATATGGTTTCACTTTTCTTATGATGAAATGATATCCATTTCTTTTATATGGATTATGTGATGATGGGATGATGTTTATGGAACCAATTTTATTTATTGGGTTTTTATGAATGATGTATGTTAATTTTGTGACACAAGTAAGAATGATTTAATTATGAGATGGGTGGGACCTATATATCCCTCCAATGAATTGGGTAAATATTTATATCTCACGAGATAGAAATGGATGGAATGGTACGTTAATCTAGATCAGTGTTACATGACTGAAACGAGGAGTGAACTCGATTCAGAAAGGAACTTTGTCCACTAAGATGGTCTTGGCAGCAATTCCTTGGCTACTATGGAAATCATAACATGTGATGAATGGTTTCCACAATTACATGTTTTACTCCCATTATATTTTATCATGGTTGATGTTCTATTATGATATATGCCTTACGTACTTCCACGATTTATGTCTTTTCTCAAGATTTTGATGTTTAAATTTCATGTTCTAGTTTTTTCATCCAAATGTTTATGTATTGTTTTATGTTATCTATGTTTTCCCTTACTGAGCATTTGAGATCAAACTTTTTATTTTTTATTTTACCTAGGAAATAACAGAAAGTTTTAGGTAAGGAAACAAAAAGGGGAAGATCTTATGGGAGTTGTTGAAGAAATTTCAGGAAGATTAGAAGTTTATATTCTGAGTTTCAAAAGACACTAAACTATTACAGTCCTTGTGTGTCTTTTTTTGTTATGTATTAAGTATTCTGCAAAAGTAATGTAATGTCCATGTACGTCAAGATTTGGATCTCTACAGTTGGTATCAGAGGAATGGTTTAGCCATCCTTTGGAAACTAGGATGTGAAAACGTTAGTGAGATCCCTAGAGATATTTCTATGGTATGTCTAGGGATGTCCCTAAGGATAAGTATACGTATACGGTATAGTCCTAGAACTACGGTAACAATCTTATAATTTAACCTATGATGTTAAGTTTTGATGGTACTCCCCCTTTATTATGTTGTTTTCCCTAGCATGATTTTTTCCTCTCACACTATTCTTTTTGGGTTTTAGATGATTGCTGGAACCTGAAGGAACCGTGTTGATAAATGTAATGTACAATGCAATGATTGTACTCATGAACAAACCAATGTTATGGGAGATGGAGTGCAAAATCTTATTTCTATACTTACACAAGCTATGAATCATTCTGGACTTCCAAATGAGCAGAGAAGGGAACAATATTCCATTGAGTCCTTCATGAGGCAACGTCCACCTTCTATCAGTGGGTCTTCCGATCCACTTGTTTCTGAACAATAGATCAGTACCACTGAAAAGATATTTTCAGTTCTTCAATGTTCTGAACATGATAATGTCATTGTAACACCCCAAGATTCCACAATACGCTTCTCATTCAGTAATCCAATAGCATGCATTGTACGCAACTTCGAGTTCTAAAACACTGCGACTAATCATAGTAGCCATTATAAATAGTAATAACCACTTTTTAAAATTATAGAAATTTTATATTTCAAAATGGACTTCATTTTTAGATTCGGAATATCGAAATTAGCCTATGATGAATTTTTGGTATTTTTCTGAGAACTTCTAATTTTTTATGAATAGTGAAAAATACTTAAAAACAACTTTTGTAATCAAAATAATTTATAGTGATAAATTATACTATTTAGTGGTTTTAAAGTATAATTAGAATATATTTTTACCATTTTATCCAATGGTGGTCATTAGATTTAATTTAACATTGAAATTGGACATAAACAATTGGCAATCTTTTGATATAAATTGTTTCTTAAAAACACGTTATTTGTTGTGACAGCGGAAATTAATTATAAAATAAATTAATTAAACTTATATTTTTAGAATTTTTTAAAATAGACATCATTTTTGAAATCGGAATATCAATTATAGCTTAGGGTGAAATTTTGGCATTGTTCTGAAAAACTTCAATTTTTGATAAATAGTGAAACCACTAAGTGGTAGTTAAATAACTGATTTTTCATTTAAATGAAATATTACCACTTCTGTGATTTGATTTTCAAAAATCCGACATACATGGTTGTCATTAATAAGTAAAATGTGGTTCAATTAGATTAAAATAATTTTTGGTGAATAGTAACTTTTAAGTTCTTAATCGCGATTAGAGGTAATTAGTGTAGTTTAAGGTAAAAATAATGTTTTAATAATATGAGATGAGCTTGACACATGTCCTACCATCATTTGATATGCCATGGCCGACCAAGAAAATCCATGGGTCAACTTGGGGACCCCATGGAGCCACTTTAGTTAGAAAATGACATAAAGACCTTTTATTTAATGTTAAAGTAAAAAATGACACAAACATGAAATGTTTTACTAAAAAATATTTTACATGGGGTTATACAAGTCATAGTTTGGACTATAAATATTCATTGGAAAGATAAAACGATTTCCTACATCATTGTATTTTTTTATAATTTTTAGACATTAAATAAATTAAATTATTTATGACATCATTATGATGCAGCGATGACCTCATTATTTAATGATTTTAATAAAATGAAACGACAATGTACAATCCAAGGCTTACACTTTTACAAAGACTATTGGATGGGTATATTTCGAACCCTTATCACCTTATCCATGAATTATATATGTGTGGGACCTTTAGAATCCGAAAAGCATTGTATAATAATGTAAAATTTCCTTACTTTCCAAGAGTGCCCCTCCTCTCCTCTCATAAAAGGCCCCCACCTATACCACCTCATTCACACTTTCAATCCATTTGGCTCGGCCAAACTCTGCCCAAATACTCTCCCAACTTACCCCTCTTACTCCTAGAAGCCTCAATTTGGGCAGAACTCTTCCCAAGGAAGCCTTTGGCTCAAATCAAAAAGAGTTAACCGATTTTGAGGTAATGTCTTCTCTAATGTTGTTTTGTTTTATTTTTCTTCTCCAACCCCTAAACTCTTTTTTATTAATTTATTTTGTAACAACACCAGTATACTAAATATACTAGGATATTTTTATAAGAAGGATTCGAGATACACTTACACACACCTACATCTAATGGTTAAAGAACATACGGTTTCTGTGGATGGCGAATTTCTGCCTCACGAAATGATGATTGTTCAACACTCATATAACACCTAGAAAGGTGGACATTAAGATGTCACTATATTTATATATGATATATAATATGTTTATGTTTTACTTATGCTTCTGTATTTCTCATTTATGGCATACTTTATGATTTCCAATATGGATAAACGCGATAATTTCATTTTAGGAAGTGCGGACTACCGCCCCCTCAAAGTGATTTGAATCGTTAATGCCATATGTGGGATGTATATAGGATGGAGAAAATGGTATTATACACTATATTATATTGTAATTATATTATACATTTATATCATTATGATTTCATTCCATTAAATACGAAATAGAAATGAATGTAGCGTTCATGTGTACGTACGGCTTACCGTCTCCATGAACGGTGCATTTCATTTCTTACCTCTAAATGTTACGTAATATTATAAATGAATGTATATAGTGGATATATATTATATATATGAAATCTAAATCATGAATATAATTCAGGAGATAATTAATATTCTACCACATAAACAACTTGTAATTATAAGAAGTTTATTGTTGACTCAAGTACCAAAGATCGACAAAACGACCGTTATTAACTTAAATAATTACATAATGTTCATATCATTGTAATAAGTGATATAAAAAGGATAATGAAATTGAAAATGGTTCTTAATAAGGTATATATTAACTCTAGTTTATTATTCAGGAGGTTAAAGAACGGTTGAGTCAAGTCAGACTCGAGGTAAGGGAACTTCTTAACCCAATTTCTATTCTTTGGGTTAATCTCCTACTTTCAAATTATGTCATTATATTATTATGTCCTATCTTGTATTTTTACATTATTTATGTGTACTTATAGTGAATACACATTATAGATGTACTTTATTTAAAAAAATGATCTTTTTAAGGTCTTCGTCTCAATCCCCTTTCATTGAGGCATATTCCGTATTATACACAACTTTCTTTTATACGGTGTATAAACCCCTTTGACATTTATGTTTATTCAAAATGAATCATTTTTATACAAAGCGTTTTTTTAAACGACAAAAGGGAATGTTTTTCTTTCCGTACTTATGCGGCGACAACGACTTCTTCGCCGCCGTGACCATTATTTGAGTTTCGGCTTCCTCTACAAGCCATCATTTTTTTAGTGAAATAAAAATACAAAGTTTTAACTTTCTTTTATTTTGGTATTGAAAATGGTTTTGAAACCATTTTTATTATATCAATGTGTTGTATTGATATCTTGTGATTGAAATGTGGAAATGTTATGTTTCTTTTATGCATGTTTTATGTGATACGATTATGTTATGGTTTATGATATGTTTAAACCTATTCATATGAGGAATGTATTAGACTTAATAAGTGACAGGTGGAGCCCGCTATAGCTCCTCGATGCATCGGTAGGTCTCATGAGACAACTAGACGTGGAATTGGTTGAGGCCCTTTCCCAATTTGATTTATGGTTTTGGCTGAGGCCTTAATCATTTTAGACGTATTGGCCGAGGCCTTGACAAAATGTTTCAGAATGTCTGGCATTATACACTCCCTCATTATGAAAGTGGTTATTGATATTGCATGTGATTATTCGACCAGTAGAATATCCATGTGAAGAAGTGAATGGAATTATCTCATTTTAATTTTTCCATATTATGTTGATGTTCAAGTTTAAAAGTCTTTTGTTTTATTTATACGTTGCCTTAAATTTTTATGTTTATTTATGAAATCTTCCGCCATATTGTTATCCTTACTGAGCATCTGAGCTCACCCCTTTCAATGTTTTAATATTTTCCAGGATGTGAAGAAGTATTTTAGGAATGACCTACAGGGATAGTTAGAAGAGGATATGAGTGTGGACTATGAAGACTTTGTTATTGTAGTTTTCACCTTATGTTGTAATGTAACATTTATGAATGTATCTAGTGTTTCCAAGGCTACTAAACTAATCGGTCTTTCGAGACTTGATCTTTTGTGATCATGCCAATGTTATGAAGTAATGCACCGAATCTGGGTAGCTGGGTTTGGGGCATTACAGTTGGTATCAGAGGCAATTTAGTACTAACCTTGGAAGCTATATTTAGATAAACTCTGATTAGAGAACATATCCCGAAGATAGACTTTGAGGATTAGTATAGAAGAACTTCCTAGAATTTTGGAATTGTAGAGATGTTGTGAGTTTTCCGAGCAATACATCCCTGTCTGGATACGAGCAGGTAGAGGCGGCTCTAGCACAGATTTACCTAGGGGTAAAACCCAAAAACACCGCTTTGATCTAGACTCGAACGGGAACTGGTGCACGACAACAGGCCTTGCTGCACTCTTGGTTACGACACTCTCGGGGGATATTCTTAGGATAATTCTCATTTTCTTTACAAACAACTATGAAGGGTTATGAGTATATACTTCCTCAAAGAAAACATTTTTATGGATTATATCCATAAAAAGTTCAATTTATGTTAAGTAGCATACAAGTATGGAATTATGTATTTTGATTCATAAACTAATATAGTTCATGCCATTGTTTAGAAATAGCGCCTAATGGAAGGAATGGAAACCGTATCAATGCACGCACTCCGTGCAGGGATTGCCCTCCTGCTCAAGATAATTATTGTGGAGCTGGAGATACAACTGGTGCTGATCAACTTATTACCATACTGGGACAACTCACTCAGGTTATGAATAATAACCTTACTCATATGGATCACCATGATCCACAACGTGGAGGATCAATGTTAGACCGCTTTATGAGGAAATGACCACCAAAATTTAATGGGGTACAAATCCATTAGTAGCTGAGCAATGGATAAACACCTTAGTGAAAATATTCCACGCCTTGGGGAGTAGCGAAAGGGAGAAGGTTATCATGGAAGTTTACCAGCTCACTAAAGATGTTGATCAATGGTGGTCATTGATTCAAATCACAAAGGAAGATGATGACGTATCAAATATGGAATGGAGGGAGTTCAAAGATCTTTTCCTAGAAAAATACTATCCTCGTGACCATCGAGCAGATATGGAAAGACAATTTTTGAGTCTGAGACAAAAGGAGGATGAGAATGTCGCAAAGTATGAGGCCAACATTACAAGGTTAGCGAGGTATGCTGTAGATTATATACGTAACTCAAGAGGTAATATTGATCGTTTCTTTGATGGGTTAAAACCATTTCTCCGTCGTGATTTAGTATCACAATCGTTCTCAACATACGAAGATATTGTCTCATGTGCTATCAAGACAAAAAAGGAATTCTCTTAGTCTTATGAAAACAAATTAAAGCAAGAGAAGAAGAGAACAATGGAACAAGATACAGATAAAGGGAAAAAGGGAAAGAAGGATTTTCCATTATGTGATACTTGTGGGAAGAATCACCCTGGTACTTGCCTAAAAGGAATGGGAGTTTGTTACAAATGTGGAGAAAAAAGGTCACCAGGCACGTGATTGCAAGGGAAAAAAGAGGCTATCAATGTTGAATGATACAATTGTAGGGAAATGGGGCATTATGAATATGAATGTCCTAAGCGTCAGGGAAACATAACTCAGAAAAGGCCAAGGGATCAAGGGAAATATTATGTTGTTACTACAGTTGAAGTAGAATAACTAATGTATTGGTGATTTTGGACTCATGGATTATATTCTGGTTATTAGAATATTGTGATATATATAGAAGGATTGTACTGCAGTACTTGTTGATTTCAGTAAGGTTTTAATATGATGAAGGTAATTATATTTTTAGTATGTGACAATAGGAGAAACTATACTTTTTTTGGGGGAATCTGATAAATTTATTTTGGAATTAAGAGACCTTTTAGGGAATGTCTGGATAGAGGTATTTGGATAACTATAAAGGTTGGAGTGGATTAAGTTGACCTTTGGATAGTATTTCTTAAGGTTAAAAAATTTATGAAGATTATTTTTGAATATTATAATACTATAGTTTTAGGAAAAGGACAACCTGCAGGGTGGGGAATAACCCGTCGCGTCGGACAAAGCTGTAGGAATCGAACCCACAATCATAGTGTGACAGGCCTTTATTTCCTACCACTAGCCTACAGGAAGTCCCTGGTTATTATAAAATAATTTTACTAATCTAAATGGTATGTGTTAACATTTGGAACCTTATACAATTAGGATAAGTATAATATTTTTGAGTTCTATTATCTTTCTGAGTGAAAGATGAGTTGAAGGTTGAAACTCTAATTGTCAAGCATAAATATATATATACTTATCTCTTATTCAATGAATGAATAAATTCTTAAACATTAGTAAAGGGATATTAAAACAAAAAAATGTGTTATCCTAATACATTATGTCTTGTTGAACTGATGATATTTTAAATCAACATAGATTGAAGGCTTTGAGGCCCTCAATTTGACAGTTGATTGTGATTGATGACCTCAATCACTCCCTACAAATATTTACGTTTTTCCTCCAATTATATCTCCCTAATTGCCACCAATGTTCTCCTAATCGAGATCATAATTGGGGGGGGTGACTTTTTCATTTCCCTTTCCCTCTTATTAAGGCTAAATTTTATTAATCTTATTTCCGATGTGGGTTTTCCACAAAGGTATTTTCTATTTTCAACATTTTATTTTCCAAGAAAAATTTCAAATTGTGAGGACGCAATTTATTGAAGGAGGGGAGAATGTAACACCCCGAGGTTCCATAATACGCTTCTCATTCAATAATGCAATAGCTTGCATTGTACGCAACTTTGAGTTCTAAAACACCGCGACTAATCATAGTAGTCGTTATGAATAGTAATAACCACTTTTTAAAATTATAGAAATTTTATATTTCAAAATGGACTTCATTTTTTGATTCGGAATATCAATTATAGCTTAGGGTGATATTTTGGCATTGTTCTGAAAAACTTCAATTTTTGATGAATAGTGAAACCACTAAGTGGTAGTTAAATAACTGATTTTTCATTTAAATGAAATATTACCACTTCTGTGATTTGATTTTCAAAAATCCGACATACATGGTTGTCATTAAGAATTAAAATGTGGTTCAATGAGATTAAAATAATTTTTGGTGAATAGTAACTTTTAAGTTCTTAATCGAGATTAGAGGTAATTAGTGTAGTTTAAGGTAAAAACAATGTTTTAATAATATGAGATGAGCTTAACACATGTCATACCCTCTTTGGATGTTCCATGGCCGACCAAGACAATCCATGGGTCAACTTGGGGACCCCATGGAGCCACTTTAGTTAGAAAATGACATAAAGACCTTTTATTTAATGTTAATGTAAAAAATGACACAAACATGAAATGTTTTACTAAAACAATTTTTACATTGGGTTATACAAGTCATAGTTTTGACTATAAATATTCATTGGAATGATAAAACTATTTCCTACATCATAGTATTTTTTTATAATTTTTAGACATTGAATAATGTAAATTATTTATGACATCATTATGATGCAGCGATGACCTCATTATTTAATGATTTTAATAAAATGAAAATATAATGTATAATCCAAGGCTTACACTTGTCCAAAGACTATTGGATGGGTATATTTCGAACCCTTATCACCTTAGCCACGAATTCTATAAGTGTGGGACCTTTAGAAACCGAAAATCATTGTATAATAATGTAAAATTTTCTTACTTTCCAAGAGTGCCCCTCCTCTCCTCTTATAAAAGGCCCCCACCTATACCACCTCATTCACACTTTCAAGCCATTTTTCTCAGCCAAAATCTGCCCAAATACTCTCCCAACTTCCACCTCTTACTCCTAGAAGCCTCACGTTTGGCAGAACTCTTCCCAAGGAAGCCTTTGGCTCAAATCACAAAGAGTTACCCGATTTTGAGGTAATGTCTTCTCTAATGTTGTTTTGTTTTATTTTCCTTCTCCAACCCCCTAAACTCTTTTTATTAATTTATTTTGTAACAACACCAGTATCCTAAATATACTAGGATGTTTTTATAATAAGTATTCTAGATACACTTACACACACCTACATCTAATGGTTAAAGAACATACGGTTTCTGTTGATGGCGAATTTCTGCCTCACGAAACGATGATTGTTCAAAGCTCATATAACACCTTCAAAGGAGGACGTTAAGATGTCAATATATTTATATATGATATATAATATGTTTATGTTTTACTTATGCTTATGTATTTCTCATTTATGGCATACTTTATGATTTCCATTATGGGTAAACGCGATAATTTCATTTTGGGAAGTGCGGACTACCGCCCCCTCAAAGTGATTTGAATCGTTAATGCCATATATGGGATATATAAAGGATTGAGTAAATGGTATTATACACTATATTATATGGGAATTATATTATATATTTATATCATTTTGATTTCATTCCATTAAATACGAAATAGAAATGAATGTAGCCTTCATGCGTACGTACGGCTTACCGTCTCCATGAACGGTGCATTTCATTTATTACCTCTAAATGTTACGTAATATTATAAATGAATGTATATACTGGATATATATTATATATATGACATCTAAATCATGAATATAATTCTGGATATAATTAATATTCTACCACATAAACAACTTGTAATTATAAGAAGTTTATTGTTGACTCAAGTACCAAAGATCGACAAAACGACCGTTATTAACTTAAATAATTACATAATGTTCATATCATTTTAATAAGTGATATAAAAAGGATAATGAAATTTAAAATGGTTCTTAATAAGGTATATATTAACTATAGTTTATTATTCGGGAGGTTAAAGAACGGTTGAGTCAAGTCAGACACGAGGTAAGGGAACTTCTTAACCCAATTTCTATTCTTTGGGTTAATCTCCTACTTTCAAATTATGTCATGATATTATTATGTCCTATCTTGTATTTTTACATTATTTATGTGTACTTATAGTGAATACACATTATATATGTACTTTATTTAAAAAAATGATCTTTTTAAGGACTTCGTCTCAATCCCCTTTCATTGAGGCATATTTGGTATTATACACAACTTTCTTTTATACGGTGTATAAACCCCTTTGACTTTTACGTTTATTCAAAAGGAATCTTTTCTATACGAAGTGTTTTGCTAAATGACAAATGGGAATGTTTTTCTTTCCGTACTTATGCGGCGACAACGACTTCTCCACCGCCATGACCATTATTTGAGTTTCAGCTTCCTCTACAAGCCATCATTTTTTTAATAAAATATAAATACAAAGTTTTAACTTTATTTTATTTTGGAATTTAAAATGGTTTTGAAAGATTTTTTATTATATCAATGTGTTGTATTGATATCTTGTGATTGAAATGTGGAAATGTTATGTTTCCTTTATGCATGTTTTATGTGATACGATTTTGTTATGGTTTATGATATGTTTAAACCTATTCATATGAGGAATGTATTGGACTTAATAAGTGACGGGTGGAGCCCGCTATAGCTCCTCGATGCATCTATAGGTCTCATGAGACAACTAGACGTGGAATTGGCTGAGGCCCTTTCCCAATTTTATTTATGGTTTTGGCCGAGGCCTTAATCATTTTAGACGTCTGGGCCAAGGCCATGACAAAATGTTTCAGAATGTCTGGCATTATACATTCCCTCATTATGAAAGTGGTGATTGATATTTCATGTGATTATTCGACCAGTAGAATATCCATGTGAATAAGTGAATGGAATTATATCATTTTACTTTTTCCATATTATATTGATGTTCAAGTTTAAAAGTCTTTTGTTTTAGTTATACATTGCCTTAAATTTTTATGTTTATTTATGAATGCTTCTCAATATTGTTATCCTTACTGAGCATCTGAGCTCACCCCTTTCAATGTTTTAATATTTTCCAGGATGAGAAGAAGTATTTTAGGAATGACCTGCAGGGATAGTCAGAAGAGGATATGAGTGTGGACTATGAAGACTTTGTTATTGTAGTTTTCACCTTATGTTGTAATGTAACATTTATGAATGTATCTAGTGTTTCCAAGGCTACTAAACTAATCGGTCTTTAGAGACTTTATCTTTTGTGATCATGCCAATGTTACGAAGTAATGCACCGACTCTGGGTAGCTGGGGTTGGGGTGTTACAGTCATCTTATCAGTATATAATTTGGAAGGTGAAGCTAATAAATGGTGTAATCTTATCAAGAATATGAGGCCAAGAGTTGAAATTGAGCACATGGAATGGGACGAGTTCAAGAACTTATTTTTCAATAAGTACATCCCTCGTATTCTTCTAAAAAATATGAAGAAGGAGTTTCTTGAACTAAAGCAAAAGGATGATGAATCTGTTGGTATATACGAAGCGAATTTTACAAGGCTTTCAAGGTATGCATCTGGCTTTATCATCCAACCTGAAAGTAAAGATGATCGATTATTTAGTGGATTAAAACCAAATCTTCGAAGGGAATTAGCTATAAGAGACTTCAGTAGCTATAAAGAAATTGAGCGTTATGATATTAAGGTAGAAATGGAAGTTTTTGTTACATATCCATCTCATGGTTTTGACATGAAACGAAAGATGGAGTTCAAGGAGAAATCTCAAAATAATGGTGAAAAGACGATGTATGTTTCCTTATGCTCAAATTGTGGAAAGAAGCATGGTGGAGATTTTCTTAAAGGGACTAGAAAATGTTTTAAGTGAGGAACATAAGGTCATCAAGAAGATGAGTGTCGAAGTAATGGAAAAAGGTTATCTAATGGTGTGAATAAAGATAAGACTACAGAGAACACACCACCAAGAATTCAATGCTTCAAGTGAAATGAAATGGGCCATTATGCTAATCAATTCCCCAATCCAAGGGTTAATGATGATCGACATGAGCAACCACTTAAGGCAATGTACAAAGGGAAGTCACATGCGATCACTATTGGCGATGTTGAACATGAAAGCGATGTGGTGGAATGATTAAGTGTTTATATAATGTGATTCCAAAATAATGTTGTATATAGTATCATGGAATATTAGAATATTTATGTATTGGCATATTGTGGTTTTCAAAAATTTTATGGTACCGGTGACCATGGAATGTGATTGAGATATTTTTTGGAAATAAGATGATATGCGCATAATGAAGGGATAAGGAGAAAATGAGATGTTTGACAGTATTCATAAGCTCATGACTGATATAAGGAAATAGTTATATCATGGTTTGAGTATATAGAATTTTGGGTTTTTGGTATGTGGAAAGAGTTAACTTTTGACAGCACTCATGTTTTCACTAAGATTCAATGGGTATTCATTTTTCAAGAGAATACATGATTAAGGCCTTCTAATATTTTTAATGTGACCAACAAGACATATCTTATGATATTTGGGGATCAATGATGGTATTAACATGCTTGTTATATGAAATCTCTGGTAATCATTTTCACTATATTATGAGAGTGGACATCAGTATTATGGATAATCCTAAAGATTGGAATAGATTATGTTGGACAGAAGTTAGTATTTTTTAAGGATAGAAGTTGTTTAGATATTATTGATGAGACGTTATAGTAGTGTAGTTTTAGAAAAAAGGACAACCTGCAGGACGGGTGACAGCCCATCACGTCGAACAAGGTTGTGGGAATTGAACCCACAACCGAAGTGCGACTAGCCTTTATCACCTACCACTGGCCTACAAGAAGTCCCTAATTAATAGAAACTAGTTTTATTTTATTAAGAGGTATTATATATGAAGTATAAGTTCATTTTTGGAAACATATATGATTAATCTAACCATAGGATGGACTTATAACTTTTGATAACCTTTTGTTTGAAACAGATGGAATGACCCATCATTCTATCACACGATCTGCTAACACATCACGAATAAAAAATTCAACTTCATTTCTTTAATGGAAGAAGATGAAATTGTTCAATTCACGAACAAAAGTGAAATAGTACCAAAATCATGTAAGTATTTATTTTGATTCATCAACTTTAGGGAAATGATCTTGAAATCCAAAAAGGATGTCCTAGTTCCCTTATATCCGATGAATCAGATGGTACCTTAGATCATCACAAATCTATGGATTTGTGATTGATGGATTTTTCAAAGCCATGTCCTCTACCACTCTTCATCAGAACATGATGGTTAGGTTTCTCTTCCATATCCATATTTTCACCCATGTTCTCCTATGTGGAAACTCAGTGATTAGTTAATTTGGGTAACCGTTATGTTTTATACATTAGTTTTTAAATATTGGTTTTGGTATTCCTTTTTACGATGTGGGTTTCTATTAAAGAAACTTTTGATTAGTAAACAATTTATAACCCCGACGAATTTCGAGGGTGAAAATCATTTTAAGGGGGGTAGAATATAACACCACGAGATTTTATGGAAAATATTTTTTTGTTAATGTCTGGTGTTGTACGCTACAACAAAGGAGTCTTCTAAAACATTCAACCCTAACATGGCTGCATTACACGCAATCACGACCTTCCATGATAGCGTGTGTTGTACTCAATACCGAGTTTCACTAAACAATGATATGCTATTAAAATATTATGAAAACTAGCCGTTATGAATAGTAATAACCCCTTTTTGAAATTTTGTAAATTTCATCTTTCAAAATGGACTTCATTTTTTGATTTGGTATATCAAAATTAGCTTGGGGTGAAATTTTGTTATTTCTCTGAAAACTATCAATTTTTGATGAATAGTGAAAACACTGGTTAACTATTTAAAAACCGACTTTTTATTTAAATAATTATTTATTTTATTTAAATTTTTTTTGGTAAAAATTGATACATAATACCTATATAAGTTCAATGTAATTCATTGGAGTAATTTTATAATAATTTTAGTTATATAAAAATTTTATGGAAGTTTTCACCGTCTTTTACCCACCTCCTAGGAGAATTTGCAAATTTACATAAAACTTAATTTTACCGCTTCTGTGAGTGGAATTAAAATAACCCGAGAGACAGGGTTGATGTCCGTAAGTAAAATGGGGTTCAATGAGATGAAAATAATTTTTGGTGAATAGTAACTTTTTTACTTTTATTTACCACGGTTAAAAGTAAATAAGGTAATTTAGAGTACAAATGATGTTATTATTACACTAAAACATGTCCTAATTATTTTTGATAAGTTTAATTCGACCAAAAACAACCTTAGGAATAACATATGACCATTTAGGCCCACTTGGATTAGATTAGGACATTTATTATTAATTTATTTAATGAAGGGTTAAAATAGTTAAAATCAATGTTTAATGAGTAAATATTTTTTAATATAGGGTTATACATAAGATAAATTCAACTATAAATTTTCTTTATAAAGATAAAACAATTTACTACATAATGGTATTTTATTTGTAATTTTTAAACTTTAAATAATTTATTTTATTTATGACACAATGATGATGTAGTAATTATTTTATTAGTTAAAGTTTGACATAAGTGATGTTATAAATACTCAAATATATGTAATTTGAGACTTTTTATGAATTACAATAATTTTCAATGTTAATATGACATGTTAGTATTTATTTAATTAACTTTGATCGAACTAATCACTCTGTTATGAGTTTCCCCAAAATCAATTACCAAATAGTGTCAAAATTGACATAAAATTGTTTTTAAAACAAAAATTATATTATTATTTGTTATTTTATTCCTAAAAATATATGGTTCGGACAAATGATTTAGATAAGGTTATATATATTAGTTATAAATAACATGGGGTTCGTTTGGCTTGTTATAGTAAGTTTATTAACCTTATAGTGTAAGAAAACAAGAAGACACGGTAAAAGAAAAATAATTTAACTTAAAGTTAAATCTAAATGATAACGTTAAAATAGAAACCTAAACTTGTCTAAATTCTATTGGATGAGAGTATTTCGACCCATCACCACCTTAGCTTCGAAATAACTCAATTTGGAGCTATTAAAAACCGAATATGACTTTATAATAAAAGAATATATTTAGTTATTCCAAAGGTTCCCCACTCCTCCCTTATAAAAGGGCACCTCCTCCCTCTCTTCCTCACACAACTTTGAGCCTTAAAGCTCATCCAACCCCTGAAAAATCCTATTCTACACTTACCTAGATACATCCTAGAGTTTCTTGTCTTCTAAAAAGACCAATTTTGGTGCCCTAAGAGGAGGTCTCAAGGAGGCGCTTCAAAGAAGAGGTAATGTCCGTTACCAATTCCTTAAACATTATTTCTTCTTCAACTTCTTCTTAATTAGTTGTTTAATTACGAATTAATAACATCAGTATCAATAATATACTTATATTTTATTATAATTATTAAGCAACACTATTTCACCATCTATCCATCCTACGGAAAATGAAATCATCGCGCGTGCGTACGTACGGAATACCGTCTCCACGCCGTGGTGTAATCTATTTTCCACCACCACCTTACTCGGATGGGTATAATGGTGTAAGTAATAACTATATATGATTATTGTAAAGTGATATTTATTCTAAAATAGTATACATACATTCCAATACAATTCCACGATCATGGGAATGATATCATCGCTCATGCGTACGTACGGACTACCGTCTCCACGACGCGGTGAGATTCATTCTCCATGTTAACCATTAATGAATGATAATAAAGTATATATAATAAGTAATAATGAAATATATTAAATAATAATGATACTGTATTTATGTGTATATATATGTATGTCATCTACTAAATTTCATTCAATTCAATAAGGAAACGAAAACCGTGTTCATGTGTACGTACGGCCTACCGTCTCCATGAACAGTGTATTTCATTTCATTTAATCGATATATCATATATATATATGTATATACTGAAATATATATTATATTTAAATCATGTTTTACATTCATGAATTAAGTAAATCAGGATATAAGTAATAATATATAGAACAACAAGTCTAAACACGTACGATAAATAAAACGATTTATCCCAAAACGCTGATTTAACATGGAACTTACAAAAGAACGGTTAATATAAAGTTATAAGTGAACCATTTATGATATAATATCAATGAATATGATTCTATAATAAGTCAATGACATTATTTAAATCGTTATACAGGAGGTTCGGAAACGTACGAAGCATGTCAGACCTAAGGTAAGGGATAATTTTGCAAATATCATTTTTATCCGAGATTGCTTATTCGTAAGTATTTACTGGGGTTATTTATATCTTCCATGTACATGTTATATAAAAGTGTTTTCATGTATGTTTAAATTCCTTTTTACCCATTTTTTACTTTTACTACATGGTATGTATTGAATCTTTATTTTACGAGGTACTTTTTGACTTTTCTGACAAAAGTACGAGGATAATGTTTTTTTAACATATACGACATGAAAGGATTTTTAAAGACGTATTTTCATGAAGCTTATTCCAAAAGATTTCATGACTATCTTCAAAACAATCTCTTTATTTTAAATTTCATGACATTTTGTTAAAAAAAATTGATTTTCAAGAAGAAAGGATATTTTCCTCAAGAATTCATTTCATGTGTTTTATCAAAACCATTTTTTCACCTAAGATGACATTATTTCATATGTGTAAGTTTCAAGTTTAATGTCTCTATTATTTACATGGTTTCACTTTTCCTATGATGAAATGATATCCATATCTTTTATATGGATTATGTGATGATGGGATGATTTTTATGAAACCCATTTTATTTATTGGGTTTTTATGACTGATGTATGTTCATTTTGTGGCACAAGTACGAATGATTTCATTATGATATGGGTGGGACCTATATCTCCCTCAAATGCATTGGGTAAATATTTATATCTCATGAGATTGACATGGCTGGAACAGTAAGTTAATCCGGTTCAGTGTTACAGGACTGAAATGAGGAGTGAACTCGATTCAGAAAGGGACTTTGTCCACTAAGATAGTCTTGGAAGCAATGCCTTGGCTACTATTGAAATCATAACATGTGCTGAATGGTTGCCACAATTACATTTTTTATTCCAATTATATTTTATCATGGTTGATGTTATATTATGATATATGTCTTACATACTTCTACGATTTATGTCTTTGCTCAATATTTTGATGTTTAAATTTCATACTCAAGTTTTTGCTTCCAAATGTTTATGTATTTGTTTTATGTTATATATGTTTTCCCTTACTGAGCATTTGAGCTCACCCTTTTTATGTTTTATTTTCCCTAGGAAATAAAAAAATCTTTTAGGTAATGAAACAAAAAGGGGAAGATCGTATGGGAGTTGTTGAAGATATTTCAACATGATTAGAAGTTTATATTCCGAGTTTCCAAAGATACTAAACTATTACGGTCCTTGTGTGTCTTTTTTTTAGTATGTATTAAGTATTCCGAAAAAGTAATGTATTGTCCATGTACATCAATCATTATGTCTCTACATTTTAAATTAATCATTCATGAAGTGATAAACATCAATATAGTTCTCTAATAATTTAATAATATTTTTAAAAACACTACACATTATTTTATATAACATTCATCCAAAAGTATATATAAGGCAAGGGATTTCATATCTCAATTTCCACTCATTGGGTTAAACTTCTACTTCATTGATTATATCATTCTAAGATTGTTTGTGTGATGTAATTTGACTATACTTTATTTTACTTAATCTTAATTTATATTGATTTATGTTTTATAAACATAATATATTCCATGATTAATTTTACATAATGGTTTTTATCATCCGAAGGGTTTCATTCAGAATCTCATTCTGACTGGGATTGCTTATTCTAGAATATCCATTAAAGGAAATTATTGGAAAATTATTTAATAAAACCCATAATTTTATTACCCATTGGATATTCCTAATATATTTCAACTGATAACACAATTTTTTCACTCTATTGTTTTTGAAAATAAAGAGAAAATGATTTGATAAAATCCAGCTTGATTTCTCTCTTCCATCAGAAATCTGTTTTCATAAAAAATATTATTTAATATATTTTTTAATTTTTTATATTTAACCTTCTAAAATTTATTTAGAAGAATAATTTTTTACATATTTTATCTATTTAAAATTATTTTTATGAAAAATATTATTTTCTATTTTCGAACAAGGTACTTTTGAATAATTTTTACCATGGTAAAGGAATGTTCTTTTCTGCATATATAGAATTACCCTCTAACATGGAAATCATTAATTTGAAGACTAAATTTCATTTTTAATAAGATTTGTTTAAAGGATATTTTTAAATTTATATTTTCAATGAAAATAATTTTAAATATGTTTTTCAAAATGATAAGGATATTTTCAACAAAAAAAATTTAAATATCATTTTGTGTTAATTATATTCATTATTGAAAATAACCATTATTTTACATATACTCCACCGCATATATGTTTTATTGATACAATCAGTAATATTCCTCTAGATTTCTTAGGATCAATATGACTAAAAAAAGTAATGACAATCTCTTCTCTAATTCGTTTTTTGCAACCAATAATTTCCACTGTAATGTTCATTTTCATATGATCATTGGACTTTAAATTTAACATAAATTTTTATATTACTTATAATGGATATTATTATTTCATAAAAATTATATAATTTTTACTTAATATATACTAAATTGAACATTATTTGATATCTATAAAATATCAATAAAAACTTATTCATTACTCAATAAAGATATTTTATAATACACATTGTATATGATTTAAATATATTATTCCGTATATGAGGAATGTTTTGGATAGGTAAACAAAATGTGGATACCATTTGTATATATCCACTCAATTCATTATTAGTCTCGTGGGATGTATAATTCGGCTAGCCTTAGTTATATATGTTTTTACCCAGTTTGTTTTAAATCGCCTTGTTGATGTTTTTCAATTTAATAGATCCATGTAACTGGGAAACATAGAATTTAATAATTAATAATTTACTTCCATAAATAATAAATTATTTTAATCCACTATATTTTCACTATGTAATTATATAAATTTTCATTCTATTTTTAGTAATTTAAATAGAATGAGTTTTCGATGATTTAGTATCTATATTGATTATTCCATACCCAATTTTGATAGTCATTTTTTTGATTAAATGACATGTGTTTTCGGTTATTTCTCTTCCCATATTTTTTTGGAACTTCTTTCTTAGTATATTAATTAAAAAGAATGTGTTTACAGTTATTAAAGTTAACATAATTATTATTATCATTCGTTAATTATTATTTTTATTTTACTAAACCCATACTATGAATATGATCTCACACATATTTTATTTCATTTCCCTAGGAATCAAAGAAGTTTACTATTACAGATATGTTGGGTTATGATAAATGGAATAAATTTTTTCTAATAAGAAAAATATGTTTGAAATTTGTGTATTAAAATGTAATCTAATATGTGAATAATGTATTTATATAGTTTACCATGACTAGAATATTATTCAGTCATCTTGGATGTGATACCATGTATCTTCTGATAATGTAAAGTAGTAAGAAATAATTCATAGACTGTTGGGGTTGGGTTAACTACAATTGGTATTAGAGGGTGTTTAGTAGAATCCTTGGGCACTAGTGTTAAGAAAACATATATTAGGAATCATAACCCGAACATAGAATTTGAGGATGAGTGTAGAAGATCATACTAATGTCTTTGTAAGATATATATTATGTGCTTTCATATAAATCCATCCTTTTATAGATAATATTTGTGGATGTGGTTGAATCATAGATGTAGCTAGGGATAATAAATCTAAAAAATATGCATCGGGCATGACTGGATCATTTCCTGACACATGACAATAGGCCGTAATGCACACCAGATTACATGTTCCTCGGGGTTATGCATAGGATATTTCACACTTCTCTTTATAAGAACTGATAAAGGATAAAAATATAATATAAAAATAATTGTCCTAGGTTATACCATAGACCATATAAATATGTTTAAATAAAACAGATGAAGTATTGATGTATTTGGATTCTAGAATAAAATTGTTGAAGTATTTTTACCATTGGTATTTGGGGTATAAGAATATCATAATACCTATAGAGTGTGATTTAATTTATGAGCCCATGTTTCTTAATTAACTTAAAGGATTTTAATATCATAAATATTTTATATGATTATGGTTTAAAATAAATTTATATAGGTAAAAAACCATTTCAGTTTTTACAAGATTAATGATGTTTTTTATAAATTTATGACAATTATATTTTTTAAGGGAAAATCTATATGAAGAATAATTCTTTTAAATTTTGTAGAAATGTTATCAATGAATTTAAAAACATTATGGATGATTTAATCATTAATGTAATTATAATAATATTTAAATACGGTTATTCGACATTATAAAAATAGTAATAACAAAAAAAAATAAACAAACTAGGTTAAAGACAGTAGAAAAAAGGTTATTTATTGATTAACATTATTTTAAGTATTCCTATAATATTTTTTTGATCATTATAAACATTATTTTAATATAGTTTATAAATTCAAAAAATCATATGCTCGGTTAAAAAATGTTGCATGTGAAAAGATAGTGGTCCATCAAACAAGGATCGAAGTATGAAAAGGGTTTCATGCCAACCATTAGCCTTATAACATATCAATTTTTTTCAGAGGAACAGAACAATAGTTTCCAGTTTTAATTCATTATTTTTCCCAAAAATTATAAATAAGGTATTCATGGAGGTTAAAAGGGTGTTCAGGGCTAGTTTTGAACAAAGAGCCCTGAACAATGGAAAACAAAATTGGCCCATATGGTTAAGAGACACTCGGTCACCTTTACCACACGGTTTGTCTAACAAAGATACATGAAAAAATAGTTTTAAGGGGGTATCATGGTTACCCTAAAACCAAGGTGATGAAGGTGCACAAATGTACGTGCCACCATCAAATTTGTACAAGGCATTATTCATGGGCTTCACATGGTTACCGTAACCATGATCCTAACCCATGTGGGTTGACCCTTTGAGTATAACCTGGCACATAGTTGGCATATAATTTTGATAACCATGTAGTCATACTATGTCCCTTATCTATATGGGTGAACTTATAGTTTTTCTCTTAATGACATGTTTTTCAAACGTCCCCCATTTTCCTCCCATCATTTCAAATGGGTGTTACCCCATCCCTTACGAATGATATCCTCCCTTCTAACTCCATAGGGTTTTTGGTATCTCCATCATCCGTTGTCAAAATAGATTATCTTCAAAATCATTAGAATTATTGATATGAGTTATACACTATTCTAAGTTCTATATCACTTTTCTTCCCACCTCTATTTCACTATTTATGTTTGAACACGTTCCCCCTATTTCAGGGAATTGGATGATTTCAAAGACATATCACATTCTAGTTTTATTCATGTGTTGTAAATGGAAAAGTGGAGTTTTAATAAATTAAGGTAGGTGGTCTAGGTATTTCTTGGTATTTTCAGAAATTTATAGTGGGTGTACAATTATACCACAGGATGAGACCTTTCTTTGATGCTTTTACTTTAACTAATAAATTAAATTTAATGTGTTTCCTTGTCTTCCAAAACCCTAGTGAGTGGAGAATCACTTCTACAGGTGACCTCCTTTAACTAAGCCACCATGATTAGCGTGTTTCCATCATAGTAGCCTTTTCCCCGTATCAAATATTTTTAAAAACCTTTTTATGTGAAATGAAATAATTATATAGTCTTCAAAATGAGGAATTGAATTTTAATTATGATAAATGATTGGGTGAGAGTTATGACATTGAGCAACAAGTTTATTTACATATTCCCCTTGTATTATTATTCTGTCAATGCTTTTTGATAAATACTTATTCCTAATTATATCTTTGCTATTACATTTCCTTATTATTATGCTCTGTACATAATTGCTCATGATTATTTCATACAACCTAGTGATCATGCTTTGTATTATATATTTCATGATTATACATAATGTATTATGTTAGGATTTATGTGTTTGAATTAATATTAAGTGTATTCCATGATTAAGTTATTGTATATACTATTCCATGTTGATATGTGATCATGTGTGATTATAATGATGTACATGTAGGCTGGGAGAGAACACATGAACCAAATTAAAGACACCATGTTCGGAGTATCCATTATTGGATTCTATATACATGTCATGCTAGGAGAAACCATTAGTTTTCCATGGATTAGATCTCTATGTGGATTACATATACATTTCTATGACACATTTTCGGTAGAGGAGATACCATGCATGGAATCATTGTCAATATGTCTATGTTATGAATCAAGTGATACTCAGTTCCCTATGTGTGGAAATTAGTATAGAATCACAGTTAATCATTTCATGAGTAATATTAGTGATTCCATTATGGGTCGCCAAAGAAGGAACTCGTTGCATTGGTTATATTGGAGGCTCTAGTAGATACCCATCGGTTTCTATTATGGATCTCCTTCGATGGGATTGGCATTCCACTAATGGATTTATGGATTTCATATTTGGATTGAGTGATTCCTTCTAATTAAATGATAATAATTATTGTTTTATATTCTAATGATGCATCTTCCAAGACAAATCACAAGATTGGGGTCGGCCCACACACGTTATGTAATTTATTATGGACCTTGTACTTCATAGTGTCAATTATACAGGTTTCCTTGGATTAAACATCCACCATAGGATAAAGTAGGTAGAATTGGTTGGTTATCCATTTTGGAACCCGAAACAAAGTGTTATTTATATATTTATTTAATTAATTTATTACACTATTTAGTATATTACAATTGTAATTTATATTTCCTAAAATGGATTGATCAATATAACATTTGATGTTGACTATGAAGATTATATCTCACGCCCTAGTGGGGCTGCTTAGGGTACCAAATAAGACTTCATGACTACAAGTATTGATAAATGGATGTCTCCCACTTATGATGTTTTTTAGAATTTCTAGGTTGGATCACGGGGTATAGGATCAAGCCTATTTCATGATTCTTATTATATTAGTTTTTTTCCTTTAGGTATTTTGTATATCATGTGGTATACGTATATATCCTATATTACCCATGAACTCATTTTTATAGTCACATGAAATCATTGTCATCATTATCATCATTATATATTATTATTCTTACATTCACTAGTGGACTATTTTTTGAATGATTTATTAATATTATAAATATTATTATTATTCAACTATTGTTTCTTATTACTATTTTCACTACAACAAGCCATTAGGCTGATCATTTTTTTGTCTGATTCCACTATTTAATTTGTTTATTATACACTGCTTCTCACTATGTCACCCTATGAGCAATGGGTTAATGGTCTCCGCAATGAAATACCAATGTCTCTTGCTACTAGTCATAATGTTATTTCATTCAATGATGTGTGCTTGAGGTCTTATGGCCCACCATCTCAGAGAATCTATTGAGTGGCAATGGGGGAGGGGTGATACAAAGTGGTATCGAAGAAATTTTTTTATAATCTTTGGGATTAGAGAGGAGACTATGATATTGGAATTTGGAAATGTGCATGTGCCAGGGAGTATCTATCACACATACAGGGGATTGCCAATTTCCTCATAATGTTAAATGCAGTTCTTTTTTTTCCTGTTACAGTTTCATAGATTTCATTGTTGGGTGATGAAAATCCTTTATTTGGTTATGATTATTAATAAAATTAGGAATATAATGGGATTCCTAGCCATTTCCTAGAAATACGAGAGCATATAAATCATGAATCATTATTGGAACTATAAGATTAAATTGTCTTGGATTATTTCATGTAATATTTACTTTTCGACATGCATTGTATAAGATTCATGATCCTGTATGGTTCCATTAATGGTATGTGTAATAGAGAATTAACTTTTATTCTTGGAATTGTGTTAACACACCCTATATGACTAAGAAAACATAATTGAAACATAATGTTCCTACGTTAACATAACATGGTTTTACTCAATTGGTTAATGTAGATACAATAAGTTCTCAGATATGGAATGCTAATACATAAACCAATGGTTGCATCATTTGGAATGTACTGTGTTTTGGATTAAGAGGATATCACATTTAAATTTATTAGGTGTATGGGCCCTTATAAATTGGAGGTGGTGATCCTTCTAAATCGACAATTTAATAGAAATTTATATACAAAAATTAATTAAAATGAATATAACCATTAATATGAAATATGACCCTTTTATCTATGAGATGAGACCTTGAAAAAACATGAATTTAATAGTGGAAGTTGGCTATGCCTTCTATTATATATCTATATTTCCATATCACCTATACCTATCTCTCTGTGATGGAAAAGCGGCGTGACCCTTTCAGATAAGGGGCTATTACCCATTCCTTTTTACAATATATATACTAATCATATCTGTTATAAATATCATTTGAGGAGTGATCCTAGAAATTGTAGAGGTATTATACTATGAATTACTCATGATGTATTGTAGGAAGGAGGTCATTATAGTTCACCATTGTTGGTGGGTCCTGATCCACATGTGAATCATTATATAGTTCCACATAAGGAATCTCTTGTAGATCATCCATTCAGTGTTGATTCCTAGTTCCGTGGAAGTTTATTTTTGTTTATGCGCTCTATTATGTGTATTCCATGACCTTTCCCTAGTATGGAAGAGCTGAATAGTGTTTTCTTGAAACAAAATCCTAACAACTTCTCATAGTATGGTTGATTAATGTTTTTTGATTCATTGATAGAGCCCTTGATATCTATATTTGAGCACAATGAGATCCCACTAGATTAGAAGGACAAGATCACAACATATATGTCACACTAATCCACCATGTATTGGTGAGACAATCTCACTTAGGTCAGTAAACATAATTTTATGGTCTAGGTAGACATTTGGAAATCATTATTTGACTACTTCTTTTTGTAGTTCATGAAAACAGACCATGCCTAAGAGTTCAGGCACCTTTATCAAGGTGACATGTTGGGTATGTAATATTCAGTTTTCTTCCCAAAATATTATATTTTTTCAATGGTAATTTTTTATGATAAGAGTATAACTATGAGGAGATTCATAGATGGGATTTCAGTATACATTTGATCAAAAGTGAACATCATTCAGTTGACTTGTATTTCAAATATATTAAATCGGTCCATCACCACAGAGTAGAACATGAGGGAATCTAACAATATAAGCCATGGAGATTCTGAATCTAGGCACAGTAGTGGTTTATCCTAGGGTAGTGAATCGACGTTTAGAGGGTACACATGAAGGATATATCAGCCTCTTGGAAGTCACTAACAGCATTGTGTTGTGTCACCAGTGTGGCTGGCCATGCAATAAAAAAACCTTGTGCATGAGGATCTTGATCGAATGTTGTGATTTACATAATTATGGGTTAATTATAGTTTTTCTCTTAATATTTTCCTCACATACCTAGTGAGAGTGGTTTTTTTCTAAAACCACCTTCAGGTGAAGGATTAGAGACTGCACATCATGTTGGAATTTGGCCTTCCACTGTATGAACTACATGATTTAGTGGTTGTGGAAGAGGTAGAAAATACTCTTAGTTTCAGCGTTATTATTGAAACACCCCAAAATTCCATGATACATTTCCCTATGAATAATAAAATAGCTTTCATTGTACGCAACTTCGAATTCTAGAACACCATGAAAAATAAAGCTAGCCATTTTAAATGCAGTTATGAATAGTAATATCCATGTTTTGAAATTTTATAAATTTTAATTTTCAAAATGGACTTCATTTTTTGATTCAAAATATAAAAATTAGCCTTTGGTGAATTTTGGGTATTTTTCTCAAAACATTCAATTTTGGATGAATTGTGAAAAACACTGCATTATTGCATAAAATAGAATTTTTCATTAAATAATTATTTATTTTATCTATTTCTTTTATGTAAAAATATATACATAATAACATTATTAGTTCAATGTACTTCATTGGAGTAATTTTATAATAAAATTAGATGTGCAAAAATTTATTGAAATTTTTAATATAAATTAAAAACCATATAGGAACGTTAGATATTTTGAATAAAATGTAATTTTACTAATTTTTTGATTTTTTTTTTAAAAATACAATGATGCAGTTGATATAAGTAACTAAAATGTGGTTCAATAAGATGAAAATAATTTTTGGTTAATAATATCTTTTGACATTTATTTACCACAGTCAAAAGTAAATAGGGAAATTAAATTTAAAACTGATATTATTATTACCCTAACACATGTCATAATTCTATTGGATAAGTGTATTTTAAAAAAATAAACCTTAGTAATAATATATGATCATTTTGTTCCACTTGTATTATACTAGTACATTTATTATTATTAAATTTAAAATAAGTGCTAAAAGTGATAAATTCAAAATTCCTTAAATAAAACATTTTTATATAATGTTATACAGAAGATATATTTGACTATAAATATTAATTCTAAAGTTAAAAATATATAATATATAATAGTATATTATTTATGATTTTCAGACATTAAATAATTTTATTTATTTATGACACAATTATGATGATGTTATTATCGTATTAATAAATGATTAAAATAATTGATATTATACATATACAAATAGGAGAAATTTGAGACTTTATATGAATTAGAAAAATTTTATAGGTAAATATGAAATTTTAGTGTTGATTAAATAATTTTTTTGTAAGTGATAATGTTTTTATTCCATTAACAAAAACGAAATACTAAATAGTGTAAAAATTGACATAAATGAGTATTAAAAACAAATACAATATTATTAATTGATATATATTCCTAAAAATCAAATGATTGAAAAAAGGAATTAAATAGGGTTATATATATCAATAATTAACCACTTGGGGTTCTTTTTGATTTTTATATAACTTTATTCATAATTAATTATATTAATATATGAATACATGGTAAAAGTTAAACTATTTAACTAATAGTTAAATCTAAAAGATAAGGTTTATATGGTGACCTAAACAAGTCTAAAACATATTGGTTGAGTGGTTTTAGACCAATCCCCACCATATCCTTGAAATAAATTTTTTAAGAGTCATTATAAACTTAATTTGATTGTATAATAAAATAATATTTCAATCACTTCCTAAATTTACCCTCACCTCTCTTATAAAAGGGTATTTCCCCTTCTCTCAAAATCACACCTCCACATCCATTTGGCTCACCCAAAACCTACCCAATAATACTCCAATCCAAACCCACATCAACCTAGGTTCCTTAATTGGATCATAATGCAATCCTATGAAGCCTTTTGATCAATTAAAAAAAGCACCCAAAAAAGAGGTAATAATTTCATCACTTCATTCAAATGTATTTTCTTCTTCCACATCATATTACATTGTTATTTCCATTCCAAATTAATAGCTCTATTACCATCTATGTACATTCATTATACTATAAATATGGTACATCCAAAATCATTATTCTATCCTTCCAATGAATGACAAAGTCACTATACGTGTGTACGTATAAATTTCCATCTCCACGTCGTGGTGTAGTTTGTTATTGAACACTTAATTTGTTTTATGGGTATAATTGATATAAATAAAAACTTACAACAAGATAATTATTCTGTATATATGATATACCATCCAATTACATATGCTTTATATATCAAAAGAATGATATTGTCACTCGTGTGTACGTACATCTTACCATCTCCATGAATGCGATGAGATTCCTTTCCAATGTTAACCATTCATGAAAAAAAATTGTTTTATGATTAAAAATAATGTTAATGAACATAATCTAATTTTGTATATGATTCATATACATCATATCTATAACAATCATGTCTTACGTTACCAAGAATATAAAGGAAAACGAATCAGTTAACACTGAAAATAATGATAATACTAGAATATTACTAACAAAGCAATATTATGAGATCATACATGATATCTTTTTTATTTATTTGTATTTTTTATAATTTGATAACTATTATTTAACTATTATAATGGTGGTAAATTTACCCTCGACCATGGAAATTTACATGGTAAGGGTTAATTTTACAATCTATTTACTTATCTGAGGTTATTAATACATAAGTATCTACTAGGACCTCTTTCTCATCCACATCTGTGTTTATTAAATATATATTTCAAAATATTTTTACTATTTACTAGATTAAGGGTTAAATTTATTTACACAGTTGTTTTGATTTTTATAAAATTTGTTTAAATAAATCTTTCTATCATTTTCCAAACAATGTACTTTGTGACCTCTTTGAAAAATTAAGGTGAGAAATTTTTTTAACTTATACTTCGGGTACGACTATTATCCGCCATTATAAAACATTTCATGTTTCCCATACAAGCTTATAAAAATATTTTCAAAATAAATGTTCTCTTTTATAATTAAATGAATTTTACATTATTTCAAAATTTGTCTCAAATAATTTTGATTTCATCTATGTGAACATCCATTGATAGATTTTACACTTGTTTGATGTTGATTTATTAGTATAAAATCTTACATATTATATTAAAGGTTTTGGGATATGTTTGTTGATGTATGTGTTTATTTTATAGCATTAATGGTTTATGGATAAAGTATTAACATTTCATATGCTAGTTTTTATATGAATGTTTATGTTATGTTTGAAATATTTTCATATGAAGAATGAATTACACTTAGTAAAGAACAGGTGCTTCCTGCAATATCCACTCAATGAATCATTAGGTATCATGAGATAAACTAGTGTGTTGGTACATGGCTTTGACAAAATCTTATTTGTAGTATGGGCATGAGTTCTTCACATTGTGGTTTTGATGTCCAGCATTATGCATTATATCTTTATAAAATAGGCTATTGATATTTCATGTGATTATTCAACTAGTATAATATCCATGTAAATAATTAAATGGAATTATTTGATTTATATTTGAAATATTATGAAGAATTTTATGTTTAAAAGTCTTATTTTTTAGTCTTATACATTTTCTTGAATGTATATTCTTACTTAAAAAACATTCCCCTATATTTATATCCTTATAGAGCATCTAATCTCACCCCTTTCTATGTTTTATTATTCCTAAGATGTGAATAAGTATTTTAAGGATTCCCTGTAGGGAAAGGCAATTATATTTATGTGTGTTCAAAGGGTACACAATTTTGTTGTAGTTTTTATTTCGTGATGTAATGTAAAACTTATGTATGTATCTAGTACTTACAAGGATACTAAACTAATTAGTATATCTAGAATTGATCTATTGTATTCATGCCAATGTTATTTAATAATGAACCGACACTAGGTAATAAGGTTCGAGGCATTGTAGGTGGAATCATAGAATGTTTTTTACAAACCATGAAAACTAGATTTTGAAAAACAATGATTAGAGTTCATTACCCTAAGAAAGACATTGAGGATTAGTATTGATGAAATTCATTGAAATTTGGAAATGTAGATATTTTTTGGAGTTTTCCAAGAAATACACCCATTTCTAGATACAAGCAGGTAGAGGCGGATCTGGAATAGATGTATCTAGGAGTCATAACACCGACAAGGAGTTTCGTGCATGACCCGTGGTATCCTGTTACATGACAGCGGGCCTTGATGCACTCTTGGTTACGACACTCCTAGGGGATTTGATTAGGATAATTCACATTTTCATTATAAATGATTATGAAGGATTTATGAATATATACATCCTCAAATAATATTGTTTTATGATTATATATTATATCAATAAACATTTCTATTTATTATATGTTTTTGAGATGTTTGGAATTATGTATTGCGATTCAGTAACTAATCGAGTGTATTCCATTGTATTGAAATTGCATCGAGTGGAAGGAATGGAAACCATATCAATGAACATAATCCATGTAGGTATTTACCTCCCACTCAAGATAATTATAGTGGATCTGGTGATGAAACTAGTACTGATTAGTTTATCACCATAATGGGACAACTCTGTAAGGTTATGAATAATAACCTTACCCGTATGGAGCACCCTGATCCACAAAGTGTAGGATCAATGGTAGATCACTTTAAGAGGAAACAACCACCATCATTTCTGGGGACTAATAATCCATTATCATGTTATTAATGGATAAGTTTCATAGGGAACAAATTTCATTCTTTGGGAGTAGCAAGATGGAAAAAGTTGTCAAGGCAGTTTATCACCTCATAGGAGATGCAGATCAATGGTGGTCATTGATTCAAAACACAATGGAAGATGACGAAGTATCAGATATGGAATAGATTGAGTTTAATGTGATTTTAACATAAAATATATTCCTCATGACCATCGAGCAGATATAGAAATACAATTTCTATGTCTGAGGAAAAATGAGGATGAGAATGTCGCAATGTATGAGGTTAAATTTACGAGGATAGCGTGGAATGAGGAAGATTATATACGTAACACAATGAGTAATATTTGTTGATTCACTAATGTGTTAAAACCATTTCCCTGTCAATCATTAGTCTACTAATTCTTCTAATCTTATGAAGATATTATATCATGTCTTATCAAGATAGAAAAAGAATTCTCTAATTCTTATGACTTTAAAGAAAAGAACGATAAGAAGAGATATTCTGAATACACTTGAAATTTAAATAAGGGGAAGAAGGGAAGAGTTGAATTTCTATCCTGCAGTAAATGTGGGATGAAACACCCCGGTACTTGCCTGAAGTGAATGAGAGTCTGTTACAAATGGGGTGAAAAGGGCCACCATTATCGTGATTTCAAAGTGAATAAAGAAGTTTTCAATGTTGAATTATACAAATATATAGAAATGGGGAATTATGAAAATGAATGGCCTAATCGACATGGAAACATACCTCAAAAAAGACCAAGGGATCATGGAAAAGCCTATGTGATTACTACTCCTGATGTTGAAACTTCGAATGACGTAGTGGTAGGTAATTTAATGGTTTCCTCAAATTTATCCAATGCTTTAATTTATTCATGGATCATCACATTGTGTCATATCTTCCCAGTTTTCTAAATAAATTAGATGTTTCCAATTTGATTTAACAAGAGATTGTTCCGTAAAAACTCTTATGGGAAGTATCTTTGAAACAATGTTTTGTCAAAAAATTCCCATTAGGTCATATAAACATTATTTATCTGTTGATCTCATTGACAAACCCATGATTGAACTTGAAATAATCCTCAGTATGGATTGGATTTCAATTCATGATGCAAAAATTTATTTTAATAAGAAGGAGGTTACGATTTTCGAGGATGATAAGGACTACCTTATCATTAGAGAAAAAATTTCACCATATAATTCTTATATAGATCCTCCCCTAGTAGAACTATTAAATTCAATTATTGGGCATGATGGGAATGAAATAACTATCGATTAGGAATGGAATGTTTAAATAGAATATGTAGCTATTGTGCATGAATATGTTGATGAGATTCTATAAGATTTACCTAGAAATCCTCATGAAGGGGAAATTTATTTTTCAATTGATTCAATCCCTGGTTCAAGTCCCTTTTCAAAGACCACATATAGAATGACCACTGTGGAATTAATGGACTAAAGAAACAACTAGAGGAATTGAGTAATAAAGAATTTATTTTACCTAGTGTTTTTCCATGTGGAGCCCCTATTCTTTTTTGTTAATAAGAAAGATGGATCTATGAGGTTGTGCATTGACTACATGAAAATTAATGCAATGAAAATAATGAACAAGTATCCCCTACCTCGCATTGATGATTTAATTGATCAATTTTAGGGAGATAAATATTTTTCAAAGATTGATTTTCGATCTGAATATCATCATTTGTGCGTGAATAAGGAAGACAATCCAAAAACTGCATTTCAAACCATGTACGAGTATTACGAATTTACAGTGATGCCTTTTAGACTATCTTATTCACCCTATGTATTTATGGATATAATGAAAAGTGTTTTCAAGGAATACCATGAAGACTTTGTAGTGTGTTTTATTAATGATATCTTGGTATACTCTGAAATCTACGAAGATCATGATAATCACTTTCTCATTATTCTAAAGTATAATAAAAATAAATAAATTATATGTGATGTTTAGCAAGTGTTCATTCGGGATTGAAGTGAATTATTTTTTTGTCCATATTTTCTCTAAGGATGGAATCTATGTTGATCCTTCAAAGACCATGGATATGTAAGACTATCCAGCATCAATGAGAATAACTGAGTTAAGCAGTTTTATTTGTTTAGCATGCTATTATCATTGCTTCATCCAGAATTTTTCCAGATTGGCTAACTCATTAACCAAGCTCACACGTAAAGGGGATAAATTTTACTGTACAAAGAGTGTGATGAATGTTTTGAATATCTGAAGAGTATATTAGTCAATGCTCTTATCTTGACTCTACCATCAAGGAATGATGTGTTTTTTATTTATAGTGATGCTTCAATGAAGAGACATGGTTGCGTCCTTATGTAGAATGATTGAGTTATTTCCTATGCATCATGAGAGCTAAAAATACATGAACAAAACTATCCCACACCTGATCAGGAGTTTGATATTGTAATCATTCCTCTAAATATATAGAGACACTATATATATAGTGAAAAATGTGACATTTATACTGATCACAAGAGTTTGAAGTATATTTTCTCATAAAAATATCTCAACATGATGTAAGGGAAATGTCTTGAACTACTCAAGGATTATGTTTGAACTATAAGATACCTCTTGGGGAAGTCAAATAAGGTGGAAACTGATTTGATTAGAAAGGATCATGGAGATTTGAACAAGATGAGAGTTTAATGGGATCCTATGTTCATGGATTTATTAAATATGTTTATGTGGATAATCAGGGAAGGTGAAACATCATTACTTTTTCAAATGGATTCCCTTAAATAATTACTAGAAAAAATAAAAGGTTATAAGACTAATGAGGAGGAGTTTCAAATGAAAATTAATGTTTTGATTGATGAGAGAATGATTGACTTCATACATGAAGATGGAGTTTTGAAATTTGGGAAGGGACATTTTGTTCCTGATATACCTTATCTAAAAAAGTAAATTTTGGATGACTATCACAGCTAAAAGTTCTCTATACACCATTGTAGTGCTACGATGTATAAGAATATGAAGGAAAATTTTTGGTGGGACAACATGAAGAGGGAGATTGAATATTATGTGTCATGATGTATTGTTCGTTAATATGTGAAGGCAGGAAGACAACATCCTAGAAGATTCATGCAACCTATTCCAATACCTAAGTGGAAATGGGATGATATTACTATTGATATCGTCATAGGGATACTAATGACTCCTAGGAGGAACAATGCAATATGGGACATTATTGATCAGCTTACTAAGTCAACACATTTTTACAATAGAAGAGAAGATTTACCACTTGATCATTTATCAATATATATATATTAATGAAGTTGTAAGACTTCATGGACAAACCCATCAATTTTTTCTGATCGTGATCAATGTTTTACATCGTGATTATAGAAATTTTTTCAGAATTACCTAGATATTGAACTTCATTTGAGCACTTCCTACCACCCACAAACAGATGGAAAAGCATAACAGACTATTCAAACCTTATAAGACATGTTCAGATCATTCTCACTAGACTTTCAGTGAATGTGGGATCAGTATTTACCTCATGTAGAATTTTTATATAACAATATATTCCATTACTATATTCATATGGAACTATATGAATCGTTATATGGAAATAGATATAGTACTCTAACTTTTTGGGATGATGATGGTGAAAGAAAACTCATAGGCCGAGAACATGTTGAGGAAACAATGGAAAATGAGGATATTATCCAAACCCGCATCAATAATTCTCAAAGTAAGAAAAAGGTCAATGCTGATAATTGATGGAAGGATTTATAATTTCAAGTAGGTGATCATGTTTTCATGAAGATATCTCAATGGATGGGTGTTATACGATACAGTAAGAATGGTCAATTAAGCTGAATGTACATCAGACATTTCGAAATTCTAGAACGAATGGGAGTTGTATCTTACTATTTCGAAATGCCTCAAGTCTCTCCAATGTTCATGATGTGTTCCACGTATCACTATTTAGAATATACATGCCTAACCCAATGCATTTACTCAACTATGATGAAATAGAACTGTAACCTGATCTATCTTATTGCGAAGGGCCTATCATGTTTCGTGATAGTAGAGAACAAGTTTTGAGATGCCGAATGACTCATTGCGTGAAATATCTATGGAGAAACCATACGATGGAAGAGGCAATGTGGTAACTCAAGGAACTTACGATGAAGAACCACCATAAATGTTTTAGACATTAGAATTATAGAAATTTTATGGATGAAATTATTTTAAGGATTGAACAATGTAACACCCCAAGCTTCTACGATATTATTCCCTTTGAATAATACAATATCTTGGGTTTTATGGAACTTTGATTTCTATCACACCATGACAAATAAAAGTAGTCATTTTAAAAGTAGTTATGAATAGTAATACACACTTTTAGAAATTTTATAAATATTATTTGTAAAAATTCACTTTATGATTTGATTCTAAATATCAAAATAAGCATAGGGTGATTTATTTTATGAAAACATTCCATTTTTTATCAAAAGTAAAAACACTGTGTTATTGTTTAAAAAATACATCTTTTTAACGATTATTTATTTTATTTAAATTTACTCTACTTCAAAATTGATACATAATAAATATATTAGTTCAATATAATTTATTGGAGTCTTTTTATAATAAAAATAGATATATAAAATTTTGTTGAATTTTTTATCGTTTTTACCCACCTTCTAGGCACATTAGAAAATATGCATAAAACTTAATTTTACCGCTATTGTGAATTTAATTTTAAAAATATGATATAATCCATTGATATCAATATGTAAAATGTGGTTCAATAAGGAGAAAATATTTTTTGGCGAATAGTAACTTTTGATTTTTATTTATCATGGTTTAAAGTAAATAGGGAAATTAAAGAAAAAATGATATTATTATTACACAAACACATGCAAAAATTCTATTGGATATGTTTATATTGATGAAAATAATCCTTATAAATAATATATGATCCTTTTGGTTCACTTGTACTATATTAATAACTTTATTATTATTTAATTTAAAGAAGTGTTAAAAGTGTTAAATTCAAATTTTCATAACTAAAACATTCATAATATCAGATTATAATAAAAAAATTAGACTATAAATATTATTTATAAATATAAAAATATATTCTATATAATGGTATTTTATTTATAATTTTTATATATTAAGAAAATTAAATTTATGTATGACACAATGATGATGAAATGATTAAATTATTAATAAATGACTAAAATAATTGATATTTTAAATATCCAGATAAATGTAATTTGAGACTATTTATGAATTAAAATAATTTTATATGTTAATAATACATGTTAGGTTTGATTAAATATTTTTCAGAAGATTTAATGTTTTTTTGACATTAACAAAAACCAAATACTAAATTGTGGAAAAATTGACATAAATGAGTTTTTAAAACAAATACTATATTATTAATTGATATACATTCCCTAATAATATATGGTCTAGAAAAAATTAACTATATAAGGTTAGGTACATCAATAATTAACCACATATGGTTCAATTGGATTTTTATAGTATATTTATTAACCATTTATAATAATAATACAAGAATACATTTTAAAAGTTAAACTATTTAACTAATAGTTAAATATAGAATATATTGTTATATGGTGAGCTAATACTCCCTAAAACCATTTATTTGAGTGGGTTTAGTCCCATCCCTACCTTAGGCTCAAAATAAATCCTTATGGGACATTATAAACCGAATATTATTGTATTATAAAATAATTTTTCAACCTTTTCCTTAAGTGGCACTCACCTATCTTATAAAAGGGTACATCCCTTATCTCAAAATCACACATCCAAAGCCATTTGGCTCAGCCATCCCCTGCCCAAATATCCTCCCAAATACACTTAATTCATCATATAGGACTTACGTTGATCATAATTTCATCTTATGGATCCCATTTGATCAAATTAAATCGAAGTACCAGAAGAAGAGGAAATAATCACATCACCTCTTTCAATATTGTTTTCTTCACCAACTTCAACATTCATTATTATTTCCATACCAAAATAATAACTCCAGTACCTAATACATAATTTGATGATATTATAAATATGTTACAAACATATTCATTATTCTATCCATTATGTGAATGAAGAAGTCACCATATGTGCGTACGTACGACCTACCGTCTTCACGTTATGGTGTAGTTATCTATTCAATAATTCATTATTTGGATAAGTATCACAATTAGTGTAATTGATTTTAATAATAAATATAAAATTTTAATGATTATTTATATATTATATACCATCCTATTACTAATGATTTGTATATCAAAATATTGATATTTTCACTCGTACGTCCGTACAGATTACTATCTCAATGAATGCAATGGGTTTTATTTCCCCATATTAAACATTCATGAATAAGTTTTATTTTATGATTAAAAATAATGTTTAAGAACACAATATAATTATGTATATGAATGAAATAAATCCAATCCATAACAATCATGGCTTATGTAACCAAACATAAAAATAAAAAAGAATCAATTAACACTCGGAATAATTATACTACTAAAATATTACTAACAAAGCAATATTAAGAGATCATATATGATATAATATTTATTTATTTAGATAATGTATAATTTAATAAAAATTATTTAACTATTTTACAGGAGGTTAACGTACCCTAAAAAAATGAAAAGTACAAGGTAAGAGTTAATTTTACAATCTCTTTACTTATCTGAGGTTGTTAATTGGTAAGTATATACTAGGACCTCTTTATCATCCACATCTGTGTTTCATAAGAATGTTTTTCAAAACAATATTACTATTTACAAGATTTTGGGTTACAATCAATTATACCCTTGTTTTTATTTTTATAAAATGGTTTGAAATGAATATTTCCATCGTTGTCAAAATAAGGTACTTTATGTCCTTTTCGACAAATTATTGTAAAATTGTTTTTTTAACTTATACGGTGGGTTCTTATATTCCCCGTCATTATAACACCTTTGTAGCATCCATTAAATTTTTATAAGAAAATTTTCAAAATAAATGTTTTCATTTATAATTAAATGTCTTTTTATTGGTTTCAACATATTTTATAAATAATTTTGATTTCATCCATTTCAATATTCTTTGTGGATTTTACCCCTGTTTGATGTTGATTTATTAGGATACAATCATACATATTGTATTGAAGGTTTTTTGGGATCTTCAAATGTGGTTGTGTAATTTATATACCATTCATGGTTTATTGTTAAGGTATTAAAATTTCATATGCTAGTTTTATTATGAATGATTATTATATGTTTCAAATATTTTCATATAAGTAATTCATTGCTTATTGTAAGTGATGGGTGGATCTCGTTATAGCTTCTCGATGCATTGGATGGTCTCATGAGACAAACTAGTGTCTTGTCACAAGGCGTTGACATAATCTTTTTTTTAGTCATGGAATGAGGCCTTGACTATGTGTTTATGATGTCCGACATTATGCATTATATCATAATGAAATTGGCTATTGATATTTCATTTGATTATTAGACTAGTAGAACATCCATGTGAATAAGTAAATTATTTTAATTTATTTATATTTTCCATATATTACTGAACATTACGTTTAAAAGGATTATTTTTCCTTATTATACGGCGACATAAATGATTATGATTATTTAAGAATGGTTGTAGTATGTTGCTATCCTTAAGGAGCATCTGACCTCACACATTTCTATGTTTGATTTTTCACAGGATGTGAATAAGTATTTTATGGTTCACCTATAGGGATAGGCTAAGAGATATATGTGTGTTCAAGGGTGACAAAATGTTGTGGTTGTTTTTATTTAATTATGTAATGTAAAACATAGGTAGGAATATAGTACATCAAAGGCTACTAAACTAATAGTATTTTTTGAGACATGATCTCTTTTGATCACGCCAATGTTATGTAATAATGCAGTGAGTCTTGGTAACTAGGGTCAGCGCATTACAAGTTGAGTGGACCTACCTAGGTTAGTCATTAGCATCCCACAACCATAGTTCAGACCATATTTATGCAGTGCATCCTTTTACAAAGGAGAATATTCAGGGGCCTTATATTATAGGAGTTACTATAATGGAAAACTCTACAACAGTTTTATCCTTGTATGATATAGGTTCACCATAATCTTTTCTATTATCTGAAATTATGGGATGTATAAGCATAGTGATAGGGTATTCAATTTGCATCATTATTGTAGACACCCTACTAGAGAGTTTTATTTGAATTTTTATTCCAGTTCAAGGAGTTTCCCCTTGAGATAGGGGGATAATATTTTCTATGGAATTTCCATATTCCTATGATCACCAAATTCAATGTCATTTTCAATATGGTGTAGTTTATTACTTATAATTCCATGTGGGTTTATATCAATAGATGGTGTCATTTATATCACTTGGTTTGAGCCCATACATTCATTAGGGAGGATGATATATATATTAAATTCATGCAACAACCATGTGTAAGAGGCTAGGTGGAGTGATGAATCAAATGGAGAGTCTATTTATGGGATACTAGGTAATAAATCCTGAAGAATTCCCTCCTGTGGTGAATTTTTTCATGGATTTCTTCCCTAAGTATTTCTCTAGATTACCTCCCGAGAGAGAGGTTTAGTTCACGATTGATGTATTGGAGGGTGGGGCACCAGTGTCTATTCCTCCAGATTGGATCAAACATATAGAGATCTAGTAACATATTATGTAGCATTATGATAAAGATGAAATGGGTTTTATCTAACCCAATACATTGCAATGGGGTTCACCATTTCATTCCACCAAGATGGTGGATGTTAGCCATAGGTTGTGCATGGATTACCATCGATAGAAAAATCAAATAGTAAACAATGGTTAGTTAATACCTTCTATATATGAACTCTTCTACTAGTTTCACAGGGAAATAATTATCACTAATATATATTTGAGGTTTGGTAACCATCAAGATCATGTGAGAGCATTATACATACCATGTAAAACATTCATCAGTAGGTACAATTAGTTCCAGTATCTGGTTATCCCAATTAGCTTTATGAACATTCCTCAATCATTTATAGATATAATGAATAGTGTTTCCACCTATATCATGATTTATTATTGTTAGGATTAGAAGATTATATCCTAGTGTATTTTTACACCATTAATGACCATGAAAACCATCTTTAAATCATTCTTAAAACAATGATAGAGAAATACCTAAATGTGATCTTTTGTAAATTCACCGTATTTGTAATATTCTATTATTGGGTTATATCATATCTTATGATGGATTATTTATTAACCCATAGAAGGTGAGAACTATGTTTTCCTAGGAGTAGGCCAAGAATGTTTATTACATAACCAATTTTTTATGCATTGATATATTCTATATGAAATTATTATAGAACTACACATGCTTGGATGTGCATCCTATAGGCTTGACTAAGAAGTGTTTCAAATTCGATTGGACTAAATATTGTGAGATAAATGTTTAGGATAAAATGGAACAATAACTTCAAGACTGATCTTGATTATGCCTCATCCTAGAAGTGTATATATTGTTTAATATGATGCATCATGGATTGGGCTAGCTTCATTTCTAATCCAAAGTGATCAGGATGTAGAATAGATGTCCTACTAGTTGAGACATGCGGAGAAAAATTACCATATCCACCACCTTGAATTAGTGGTTATGGTTAATGCTCTATACTGTTTGTGACATTATCAATTTGGTGAGAGATTCTTTATTTTCACAAATCACAAATGTATCAAATAGATCATCAATGAGTGAGAACTAAATATCAGGAAAAACAAGTGTATTAATACCTATAGTCCTTATACTTTTATATTTATTACACACTTAGAAAGAATAATGTTGTGGCTGATGTACTGAGTTAGAAGACTCAAGATCAAGCGATTAAGGGGACTCGTGGTGAGTTTAAATTGATGGGTTGATTTTTTGAGATGCACCTAGAGGATTAGTAATATAATGGAAAGCTAGTTTAGAAGCATTGTTAGTGAAATACATTCTTTTGGAGAGGGTCTAGTTGAGGTAGTTATCCGATTCTAAGTGAATTATTATAATGGAAAGTGTCATGGGTGAGAAACCACCACATTGATGGTTTGTTGATGTAAATGGAACCGTACACTTCCATGGGTGTGTTTGGGTGCATTCAGAGTTATGGGAGGAGTTTATAAGGGATCCAGATGCCCACATTTGGGATGTTTATCCTGGGCTTACCAAGATTTATTGAGATACATTTCATTAGTATTCAGGGCCATGTATAAAGAGGGATATTTTCATATTTATCATTCAGTGTGCTAGCTATCATGTGGTGAAGGTAGAGCACCAAGGGAATACTGGAAATCTATATCCTCCCTTTATTCCTGAGTAAAAATAGAACACCATCACCATGGATTTCATGACACATATTTTGGAATCCCTTTGTGGTAGTATAAGGTATTGGTGAGTATCGATAAGTTGACTAAGGGTTCACACATAATACCTATCTATTAGAGAATATTCATTGATGATATTTGGAGGCTATATAATTGGGAGATAGTATACTTTTATGGTGTTCCCCATTCTATAATTTCAAACCAGGATGCCCAGTTAAAATCACAGTTATAGAAAGGGTTATAGAAGGTAATAGTTTTATAGGTTCTCTTAATTATAGAATACCTCAATTAGGTGTATGGGAATTTTTATTAGAAGCTAATGGTGTTAGGGGATATGATTCAAGTGTTTATCCTTCATTTTTTATGTTCATTGTGAATAAATATTCTTATTGTTATGTTTTCCTACAACAAGATTTTTCAGGAAATGATTCCAATGGCACCATATGTGGTCCTTTATAGTAGGCCATGATGTTGAGATCTATGATGGTTTATGGGTATGGAGGGCGTGTTATTGGGACTTCATATCACTCATATGACATCATAAAAAGTCCAACTATTTTAAAAGTGTATTCCTAAATCTCTTTATATGATGAACTCATATACCGACCATCGTCATGGCCCTTTAAAGATTGAGGTGGAACATCTGGTCATTCTGTGTGTTTCCCCCAGATAAGGTCCCAAAAAATAGAGATGGGGTATATAATATCATCATTATGTCGAGCCTTTTGGGATAGTGGATAAAGACATGATTATAAACTATCAGTTATAGTTACATTTGAGGTACCTTCTTATGAATGATTTCTTCCATGTATCACAATATCGATGATATCAGGATGACCCATCTCATTCGTTCTATCGTGAGGATATTGTGATAGAGGCAGATGTGTCCTTTGAGGTGTATCTGATATATATCGGTGTTCAAAGCATGAAGTGTCTTTGAGGTATGTATGTTCTTCTAGTCCTTATTCTATGGTAGTAGAGACATGTACTATGTGAGACATGGGAGAGAGAATTTTTTGTACAAGTGCAATATCTTGAACATTTATTAGAATACGGCATACCACCCATGGAAGGGAAACGCAAAGATGAGTTGTCTTAAGCAAGAAAAGTTGTAATATATCAATTTTTATCTGAGTTTCATTCCATTAGTTTCCAATTGAAATTATATTTTCTTTATTAATAATGATACTTAAGGGATTAAAGGTGGTTTGAGGGTGTTCGTGGATTGTTCGGATGCTAGAGAACTAAACTTTGAAAATGATTTACCAAGCTGCGCAGTTAGGAGAAACTTTGTAGCTTCAAGCACATGGGTGTAGTGGGTTGTATAGTTTTTCTACAACCATAAGGACCTAGGAAGATTCTACTATAAACCACATACAATTTTTAGTAGATTCATTATGTATAGGGTATATACACATACACTAAACATGCTCTTATCCAGTGTGGGGTTCCCCTTTTAGTAGAACCTGGCGCATGATTGGAACATTGTTTAGGGAAACGTGAGGAAAAAAATTATGGCATTTTCAGTGTGGTTGAATTTATAGTTTTCATTTTATTGAATTTTTTTTTCAAAACCCATATATTCCATAGTTTTTTTTCCTATGGGTATCTCCTCCTAAATCATACACAAGATCTTTCCTTCAACCTCTATCATATTTTTGATATATCCCCCATACATCATCCAAATCGACTATTGATAGATGAATAATAAATCTGGTGGTATGATCTACACTCATCTAACTTCTATATCTATTTTCTTCCCTCCACAAGTGTGATATTTAGAATGTTCCAATTTCCAACTATTTTATGGAAATTTAATGATTTCTTTCATTTCACTCACTCTATCATGATTCAATATTCGGGATCAGACGAGTGGGATGATTCTACATCACGATAGGTGGTCTAGGTCTTTCTTGTTTGTATCATATATTAGTAATGTGTGTTTTATTGTTTCACACACCAAAAACATAAGAAAAAACATCTAATATGATAAATAGTTTAAAGTAAATGAGTTTCCATATCGGATACGGACTGAGTGAGCGGAAAAACACAACTATGGGTGATCACCTTTACGTAAGCCACCCAAATGGGTGTGTTTCCCTCTTAGTGGCATTTTTCTTTATTACTAAATGGTTAGAAACTTATTTAGGTGTAATTTTATTTTAATTAAGCCTTAAAAATGATGAATTTTCATAGAATTATAATAAATATTAATTCAGGGGTAATTCCTTTAAGCCTTATGTTTATTTCATTATGCCCCACATGTTATGATTATGTATATTCTTCATTATAAATTTTTATACCTCTTGATATAATCCTTATGCAATTTACTTGTGATTATGATGTTTACATTAATGAATACTCTTATTACAATATTATTACTGATCATGACTTTTATTCAAGAGAAAATTATTTTGATTAATGCATTATTTAATGATGGATGAGTTTGAACGTGTTAGCCAAACTTGGATAAATAACTTACAGGGGGATAAGGGTTTGAAAGAATAGAACAACATCCCCTTTGGATATTTTTTACCATTAAGAAAACCCATCTTCTCTCTTATTAATATATAATTGTATGAATATAAATGAAATAATTCATGAGACCCAATTATTTTATTGTTTTCACCGTCATTGTGATATATTCATGGATAATACAATGATAATGTGACAATAAACCAAATCCACTATGACACACTACTAAAACATAATGTTTGGGCTAGATCACTTCACTTTCCATGATCACTCCCTTTACAATGTTTAGGATCAGTTCAATTCACTCCAAGGGTCACTCCTTAACTGTATTATGAAGGCTCACTACTAGAGGAAAGGATGAACTTCTTCCTCTTTATTTTCTTACATCTTTAGATGGGAGACAACAATAGTTTACATACTTGTTGGTCCCTTTATTATCAATAATAAATACATCCATAGTTTTCATATAGATTCTACATTGAGGTACCACCTTTACCAACTTTATGAATATCACATTATCATAGATTCATAGGGAAATAAATTTTAAACACTTTTTTGATGCTGAATACCTTTGTGAAGCCCCCTTTTCATGATTCTCAAATAGCCTTCATGATGGAACTTTCTACCACAAAGCTCACACATACTTCATAAAGCTCACAATTTTTAGTTCGATTTTTATAAACTATGGTATCATTATTACATCAACAATGATCATAACTTTCCATCGTCTTTTATAGCCTTCATGAATCACATTTTGTCACAAACATTTTTCGCAATAACATCATTCATGAACCGGCTTCATGAATCTGAAGCATTAAAATCTACATTCAGTATCCCTAATTTTTAAATGGGTTATTGAAGTATTTATATTATTTTCCAATTATTAATGAATATTATATCCAAATAATCATCATTTCATGAATATATCTTATCTTTTTAGTGATTCACCTTATAATCATGAATCTACAAAGGGTTTTCCTCTTCAAAAATCTTCTCGTAGTTACAGAGATTACCATCAGGCCTTTCTTGATTCACAATTATCATTCATGATGATACACAACATCATGAAATACCATTTATTTAACATAGTATTCATGAAATTCGTGGCATTCTCATATAGTTACAATGAAATCATGTAAATCAATATTTTTTGATTCTTAAGACAACCTCCATATTTATTACACCAAATAGTTGGAAAACACTATAAAAAGGCCACCTTATCAAAGATATTTTTTAAGCAACTTCAAGTAAATCCATTATTGATTCGTGGATCATTGTTTAAATTCAATGTTGAAATCTATTTTGGAACCCATAAATAATCATGGAAACCCACTTTGTCAATAATCATACTCAACCCAAAAACACTACAGTGTTACCTTTTGGCAAATTTTTCAACATTATTCTTGTGAGTAGGTTTTCTTTATTAACTCATCATATACGATACTCCATGTTTTTTTGTGATCATTGTTTCTATTCTTACCCTACCTGAGGGTTGATATAGAAAACATGTACTAACTTATGGATATTGTGGATCGAATCATAGTTCTTGGCATGGATCTATGTGACGTGCCTAGAGAAAACCATGGATTACAATATATGAGATCTTTAAATGGATTAATCATACTCTAGGGTGATATTGGTTCCCTATGAGTGAAACCATGGATGGATTAATTGAAAAAATGTCTATTCCATGCCTTGGAAGATACCCAATCCACAATGTGTGATACCTGGTAAACAAAAGGAGTTTATCATACGATACATGATATGAGGGAAACCATTATGGGTCTCCTTGGACTAACTCTGTGGAATTGGTTATTTTGGAGGCTCCAAATTCTTCTTGGGGAATTATATTATGGATCACCTTCGATTGTATTGGTATTCAAATATGTGATTTGATATATTTATTACGTGGGTTTTGTGATTCATTCTCATTAAATGATAAGAATGTTTGATTGATATTCTAGGGACACAACTACCAATCAAGATCACTAGACTGGGGTTATTCCACAAGTTTTCTATAGTTTATGTTGGACTATGTATTTCACTGTATAAAATGTATATGTGTCCTGGGATCAGATATCTAGATTACATCAGAGTAGGTATAATTGGTCGAGGATCCATTTTCCAGCACGGTCCGATGTTTTATTTAATTATTTCATAGAATTAAATATTTATTATGACAAACTAATAATTTATATTTCATTAAAAAGGATTTATATAGTCACATTTTATGGTGGAATTCTGATATTGTATCTCACAACCTACATGGAGCAACTTGGGTACCCTCACCTACATCATGGTTAAAAATATAGTTAATGGAAAGTGGCCTACTTATGATGCTTGATATGAATTTATAAGATGAAGTATGACGAAGAAGAATGATATTATGCTTGAAATGATTTTCAGAGAACTCTTTTGAAATATTTGGTATTTTCTATAGCATGTGGCATATACACATATCCTCGGTTTCTCATGCCCAACTTTTATAGAGTAACATGAAATCATGATCATCATTATTGTTTCTATTAATATATTTTTATCTTACAACAATGGATTATTTCCCTTTAATTGTTTATTATTATTATTATTCCATCTTTGTTGTTTCTTATTACTACTTCTACATTGGTGGGTTACTGATCCAGTCATATAAGTTTTTTATTCCATAGTTTCGTCGATTTATTGTATATATTTTCTTATTATGCCACACATTGTTCAATAGTGGAATGGTCTCCCAAATGAAACACCCTTGGACCTCAATGCGAGTTGGAAGCCTTTAGAATTTTGGGACGCGCGCTTGCGGTCCTATGGAACACCATATTAGGGTAATGTTGTGTCTAATCTGGGTTAGGACACTACAGGACTATGTAACGTCTTGTTAAAAAAATTATAGTTTTTAGTTTATAAATTTTGAAAATATATATTTTTGATGAAGTATTAGAGTTACTTTTTATGTTTAGAAATTAATTTATTATATTGGAAAAAATGAGCTAAACTTATAGGATTAAGAATATATTTTTATATAGGAAAAAATAATTATTACTCTTTTATAGATATTTTGATATTTTAAATGTAATATTTAGTTCCTCAAGAAAATATAGAATTTTTGGATATTTATTTTGTAGAATAAGTGATGATTTGGTAATTGATTATGGCACAACCAAAAAATGAAATTGTTCTTATGAAATAGAAACTTATCACGTAAGAATATTTTATTATATTATTAGATTTTACAACAAAACATTAACTTTAGGAAATGTTTCTTGATATAAAAAAATTATTATATTACATTCATATCTAATGCATAAAAATGACTTTTAAATCCTCTTATATTCATAGTTATGAGCAACATAACATTGCAATGATCATTGATTTTTTTTACCATTGACATAAACCACAATCTATAAAGATTTACAATTTATTTATTTTTCCATATAATTACATTCCATCAATGTCCTCTGACTTGGAAACATTGTTATATGATTATTCCATATGACTGTTTTATATATCTTTCCCCCTTAAAATGATAATGTTTTAAGAATCCTTATACTGATGTGGGTTTTTAATAAAGGTATTTTAAAATATCAAACACTTTATTACTGAGGTCATGTTTTTATTTTGAGGATGATATATATTTAATTTGGGGAGAATGTAACACCCTGAAATTATAAAAGAATAACATTTTATTCAATTGCAAGTATGATGTGAAACACCATGTGAATAAAGGAATATAAAACACTAAATCTATATAATAATTTTATGATTTTACATAAATTATATATATCTTATATCTTTCAATGCTCATAACATTGAGTTTATCTTTTATTACATGCAGTAATGTGTTCCTCTAATAGCCTGTTTTACGAACAGGATTGTGTTTTAACGAATAATAATATACTATTAATATTCATAATTAGTGTTATAGTTATAAACTAGAAGTTGGAATGGAGGGAATGAATTAGATTAGAAAATTATTAATATTAATATTTTACATAGATTTAATGGTAATATCTTTTTATAAATAATAATAGGAATAATTTAAATGAAAAAGAAATGTTTTTCAAAATAATTATTTTTGTAAAATAGGGTTTATTCATGTTAGGCGCACATAAGTTAAAATTAATTTTTATTAGTTTAATAAATATTATACAAAAAATAAACATCATTTTAAAGAATATAAAATAAATTATATTAGGGTAAATATTTTTTATTTTTTGAGATGTATTATTTTTTTGACGAGTAGTTGAAATATTGTAATTTAATTGAAATATATATTTTAATATGAATAATTTATAAGGATAAATTATATTTTATATTAGATTAAAAGTAAATGTAGTTAAATTATAAATCTATAAATATAAATTTGTTCCATTTTAGTCATTTTAATATTGAATTGGTATATAAATACATTGTATGCATTAGAAAATGTTTACATTTAAAACCATGTCCCTCATCACATTAGTGTGAGTAATTTATATTAATTATTTACACATATTTTGATTGAATTTGTATCAATGGAATATATATCTGTAATCATAACAATTTATAAGGTATACTAATGTAAAAATACTTTTTTACTAAAATTATTAGTGATTATTGTTAAAATCAATTACAATGTTTAAGGTAAAGACAATTTTATAGTGGTAAAACATCGAATATAAGGCATAAAATGATCCAACACATTCCAAAACCAATTAGAAATCCATTTTTAGGAAACAAATAGTTTTTTAAATCATATTTATCAATAGTGGGAAACGTTTAATGGAAAACTATTGGATTTATTAACTTTTCAAAAATATTACAACAATACCACTCACCCCACTTATAAAAGTGTATTTCCTATTCTCTCAACTGAACTGCTTCAAAAAACATTTGATTCGACACTAACTAAAAAAATAACTTCAAAATTTCCAACCAATCATCCTAGAACCTTATTTTTTTTACCATATATCCAATCTATGAAGGGTGTAGTGCAAACAAAATAATGACAACCAAAGAAGAAGTAATGTCCTTCTACAAGGGTCTTTATTTTACTTCTTTATCCACCTACATGAATGTATATTGTACCATACATAAATAATATCCTCTTTATATTAAATATAATAAGAGTTTTTTATAATAATTTCATTACATAAAAACATATATACTTTAAACAAATTCATGATCAAATCATCATTCTTGTGTATGGTGAACTACCACCTTACAAATTGATGTCGTTCACTTTTTCATTTTAACATTTACGGGGTAGGTATTATGATGGATATAAACATTATATATGTTAATTATAACATATTTATACATATTTAGTTACTATAACACAAATATTTTTACCATATAACATTTCTTAATAGACATGATGACGTCACTCGTGTGTACGACATACTACCACCTCACGGAGTGATGTGAATTCATTTTTCACTAACACATCACATGGTAGGTGATAAATATAATTATAATGATTATCGCTGATATAAATTATATAATTATTCTATTGATAAAATATTTATCATTATTGAAATATTATATATATCATTTTATTTGTTTCATTTTCACCCATATAAACATTATAACATTGTTCTTGTACATGTGGACTACCTCCTATACGAAGCAATGTGACTCCCTTTACATCACCACACCACATGGATAAGATATATAAGGATATAATATACTATATATGAGTTGTTTTCATTATTTAAGGTAAAATATTACATACTTCATTTTAATAAGAATTATTTTCTAAAGTGAAAATGGTAATCATGTGTACATTCGACCTACGATATCCAGGATCGTAACATACTTAATTTTTCATTGAAATAAATCATGATTGGTTTTGAAAGTAAAATTGATAAAATCATATAATAATTATGTCTTTATTATTATTTTTGAGATTATATAACTATATAATATTCATAAAAAGTGGATCATTCCATATGAAACATACAAGAGAAAAAAAAAGCAATTAACACCTGAAAAAATGAAAATAATGGAATATTTATAATGAACAGGTAATAATATGTTTTAAAAGGATCATTTATGATATCATAAATATTAATATATTTATATAGAAGGTTAATGAAATGTTAAAAACAACTATGTAGGTTGTTAATGAATGTTCAACTCAAATGAATCATATTGTAAGGGATTTATTAACTCCATTTCCGCACATTGAGTTGAACATCAAATTCTTTGATTATATCATGATAATATGACTTGTGAAATTAATTTTGTTTATATTATGTTTTATTTCTTATTTTATCTAGATTTATATTTTATTCACATAATATATTCATTGATCAATTCTTAAATCAACTTTATAATAAAATTAATTTTTAATTTCATATTATCATTATAATCATGATTGTTTATTTATGATTTTCTATAACGTGAAATTATATTATTTTTTAAATAAAACAAATTACTTTATTTACATATAGTAGTTCATGTATTATTTGATGTGATAGTACAATTTTACCACTATTTATTAAATAGAAATATTTTGAAAATGATTTAATAAAATCAATCATTACTTCTATCTTCAGATGGAAATACATTTTCAACAAAACAATGTTTTTTAAAAATGGTTTCCTTATATTTTTTTAACATTTAGAAAATAATTTTATAAAATATATTGTCAAAAAAATTTATATTTAAATTTTTTTAAATTAACATATTATAACGTTTTAAATGAGTTGTATTTCTATCCTTTTGACAAAGTAAATGAAATGTTTTCTACAACATTTGAGAAATTATCCATTGATATGAATATCATTTATTTGAAGCATCCTTTGAATGTTTTTATGCATATTTTTAAATAATTTTTTGTAAATGTTATTTTAAAAGAAATGGATTTTCAAAATGTTTTTCTAAATGAAAATAACAATTTTATATTCCTCAATGACAACATCAATTGATTTCAATATACTCTATTAGAGATATGTTGTATTGATACCACCTTTATTGATTCTCTAGATTGATTATGATCATTTTTAGTAGAGAAGTATTGAAATTATCTTCCATGGTTTATTTTTTAGTCAATAAAATTCCAATGAAATATTTACATTCCGATGATCAATGGATCTTAAATTTCACAGAAATATCCAAATTGAATTTAATGGATATGTTTATTGTTTAAACTGTGTATCATTTTTACAGAAAATTTATTAAATTAAATGTTATTTGATATATTGGGAAATATTGATAAATATTTATAATTTAATCAATATAGAAATTTGATAAGGCAAATTATTTATAAATTAAATTGATCATTTGATATAATGGGAATGCGTTATATAGGTACGACTAGGCTGAGCACAGATATAAATATCTCATTGATGCATCTGTATTATCGTGGGATGAATCTATTGGTTATACTTAGTTAATTGGGACTTTCCCCATATGTTTTAAACCATCTATTGAATGGAGTCTATTTTAATGGGTTTATGATCCTTGGAAAAATAGAATATAAATATTAAAAATTTCCTCAATTCATTATTTATTTATTTTTATCAAGGGTATTTTAACTACGAAATTTTTTCCTGATGAATTTAATTATTAGTTATTTAAATTTCACGGATTTTGTTTATCTATATTTCCATTTTTATTATGAATTATCTTGTTATTATAATCATGGTATTGATTAAATGGCCTTAATTTTTAGTTATTTATCTTTCCATATTGTTTAAACACTTCCTTAGTAGTTTATTGACTACATGAAATGTGTGTTTATTTTTTTACCCTTACATATTAGTTATTCTCAATTATTCATTATTACTTATGTTGTAATTAATAGTTATTGAGCATTAGTGCTGACCCTTATTTTGTTTTAATTCCCGCAGTATTACATAAAATTTAATATTATTAATATGTAGAGATAATATATATAGAATAAAGATATCTCAAATGAAAAAAATTGGTTCTAATTTGTGTTTTAAAATTTAATGTAACATGTGAATAATATTTCTATAATGTTTACCCGGACTACTAAACTCTTCATTTATTCGGGATGGGATTAAATGAATCTTGTACCATTGAAATGTAGTATGGCGCTGGATCTAGGTTACTTGGGCCGAGGTCACTACATTGATTATATGATCCAGGATGATGATGATACCATTTATCTACAACATAATCTTTTATCATGTGAGTAACATGTTTTATAACCATTAATCAATGAATATTATAAAATGGGATCCAACTAAAACAGTTACCCCGTTTTAAAATTACATCATATCCATTAGTAGAAAAAAATCCATATTTTTTTATAGATAAAACTAGTTATCACCAAAATAGTCCATGACAATATCTCATTTAAAATAATTTCAATCATATAATATATGCCTCTTTGATAGTTGTGCATTAAAATATTTTTCTAATCCATTATATGGATGAATCCAACTCTCATTATTTATAATCTTAACTATTTTGGTTTTCTATAAATGTGTAACCCAATCAAAATTACATGAAAATAAAACAATGAAAAATCTAGGGATAATTATGCTAAGATCAACTATAAATTGAACATAATCAATAGTTAAATATAAATTTCGTTCATCAAAAATATAATCCAAGAGATATTGGGATTAGATTGACAATAACCAGTTGATTTATTATGGTCTAAACATCTTATAGGTTAAAATTAATATAATTCTATGTATTTGAATGTAATTTTATATCTCTATCTTATCTAATTTTATTAACTTTTATGTATACATACTACAAATAGTTTAGTTCGAATTATATTCCCTAAAAACAAGTATTTTCACATCATATTGATGTGTACCTCTTTACACAACTGATAGGTTCGTGCTATACCCCAAAAAATAGAAGTCATGTATATTGATACATAAATAAATGAATTATTTACATATGGTAGATGAAAAATTCTTGTAATGGTTTAGAGTTATATGATATCTTCAATATCCTCATGAGTAATTCTGGAGTGATAGATATCCAACTTCTTTTTTAATACTAGACAAAGCATAAGTCTCCATGTAGCTAGGTAGTCTGGCATTATGTCTCTCATCTCAGAGATACATTAATAAAGATATAATTCATTCTTTCATAACAATGACACCTACTATTCATAAAATTTATTCAATAACTAATTCAATATTCAGAACTAAAATTATAAATTGAGGCAAATAGAGATGAAAAAGGAAATTTCATTGTGGAACATGGCATGTGATGTGGGTATATATCTAAAATATTTTTGACAATAAATCTAATGAAGTACATAATATACTACTTTCTTATATAAATTACTGAACACGAGTAAACCATAGAACAACATTTTATATAAAACAACAATTCAATTATTTAATCATGAGATACCCATTCATGAACAATTCATAAATAAATAATATCTATAAACCCTTTAATAATTTCATCATTAATTATACAAATATTCTCTAATTATGAATGTAAACAATTTACATTCATTATAATCTGAACTAAATCATATTATTCAATGTATGGAATTTCAATTTTAAATATATATTATTTTATGTATTATTTTCAATTTAAAATATTAGTATATATTATGAAAACATTTCATATGATGTAAATATCATTTATTTAATCCATTTTTTAACAATAAATATATCATTCATAAAATTTTTATTCCTCTTAAGAAATATATAAATTAGTATAATTTAATTTTAATAATTAAAAATAATTAATTATGAAAAATTTATAATTTATATATAAACATTTTATATTTTTACATTAGTTCCAAATTTATATCCATTTTTAATTTATTTATTATGATTTCAAAAAAAAAACTTTCATATCTAGATAATTAGACAAGCTACATAATTGAGTTAAAAGGAATTTAAAATATTAAAATTTAATAATTTTGAAAATTATTTTTTTATAAAAATTTATTTTATTTATTATAATTTATTATAAATAATTTATTAATTTACAAATTTTATTATGAAGTAATTTATACCAAAATATCTATTACATTAATTTATAAATAATTTATAAATGATTCAAAAATTTATATGTCATAATTTTTTTTAAAACATTTAGGCTTACCCTTATAAAGAATCCCAATTTTGATTAATAGTATTCACCCAGTACCCTTACATTGATAGTCTCTATAAGGGTAGTCTTTCAAGATCATTACATGATTCATGATGAGTGAAGGAACACCATTTTTTACCAAAACATAAATCCTCTTACATTAGGTTAGTCATATTTTAACATTACATGAACGTATTATATAAGGATCTGACCTTATTACATTGAATAATATATAATTTAGTTAAAAATCAATTCCTTTAACATTGAGTATCTTTTCATGTTTACAGATTTAGAGAATTGGGAAAAAATAAATTAATAACATTACACATTAGTATAGAGTGGATACCATAAAAATAGTACCAATTTCATAAAAAATATAAAACTCTTCAAATAAAACAAGATTTCCTTGATAATTCCTCAAACATTTAACATGTATTTATTCTTTGTCTTACACATCCTTATAACATGTGAAAATCATTTAAAAACATGGGATGAGCACAAAAAACATAGTAAGGGATATAAAAAAAAGGAAAGAGCACATTAGTCCATGAATACTTGTAACGTATGAAAACATTTTCAGTAGACATACATGTCACCCAAATATACTTACTTTGTGAAACATGATATTTCCAAAATATTAACACAAAACAAAAGAATATAAATAAAAAAATATAGGAATCTTGGGGTATTACTTGTGTAATCTAGTAATGTAACAGGACGAGATTTTCTAAGATATATTCTTTTTAATTTCTTTAATTTCTTATATTTTACACTACAAAAATATTAGCTTCTACTCTACACAAACCATATTAGCTTGTTGTATAGGCAACAATATTCTTGGCTTGTGTTACACACAATTTAATGTTCATTTTCTGGAAATTATTCTACACAACATTAAGTATAGATTTTTTTAATGTATAAATAAAATAAGTTTTGATTATGTTATACACAACACCAAAGAGGGCTTGCACTACATGCATCCCTGACTTGGCATACATTACACGCAATCGCAACCTTTCCCGATAGCGTGAGTAGTACACAATATCAGGCATCACTAAAAAATGATATGTTATTAAAATATTATATAAACTAACCGTTATTAATTGTAATACCCACTTTTTAAAATTATATAAATATTATCTTTCAAAATATACTTCATTTTTTATTTGGAATATCGAAATTAGCTTAGGGTGAATTTTTGGTATTTTTCTAAAATCATTAAATTTTTGATGAATAGGGAAAACACTGAATTATTTGTTAAAACCGACGTTTTATTTAAATAATAATTTATTTTTTTTAAATTTATTTTACATCATGATAGATACATAATACCTATATAAGTTCAATGTAATTCATTGGGATCATTTTATAATAATTTTAGATATATAAAAATTTGATTGAACTTTTTACCGTCTTTTACCTACCTCCTAGGAGCATTTTCAAATTTACATAAAACATAATTTTACTGTTTCTATGAGTTTAGTTTTAAAAATCTGAGAGACATGGTTAATATCAAGGAGTAAAATGTGGTTCAATAAGATATTTTTTTTTGGTGAATAGTAATTTTTTACTTTTATTTACCACGGTTAAAAATAAATAGGGTAATTAAGGGTAAAATGATATTATTTTTACACTAACACATGTCTTAATTCTATTGGATAAGTATAATTCGACCAAAAACAACTTTATGAATAAAATATGATCCTTTTTGGTCCATTTGAATTAGTTTAGGACACTTATTATTATTTTATTTAAAGAAGAGTTAAAATAGTTAAAATCAATTTTTAATAACTATTTTTTTTTAATATATGTCTATACAGAAGATAAATTCTACTTTAAATATTAATTAGAATGATAAAAGTATTTCTACATAATGGTATTTTATTTACAATTTTTATACATTAAACAATTTAATTTATTTATGACATAATGATGATGCAGTAATTACCTTATTAATTAAATATTAACATAATTGATGTTATAAAAACCCATATAAATTTAATTTGAGACTTTATATGAATTACACTAATTTTATAGGATAGTATAAGACATTAGTGATGGTTGGATAAATTTTTTTACGTAATAATTCTATTAAAAATTTTGAGAAAACAAAATAGAAAATACTGTCAAAATTGACATAAAAGGGGTTTTAAAACAAATATTATATTATTAATTAATATAATGGTCCTAAAAATATAATGTTTTTTCTTAAAGACTTATATAATAATATATATGACATTAATGAACCAATTGGGGTTCTATTGTCAGTTTATAGTATGTTTAATAACCCTATAGTGTAGGAATAGAAGAAGACACTGTAAAAAGTCAATTTTTTTTAACTTAGAGCTAAATCTATATGATAAGCTTAAAATGGTAACATAAACATGTCTAAAACCTATTGGTTGAGAGTATTTCAACCCATACCAACCCTAGCCTCGAAATAAGTGACTTTGGGTCCATTATAAACCAAATATGAATTTATTATAAAATAATAATTTTTTTTGTTTTTCCTAAGGTTCCCCTCTCCCCTCTTATATTAGGGAAGTTCATCTTATCTCACATTTACAACGCACAAGAAATTTGGCTCGCACATACCCTGCCCAAATACCATCTCAAATGTCCTCTATTCATTATAGAGGCCTTCCATTAGTCATTAATCCAACCAAAGGATCCCTTTTGATCAAATAAACCCAAATAAGAGGTAAATATCTCACCACCTATTTCATGTTTATTTCTTCTTCCAATTCCTTCATATTTGTTGTTTCCATTATAGAATAATAAATCCAATATCTTCTATATATTGTGATGTTATTATAAAAATGGTACAACCATGTTAGTTATTTTATCCATCATATGGATGAAAAAGTCACCACACGTGTGTACCTACGACTTACCGACTCCATGTCGTGGTGTAGTCTGTTATTCTATAATTTCATCATTTTTATGGGTATAATAATGAGTATAAATTATATAAATAATAAAAATCAAATTAATAATATTCTGTATATATTATATACCATCCTTTTATATACGAATTTAATATCAAAAGAATGATATCATTTCTCATGCGTACGTATGGACTACCGTCTCCACGAACGCGATGAGATTCGTTTTCCATGTTTACCCATTAATGTATGATTATAAATTATATATAATAAATAATCATTAAATATATTACATAATAATGATAATATATTTATGTACATATATGTTTAATTTACATAATTCCATTCAATTCAATAAGGAAACGAAAATACCATTCATGCGTACGTACGACCTACCGTCTCCAAGAACAGTGTATTTCATTCCATTTTTCGATCTACCATATATATTTATATGATGAATATATATTATATATAAATTATGTTTTAATTTCTGGGATTAAGTAAATCAAGTTATACGTAATAATTTCAAGAACAACAAGTCGAAACAGGTACGATAAATGAAACATTTTTACCCAAAACACCGCTTTAACATGGAATTTACAAAAGAAAGGGTAATATAAAGTCATGAGTGAACCATATATGATATCAAAACAATGAATATGATTATTTAATAAGTCAATGACATTATTTAAATCATTATAGATGAGGTTCAGATACGTACGAAGAATATCAGACCTAAGGTAAGGGATAATTTTTCAATCTCATTTTTATCTGAGATTGCTTATACGTAAGTATTTACTGGGGTTATATTTTTCATCCATTTATATAAAAATGTATTAATGAAAATGTTTAATATTATTAAATTTATTTTTAATTTCATTTTTACCCCTATTTTACTTTTACTTTTTATTATGGAAGGAATTATTCTTTTGTTTACCATACATGGTACCTTTTGACTTTTCCGGCAAAATTACAAAGAGAATGTCTTTTTAAAGTATACGGTATTATTGGATTTTTATGTATTCATAATGCCTAATTTTCATGAAGATTCCTCTATAATATTTCATCATTATTTTCAATAAAATTATTTTCATTTAAAATTGCATGGATTTTTGTGAAGGGAAAATGATTTTGAAAAAGAAAGGATATTTTCCTCATGAATTCATTTCAAGTGTTTTGTCAAAACTATTTTCCATATAAGATGACATTATTTTGTAGGATTATGTTTCAAGTATAATTTCTCTATTATTTACTTGGTTTGATTATTCTTATGATGAAATGATATCCATTTGTTTTATATGGATTATGTTATGATCAGATGTTGTTTATGAAACCCATTTTATTCTTTCGGTTATGATGAATGATTTATGTTTATTTTGTGGTACATGTAAGAATGATTTCCTTATGATATTGGTGGGACATATATCCACTTCCAATGCATTGGGTAAAGATTTATATCTAATGAGATAGACATGGCTAAAACGACAAGTAAATCTGGTAATGTAATAGAGGGTTGGAAAGGCAGGTAAACCCGATTCAGTAATGGACTTTTTCCACTATGACGGTCTTGGCAACAATGGATTGGATACTAAAGAAATCATAACATGTGCTTAATGGTTTCCAAAATTACATTTTTTATTCCCATTCTATTTTATCATGGTTAATGTTCCTTTATGTTCTAAGCCTTATGCACTACCATGATTTATGTTATTACTTATGATTTTGATGTTTAATTTTCTTGTTATTACGTTGAAATTTTTAGGGATTGTTTTATGTTCTCCATGATTACCCTTACTAAGAATTTGATCTCAGCCATTTTATGATTTATTTTCCACAGGAAATAAAGAAAGGTATTAGGTAAAAAAGGGGAAGACCATTATGGGATATGTTGAAGATGTTTCACCATGATTAGAAGATTATTCTCTGAGTTTCTAAAGACACTAAAATATTACGGTCATTGGGTGTTTGTTTTTGTCATGTATTATGTATTCCACAAAAAGTAATTTAATGTCTATGTACATGAATATTTGGGTTTCTATAGTTGGTATCAGAGGAAAGGCTTAGTAAACCTTTGGAAACTAGGATCTGAAAAACATTAGTGAGATCTCTAGAGATATTTCTATGGTATGTCTAGGGATGTCTATAAGGGTAAGTATAAGTATAGGTTATAGTCCAAGAATTACAGTAACAATATTATAATTAAAAATAAGATGTTATATATTGAAGGTACTCCCCTTTTATTATGTTGTTTTCCCTAAAATGAATTTTGTCTCTCTCACTATTCTTTTTGGGTTGAAGACGATAGATGGAACCCGAAGGAACCTTGTTGATCATTGTAATGTACAATGTAATGATTGTCCTTTTGAACAGACCAATTTTGTGTGATATGGAGTGAATAGTATTATTTATATACTTACTCAAGCTATGATTCATTATGTACATCCAAATGATCATATAAGGGAACAATATTCTATTGAGACCTTCATGAGACAACGTCTACCTCCTTTCAGTGGTTCTTTTAAACCACTTTTTGCAAAACAATGGATCATTACCATTGAAAAGATATTTTACATACAACGTTATTCAGAATATGAAAAATTCATTCTGGATGTTTTCCATTTAAGAGGTGAAGTAGACCAGTGGTGGACTCTAATTAATAATACAAGGCCCCAAGATGAAATCGACTCAATTGAATGGGACGATTTCAAGAACATTTTTTTCAATAAGTACTTCACTCGTATACATAGAACAAATATGGAAAAGTAGTTCCTTGAGCATAAGAAAAGGGATGATGAATCTTTTGGTATATACAAAGTGAATTTTACAAGGCTTTCAGGGTATGCATCTGGCTTTATAATCCAACCTGAAAGTAAATTTGATCGATTCTTTAGTGGCTTAAAACCTAGTCTTCGAAGGGCATTAGCTATAAGCGACTTTAGTAGATATGAAGAAATTGTGCTTTGTCCTATCAAGATAGAAATGGAATTTGGTGTTACATATCCATCTCATGGTTTTGACAAGAAACGAAAGATGGAATTCAAGGGAAAATCTCAGAACAATGGTGAAAAGAATAATAATGTTTCTTTATGATCAAAGTGTGGAAAGATTTATGGTGGAGATTGTATAAAAGTTTCTAAAAAATGTTTTAATTAGGGAAAATAATGTCATCGACAAGTTGAGTATCAAAGTAATTGGAAAAATGTATCAAATGATAGGAATAGAGAAAATACGAAAAAGAATTCTCCACAAACGCTATAAGGCCCCAGCCTTAAACCTTACTTAATATTGAATTAAATGAATAATTCACGTCGATGATCTTTTCAGGTTTAGAGTTTTAGAGAATTAGAACATAACTATTACGTCTCAAAATATTACAAAGTAGTCTCTTATACTAAGTTTCCATAAAATAAAAACTCTTAAAAAGAAAGATGTCTAGATTCCATGTTTTAGATATCATGAAATTCCCTTGATCCCATCCTTGACCTTATTCCACTTTATGTCCTGTGAAAAACATTTCGAAAAACTTGGGGTGAGCATAAAAAACTCAGTAAGGGATACAAAAAGAATGAAAACTATTAGTTTTTCAAACATCAAGTAACCCATGTATACTATATCAAAGTAATACCTTCACCTTCATGAAGTAGTAAAAAAAATCTTCACTGAATAAAGTATCATTACTTACCTTTTTATAACCAAAGGATTACCATAAAACCCATATAAAAAACACATAGAATATATAAAGGTAACTTGGGACATAAACATACTTAAGTGGAATAACCATACGGTTGACTTCCACACATATCACTTAATGGAATAGCCATACGGCCAATTTCCATACATACTTAATGGAATAGCCATACGGCCGACTTCCATACCCAATGAATTGGTGGTTATAACGTAACCACCCGTCCTGGTATTCACGGCACCACCCGTCATATGGTTTATAACGTAACCACCCGTTAAAATGTCCAAGTACCAATATAAAATCATAAAACATAAAACCAATATAAAGGAATGATAATATTTCCACATTTCAATCACAATATATCATAAATATATTGACATAATAGAATACTTTTTCAAAACCATTTACAATACCAAAATATATAAAAGAGTATATGGTATTTATTTTATTCTAAAAACATTACAGCTTGTTGAGAAAGCCAAAGACCAAATAATACTCGCGGCGGCGGAAAAAGTCATTGTCACCGCGTACGTTAAAAAAAACATTCCTTTCTGTCGTTTAGTAAAACGATTCGTAGAAAAAGATTCCTTTTGCATAAAAGTAAAAGTCAAAGGAGTTTATACACCTTATAAAAGAAGGTTGTGTATACAACGAAATATGCCTCAATGAAAGGAGATTGAGACGAAGTCCCTTACCTTGGGTCCGACTTGACTCGATCATTCTTTAACGTCCTGAATAATAAACTTGAGTTAATTTATACTTGATTAAGAACCTTTTTAAACTTCATTATTCCTTTTATATCACTTATTTCCATGTTATAAACATTATGTAACCATTTAAGTTAATAATGTTTGTTTTGTCAATATTTGGTTCTTAAGTCGAAAGTTGACTTCTTACAATTACATGTTGTTCGTGTGGTCAAAAGTTCTTTATATCCAGAATGAAATTCCTGATTTGGATATCATATATATCATATATATCCAGAATATACATGTATTTATAATATTACATAATCATTTAGAGGTAAGAAATTAAATGCACCGTTCATGGAGACGGTAAGCCGTACGTACGCATGAACGCTACTTTCATTTCTTTGTCATATTAGTGGAATTAAAACTAAATGAGAGGTACGTATATTTTAATTCCAGAATTATATTCATCATTTAGATATATCATTAATTATATATATACATTATATACATGTAATTTTAATTGTACATTACATTTGGGGATAAGAAATGAAATGCACCGTTCATGGAGACGGTAAGCCGTACGTACGCATGAACACTACATTCATTTCTATATCATACTTTAATGGAAAGAAATAATAATGATATAGAGATATATTATAATTCCAGTATAACATAATATATAATAACTTTAAATCCATCCTTTACACGTCCCACATATGGCATTAATGAATCACATCACTTTTAGGGGGCGGTAGTCCGCACTTCCTTAAATGAAGATATCGTGTTTACCCATAATGGAAACCATAAAGGTATTCAAAAAATGAAAAATACATAAGCTTAATGAAAACATAAACATATTATATATCATATATAAAAATAGTGACATCATAATGGCCACCCTTGAAGGTGTTAAATGAATATTGAACAATCATCCTTTCGGGAGGCAGAATTTCGCCATCCACGGAAACCGTATGTTCTTTAAACATTTGATGTAGTTTTGTGAGATTGTAGCTCAAATAAATATTATAACAACATCCTAGTATATTGAAGATACTGGTGTTGTTACAAAATAAGTAAATAAAAAGTGTTTAGAGGGTTGGAGAAGCAAAATAAAACAAATGAACAAGAGAGAATGAATTACCTTTAAAAGTGTAACTCTCTTTTGATTTGAGCCTAAAGGCTTCCTTTGAAAGGCTTATTCCCAAAGTGAATTCTATAGGATGAGGAGAGGGATGTGGAGAGAGTAATTGGGCCGGGGTTGGCCGAGCCAAAGGCTTGAGAAGTGTGTGAAATGAGGTAGAGGTGGGAGCCTTTTATAAGAGGAGAGGAGGGGCACTTTTGGAAAGTAAAGAAATATTACTTTATTTGAAAATGTGTTTCGGTTTTAAAAGGTCCCACAGTGATATAATTCGTGGATAAGGTGATAAGGGTTCGAAATCCACTCATCCAATTGTTTTTGGACATGTGTAGTTCGTAGATTTTACATTATCTTTCCATTTTATTTAAATCGTCAAATAATGATGTCATCACTGCATCATTATTATGTCATATATAATTTAATTTATTTAATGTCTAACAATTATAAAAAAAATACTATGATGTAGGAAATCGTTTTAGATTTCCAATGAATATTTATAATCAAAATTGGGACTTGTATAACCCCACTCAAAAATTATTTTAGTAAAACAATTTATGTTAGTGTCATTTTCACTTTAACATTAAATAAAAATATATTAATGTCATTTTCCAACTAAAGTGGCTCCATGGGGTCCCCAAGTTGTCCCATGGCTTGTCTTGGTCGGCCATTAATCACCCAATAGGTTTATGACAAGTGTCATGGTGTTTTCACATTCATATAATACCATTTTTACCTTAAACTACACTAATTACCTCTAATAGCGATTAATGAAAAAACTTACTATTCACCAAAAAATTATTTTAATCTCATTGAACCACATTTTACTTCTTAATGACAACCATGTATGTCGGATTTTCAAAATTCAATACACATTAGTGGTAAACTTTCATTTAACTGAAAAATCAGTTTGCTTGATTACCACTTAGTGGTTTCACTATTCATCAAAAATTGAAGTTTTTCAGAAAATTACCAAAAACTCACCCTAAGCTATATTTGATATTCCGAATTCAAAAATGAAGTCCATTTTACAAAATTCAAAACATATAAGTAAAATTAATTAATTTAATAATTAATTCCCGCTGTCATGGCAAATAGCGTGTTTTTGTGAAACAATAAGTATCAAAAGATTGACACCAGTTTAAGTCCAATTTCAAAGTGAAATTGATTCCAATGACCACCATTGGATTAACTGGTAAAAATATTTTCAATTTTCAATTTAAAACCAATTAACATAATAATCTAATCATATAAATAATTTTGATTAAAAAGAGGTTTTGAATTAAAATACAACATTTTACACTATTCATAAAAAAATGAACTTTATCAGAAAGGTTCCAAAAATTTACACAAAGTAAATTTTGATGTCCCGATTCTAAAGAAGAGTTATATTTGGTCCAAAATAATGTATAAGAGTGATCAAAACTATATTTAATGACGGTTCACCATTAAAAGGTGATAAGTGAACCTTTAGTGAAAAATTAGAGTATATATGCCCTAAAATTGAACTCTTTCCGTATTTTAAGCCTTTATCTTTTATTGGGTAAATGTATAAACATTTAAAAACATATCTAATCATATTTTAGTTATTTCTATCCATTCCCGCCAGTACAACGGCTACTTGTTAACTAAAATTTAAAATAATATTATTTTATTACTAGTGTGCTACGTAAGTTTCAAAGAAACTCATCGTTGCGTATCGGGTACGCTATCGAACATAGCAACACCTTTAAAATAAAATAAATATTTAATTCGTAAATATTAATAAATATGAAAATTATTTATTCTTTATTTACCTGGTATGTTACATCCTTCCCCCCTTTTGGGAATTGCGTCCTCACAATTTTATTCACTTATCAAAATAAGTGGGGGTATTTATCTCTCATAGCATTTTCAGATTCCCACGTTGCCTCTTCAATCACAAGGTTTTTTCACAAAACCTTTACCTGATGAATCACCTTATTCCGTAACACTTTCTCCCTATGGTAAGGAATCTGGACCGGTTGTTCCTCATAAGATAGGTTCTCTTCCAGCTAAACTACCTCTGGACTCAAAACATGAGATGGATCTGGCATATACTTTCTCAACATCGAAACGTGAAAAACATTGTGTACCTGAGATAAACTCGGAGGTAAAGCCACTCGGTATGCAACTGATCCAACTCTTTCCAGAATTTCATATGGTCCAACCAACCATGGACTCAACTTTCCTTTCTTACCAAATCTCATCACACTTTTCCAAGGAGAAACCTTGAGAAAAACATGATCACCAACCTCGAAAGATAGATCCTTCCTCCGGTTATCCGCATTACTCTTCTGCCTGCTCTGAGCTGTTCTCATGTGCTTCTGAATCAGCTGAACTTTTTCTGCCAACTCTTCTACCAATTCTGGTCCCATCAACTTCCTTCCACCCACTTCATCCCAGAAAGTTAGAGTTCGACACCGCTTCCCATATAATGCCTCAAATAGTGCCATCTGTATACTGGAATGAAAACTGTTATTATATGAAAATTCAACCAAAGAAATATGTTGGTCCCAACTTCCCTGATAATCCATCGAACAAGCTCATAGCATATCCTCCAATGTATGAATTGTTCGTTCTGATTGCCCATCTGACCGAGGATGAAAAGTTATACTAAAATTTAATTCAGTAACCAATGACTTCTGATGTCCTTTCCAAAATTTAAAAGTAAACCTGGGATCATGATCCGATACAATGGAGAGAGGAACTCCATTTAACCTGACTATATCTTTAAGATACAGACGGGAAAGTTGATCAAGAGAGACAGTATCTGGTATAGCAAGGAAATGAGCAGATTTGGTCAAGCGATCAACAATAACCCAGATTTCATTATTACCTCGAGATGTCCTCGGTAATCCCACAACAAAGTCCATGGATATGTTTTCCCATTTCCACTCTGGCACTAGTAAAGGCTGAAGCATCCCTTTCGGTAACTGCCGCTCTTCTTTAACCTGTTGACATGTCAAACACTTCATAATAAAATCAGAAATATCTCTTTTCATTCCATCCCACCAGTAACACTCCCGCTGATCTCTGTACATCTTAGTACTGCCAGGATGAACTGAAAACGAGGAACTATGAGCCTCACATAACAACTCATTCTTCAAATGTGAATCACAAGGCACACATAACCTCTTCCCAAACCTCAAAACACAAACACAAACTTATCCAAGAACTCATGGAAAATTTTATTCATAAGGTCCATGAATACAGCAGGTGCATTGGTTAACCCAAAAGCCATAACTACAAATTCATAATGGCCATATCTAGTACGGAACACAGTATTCGGAACATCTGCTTCTTTTACTTTCAACTGATGGTACCCCGCCCTCAAGTCAATCTTCGAAAAATACTGAGATCCCTGGAGGCGATACCACTTCATTCGATGGCCCAACATCTGCTGAAGTTGTTGCAAATGATTTTACCACCCCTTTCTGCTTGTAGTCTAGCTACATTCCCCCAGTTGAGTTCTTCGTTGGACACTCGTTTGCATAATGACCCATTTCATTACACTTAAAACATCTTACCGTTGGCTTTTCATTTCCTGCTTGATCATCTTCCTTACAGTTACGAGCAATATGACCAGACTTACCACACCGAAAGCACTTACCAGACTTGGATAAGCATTCTCCAGGATGCATTTTACCACACTTCTCACAGGATAGATATTTGGTTTTCTTACCTCCTTGCCTCTTTAATGAATTCTTCCCCTTTTCCTGCCAACTAGACCTCTTATTCTGTAGTTTTTCATAGAACACCTTATCATCGGCAAACTCCATTTCTACCTTCTCCGCACATCGAACAAGTTTTTCATAACTTTTGAATTCACGAGAAGCTAAAGCCCTTCGATACTTTGGCTTTAACCCTGAGTAAAAACGGTTTATTTTACTATCAAGATCTCGTATGAAGTTTGGAGCATACCTTGCCAATCGAGTGAACTTTTCTTCATAAGCATCCACTGAATCATCCTCCTGCCTCAATTCTAGGAACTGTTTTTCAATCCTAAGAAGAACCACCTTAGGAAAATATTTCTCAAGAAACATACCTTTGAATTCTTCCCAGTGAAGATCCTCAATCTCATCACTATCCCTTATATTTTTCACCATAAACCACCACTGATCTGCTTCACCTTCAAAACAGTAAACAGCAAGACTAACCATTTGATGTTCTGAACACCCCATGACATCAAAAATCTTCTCCAGTGCTTTAATCCACCCTTCAGCTAGCACAGGGTCAGATGATCCTCTGAATGATGGGGGATGTTGCCTCATGAAATGGTCCACCTATGACATGTTCCTCTGCGGTTGATCTGGCTAATCTCGTGCATGGATACCACCACCATTTATAGCCTGAGTCAACTGTGCCATCACTGCAACAAACTGTTCAGTTCCAATTCCGACCATCTCAGGTTGCTGATTTGGAAGGTTATCTTCCTCCTGATGTCGTCCCAACATAGCTGCTTTGTTTCCTCTGTAGAAAACCATTATGAACACAGAAATATCTCAGGCGAAGCAACATGGTAATCCGTAAATGCTATATCATTTCAATCATATTATAATTTAACACTTTTCTAACTCCTAAAGTTGTCTAAACCGACCTCTGATACCAACTATAAGGCCCCAGCCTTAAACCTTACTTAATATTGAATTAAATGAATAATTCACGTCGAGGATCTTTTCAGGTTTAGAGTTTTAGAGAATTAGAACATAACTATTACATCTCAAAAGATTACAAAGTAGTCACTTATACTAAGTTTCGATAAAATAAAAACTCTTAAAAAGAAAGATGTCTAGATTCCATGTTTTAGATAGCATGAAATTCCCTTGATCCCATCCTTGACCTTATTCCACTTTAAGTCCTGTGAAAAACATTTCGAAAAACTTGGGGTGAGCATAAAAAGCTCAGTAAGGGATACAAAAAGAATGAAAACTGTTAGTTTTTCAAACATCAAGTAAACCATGTATACTATATCAAACTAATACCTTCACCTTCATGAAGTAGTAAAAAAAATCTACACTGAATAAAGTATCATTACTTACCTTTTTGTAACCATAGGATTACCATAAAACCCATATAAAAAACATATAGAATATATAAAGGTAACTTGGGACATAAACATACTTATGTGGAATAACCATACGGTTGACTTCCACACATATCACTTAATGGAATAGCCATACGGCCAATTTCCATACATACTTAATGGAATAGCCATACGGCCGACTTCCATACCCAATGCATTGGAGGTTATAACGTAACCACCCATCCTGGTATTCACGGCACCACCCGTCATATGGTTTATAACGTAACCACCCGTTAAAATGTCCATGTACCAATATAAAATCATAAAACATAAAACCAATATAAAGGAATGATAATATTTCCCCATTTCAATCACAATATATCATAAATATATTGACATAATACAATCCTTTTTCAAAACCATTTTCAATAACAAAATATATAAAAGAGTATATGGTATTTATTTTATTCTAAAAACATTACGGCTTGTTGAGAAAGCCAAAGACCAAATAATACTCGCGGTGGCGGAAAAAGTCGTCGTCACCACGTACGTTAAAAAACATTCCTTTTTGTAGTTTAGTAAAACGCTTCGTAGAAAAAGATTCCTTTTGCATAAAAGTAAAAGTCAAAGGAGTTTATACACCGTATAAAAGAAGGTTGTGTATAAAACGAAATATGCCTCAATGAAAGGAGATTGAGATGAAGTCCCTTACCTTGTGTCCGACTTGACTCGATCGTTATTTAATGTCCTGAATAATAATCTTGAGTTAATTTATACTTGATTAAGAACATTTTTAAACTTCATTATTCCTTTTATATCACTTATTGCCATGTTATAATCATTATGTAACCATTTATGTTAATAATGTTTGTTTTTTCAATATTTGGTTCTTAAGTCGAAAGTTGACTTCTTACAATTACATGTTGTTCGTGTGGTCAAAAGTTCTTTATATCCAGAATAAAATTCCTGATTTGGATATCATATATATCATATATATCCAGCATATACATGTATTTATAATATTACATAATCATTTAGAGGTAAGAAATGAAATGCACCGTTCATGGAGACAGTAAGCCGTACGTACGCATGAACGCTACTTTCATTTCTTTGTCATATTAGTGGAATTAAAACTAAATGAGAGGTATGTATATTTTAATTCCAGAATTATATTCATCATTTAGATATATCATTAATTATATATATACATTATATGCATGTAATTTTAATATTACATTACATTTGGGGATATGAAATGAAATGCACCGTTCATGGAGACGGTAAGCCGTACGTACGCATGAACGCTACTTTCATTTATATCTCATACTTTAATGGAAAGAAATAATAATGATATATAGGTATATTATAATTCCATTATAACATCATATATAATAACATTAAATCCATCCTTTACACGTCCCACATATGGCATTAACGAATCACATCACTTTTAGGGGGCGGTAGTCCGCACTTCCTTAAATGAAGATATCGTGTTTACCCATAATGGAAACCATAAAGGTATGCCAAAAATGAAAAATACAGAAGCTTAAAGAAAACATAAACATATTATATATCATATATAAAAATAGTGACATCATAATGGCCACCCTTGAAGGTGTTAAATGAGTATTGAACAATCATCATTTCAGGAGGCAGAATTTCGCCATCCACAGAAACCGTATGTTCATTAACCATTTGATGTAGTTGTGTGAGAGTGTAGCTCAAATAAATATTATAAAAACATCCTAGTATATTGAAGATACTGGTGTTGTTACAAAAGAAGTAAATAAAAAGAGTTTAGAGGGTTAGAGAAGCAAAATAAAACAAATGAACAAGAGAGAATGAATTACCTTTAAAAGTGTAACTCCCTTTTGATTTGAGCCTAAAGGCTTCCTTTGAAAGGATTAGGCCCTAAGGGAATCCTCTAGGATGAGGACAGGGATGTGGAGAGAGTAATTTGGCAGGGGTTGGCCGAGCCAAAGGCTTGAGAAGTGTGTGAAATGAGGTAGAGGTGGGGGCCTTTTATAAGAGTAGAGGAGGGGCACTTTTGGAAAGTAAAGAAATATTACTTTATTTGAAAATGTGTTTCGGTTTTAAAAGGTCCCACATTGATATAATTCGTGGATAAGGTGATAAGGGTTCGAATTCCACTCATCCAATTGGGTTTGGACATGTTTATTTCATAGATTTTACATTATCTTTCCATTTTATTTAAATCGTCAAATAATGATGTCATCACTGCATCATAATTATGTCATATATAATTTAATTTATTTAATGTCTAACAATTATACAAAAAAATACTATGATGTAGGAAATCGTTTTATATTTCCAATTACTATTTATAATCAAAATTTGGACTTGTATTACCCCACTCAAAAATTATTTTAGTAAAACAATTTATGTTAGTGTCATTTTCACTTTAACATTAAATAAAAATATATTTATGTCATTTTCCAACTAAAGTGGCGACATGGGGTCCCCAAGTTGGCCCATGGCTTGTCTTGGTCGGCCATGACTCACCCAATAGGTGTAGGACAAGTTTCATGGTGTTTTCACATTCTTATAATACCATTTTTACCTTAAACTACACTAATTACCTCTAACCGTGATTAATGAAAAAAAGTTACTATTCACCAAAAAAAATTATTTTAATCTCATTGAACCACATTTTACTTCTTAATGACAACCATGTATGTCGGATTTTCGAAATTCAATACACATTAGTGGTAAACTTTCATTTAACTGAAAAATCAGTTTTCTTGATTACCACTTAGTGGTTTCACTATTCATCAAAAATTGAAGTTTTTCAGAAAATTACCAAATATTCACCCTAAGCTATATTTGATATTCCGAATTCAAAAATGAAGTCCATTTTAGAAAATTGAAAACATATAAGTCAAATTAATTAATTTAATAATTAATTCCCGCTTTCATGACAAATAGCGTGTTTTTGTGAAACAATAAGTATCAAAAGATTGACACCAGTTTAAGTCCAATTTCAAAGTGAAATTGATTCCAATGACCACCATTGGATTAACTGGTAAAAATATTTTCTAATTTCACTTTAAAACCAATTAAAATAATAATCTAATCATATAAATAATTTAGATTAAAAAGAGGTTTTGAATTAAAATACAACATTTTACACTATTCATAAAAAAATGAACTTTATCCGAAAGGTACAAAAAATTTACACAAAGTAAATTTTGATGTCCCGATTCTAAAGAAGAGTTATATTTGGTCCAAAATAAAGTATTAGAGTGATCAAAACTATATTTAATGACGGTTCACCATTAAAAGGTGATAAGTGAACCTTTAGTGAAAAATTAGAGTATATATGCCCTAAAATTGAACTCTTTCCGTATTTTAAGCCTTTATCTTTTATTGGGTAAATGTATAAACATTTAAAAACATATCTAATCATATTTTAGTTATTTTTATCCATTCCCGCCAGTACAATGACTACTTGTTAACTAACATTTAAAATAATATTATTTTATTACTAGTGTGCTACGTAAGTTTCAAAGAAACTCATCGTTGTGTATCGGGTACGCTATCGAACATAGAAACCCCTTTGAAATAAAATTAATTTTTAATTCGTAAATATTAATAAATATGAAAATTATTTATTCTTTATTTACCTGGGATGTTACAAACGCTTCAATGCTTCATGTGAAAGGAAATGAGGCATTATGCTAATAAATTCCATAATCTAAGAGTTAATGATGATCAACGTGAGAAACCTATTAAGGAATATGATAATGGTAAGTCACATGCGATCACTATTTGTGATTTGGAGTATGAAAATGATGTTGTCGAAGGATTAAGTGTTTACATAATGGGATTTCAAAATAGTACCATGGAATCTCATTTATGGTATCATGGAATTTTGGAAAATCTATGTATTGGTTTTCAATAATTATACGGTACCAGTAACAATGAAACGTGATTGATTTATTTTTGAAAATAATATGATATGAACATGATGAAGGGATAAAGGGAAAATGAAATGAGCTCATAACTGATATATGGACAACGCTATATCATGGTTTGAGTATATAGAAATTTTGTGATTTTGGTATGTGGAAAGAGTTAACTTTTGATGGAATTCATGTTTTCTCTATGGTTCAATGGGTTTTCATTTTTCAAGTGAATATATGATTATGGTATTCACATGTTTGGAATGTGACCATAAAGATACATCATATGATATATGGGGGATAAATGATGGTATTTACATGGTCAGTAGATGACATTTCTAGTAATTTTTTTCTTTATACTATGAACATGGACATGAGTAATTTGGATTATGTAGGTCATAAGTTAGTATTGTTTAAGGCCGGGACATTTTTTGATATTAATGATGGGATTTTATAATACTGTAGTTTTTAAAAAAGGACAACCTGCAGGATGGGTGACAACCCGTCGTGTCAGACAAGGCTATGAGAATTGAACCCACAACCGAAGTGCGACATGCCTTTATCGCCTACCACTGGCCTACAGGTTGTCCCTGTTTATTAGAAACTAGTTTTATATTATTAGAAGGTAAAATAGATGAAGTATAAGTCCATTTTAGGAACCATATAAAATTATTCTCACCATAGATGGACTTATGTATATAACTTATTCTAATCTTATGTTTGAGATAGATGGAATGACCTATCATTCTATCACATGATCTTCTATCACTTATCGGAAGACAAATTCAACTTCATTTATTTAAGTGATAATGTGGAAATTGTTCAAGGCATAAACAACAGTGATATTGTACCAAAATCATGTGAGTATATATTTTAATTAAGAAATCCTCAACATTAGGGAAATGATATTGGAAACCAAAAATGTTGTCATAGTGCCCTCATATCTGATGAATCACATGGGACCTTAGATCGTAAAAAATTTTACACTTTGTGATTGATGGATTTTTTATGGCCATTTTATCTACCACTCTCCATCAGAACGTGATGGTTATATTTCTTTTCCATATCCATATTTCCACCTATGTTCTCCTATGTGGAAACCCAGTTATGAGTTAATTTGGGTAACCGTTAGGTTTCATACATCACTTTTTAAAATTAATTTTTAGTATTCCTTTTTATGATGTGGGCTTCTTTGAAAAAAACCTTCATATAGTAAACCATTTTTTACCTCGATGAATTTCGGGGGTGAAATTCATTTTAAGGGGGGTAGAATGTAACAACCCGATATTTTATGAGATATATTATTTCTAATTTCATTGATATCTTCTATTTTACACTACACTATGATTAGCTTGTACTATACGCAACACCGTCATAGCTTTTAGTATATGGAACACTATTCTTGGCTCGTGTTACACACAATTTCATGTTCATTTTGTGGAAATTATTTTATGCAACATTATGTATATATTTTGTTTAATTTATAAATGAAAAAAGTTTTGATTATGTTATACACAACACCAAAGTGAGCATTCACTACACGCAACCCTAACCTGGCTTTCATTACACACAATCATGACCTTCCTTGATAGCGTGTGTAGTACGCAATACCGGGTTTCACTAAATAACTATATGTTTTTAAAATATTATATAAACTAGCCGTTATGAATAGTAATACAATCTTATTGAAATTTAATTAACCTTATCATTCAAAATGTACTTCATTTGTTGATTTAGAATATTGAAATTTGATTAGGGTGAATTTTTATTATTTTTCTAAAAACATTCAATTTTTGATGAATTGTGAAAACATTGAGTTATTTGTTAAAACTGACTTTTTATTTAAATAATAATTTATTTTATTTAAATATATTTTAGGTCAAAATAGATACATAATAAATATATAAGTTCAATATAATTTATTTGGTCATTTTATAATAATTTTAGATATATTATACTTCTATTGAGCTTTTTACAGTCTTTAACCCACCTCATAGGAGCATTTGAAAATTCACATAAATCTTAATTTTACAGCTTCTCTAAGTAGAATTTCTAAAATCTGAGAGACAAGGTTAATATCAAGGAGTAAAATGTGGTTCAACAAGATAAAAATAATTTTTAGTGAATAGTAACTTTTTGCTTTTATTTACCACTGTTCAAAGTAAATAGTGCAATTAAGGGAAAAAATGATATTATTATTATCCTAAAATATGTTTTAATTCTATTGGATAAGTATAATTTTACCATTAACAACTTTAGGAATAGAATATGAACCTCTTTGGTCCACATGGATTAGATTAGGACACATATTATAATATTATTTACAGATGAGTTAAAATAGTTAAAATCAACCTTTAATAACTAAAACATTTTTAATATAGGGTTATACATAAGATAAATTCTACTATAATTTTTAATTATAAATATTAAAATATTTCTTATATAATTGCTTTTTTTTTATAATTTTTAGACATTACACAATTTTATTTATTTATGACACAATGATGATGCAGTAATTCCTAGATTAATTAAATATTAACATAATTGATGTTATAAATACCCAAATAAATGTAATTTGAGACGTTTTATGAATTAAAATAATTTTCATGGTTAATATAAAACATTAATATTGGTTATATGAATTATTTTCTAACTAATAATGTTGTTATAAATTTAGAGGAAACAAAATTCCAAATAGTGTTAAAATTCACATTAAAGTGTTTTTAAAACAAATTTTATATTATTAATTGATATAATGGTCCTAAAAATTTATGGTTAGTCCAAAATAAATATATAGTAATATATATGACATTAATAAACCAATTGGGGTTTTATTGGCAGTTTACAATAATTTTATTAACCATATAGCGTAATAATACATGAAGACATGGTAAAAGTTAAATTGCTTAACTTAGAGTTAAATCAAAATGATAAGGTTACAATGTTAACCTAAACTTGTCTAACACCTATTGGTTGAGAGGATTTCGAATCATCCCCACCCGATCCTCGAAATAGGTCACTTTGGATCCATTATAAATCGAATATGAATTTATTATAAAATAATATTTTATGTTTTTCCTAAGGTGCCCCTCACCCCTCTTATAAAGGGAAGTACATCTTCTCTCACATTCACTCCTCGCAAGCCATTTGGCTCAGACAACCCCTACCAAAATACCCTATCAAATATCCCCCCTTCCTTCTATAGGACTTCCTTTAGTAATAAAGCCAACCTATGGAGCCATTTTGATCAAATCAAAATGATGAACCCGAAGAAGAGGTAAAAATCTCACCAACTATTTCATGTTTTTTTCTTCTTCCACTTCCCCCTTATTTGTTTTTTCTATTATAGAATAACAACTCCAGTATCTTCTATATACTGTGATGTTTTTATTAAAATTATACATCCATATTAGTTATTTTATACATCCTATGAATGAAAATGTCTCCACACGTGCGTACGTACGACTTACCGTCTCCACGTCATGGTGTATTTTGTTATTCAAACATTTCATCATTTGGATGGGTATAATAATGAGTAAAAATGATATGAATAATAAATATAACATTTATGATTCTGTATATAGGATATACCATCCAATTATATACGATTTTAATATCAAAACAATGATAGCATTGCTCGTGCATACGTACGGACTACCGTCTCCATAAACATGATGAGATTCATTTTCCATGACTTACCATTCAAGTATGATTATAATTTATATATAATAAATAATCAAGAAAGATATTAAATAATAATTATACTGTATTTTTGTACATATATTTTTCATTACTTAATTCCATTCAATTCATTAAGGAAATGAAAACAGCGTTCATGCATACGTACGGCCTACAGTCTCCATTAATGGTGTATTTCATTCAGTTATTGATCTATCATATATATTTATATGTTGAATATATATTATATATAAATAATGTTTTACATTATGGAATTATGTAAATCAGGATATATGTAATAATGTCAAGAACAACAAGTTGAAACACGTGTGATAAATGAAACGATTTTACCCAAAATGATGATTTAACATTGAGTTTACAAAAGAACGAGTAATATAAAGTCATGAGTGAACCATATATGATATAATAACAATGTATATGTTTTTTTAATATGTCAATGAAATTATTTAAATCATTATACAGGATTCTCATATATGTACGAAGCATATCAGAACTAAGGTAAGGGGAAATTTTAGAATCTCATTTTTATCCGAGATTGCTTATACCTATGTAATTACTCGGGTTATATTTTTCATCCATGTCTATAAAAATATTATTCATATTGTTTATTATTATTAAACATATGTTTAAAGTCATTTTTACCCCTCTTTGACTTTTACTTTGTATTATGGAAGGTGTCGTTCTTTTGTTCACCATACGTGGTACCTTTTCACTTTTTCGGAAAAAGTAAAAGAATAATGTTTTTTAAATTATACGACATGAACAGATTTTAACGGTTTTATAACGCCTAATTTTAAAGAAGTTTCATATTCAAGACTTTATGACTATTTTCAACAAAATCCATTTCATTTAAAATTGCATGTAATTTTGTGAAAAGAAAATTATTTTGAAAAAGAAGGGATATTTTCTTCAAGAATTCTTTTCAAGTGTTTTGTCAAAACTATTTTCCATCTAAGATGAAATTATATATTATGATTATGTTTCACCTATATTGTATCTATTTTTTACATGGTTTTATTTTTCTTTTGATGAAATGATATCCATTTGTTTTATATGGATTATGTTATGATGGGATGATGTTTCTGAAACCCATCTAATTCTTTGGGTTATGATGAATGATTTATGTTTATTTTGTGGCACAAGTAAGAATAATTTAATTATGAGATGGGTGGGACCTATATCTCCATAAAATGCATTGGAAAATATTTATATCTCATGAGATAGACATGGCTATAACGGCAAGTAAATCCGGTACAATAATACAGGGAAGGAACAGTATGTAAACCTGATTCTGTAATGGACTTTGTCCACTATTATGGTCTTGGCAGCAATAACTTGGTATTATGGAAATCATAAGATGTGATTAATGGTTTCTATAATTACATGTTTTATTCCCATGCTATTTTATCAGGGTTAATGTTCCTTTTTTGATCTATACTTTATGCACTGCCAATATTTATGTTATTACTCATGATTTTGATGTTTTATGTTCATGTTATTACGTTAAAATGTTTAGGGATTTTTTTATGTTCTCCATGTTTACCCTTAATGAAAATTTGATCTCACCCTGTTTGTGATTTGTTATCCCCAGGATATAAATAAAGGTTTTAGGTACAAAAACAAAAGGTGTATATTATTATGGGAGATGTTGATGATCTTTCCCCACGATTAGATTATTATGTTCCAAGTTTCCAAAGACACTAAACTATTACGGTACATGGGTGTCTTATTTATTCATGTATTACGTATTCCAAAAAATTGATGTAATGTATATGTACATCATGCTTTGGTTTTCTACATGTAACCCTCTCGGCTACCTTATAATTTGTAACCATCACGCCTACCTTACATTTTGTGTAACCATCACAATTACACTTGGAGAAACCATATGACCGACCTCCAACATAAAAATACCCGATTAATTGGATGGAGATATAGTTACCACCCATAATCATAAATAACTCCCAAGAACCATAACACAATTATAAAAGATTAATAATTTCATAAAAACATTGCTTTTGAATTTTGTGAAACAAAATTGTAAAAGCAGGTTTTGAAAGAAAAATTCCTTAGAAATATCATATAACTAAAGTGAGACATAATATAGTGGATGGAATATGTATATAATATGTAAATACACATAATTAAACAAAATAAACATTTAATTCATGTCACAAAAAAGTTAATACACAAATAAATAAATAATTACATGGTTAACCTGAAGGATGGAAATTGGGTTACGAATTCCCTTACATGTGGCTTGTTATACTTAAAACTCATTTAACCATACTATTTAATAGTCTAAAGAGTGTTATTACTATCATAAAGAAACATATCCATATTTATAAAACATTATATGATTATTTAATTACATTATTTCTCCCATTAATTTTAATTATTTTGTTCCTACATTTGTTTTTGGTACCTTCTTTACATGATTTCCATGACCGGTTCATGATGGATATTCGTGTCTACTTGAAGTGAAACTCCATAATTAGAATGGATTGGTAGTTAAATATTTATAGATCCATAAATTATACAATTTATCATTGTTAATTATGACTTGAAGATGATTTATAAGTTAAAAAATTATTGATATTTTTTTTCGGCATTTCGTAAATCCTTCGACCGTAATGAACAATTTTGATTCATAAATTAATAAAATGTGAATAAAATGATCCTAGAAACTTATATAAGATATAATACATAAATAATAATCTGGTTGAACCATAAAATTTTTTTAATGACCAGTCTTAAATGAATGAAAATAATAATAAATCACATAGTCCACGATGTCTGTAATTCACACATCACAGTCGATGTTTTAATTTCATGAATAAGTGGGAGAAAAGATTAAATATAATAGTGAGTATTCCATAAACAAGATTAAGTCTATATTATTTATTATACTAGATCATTAATTGCTCTTAGATATGTGGAGGAGTCAAAATAATAATAATAAAAAACAAAATGAAAGGAGAAGAGAAGAAAACAAAAGAGGATGTTTACATATTGATCTCTTCTCCTTGGGTCATTTTTTACAGCATTTTGTTTGGTCCTTTCGGGGATACCAGAAGCTCTAGATAATGGGGATGAGCTTTGGGAGGTGTATTTGGATGATCTTAGTAATGTATCAATGATTGATATGTGTGGGATGAACTGGGAAATGAGTGCGATATTTATAGTGGAGGAGAGGAGGTATTTTACATTATTTTAATAATTATTATAATATTTTAATTAAGACTAGGAATAGTCTTAATTAATGTGACCCCAAAGAGTAAAAATAAAATTTTAGGTAGAAAAAAGTTGTATTACATCACTTATGATGTAATAAATAGTGTATCTAACTGATAATTTGAATATACACTTTTTACTATATTTCACTATTCCTCAAAAATTCAAGAATTTCAGAAAAATCCCAAAAATTCAGCCTTACAAGTTTTCGATGTCTAGAATAAAAAAATGAACTCCATTTTTTGAAGATAATTTTATTATTATTATTAATTTAATTATTATATAAAATCATACTTTATTCAGAAATTAAAAATTTTAATTCTAGATTTGCTTTTATATCATGTTGACAAATTAACAAAGATTTTGTTATCATAATGAATTAAAAAATAAAATAATAATTCAATGTACTATTCATTAATGAATAATTACTATTCATGTTAATATTCATAAGGGTATATTTATATTCACCAAAAATCACGTTGGTTCCATCAGACTCCAAATAAGTTACCGAACACAACTGTAGGTGACCGTTTTTTGAAATGCAAAACATAGAAGTTGCAAAATTATGTGTAATTTCTTGTTATATATATCTATTTAAAACAAATTTTTCATGCATTGGATTCATTTTGAAATCCGTTGGTGTTAAATTATCCCCACCTTCTGGAAATTTCTCCCTCAGAATTTTCTTTACTCACTAATCAAGTGAGGGTACCATTCCCTCATAAACTTTTCATATTTCTATGTTGCTTCATCAAACATGTTGTTTTTACACAAAACCTTTACCTAATAAATAACTTTATTCTACAATAAATTTTCCCTTCGATCATGAATATTAACTTCTTTCTCTGTATAGGAATGGTTCTCTTCTATTTGAATAGGTTCTAGGCTCATGACATGAGTCAAATATGGGAAATACATTATTAACATCAAAAAAAGAAAAACCTCATATACCTGAGATAAACCCCAATGCCAAGTTATTGGGTATGCATCTTGTCAAACATTTTCTATTTTTTTAATAGGACTGATGAACCACAAACATACCTTTCCAATCTTACCAAAAGACATCACACTTTTCAAAGGATAGATTTTACGGAAAACATGGCCACCTACCTCAAAAGAGAAGTATTTACTTTGGTTATCTATATGAGTTTTATTTAAACTATTATTTTTCTTTATGTGATGTTGGATCATCTTTATTTTCTCTTCCACTTCCCCTACTAATTCTTCCCAATCAACATTTTTTCACTAACTTCATCCAAAAAATCTAGAGTCTGAAACCTCTTCCAAAATAATGCTTCAAAAGGTTCCATCGATATACTAATATGAAAAATGTTATTACAAGAAGTCTCAACTAATAAAATATGAGGATACAAACATCCCTAGTAGTTCATTCACCAAGGTCGAAGCATATCCTCCAATATTAGAATTGTTCGTTATGACATCCCATATGATTGAGGATGAAAAGTTTTATGGAAATTGAATTCGGTTCCCAAGGACTTCTGAAGACCCTTTCAAATGATATAAGTGAACCTAGGATCCAATTTAGATACAATGGAAATAGGAATACTATGTCACCTGACAATAACTTCGAGGTAGAATCGAGAAATCTAATCAAAATACATTGTATGGTGAATCGAATGGAAATGAGTAGATTTAATTAGACGATCAACAAAAACCTAAATCACGTTGTGACCTCGGGAAGTCAAAGGTAGTCCCACCACAAATTACATGTATAAATTCTCCCATTTCCACTATATAACATGAAAAGGCTAAAACATCTCATTCGGTAATTTCCACTCTTCTTTAACCTATTGACATGGAAAACATTTCACGGTAAAATCAGAAATATCTAATTTCATTCCATCCCACCAATAATACTGTCAATGTACTCTATACATCTTAGTACTACCAGGATTAATTGAAATTGGAGATCTATGAGATTTACATTGCATGAAATTCTTCAACTAGGAATCACAAGGAGCGCACAAACATTTTCCAAATCATAAAACACAGTCATTATCACTGTTAAATTCTAAAGACATACATGTTTAACCAATTTTACCTTTCTCTGTAGCTCATGGTCTTCCTTATGCGCTTTCTTAATTCTATCAGATAACAATGATGACATTGAAAACTAAAACAAAACCGAGGTATTTCCTACTCCAATAATATCTAAGAAAAAAAATCATCAAATCATTAATCAAGGGATCTTGTTCCAAATGTAATATGGTTAATGATGCATGATCTTCTGGACTCAAGGAATTTTATACATTACATGATTTTCCCAAATGGTAATTGGACATCAAATTAAAAATTTTAATCAGTTCAATCCATATTTTTTGCCTCTTGTTTAATTTTTTTCTATGTGATTATATACATCAAACATTTATGGTCATCATATATTTGACATTTGGATCCATATAAATGATTCCTCTAAATTGAAAAAGAAAAAAACCACAAATGAAAATTAAAAAACATGTGTGGTATAATTTAAATCATTATGTTTTAGTTTACATGAATCATATTAAATTTCCCGATCATTCTCCATCTAAACACAACCATGTGCCTTCATAGAAGCATAAATGTATATGAAAAACTCACCATTTTGGGAATGCAATGTGAAAACAAGATCATTCCCCAATCTCTTCCTATGTTCATGAAAACAAACATCACATTTTACTATAAAAATACATTTAATCCCTCTTTGTTTTTACATGGTTAGTGGGATAGATAACCACAAATTTTTTTTAACAAACATTCTGTAATAACCTACTAAACAAATAAAACTACAAATCTATATAACATTGGTGGGTCTTGGACATTAATCAACCACTTTTGTTTTGGAAAGAACAATTATTATTTCATTCTTATTTAAAATTTCCCCACAAAAATATATCTATTGTAACCAAAAATCATATTTTCTGAATTTTTCCAAATAGTCTATTTTCCATTAAGGTTTATAAAACAAACCTTAGATGTTTTTCATGGTCCATTTTAATCTTAAAAACTACCTGATTGTCATCAATAAACACAACAATATACTTATCAAAGAACAAATTAAATATTTCATTCATAATATTCATGAATGTAGTAGGTTAATTAGTTAACAAAAAAGTCATTAAAACATATTCATAATTTCCATATCTAGTACGAAAGGTAGTTTTCAATATGTCATATTGCTTCAGCATTAACTAATAGTATCTGGATCTCAATTAAATCTCAGAAACGTTCTAGGCTCCATAAAGATGATAAAACAAGTCATTGATATGAGGCATAGGATACTTGTTTTTAATATTGATGATATTCAAAGCTCTATAATCAGCGCAATACCTCCTGGAAACAAAATTCTTTTTAATGAACAAAATAGGAGCACCACATGTTGAAGTTCTAGGACGAATGAAGCCTTTATCAATAAAATCCAGAAAATTATTTTTCGATTCAAGAAGTTATATTTGAGCCATATGATATGGGCGTTCTGAAATTAGATTAGAATCCAGAATTAAATCTATTGTGATTTTGACTTCTCGATTATGTATGCCACTAGGTAACTCATTGGACGATTTTTACCCATAGCTTTCCATACAGACCTCTTTTTCTCCTTGTTTCCAAAATACATGTGATCATCATAAAACTCTATCTCTACCCTATTTTAACGTCAAACAATATTCTCATATCATTTTAATTCATGGGAGGATAGTTCCCTTCGATACCTTGGCATCAGTCCTGTGTACAAGTCATTAATTTTTCTTTCAAAATCCAGAATAATATTTAATGTATTCCTTGCCCGTCTGGTGAACATCGCTTCATACAAAACCACCGAATATTCCTCCTTCTGATTCAATTCAAGGAGTTTATTCTACATACATTGTCACACCACCTTAAGAAAATATTTTCCAAGGACAAGACTTTTAAATTCATCCCACACTAAGGCATAACTATCCTCTCTATCCCTGATACTATTTACCATTGACTACCACTAATCAGACTCATCTTCAATGAAAAAAATCGAAAGACTTACATTTTGATTTTATGAACATCCTATAACATCAAATATTTTTCAAGGGAATTAATACATCCTTCAGTTTCTAGTGGATTAGAAGATCCATTAAAAGTAGGATGGTGTTGTCACATAAAATATTCAATTATTTTCATGATCTGTTCTGTTACCTATGGGTTTTATCATTCATGCATTACACCTCCATTTATTTTATGCATTATCAAATCAATTTCATCAAAAACTCTTCGGTTCCAATCCCTACCATTCAAGGCTGTATATTCAGAAATGTGTTGTTCTGTCGGAGCCTCACCCTTCAGCTTCCACGTTTCTTCAGAAAACTACCATTCTGAACAAACAGATATTAGTCAGATAAACATGGTAATATTTAAATGCTATATCATTTCAAATTAACCTTAGAATAAAAAAAATTATTATTTTATATTAACATCTCCCTATACCCTTAAGTTATCTAAACCATCCTCTGATACCAACTATAAGGACCGAGAATTTTGACATTAAATAATCTTGAATGTAGTCGAGAAATCACTTCCTTTCACATTTAAGATAATTTCATTTTTATAGCTTTAGAGAAGTGGGAAATAATACATTAATAACACGAAACTTTACTATAGAGTGGATACCATAAATAAAATATTCATTTCATGAAAAATATAAAATAATTCAATTAAAAATTTATTTCTTTGAAAATTCATCAATCATTAAAAATGGCATAATTATTTGTTTTACACATCCTTATAACCTATTAAAATCATTTAAAATCATAGGATGACCGAAAATAATCTTATTAAAAGATATAAAAATAAATAAAGAGCACATTGGTCCATGAATACTTATAACATATGAAAACATTTTCAGAAGACGTACTTGTCACCCATATATACTTACTTTGTGAAACATGAGATTTACCCGATCTTCCCTGTTAATATAAGAACATAAATAGAAGAATAAATATAACTTGGAAAATTATTTGTATTATATCGTATCCCTCTCTACTACCTCTTAATTTGTAACCCACATGAATACTTTGCAATTTGTGTAACCTTCTTAGTTACACATGGAGTAACCACACAGAAGTCCTCAAACTTACACATATACCATTAATTGGATAGAGATATATTTCACTCCCTTCAACATAAATAAATACCATGATCCTAAACATAATCAAAGAATATGAATAATTTCATCAAAACATTGCTTTTGAATTTTGAAAAAAAAAATTGAAATAGATTTTAAAAGAAAATTACCTTATTAATATCATATAACTGAAGTGAAAATTTATAGAGTGGATAAAATCTATATATAATATATTAATACACACAAGTAAACATAATATATTTATAATAAATCTCACAATCAATTTAAATTCCGCATAAGCAAAAAAGTATAAGGTTATCCCGAAGAATGAAAATTGGGTTATGAATTCTCACACCTCAGGTTTATCAGGAATCCAGATCATTTAAACCTCATATATAATGGTAGTAAATATTATTATTAATATCTTAAATTAAAATATAGATCTTTATAATACAATATATGATCATTTAATTTATTTATTTGTCTCTTTATTTGTTAGTATATTGTTTTGTCTATTGTTTTGGGTATGTTATTTACATGATTTCCATGATCGGTTGATGATGGATATTATTATTTATTAGAAGTAAAACCCCATAATTTTAATGGAGTGGTACATAAATATTTCTGGAATAATATATTAAACCATTTATCATTTTTAAATCTTATAAGATGATGATTCATAATTTAAAACATTATTGATATTTGATTAGGGAATTTTGATGATTCTTCAACCATAATGAACTCATTTTTTTATGACCTAATAAAATGTGAATAAAATGATTCCAGTACCTCATATAATATATAATTCATAAATTATAATTAGGTACGACCAATAAAATTGTTTCATAAACAGTCAATATGGAAGTAAAAGAAATTTAAATCACATCATCCATGATGTCGATAATTCGACACATCACAGACAGTGTTATAATTTCTTGAATAAGTGCGAGAGGAGAAGAAATATAATCGTGATTATTCAATTAAAACGATAAAATCCATAATATGTAAAATAATGGATCATTCCATGCTCTTGGATAAGGGGAGGTGAGGAAATAAGATGAATAGAAGGGACTTTAGGAGTGTAATCTTTGTTCACAAGTTTAAGGTGTTGATGTTGATGTAATAAATTTCCAGTGTCTCAATTAGAGTATAATAGCATATTTATGGTGATTTTTATTCAAATAAAATTTAGGATTTATCATACATATGAAAAATGGAATTATTGAATAGTTTACTCAAAGAAGAAGTTTATATTTAATGGCCAGTGGGATTTTTAGTTGAAAATAATGAAATAAACCAGACAGGTGAAGTAAATCCCTATGAGAACCATAATAGGCATCACAAGTGTTGTATACATGGATTGACTCAAATTTTAAACAGATGGAATTCCTAATTTTTGGCATTGATCACAAAATATATGTGAATACATTCACAAAATAGATATTTATGATTTTCTTTTATGTGGCTAATATAATATTTGGAATAATAAAGAATATAAGTATAGAGGATTTTATTAATCTCAAAAGGATATAATTTTAAATTTCCACTATTGGTGTTAGAAAATATTTTCTTAGGGTCTATGATGTATATAGCGATAAACACATCAGTATCTCATAGTGTAAGTATGCAAGAGAGTTTCTAGAGATGTTTGGTTTGTATGATTAAAAACCAATGTTAACTTTTTTTTGGTTGAAAAAAATTCATTGAAATATTGAGGATAATAATTCATTAGATTTTACTATATTTAGGATAATCAATGGACGTTTATTATTATTGATAGAATCTATGTTATTTATTATTTATTATACATGTTTAGTGACCTTTATATAATGAAATATAATTGAGGAGCATCTCACATTAGTAAAATTTATGTTGAGGTAAATATATGGTGAAACATATTTTGTATTGTGACTTAATATGTGAAAGTATAATTCATTATCAATTTTTTATTTATACAAGGATGGTGATGTGGGTGAAGAAAACACCATAATTTTTGATTCATTCATCATCAAAAGTATATGTATTTTTTGGTTGATTAATAAATTATAAATTTGAGTCACTTATGATGAAATAAAACGAAATATATCTTAGTAAAAATAATAATACAATCAACTTATGTAGATAATAACTACATTGTAATATATTGGTAAAGAAGTGAAATAACCAATGATGAACTGTTATGAAATGAAGATTGAAATTGAACTCACAAAATAACTAATACCCCACCTTCATATTAAACACATTGAGACCAAATATCCATTTATCAATACAATTGTGGAGTAATGATTGATAAAAATAGATCATATTTGAAAAAATCAACAATTGGAAGACATTATGATCAATATTTTTTCAACTCAAAAAAATGAGAAACATCATTTTATCTATGGTCTTCAGCAACCTCACTCATCTTGAAGGGGATTGGATAATCCAAACTAAAAATTCCAATCTTTCACATCACATGGTTTTATTAGTGTTGTGTAGGTTATCCCCTTTAGGATTATTGTAAATGGGGAATAATGAATATGATATTAGTGAAATTAAATGAAAAATATGTTGATAATTACATTTAATGACAAAGGGGAAGAAAATTATCTTCCCGAAAAATTTATTTTTAAATTATATTATATTATTTATGGGGATTACATGGAATTAATGATAGAGAGATATATTATCCACGGAAATGAAATTTTTATCATCTTGAATATAGGGGAGTTTAATATTTATTTTTGTCACAATGGGGACAATGCTTTCATAAACTTTAATTATAACCAATGAACTTTTATCACAATTAAATAGTTTGATGGAAGAGTAATTATATTTTTTTGGATGTTTTAAAATCAGGTTATGATATATAATTTTAGTATATATGAAATAAAAACACAAATGGGTATAATGTGGGACCCTATGTTATCTATACTGATGGTTTGTGAATTTTATATCATATTCTAATGGATAATCAAAAATTGTTTATTAAATTACATAGTTGGTAAATATACTAGTTATGTTGTGTTTTTTTCAATCTAATTAAATGTTGAAAAATTAAATTGAATTCAAGGGGAGATGGTTCACATAATTCACCATTTTGACTAGTCTTTCTGGGTGACTTTAAATAATAAGTATAGTTTGAATCTTATATGTGTATCTAGTGTGAAGTTGAAACTTTTTAAGAATCCTATATCCCCCATGTCATTGTTATTTAAAATAAAAGAATGATTCTTTGTGAATGATAAGTGTTAATGATTATTTTTATTGGAAAATATGTCGCACATGATGAATTTTTAGAAAGGGTTTATAAAACATCTTGTACAAAAAAATTTAAGCAACATCTTGTGTGTGAATGATTTATATTAATATATAAAATTCACCCACCAAGGATAAACCTTATGAGAAAGAATAAAAATTATATTTTTTTGATTATAATTTGGAAGGATCTTTGGCACCTAAAATCAAATATAATTTGTGAAGGTGTGGATGCTATTATTTATTTCAAGGGAAATAAAGTCTTGTATGACTAACACATAACATGGAATTAAGGAATAGTTTTTAGGAAATGTGGTTTTATTGGAAGGTAAAAGATGTAATATTATAACAATTTGGTTTTATGGAGCCCCATTATAATAATTATACCCTTTATCATAACATTAAAAAAGATAAAAGGAATTAATGGAAGATCATAGTGAGTTAATCTATTTATTCAGGAATGGTAGCCCCATGAATGAGTTGTTTGTAATGTAAATTGTTAAGGAATTTCATGAAATTCAGAATCATTAGAAGAAAATATAGTTATTGTGAGGAATAAAATAAGATGATGAAATTTCATGAAGTGCTGAATCAATAATGTATTTAAAAGACGGAAAATTTGAGAAAAGAAATTATATGGTAAATAGTATATTCTTTTGAACATTCCCAAATTTTTGTCAATGTTTTTATAGATTAGAAGGATTAAATTATAGAATCATATTTTATACATAATAATTAAAACTATTGTACATATTCATGATGAAATGAAAGGGACCATTATGTTGATAAAGAATGAATAAATCCATATGAATTAGTGATAAATGGAAGAGTCATCAGGATTGTCATGAGGGAGACTATATGATAATCAATGATCTAATGTGAAATTAGAGTGTGTAAGGGATATTCATCCATGATTAGAAACATGTATCAAATAAACCAATGCATCTTTTTGGATATTAGAACATTGACACATCATCTATTTTTTCCCACTGAATATATCCCTTAGATTTTAACAATGAAATTTTTTTATTATAAATTTTTTTTTATTTTATTTTATTGGATATTAGAATAACTTGGATTGGTTAATTGATTTCTTTTTCAGGGAGGAACAATATCCAATTTCGTGAAAGAATATTTTCACATATGAATTAATCCATTCTCCTTAGGGATATCTGGTCTTCTTGGGTGAAAAAGGTATCTATACCAAAAATTTTCAACAACCATTGGTATATGTTATAATATTATTATTTTTATTTTTATTAACACTATACAATTGAAAATTAATAATTAAATTTATAAATAAAAATATATATGTAATTATGTTCTTAAATTTGGTTAATGTCTTGTGATTATGTTGTTGAATTATAATGTAGTGGTCCTAGATTGGTGACATGTCCTTTCTTTTTTTACAGTACCTATTTTAATGGTTTAGGAAACTTGTTATTATAATTCTATAAAAATTGTTTAAAAACTGTTGGTATGAAATATAATTTGATTTATTTTGGGAAAAAAATTATTCACTAATATTAATTGTTTTTTACCCAATGGCTCAATAAACCATTGTTATAGGTTATACCAATAGTTTTAGAGCCTATACCAATGGTTCAAAACAATTATTATAATCTAAAATTTCAAAAATGACTATTCTATAAATCTATGAATTAATGATCCATGATTGATATAGAAAAAAAGTGAACAATATTAACTTTAATGATAACCTTCATAATTCATTTTAACACCCCAATTATTTAAAAATAAATTTAATGTAGAATTTAATGCACGTAATACTGAGTCTTTATGAAACAACACTTGGTAATAATAATTTATAAACAAGGTTGTAATAATATAGTAATTAATCATAATAATATTAATAGTAATTAATAATTTGAAATAAAATTAATAATGGATTCACCCAAAAAAATTATAATGAAATATTTATTATTTTGTAAAAAAATAGTTTTTCATAATTAACTCAAGGTATCTTTTTATTAGTTTTTATGATAATTTTAATTTTTTTGGATGAATAGTGATATAAAATAAAGATTAGTTAAAAATGAGTATATCCTTAAAATAAATATTTTATTTAAAATTTATTTTCAATTCTAAAATGATAAATTATATATATTATTCCACATTAAATAATTGGAATATTTTTTATTTTGAAATTTGATATAAAGGCTTATTGAAGTTTTGAACTTTTTTACCTCCCTTATCACACCACCTACATGATTTTACGTAAATGTAATATTTCATCTGATGTGAATTAAATATCTTGAAATGGACCTAAATAGTTTTAATTAGAAATATATTTATAATCTAAAAGGATCAACCAAAATTTTTGGGGAATAGTAACTTGACACTTTAGAATAGTTGTGTTATCCATATGAATAGTAATATGACCCATATAAATTGTAAATCTACCAAATGAATAACAAAATCATCCATTAATGTATAAATAAATGTTATTCATCTTATAAGTGACGTTATGATATATTTATATTATAGTTTAAGTAAGTGTACATTTTAGAAATTAATAATTACCTGTTGGTGTTTTTGTTCGTCATAAATAATTATTTCCAAGTTTATAACTAATAAAAATATTTACATGGAAATAAATTTTCATAAAATTTATTCATAAATTAATATTTTATTTTCTTATATGTTTCTGAAAATTTTAATATACCTTTTTTTGTTTTATAATGTTTTATAAAATCCAATGAAATTTTAATGTCTGTATATTTTCTGTAAATAATGATTTTAATTAGACATTATATTACTCATATATAATGTTTTTTCATAAAATGGAGTTCATTTAATAATTCTACCCTTTAAAAAAATATTATGGTGATTTTTTGTAATTTTTCAGAAATACATGAATTTTTTTGTGAATAGTGAAATACGTTAATTTATAGTAAATAATAAATGCATGAATTATTGAGTCATAGGTGATTTATGGATGATTTAATCAGTTAATATCTATATATAATTCATAATTTTAATATATTAACTGATAATTCTCAAAATATTCATATTTTTTATCCAAAATATTTAACAAATGCATAAAATATTTAAAAACAACACCTCTCCTCTACTACAAATACCACCCCTCACCACCCTTCTCCTCACACCATAGATGACTTTAGACTTGCCAAATGTTTTCTTAATACACATCCAAATCCATCCCTCAACACAAGGATCTCTTAGTCTCATTAAAAGAACACATCCAATGCCCTTAAGGAGGTTCTCTAAGAGGAAAATTCAAGAATTAAAAATACTCTTCCTTTTACATTAATTTTCTAATTTATTTAATTTATTGTTGTATTCTATCATAATATACCTCATAAAAAGAGGAATGATAAATTTGGTATCATTTTTATAATGAAATTATATAAATTTAATGGAATAATATAGTATTAATTCCAATTTCCTTTCCCTTTTATTCTAAATATGTAAACATCATCCATGACTTGTTGTTTTATCTCCTTCAAGGTTAAACAGTTTTTATTCCCCTTCACTATCTTCATAAAATTACATTAAATCAATTTAATGGTATAAATATAAATTAAAATGTGTAATATAACCATTTTTATGTTCTTTACATGACATAATTACTACATTCTAAATGATTAAACAAAACGACCTCATTGTAATCAAAAACCACTAAAATTAATCTAAACGATTATCATTGAGATGTTATCTAATGATTCATAATCAAATAATATAATAAAACAATATATAAAAATATTAAACCTATTTATTTTCATTAATTTCATATAATTCTTATTTTGGAGAATTATATCATTTTATATAAATGTCATTACTTATAAACAAGTAAACTTATCATGAAAACCAAGAAAACTTATTCTCCAAAATGAAGTGATAAAAAACTATAACTCATAAATAAGGAAATAAATGAATATAATAAAAACATAATTTATAAAATAAATATATAAATCATTTGAATAAACTAATTATTGGATTTAATTTCTCTATTTATGACATTATGTTCTTGTGCATAACACATTCAGAAAAAATGTATGGGGTTTCTCATATCACTTTTATTTCCATGATATTTCCATTATTCACCAGTTATTTATTTTATTTGAATAATTTATACTGAAATTTAAAATAAAATATCATGAAACTCTTAATATTGATGTTATTAAATGAATCTTTGGATGATTATTAATTTTTGGATTTATGATTCAATTGATTTCAATGTGGTAATGATTTCTTCCTGAACATCCAATTTTATTTCAGGTTAAGTTATCTCTATATTTAAAAAAATAATTATTTTTATATATTTCATAAGTATTTAATGTATAATTCCTAAATTAAAATATCCATATCATTAACACTTCCTTTTATTGTAGAATATAAGTTTTAATATGGGGTTTTTCTCAATTTTTTCAACTAAGCAATCCCGACTAAGGGGGACTTCCCAAATTCTAACCCAATTTCAAGTTAACTCTATAGTCAGTTTTAAGATAAAAATAATTTCTTATAAACACACATTTTATCACTATAAAATTTTTCTATCATTTCTGGTTTTTTAGAAATAAACATGCCTTTTTCCTTTAAAATCTCTTTAATATTTTCCTTAAAAAAACTAAAATGTTTTTTTAAATATTATTAAAAACTATTTATTACATAATTCCAATTCAGTAAGAGATCATTTATGCCACAAATAATATTATAATTTATTTCCTATTTCATTTCTTGGATATATATATATATATATTTCTATCTGATTTTATGACAAATATAAATGATTTTCCAAAAGAACTCTTCTTCCCAAAGAAAAAAGGTTTTTCTCATCTCACTTCTAATTATATGATATATATACCTTATTAACTAATTAATACTTTTGTGTGGTGTGTTGAATTCCATTTGATATATAATATAAATATTATCCTTCTCTACATAGTATTATATGGTATTGTTCAGTGAATGTTCAAATGTGTTATGTGACACATTGAAATTTTTAATGATTATTTCCTCATGAATTTTTTTATGGTCTCTTTTAAAAGTATCCTAATATATGTAAACATACTTTCATGAATCTTATAATTAATTGAGTTTTACCTCTTATAATAACATCTATAATATTTTATTTAAGGTTTTTTAATTAATTTTACTATGGATGATGAAATTAGATACCATTCATGGGTTATAGTTTTAGTATTTAAATTCTATATGTTGATCCTTCAATATGAATGTTTATGATGTATATGATTCCCCTGTTTCAAATGATGAATTTATTGGACTTAGCATGTAATGGTTGGGGCCATTAATAGAACCTATATGTATCAGTGGGTCTCATTAGAAAAACAAGACGTGCTTTTTACCCATTAATTATCGTATGTTGGCCGAAGTATTGACGATATGTTTATGATGTCCAGCATTATGAATTTACACATTTCGAATATATTAATTTACAGTCCATGTGATTATTCAATAAGAATTATTTCCATGGGTATTGTTTTTATATAATTATTTAATTATATTTTATTGCTACAACATTATGTTTTAATTGAATGTGTACTTTTAGTTTTTTACCATACCTTATTATTTAAAAATAAACTATATTACATAACCTTATTGAACATATGATCACACCCCTTTTTTATGTTTTATTTTTCCCTAGACATGTAGAAATATATTATCAATGAATTAGTGGAATAATAGAGGATTTTATGGGTTTTTAAACGAGAGTTTAATTTTTTTTCTTTCAAGTTGTAATGTAATGTTCATGTATGTAATATTGTATTCCAAGACATCTAAACTAATCATTATTTCAAGAATTGATTCCTTGTAATAATACCCAAGTAATAATATAATACACTGAATCTTTGATACTTGGGTTAAGGCATTACAGTTGGTATAAAAGTATTTTTAGAATAAATCATGGAAACCAGATTTTGAATACATAGATTACATAACAAAACCCCAATATGGAATTTGAGGATGTATAGATGAACATCCAATAATTTCATAAGGGGAATATTATGTGAGATTTATAAGAAATGTATCCCTATATAGATACTACAAGTTATACTAGTCCTTGAATAGATTCACCTAGGGTTAGAACTCAAACAAGGTGTATTTGTCCTATCTTGAGGTAACCTATTACAGATAAATGAGCCTTACTAGAACCTTATTTTACACTCCTAGGTGATATGAATATAATAATTCATATTTTATATAAAAAAATTTATTATTAATTACAAAATATGATGAAAATGAATAACCTAGGTTAAACCTATGGGTTTTTATGTTGTAAATAGTGTTTCATGATATTGTATAATTGATTAAAAAATTTATCACTATGACTATTGTTACTCACACTATGATTTCTAGTTTTAGTCAATCGATGGAACCCTATGGAGTCATATTAACATTGAACATGATGGAAAATGTGGTGGTGATGAGAATCAAAATGGGATAAATAAAGGAGTGAATGATATCCTATTTATTCCTAATAAGTGTTCCTAAATTTTTATTAAGTACATATTAAATTTCTAACTCCCAAACCCACTAATAAAGCGAATAATGATGTTTACTAAGAGAACCAATGGTGGAGACCATATTAAAAATTGGTATATTATCTTCCTGAAATAAATGTTGAGGGACCACCCCAGGAATGTGTCTCTAATGTATAGAGAAATGGTTAATGTGTTTTATGGAATGATATAATGAAATAAATTGCAGAAGAAAAATGAAGAGTACAATGGAAGGAAATAAAATAGATCCTAAAAATCTTTTTTTTTGTTTCTGCCTTAAATATAGGGGACCAGAGTATTACTAATATTAAATCCATACTCTATAGAATATCCTCTAGACCATGGAAGGACCTCTGTGGAAAAAAATGTGTGATGTATTTCAAAATTATTGTTATATTTAAAATCATAGTTAAATGAATGTTCATTCAGTGACGTTATTTCAAGGACATACAACGTATTTATTTGGTACGTTATATGGTTTTAGATAAAGGACATCCCAAATGCTTGGTTACAACCCAAATTCAGGGTAACATCCCATCAAGTCAGACATGGCCACGAGGTTCTGACCAAAAACCAAAGGATGATAAGTGTATAAAGCCTACCACTAGAATACTTCACATCATTATTATCATGAAATTTTTTTTATTTAAAACTACTAATGGATAATGTTTATTTTTATATTATTAACTTTTTTTTTCTAATCTTATATATTATATTGAGATGGGAAAATTATTTGATGACATAGTTATTTTAAAGTATTTTCAAAATTTTGGGAAGCCTATATGATTTTGATAAATATAATATTTTGAGGAATAAATGTAGAATATTATTTTGGTTTAAAATGATATTTTATTTTGGACTAATTGTGATCTAGTTTATTTATGAAAATGGATTGAATATTATAGTTTTTATGTGATATGTCTTATTAAATTTTTTAGTATAATAAATTTAGAGTTATTATTTTCATTTGGGAGCCTATATGAATAAATCATTCAAATATAGTGGTAATTGTTTAGAATATTTTTCTTGAGGATTGTTATTAATTTTATAAATGATTTAAATTAATATTTGATTATTACATTAGTATTTTGGATATTAGTTTTTTTCACCATATACAAATTTATTATCTTCAGAGAACTGTCTAATATTGTGTTACCTATTTTGGATTAGGATATTGTATAAAAAATATAGGAAAATATAATTATACTTTTGTGACATCAAGGACCTATAGAAGTTGATTTTCATTATTTAGGTGTGATAACATCATCTTAAATATTCAATTACAGGTATAAAAATGAAAGTAAAAATAGATCAAATCACAACCAAAGGATACTATAATTCTTCTGACATGGCATGTAATTAGGTATGTTTAAATTATCAATTTTTTATTTAGGTATTAAAGTAATACCTCAACTATAGGAAAATGTTTTTTGAGAAACAATTATTTGATAATATTACTTATTAAAATAGTAGTGGTATTTTAATCGATTATAAGACATTTGGTGTTGTGATGATTAACATTCTTATGAGAATTTCCTCTATCATTCTCCATCAGAACTTGATGGTTATATTTATATTTCATTTCCATGTTTTAAATTCCCAATAATATTATCGTATTCTAAATCCTAATATTTTTGTGACCTTCTCTTTTCATTCTCCCTATAACTAAGAGTATATTTTATTAACCCTATTTCCGTTTTTATGCATCAAAAAAGGTATTTTCTTGTATCAACCATTTTTTTTGAAGTGAAATATCAAATTGGGAGGATAAAATTTATTGAAACATGGGAGAAAGTAACCCCACAATGATTTACAAATAAATTTAATTTATAATCCAATTCAAAAAACACTGAGTTTCTATGAAACAAAAAATTGATATTCTAATTATTTAAACAAGATAGATACAAACTATCCATTAAATATAATAATATTAAAAGTAATAAATACAATTTAATGTTATTTATAATGGTTTTGAATAAATAGACAACATTTATAATAAAATATATAAATTTTAAAAAATAAAAAAGATTTTTCCAGATTAACAATGGGTATATTTTTAGTTTTTTCTGAGATAATGATTTTTTTAAGAATAGTGAAAAAACTAAATTTTAGTTAAAAACGTTTTTTTAAAAGTTAATTTGTCACGACCCGTCCTCGGGGCCCGTGCCATGACTACCCCAAGCCCGCCTTCCATAGGCCAGGGGGTGGCGACTAGCACCAAGGCGTAAATCCCGGTAAAAAGGGAAGGCATTTCTTTTGTAATGTAAACAATCACACAGAGTACAAGCGGAAGAAGGAAACACTAAGTAAAAACTGAGTACAATAGTAAGTGCGGAAAGTAAAAAGGGGCCGGAAATACAAGCCCAACTGTAAAGTACAACTCGAAAGGGAAAACAGCAACTGAAAAGTAAAGCTGCTACACCGAGCTGTCCACTGGAAATCCCACCTGAAGGGTGGGTACAGATAGCTCCTCTGCTCCTCAGGTCCCACTGTCCGCTCCGAGTATGTCTCGCCCAGTGGTCCACCTCCGGGTACCGCCTCGTCGTCACGCCCACATCTGGGTACCGTCTCGTCGTGAGGTCCTCCTCTGGGTACCATCTCTTCGTATAATCCACCTCCAGGTACCGTCCAGTCCTCGAACACTCGGCCTCTGTCAGCGCTGCCCGTCGTCTGCAACCAACACAACGAGGTGCGGGCATAGCCCGTGCAGCGGTGAGTATAATGATACTCAGTAGGGACCCCGAGACCCTCAAGGTCTCACTAAACCAACAAGGATAACCAAAAATAAGATCTCAACAGATAACTTCTACTTAGGTATATGCCCATACATATACCTAAGTTATCAAGTAACCCAACTCAATCATGAGGAAACACAAGGATTGTGAAATCAACGGATACCTAAGTTAGCAAGTGACCCATCTCAATCATGAGGTAAACACAAGGTCAAAAGTCTCAGCTCAAACTAGGATTTTCATTATCGAAACCATAACTGCTGAAGAGCTACGTCTCTGGAGTGTACAGTGGTCCTGTAACGACTCCGAGGTACTGCTCACTAACCTAAGACTGCTGAAGAACTCCACCCATCGAGTACTGCAGGCCAGCTGCTACAACCAAGCGCTCCCATGTGCCGCTACAACCAAGCGCACCTCTGTCGTGGGTCTGCCGCTACAACCAAGCGCTCCCATGTGCCGCTACAACCAAGAACACCTCTGTCGTGGGTCTGCCGCTACAACCAAGCACTCCCATGTGCCGCTACAACCAAGAGCAACTCTGTAACACACCGAGTCGTTCGATCAGCAGTCGTCGGGTCTCAGCCAGCTACACGGTCTCCATACTCCGCACGCTCGTCACTGGGAGGGTCCGCTCCATGAGCTACAGGTCGATACTCCAAGTATCTCAAAGTCCCACGAAGAAGTATCTCAAAGGACCGCCACGTCATAGGGGTCTCAACGCAACAGACGGAGCGTCAATCAGACGCCCGGTCTGTGAGTTATTAGCCTTTTCGTCCCAGGGGCCCGATTGGTTTCGTGAGCGAACCAAACCTGGCCGTATCTCAACTGTACCCCGAACTCTCATAGGGTAAACTCATAGGGACCGTTTCTCAACGCGATCACCAACGCCACTGACGGTTCGTCAAACGGACATTCTGTCAGAAAGATATCAGCTTTTCTGTTCCAGGGGCCCGGTTGGATTTCGGTGCGATCCAACCCGGCCACTATCCATCTGCATCCAAATCTCGGGCAGAGGATGCCAAAAGTTCCGTATCGTCAACAGGAACTCAACGCAACAGACGGCGCGTCAATCGGACGCCCGGTCTGAGAGTTATTGGCTTTTGCGTTCCAGGGTCCCGGTTAGATTTCGGTACGATCCAACCCGACCGCACTCCGTCGGCATCCAAACCTCGAGCGGAGTAAGCCAAAATATCCGTCTCACATAGAGGAATTCAACGAAACAGACGGCGCGTCAATCAGACGCCTGGTCTGTTATTTATTGGCCTTTCCGTCTCACACCCACCCTGGGAAACTTCCCAGGAGGTCACCCATCCTGATCACAACTCTAGGCCAAGCACGCTTAACTATGGAGTTTTAACCACGTAGGTTCCCGAAAAGGAAGGTGCACCTTGAGTATAGTATACCGAAACGACCGTCTCGATCCAAAGATCGCGTTCCCGCTGACGACGAGTCGTTTGGAGGCCCGTAGCCCAAGATACGGGCATTTGACCAAACCGCTCGGTAACGGGGGTTTCGGGCCCGGGCCGTCCCGGCCCGAGACCCCCCGGATGGCCCGAACCGGGTCGACCCGCCCCGGACGGGGTCGACCCGGCCCGGCACAGCCCGGCCCGGCCCGGCGCGGCACAGCCCCGCCCGGCCCGGATCGGCCCGACCCGGCGTGGCCCGCGCGGCCCGGCCCGGCGAACCGGCCAGGCGCGCCGGTTCGGTGCAAGGCAGCGCGCTGGGCGCGCTCCCAGCTTGGCCGAAGGCCGAGTTTGCTAGAAACGGGGGGCCGTCTGCCCCCCCCCCCCTTTCTGAAACCGGCCCCCCTCATAATGGGGGGCCAAATAACTGCCCGGGGGAATTAAATTCCCCCGGTTTCCACCAACCCAACCGGCCCGACCTGGCCGACCGGCTTCTTGTCAACAGGACCGGCAAGGGCCGGTCCTCTTCCGTCTTCCGGCACCGGCGGCCCGTCTGGCCGCCGGTCATCACAATCTGCCGCGGCCCGGAACCGGCCGCGGCCTTCGTCATCCGGCGCGGTGCGACGACACCGCGCCCCTCCGTCGCGGCCCCGCTCCGGCCGCGGCGTCTTCTGTTTTCTTCGACGCGGCGCGACGGCGTCGCGTTCATGATAATTCTTTCCACGGCGCCGCACAATAATTTCCGTGTGATTCCCGCATGGTGCGACGACACCACGCTATCTCGTTTCATCCGCAAGAAACATTCAAGAACAAAGGAGGGGGGGTTCGGCCGTGTTTGTGCGGTCCGGTCCCCCTCTCGTTAGACGATAACACTTAAACGTTCATCCTCAAGTTTGTCATGCTAGAACCAAGAATGGAAAATAATTAAATAAAGCAACAACAAACCCCTACTTGGATATTTGACGTCGCACGTCGGGCGTCGCGGAGAACGGCATCACGGAGAACGATGTCGCGGAGATCGGACGTCGATTCCATGGATGTTGGGGTACGTCTGAGGAGGAAACGACGTCTCCTCACTTGTTGCGGAGATGAAGAAGGAAGGCGCGTTGTCATTGGAGAGTTCCCTACGTCGGTGTCTTCTCCCTTACCGTGGAGGAAAAAGAGGATGAAGAACTGTGATCACCGAGTCGTTCTAAGTTGAGGGATCGATGTTCTTCATCGGAGAAGAACCGTTCTTCATGGAGAGGAGGACATTCTTCAACGAAGAAGGAGCTTCCTTCTTCTATCACACAAAGGCTCTTTCTCAAAAATCCTCCCTCCACAATTCAACCTCCAAATAAAACAAGGTTTCCACTTATTTTATTTTAATCATGCCATGCATTGTATGTTCAAAATTCAAACACTTAATTGATTAAGAGTTTCAATAACTTAATTGAAGTGCTAGTTGGCATGAGTTATGAGGGATAGAGGGAGAGAAGGAGTTTCAAAATAAAGAGGGAGGTGAGGAGTTTCAAAATAAATAGGGAGGTGAGGAGTTTCAAAATAAAGAGGGAGTTAGGGGGTTATGGGAAAAGTCAAGGGGTGGGGTTCGTGTGGGCCCCACCTCACCTTAAATCCTTCCATGGGTGGTTAAATCCAAGTGGGTCCCACCCCTAACTCCCTTACATAGGTTAAAACCACTTAAGAGAGGGTCAAGTGTTGTAACATAACACTTAATCTACTTAACAAAAAATAAAAATTGTAGATAAGTTATAAATTAAACTTCCACAATTTTTATCATCTTCTCTCGGATAAACGCAACTCTGGAAATGGCGTTCTTAAGAAATTACCGGCGCTGCGGTTCCATCGGTGCCCTCGGAATTTGATTCCGAGAACCGGTTCAAAAGATATAAATTCCCTCTCGCTCGTTCACTGAACGTACCTGAGCCAAACTTCGGAAATTAATTCTGGGCACACCGGGCCTCGGAATCAGGCGCCGTCAGAAACTACGTTCTTGTAAAATTACAAAGAAAATTATGAAAAACATTTTCCTTGAAATTTCTGGATCTTTACATAATTAATTACAATACTTCAAATTGATTTTTAAATTCATAATATACCAATTATACATATATTAATTCTATTTAGATAATTTGAATCATTTTTATTCTTCAATTTTATATGAATACTTATTTAAATTGAGAATATTTTTTACTCACATTCCCACCACACCCACATGATTATAATTAAAAAAATAATTTTTTCATTTTCTTCAATTTAAGTTTGAAAAATTGAAATACAGATTTTTTATTTGTAAGATATTTGTAAATCTGGTTGGATCAATTTAATTTTATGATTAATAGTAAATTGATACTTTGAAATAATAATAATATAATTATTATTTGTAATATGATCTTTATGAATAGTAAATGAGCCAAATTATTTTTAACCACACCGATGAATGTTGAAATAAAATTTTGTAATCATAATTGAAGGTATTATATAATTATATCATAATATATATTAGAGTATTTTATAAAAATTAATAATAAAGTGTTGGTATTTTTGAAAGTCATAAATATTTAATTACAAATTTAAAATTAATAAAACGATTTAGAAGATAAATTATTTGAATAAAATGTATTCAAAAATTAATATTTTTTTGTCTTATGAATTTAGGGAAATTTTTTAGAACTTAAATTTGTTAAATTTTTTTATAAAATTACTTATTATTTTTAAATGTGTATTGTTAAAATAAATGAGGATTTTAATGAAAAATTAATTTTCTCTTATATATACAATTATTTTCCTAAAATGGATTCCACTTTTTAAATCTACATGTTGAAAAAAAATTAGGGTAAAATTTTGGGAATTTTCTAACATATATGAATTTTTTGTGAATGGTAAAATATGATAATTTAGGATAAATGTTAAATACAAGAATTATTGGGTCATATGTGATATATTTATTATTTAATTCCTTAATCTCAAAATCTAATACATAATATTATTATATTTGGTGACAATACTATTACTATTCAAATTATTAATCCAAAATATAAAACAAATGAATAAAATATTAGAAAACTCCATCTTCTCTACTATAAGTAACACCTCTAACCAAAAACTCTCCTCACACCTTATATGATTTTAAAATTTTCAAATTTCTACATAAAAATATTTACATTCCCCTCCAATAAATTAAACATCGCATGGTGTAATAAAAAATTCTAAAACCAATCCACATAAGGTGGTTCTCAAGGAAGAGAATTCAAGAGGTAAAAATCCTCTTCCTCTTACTTTAATTTTCATTTCAATTTCATTTATTTAATCATTATATACTCATATCTACTCATAAAAAGAGACATTATAAATTGAATATACTTTATAAAATATTTATATCATATTAATGGAATAATATATCATGAATTCACTTCTCCTCTGCCTTTTATTCTAAAAATGGAAACATCGTCCATGAGGTGTTGTTTTATCGCCTTCAAGTACGACATGTTATCATTTCCATTCAACAAATTTAAGTAAGATCAAAAAACAATTAAAATGGATGAAATATATTTAAAAATATGTATTAAATCCATTTTAATGGTTTTTCATTGATATAGTTTCATCATACTAAATGATAACAGAAAAAGATATCATTGTGATCTAAAGCTGTTAAAATTAATCTAAACAATTATCATTAACATGTTTTCCAATGTTTAAACATCATATATTAGAATTAAAAATATATAAAAGAATTTAAAAATTATTATGTTCATTAATTTCATATAGTTAATGTTATTGATAATTATACCAATTCTACAAAAAATTCATTACTTATAAACTAGTGAACAAATCATGAAGACTAAGAAAATAAATGCTCATGAATGATGAGATTAAGCTCAATAAAACATTAATAATGAAATAAAAAAACCTCATAGAACTATAATTAAAAAAATTAATATAAAAATTGTTCTAAATTGATTAATTAATATATTTAATTATATTATATAAGACATTATGTTTAAATGTGGAACACATCCAGACATAGGTTAAGGGGTTTCTCATTTCACTTTCATTTCCGTGAGATTTCCGTTATTCACCAATTATTTATTACATGTGTTGTTTTTATACAAAAATTACATATATAATATAATGAATCTATTTATATTAATTTTATTATATTATTCATTGGAAGATTATTAATTTTTGGATATATGATTCAAGTGATTACAATGTGGTATAGATTCTTCATGAACCTCCATTTTTAAATTAGGTCACGCTATATCACTCATTAACCCAATGTTATTAGTCATTACTTTTATATAAATAAAATATATTCTGTTTATATATTCCAATATCCTATATTCATATTATTTAATGTTTAATTTATTGATGAATACAAGTTTTTACGTATTTCCATTCTAAATTTATCTGGATAAGAAGTCTCGATTAATGTGGAAATCTAGAAGTCTTACACATTTTAAATGTAACGCCCCGACCCCAGTTACCTAGAGTCGGTACCTTATTGTGTAACATTGGCATTATCACAAAAGATCAAGTCTTGAAAGACCGATTAGTTTAGTACCCTTAGAAACACTATATACATTCATAAATGTTACATTACATCATAAAGAGAAAAACAAAAATAACATAGTCTCCATAGTCCACACCCATATCCCCTTCAGACTATCCCTGTATGTTAGTCACAAAATATTTATTCACTTCCTAGGAGAAATAAAACATAGAAAGGGGTGGGCTCAGATTCTCAGTAAGGATACCAATATAGCGGAATCATTAATAAATAAACATAAACATTTAAGGAAATGTATAACTAAATCGAAATCCTTTTAAACATGAACATCAACATAATATGGCAAAAATAAAATAAAATAATTACATTTACTTATTCACATGGATATTCTACTAGTTGAATAATCAGATGGAATATCAATAACCACTTTTATAATGATGGAATGCATAAGGCCGGACTATCATAACCACGTAGCCAAGGAATCGTGCCAAGACAACAAATAAGATTTTGTCAAGGGCTCGTGCCAAGACACTAGTTTGTCTCATGAGACCTATCGATGCATCGAGGAGCTATAGCGGGCTCCACCTGTCACTTATTTTGTCCAATGCATTCCTTATATATTAAGGTTTAAACATATCATAAACCATAACAAAATCGTATCACATAAAACATGCATAATAGAAACATAACATTTCCACATTTCAATCACAAGATATCAATACAACACATTGATATGATAAACCATTTTCAATACAAAAATAAAAGAAAAGTAAAACTTGGTATTTATTTTTCAGTTTAAAAAATGTTATGGCTTGTAGAGGAATCCAAAAATCAAATAATGGTCACAGTGGTAGAGAAGTCGTTGTCGCCGCATACGTACGACAAAAAAAAATTCATTTTTGTTGTTTACTAAAACACTTCGTATAAAAATATACCTTTTGAATAAATGTAAAAGTCAAAGGGGTTTATACACCGAATAAAAGAAATTTGTGTATAAAACAAAATATGCCTCAATAAATGGAGATTGAGACGAAGTCCCTTACAAAGATAATTTTATTAAATTAAATAGACCAATTATGTGTATTCACTATAAGTACACATAATGAATGTACAAACACATGATATGAAATAATAATATCATGACATAATTTGAAAGTAGGAGATTAACCCAAAGAACGGAAATTGGGTTAAGAAGTTCCCTTACCTCGTGTCCGACTTGACCCGACCATTCTTTAACCTCTTGAATAATAAACTAGACTTAATTTATATTTTCGTAAGAAACATTTTGAAGTTTATTATTCCATTTAAATCACTTATTACCATGTTATGAACCTTATGTAATTATTTATGTTAATAACGGTCGGTTTGTCGATCTTTGGTACTTGAGTAAAAAATAAACGTCTTATAATTACAAGTTGTTCATGTGGTAAAATATCTATTATATCCAGAATTGTATTCATGATGTAGAAATCATATAAATCATATATATCCAGTATATACTTTCATTCAAAATATTACGTAACATTTAGAGGTAAGAAATGAAATGCATCGTTCATGTAGACGGTAAGCCGTACATACGCATGAACGCTACTTTCATTTCTATTTCATATTTAATGGAATGAAATCATAATAATATAAAGGTGTATTATAATTACATTATAATATCATGTATAATATCTGTTACTCCATCCTTTATATGTCCCTCATATGGCATTAACGATTCAAATCACTTTGAGGGGACGGTAGTCCACACTTCCTAAAATGAAATTATCGCGTTTACCCATAATGGAAATCATAAAGGTATTCCATAAATTAGAAATACATAATCATAAGGAAAAAATAAACATAATATATATCATATATAGAAATAGTGTCATCATAATGGCCACCATTAGAGGTGTTAAAAGAATATTCAACAATCATCATTTCGTGAGGCAGTATTTCACCGCCCATAGAAACAGTATGTTCTTTAACCATTAGATGAAGGTATGTGTAAGTGTAAATAAAATAATTCTCATGATAAAATCCTAATATATTTTAGGTACTGGTGTAGTTAAAAGTTAATGGAATAAAAAGAGTTTAAATGGTTGGAGAAGCAAAAATAAAACAAAAGAACATAAGAGAAGACATTACCTTAATATCTGGTAACTCTTTTTTATTTGAGCCAAAGGCTTTCTTGGGAAGACTTCTGCCCAAATTGAGGCTTCTAGGAGTAAGATAGGTAAGTTTAGAGAGTATTTGAGCAGAGGTTGGCCAAGCCAAATGGATTTGAATGTGTGAATAATGTGGTAGTGGTGGGTGCCTTTTATAAAATGAGAGGAGGGGCACTCTTGGAATGATTGAAATGTTACTTTATTAAGAAATTGTTTTCGGATTCTAAAGGTCCCAAAATTATATATTTCGAGGATAAGGTGATAAGAGTTCGAAATCTACTCATCCAATAGGTTTTTGACAAGTTTATGTATTATATTTTACATTATCCTTCCATTGTCTTAAAATCGTTAATTAATGAGGCAATCATTGCATCATCATGGTGTTATAAAATATTTAATTTATTTAATGTCTAAAAATTATAAAAAAATAATATGTTGTAGAAAATATTTTTAGCTTTCCAATGAATATTTATATTCAAAATGTTAACTTATATTACCCCATGTAATAATTTTTTTAGTAAAACAACACATGTTTGTGACAATGTTATTTTTACTTTGAATAAAAAGTTATTGATGTCATTTTCTTACCCAAGTGGCTCCATGGGGTCCCCAAGTTGAACCATGGATTGTCTAGGTCGGCCATGACTAATAAAATATGTTTAGTACAAGTGTAAAGGTAATTTCATTTTATTGTAACATTATATTTACCATAAATTACACTAATTACCTTTAATCGCGATTAATAGAACATAAAAGTTACTATTCACAAAAAATTCTCTTCATCCCATTAAACCAGATTTTACTTACTAATAACAACAATGTATGTCGGATTTTTGAAATTCAATTCGCATAAGTGGTAAGGTTTCATTTAAATGAAAACTCTATTTTTTAACTACCACTTAGTGGTTTCTAAATTCATCAAAAATTGATGTTTTTCCAGAAAAATACCAAAAATTAACCCTAAGCTATATTTTATATTCCTAATTCAAAAATGATGTCTGTTTAATAAAATTAAAAACATATAAGTTGAATTAATTAATTTAATAATTAATTCCCGCTGTCACAACATATAGCGTGTTTTTAAGAAACAATATATATCAAAAGATTGACAATTGTTTATGTCCAAATTCAAAGTAAAATTAAATCTAATGACCACCATTTAATAAAATGGTAAAATTATATTATAATTATAACTTAAAACAACTCAATAGTATAATTTATCACTATTAATTATTATGATTAAAAAAGTTGTTTTTAATTAATATTTATTAATTTTCACTATTCATAAAAATATAAAAGTTATCCAAAAAGTTCCCAAGTTTCTCCCTAGGCTAAAATCGATATTCTGAATCTGAAAATGAAGCCCATTTTGAAAGATAAAATTTAAAAAATTTCAAAAAGTAGGCATTACTATTCATTACGGCAAGTTTGATTGGTTGTGGTGTGTGTTAGAACTTGATGTTGCGTATATCACACGCTACTGTATTCATTCAAAGAGAAGCGTACCGTGGAAGTTTGGGGTGTTACATTCTCCCCTCCTTCAATAAATTTCGTCCTCACAATTTGTAATTGTTCTTCTAAAAAAAGGTTGAAAGTATAAAATACCTTTTTGGAAATCCCACATCAGAAAAAAGGTTAATAAAAATATATATTTAAAAGAAAGAAAGAGAAGTACAAAGGTCACTCGAGATAGCCAATACTAGGTTTCTATGAAAATATGGATATGGAGGGAAAAAACCATCAAGGTCTGATGGAGAGTTGTAGAAAACAAGGTTAGGAGAAAGATAACTACAAGAAAATCACAAACTTGTGATTGGTTAAATGGTCTTTGATTACTTAGTAGGAAAAGTTAACCGACAACGTTTTTTGTTTTAAGTTACCTTTCACAAAGTTGACGAATTTATTTATGAGATTTACAAAGTACATAAGGAAATATACTTACTTGTCATGTAGACATTCATTCCTTACTAAATTTTTACCACTAACCCATGTTTCACTCCAAAAGGTAAGATAATTCAAAAATATTCTATTTATCATAACCATATTGTGTTCCAAAAACAAATTTATAATTCCTCTATCAGAACTAATAAAACTACATTATACACTCTAGGGAAATCGAATTTTCTAGTGGTAGGCGATAAATCCCAATCGCACTATGGTTGTGGGTTTGATTCCAACAGCTTTGTCTGGCGCAATGACTTATACCCCAACCTACAGGTTGTCCTTTTCCTAAAACTATAGTTTTATAATATTCCAAAAATAATCTTCATAAATGTTTTAACCTAAAAAATACTATCCAAAGTTAAACTTAATTCATTCCAACCATTATAGTTATCCAAAATACATTTATCCAAACATTTTTTAAAAGGTCTCTAAATTCCAAAATAAATTGGAACATCAGATTCCCCAAACAAAGTAATGTTCCCTTATTGTCACATACTAAAAATATGACTACCTTCATCATATTAAAACCTTAATAAAAAAACAAGTACAACAGTACAATCCTCATATATATCACATTAATCTTATAACCAAAATATAATCAATGAGTCCTAAATCACCAATACATTAATTATTCTACTTCAACTGTTGTAACAGAATATGATTGGCCTTGAACACTTGTCCTTTTCTGAGGTATTTTTTTGTTAATTCTTAGGAATTTCATTTTCATAATGCCCCATTTCCCTACAATTTTAGCATTCTACATTGATAGCCTCTTTCTTTCCCTTACAATCACGAGCCATGTGACCTTTTTCTCCACATTTATAACAAACTCCCATTCCTTTTAGGCATGTACCGGGGTGATTCCTCCCATAATTATCACATAATGGAAAATAATTCTTTCCCTTTATCCATTTATATGTCACTTGTTAGACCGTTCTCTTCTTCTCTTGCTTTAATTTAATGTCATAATACTTAGAGAATTCCTTTTCTGTCCTGATAGCACATGAGACTATATCTTCATACGTTGAGAAATATTGTGATACTAATGCTCGACGGAGAAATGGTTTTAACACATCAACGAAATGATAAATATTACTTATTGGGATACATATATAATCTACAACATGTCTCTCTAACCTTATAAAGTTGGCCTCATACGTTACGACATTCTCATCCCCCTTCTGCCTCAGACTCAGAAATTGCCTTTCCATATCTGCTTGATCGTCATGTGGAAAGTATTTTTCTATGAAAATTTCCTTAAACTCCTGCCATTCTATACTTGATACTTCTTCATCTTCCTTTGTGTTTTGAATCAGCGACCACCATTGATCTGAATCTCCAGTGAGGCGGTAAACTGCTATGACAACCTTCTCCCATTCGCTACTCCCCAAGGCATGGAATATTTTCTATAAGGAGATTATCCATTGATCAGCTAGTAATGGATTTGTACCCCCATTAAATTTTTGCAGTTGTTTCCCCATGAAGCAGTCTAACATCGATCCTCCACATTGCGGATCAAGGTGCTCTATACGAGTATGGTTATTATTCGTAACCTGAGTGAGTTATCCCAGTATGGTGATAAGCTGATCAGCACCAGTTGTATCACCAACTGTATTATAATTATCTTTAGTACGAGGGAAATCCCTACATGGAGTGCGTGCATTGATGTGGTTTCCATTCCTTCAACTAGGCACCATTTCTAAATAATGTCAAAAACTGGATTCGTTGATGAATCAAAATACATAATTCCATACTTAACATAAATTGAACAATTTATGGATATAAACCATAATCATAAAAAAAATTATTTGAGGATGTATATACTCATAAACACTTCATTATGGTTTGTAAGTAAAATGAGAATTATCCTAAGCATATCCCCAAGGAGTGTCGTAACCAAGAGTGCAGAAAGCCTTATTGTCGTGCACAAGTTCCCATTCGAGTCCAGCTCAAAGCAGTGTTTTCAGGTTTTACCCCTAGGTACATCTATGCCAGAGCGGCCTCTACCTGCTCGTATGCAGACATGGATGTATTTGTCGTAAAACTCACAAAATTTCTATAATACCAAAATTTTAGGAATTTCTTCTATACCAAACCTCAAAGTCTATCTTAGGGATATGTGCTCTAATCAGTGTTTATCTAAATCTAGCTTCCAAGGTTAGTACTAAACTGCCTCTGATACCAACTGTAACACCCCGACCCCAGTTACCCAGATTCAATGCATTATTGCGTAACATTGACATGATCACAAAAGATCAAGTCTCGAAAGACTGATTAGTTTAGTAGCCTTGGAAATACTAGATACATTCATAAATTTTACATTACATCATAAAGTGAAAAACTACAATAACATAGTCTCCATAGTCCACACCCATATAAGCTTCAGACTATCCTTGTAGGTCAGTCATAGAATATTTATTAACATCCTGGGAGAAATAAAACATAGAAAGGGGTGAGCTCAGATACTCAGTAAGGATAACAATATAGCGGAAGCATTCATAAATAAACATAAACATTTATGGAAATGTATAACTAAAACAAAAGCCTTTAAAACTTGAACTTCAGCATAATATGGAAAAAATAAAATGAAATAATGCCATTTACTTATTCAAATGGATATTCTACTAGTCCAATAATCACATGCAATATCAATAACCACATTCAAAATGATGGAATGCATAATGCCAGACTATCATAACCACGTAGCCAAGGCCTCGTGCCAAGACTACAAAGAAGATTTTGTCATGGACACATTCGAAGACATTAGTTTGTCTCATGGACCTACCAATGCATCGAGGAGAAATAGCGGGCTCCACCCGTCACTTATTAAGTCCAATTCATTCCTTATATGAAAAAGTGTAAACATATCATAAACCATAACATAATCGCATCACATAAAACATGTATAATGGAAACATAACACTTCCACATTTCAATCATAAGATATCAATACAACACATTAATTTGATAAACCATTTTCAATACAAAAATAAAAGAAAAGTAAAACTTGGTATTTATTTTTCACTTTAAAAAAAGTTATGGCTTGTAGAGGAAGCTGAAACTCAAATAATGGTCACGGCGGTAGAGAAGTCGTTTTCGCCGCATACGTACGACCAAAAAACCATTCATTTTTGTTTTTTTATTAAAATTATTCGTATAAAAAGATTCCTTTTGAATAAACTTGAAATTCAAAGGGGTTTATACACCGTATAAATGAAATTTGTGTATAAAACAAAATATGCTTCATTGAATATGGATTGAGACGATGTCCCTTACGAAGATAATTTTTTAAATTAAATAGATCTATTATGTGTATTCACTATAAGTACACATAAATAACGTACAAACACAAGATACAACATAATAATGTCATGAAATAATTTGAAAGTAGGAGATTATCCCATAGAACAGATATTGGGTTAAGAAGTTCCCTTACCTCGTGTCCGACTTGACTCGACCGTTCTTTAACATCCTGAATAATAAACTAAAGTTATTTTTTATTTTCATAAGAAACTTTTACAAGTTTATTATTCCTTTTATATCACTTATTACCATGTTATTTACATTATGTAATTATCTATGTTAATAATGGTCGTTTTTTTCGATCTTTGGTACTTGAGTAAAAAATAAACTTCTTATAATCACCAGTTGTTAATGTTGTAAAATATACATTATATCCAGAATTATATTCATGATGTAGATATCATATATATCATATATATCCAGTATATACATTCATTCATAATATTACGTAACATTTAGAGGTAAGAAATGAAATGCACCGTTCATGGAGACGGTAAGTCGTACGTACGCATGGACACTACTTTCATTTCTATTTAATATTTAATGGAATGAAATCATAATGATATAAAGGTGTATTATAATTCCAGTATAATATAATATATAATATCAGTTACTCCATCCTTTATACGTCCCACATATGGCATTAACGATTTAAATCACTTTGAGGGGGCGGTAGTCTGTACTTCCTAAAATGAAATTATCCCGTTTACCCATAATGGAAATAATAATGGTATTACCTAAAAGAGATATAAATAAGCATAAGGAAAACATAAACATAATATATATCACATATAGAAATAGTTTCATCATAATGGCCACCAATAGAGGTGTTAAAATAATATTGAACAATCATCGTTTCGTGAGGCGGTATTTCGCCACCCACATAAACTATATGTTCTTTAACCATTAGATGGAGGTATGAGTAAGTGTAAATAAAATACATCTCATGAAAACATAGTAGTATATTTTATATACTGGTGTTGTTAAAATAGAATGGAATAAAAAGAGTTTAAAGGGTTGGATAAGAAAAATAAAACAAAAGAACATAAGAAAAGACATTACCATAAAATCGTTAACTATTTTTTATTTGAGCCAAAGGCTTCCATGGGAAGTCTTCTTCCCAAAGGGAGGCTTCTAGGAGTAAGAGAGGGATGTTGAGAGATTATTTGGGTAGATTTTGGCCGAGCCAAATGGCTTTTATGGTGTGAATAAGGTTGTAGTGGTGGGGGCCTTTTATAAGAAGAGAGGAGGGGCACTCTTGGAACGATTGAAATATTACTTTATTATGAAATGCTTTTAGGATCTTAAAGGACCAAAAATGTTATATTTCGAGGATAAGGTGATACGGGTTTTAAATATTCTCATCCAATAGGTTTTTGACAGGTGTATGTATTAGATTTTACATTATACTTCCATTTTATTAAAATCGTTAATTAATGAGGTAATCATTGCATCATCATGGTGTTATAAAATATTTAATTTATTTAATGACTAAAAATTAAAAAAAAATACAATGATGTAGGAAGTATTTCTAGAATTTCCATTGAATATTAATACTGAAAATTTTAACTTATATAACCCCATGTAATAATTTTTTTAGTAAAACAACACATGTTTGTGACAATATTTTTTTACTTTAAATAAAAAGTTATTAATGCCATTTTCTTACCCAAGTGGATCCTTGGGGTCCCCATGATGACCCATGTATTGTCTTGGTCGGACATGACTCATCCAATATGTGTAGGACAAGTGTAAAGGTAATTTCATAATATTGTAACATTATATTTACCATAAATTACACTAATTACCTTTAATCGCGATTAATAGAACTTAAAAGTTACTATTCACTAAAAATTATTTTAATCCCATTGAACCACATTTTACTCACTGATGACAACCATGTATGTCGTATTTTTGAAATTCAATTCACAGAAGTGGTAAATATTCATTTAAACGGTAACTTAGTTGTTTAAATACCACTTATTGGTTTCTCTATTCATCAAAAAATGATGTTTTTCAGAAAAATACAAAAAATTAACCCTAAGCTATATTTGATATTCCTAATTCAAAAATGATGTCTATTTTAAAAAATTTAAAAAATATAAGTTAAATTATTTAATTTAATAATTATTTCCCGGTGTCACAACATATTGCGTACTTTTATGAAACAATATATATCAAAAGATTGTCAATTGTTTATGTCCAAATTAAAAGTAAAATTAATTTTAATGACCACCATTGAATAAAATTGTAAAATTATATTATAATTATACCTTAAAACAACTCAATAGTATAATTTATCACTATTAATTACTTTTATTAAAAATGTTGTTTTCAATTAAAATTTAGTAATTTTCACTATTCATCAAAATATAAAAGTTATCCGAAAAGATTCAAAATATCTCCTTTGGATAAATTCGATCTTCCGAATCCAAAAATGAAGTCATGTTTAAAAGATAAAATTTATAAAATTTCAAAAACTAGGTATTACTATTCATAACGGCATGTTTGATTGGTTGTGGTGTGGGTTATAACTCGAAGTTGCGTACAACACATGCTGCTGTATTTATTCAAAGAGAAGAGTACTGTGAAAGTTTGGGTTGTTATATTAAAGTTTACTATATAATATTTTTTAATCCATCATTATTATTTTATAAAATATTAAATTTTATCATGAAAAAAATCTTGGGTTGTTTTTGGATTTATGAAAACAAACATTCCTTTCCTCTTTAAAATCCCTTTAATATTTTCCTAACACTCCACTAAAATGTTTTCATTCTAAAGATTATTAAAAAAACTTTTTTTGTTATTTATATTCAATGGGACATCATTTATAAAACTAATATTATTACCTTGTACTTCAATTTTTTTCTAGGATATACATGTTTACAATCTGATTTTATTTCATATACATATTATTTTCTAATATAACTCTTCTTTCCAATGTAGAAAATCATTTTTCTCGTCTCACTATTAATTTTTTGAGATATATGCCTTGTTCAAAACTTATTACTTATTTTTTGGTTTATGTAATACGCTTATATGTATATTATCAATAGACTCCTTATTCTAATGATATTATATGTTATTAGGATTTTAATTTTCAAAACTATAATGGGACACTTTGGAATGCATAAAGATTACTTCACCATGAATTTATAAATATTCTCATTTAAAAGTTTCTTCATTAATTTAAAATGTAATTGACTACTCTTTTACTTCATTTAGTTTTATATATTTTGATACAATCGATCCTATTTTGTTTAAGGTTAGACAATCAGTTTGATTGTGGATGTTCTAATTTGATATCATTCATGGGATACAATTAATGTATTTTTATTTTGTATTCCTGTTTTTCAATATGAATGTTTATGATGTTTATGTTTCACTATTTTCAAATAAGGAATATATTTGAATTAGTAAGTGATAGTAGGGGCCATTTCTAGTTCCTTGAATTATCAATAGGTCCAATGAAACAAACTAGACTGGGTTTTTACACATTTCTCATGGTGTCTTGGTCGAAGCCTTAACAAAATGTTTATGATGTCATACATAATGAATTACATAATTATGAATCTTTTAGTTGATAGTCCATTTGATTATTTGACTAGTATAATATCCATGGTTATTTTTTAATAACATGTTATGTAATAATCTTTTTTCCTTCCATGATATGTTTTAATGGAATGTATATATTTATTTTTTCACACTGCCAAATTATTTATGCTTCTACAGTATTACAAGCCATTAATGAGAATAAGATCACACCCTTTTCATATGTTTTTAGCTTTCCCCAGGATGTATAGATTTATATTATGAATGAATTTTAGGAATAATATATGAGTTTATGGTTGTTTGCAATGGAGTTGAAATACTGTTTTTTTATGTTGTAATGCAATGTTCCTATATGTAATATGGAATAGAAAAATTTCTAAATTTATCTTTAATTTAGTATTTGATTCCTCAAAATAATGACTAAGTATAAAAATAAAGTACCAAATCCTTGCTATTGTGGTCAGGGATTTACAATCATCATCTAGTAACATCATGATGAAGTCATCTATGAATCTATATATAACTCCCACGATATTTAGAATCAATAATATAATTTCATCTCATCCACAAGAATTATATCTTTCTTATTATTCATTAATATAACATGCTCCCCTCAAAGGTAAACTCCACATTTAACTGAGTATACATGCTCTAAATCAACAAATATATGTCACAATCCATTAAGTTCCACCCTATTTATAATGATAAAAAATGTCACTTGCTCTATATGTCTCCACATTTAAAATAGCACATAAGGGATAATTTCATAAAAATATTGGAAATCATATTAAAAATTAAAATTCTATATGGACTGGTAAATTTAAAGTATCCTTTTGGAATGGGTGGTAGTTTAACACTAAGGTTGAACCATTGTTTTTTTAGTTCTGGTGTGGTAAATTATTTATTTAAAATGTCTACCACATTCTGATTTGTAACCATATATTCCTCATCTAACATTGCTTTCAACACCTTATATTTTTCGAAAGAATACATTCATTTAGTTTGTTTAGTTCATGAATATTATACCAAATTCATTCTATTCCATGTTATACTCTTTTTCACAATGAATTCATATAGGAATATTTAAATATCCATTTATATCCTCCATTTTTTGTTTCATTATTAATACTGGGTATAAATATTTATGACCAAAATGTTCTATAATACCTTTATAAAACATATCTATTATTTTTATTATTTATGATACCTCGTATTCACTATAGATCAAAAAAATAGTGTTCCTTCACATATGTATTATCCATTATAAAAAACTCTATCATAATAAATATTTATGTATTCATATAATTCAATTTCATTCATTATAAAATACACCAAAATATAGTCGATTGTTCATTTAATTCACCTTATAAATATTTTTACAATAGTGGGATGTTCATCCATAACACTATAATAAAATCATGTTTATGATCATGTTGAATAAATGCTGAATGGTATTGTTTATGTAACATACAACAAACATCCAATAATTATTTTGTATACTAACAGATAAATATTTTTTTTCTTCTTCATGATTTTTGTGAATGGTTACAATGATAATCAACAATGAAACATACTACCAGTTAGGTATTTAAATATTCTTTAGATTTTCCCATTTATAATTATCTCAAGAAAAAAAGGTAAATTCCTTCTTTGGATTCACTTGGAGCCTAAAGAAATGTGAAATCTATTTTTCATTAACATCTCAAATACAAAAATAATAAATGATATAAATTCTTCACGTTATTTGGGCTTCTTTCCCAAAATTATTTTATCCTCCATATAGATGAGTACCTATTATTGCATGGTTGATTTCACATAAAGGATGTGATCAAAACCCACTCTTCTAAACTCGATCAAATTTAAATAATTTTTTATTTGAGTATACCATGATCATTGATCTTTTTTCAAGAAGTCTATCACATTATTCAATCTATACCCTTTTAACTCATGAAAAGCAATTGGAAATCGTCATGCCTGTAAAATATAAACCACCTCTTTGAGATATCCATTTAAAAAATTCTATATATATCCACATGATTGTTTTTGAATCCTCACTGAGTTGATATTTCTAGGAATTTCATTGTTTACTCAACTCTCACCAATGAAGTGAAAATTAGTTCTACAAAAACAAATTAAATTTGAGTATTTCCCTTTATTTCCCACAATATTTTATTCTAGATCATATTACCATGTTCATCATAATTTTTTTTGAATACCCAGTTACTTTTGATGATGTTATGATCCATAATATACTTTACATACTCCAAGATTTTGTTATATTTTTATCTAATATTAATTTATATATTTGATTAATGATTTAGGTATATAAACATATTAAAATGATGTTCATTGTACTTGTGAAAAGAGGGGAGTATTCTTTACAATTGTCATAATTTCAGTTTTTATAGTATATTATTTTCCATTGATTATATTTATTTTATCAGTCATAGTTCACCGATTTATTTATTGAGTTAGTGGTCACAAATAGACCACAAATATTATATATATCAATTCATCCTAAAAATAATATTTTTATATTACATTATTCCTTCACCATTTTGTTTTTCAATTTTATCTTCTTCATTAGAATCATTAATCACATTATGATTTCAATAATTACTTCCATTATTCTCTTCAATAATATTAACGTCATTTTTTAAATAATTTTCTATAACCTTATAATCATGAAATTATAACCCTTAATCATATTTTAATAACCAAATAAGATTTTTTATCTAATACATATCAACATTTTTCTTGGATTCCTTGATAATTTATTATGTCAAATTTTCATCGAAACACTTAAGAGTGATTCGATGTTGACATCCTTTACTAATATATCAAATTAGGTTTTTTCTCCTCTCTACGACATAGAAAAGTATATTTTTCTGTATATAAAACAACTTTAATTTCATCCTTTTATTTCAAACATCCCCCCAATTTGGTACTCTATCATATGTCTAGAAAGTATTGGTTATGAGACCTCAGGAATGCCTCCGCGTACTCCTAAGGCTACCGACTAGCAGCTGGGGTGTAAATTGTATAGTGGGGAGACTATATCAACTTCTATTAAGTGTCATATTGGTATAAAAAATAACAATAAAATAGAAATAATTATCAATTCTAAGACATAGAGGAATATTACAGTAAAGGACAACTGAATAATCTAATAGATATATAAGATTCTTTGTAATGATTTTATAAAATTAAGCTCTATAACATGAGAGAAAAATATTGGAAAAGACTTGAAGACTTAATAAAAATACTCAATGTAATTGGTTCTTAACCCCATTATGGTCCCATCACCAAACTCAAATCCAATAGAAAACAATCTATCAATTACAACGTCCCTTTCCCTTTGTCCAATCTTGTATCCGTGACTTCAATATGGTTGCTAAATGGTGTCCTAGAAAGGGTGTTAATATAATATAGTAGGTCATCCCCACCATGTATAAAAAAACAGTCTAACAAGAATTTTATGAAATAAAGAGAGTAATGTAGTTAGACATCATGTAAATATTTTTAATGCAATTCACTAAAAACCCATCTCCTCAAATTGATTTTATTAAAACCACTAAAAAATTACATGACATTTAATCCCATTAAATGATTTTTAAATGTTTAGATGAATTCTTTTTAATATATTTTTCTTCAAAGCAACCCAAAACGCCTTTAATTATTCTCAAAAATTCACTAAATCATATTAACTCTTTGTCTCATTTATACTCAGAGTCCATTAATTCAAAAGTGAATAAACCCATTAAAGTAATGTAATTTTCCCAAAAAAAGTTCATACAACTCTAAACTAGACTTGGCCATCGAGGATCAAATGAAAGACAAACAGAAACATATATATTGAAAATAATGGCATATTACGTTGTAGTTTCTCGAGATTCTATTCTTAAGATATTTTCAATTTGATATAGTCTCCCCACAACATACTTATGTTGGGGATTCCTCGTATATTATAACTTTGTTTATATCCTTTTCCCATGAAATTTTCCACATTAATATAGGTTTATTCTCAAATATAATATGAATGAAAAATGTTGGTTATTCTTTATATTTAACTTTGAGATCACCTATAAAACCATTTAATACACTTTAAGACGTTCTTATTTGTCTAAATGAACATGATACATCATATTATACCATAATAATTAATTAACAAGATAAATTACCACTTCCCACATGTTCTGAGATTATTCATTAGGATACACACATCAATGTGATTCAAATCATGCATGTTTTATGGCCTCATATTATTTAGTCATTAAATAATTCACACCACATTTCCAATTATGCATAAATCAAATATATTCTCGCAAATACACTTTAAATTAGTAATCACATTGCAAAAATTATATTTTAATAAAATATACATTATTTTTTATAAATATGAACATGTATTAAATGAAAAAATATGTTATCCTCTTATACCATGTTAAGGCATGTATTTTTAGTTCTATCATATATATTTTCATTCAATATATATTCTTTAATTAAATAATATCCATCATTTCTTATGAAAAGGTAGCGGTTTGATTTTATTGTGTCTACAAGTACCATGTCACAATGTTATCTTACAATCAAAAGGATATGTGATTTTCCATCAACATAATTTAAATTCTATTTATTCAATTAATCTCTATATATACTTAATATTATATATAATTTAATCTTTAAGGCTCTATAAATCTTAAATTTTTGTATACCATCAACATGTACATTCATATTCTTCATGAGGTTCATATTTAGGGTCACATAGAATAAAAATACACTTAAAAAATCTATGTGTACATTATTTTCATTCAACATGATTGAAATATTTTCTATAATATCCTTCTCATTATATTTACTAGTATTTTTGAGTTATAATATGGTCTCTCCTCATTTCATTTAAAATTTAAAACATAATAATATTCGTCTTCTTTCTTGATTAGGAATCTATTTACCAATGGAAAAATGTTCTATTAACTAATATCTATCCCCCATGATCCTTAAAGAGAAATAGTTTTGAATATTCATTTCCTGAAATTTAGATAAAATAATCCAAAAATATAATATTAAAAGGGATATCCCAAAAAATAATTTCCCAATTGAGTTGTATGCCTTTCTCTTATTCTTATTTATTGAATTATGGGTGATTATCTTAACAATTTTCTCTTTCATTAATAACAATAAAACATTATGTTACAATAATAGCTAAAATATTTCCACGTTGTCATGTGAAATATGTTGCCTCATCCATTTCTCTGTACATTCAGAACTAGGGATAAACACATTGATTTTAATAATCTCTCAATGAGAGAGAGTTACGACCAAACTCTTTCTTTCCATTATCCTTTGTAACAATTCATTTTATTTTAGATGTTTAACCTTCTAAAAATATTCCTTTTCTACCCCCTTAAATATAAATTTTATCATAAGAAAACATTTTAACAATATCTATGAAACTTTTATTTATATCCACTATAAATTCATCCAAAAAATATTTAAAATTTTTACTCATTCTTTCAAAGAACTTAATTATCATTATCTTTAAGTTTCATTCATATTGTTACTTATTTATCTTTAATGGATTAAATAAATTATTCTACCACTTGGATATAGTAATTATGTGTGTCAGTTATCTTGGCATATTCCCTAATATTTTTCCTCATATTTACATTTTAATAGGATGATTCTCGAGGTTCCCCTTATTCGTCTAGAACCATACATAAACATGATATTTTATCTTAGATATTGGTATTATATTATGAATCTTATTTTAGTATTCCAATAATAAATGTTACCCACATTTAGAAGTTGATACTAAAAGTGATCCTTCGAATTCCACTGTGAGGACTATGAAATCTTATCGTTGATTTTATATCTAGTTTTAGCTTGGGTATTTTATAAAATTTACATCATATAATCATGTACATATACAATAAATTGGGTTAAATTTTCTTTATGTAATTATTCATCTTAATTTATTTTTTACAGACCAAAAAATTTTTGTAAAACATTTTTCTAGTTGATTTATCAGATTTCTAGTTTCATATAGGATGAAAATTTCATTAAATATTTTATAAGTATTCTTCTTCAACATCTCCATCAAACATCCCTGCAAATCACTCAACAATATTTCCAAATTTCATAATTGAAACATGGAAGATCTAAATTCCATTTGAAATTCATTTTACTCTATTGATCTTTCATTACAGAAGAGTTAAAAATCCATCACATTTATTTACTTCTATTAATTTATCTTCATAAATGTATAGGTTTTTCAATGGACAAAAATTACACTTCCCTTGATGAATTAATGGATGTACTTTCTAGATTAATTTGAATCTAATAAGAAAACATATTGCTATAAATATTATCATGTAGTGATTCCATATGATACCCTTATTCATTATCTAATATATTTGGATTATAAAATCTAGGTAAAATAATATGAACCATCATTAAAATATTAAAATCCTTAATTTCATTTTCAAATCCCACATATATCACTAAAGACATCATTGAGACTGCTAAATAATCAGTTAATGTTTTGTAGCTTTATTTTATATCACCAATTTTTTTCTCAATGACAATAGATTTCCCACTTTTACTATGTTATCGAATTCATATGTCGTAGTGGTTATAGGTAATGTAAAAAAGAACTCTCTAGATAATAAAGGATAGAAACCACCCCTTTTAGTGTTTCCACATTATATATGTCGGAAAATTTATCCAAAATAACTCTCATAATTGTACAAGTCATCGATTTAATATATATTTAGCTTAAAAAATATTTAGATAAGTTATTTTTATCTATATAATTATCATTGAGAAATTAACTTTCTTATTTAGTCATATAAAACCCATAATATCACTAAAATATAATCCATGATTAATATAAGAGTAAACATTGAGTTTGAGAGACTATAATTGCAATATTATTCAATTCATCATGAATTTCGGTAGTATCTATCAAACAATGGTACTCTAAATTCCATGACTAAATTATCTAAGAAAAAAATTCAACTAACAGATTCATTGTAACACCCAATGATTTGAATAATTTTTCTAAATAAATATAATATTTTTAAATTTTTTTATTACATTCCACACATAGAATAATTTGTGATAAAAAAACACTGAGTTTAAATGAAACAAAAAACACTATGAAACTATTATATTTTATTAGGATCATTATCATATAGCTGTTGGAATTACATGTATGAATAGGATTAACTACGTTATGAGAAAATAGCATCTAAAAATCAGTTAAAAATGAATTATTTGGTGACTAATAAAATTTTAATTAAAATAAAATCTATTTTAGAATAAAAGAAAATGTTTTCCTAAAGAACTATTCTTATCCATACACACATGTTTACACCAATTAATTAAAAAATCACTCTTGTTGAATTATTGTTCTAAAAATTATATATTAATTATTAAATCAAATATTTAACATTTATATTATGAATTTTTATAGACAAAAGATAATAATAAACCCTATTTTTTTACTTATAACAACATATTTCATAAAAGTAGCTATGTCTGATTTTTCACACATATTTCAAAACAAATTATTATACTAATAGATTTTTAACAAAAAATAAAGGTTATTTTTTAATAATATTATCAAAATTATTATAGGATAATTTTTTATAATATTTGGGAAAGAATATTTTTTCAAAGTAAAAAATATTATTTTTTACTGAATGTTCTATTTTTCATTCATAGTATTTATAATGTAAAATTATATATTGGTTAATATAAAAATTATAATAAATAATGATTTTATAAAATATATCTATTATGTTATCTGAAAATGATTTTACATTTCAAATTTATTATAAATACATTTTACATTTTAAAAGTGTATTTCCCCAAAAAACATTTCTTTACTTTTTCAGGTTTATTTTTTATTTAATTTGGAAACATATATGATTTTAATTATAAAATATTTATTGCATATTTGGAGTCAGTAGGTACACATTTATAGACTATGTTGTATTTGTTTTTGGAAAATGTGAATTGTAAAAATATTAATTTCTCTTTTTACGTTATAGAATAAATTAGGTAATTAATGGTTAAAAATAAAATTATAAGAACTATTACATGAAAAAAATTCATATAGAAAAACTACTGGTTTAGTATATATCGACCATAAACAATAAAGGGTCAAATTTATGACATTTTTTTTCCAAATTGGATATTATTATTATGTTTATAATATTTTAGCTAATGAAAAGTAAAATATTTCGCACACTAATTTTTAATAACTATAATATTTTTAATATATCATTATCCAATTGATATTTTATATTATAAATATTATTTTTAAATGTAAAATACATATCTTCCTCATATTAATTATTTCGTGATGAAATAATTATCATAAATGATCTCACAATGAGGATGAAAATATTATTTAATTAATTGAAAATTAAAATAAATGATATTAAAAATATTAGATGTTGCATAATTTGAGATATTCAAGATGATAAAAAAATTACACATATTACGAAGAAATATTTTTTATATAATTAATTATTTGTATCAAAATTTACTTACATTCATGCTATTTTTAATGTTAAATCAATGAATGGTATCAAAATTGAAAATAATGCTATTTTGTTTGAAAAATATTTTGTTTAAATATTTAAAAAATGAAGAATATTAAATAAGTAAAAATGGAATATTTTAGGGTAAATAATGTAATACCATGTAAATTTATATTCTATTTTGGTGCATTTTTATATTGAATAGTGTTAATATTTTTTAATCTGTTTGGAATTATAAAAGTGCTCGTCGACTAAATTATTAATGGGAACATCGTCTTGTAATTTTTTACACAACATTGAGCATTATATCACAACTATAATCTAAAAATTCACATATAAAATTCCCATGAAACATTCAAGTGGTTTTTGTCTTCTGAAAATACCAATTCTGGAGACCGGAAGAGGGGATTTAAAAAAGTACTTTCTCCGAAGTGATATTCTCCATGAAATGATTACTTTTTTATAATACTATTTACAATCCCATATTATATGATATTAATAAAAAAATAAATCTCTAGTATCATAAATATTTCTAAATGCTATTATGATTATGAAATGCCCCTGTATAAATGATCTTTCCCATCAAATAAAATGTGAATGTATCTCTGGTGTGATCGTACATATTTTTATCTCAATGTAGAAAGAAAATTAATTTTTTCATAACCATTTATCATGCATATGTAATATGATGGTATTAATGTACATATGTTGCATTAATTACAAAATAATACTTATTAAAATATAATATCATGTCTACATTGAACCATATAACTTTTTGGGAAAGGATTATGTTTCTTGTGCGTATGTATAGACATCCATATCCATGATACGATATGATTATGTTTTCATTTGTATTTCACAAGGATTGTAATGAATATAAATTTAAGGAATATATATTATATATATGATATAATAATTATTCTTTAGCGATTAATTTTTTTTCACACTTCTTTCATTCAATGAGTAAAAAATGGAAACATCATCCATGTATACGTACATTCAGCCATCTCTATGAACGGTTCATTTTTATATATATATTTGATGAATAATTATGAATATGTTGAATATGTATATACACAGTTTTTATAATCTTGCTATATTTTTTTAAAAGGTGGTGACATTTTGAATGTTTAAGGGTCGATACAGTCCAACCAAAGCATGCTAGGAAACATAATAGTTATCACCCAGAAAAGTGGTCTTAATAAAAAATTAATAATTAATATATGATAAGATATTATAAATAAATCAAAATGGTATGATAGATATGAATATTATTATTAAACACATATAAATAACTAATTTATATTGTACACGTTTTTTAAAATTTTAATGGTGAAATTAGACCCTTGAGCTATGGGATTTTCATCTTACTTTTATTATTTAAGACACATGCCTTATACACCACTTTTTTATTTTGTGTATTGTATATAATATCCATGAATGCAAATTAATATTCGAATCATGAATATTATTAGATAAATATATGCATGTAAAATTCATAATTTCATTGTGCTTATGACTCAAATGACACCAAAGCATAAAGAGATTATTTCATAATATCTTTATTATTTGTAATTGTTTATGTTTAGGTCTCCATTGGGGAATAGTTATCTTCCTTGTTCATGTTTTCCAAATAAATTTTCAAATATCTATTTTAATTCTTATAAATAAATTAAAATTAATTTTTACACATGTTTTACTTTTTACTAAATGGTTTGGATGTAATTTTTTTCGAAACAATGTACATTGGGACATTTTGTGAAAAAAATAAGGTGGTAATTTTTTAAGTTATATGGAATGAGGGGATTTTCATTCCATCATGACAAAATATTTCCTTTTAGGATCATTTACTGTTTTACTGGGTTGTTTTCATAAATATTTTTTACCTTTATAAATGTGTATATTTATTAAAAAATGAAATGAATTTAAAAAAAATAAATGTTATTTTCTTATAATATTATCCCTTGTGATATTTCAAAATTAATTTTTTTTTCAAGAGAGTATTAATTGATATTAATTATTATTTTTTGGATCCAAGACACAAGGATATAATACTTATTCATTAATTAAATCGTTTATTTTATTATAGCATGCTTTTTAGGAATTGTATTTATTTTACATGATTTATTACAAGATTAATTTTTTATAAAACCCATTTTTATTGTTTCTAATATAATAAATGATTTATAATATTATAGAACATATATGTATGATTTTAATTATGTTATTAGTGGGACTTATATCTTCCTTCAATTAACTAGGTAAATATTAATTTATCATGAGATAAACCCAACTAGAATAAGGAGTGTACCCAGTTCAAAAAGTGACATTATCATTATGATAATATTTCTAGTATACCTTGACTATTATGATTGTTTTGGGAAGTTAACAAATTACACTATGATAGTCATAAGAGGGATATTTTAATACAACTAGAATGAATATTTAACCCATTCCACTATTATTGTAGTGGAGTGATCTTTGACAACTATACCGGATTGGAGAGTGAACCCATTCCACTATGATAGTTTTGGAAAAATCCTCTACTACCATGGAAATGATTTTATATTCCTATATGTATTAAACAATTCTCTTTCGTTTTGAAATTTTATTCTATTGTGGCTAAATTTCCTTTATGATTCATGTCTTATGAACTTCCCCGATTTATTTAATGACTCAATATTATGTTATATGATAGGCAAGGTATAATTTTAAAATGTATTATTATTGTTTGTATCCCGTATTCTCATGTTATTCTTATGTAATAATTGATATCTCCCTTTTATTACCTTACTGTGAATCTATGATTACTGATTCTTAGGATTACATTCCATATCATATTAATAAAGGTTTTATATATTATATTTCAAAAAGTATTCTATTTATAAATATATAACATAGAGATAATTAAAATATTAAATGAACCAATTTTTTAGGATTCCATGTTTCCAAATACATCATACATTTATGATCCTCATTTTTGTGTCTTCCAAATGTGATGAATATTAAAAAAAAATTAATATATATTTATGTATGAAAATACTGGGCTGTTATAGTGTATATCGGAGGATATTTTTAGTTAACCTTTGGAAACATGGATAATTTTTTTACACAGATCACTGGTGATATTTTATGAATATCTGTAGGGATTTCTCCAAGGATAAGTATAATGATTATTCAATGTATAATAAAATATCAATGAATTTTATTAAACTATAGAGATAGTGGTCTTCATGAAAATACATCCATGTCAAATTATGATATGTGGATGTGGATCTAACACATAGGTACAGAGAAGTGATAACTCAAAAAAGGAAAATTTAGCTCAAATAAATCGAATTTTGGGGAATGAAAATGGGCATTGATTCATACCAGGTTTGACACTCCCAAGTATATTTTTTAGAAATTCAAAAATACATTATGAACCATCATGAGGGATTTAAATAAAGACCATGGATTTCATAGGTTAAACCTATCATGTCTTAACTAAATAGAAGGTGTAATGATTTGGACATGATATAAGTAATTTTTAATTACTTTGTCATTCCCCACTATAATTATTATTAAAATTATTTTTGGTTAGTGTCAATGGATTTATATATAAGGAATATTGTTAACATTAAATCATATGGAAAATTGGGTGACCGTACGAATCACAATTATATGATGAATGGATTGAAATATAATGTGATTATTTCTAGTCTTTTATAATGATATAGGATTAAAAAATTTAACTATGATGAAATTCATAAATCATATAATTATATGAAGATGGAATTTTATGAATGGTCATGAGTTTATGAACATAAGTGGAAGAATATTTATATTCCTAGATTTCATTAATGTCAGAAGAAGAACCTGGAAGAATATCTCAAATGGAAAAGAAGAAGTTATCTGTGGGGAAAAGAATGCCATAAATTGAAAAATTAGTATGGAATTTAATCAATAATGTACGGGGAATATGGGAATTACCCAAATCAATCCCATAACCTAAAAATTAACTTCTAGACAAAGGATGTATCAATTTCTATCTTAATCATTAATTTGGTAGGATTGAAGTATTTATTGTTTTTTATTCATGCATTATAATGTTGAAGTACTTTTACCAATGATATTTTGGTTTATTAGAATCGTGAAACATTTAAGAATTTCATTATTGTGAAAATAACATATGTATCCATATAAGATTAACTTTATAGTTACAGATACTATAATATTTTTATTATAATAAGGTTGATATAAAATTAAAAGTCTAAGAAACACATTCTGATGTTTCATATAATGGGAGGTTATCAAAATTATGGAAACATTGAGTGAAATTTATGGTAATTAAAATCATTGGTTTTGAGGAAGAATACATTTTAATGGACATATTAATAATGTTTTTGGTAAAACATAGGGTTTATATTATCTTTGACATTATGGTTATTTGGGTTTATTTCAGTATAAATGTTTTTATATTGCTTTGGAAAAAAGATGACCCTCAACTAGGGACAACACCTGTTGAATATGATAAGGTCATAGGACTTAAACCGATAGACGAAGGTATGGAATGGTATATCAACTACCACTATCCTATATGGAATATTATTTCATATAGGATATCATATATATAAATATTTATTGGAATGAATCTCAATTTTATGTCTGTCAGCAATTCATGGATGGGAGAAAAATGAATAAATTGATGTTACAACCATTATCCACACCAGAAAATAAATGGGAATACATCATTGTGGATTTTTTCATCAGACTTCCCCAAGATATCTAATTTGAATAATGAGACATGGGTTATATTTCATCTCTTTACCAATTCAATACAATTTTTCTCTATAATAAAATATGTATCATTGGATATGATTTATAGGATATAAATTAATGACTTATTTTTTATTTCATAGGGTATAAAATTATATTTAAACTAATTAGTTTTGAAATATTAAATCATAGTTTTGATGAAGTCTTAAGCATTCTCTGGATGTAGATTTTAGTTTCAAAGCAAATTATTGTCTTTATAATTATCATAGAACTAAATATTATTTCAAATAGTATATACTATTCTAATATCTTGTTATATGAATTTCAAAGGTGGATGGAATTATCACCTTCCTGAAGATGTGTTTTTTTAAAACCATAGATTTTACTCGATAATTCAATTTTCTCGATATGAATCCCTTTATGGAACGATGTGTAGAACTCCAATGTACTTGAATAAATTTTCTAAAATATAGATAATGGGTAATGATATTGCTATTGAAATTGAAGATATGGTTAAATCAATTTATGAACACCTATGGAAAAATATTACAAAAATTTTATATAGAAATCCTACACATGATCTAGATTTTTATGTTGGGGTGAATGTATTTATTTGAATTTATCTGTTAAAGAAAGATTGAAAGAATATTCCCTATGTTTATTGGACCCATTGAAATTTATGGTCCAATTTCAATAATATATTATCAAATAACAATTCCAACAAAACATTATGAGTTTCATGATGTATTCCATGTATATCTCAAGAGGAAGTAAATACCCAATCCACAAATTTTAATTAATGATGATGTTACAAAAATGGGTGATAGTAATTCATATAATGAGAAATCTGTTGAGAATCTTGATTGAATGATATATATGCTATGAAACAAGACCACAAACATGGTGAGTGTTTTGTGGAAAAACCAATATCTTGGGGAAACTATATTTGATCCTTAGTTCGTAATGTTTTAGATGAATTCTTAGTTTTCTGTACAAAAGTGAATAATTTCAAGGGATAAATTAATTATAAGGGGGTTTGAATGTATCAACCTTAGATTTTGTGAAATGTTTTTTTTGAAATAAATTTAGTCTTTCTGATAGATGTTTTCAAATTAATCACTAATTATTCCTTGCGATTCACAATCCATCGAGTTTAAATGAAACAAAAAATAAAATTAAAACATTATTATTTTGTATGATGGTTATCACGTAGCCATTGTAATGGTTCCAATGAATAATAATAACTAAATTACTAAAATGAAAACTTTGGCTACTAGTTAATTAGAAATTAAAATAAAAATTATTTAGTAATAAAGACAATCATTTTCTAAAAAACTATTTTTATCCATAAAATCACATTTTACCTAAATATAATAATCAAATCACATTGGGTGAATAATTTAAATGAAATGTATATATATTATAAAATCAATTAAATTTTTAACATTTAACTTATAAATTTTTTATATTATAGATAATAGAAAATCAAATATTATTCTTCTAAATAGTGTTTTCCTAAAAAATTGATTTTTTTCTTTTTCTCTAGTTTAAAAAATAATTTTTGACACTTATATATTTTTTTGGGCAAAATAAATTAATTTTATAAATCAAAATATCAATATAACATTTGGATTAATTTTCTAGAATTTATTGAAAATAATTATTTTTCAATGAATAGTAAAAAATAAATATTTTTTTTAAAAATATATATTTTTTATTTAATGTTATTAAAATGTAAAATTACATTTGGGTTAATATTAAAAAAATTGAAGTTCTTTTTTATTTATAATAATGAAATTATGGGTTAGTAAATGAATTTTGTACTTGATCATTATCCATTTTGGTGAGGACTCTTGAATTGCATCCATGAGAATGAGGATCAAATCTGAGATGAGGAATATTTATATGTTACAATAGTATTGTTGTAGTAGGTACTGTAGTAGTTAATGTAGAATATGTAATTCATTACTGGAGTAGAAAGAACTATTCACCTTCGGTCCAACAGTTCTGTCTTAGAGTCTTTATGGACTTCAGGAAACATATGCCACCAGGTTTGTGAGGCATTACGGCCGGCTCAAGGACATAATGATACCTTATGTCCTTTGGTCCACCTCATGGCCTTCAGGGTACATTATTTACAAACACAAAAAGGAAGATTCAATAAGGAACAAGATCCATAATGAGGTTCAGATCATAAAATTTCACCGAAGCACTACTCTAAGATTTAAAAGAATGTGAGGGCACAAAATTAACATTTGTACTAGGCCTATGTAAATCTACACAAGACAACTAGTCAAAAGCCATGCACATATGGGAACTGATAATGATGTGGAGGCCATGGTGGATGAGTTCCAAATAATCATAGTCTGGGATAAATACTTCTATGACCTTCTAGTCATGTAATATCACAATGTCTATGAGACATCTAAGGGTTCCCCTTCAACCCTTAAAAGGTGGAATATAAATCATGAATAAAGAAATGAAGGCTTTTGGGCCATTCATGTATAAAAAACAATATATTTAAAAAGGAAATTTTTTGGAAAGAAACAACTTTTAATTTCATTTTCTGGTTTAATTTTAAAATAAATTATACCTCTTTTGTGATTTTAATTGTGAAAAATATATTAAATATTTTTAATATTTAGTAAAGAATTTTTAAATAGGTCCCTTTTATTTTTGAAAAATATGAATTGTAAGCATATCATGTTTTTAACACTATAAATGATAAATCGAGAAATTAATGATTAAAAACAAAATGATAAGAACTATAAAATATACCAAAAACTTGCTAAATCTTATTTTTTTGAGTATATATCCATAATAATCATACATATGTACAATTTATGAATCTTTTGATCCACTTGGATAATATTATAACCATTATAATATTATATTCAATGAAAATTCAAACAAAAAATAGTCTACATTTCAATAACAATAGTATTTTTAATATATGGTAATATGGAGGACATATTTGTTGATAAATGGGGCTTTTAAATGTAAAATATTTCTCTTCATAATGTTAGTATATTTTATTATATTATTGAATAAATAGTTTCCTTATGTTCTTTCACAACATTGATGCATGTATTATTTAATTTATTTCATAATCAAATAAATGATATTAAAAGTATTAATGATAAAATATTTTGAGATATTCATGGTTATAAAAAAATTTATAGATGAATATTAAATATTTAGGATATAATTAAATAGTTTTTATTTAATTTTATCTATTGTATTTATGTTTTAAAGTCAATTTTCTTAATAGTATAAAAATTTAACGTAATGATATTTAATGGGATAAATAATTTATTAAATTAATAAAACATCATAAAAATATTATATAATAAAAAATTTAATGATTCATTGTCTAAAATGAAATACTATTTTTAGTTTTTGACCATTTGGATGTATTTTTCTGTATAATAGATTTTATGTACTTTAATCTTTTGAGAAAATTCCAAAAGTGACACTCTCCTAAATTATAAAAGGGAACTTCCTCCTTCAATTCAATAAAATATATTGATCCTTATATAATTACCAAAATCTACCATATTATATTATTAAATTTCCTATACACATTATATTGGTGATTTATTTCTCAAAATATCCACTCTAGATTCTATACGAGGCGATTTAAATGAATTATTTCCTAGAATATGTAATATCAATAAAAAATAACATTATTTCATTCTATTTATCACCACCGATAAGTCTATGAAATTATTCATAAAATAATACTTCAGTATCCTAAATATTCTGAAATATTGTTTTGATTATAGAAAACCCATTTTACTCCCTCTATCCCATCAAATAAGAAGCGAAAGTATAACTCTTGTGTATATATGGATTACCATCTCAACATAGTGAGACAATTATTTTTTCATCGACATATTTTATGGATTGTTATTATGATGTGATTAATTTTTATCTGTTATATATGTCAAATAATTATGTTTTTTAACAATAATATCATTTCTACCTTTTTACCATCTCTTTTTTTTTAAAAACAACAATGTTGTTCATGCGTATGTAAGGACTACAATCTCCTCAATGTAGTGTGATTAGTTTTAAATTTATATTTTACATATATGGTTATAAGTATGATAATAATGAATATATTTGATATATATGGTATAAAAATTGTTTTCTAGGCTCATTATTATTTACCATACTTTAATTTCATCTTTTGAAAAAATGACAAAATGTTCAATTGTAGGTACGATTTACGATCTCCACATACTATGTATTTCATTTTTCAATACCTAATTTTGAGGAATGATTATAAATCTGTATATAATGAATATATATTATTTTTATACCATGATTATTATTTTTCAAATCATGGGAATATTATCAATTTATAAGGATAAATATTGGTGAAACAAATCGTGCTTGGGAATTGAAGGAATTGTCACCCAGAAGAGTGATTTTAATAAATCTTTATTAATTAAATGTTGATAATATTTTATAAATAAATAAAATGTTTTATGATATATATTGACATGGTTTTGTAATACATCAATTATAAATCCATATATATTATACAAGATTTCGTAACATGAATGTAGAAAGGAGACTGGTGAGGTAATGGATTTTCATCTCATTTTAATTACTATGTGACACATTCCATATAAACTCCATGTTTCATTTGAGTGGTGAATATAATAAACATGAATATATTTTATTATTTTTATCATGGAAATTATGGGATATAAATATCCATATAAAGTTCATTATTTCATGGGGTTGATGATTCAAATTATTCCAATGTAGTAATGGTTTATTTCACTATATCAAATATTTTTGAAACTGATTATGTTTATGTATCCACAAGGGAATATTTATATTACACATCCAGGTTTTACAAAAATATTAAAATTTTATTTAATGTAATCCTAATATTTTTTAAATTCATTTGAATGAATATTTTACATTTAACTAAATGGTTCGAAGGAATTTTTTTTCATTTTCCAAAGTAGATATATTATGATTTTCCAACAAAAATATAGAGTAGAATTTTTTTTCCTTTTAAGACCTCAGTGTTTTTTCACTATGTCATGGATATTAAATGATTTTACTCTTCATATAAATTTCTAAAAGGTTTTTTAAATAAAATTTTATCCTTTATAAATGTTTTTCTTTTTAAAAAAATGATATGATCACAAAAGGTAGATATTATTTTCCTCAAGGATTATTCCAAGTGACCTATAAAAATTGTTCTCCATATAAGATAAATTTTTTGATGCTACTTATTATTATAGTTATTTCATCCATGGATACCATACTTACTCTCTATTGATGTTTTATGATTATAGTTGCATAATTTTATTAATCTTTTTTAATTTCATTGATTAATGTTATAATTAATTGTTTTTGAAACCCAATTTTAAGGGTTATGATATGATGAATAATTAATATTCTTGTAGCACGCATAAATATTATTCTCATTATATGGTAGCAAGAATACATATCTGCCTCAAATTAATTAGGTATAGATTGATATCTCAAGAGATAAATAGGCACGTAAAGGGGATTGAACGAAGTTCATTATGGGAAATTTTTCACCATTATAATTTTTGGAGTAAACATTGAGTTCAATGATGGTTTGGGGAGAGAATACATTATAATATGATTGACTTAGGAGTGAACCTTGAATACTATAATGGTATGAGGAGTGAACCCATTCCACTATCAGAGTCATGGAGTGAATATTGATGACAGTGATGCCAAGGGAAGTGAATATATTCGACTATGATAGTTTTGGAATAGTTTCATTAATACTAAGGATTTTATATTTATGATTATGCGTATTCCATAATTAAATTTCCTACAACAATTATATTATCTCATATTTGATTTTCTTTTATGATTCATGTCTGATGAACTAAATATATTTATTCCATGACTCAATATTGTTGTGTTTGATATGTAGGGTATAATTTTAAACTGTTATGTTCACGTTATTATTACCTTATGATCATTCTATTATTTTGTTATAATTTATATCTCCATTTTTTGTCCTTAATAATAATATAATCTCACCTTCTATTGTTATTAATTTCTCCTAGAGATGAATAAATTAAGTGACTTTGATATGATTGAAAGGGTTCTAGTTATGAAGAAACAAGTTACATATGATGCGGATATTTTATGAACTAGTTGTTTATGTATTCATGAATCCAAATACACAATAAAATTATGATATTCTAGTGAACATCTATCTAATGTTACGAATTTTGGTCTAAATATCTTAAATATCTATGTATGAGGTTCTATTATCTTCATCAATATTAATCCTTAAAATTTTAATATTACTTTTTGTATCCATAACATCTTCCTCACGATTTTAGATGCGATTATTTAGGATATCAAGTATTTTTTTTAAATTTAAATGTTTTATATATTATGTTAATGTGTTTATAATTAGAAAATGAAACTATAAATTTATGAAAAATATAAATAGGAATTTATAAAAGGAAATAAATGTAGAAATACTGAGATTTTAAATGGTTCACCAGTAAGGGAATGTCTAGGACCTCACACCTTATTAATGACGATGTAACATAATATCACACTATATACTATTATGAAAAATGTTTTTTGTTTATATAAACTATATATCCAAGGGATATTATGTCTTCACCCTTATTCACTCACTAGTTCATGGAGTTGATACAAGAAAATACGTATAAAATTGTTACTCTAAAGAATAATCACTGGAATGATTAACACTAAACTGTATGGTTGTATTTATTGTGAATTAATTACCAATGATATTTTCTAATATTTAATAAACCATTCCCCCAATTTCAAATCTTCTATAAATATATGTGGTATCAATTATCATCATAATTTTTTTCATTTATAAAAACATTTCTAAAAAAAATTAATCAAATTTGTCTTCCAAATTCTTATACACATTATCATCACTTATCACATACTCATCTGAGCTCCAAATAATTCATAAAACACTATTTAAAACCTTTAATTTCAGCAAAAATATTATTAAATTTGTAAAGAATTTGAAAATTTGAAAAATCCTAGAATGCATAAGTTCACATCATGAAATTGTCAGTTATAGTGTGATATACATCATATTCAACCAATTTATATGGGATGGATTTGACTATAGTGTGATAAATTTTCAACTGAAAATCCCAAAAATCCAAATAAATTTATATTTTAAATCCCATTAGAATCACATTGTGATCCTTTATAACCTAATAAATTTTTATATGCATTGTGGTGTGTCCTCAATTGTTAGAGTGTAATGAAATTTCACCAACATATAAAGCTCTATAAAAAATTCATGAGGTCTTCATTTCATGATAATATTGACTTTCGAATTTTCAAGACTGACATAGTCATTGAATATTACGTCTATTATGTGGTGATCAATTCCCAAAAATGTTTTTTGATAATAATTCTGGAATGATCCATATTTTAATGTTGTGGAATATTTTACAATATAGTATAACATAACACCAATTTTTCATGTTGTCCTCCTTGCAACATGATGTATTTCCTTACATTCCCCCTCTATGGCATGATCCCATCTATGATACCATGAATTCACCTCCTTTTAAAAAAACTCTAAAATGTATAAATCCCCACCAAACTCTACAAAAACACATTTGACAACATAAATACACTAATGATGCCTATTTTTAACAAACACAACAATGCAACCAACCTACCGAAAAATACTCCAATGGTTTAAACAATCTATAATATTCCAAACTAAATGGTGTTACATAGAAAAAATAATATATAGTTTCACAATATAATTATAGAATTAGATAAGAATTATAAACCCCAATATATGACTTCCCACAATTTGATATATTCTATAGATATAGTACATTAGGTCCAAAATATTGTATATAAATCATGGGTGATATTAAATCATTTATGTTTGTCAATTAATGAAAAATTATTTCTCTGTAATTCATTGGAGATGTATTCCATCCAATCACCATGTTCATAGTAATGGAATTAATTTCATTGTTTATTGAATTATATGTAATTTATCTGTAGTAGTACTCTTAATTATTCCAGTGAAAATATAAAATCATTATGACATCTAATTAATTTTGGATCAACTATAAAACTAAAAAACATTAATGGATTTCAAATAGAACATAATTAGGTAAATTGTGTTTTTTTGGTTTTACCATGTTGTATTCATTATTTAGTTCACCGCATACTATATTTAATTCATTTTTAGAAAAAATAATTTCATAACATATTTTTTACTCAATTACTCACTCTAGGAAATATTGAATACACTATGGTGTTGTTGTGATATGATAAGAAAAACCAGATGGCATCACATTCTACAAGTAGGATGATTCCCCTTATCTACGGAATCTACCATTTTATTCATCATGGATGGAAATATCCTCTCATCCAAATTGATGAATTGGATTTTTTGAGTTGGAATTTGTCATGTGACCATTGAATATTTTTCATAAATGGATCTAGATGTTCCTATTTTGTTCTACTGTTTCAATTTATTTCTATGTTCCTTTTCTGGTTGTTTCTATATTATATTTCTCATCCCATCAAGGTCTCATATCTCTAATATCAGGATGTTTTTGGTGTCATCAGCACTAGATACAGTTTTGGTCATTGTCTAGTGTGAAAGGCCTTCATCTCTTCATATATCATTTTTCCAGATCATGATTCCTTCATAGACTCTCTCATTATTTTGATATTTATGGAAGATGATGATTGGAAGATGACGATGTTGGCTTGTAGTATCTTGGGAGTTGAGGTTCAGTATCACCTTGGTTTCATTTCACTTTTGAATGCCTCAGATGGATAGTAATGGTTTTAGTTTGAAGAATGATCTATATCTGTGGTATTTTTAATATATAGTGACGTTGTTCTATGTCATCCCCAACCTGGTGGTCTCTATGGATACTAAATTGAATGGTGTGTCCCATATTATATATAGCTATAGCCATCGATGGTGATATTTGGTTTAATGTGTCTTGATATGGGGAGTTAAATGATGTTGTTGCGGGCTTCATCTGGTTGAATGTCCATTTAGTTAAAATGTTATGACTGTCAGTGCCTTCATTGTGTGATGGATCATTCATCGATCGATGGAAGGAGGGACCATCCTTTTAGATCTTATATTGTTCGGAATTCCAGGATTTATATGGATCTGTTTTGATGGTGCTTTGTAGATAATTCATTGGGACCTAGATGAGATCATCTAATTATGTCGACGTTGAATTTTTTGTTTGAGGGTATTATCTTGACTTAAAATGAATTTTTTTTCTACAATAATTCCTTATACTGATTGTCACTTTGAGTAGTGGCATGGTTTGATGGAATTCATTTTGGCTAAATTTCATTTGGTGTGGTGTATATTTTTTCAGGTTCCGCTAGGTTGGATTCCCTTAAAGGAGTATGAGTGTGCTAAAACTCATATTTTAGGTATCAATTGATTTATTGATGGATAACCACCTTAATTTTAATTTTGTTCAGCATTTTTGGTCTGATGTTTTTCTACATAATGTTTGAATTATGGTGTTCATTATTTCATTTTCAGGTGGGCGACACGAAAGAGAGATAGGTGTGTTGTAGCATACTGTCTGACCATCCATCAACATTTTTGTTGGAGGGATGGGTGGTCTTTAATGTTGTGGCTTATATTTTTCCCTTATTATGTGCTTCTTTTCAGCTACAACATGATTTGGCATTGTGATGCACCTCTCACCTACACTGATGTGAATTAGCTCCATGAGGATCTTCTTTGATTCTCCAGTGTGATTAGACACTATGATCTCTTTTTTGGATACTCAAGTTTTACTTGGCTTCATGATTAACTTGTTAGATTCTACAATGCAATTTTCATGATGCATCTTCTTGGAAGTAGTGATGATTCATCTTTAATGTTTCCTCTATTTCATCACCAAGAGGGGTGGGGTAGGGGTGTGATGGGACTTTCACAGCTGCTTCCTATAGTGTTTTCTACCCTTAAGACATTTGGGGCCAAGTTGGTACATTAATTTCATCTTTTTAAGGCATTTTTCCTGTCATGTTTTGGGTTCCTCCATCACCCATTTCAGTTAAAAGGGCTTCTGTATTTTTCTTTCAATGAGGATGGATTGGCCTTCATACTTTTAGGAAAAAAATAATGATCTCAACAAATTTTTATTATATCCTAATGAAGAGTTATTTCAAAATTATATATCACAAAATATAATTTCTAAAAGGTATATTATATAAAAAAAATTATTTATTTATATTTTAAGGGGACACATATTTGAGGTTACTAAATTTATACACCTGTTATTTATCAAATCATATTTTAAATTTTTCTATTACTCGGGTAAAATGACATGATTCTCATCCATTTATGGAATGTTTACCATCTATTATTTCAAAATGGTTGATAAATTCATCTATATTGGATGTGTTGACAAAAATATAAATTTTATTCATGATATACGTACTACAATATTTTAATATTATACATTGGGTAAGCTATATGATGATATTTTTTTATTTTAATTTAAATCGTAAAAAATTTAGTCAACTTGAAATTTTTGATTTAATGAAATGTTTAATAATATATTTTAAATATATTTAAAAATATTTTAATCCTGTATTGTTTCTTTGGATATATTCAATTGAAATATTCATGACGAAATTGATGAAAAATGTATGGGAAAATCAACAGTGTAAGGCTTAATTATTGAATTATACTTACTAGTGGAAATTTAAAAAAATTATCTTATTATTTTCGATATGAATATACATAGAAACATAATAAAATGGGTCAAAATTAGGTAAATTATAGTTATTTCATTGACAAAAAATTATCTATATTTAATTAACCCATGTTTGATTGTAGTTGTGAACATGAACAACAAATTTAATATATGAAAAATTACAATATCTTATTTGTGTATTCTACTAAATTCATATTAAATATATCAATTAATATAATAAGTACTACTATTAATTATTATTTCACATTATTTATTCAAAGGGTAGTTTTTTATTTTCTTATAGCTTATATTATGAACATATAAAAATTCACACAAATTATTTTGGCTTCCCTTGAAGAATTATTAAAATATATTTCAATGTATTTTTTTTCAAAAAAGGGTATATAATTTTTATTAATATCATACATATGAAATTAATATTCCCCTTAGTATATTAATCAAAAATTTATACCTATTTATGTATCAGAAAATATAAATATATTTGACATTCAATTATGTGAACTGATCATGCAGTCATCCAAATTTGTAAAACCTATAATAAAAATTTAATTAATGGATTTAAATATCAAATGACGACATATGTTGAGTGAAAATATAAACTATTAATTGATATTTTCTAAAAGGGACCCATAATAGAGAAATTTAAATTGATTTTTATCTAATTATTGAAGAAATAATTATGTTCTCATGTCTGGGATAACATTAGGGAACAATAATTAAATTTAATTAGTTTGATACTAATTTTGTGTTTCACATTTATCTATTCCTTATACTCATTCACATTAAGTAAAAAAATTAATTACATTTTAAATAAACCATTTATGTGGACACATTTACACATTGAGTTGATTATGAAAAAAAAATTTCAACGAGAGATTTATGTTATTAATGTGGTGTAATAAACATGAAATATCAGGAAAATATGTTTTTTAAAAATTAAATTAGATCTATGGAGTTGAATATATTGAAATTTTCATGACATTTCTTTGAATATATAACTTACTCCGAGATATAAGAATATCAATGATGATATTATTTATTTAATGATTGATGGTATTGATAATATGGATGATATTACTATAAAAAAAGATGATACAATAAGAGATGATAAAGTTGAAGATGTTTTAGAAATTGATGTTGATAATAAGTTAATAAATATAATAATGTAAATAATTATGATGATATAAAATAATGTGTTACATTTAACTTACAATCATGGTGAGTATATACTATTTTGTCAATAATTATTTATTAGTTTTCAAAATTTATTTTTTATATTAATATTATTTACCTTTCAAATTGATTATATTAATAAGAAGTATCAAGAGGGGTATGACGAGTTAATGTGTTACTTGACTAAGTATGATCTAGTCGGTGATGATCCATATGTTTCATCAATCAAGGCATAAAAGGTGGATTCTATCAATACAACATCGACTTTGTGGGGTATAGGCATTTCTATATTTGTGATTTGAGGGCCTAGTATCGAGTGATTTATTACACTTTATTTTTTATCCTTAATTGTGGATGGAATTTAATATATATATTTTATTTAATTTCATTAATTTTTCATTCAATTTATTTATTTCCAATGTTTTTATGTTTTTTCATATTGAGCTACTAGTTAGGTTTTTGTCATTCTGAAATGTTTTTTTATACTAGCTGGGTATCATGGGACCATGTTACCACTAATGTACATTATTGTTTGTGTGAAAACATGATGCTATATGCATAAAATATATATTTTATTTTGAATTTATTTATTTTCAATAAAGTTATATTATGAAATTATTTTTTTATATTATGGTATCCTATTGATAAAAACTGAAAGACTCAATATTTTATAGGTATATGAGGTATACTTGTTTAGTAGTTTTTGTTAGTTTTGAAAAAAAATCCAAATAGAGATATGAAGATGGAATTTTGGATATCATTGATGAAACTTTTGTGCATCACTATACTAACAAAATTTGTGCCCAATCATGGAGGGGAGTTGTACCTACTAGATTAAAAAGAATTTTTTAATATGATAATATTCATGTTGATAGAAGCATGTAATAATGGATGTTATATGAAGATACATGAATCATATTTTAGTATAGATCACATTTGTATTGTACGTAACATTTATTATTAATTTATATACACATTTAATTGTGAATTTATAATTTAAATATCTATAGCATATAGTTGATCCTAATACTAATATGTTATATATATATATATATTGATAAAAACATATCAAACAACTAAGAAACAAGTTGGTGAGAGATTAGAAAAAGAAAGCGGAATTTCAATTATATTGATTTCAAAATTAACATAATATAACATGTTTTACAACATTATATTAAAATTACATATTATTAAAAGATATTTCAGCATTATTCTTCTATCATGGGATATATTTAGGAAGTGTTTGAGGGTTGGGATGATGAGGGATCATGATAGTTAAGAAACTATGATGCATCCTATCTATGGGTGACTAAAAATGGTATCGATAAAGCCAAAGTTGATTGGTATAGGTTCACAATCAATCTCAGACAGTTCCTGTAGGACTATAGTGATTCCATCCACTTGAATAAGAGGTGATCATATGGAGCCCTCAAACTTTATTTCGGTAGATAATGAGGAGATGTTGAGAGATATAAACCAACATAGGATACACCCATTCTAGGTTCCTATATTACAATGCGACATAGCCTAATGATCATTCCCTATTACCACAGTCTAGAAACAATAACCACAGAATCAATAAATAATAAATTAAAATGATTTCCCAAGATTAGTTAATATTAAATATGGATTTCTGCCAAGGAGATTAGCATGAATATTCCATATATTATAATTACACGTAAATTAATTAAGATATTCAAAAATAAATGAAAAAACAATCAATGTATAAAAAATTAAACATCACTTTTATAAATATATCCAAATGATATTCATTCCCAACATAAATAAATGTTATAATAGACGAAAACTCTAATAAAAATGAGTTTTTTTAAAAATATTAATAAAATTTTATGGTGAGTATACAATAGATAGGTAACACTGAAAATAAAATAAATAACCTCTACCCAGTTGACTATATGTATCAATACATTATTACCACTACTTTGAACCACCATCCATATAAAAAAATGGATAATATCATTTATATATAAGAATAACCTATGTTATACATATAATATGATAGTCATGAAACAAATATTCATAATAGGATCTACTTTACAACCTATTCATTCCATTTAAATATAGATCTATTTCATTCATGATATAATTTTTTTTGAAAGGTATAGAAACATTTTTAATATGGATAAATCATGTTTCCTTATATTTAAATGTCCTTTATATATTTCTACACTGGATTTTCTAATATAAAAATCTATTTAAACACATTTGTAATATAAATGAATGTTAAAATCTGATGAATATAATTTCATGTATTATACCAGAGATATCAATAAGTAGAGAAAGAAATGTACAATTTTTATTATAATACCAAGTGAAATTAAATTAAAACTAAATAAAATATAATAATAAACAAAAAATAATAATATAATTAGATGAATCTTGGGTCCATGGATCCCTAGATAGAATATACAAAAAAATATCCTAAGGAAATAATATGGGGAATAATTTCTTCTATATTCAAAATAAATCTGGTTAAAAAATGTTTTAAACTACCTATCATAACTGATGAGAACCTTACCCAAGCATAAGGATGTCTTTTGTCAGCAGAAGTTATCATCTACTATTTTAAAATGTATCACTATATTTTCAAACATAATACCCTAGGTTTCCCATGTTATACACATTGTGTTTTGTTGATTAATAGTAACTTAACAAAATAATAATAATAATCATCAATTATACTATCCATATCCTCTAAAAACATTATAGAAGAAATAGTTGTTTCCATTCTAGAAAAAATGTAGAAAAAATAATCATCACTCTACAAAATAGCATCACACATTTTATAACATTTTAATTCCCATTAATCATTATAATATAATATATGGAAATATTTATGTTAAGTATCTTTTGGAACTATTTTAAAAGGTAAAAATAAGGCATTTTATTATTCATAAGAAAAAAAGGTACCAAAGATCATCTTAGAAAACTATACCTGCAAACATCATTAAAAAATTAAACACTCTAAAAGTTTATATAAAACAATAAATATAGGATGAAGAACAGTAATTGTGATGATATATCTTTTATGTGTAAAACCAAAACACTTTACAAAATTTAAAATTTTAATCATAAAAATCCAATCAAAAATTTAATTTGAAACATGGTGTCAATGTGTTTTCCAAAATATATTTTCACTTTGAAAATAAAATGAAACCCCTTTAATATCTCATGATATAAAATGTGACCACAATTTATTTTTGAAAACATACAATGTAAACAAAATATAATTCATAAAACACATAATATGTTCATTAAAAATCAACAATAATCCATTGATTTAATTTTAACTTATCAATCATGGAACAAAATTACTCATATTCAATAATTTTAAAAAGTCACACCACCAATCAACCTCAATGAAATCAAATAATCTAAATAAACTATGTGGAATCGTAAAATAATAGAACCCCCAATTTAATACATACCTAAAACAAGACTATGGTAACATAGACCATGTTAGGCTATGAACTATAGAGAAGAGGAATAAAAAATTCATGAAGATGAAGGATTTCAAAGAGGAATAAACCAAAAATCATAAAGAGATATAGTGATATTCAAAATGATAAGGGTGGAAATGAAGGTAAGGGTGTGTTTGGTTTTATGGGTGTTTATGTATATAAGAAGAGAAACCCTAAGGGGTTTAAAATGAGTGGGTAAATAAATTAATTTTATGATTTTTACGAACCTAGACAGGACATACAATTTTTAAAACCATGTTATAATCATGATAATGGAACTAGGTACACCTAGGTGACACAATTTAGTGAAGATTCGTTTTAAAGATCAACCATATGCCAACATTGATCCCTATTAAATAAATTAATGGAATTTTCATGGTAATGTCTCATGGTTTGTTCTAACTAAGTTCAACACATAAAACATTCATTGGGACCCCACTTCATCCTATATTCCAATAAGTTTATCCTCAAAATCAAAGAAAATGTTGAGATAAAAAATTAATTTATTTGAATAATGATGGTTTAGGCATGATAATTCTCTCTAATGAAACACTTTTTGCAAAAAAAAATTAATGGAAAGGATGATCAATGAATAAATTATGGTCCCAATTTTTAAAAAGAAAAAAATTTATGGATAGATGATAAAATGAGACAATAATCAGTAATCGGATATACTATCATTAATATATAAACAAAAAATATAATAATAATCAAATTCCCTCAAACATTGAAAAACATTATATCCATCCAAACTAGATTATCGAAAGAATAAAAGTCAAAAAATATTGTTTCAAGGGAGATATTAAATACATAATATAAAATCAAAAACTATAGATCATCCTGACATGATGAAATATTTAGAAATGATAAACTAGTGAAGAAATACATATATTACCCAACAGAACATCTAGAGTATAATATAAAAAAATTAAAAATTGATTTTTACCTTGGGATGGATTATTTCATGGAAACAAAGGATATAGTAATAGTCCCAAGTCCACAAAGACTCTATAGAAAACACTACAAATATATAGGAAGGTACATCCTGTCATCACAATAAGTTTTCTTATAGTGTCAATCCCTTTATATTTAGGACATATATCAATAAAAAATATTTTAGCTCCATAGTCCCTCCAAAGATCTAACTATGAACTGATGGATTTCAGAAAGAATATAATCGAAATAAAAATCCACTATCATCTATTATAATACATCATCTATATATAATATTCCAAAAAATAATCATTAAGATTCAATATTTAGAAAAATTAAATACCATTTACAATAGGTTTTATATTGTTAAATAATTAGTTACCCCAAAAAAATGAATCAAAAATAAATTCGAATAATGAAAAAACACACCATATGTAATACCTTAAATTTTATCCACATCAACATCAGTTTACATATTTTGAACATGAGATTCCCAAAAATAAAATAGTTGTAGCTACACCTATCGTCTATATACTATTTCTATTAATTATTATCATGTAACTGAAATTAACATATTTATGAAATATCACTACTGCTTCTCGACACAAATGTTTTTTACACCATGTCGTTCGACACCAATTAATAAATAAGCACTTATATCTAGAATTTGTTTATGTAAATAAGAAAGGGGACACTTTATATCCAAACCATTATGTTTAGACATTGATTTCAGCCAATTGTTTTTACTATAATGTCTTCAACCACTTCGTGGAAGATGAGAAACATTAACCATATCTAGAATTTCTACTATTATAGCCTTAACACTGACATATAACTACACCACATCATCATTATTGTTAAGGAGAATGCAATATAATTTTAAAAAATGATGTAAACAAAAACCCATTCAAAATATCTAGTCCATATTGGAGTCATCTAAATATATACTTTGAAGGTGTAACACTTGGTCAACAAAATGACGAGTACATTATAACCCCAAAATATCACATTGATGGAGACAATATGACTTTATTTCATGTGTAACTATAATCACATGGGGAATGTACTATTATAGGGAAAAATCTTTAAATGTTTCCCATGGATGGTCATTTTGTGGTTTAATTAAAATAATGTACTTTCATTACTTCTGACATGGAACTTCCAACATGAAGGTTACAAAATGGAGTTTATTGGGTTCAACTATCTCAAATTGGATAAATATATTCTCAATATCCTATAACCATAATAACTATAAAAAATTCCCTTTCTAATAATGCAAATGTGTAGTTTACAAACTTTGAATATCTCATAAATAATTATTTTTTTATTAAAATATTATGGTTACTAAGATCAACAACTTATAGGGAAGTAAAAACTGACCTTGATGAACTTGAAATCTATATAGGACATGATATTTAAGAAACTAAAACATTTTCCACATAATAATATATACGTAATTGATATAGAATTTATATAATAAGTAAGAATCATATAATCAACCAAGACACTCTTAAAATCCATTATTTCATAAATAAAAATATAAGTCTATATGTCAATGTCAAAATGAAACATAGAAATAATTCATTAATTGTAATTAAAATTTAAAATCGTTATTTTAATAAATGCACATATAATACCAATACCTTTCGAAATCCTATTTAAAAATATCTATAATTTAAATCTAATTTTATCATATGATATAAGATGTGTAAACACATTTTATTTTTATCACCTTTTAGAATCCCACTTTCGAATACATTTTCAATTTTAAACCATGTTAATAAAATAAAATGGTCTTTCATAATGTCCACATAAATAAATTAAAAATAGTAAACACAAAATTCCTTTATATATAGTAACTAGATGAAAAAAACTTTTCTCGTAGAGAAAATGTTTATATGATTATTTATCTATTTATAATATTCCATCTCTTTTAGAAATTTCCATCATTATTTCAGTACATATAAAAATTTAAATCACCATAAAAATAATTATCAATCATAATAAAACATCTCACTAAATACAAAATTCATAAAACTGAATAATATATCATCTTATAACTCTCAATTATTTTTTTAAAACATGAATGGTTTACAACTACACATGGTCTAGTTTCATGTTATGGAAAACATTGTGAAAATAGTTGATAATTAACCAATTAAAGGGGAATTAAAGAAATCATAACCCTATTAAAACTAAAAAATTTAAAAATTTGTAAAATCTTAGATGGTTTGGAGAAATTTGCACTAAAAATGATGTCCCAACTAAATTATACCCAAACAAAAATATGGATGGTTCTTTTATTCCATGTACAATTATCCATGAGACCCGATATTGCATCCAAATTTAACAAAAATATAGATAAATACCAAAAAATATAATAAACCCATAATTAAAAGTATATAAAATAAAATAAGAATTAGAAATATCAAATGTAATGTTGAACCAATATCGCATGCATCCTATAAAACCCTGGAAACAAAAGAGTTCAGTAAAAAATTATTGCCTAAATACTTAAGCACATTTAAACCTCATGTTCAGAGAGTCTTAAAATAATTACAATAAGAATTGATAAATAAAAATATGTTTTTTGATAATATTTTGTCACGAACCAACTTGGGATATGTCACGTACAAGCTTGAGAACCTGGAGTTGGGGAAAACTATACTAGTTTATGAGATTGAGTGATTTGAATGAGACTACACAGATAATAAACTTATATAAATAATAGAAACATTAATAGAATGAATATATGAATGAGTACATTTGATGAATCATAAGTAGGTTAGGGTGAGAGTTTCCTTTATATTAAAGTTTTCTTATAATTTATCCCTATTTATATAATTACATATTAATTAAATTTTATTTTAAAAAACTCATTAGTTTTTAAATATTTTAATAATGAAATTATTATTTTTTCATCATTATAGTTTTATATTACATTTTTTATTTTTTATACTCATTTTTGTCGAAATAGTACATTAAAAAAATTTAGAGATATTTTATTATTGTAGATGGATGATTTTTTTCAAAAACAATTTTTCTAGAAATTATTTTAAATAGGTGTAAATTTAGTCACAAATTTATGTTTTTGCAGATTGAAATTCCATAAAAATTAGAATTTGTGAATGGTTTCTATTTAAACTATTAATAATATATTTCTCATTCTTTTTAATGAATATCATTATAAAAAAAATTTGTTTAATTGTTATAGTATTAGGGTTTTTATGTATTTCCATTAAAAGAAATAAAATGAAAATGGGAATCTGTGGTGGACACAGTCCCTTGTAAATGAATCTATTTTTTTGTGCTCCATTATATAATTGTTTCTCAAATTCCTTTTTAAGGAAATGTATTTATATGTTGAGTGATATAATTAACCATTTTTTGGTAACATGATTCATGATCTTTTTAATGATTAATATAGTATTATTTTTAAAAAATATAAATTAGGGAACGATATAGTTATAAATAATTGTTATAGGCATGGATTCATATAGGGGTTGGAGGAGAAGTAAATTTTTTATGATATAAAATATTTAAATATGATATGAAAATTATTTATATTGAAATGGCGACACAAAAATAAGACACATTAAAATAGTGATCATTAGATTCCATCTAATGTAATCCCATATTAAGACCACGATCATCCAGATGGAATGGTTTATAGTAAATTTGGGGTTTCCTAGGTTTTTCTACATAACAATTTGAGGATGTGGGTTTTCTTTAGAGTTCGAAAACCATATTTCATTATGATATTTGTGTTATACTTATCTTGGTAATTTTTTAATTTTTTTTTCAATATAAGATTTTATTTATTTTGATATGTTTTGGTTTTATTATAAGTAAATAATATTATATTTATAATTTAATTTAGTTTTATAATAAGAATTTATTTCCTCATAATTTCAACCTGAAATCCTTGGATATGTGTAGTTTATTTAAAATAAATTTTGGATGTTGGTAATTTGTGGCAGTGATTTGTTAATTTTTTTAATAGATTAAAATGGATAATTTGATGTTAATGGAGTTAATTTATATTACTATGAAGGCTATGATAATTTCTGTAATTAGATGAAGACATGAAAAATTAGTTCAAACATTGTTTTTAAACGAGATCCAAGAAAACTCATGTAGTGCTGTAGACCTAGAACATAGATGGTATAAATGAGAAATTCCATTTGTATGTTATCTTTCAAGGAGAGTATGGTCAATAATTATAATGTATGTCACACCCCACACCATATGAAATTTAGGGTGAGGATAATAAAACTATAGAATATTGTACTAGAAAAATGAACATCGGTCAATGGGAATTATCTATCGATCAGATGATGCCTCTTGATTATCTCTGTCATCCACCAATCATCCCAATTATCTTCATCATCATTCCCCACCATCTCATTAGTTAAAAAATAATCATACCGACGAGGTTATCCCTTTTAACTTCCATTTCATACCATATATTCACTAATCTAGGGTAATATCCTATTTATAGACTATTTATAGTATGTAAGTTGTGATTCGTATAAGAAAATTAATTTTCATGATCTAATGGAATTTTAACCTTAAAAAAGTAGACGGTGTAGGCCAATGCCTTATCAAGGTTCTATCAATGATATCTTATGCTTGAACATATCTTTAAGAATCTCCCATGACATGTAGTGCTTCAATAACATCTAAATTTGTCAAAATTCCCTGAATAGATTAAGAGAATTCATATGGGTTTCCATTCAAAACTAATGTTTCAGTGTATCTTTTACCCTAGAAAACACTATGTGGAGCTCAAGAGTAAACTGAATATCCCTCAATGACTTCTGACCCTCACATCGCATATGTTTGACATATTTCTGAAAAATAAACCCTCAATTTATTTGATGAAAACCATCTTGAATAATGGTCATTATAAAACTCATGATGGCATGTGTTAAAATAATTAGTAAAAGTGGAATACATGTATGATGTGAGAATAATATTATATGATTTTTAACCAACTTATGAATGTATTTAGTATTAGGACAATTTGAAGTCATCTATTTGGGGATTATCATAAGGGAATGAATCCATGAGATGGAATTTCAATTGAAATTGGGGAAGGATTATTCTTGATGACTCTTGCCTAAACCCATGTCTATGTAGACTATGACCATCATCAATTTATACTAATCAGTCTCAGAATTCTCCCCTAAAATAAAAGTTGAACCCTCCATCCACAATACTCCCTTCATCCACTCTATTTCTTTCCCTATATATCACAACACATCTATTCATCCAAGGGTTTCTCAACCATTACATTCCATTCAACATATTCCATTTCCTTATATAAATATACACAATAAAACGCTTCCCCAAAAATTATTTATTATCTTACCAAACCACTTTCTATCTCAATCCATTCATCATAGGACATGGATTTAGGGAAATAGTTTCCCAAGTAGTAAAAGACGATGATCTACTTCCTTGAATGGGATAATTTTTCTTCATATGTTATTCATTTTTCATATAAGGGATAAATAGTCTTGTTTATGGGGGATGAAGGTTTGGTATTTGTTTCTGATATTGTGGAAACTGTGTCAACTAAATCTTTTTATGATTAATTCATAGTTTAATAATTCTCTTATTTATTTGTAAAATTGTAAGTTGAACTACATATGAGGTTGAGGTAATGATAATTCATTCCTCAGTTGTACACTTATGTGATGGTCAATTCATATTTATGTACGAGAGTCATATGTCTTGTATGGAAGCAAAATTATTAAATAAAATACATTTTAAGGATGAATAAGAACCTGATGGTTAAATGTAAATAATATTCATTATTCTAGGTATCAATACTAACAACTAATGGTGGGAAGTGACTTATTCTATAGATTCCTTGTCCTAGAATGTGAATCCATGTGGATGTATCATTATTTATAAATGTACTATATATTTTCAAAATTACTACAACATTATCAATAGGGGATGCACTTGGGAAAAACTATTTCCATCCCCTTTAAATCTGGACTTCTTTGTGTTCTCTTTTCATAATAATAAAAATTAATTTTGTGTTAGGATCTGAGATGGACGAATAGTCAAGATCGTATGGAAATACATTGAATTCAAAAGGTAGATAGGTTCACCCAATATGATGATAAGTCCAAAGAAATTCAAAAATAAGTTTTTAGATGAGTGTTGAGGTAAATGTACTGGACATATCCAAATATGTTGGCACTATGGAAAAAACTGCAATCTTAAAATGTACTAAAATGGTCACATGATTAACTCTGCAATATTATATTATAGAAATTCATGTTCTATAAATTTAGTGAAATAATATAGTGTCTTTATATTGAATGTCAATGTTATGATGGAATCATGGGATGTGGATTCAGAAAAATCAATTCATTCCATGGTAGAGAAAGGGTGTTGGTGAATAATATAATTAGAAAATTTTGAAATATTCAATTTTTAGATGAAATGGATTATGAAAATTTGATAATTTTTGGTGTTAATATAAAAATTTTGAATTTATTATTTTAAAATTGAATGAAGTTTTAAAAAACATAGGAATATAGAAAAATCATTTTGTATTAGATATATGGATGAATAATGTGATGGAAAATACAATAGAGAAACAACATGGAAAGTTACTCAAGGATTAATATTACTTAAAATAGAATATAATGAGAGAAACATGTATTTTACTAGAAACAAAAATGGTTTGTTGAAGTCTTAAAATACCATTTAAATAGTATAGAATGGGGGAACTATTAACTTAGACATCTTAGTGATAAGAATACATAAGATATAATAGATAATGGTCTACTAAATCTTGATTACATTTACATTGGATTCTGTTAAATTTTTATTGTTGAGAAGTAGAGGAATCATTAATTTAACGTGAATGTATATGAATCCTCAATTTCAAAAATTTTAACTTTTCCATTCATATGTCGGGGGACTAGCCCCGGTAAAATATCTATGCTAATCACTTTATTATGACACATTTAAAAATAATAAAACAAGGAAGGTGTAAATATACTAATTCCTAAAAAATAATATGTGTTTCGTGTATTCATTCAATGTTAATCCATAGTGGAAAGGGGTGTTTTATGGAGAATAAAAGTTTATGTTTTGACAATAAATGTTAGTATATTTAATTGGACATTAAAAATTACCACTATAATATAAGAATCATAATATAGAATTATATACTTTGAACAGTAAAAAAAATTGTGTGGATGAGAGAATAAATAAATACTTGACTCAAAAGGATCAAACATTGATGTTTTAATATTTTATGTGTAGGAAATTTGGGATGAATAAATTAATTACACTATTAACATAGAGACTCTATATCCATCATCACTTGTAGGGATGGATATTCTTATGTAGCTGTAGTCCAATAAACTAGTGCAAATGTTTCACATGAATGTTTTTAAAAGTATAGAATATGTTGACAGACATTTTAATTTCGGAAAATATTTTTCATAAATCCCAGTTATATTTCATTATGCGATATGGATATGAAAACATTATATTCTTGAAATAGGATGATCATCAAAAAAATATAGTTAGAGATTAGAAATTTCTTATCAATTTGCGGGTATTACACAAATCATGAAACTTATAAGTGGTGGTACTTCATAATTGAGAAAAAACAATCCATGATTAATTTGACTTGGATTTATGTTCTAGTGGTATACATCAACAGGAAGGCTCAAATGTTGGTATGGGTTATATCAAAAGTTGTTCAATTGAAGCTTTAGAGGCTATAGGTAGAGCAATGAAAAATTTCATTACAAGATTTAAACAATAGAAATATGTAGTTATAGAAAGATTATAATAGTAGTTTGAGTTATGAAGGTTTTTTAGAGTTATCAAATTGACAAATATGCAAGGTTATGTTTCACACTACTAACATTTAATATATTGGGGAGAACCGAAGAGTCCAAAATTGGTGGAAACACTTACTTACTCTAATTATTTAGAGTCAGTGATAGAGAATGAAATTGTTTCCATGGATTTAAATATAACATAAATGGTTATTGAACACCCATAAGGGAGAAGAGTGTTTGAGAATGAGTAGGTATTCTAGTTAAATGATTGAATTGATGGGAGAAATTGATTTAATTATAGACTAGTTGTGAATGGATTCAATCAAAATAGAGCTGTTTATTTCATCAAAATTATTTCCCCCATAGGTAAACAGACTACCAACCAGAGAGTCTTATATGTATATATATAATTATTATCATGTTAAATTAATCACATCACATTGAGGATGTGGTAGTCCACATATCCCCGAACGATGTTATCACATTTCCAGTATGTGAAAGGGTAATAAAAAATGATATATTATATTTCCATGAAGTTATATATTTCATTAATATAATAAAGATTTTAATTATGTCACATAAGGGTTATAAGACACATACTTAATAAATTACATGTAATGTGTGAATGTATCACATCGGTTTGAGGATGCAGTTTTCCACCCAACCCAAAAAGATGTTATCATACTTACAACAAATGTAATGCATAATGGTTGGTGCGTAAAAAAATTACAATAGTAATATATAAATATATATAATATAAAGTAATTTTTCCATCTTAATTACCAACCATGAATGTTTGGAAAGGTAAAATAAGTTACATAGATTGATGAGTCAATAATTTTCAAAACACGAACGATAACTCCATTTCCCATTTGATGGAAGTATGCATAGGTGTAAGTCACACACTTAACATAAAAAATTAATAGAATATTGGGGATACTTTTTTTATTATATAATAATTTCATAATAATAATTTAATTGGTGGAGAATGAAATAAAACATAAATTCACATTGAAAAATGAAACCTCCTTTCTGGGTTACACCTTTTTGTTTACACCAATGGACTTATTGATTGGATTTCTACCCCAAATGTGTCCTCTTGGGTGAAGGGATGTATATTGGTGTCATAATACTTCCATGTTTTGATGATCCAAATGTTTTTTCGATGTGTGAATAATTGGGAAGTGTGAGTTCCTTTTTTAGTGGGGGGAGTGAAAATCATGTAAATTTATAAAAAGGGAATTGCACTAATTTTTTCATTAGAAAATCAGTTCTACTATTGGCACAAATTATATAAATATAATGATAGGATATAAATATGAACATCTAATTGATTTTCAACATGTCATTGGTTGTTTGGGATCTTAATTTGTTGGTTTATTACCCTATTAAGCTAATTTTCCGCTAAATATCTATAATTGTTTTTAAATAAATTCCATAATATTTATTTTTTAAAAAACATAGTTAACCTTATTAAAAAATATAAATCATTTTGATTCCATATATGGAATACAATTTTCCAAATTCCAATCATATAATTGGATGAAATTAATTTAAATTTAATCTCATATTGGAACAGTAATGTGGGGTTTTGATGTAAAAATGTTGTGATGTTTTTTATGTTTTTATATATAAATTCAATTTGATTTTATATCCAATGAATTTAATATTTTTAAATGAGATAAATTATATATATATATAATAAAATAAAATAAATTCTTAATTTAACTATTTAAAAAAGTTATATGAAAAATAATTTTTGAACTAAAATTCACTATTATTTACTATTCTCTAAAATGTGAAATCTCTTAAAAAAACAACAAAAATTATCCCAATGTAAATTTTCATTTTTTGAATTCAAAAATGAAGTTAATTATTTCATATAGAAATTATGAAGGTGTCAAATATAAGTTTTAAAATAATACTTCCACAAAATGGCGACAAATAAACTTTAGTAAATAATAATATTAACCATATATTATAAGTTGTTATAACTGAGTCTTGAATGGAAAATCAAATTTTAAAGAAACTTGTTAGTGCGTGTCGGGTATACCATTGAACTTATCATCAATTTTAAGGTAAAATTACTATCTAATTCATAAATTGTATTAAATAAGAAAATGATTTCTTCTATCATTACATGTGATGTTACATCCTTATCCCCTTGGAAAATTTCATCTTCTAAATTTAATTGAAAAATAAAATATGTGGGTATATTTTTACATCATACCATTTTTATATTCCCATGATTCCACTTTAACCATATTTTTTCCTAAAACCATAACAGGATGAATCCCTTAATTCTATAACACTTGATCTTTACTTTATTGAACCTGAACTGATTATTATTCATAAGAATGATTCTCTTATAGATGATCTAATTCATGGCCAAAAAAATTATATGGATCATGTGAATAATTCCACAAAATTGAAATATTAAATGTACCATGTACCTAAGATTTACTCAGAGGTAATGTCACTCGGTAGGAAATTGATCCCACTTTCTGTTAGAGTTAATAGAGTTCAAAGAACTATGAACTCAATATCCCTTTCTTACTAAACTACATCACACATTTATAAAGGGGAATATTGATAAATAAATGATAAACTACATCAGTAGAAATATCTTTACTCCACTATATTTATAATATTTCTGTCTTATCTACGTTATCCTCATGTGTGATTGATTGAACAAAATATTCTCTACTGTTTTTGCTACCAACTCTGGTCGCATAAACATCCTTTCTACAACATAATACCAAAAAACCATTATTGAACACAACATTCAATATGATTATATTAAAGCATTCATTTTTCTACTAGAATAAAAATTATTATTATATGAAAACATAACTAGATAAACATGTCAATCCCAACATCCCTGATAATCCTTTGAGCATGAACGAAGTATATCTTCAACAATATAAATAATTTGCTCAGACAATAAATGAGATTAAGTATTAAAAGATTTATAGAAATAAAATTATATTCTGTAAGTCATCTTAAGTCCTAGTAAATTCATATGTGAACATGGGGTCATGGTTTAATATAATGAAGAGTGACACTCTATATAAACTAACAATCTATTTTAGAAAAAATCGATAAAGACGATCTAAATAAATATTATCTCATATGAGAAAGAAATGTAAATATTTAGTAAATAGATTAATAATAACCCAAATCACATTTTTACATTGAGACATAATTTTAAATCCAACCATAATATCAATGGATATATTCTCCCATTTCTACATCAGCACTATAAAAATTCAATGAATCCCCTCATTAACAGTCATTTTTCATTAACCAACTCAAAATTCAAACACATATCATTAAATTTAACATTTCATATTTTCATTCAATCCCACTTGTAATACTCATTAATATAGATGTACATAGTAGTTCTACTTGAATGAATTGAAAAAGGGGGATTATGACTTTAAGAAAAAAAAATTTCCACACCTGTGAATAACAAGGAATACATAGACGTCTCCCACATTTTAAAATATATTATTCATAAATATTAACTTAAATAAACTTACTATTATTAAAAGATTCAATATTTTATTTCAGATAATGATACAAATATTGATCCTACTTAATTATTTATAAAAATTCCAACTATACTAAAATGTTAATCAAAACAGAGGATGTCCCAACATATACAGCTTCTATGAAAAAAATTTATCAAATCATTAACTAATGATTCATGTTCCAAACATAACATTTTTAATTTAACATTATATTCCTGGATCAAACAATCAACCACCCTATTTTCATTTCCTAGATAATGATGTATCATACTAGCATTATCCTCTATTAGTTTCAACCATCTCATTTATCTCATGTTTAATTACTTCTGAGTGATTATATACTTCAATATTTTTTGATCAATATATATTTCACACATTCCTCCATAAAAATCATGCCTCCACATTTCTATTGAAAATGAACCTGATCTGATTCTAAATCAAGTGCATAAAAATTAAACTAATGTAGTTTCAACTAATGAAAATAAAATGAAATTACTTCATTACTCTGAAATAGAAATATACCATTTATATTCAACAAAGAATAAATGTAGATGATTAATTCACCATTTTTGTAAGGAAATTCCAAAACATGATCATGAAACACTATTCCAATGATTTTTTTTAATAAATGACATTATTTTGTGAAGGTGAATGTAACTTCTATCCATGTATAAATAGTTAGTGGGATATAATACCATGAAATGATTTTAAGAAATTTCTATTAGTACCCCTATAAACAAGAAAAATTACAAATATAAATGATATTTATGTTCTTGGCCATTAATTTTCAATTTTATTTTTGCATGATCAAAAATTACACCATATATAGAAACAATGTGACCGAGGAATGAATTTTTTTGCAATCACAACTCAAAAATTTCAAATTTCCATTAGAATATATTTTCTTTCAATTTTTTTTAAAATAGTCCATATTTTATTTCATGTTCATAACTGAAAACTCAAATATTCATATCATGTTCAAAAAATAGTCTTTAGAATGTCAATGTTTTTCAATTTCAGTTGATTGTGACCCTACCTATAGTCAACTTTTGAAAAATACTATGCACAGTAGCGCTGGTAAAAAAAATCATTGATATGAGGGAAATGATTCTTATTCTTAATAATGTAGTTATTAAAATATCTATAAGCAATCCAATTATCAATTATACATATATTTTTTTCTAAAAAACAGTGTAGAAACATCCATTGCTGAAGTATTAGGTTAGATGAAACCTTTATATAATAACTCTTAAAATTAATTTTTTACATCAAAAAGTTTCACCTGAGGAATATCATAAAAGGGTTTAGAAATATCATTACAAACAGGTACAAAGTCAATGGTAAACTAAACCTCTCAATCAGGAATAGAATTATGAATATGGTCTAGAAGAATATCCATATATTTATTTATTACTATTAAATTATTAATTTGAAATGATTCATTATTTTTGATAATATGAGCTAGGTAAAATTCATTTCCATCACTATTAAATTACTTAGAATTTTGGTAAGTTATAAAAGGCGTGACATCATTAAACAAAACATTATTAGGAATTTGATCTAAATTATTACAATAAACAGAAATTTAATACATTCCAAAGATGATATCAAAACCTACTATGGACAATTCACCAATATTTAAAGCAATTACTATCCCACTAATGATAATAGGTATAATACTATAAATCATTGTTTCATTAGTAATTCCACCCTATGTTTTTACAAAAAGATATATATTAATTTAATTAGGGGATATTACCGATTTTCTAAGAAATTTCTCAGATATGAATCAATGTGAAGATCCATAGTCAAAACCAAGTTTGGGATTAAGTCGAAAACACCAGTATCAAACATTCAACCACTTCATTTTATGGACCTAAATCAGATGTAGTATTATCAAATTATGTCACTATACCATTCTATTTACAATGATGAAAATTTTTATCATGTGTAAATAACATCAGGCATAAATTAAAATAATGAAAGAAAATATTTCAACTAAAACATATTATTTTAGAATGGATATCAGTTAACATATTATTTTATTACTTTATATTCATTACCTTTCACTCATGATCCATGTGGAAAAACATTCCACATTTGTTTCAATTCCTTGTCATTATAATATGGTCACCATGGTAAATCTTCCCATAGTTAATAAATAAATGTAACTTCATTTTCATACATCCGTATTTAATTGTTGCATGTTCCCCCCTCATGTACAGTCAAAATCACTTCTTATTTTATTCATTACAAGGAACATAAGTGTCAGAAAACTCAATATCGTTATTTTCATCAAAATGAATAGTATTCCCATATATTTTAAATTCATATGCATCCAAATATACTCAATGAATTGGTTTCAATACTTAGTAAAACTAAAAAATGTTTACAACATTTTCCTTAATAAAATATGGAAAATACCTGGCTAATCTTATAATGATTACTCCATATACATCAATAGAATCAATATATTTTTCCTCAGTTCTAGGATTATTATTCCATTCGGAACTGAACAACTATCAGGAAATATTATTTAGGTAAAATTACCTTGAATGCTTTCCATTACATAGCCTCAATATAATCATTATCTCTGGTTTTTTTAACCAAATACCACTATGATTATTCTTCAACTTCTAATGGATACTTAGTTATGGTTACCTTTTTAATTTTTGAACAACCCATGACATCAAAATATATTCCCTAGAGCATTTATCCATATCTATGCTACAACCAGGATAGATGATCCACTGAATTATGGACGGGGGAGTTTCCTCATGAAATTGTCAACAAATGAAATTATATTTCTAGTTAGATCATGATCATATCTAGAATGTATACATCTACTATTTTTCACCTGAGTCAACATAGTTATTAATGCAATAATGTATTTTGTTCTGATTATCACCATCCCTAGATACTGATTTGGAAGATATCTTCTTCTCGGTTCCCTCCCACTATAGCTTTCATGTTTCTTGTTTTAAAAACCATTCAAAATAAATATATTTTAGATGAAGAAACATGGTAACCATTAAATGATAAACCATTTTAACAAGACCATAAGGTAAAATCATTCAACATAAAGTTAATAGTATTACCCAAACCTCAAAAGTTTTCTAAACCAACATTTTAATCCACATATAAGGACACACCTTAAACAATACATTATCATGAGTTAATTAAAAAAAATTACATTGTTTCACATTGAGGATCTATTCAGATTTAAAGCTATATAGAATTATGTCATAACTCATACATAAAAAACCATAAAATATAATGTGGACACATCTGATCAGTATCCATTTTTTCACCAAAAAAAAATAAATTTAATAAGAAAGTATGATTTATATTTAAAAAAATATTAATTAAAATAAACACAAACTCTTACAATCAAATATATATCATTTATTAAAGTGAAAAAATTAGAATATGTGGAATTTTTATAAAAAGCTCAGTATGGGATATAAAAAGAATGAAATCATTTGTTCGTTATTAAATTTTGAATACCACGAGAAACCATTACTTGAAAAAATATACTTTTACTAAAAATGTAAATATCAATATTTAAAAAATATAATTTTTTCTACCTTAATAAAAAAATAATTACCATGAAAACTCATAAAAAAATATCGATAATTTATGTTGGTACATTGGGACATCAACACATTAAACAATTATTAAACCCTTAAAAATTTGAATAACCATACGACAATATTTCAATATAATTATCTAGATAATATAATAATTACAAAAAAATTAGAGTGCTATATGCTTTCACCCATCATTTAATCTATAATGGTCTCACCTAATGCAATATGGGTTCACACATCATTTATAATGTCCATGAACCACTTCATGGAATAAAAAATTTCATAATTTAAAAATAATGTATAAGTTGTATGAAAATATCATTTATATATTAAAATACCATTTTATTTATAAGTTATTTTCAATATAAAATACACCATTTTTGTAAAAACCAGATTTAATAACAAAATACCAAATAAAAGGAAAGACATGTTTTCTTTTAAGAAAACATGAAATATTTCAAATAAATCAAAAAATAATATAATTTCTATGGTGGTGGAAAAGTCATTTACACTATTTATGTAATGAATTGAACATTCCTTTTATGATTTGTCAAAACATTATATAAAAAATTTAAAAAATATTCATTTTTGAATATTTATGAATGAAAATAAAAATATAAATAAAATTTACATTATAGTCAATATATATGTAGATACTGTAAATAATATTAACATGGTGAAAATATTTTACAATTAAATACTTAAACATTCATAGTTTGCAGTACCACATTGAACATTTTAATCATAATCTAAAAAAATTAAAAATTATTTAAAAAAATAAATAACATGATAATTAATAAATTCCGGATATGATATATGAAAGGGGTTATATAGAGACATTATAAAAGATGAAAGGTGTGTCATGCCAAGACATTTCTCAAAGAAAAAATATTGAAATGAAATCCAATACTGTGATATTGACTTGTCACGTGTGTCTCTATCATCCTAAACAATGAAATTATGATAATTATGTACGTTCCTTATATTATTTTTATGTTTATAATTTCATTTATTTTACATATAATAATTTTGTAAACAAATACAAAAAAAGATATTTTTATGTCAATGGTTTTTTCCTTTGAATTTTATTTGTCAAAACCTCATTTATTGGTCAAATATTGTCAATGGGGTCCTTGTATTAACATATAATGAATAATATTAATTAAATAATTATCCTATTTATACAAAAAATATACTTTTAAAACAAATTATGAATGATGGTTATGAAAAATGAACCAACCTTACAATTATGGAGATGGTAGACCATATTAATGCTTGAGTAAGGTACCTAATTTTAAACGATCATTATAGAAAGAATGTTTGTAACATATTTCATTCTAAAAGGGTGATTATATAATAAATAAGATGTTATTTAATAATATATACACTATTATATAGATATATTTCTGATGTAAATGGAATCACTTCACATCGAGGAGGTGATATCCCACACATCCCTGAACGGTTTTATCACTTTTCTAGTGTGTGAAACAGTAATAATGAAAATAATAATTTATATTTGCAAATAGATAATTATTTCATGTATATCATATATATGGAATCTATGTCAAGTAAATCTGATTAATCACATCCATAATATATTCTATTAATGTGTAAACATATCACATAGTTTTGAGTATGTAGTAGTCCTCACATCAACAAATGATGTTATCGTATTTATAGAAAACTTAAAGTGTGAAGGTATATGTATATAAAAATTATAGATGTATGTATAAATCATAAATATCATATATATAAATATATTATATTCATATATAATAGAAAAATAGTATTTCCATTATAATTCCAAATAATGAAATGTGGGAATGAAAAAATGAACGATATTGTTTTATAAGGCAGTAGTTTGTTGTACATGAATGGTAATTTAGTTACACATTTGATTGAAGTTTTTATAGAAGTAATCAAAACCCTTTTACAGAAGAAAGATTATTATGTACATGATATTTATTTCATTAATTAAGAATTGAATAATAATAAATTAAGTGGTGGGGAAAGAAATAAATCATAAATTCAAATGTAAAAATGTAATATATATTTTGGGAAACCCAATTCAGTTCGGATCAATATACATCTTGGATGGATTTATTCCCATGTTAAAACATCTAGAGTTTGGGTAGGGATATTAAGAGATTATATTGGAATATATTGGTTGATCCAAAGGGGTTGAAAGGTGTGAATATATGGGTAGGGTGGCTTCATTTTTATAGATTAGGGGAGTGAAATTCTTATTATCTTTTTAAAAGGGAATTCCACCCAAATTTTTTCCATGTTATGTGGCTCTAGTAACATTATAATTTATACATAATTTATAATAGATATGAAATATAAATATCAATTGGATTTTGGACAAGTGTGTAGGTTATTTTTGATAAAAAAAATTATTGTTTAGTCCCTTTTTATGTTATTTTTCCTTTTAATCACTATAATTAATTTTAATCACATTCAATATTATTTTTTTCCAAAAACTATGTTTCCCTTATTATAAATTATAAAATATGAGAATTAAAAATATTAAATATAATTTTCAAAATTCCAATCACATACGATTCAATTATTTATACATTTAAAATAATTATACTGGTAAATGGGAAAAACGACCATATTATATAATAATATTAACAGTTATTTATTTTTCGCTATGAATAAATGTTTTATTCAATGAATGGTGTTAGATAAAATCATTATTGGGTGTTTTCTATTCTTTTTTTAGTATTAATTTTTAAGGTAAAATAACCATCTAATTCATATTTATTAAAAAATAGGGAATATAATTATTCTATAATTACCTAGGCTGTTACATATAATCACATGATACTACATATGATGTTATATAATTTAAATTAATGATAAAATTTTATAGAATGAAATATATTCAAAAAAAATTGATATGGTTTTAAAATATAGTTTATATGATGTAATAAATGGTCAATTGACACAATATCTATAATACTTTAGTGAATACTTTAGAAAGATTGATATATTCCCTATATCCTATTATTTATATGATACAAAATATCATATATTTTTTAGTATGATATAAAGATATCATATTATAATATTTCGTTTATTCCTTAGAAATTTATATACTATGTATTTTCACAATGTATAGTACAATATAATTATATTTTATACACATCATTAACCAAATAATTTTATATGATATGGCTATATCATATTTCAGAAATTTTAATTTAAAATTAATTTAAGATAATAGAATGATAAAAAATTTATCTTTTATATTGATTACATTCGATATGATTATTAAATAATTATTAACATGATACAGTATAAAGATTAATAATATGCGCAACATTAATCATTCTTTAAGTAACCAGTATACGGTTTCCACTACCATTGAGATTAGAATAATATAATACCTAAGCCTTTTTAAAATTCATGATCCCTGTTAAATATCTCTTTGTATTCCACCCATTTTTATGAGATGTACAAGAATACACTTGAAGGGAGGGTATCTTGCATGAGCATCGGGTGATTGCAATATTTCTATAGATACAAAAATGATAGGAAGTATTATGATTTCAAATTAGTGCTATCTATAAATCATACAAATTCAATATTTTTGAATAATAATCATTGGTCTAAGGTATACTTGTAATTTTTTAATTGTATATACAAAATGTTTTTAGTTTTATAAATATTATATCTTGGGAATTTGGGTTTCTTTTTTTCTTCATTGAATATGTGTTAATCGATTATAAGAAACATAATAGTGAGATTTCCAACAAAACCCTCATGTTTCAACATAGTGAGTGTTAGTGAATATTAATTTATATAGATATCAGATAAATAAAACCTATATAATGTTTTCTAAAATGTACAACTATTGTTTATATAATGATGTCTCATTTTATGATTTTTTTTAAATATAGTGTGAATTTGAAACTACATACTTATTTTTCGTTTAAAATAATCATTATAAAATACAAATATTAATGTAATAGTTTTGGAAACAATGGTTGTGGCCAATATAAATTATATTTTCATGAGGGAAAATAGTGACATGAAAAATAGTAACTTGATTTGTTTCCTGGTATAACTTCTAAAAAAATTATCACACTAGAAAACCATTTTGTAGTTCATAGAGTGATATTTGATAAATTTTCAATATAAAATCACTCATATAAAGAACCCATTTCATGGTTTATGGACATGGTTTTTATAAATATAAAATATAAATTTATTATAAAAAACTAACAATAGTATAGTTCAATGTATAAAAACAATTTTTTGAAGGATCAATGGTGAATCATATACTGTTAGGCCCATGGCCATAATGAATTTTAATTAGATTTTGTTAATATATCCTTATAACATTGCGTACTCAACTTTTAATGATTTTAATAACCTATATGATAAATTATAATTTATAAGAAATTTATTTAATTAAAAATTAACTTCCCTGCAATTCTTTATTCATGAAAAAAATCATTTATTTTTCTTATTATTCCATCATTATGATGAAGTATTCAAGTAATTAATCCCTATTTTGGTATTTATACATGCTCCATGAATCTGAAAACCATTTTCTTAAAATTTTGGGTTCTAGCATGGAGGATTTAATCCTCTATCGCCATTTTTCATTGATCACAACTAAAATATCTTCATACTAGAAAGATGATCTATTGGTCACTCAATACTTGAGAGGAATGAGGAGGATCATCTATCTCCATTATTGAGGGTGTAATTGAGAATTATCAATTTCATTTGAGATAATTTTCTAGATAAATCATTTTGTTCGTAAATCTATATCTACTCTAAAATGAAAGAAAAAAATTAATAAACTTATGTGATTTAGAAATTAATTTAGATATCTCTCTTAGGAATAAAACTAGATTTTTAAAATTGATAAAGGATTTTTGGGGGATTTGTGATCATATATTCCCTATTAAATTGATGTGTTAATTTTATAAAATTAATATTAGAATAACTATTCTATTTATTATTGAGTTCTTATATAGACCATTTTATACCTTAAATTCTTATTACATAATTTCAAAATTAATCATTATAAAAGCCTTAAAATCCAGAATCCAAATGTTTAGATTCATTAAAAAATGATCCTACAAAAAAATTAAAAAAATAAAAATTATATAATTCAATATTCCCTATCGTCATTTTTCTTTGATCACGCCTAAAATATTGTCATACTAGAAAGATGATATATTGGTTACTCAATACATAAGATGAAGGAGGAGGATCATATATCTCCATTCGTGAGCGTGTTATTGAGATTTCACAATGTAATTTGAGATAATTTTCTGGATAAATCATTGTGTTCATAAATATATATCTACACTAAAATGACTGAAAAATATTAATATACTTATGTGGTGTAGATATTAATTCAGATATCTCTCCTAGGACTAAAACTAAAATTCAAAAATGGATAAAGTATTTATGGGGGAATTGTGATCATATATTCCCTTTTAAATAGATGTGTCAATTTTATAAGTTTGTTATTAGAAAAACTATCCTATTTATTATTGATTTCATATATAGACCCCTATTTATCATAAATTATAATTACAAGATTTCAACGATAATCATTATAAAATCCTTACAATCAAGGATCAAAATGTTTAGATTCATTAATAAAATGAGAATAAAAAAAATTAAAAAAATATAAATTATTTAATTCATTATTACCAAGCTTCATAGTGTCTCTCATGTACATAGAATTATAATTAATCATCTGAGCATATATATCAAAGAAAGGTTTGATATAAAATGATAGTAAGAGTACAATGAAACATCAATCAATATAAAAAGGGTTAGAATAATAATAAACATCATAACATAATCATGGGATCATTATCTAAATCATGAGAGGAAGAATCTGATATATGCATGGAATGTGTAAATTCATAAAAATGTAATGTCATGCCTTTGTGGTTTAATACCACACATAGATATGAACAATTATATCATCATTTTGATGCATAAAATATGGGAATAATCATTACATCATCATTGTGAACAACTGTAAAATCTTTTTGACGCATATTGGAAATTATCAGATGAGATACATCACATGACCTAATGCATTATATCACTATATAATTCTATGTGCACCCATCATAGTAGAACATTTACATAATCATACAAGCCACATTGAATATATGATAACATTATTCATTAAAAATAATGGAAAATAATTGGGTTTCCATGTAATTTTATAATATATTCACTCATTAATTATCTTTGGGGGTCTGAAAATATGAATGGAATAACAGTTGTAGTATAAGAGTCATCAATATTGAGTGAAGAAGAAACATCCTCAATGAAAGAAAAAGATATGATTTACAATGAAGTTTTATTTTGAAAAACAATTAATTTATCATTAAACTAGATTACAAACATTCATATCCCATAATAATTCATGTTAGAGCAATAAAAATATATTTTAGTGATAGTAAATGGTAAATAACACTGAAATTTGGCACAAAAGAGGAATAAATCAAAGAAAGGAAATTTTTTCCAAAAATACACTAACCTTATGTATGAATTCATTATTCACATAAATATTCTCAATAACAAAATTATATTCTTTAATTACTAAAATTAGAACCTATTTTAAATTTATTTTAATTAGGATAATTTTTTTTGTTTCTTTAGGGAAATTTTATGCGTTATAGAGTTCAATTTCATCATTCGAGAGTGTTTATTTTTGTGGTTTTCATGATCGGTTTACTTGTATATATATATGGATGATCATTTAAAATGAGAATAACTATCCACAATTGATGTTATATGTCATTAATTAACATCAGTAAGTTTCAAATTACATATATATTATTTTCAATAATTATATGTGCATGATTCATTAGATAAAACATTAATGATAATCATTTAGATTATTTTGGTAGTTCTTCGAACATTGGGAACTATTTTTGTTTTATTAGTTAATATAATATATATATATTTCTTAATAAACAATAAAAAGTAATATAATACTTTTTATAATATGTTTCGATGACATCCTAGTCCCAGAAGCCACCCAGAGGCGCCCCGTACTCAGTTTGTCACATGGCCTCAAGCGCATTTCCTCGAACGCCAGTGGATGCCAACTAGTAGCGAGGGCCTTGAGTGTTATACTGGGAATACCATACCCTCATTAGAAGAGTACACATCAGAAGTAACAACACATACAACAGTGGAAGAAATAAATATCCAACAACAATAATAGAAGAAGACAGATAAATAAACAGCTGGAGCAGAAATATGTATAATTGATGCATGATATATATATATATGTAGTAAAACTGCCAAACAAGTCACAATAATGAAATTCAGTACTAAAAAAAATTAAAAAACACATTAGATAAACTCCTCAACATTGCAAGCCATAGCTTGTTCCCATGCTCTATAAATATTGTGCAATCAAGAACCTGAAATAGATGGGTGCTTTCCCTTATCTATACCTGCAACAATATAATCTATTTGGGCCAAAAATCATGACCCATATAATGTGTGAAATAAAAATCCCAGTAGGAAACCACCAGAAGATCTGTTCTTAATAGTCAATGAATATGTGGCATGTATAATAAAATAAGTAGTAATCAATAAGTAGTAAATATGATAATACACAGTAGTAAACAATCCATTGTACCTACCATAATATGTACACACAAGAAAGAAGCCACTCAAGAATGTAAAAAAACAGGTAACCCTCTGTGTAGTTCTCATATACTAACCCTTATGGTTCAACCTACAAGTACTAGAAACCCTATGGGAGGTACACACAGTCTCACCCCTCTGGTTCAGCTAAAAAATATACTTTCTGGGGATGCAGTCACCGTTAATTCCTCCTATAGTCTCGTATCGTACTAAAGGCACTCAAGGGAAGCACTCAACGTCTCATTCCCCCTTTGGCCTACATCGAGGAACTAAAAACACTCTGAGGAAGTTCTCTACGTCAATTCCCCATGCGGTCTCGCAACATACTTTAATGACACTCTAGAGAAGCCCTTACGTCCATTCTCCCTATGGTCTACTACACTAGGTTCTCGCAACCCTCTGTAAAGTCATCAAGTATCGCATCGTGTAAAGGAAAAATTTAACTTCAAGAACTACTTGGCTAGATGTTTACAACATCTCAACATGGAAGAACAACATCCACACCATCCTACAATTGGGCATGGAACTAGCAATAGACTAACTGGAAAAAATAGACCAAGCAGTCATAAACAAGAAAAAAAATTCATAGGAAAAACATCCAAATCACATGAAAATTACCCTATTCAAAAATAATATCCTCTACTCGGACATATAAGAAAAGAAGGAAAACAATAAGGGAAAAACAAGAAACACACAATACCCTGTTCAATGTTATTGGTGGAATTTTCACAAAATACTCAAAGATTTTCCACAGAAATACACAACCCACCTACCTCGACGTTAGGAGATCGATATACATGAGCCACAGAGCTTGAATATCCTTTTAGCATCTTATATCTATAAAAATCCAGAAGACATTCAACCCACGAGAACTTGAGAATGTGGAGGAATTGGGAAATGAAGATCTAGGAAAAGGAAGAACTTACCACTACGGTTCCAACGTAAATGACGGCGGTCGATTCGGAGAACGGACAAAGGATCATGGGTTTTATTAAGATCTGCGGCCATACAATATGATCTAGATCGAAGTAGTTGGAGACGAAGAATATTCTGGGGTTAATACATGACCCGGGTGCATTTTTTGAAAAACATAAAGTACACGACATGTACTTTTGGAGTACATGACGTGTTTTAGGAATTTCCGTACCCTTCTTTAGGTAGCCTCCACATCACCCCTACATTACTGTGTGTGTTTCCAGGACACAGCCAACACACGGTCATGAGAAGCAATGAAGTACACAGCGTGTACTCATAATGTACAAGACATGTACTTCAAAAATTCCCAGAAACTCCACTTTTCTCAAAAACTGCAGAAAAAGGAAAAACATACCTTAAAAGGAGGTCCGAGTTCTTACAAACTTCACACCTTAAAGGAATTATTTCTCAAATTTCCCTAGAGAGCCGTTGTGGAAGAAATATCGAACAGCTCCGACCACTACGATCGTACAGCGGTCCCCCTCTCCCAAGTCTCGTCATGTACTCGCCCGTGCTGCCATAGCACCTGTACCATAAGAACATACCAGCCATGGAGAACCTTCATAATATTTTTGGAAATTCAGATAGGAGGCTCCTCAAATGATTCATCCACTTGAAGCTCAACCTCCTTAGGTTGAAAGACATTTTACGGGTCTGAAAAGTAACGTTGGAGCTGAGAAACATGGAAGACATCGTGCATATCCCGGTACATTTGAGGTAACCTCAACCGATAGGAAACTGGCCCAACTCTCTCCAACACATTGAACGACCCGATGTACCTCTATGAAAGCTTACCCTGTCCCTGAAACCTCTTGTGTCCCATCCTCGGTGCGACACGTAGGAAAACCTGATCCCCAACCATGAACTCCAGAGGTCGTATCTGCTGATCAGCATAAGAGTTCTGAAAAGACTATGTTGTATCCATCCTCTTCAAAATAAACTCTATTTGTTATGTGGTCTCCTAAAAAAGACGTGGTCCCTTCAAAGCTGCAATTTCTGCCTCTAGCCAACATAATGGTGATCAACATGTCCTACCGTACAAGGCCTCATAAGGTGACATCTGAATAGTTTCATTAAAAACTATTATTTTAGGAAAACTCCACAAGAGGGTGATCCTTATCCCAAGAACTTATAATGTCCATAATGCATGCTCAGATCATATCTTCAAGCACCTGAATGGTACGCTCGAAATAGCCATCTGTCTGGGGATGTTATGTTGTACTCAAAAGTACTTGTGTACCCAAAGCCTTCTGAATCCCCTTCCAGAATAGAAATGTAAATTGGGAATCCCTGTCTAAAACAATGTAGTGTGAAACTCCATGTAGATATACAATCTATCGAATGTACAAACGTCCACGATCATCAACACTGAAGGTATCCATGATGGGAAAGAAGTGATCAACCTTGGTGAGCCCGTCGACGATTACCCAAACAGCAACATTCCCTCGTGGTGACCTCAGCAACCCCGTCACGAATATTATCACGACATCATTCCACTTCCACTCTGGAATGGGTAACTGTTGTAAAACCCCATTTGGTCACTGATGCCCCGCATTAACCTACTGACAAGTGGAACATCTCATGGCGAAAACAGTGACATCCCTCTTCATACCTGGCCACCAATACTGATGGTGTAGATCACAATACATATTTTTGAAGCCATGATGAACTGCCCAAACTGGGGAATGAAAGTATCGCATCATTTCCTCACGTACATCTACTGGCACCCATACACATCCCTAGATACGCAATATCTCATCCTCGACTATCGTCCATCCAGGAAAAGGGTCCTCTCCTAACACGATTTACCATAGGAATAAGCCTTCATCATCTTATAGCTGTCTCATTTGAAAACAATCAAGAAGGGTAGAAGTATCAGGTAAAGAAGATAGAAAAGTCTTCCCTTGTCTATCATGCACCTTCAAATGCATCTATGAGAATAGATCCATAAGAATACTCTCACTGCTAGCCTCCTGAACTACATGTATCTGAGTTCTCCTGCTCAACACATCGGCCAGAACATTGCCTTTCCCAAGTGTATAGTAAAGCTCAAAGTCAAATGTCTAATGATACTTGACCCACCTGTGTTGTCTCAGATTCAGATCACACTGAGTGAAGATATAGTTGAGACTCTTGTGGTCGGTAAACACCACAAGGTTCTCCCCCAGAATAAAATGTATCCAATAGTGTAAGGCATGAAAAACAGGTGCCAACATCATATTGTGTGTTTGGAAATTCCTCTCATGTTTACTTAACTGCCGAGACCTGTATGTAACGACTCCATCTCCCTGCATAAGAACAACTCCTATCCTGATACCTGAAACTTCACAGTATACAGTTTTTCTCTTTCCTGCCTCTAGAAAGACTAGTATAGGTGCTGAAGTCAACCTCCCTTTCATCTCCTGAAAGTCTGACTCACAAGAATCTGACCATAGGAACATCACACCATTCTTGGAAAGACCCGTCGGTGGTGATGCAGACTGTAAAAAGTCATGTATGATGAACTTTTAGTATCCAGCCAGCCCCATAAAACTCCACACCTCAACGATGTTCTTCATATGCTCCCAAGAAACTACTACCCTCACATTATCTAGGTCCACAAATACTCTAGTTTCATAGATAACATGGCCCAAAAAATGAATCTGATCCTTCCAAAAGTGGCACTTCTAGAGCTTAGCATATAACTGATTCTCCCTGAGTGTACTCAAAACTATCTAAAGATGGGTTGCGTGGTCGTTTCGAGTGTAAGAGAACTCCAAGATGTTATCCACGAAGACCACCACGACAGAGTCTATGTATGTATGGAACACTCGGTTCATCAGTGCCATGAAAACTGCAGCAGCGTTAGTAAGACCGAACGACAAAACCATATACTTGTATAGACCATTCCTCCTCTAGAAGGCTATAAGAGGAATATTAAATGGTCTAACATGTAACTAACAAATACCGGATCTAAAATAAATCTTTGAGAACCCTCGGGATCCTCGAAGCTGATCAAAGAGATCATCGATCCTCGGAAAGGAATATCTGTTCTTAACCATCAACTGGTTCAACATCCGATAGGCCACACAATGACTGACTGTACTATCTACCTTCTTTGCTGATAGACCAGGCGAACCCCAAGGAGAAGTACTAGGTCCGATGAAACCCTTCGCCTGCAACTCCTCCAACTGCTTCTTGAGCTCCAATAACTCAGCTGTCGCCATCCAATATGGAGGAATGAACACTGGTTCCACTCCTGCCAAAAGCACAATATAAAATTATCCCTCAGGATCTAGAGGAAAACATGAAAATTATTCTCAAAAGACATCCCTGAAATGATCCATCACTGGAGGAATGTTTAACTGTGAAGTCCTCTGGTCATCCATATAAATTCTACATATATGGGCAGTAACTCCTCCAAACCCATGATGCTATGGACCCACAATGCTCTCTTGAACATCCCACTCTCCCTTATGAAGAAAATATCCACCATTTGGTGAAACAAAACTCACTTTATAGTTATAACAGTCAACGACTAATATGAAGGGAACTGGACAGTTCATTCCGAGAATGACATCATAGCTCATCATCTCCAGGACATAGAGGTCACATAGGAAGTGATAGCCGGCCACCTCTATAGGGAACTCCTTGCAATGGCGTACACTAGCATTCCAAGACCCCAAAAGGGTGTCTAGAGTCAAGGTATCGGCAGAGGAAAAGATACAGAGCACAAGGATCTCCACAACAGCAATATATATAAAGCTTTGGGAAGCCCCTATATCGAAAAGAGAAGAAGATAAAACTGAGGCTACTAAGATCATACCTCAAACTATAGAGGGTTCAGGATCCTGCTCCTACTAGGCCTACTCCACTACAAAAGCCTGTCCTGCACCACGACCCTGTGACCCTGCCTAATTTCTCTGAACTGATCCACCCTGCTCTAGCTAGATTATTGGTGACTGCCCACCATGGCCTCGACCTCCACCATGGCCCAAACGGCCAGAAGAACTCCAGTTCCTAGAATGGTGAGAAACTGGCGGCTCTTATCCTTAACGAGGAGTAATGGAAGAACCCCTGTCACCTGCAGCTGGTGAGGAAACCTAATAGAATTGCTGGAGGTGACCAATCTGGCTGCATGATTGGAACTCCATTGTGTCTCTCTAGCATTGCGGCCCCCTTTGCCTAGCCCTTCCACACTATTATCATACCACATGGCTTCTTAAAGATGTTTCTTTCCGCCTCGGATAACCGTTCTTAGACTCCCTATGGTGCTACCTACTGTTTGCTGGTGAAGCACTAACTCTAGAAGCAGAACCACCCTGGCAGTCAGCTCCAGAATATCTCATATTTCACTCTAGAATCATTGCATGTTTGATGATGGAAGTGATGGAAGTCATCCTAGAGATTTTCACTTGTGAGTGGATCCCCCATCTGACACCATCCTCAATCTTCCTAGTAACGAACAACCCATCTCCACCCTAGTGGGGTGTGAAATGTTGAAGCTCGATGAAACGATAAGAATACTCTATGACAGAAAGAGTACCCTCCTATAGGTTAATTATCTCCCGGGCTCGGTCGTCCCTCAGGGTATCCAGATAGATGCAGTCATAAAAGATACACTAAAACTCCTCCCACGCCATAACCTGCTGATGATCTACCTATGAGATCACATCCTTCAACCTCTTGGAGGAGTCTCGTAGCATGTAGGTAGCCAGCTTGAATCACCTTTCTGGTGGCGTCTCCAAATGCTCAATGATCATCATCATGGATTATAGCAATGACTATGCAGCCTGAGGTCCTCCTTCACCTGATAAGGTGGGAGGATGCTACTGTTGGAAAACCTACGTCAAGTCTCCCATAGTCGAGGAAGGAGGCAGTGCTCCCTGTAAGGTATGCATCATCCTTAGAAATCCTTCCCTAAACTGTGCATTAGAGGCTGTACCTGGTATCACTATTGGTTCCAAGGCTGGCATAGTTGGAGGATCTGAAGGAGGTGCCTGATCATCCATATCTGGTGTCTGATCACCATCTAGCAGCTGACGTACAAATAGAGGATGTCTCGGTGGCATAACTCTGAAGGTTCAAAAGCACACCTAAGGCCAGGATTAACAAGACTGAACACAAGTGTACAAGTGGGGATCGTGAGAAATAAAAATTTCACTCTTTACAAAATAGGACTACAACACGTGTATAAAAACTAAACGACGTCTTCTTTTAAGTCATTCACATGGGCTGTACTTCTGCCGCAACAGGTTGTGTAACACCAAAACACATGGCCAGTTTTCCCCACACCCGGTGTGTAAATGGACCCTATTTCCCTGCCCGAGTCTCCTTACATGGGTAACCCACATGGTCCTCTTAATTCTAGACTACACGGTGTGTTCATGCACGACACAACATGGGCTAGATAAGGTTTCAATGTCCCATGTTGTTAGTTACACGGTCGGGTACATGACTCACTCTACACAGCATGTTACCTGGGATCACAGAGTGTAATTGAAGGTTTTCCCCGACCGGTGTTGTTCGTGACACGATGGGGTACATAGGGTATAAGGTACAACATGTGAAAACAAGACACAGTGTGTAAAGTCAATGATTCATCCATCTGTGTCGTTGGTCACACGGGTAGACACACGGTCACTACAACACGACGTGTACTAACCTTACACGGTGTGTTCCTGATGATTTTCCACATCCCCGTTATTCATCCAACATAGTCAGTGACAGGGTTCAAAAAATACATGGTGTGTATTCATAATGTACACACCGTGTATTCTGGTTTTTTGGGGCAGTGGCTTGGAAACTACTCCGAATTAAAACAAAAACATAGAAAAAAATCACGAAGCTGACAAATTCTGATCCTTAAGGGCCTATACTCCCCATGAATCAAAGCTTGACATCTCATACATATAATATTCAACTGAAACATGTCAATGATCCACAAAATTCCGATTCATTGGGGACCATAACACCCCATGAATCAAAATTTGGCGTTCATTCTAGTAAATCTCTACACAAAGAAAGCCATATCTAATAGCATGTATTTCTATCATGGAAACTATCACAACAACATGAATATTTTACACATCATCTATCACAACATCATGCAACCACTAATGCATCCTAGATGGCATAGAAAAACATGCATAGAATGTGATTTCTAGTGAGTCCCTATATGATGTATGAAATGGAATACCCTAATCTCATTGAAATTCAACAGAAATATAACCTCAATACTATCAACAATAACAACACACATCATGGGAGTCACTCATGGAGAAATCAAATAAACTGTAAATATTGCGAAACCAAATGAAATAGAAGTAAACAAGGTAGATTGGATTTTCCCTAAACACAGGTTTGCTACTCCTGGGCACATATTATTACCATGTACCTATTCCATCCTATCCGTGACTATAGTCTACAAATAGTAAGTCAAGAGAAAAGAATCTCTCTGATACCACTTTGTGACATCCTAGTTTTAAAAGCCACCCAGAGGAGCCCCGCACCTAGTTGGTCCCATGGACTCCAGCGATTTCCCCGAACGCCAGATTCTACCAACTAGTAGTGAGGTCCTTGAGTGTGATAGTGGGGAAACTCTTCCCTCGTTGGCAGAGTACATAGAAGAAGTAACAACACTTACAATAGTGGAAGCCGTAAATATCCATCAACATTAACAGCGGAAGACTGATAAATAAACAACTGGGTGTGTAATTGATGCATGATACATATATGTCCAAGAAAATAGCCAAAGAAGTCACAATGTTGAAATATAGTACTAAAACCGAGTACACAAGAATGAAGATAATCTCCTCAGTATCACAGGAAATAACTTGGTCCCATGCTCTCCTACTCCAATGCAATCGAGAACCTGAAGTAGAAGGGCTCTTTCCATTATCTATACCCACAAAAATATAATTTGGTTGGGCCCAAAAGCATAACCCAAACAGGGTGTAAGATAAAAATCCCAGTAGGCCACCACCCGATGAACTGTGCCTAACAGTCAGTGAATATATGGTAGGTAAAGTACAGTAAGTAGTATGCATTAAGAAGTAAACATGATAATACACAGCAGCAAAAAATCCTCAGCCTCAATAATAAAACATACAAACAAGAAAGCATCGACTAAAGAAAGTAGAACAATAGGTAACCCTCTGGGTAGTTCTCACAGCCTAAACCATATTGTTTAACCTACATGTACTAGAAACCCCTTAGGAGGCACACATAGTCTCACCCCTCTGGTTTAGCTAATGAATTGACTCTATGGGGAAGCACCCACCGTCAATTTTCTGTATAGTCTTGTATCTTACAAAAGGCACTTTGGGGAAGCACTCAACATCTCATTCCCCCTACAGCCCGTGTCGAGGAACTACAGACACTTTCAAAAAGTACTCATCATTAATTCCCCATGTGGTATCACATCATACTATAAATATACTCTAGGGAATCCCTTAAATCCATTCTCCCTATGGTCTATTACACTAGGTTCTCAGAGGCCTGTGTAATGTTATCAATTATTGCATCGCGTAACGGACAAAGTGAACCTCAAGAACTACTTGGCTAGTAGTATACGACATCATGGAATGGAAGAATAATAGTCACACCATCCTACAACTGGGCATGGAACTGGAAATAGCCTTATAAGAAAAACTAGACCATACTGTCATAAACAGGAAAAACATTCATGGGAAAAACATCCAAAGCACAGTAAAGTTACCTTATTCAAAAATAATATCCTCTACTTAGGCATATAAGAAAAGTAGGAAAACAAAAAGAGAAAAACATGAAACAAAAAATACCCCATTCAAGGTTATTGGTGGAATTTCCACAAAATAATGAAATACTTTCTACAGAAAGGCACAAAACACCTACCTCAACGTTAGGAGATCGATATACATGAGCCACGGGGATGGAATCTACATAGAACATCATAGATATACGAAAACGCACAATACTTTCAACCCTGAAGAACCTAAGAAAGAGGAGGAATTTGGATACAAATATCTAGTAGAAGGAAGAGTTTACAGATGCGGTTCCAACGCAATCGACGGTAGTTTATTCGGATAACTGACAAAGGCTCAGGGGTTCGTCGAAGATTCACAGCCGTACGAGACACTCTCGGTCAATGAATCTGGCGATGAAGGTTTTTCTCGGGTTAAGACACAACCTAGATGATTTTAATGAATAAAAGAAAGTATAAGACATGTACTTTTGGAGTACACAATATTTAACAGGCTTTTCTATACTCCGCTTTAGGTGGCCTCCACATCCCCCCTACATGGTCATGTGTGTGGCCATGACATGACCATCACACGACCTTGAGCAGAAACAATGTAGACATTGTTTATTTATAATGTACCCGACGTGTACATCAAAAATTCCTAGAAAATCCTCTTTTCGCAAAAACTCCAGAAAAAGGAAAACGTACCTAAAATGAAGGTTCAGGTTCCTACAGTTTCAACCATTATAATGGTTCTAGGACCAACCATGAAGGTGGTAAAGGATACTGAAAATTGTAATCCTTGAAGGTGATACATCCACACCCAACAAATGATATTTTCATTTTTTAGAAGAAAAGGCTCATGATAATATATTTTATAATAAATTATTCCATTATCATAATACAATTACAGTATAATTAAGACACTAAGTTATCATTCAACTTAGAAAAGAAGATGTGAGGATAAAAAAAGAAAATAAATGAAATTGAAAAGAAATTAAAAGGAAATGAAATAAGAATTTACCTCTTGAATTATTATTCATGATATACTCCTTAGTAAAATTGGATTTGGTATTTTATTGAGACCATAGAATCCTAAATTTATCCAATGATGTTATATACCATAAATTTCGTTATTTCACCATTCAGAAAATAAAAATATTTAGAAAAACACTTAAAATTATCCCTAATTATTTTTCATCATTTAGAATAAAAAATTTTACTGAATTTTATTTAAAAAAATTCTCAATATAATAACATTAATTTTTTTATTTAAATATTTATTTATTCAAAAAATACTGATTTTAATAACATATCTGATTTTATGACACATTGAGAACTTAATTAAGTTAAATAATATTATCTCATAATAATAGTGTAAAAAAATAATAATTTATGAATATATATTATGATGGTATATACTATTTTAAATAATTAAATTAATTTTAAAATTTTAATATAATAATTTATAACTTAATAATTGAAATCATTAATTTATCTATTTTAAAAGAATTAGTTTATTATTCAATGATGATATAAATATATAATAATTTCATTAATAAGACAACTAGATATTATTAATACCTTTATAGGAGTTGTTACTCATATAGTAGACAAATTACTATTCCTAATGGTCATGTTACTATTACAAGGGTCACGTTACTGTTACATCATTAAATATTCATTAATTTCTCTAATTTATTTTATTATTAATTTATAATGAATGTATACTGTTCTAAATGTCATTTGTTGTGTTTTATATTATAAGACATAATTATAAGAATTTAATTTTTATTGATAGAATTATGGGTTGATATATTCTTCACCCATTATTATATTTCTCCCTTGATTTAAAAAAAACATTAGTGAGAACAGGTGAGGTGCTTCTCCTTCATCACTTCCTTTGGCTTCTGAGTTAATCTTCATACTTAAAATTTTTTAATAGTACATTGACCAAGTGAGCAGTCTTCTTTCATAGAACATTATCTCTATGGTCTAATATATTCACTGGTTGTTCTCTTATGAGAGATCATTTTCTCAACAGTACCACCTATGAATTCATTACATGTGATAGGGATTAAAATGATAAAAAAATAGGTACATCAAACAATGTATGATGATAATGTTGATAAAGGAGTATTATTTTACCACTTTTCAAATAATTGGGCAAAAATGATAAAAATGAAGGCTAAATAAATGTTCTAAGAGTATTTATGTCAAGATCAGTATAGGGAAACCTTGATGAAATTATATAATTTCAAACATTGATGAATTTTGTGAGAAGGATAATGAGATTTATATAAAAAATAATGGTATACAATGTTCCAAAACTGATCATGATTCAAAGGCATAATTATAGGATAATACCATTAATGAAGTGAGTTAATCTATATATCGAATGAAAAAAATGGTATAATAGAAATTAATAGATCTAATATAAATATTTATATATCTACACTAAAAGAAACATGTGGGATGAGGAATATTGAATAAGTTGTTATATTGAAAAATATGGAACCAATGTTATTTATATGAGTATAAAAATATGAGTCATGAATTAGTGACATGAATGATGAAATGGATTAAAATAACAAGAATCAATATTGTTAAATTTTGGATAATCCTGGACATAACAATGTAATAAAAAAATTTGACCTTTTTGAATAAATTTAATTAGTATGATATTGTGCTAGTAAATATGGGACATTAGGTTTATAATGTTTGTTCACTAGTGTATGGTTTTGATTTTTATGAAATAATTTCTCTAGTGTCTCTAGTTCAATTGATTAATCTCTTTATCGTGATTATTATTAAAATATGATTTCAGATTTATCATACATATGAAAAACAAGAATTATTGAATACTATACTCAAATAGGACGTTCATATTGAATAGACAGTGTGATTTGTAATTGAAAATTGTGAAATAAACTATATAGGTTATAGAAGTCCTTATGTGGATCAAAATACAGAACACGAGGGTGGTCTTATGAATTGACTCATATTATAAACAGACGTAATTCAAAAAAAGGTGGTGTTGATCACAACATATATGTGAATACATTCATGAAATAACTATTCATGGGATTCTATTATGTGTATAATATATTATTTTGTAGAAGTAAGAAGATATATATGGAGGATTATATTAATCTCAGTTGTCTATAATTTTATATTTTCATTATTTTTAAAAGTATATATTTTCTAAGGATCTATGTTTTATATATAGGTAAAAACATTTTATCTAACAATTTAAGAATGAAAGAGAGTTTCTAGAGAATTTTAATATGTATTATTCCAAAAATTATGTTTACTACTTTTTTTTTGAAACCAATCATATAAATATTGAGGATAATAATTCATTAGATCCTACTATATTTAAGATAATCAGTAGATATTTATTATATTTTATTGAAACAAAGTTATTTATTATATATTAAACATGGTTAGTGACCTTTCTATAATTAAATACAATCAAAGAGCATCTCACATTAGTGAAATATAAGTTAAGGTACATATATAGTAATACTTATTTTTTATTATGAATTAATAGAGTAAAGGATAATTCATTGTCATTTTTTATTTAGACGGGGATGGGGTTGTGGTGGACCAAAACACCATAATTTGTGATTATTTCTTCATCAAAAGTATTTTTATTTATTGGTTGAGTTATAAAATATAAGAATGATTTAATTACAATGAAAAAAACCAAATATATCTTAGTTAATAAATTATGCACTCCACAAATGTAGATAATAAATATATTGTAATATATTGAAAATTAAGTGAAATAGACTATGATAAACTATTGCGAAATAAAGAATGAAATTGAACTCACAAAATATATAATACATCACTCAAATGAAAAAAATTGAGATCATATATCCATTTATGAATAAAAAGATGGAGTATGAATTGATCAAAATAGATCATTTTAGAAATAATCACTAAGTTAAATACATTATGGCTTATTCTTTGCCCACTCAATCAATTGAGAAACATCAGTTTATCATTGGTGTTCAATAACCTCCTTTATCATGAGGGGATTTTGATAATCCCCTATTCAAATTTTAATCCATCACTTTACATGGTGTTATTAATGGTGTGTAGGTTATTCCCTTTAGGTTTATTTTCAAATGGGCATAATGTCTATGATATTTGTAAAATAATATGAAAAATGTGTTTGTGATGACATTTAGTGAAAAAGGGGAAGAAAATTATATTTCCCCAAAAAGGGAAATTTATACTATATTATATTATTTATGTGGAGTACATGGATATAATTTTAGATTGATATATTATCAAGGGAAATTAAATTTTTATCATCTTAAAGATAGAGTGAGTTCTGTATTGAGCATTGTCACAAGGTGGAAAATGATTTCCTATACTGTAATTATAAACCACAATTTTTTATCATAATTACATTGAGTTATGAAAGAGTTATTATGTTTTTTTTTGGAAATAGTAAAATGAGGATATATTATTTAATTTGAAGTCATATTATCTAAAAACACATATGGTTATAATGTTGGAACCAATTTAATCTATAATGATGGATTGTGAAATCTATATCATATTCTAGAGCATGGTCGAAATAATTGTATTAAATTACATAGCTGATAAATTTAATTGGGAAGTTTAGTTTTTTTCAATCCAATTCCATTTTTGAAAATGAAATTTAATTCAAGGAGAGAGGTTTCACATAATTCCACATTTTGACTAGGATTTTTCGGTGACATTAAATAATAAGTAATGTTTGAATATTATGTGAGTATTTAGTGGGAAGTGGAAACTTTTAATGAGGTAACTATGCTTAATTTACATGTGATTTAAACTAAAAGGGTTATGTTTATTGAATTTTTGAATCTATGATGATTTTTATTGGAAAATATGTCACACAAGATGAATTTTTGTAATGGTTTTATGAAACCTCTTGTACATGATAAATTATAAAACATCTTATTTGTGAAGGATTTATATGAATATGTAAAAAAATTCCCAAGGTTAATTCTTATGAGAAACAATCAAAAATAATTTTTTAATATTAATTTTAGGGATATTTGTCACCTCTAATACAATATGGTTTTTAAAGGTGGGGTTAATATTGTTTTTTATAGAAAATAATGTATTGTAGGACTATCATATAGCATTGAAATAAATAATTGTTTTTATGAAATATGGTTTTATGGGAAGGAAAAATATTTAATCTTATAATAATTTTATTTTATGGAGCCTCGATATAAAAATTATACCCATTATCATCACATTAAATTAGTTAAAAGGAAAAAATGGAAGATCCTAGTGAGTTAATCTCTTCATTCATGAATGGTATCATTAGGAAGGAGTCATGTGTAATGTGAATTGTTAATGATTTTTATGAAATTTCGAATCATTAGAAGAAACATAAATTTATTTTTAGAGAGGATATACTTTGATGAAATTTCATGATGTTTTGAATCGTGATGGAATTTCACAGATGGGAAATTTGAGCCAACAACATATATGGTAAATAGTATATTGTATAGAACATTCATGAATTTTTTTTCAATGTAATTATCAATAATATAGAATAAAATATAGGATCAAATTATATAATTAATTATGAAAGTCAATGTACGTATTATTGTAGACATTAAAGGGACCTTTATCTCAATAAAAATATAATAAATCCATTTCAATTATTAATCAAATGTGAAGTCATCAGAAGTACCATGAGGGAGACTGTATGATAATCCATGATCAAACATGTAATGAATGTTAGTCTAGGAAATTCAACCATGATTAGAAACATGAATCCCTTAAACCAATGAAAATTTGCGGATTTTGAACATTAACACATCATTAATTTTTTCAACTTAGATGTATCCCCTATATTTGAACCATGTGAAATTTTTATTCCTCATATTAATTACAATATTTATTATTTTAGTGTATATATGAATAAATTTGATTGGTTTAATGATTTACTTTCAATGTAGGAACAATATCCAATTTCATGCAAGAAAAATTTCACATAATAATTCAACCCCTCTCTTGGGGGATATTTAAAACACTTGCGTGAAAAATGTATACATACAAACATTATTACGGAACCATTGGTATAAGTTGTAATATTATTATTTTTATTTATATTAACACCGTACTATTAATGATTAATAATTAAATTTATAAATACAAAATACATTTTTTAATACAAAAATTTGGTCATAGTCAACTGATTATTTTGTTGAATAATAATGGATAGCTTCTAAATTGTAGAACCATCGTTGGTTTTTTTATAGTACCAATTTTAATGGTTTTGGAAAACCAGTTTTATAATTCTATACCACTGGTTCAAAAACCGTAGGTATATATGTTAATATGAATCGTTTTTTATAACCATTTTTATAAACTAATAATAATTGGTTTACATCCGATGTCTCAATTAACAATTGTTATAGGGTATACCAACTATTTCAAAGCCTATTCCAATGGTTTTAAATAATTTATATAGTCCAAAATTTCAATAATGACTAACCTACAACTATTAGAATACATGATCCTTTATTTTTTTATTAAATAAGAAATCAATATATAATTTAATGACATCATCTATAACTCACTATAACACCCTAATTATTTAAAAATATATTTAATATAGAATTTAATTCATGGTACACTGATTTTCTACAAAACAAAACGTTGTTCTTATAATTATTTAAACAAGGTAGTTAAGACCATGAAGTTATACATAGTAATATTAATAGTAAGGGCTACTTATAAATAATATTTATAATTGTTTAACACAAAAAAAATACATTAATAAAGAAATATATTTTTTTTGGTAAAATAAAATTATTTATCTCAAAATAAAAATATTTTAAAATAATATTATTTTTATGAATAGTTTCATTTTTTGATGAATAATGAAATATAATAAATTTTAGTTAAAAATGAGTTTATCCTTTATATAAATATTTTACTTTAAATTGATTTTTATTGTAAAAAAAGATCAATTATACATATATTAATCCACTTTATATCATTGGAATGATTTTTTTATTTCGAAATTTGATATAAAGGCCTATTGAAAAATTGAACGTTTTTATCCGCCTTCTCACAACACCTACATGATTAGCCTTAAAAATAATTTTTCTACTTTTTAAAATTATATTTCATGAATTGGACCTAATTAGTTTCAATTATTATTATTTTTAGAATATGATTATATCAATAAATTTATTCCAAGAATAGTAACATGACACTATAAAATAGTAATGTTACCCATATGAATAGTAATTTGACCCATATAAATAGTAAATCTGCCAAATGAATAGTAACATCATACATGAATGAAGAAAAAAAATTTATTTATCTTATATGTGATGTTATTATATACTAATATCATAGTATATGTAAGTGAATATTTTACAAATTAATAATTATGTGTTGGAGTTTTTTGAAAGTCAAAAATTTTTAATTTCAAGTTTATAATTAATATAATTATTTAAATGAAAATAAATTTTCCTAAAATGTATTAATAAATTAATATATTTTTTTCTTATAAGTTTAGATCAATTTTATTTTACCTTTAATAGTTTTTTAATGTTTTATAAAATTAGTTCTAATTTTCAATCTGTATTTTTTTAGTTAATGATGATTTAATTAAAAATAATCTTTCTCATATATAAAAAATTATTTTCATAAAGTGGATTTCATTTAATAATTATACATGTAGGAAAATCTTTATAGTTAATTTCATAAATTTTTTAAAATGACATGATTTTTTGTGAATAGTAAAATATGCTAATTTACGATAAATCATAAATAAATGAATTATTAATTCATAGGGGATGTATGAATGATTTATAAACTTGATATCAATATATAATTAATTATTTTAAAATATTTATTGATAATTATAATCTATTAATATTCTTGATCTAAAATATAAAACAAATAAATAGAATATTCAAAAAAAACCCTCTCCTCCACTATAAATACCACCCCTAACCACCCATCTCCTCAGACCTTCCATGATTTGAGTCTTGTCAAATGTTTTCCCAATACACATACCATGTCCCTCCCTCACATCTTGGATCTCTTAGTCTCATTAAATTAACAATAAAATACCCTTAATGAGGTTCTCAAGAAGGATAATTCAAGCAGAAAAAATCCTCTTCCTTTTCCATTTATTTTCTTGTTGATTTCATTTAATTTTTTATTCTATATTAAAGTACCCCCATAAAAAGAAGAAATATAACTCCATAATCACTTATATAATTAAATTAACTTATTTTAATGGAATAATACATCATCAATCCCCTTCTCCTCTATTTTGTTTTCTCAATATTGAAACATCGTTTGTGAGGTGTTGTTTTATCTCCTTCATGGATGACATGTTTTATTCTTATTCACCACCTTCATAGAATTACAGAAAACCATTTTAATTTTTGGAATATAATTTAATATGTATAATACAACCTTTTTTAGGTTCATTATGATTCATATTTAAATCAATCTAAATGATAGTACTGAATGAGCTCATTATAATCTAAAACCGCTAAAATATATCTAAATGATTATCATTGACATGTTATCTAATGATTTGTATTCATATTAGAGAATAAAACAATATATAAACTTAATTAGATGTCTATATTTTAATTAATTTCAAATAATTCCAATTTTTGAGTATTATACCCTTTTATATAAATGTCATTACTTATAAATAGGAAAACTAATCATCAATACCAAGAAAATGAATGCTCAATAACGATGAGATCAAACACAATAAATCATCATTATGGACATATATGAACATAATAAAATCAAAATGAATAAAATAAATATGTAAAACTTTATGAATAAATAAATTATTTGATTTAATTTTATTATCTAGGACATTAAGTTCAAGTGTAGAAAACATTCATACATATGTTAAGGGGTTTAACATCTCACTTTTATTCTTGCGAGATTTCCATTATTTGAAAATTATTTCATTTATGTGGTGAATGTATACTAAAATTTGATATATAATATCATGAATATATTTTTATTAATGGTATCAAATGTTTCATTGGATGGTTATTATTAATTTTATATACAATTTTATTGATTTCAAATTGGTATGGATTTCTTCCCAAATCTATATTTTTAATTTATGTTACACTATCTCTCTCATTAAAAAATGTAATTGTTAATTTATTTTATATAATTCATCAATAATATATAATATAATATAAAATAATATATCTATATCATTTTATCTTTCATTTATGGGATAATACATGTTTTAATATGGTATCCTTCCAAATTCTTAACAATAAGAAATCCCGATTAAAGGGGACTTCCCAAATTATTACCCAATTTCATGTTCATGCTATTATGTGTTTTATGACATAACTAATTTTATAGAATCACTCATTTTATCCTGAAATAAATTTTCTATCATTTATCATTTTATAGAATCAAACAAGCCTTCCTGCTTTAAAATATCTATAATATTTCCCTTAAATCGAACAAAAATGTTTTATTTTTAATTATTCTTAAAATCACTTTTTAAAATTATTTCAATTTATTAGGCTATCATTTATGAGTCAAATAAAATTAAAATTTATTTCCTATTGATTTTATGGGATATATATATTTCAAAATATTATTTTTTGACAAATATAAATTATTTTCAAAATGAAATCTTCTTCAGAAATTAAAAATGGTTTTTTTCATCTCACTTTTAATTCTATGAGATATATGCCTTATTAACTTGATATTAATTTTGTGTTGTGTATGTAATTACATTTGATATAAAATATCATGATTATCCTTATCCTCTAGGTATTCTATGGTATTGTTCTTTGAATGTTCCAAAGTGGAATGGGACACAATGTAATTTTTAATGATTATTTCAGCACAAATGTTTCAATGTTATAATTTGAAAGTATTATCATCTATGTAAAAATTATTTTATGAATCCTGTAACTCATTGAGTTTTATATCTTAAGATACATTCTAGAATTTTTTATTGAAGGTTTTATAATCACTTTGAATGTGGATGTTCTAATTTGGTTCCATTCATGGGTTATAGTTTCAGTATTGACATTTTGTATGATGGTTTTCCAATGTGAATGTTTATAATGTTTATGTTACAAAATTTTCAAATTATGATTGTATTGGACTATGTAAGGGATTGGACGGGCCTTTTATATCACCTCCATGCATTAGTGGGTCATATTCAAAAAACTAGACTAGTTTTTAACCCATTATTTATGGTATCTTGGATGAAGCATTGTCTATATGTTTATGATGTCCAAAATTATTTATTCCCTCGTTATAAAAATATTAATTGATAGAAAATGTTATTATTCAATAATAGTAATATCCATGGTTATTTTTTTATGGAATTATTTTATCATATTTTATTCCTACCCCCTTATGTTTTATTAGAATGTGGACGTTTCATTTTTTACTAGGACTTATTATTTATTCTTCCACTATTTTACATTCCCTTAATGAGCATATGATCCGAACCATTTTTTATGTTTTATTTTTTCCAAGATATGTATAGTTATATTAGTAATGAATTAAAGGAATAATCATGGATTTTATGATTGTTTATAAGGGAGTTTAAATTTTTTCATTCATATTGTAATGTAATGTGCATGTACGTAATATAGTATTCCAAAACATCTAAACTAATCTGTCCTTTAGAATTTGATTCCTTAGAATCATTACATACTAATAATATAACGCACTTAATTACTGATACTAGGGTTAGGGCATTAAAATTGGTAATATCAGATTTTTATAATAAAAAATGAAAATTATATTTAGAATACATAGATTATATAACACAAGCCCAATATAGAATGTGAGGAAGTATAGAAGGACATCCTCTAAATTTTTTAAGGAGGTGGTTATGTGAATCTCCCATGAAAAACATCACTATATAGATACAACATGCCGATATGGTTCTTTAATAGATGAACCTTGGGATATGAACTCAAACACGGTGTCTCGAGCCTTACACAAGGTTACCTGGTATACAAAAAAGACCCCTACTAGGCACCTTCTTTGAAAGTCCTAGGTGATATGCATATAATTTTTCATATTTTCATTACAAACCATTATCCAAGATTTTAATATATAATGAAAATTAATAACCTAGGTTAAACTTATGATTTTTAGGTTGTAAATATGGTGTCATTATATTCAATAAATGATTATACATTTTTTTAACTATGAATATTCTTACTGACACCATGAATTCATGTTTTAGTCAATGGATGGAACCTGAGAGTTTCATTTTAACATAGAAAATCATGTAAATGGTGGTGGTGATGAGAAAACAAACAGGATTCTGATTAAAGTGAATTATATCCTATTAATGCCTAATATTTTTTCCTAAAAATTAATTAACAACATATTACGTTACAAACTCCTGATACCACAAAAGAAGTCAATAATGGAGTTTACTAAGAGGTCCAATGTTAGTGGCCATATTTAAAAAGGGGTATTTTATCTCTTGAAATAAATATGGATGGTAAAACAAAGTAATCTATCTCCAAGGGAGTGATAAATGGTATATATGTGGGAATGAAGGATATAATGAAATTTATTGTAGAGGATAAATGAAGAGTACAATATAAGGAAATAAAACTGATCCTTAGAATCTTTTTTTAGTTTTTGTCTTCAATGTAGGGGACCATTTCATTAATTTAGTTATGTCCCTATTATATAGGATAAACACTATACCATGTAAGGACATATGTGAAAATAAATATTTGATGTATTCTTTTATTATGGTTGTATTCAAAATCCTAATAAAGATAATGTTTATTGAGTGATGTTATTTAAATAACATCCATCCTATTTATTTGGTATGTTATATGGTTGTAGACAGAAGACAACCCAAATGTCTGGTGAAAACCCCAATTTTGGGTAACAACCCATTTCATCAAACAAGGCCACTACGTTATAACTTCAAACCGAATGGGGATAAGGGTATATCACCTAATACCAGCCTACATGATGTCCTGGATATCATGAATTTGTTTTAGTTAAAACATCTAATGAAATAAGTTTATTTTTCATTTAGTAACATTTTTTCTATTCATATATATTACATTGGGATTTGAAAATTATTTGGTGACTAAGTGATTTTAGAAGATGTTCACAATTTTGGAAAAAATCTAAGATTTTCGTAAATATAATATTTTGGGGAATAAATGTAGAATTTTTATTTGGATTATAATATTTGTTTATCTTTGAATTATGGTGTTCTAGTTTATTTATATATACTGATAGATTATTTTAGAAATTATTTGATGTGGCCAATTACAATTTTTGTTATAAGAAATTAAGATTTATCGATGTCATTTGGGAGACTATATGAATAAATACTTCAAATACAGGGGAAATAGTCTAGAATATTTTTTTTGAGGAATGATATTAATTTTCAAAATGATCTATGTTAAAATTTTTGTTTTACATTTTAATTTTTTATATTAATGTTTTTCAACCATATAAAAGTGTATTATTTTTGGGGAATTATATTATCTTGTATTACCTATTTTGAATTTGGATAATGTATTAACAATATATGAATAGATATTTACATTTTTGTGGGGTCGTGGACCCATAGAAAGTAATTTTAATTATTTAGGTGTGAAAACATCATCGTAAAAATTCATTTCTACGTATACGGAATGAAGGGAAAATAGATCAAATCACAACCAAAGGATAATACAATTCTTATGAAATTTCATGTAATCATGAATTTTAATATCTCATGGTATTATCTATGTAGTAATGTAATACATCATTGATTGGACTAATATTTTGAATCCAATTTTTTTTAACATTACATATTAAGAGAGTAGTGGTCTTTTAATCTATCACACGATTAATGGTTTTGTGATGATTAAATTTTTAATGACTATTTACCATATCATTATCCATCAGAACATGATGGTTATATTTCTATTTTGTTTCCATGATTCAATTCCCAGTAATATTTTCAGATTCGGAAGCTTAATATTTTAGTGACCTTCATATTTCATTCTCCCTATAACTAATAGTATATTTTACAAACCCTATTTTGATTTTCATCTTCTAAAATGGTATTTTATAGTATCAACCTTTTGATACATTTTTGAAGGGAACATTCAAATTGAGAGGAGGTAATTTATTGAAGGATGTATGAATTTAATACTTCAATGATTTACAAATTAATTTAATATATAATGTAATTCATGAAACACTGAGTTTCTATGAAACCAAAACATGTAACTACAATTATTTAAGAAAGATAGAAACATCCTACATGTTAATCATAGTATTATTCAAAGTAATGAAAACTGTTATATGTTATTTATAATGGTTTAGAATAAATAAAAATGATTTATAATAAAATATATATCTTTTTTTAAATTAAAATGATTTTGTCAAAATTAACATAGGGTAAATGTTTAGTATTTTTTTGAGAAGAATTATATTTTTGAAGAATAGTTATAAAACAAAATTTAAGTTAAAAACTATGTTTTTAAATTAAATAAATATAATACATTAAATTTATTTTTAATGTCATAATATATCAATTATACATATATTAATCCAATGAATATCATTTTATTCTTTTTTTGAAATATCATATAAAGACCTAATGAAATTTAGAAAATTTTTACACCCATTCGCACCACATCCACAACATTAAAATAAAACATAATTTTTCCACTTCTGTCAATTTAATTTCTAAAAATAGACAAACATATTTTTTATTATTATGATATTTGGTATCTAATAGGATCAAATTAATTTTCTAGTGAATAATAACTTGATCCTTTGAAATAATAATAACCTTATAAACAGTAATATGAACATTATGAGTAATAAACACAGAAAATGATTTTTATCCTCACCCATAAATGTAGAAAAACATTTTGGAATCATATTAATGACGGAATGATATAATTATATCTTAGTATAAATAAGTGAATGTTTTAAAAATTAATAATAAAGTTTAGATATTTTTGAAAGTCATAAATATTCAATTAGAAGATTATAATTAATAAATTTATTTAAATTATAATTTATTTTCCTAAAATGTATTCATAAATTAATATATTTTTATAACAATAATTTTGGACATTTTTTTAGATCCTAGTTTTTTTAAAATGTTTTATAAAATCAGTTATAATTTTAAAATGTGTATTATCCAACAAAATGATAATTTTAATTAAAAATTTAATTTCCCATATTTATAAAATTATTCTCATAAAATGGAATTCATTTTTTAATTCTATATGTTGAAAATGGTTAGGGTAATTTTTAGGGATTTTTTTAAAATAAATGAATTTTTTGTAAATAGTAAAATACTATAATTTCTAATAAATGTTAAATATAGGAATTATTCTGTAATATGTGATGTATTGCATATTTATGCCCTTAATATAAAAATGTGATTCTTTATTTTAATATATTGGGAAATAATACTCTAACTATTAATATTATTAATCCAAATTATAAAACAAATCTACAAATTATTCAAAACAATCTCCCCTTTCACTATAAATAACACCCCTCCCCACCCCTTCTACTCATACCTTAGATAAAATTAGACATCTCAAATTTCTACATAAAAATATTCCTATTCCCCTTAACCAAATTAAATATCTCTTGGTGTCATAAAAATTTACAAAACCAATCCACATAAAGTGGTTCTCAAATAAAATAATTTATGATGTAAATATCTCTTCCTTTTATTTTTATTTTCATTTAAATTTCATTTATTTTAACATTATCTTCTCAAGTACAATCATATAAAGAGACATTATAACTCCAATATCATTTATATACTATATTTATATCATATTAAGGTAAAAATCTATCAAGAATCTTCTTCTCCTATTCAATTTATTCTAAAAATGGAAACAACTTCTGTGAGGTGTTGTTTTATCACCTTTATGTTTGAAAAGTTTTCTTTTTCATGAAACATTTTTAATTAAGTTCAAAAATAATTTAAATGGTTGAAATATATTATAAAATATACATTAAAAATATATTTATAGTTTTATGTGACATAGTTACATCATACTAAATGATAAAACAAAATGATCCCATTGTGATCTAAACCTCCTAAAATTAATCGAAAAGATTATCATTAACATGTTTTCCAATGATTAAACATCATATATTAGAATAAAATAATATATAAAATAAATTACAAATCAAAATGTTCATTAATTTCATAAATTCCATATTCTAGGTTATAATTCAAATTTTACAAAAAATTCATTACTTATTAACAAGTGAACTGATCATGAAAACTAAGAAAACCAATGCTCCCGAAGAATGAGATTAAACTCTCTAACTCATCAATAAGGAAATAAATGATCATAATAAAACTATAATGACAGAATTTAATATATAAATGGTTTTAAATCGACTAATTAAAATATTTAGATATATTATATAGGCTACTAAGGTCAAATTCACAACACACATTCAGACATAGGGTAATCTGTTTTCTCTTTTCAATTTCATTAACATGATATTTACATTATTCAAAACTTATTTATTTTATGTAGTGAATTTATTCTAAAATTTTATATATAATATAATGAAACTCTCTATATTAATTGTATTAAATTAATCATTTGTTGATTATTAATTTTGGGACATATAATTCAACAGATTACAAAAAGGTATAGATTTTTTCTTGAACCACCATTTTTCATTCGAGTAACGATATATCTCTCTTAAACCTAATTAATTTGTTAATTATTATTATATAAATCAAATATATTATTATTATATTTTCCAAACACTTATATCTAGATCATTTAATTTTTAATTTACGGAACAATTCATGTTCTAATATGGATCCCTTCTAAATTTTTCCCTATAAAAAACCCTATTAAAGGGGACATCCAGAAATCTTACTCATTTTCAATTTCACTATATAATATGTTTTAATATATCAGTACTTCTTTATAAAATATTACATTTGATCCTAAAAAACAACTTCGGTCATTTTTTGATTTATGAAAACAAACTTTCCTTTCGACTTTAAATTCCCTATAATATTATCCTGACACTACACTAAAATATTTTATTTCTAATGCTTCATAAAAAACTTTTATACATGATTTCACTTTAAGTTGACTTAATTTTTTCCACAAATATCAATAATTTTTCATTCAGTTTTCTTTTACTGGATATAAATTTTTATAATTTGATTTTATTTCAAATAAAATTTATTTTTAAAAAGAACTCTTCTTTCCAAAGTAAAAATCTTTTTTCTCAAAACACTTTTACTTTTGTGATACATATTCCATGTTCACCACTTTATCCTTTTTGTAGTGTTTGTACTACCCTTTTATATATAATATCAAGAAACTCTTAATTCTAATTGTATTATATTAATGTATTATCATTTCAATTTTCCAGTGTGTTATGGGACACATTGGAATGTTTAAAGATTATTTCATCATGAAGTTATATATAGTCTCATTTAATATTATCTTAATTTATGTAAAAATTAATTGAATAATATTACAATTCATTGACTTTTATATCGTTTGATACCATATGGAATATTTTTTCGATGGTTTGATAATCACTTTAATTTTGGATGCTCAAATTAAATATCATTCATGGGATACAATAAAAGTATTGTTATGTTTATGATAGTATTTCAATATGAATGTTTATGATGATTGTGTTTCACTATTTTAAAATAAGAAATGTATGGGACTTAGTAAGTCATGGTAGGTGCCCTCTATATTGCCTTCATCAATCAATAGGTCTATGGTTAAAAACTTGAATGGGTTTTTACCCATTATGTAAGGTGCCTTAGTCAATACCTTGATAGAATGTTTATGATGTATTAAAATATAAATAATATCAGTATGAAACTGGTAATGGATAGTACATTTGATTATTCTACTAGTACAATATCCATGGTAATTTTTTTTATTAATTCATTATTAATTCAAGGTTTTTCCTTCCATATTATATTTTAATGGCATGTATACATTTAGTTTCTCACCAAGACTAATTATTTATGCTTCTACAGAACTAGATGCCATTAGTGAGCATCAGAGCTCACCCCTTTATTATATTTTATTTTTCCTTAGGGGTTATATATGTATATTTAGAATAAAGTTTGTGAAAAATATAAGAGTTTGCGGACGTTTCTAATGGAGTTGAAATAATGTTCTTTTTTTTCAAGATATAATGAACTATTCTTATATCTGATATGGTATACTAAGATTTCTAAATTTATCCTTATATAAGGATTTTATTTGTCATAATAATGACCAAGAAAAAAAATAAAAAAATCTAGGCTATTTTTTTCAGGGCATTACATTCATCATCTAGTAACCACCTGTTTAAGTAATATATGAACCTCCTTCTAACTCACACTATATTAAGAAACGTAAATTTCATTTCATCTCATCCACATGGATCATATCTTCCCTATTATTCTGTACTATAACAAGCTCCCCCTCAAAGGTAAAGTCCACTTTTATATGAGAATGCATGCTATAAATCTACCTATTTATGTCACAAACCATTAAGTTCTCCCCCTTCGATAATGATACAAAATGCCACTTTATCTATATTTCTCCTCATTGAAAATATCTTTTAAGATAGAATTTCATCAAAATATTATAAATAATATTAAAAATTAAAATTCAATATGGATAGTTAATTTTATAAACCTCTATATAAAAAGGGAGGTAGTTTAACACTTTTGTTGACCCAATGCTTTGAAAATGCAGGTGTGGTCAATGATTTAGTGAAACTGTCTACCACTTAATGATTTGTAACCATTTATTCTACATCTAACACTCCATTAGACACCTTATACTTTTAAGAATAATACATTCATTTAGTTTTTTTAATTCATGAATGTTTTACCAAATTCATTTTATTCATAGTTATACACTTTTTCACATTGACTCGCTATAAGATTATTTAAATCTTTATTAAAATCCTCCATTTCATTTTTAATTAATAAAAGTTGGGTATAAATATTTATGGCCAAAATGTGATGTACTTCCTCTATAAAAATATGTGTACATTATTGATTATTTACAGTATATCTTATTCACTATATCCCAGAAAATAATGTTCCTCCACACATGTATTTTCTATTATTAACATATCTATCAAAATAAACATTTATGTATTCATATAATTCATTATCATTCATTGGAAAATACAAAAAAAATTTAATCAACTGTGCATTTAATTCAAATTATAAATATTTTTACAATAGTGAGGTGTTAAACCTTATCACTGTAATAAAATCATATTCTTGGTCAGGTTGAATACATGATGTATGGTCTTGTTTATGTAACATACAAAAAACATACAATCATTCTTTAGTATATTAAAGGACTAAGATTTTTTTCATCTTAATGATTTCTTGGACTGGTTTCAACTATAATCAATGGTGAAAAATACTAGATGTCATGTATTTCAATCTTAATTAGATGTTCCCATGTATACTTATCATGGTAATCAAAGCTATATTCATTCTTTTGATTCAGTTGGTGCATAAAAAAAATGAAAAATCTATTTTTTCTTTAATATCACTAATATAAAAATAATCAATTTTATAAAATCATCCCCTAATCTGGGCTTGTTTCCCAAAAAATTTGTATCCTTGATATATATGAGCAACTACTCCTGTATGGTTGATTTCACATAGAGGATGTAATCAAAACCCGCCCTTCTAAATAAGATCAAATTTAAAAAAACATATATAAATATACCAAGATCATTGTTCTTTTTTAGGATGTATTAAAAATTATTTAATATATATACCTTTAACATAGGATAACTAATTAGAAATCCTCATGCATGTAAAATAAACACATGCTCTTTGATATCTCCATTAAAAAATATTAAATTTATATACACATGAATGGTTTTGAATCTTCATTGATTTGATATTTATAGGATGTGTATTGTTGACACGACTCACAGTAATGATGTGAAAAAATGTTCCATGAAAATACATTAAATTTGAGTATTTCCCTTTAATACCCAAAATTAGTTATTCTAGATCACATTATCGCGTTCATCGTATTTTTTTAAATACCTATTTAGTTTTAATGATGTTATGATCCACCATACACATCACATGCTCCCAATTTTTATTTTATTTTTCTCAATTATAAATTCATATAATTGATCAGTGATTCAACTTTATCTAGATCATAAAATTATGGCCATTATAATTGAGATTATAGGGTAATAATCTTGATATTTCCCATAATTTCAGTTTTTATATTACAATATTTTCCATTGATTAAATTTAACTTAGCAGTCATATATCACCTATTTCATTATTGAGTATCTGGTCAAAAATCATTAACCATATTCTATCAATACATTAAACCTTAGAATCATATTTTTATATTACATTATGGCTAGCTCCAATTTGTTTCATTCTATTTTATCTTCTTCATCAGAATCTTCACTCAAATTGTGATTGAAATAATTACTTCCATTATTCTCTTCAACAATATTGACATCACTGTTTTTTATTATTTTAAATAAACTATTATTCGAGAAATTATAATCCCTAATGTTATTTGAATAACCAAATATGATTTTCCCACTCCATATCTATATTTTCCTTGGTTTCCATTGTTATTAAAGATGTCAATTTATTTTCCAAATACAAAAAAGTGTTTGAATGTTGACATCCTTTAATGATATATCAAATTGGGTTTATTTTCCACTTGATGACATTGTAATGACTATTTTGGTGTGTATATAACAACTTTATTTTTATCCACTTAGTTGAAACAAACCCCCAAACTAGTACTCTCTCACATGTCTAAAAAGGGTTTTTTGTGAGACCTCAATCATTCCTCCATATAGGTCTGACGCTGCCGACTAGTAGCTGGGGTGTAATGTGTATAGTAGGGAGACTATATCCCCTGGTATTAAGTGTCATAGTAGTAGAAAAAATCATAATAAAATGGAAATAATAATCAATTTGAAGACATAGATGAATATTACAGTAAAGTACAACTGAATAATATAACAAATAGATAAGAAAAATTTTAATGATGTAATGTAATGAAAATATATAACAAGCTAGAATAGTGTTTGAAAAGACTAACACTCTCAAATAAAATACTCAATGTCGTTGTTTTTGAACCCCATGTTGGTCCTATCCCCAAACACCAATCCAATAGCAAAAAATCCATCAATAAAAAAGTTCTTTTTTCTTTGTCCAAAGATGCATCCATGAATTCGATATTGGTGCTGAATGGTGTCCTGAAATGATTGTTAGTATAAAATAGTAGGGAAGCCCTCCATGTCTAAAAAACAGTATAATTATAAGTGTATAATATAAAGATATTAAAAATTATATTAATTAATTTAATAATTAATAAAATAAAACAATAATTTTCATCGACTCCATGTGATAATACCTCTTAGAATGTATTATAAGCATTTCAACCACCAACTTTTAACCATGGTATATTAATAAAAATTAATCTAGGTCAATTCAATTTTAGCATTTAAAAATTTCTAGGTGAAATCCCTATAAGCATTACAACAATAGATTGGAATGTGCCTACTGACTATCATCATTACATAATATACATTTGTATGCGCCTAGGAATATCTTATTATATAAGAATATTAGAATGGAATATAATTATAGTTATATGGTATGGATATCACAATACACCATAATATATTTTAGTGGTTAATTATGATAATTTATATTATTATTTCATATGAATATTTTAAACTCAATTTAAATTTGATATAATATTATATCAATAAGAAATAATCCATCATTTAGGGGTTCTTCAAATAGTAATCACATGAGGTCACAAGTCATGCTAAACATGCTTTATGATATTATACAAGTACAATTTCAATTGGAACCAAATGACAAAATCCAACAGTAAAGATGGTGTGGATGATTTAAAATAGGTTTTTAGAACCAAAATAACATTTATCAAATCAAAAAATGATATTGTAAAATGGATTTCATGGAAAAATATTGGTGAAAAATTAAAAAAAGGAAAAAAAGTAACCAAAAGTACTGACCATATATTTCTCACATAAACAGGAAATAAAAAGGGGAATTTGGATCCCTAAATCACAACGAGAATCCCTAGAATCAAGAGGGTATGATTTTTTAGTGAAATATATTATATTTCACTAACAAAACATCATTAAACCTAAATGTTGGGAATTTATGCAGTGTGTAGTGTAGTTACACATCATGAAAATATTTTTATGATATTCAAAAAAAAAACAAATCTACTCAAATTGATTTTATTAAAACAATCAAACAATTACATGACATTTAGTCCCTTTACATGATGTTTAAATTTTCAAAAAATTACTTTTCAGAATATTTTTTTAAACAACAAAAAACCCCCATTTATAAGTTTCAACATTCCATGAAACCATATCACCACTACATCTCATTTATATTTAGACTATTTTAATTAAATGTTCAATATATTAATTAAATCTTTATCATTTTCCCTATCAATGTCTATTGAACTCAGAACATTACTTGGCCACCAAGGCTCAATTGAAAAACATAAAGAATGACATATATAGAATGTCATGTGTTCTTATGTAGTTGTTTCTTAATATTCCATTCTAAGGATATTTTTAATATGATATAGTCTTCCCACAAAATAATTCTTTTGGGGTTTACTCATATATGATACCTTTTTTATATCATTTTCCGCATAATATTTTCAACATCAATATAGGTTTATTCTAATCCATTGTATGAATGAAAAATGACAATTAATCTGTATATTTTATTTTTATATCACCTATAAAACCATTACTACACTATACAAAATCCTTATTTTTCTATTTGAACATGATGCATCATATTATACTATAATAATTAATAAACAAGATAAATTACCCCTCACGTCATGTTCCAAGATTATTCATAGAGCCACACGCGTCAATGTGAATTAAATCATGTATGTTTGATGACCTATTATTATTCATTCAGTAAATATTTCTCACCATATTTCCTGTAATGCATGAATCAAATTTATTCTTCAATTATACATTATATTTCTAATAACATTGCCTATATTATATTTTAAAAAATTTACCCTAAATATTTTATTAATATAGAGAAATATCTAATGAGAAAAAATGTATCCTCTTATACCATCATGAGTAATTTATTCATCATTCTATCACATATATTTTCATTCATTATATATTCTTTATGTAATTAATTTCTACATTTTTTGATAAGGTATCTCTTCGATTTTATAGTGACATGTATCCTCATGACTCAATGTTATCTTACAATCATAAGGATCTGTTTTTTTCCATCTACATAATTTACTTTTTCATTGTTCAACTTATCTCTTCATATACCGAATATTCTAAATAATTTAATCATTAACTCCTTATCAGTACAAAACATTAGTATACCATCAACATGGACTTCCATATTCTTCATGAGGATCATATTTAGTGTCACATAGTTTGAGAACCATCTTAAATGATCTATGTGTTGTTTCTTTTCATTCCCTTTGATTGAAATCTTGTCAATAATATCATTCTCGTTATATTTTCTGGTTGTTTTGATATATAATATGGGATGCCCCCATTTCATTTAATATATAAAACACAATAATATCCTTCTTCATTCATGATTACGTATCTATTTTCCAATATAAAATGTTCAATTCTCTATTATCCATCCTCATTGATCTTTCATGATTAATATTTTTGTATTTTAATTTCCTAAAATTCTTATCCTAGTAACATAAATTAGAATAATAAAATATGTATCCATAAATATTATTTTCCCTTTGATTTATATGAATTTTTCTATTTCTTATTTATAAAATTATGGGATATTATCATACAAATTTTCTCTTTCATTCTCACAATACAACATTATGTTACCAATATATCTATAATACTAGCACATTATAAAGTGAAATATATTCCCTTATAAATCTTTCTATATGTTCACAAATAGGGATAAACTCATTGATTTTTGATATGCTCTCAATGAGTGAGAGTTACGACCATAATTTAAATTTACACTGTCTGTTGTAACAATTCATTTTATTTGAGATGATTCACATTAAAAAATTAGTCATTTCCTACAACTAAAATTATACCTTTGATCATATGTAATCTTCATGAATCTATCAATAACCCATTAGTTTATCTCCATTAACTATTCATCCAAAAAAGTAATTAAAATTTTGACTTATTCATCCCAACACCTTCATTATCTTTAGATTTTTGATGAATTAAAAGTGTTTTATATTCCTCATCAATAGATTAAATACATCATCCTACCTCATTGATATAATCATTCATGGATTCAGTAAACATGGAATGTTTATTAATTTTTTCTTCAAATATACATTTTCATAACATGATTCTCGAGTATAGCCTTATTCTTATTGAACTATCCATAACCAAGATATTTTATCTTAGATATTGTTAATATATTATGAATCGTATTTTCGTATTCCTATGATAAAGTTTACTTACATTGAGCAGTTGATACTCATAGTGCTTCTTGAAATTCCACATTGAGGTCTATGAAACCTTCTAGTTGATTTTTAATTAGTTTTATCTTGGTTATTTTTCATAATTCCAATAATTAAATCATGTACATTTACAATAAATTTGGATTAATCTTCTCTCAGTAGTTACTCATATTAAATGTTTTTGTAACACACAAAAAAATGATTCTAAAACCTTTTTGTAGTTGATTTACAGATTTCTAGTTTCATATAAGATGATAATTTCATTACAATTTTTGTAAGTATTTTTCTTCAACTTATTAATTAAACATCCTGGTACATCACAAAAAAAGTATTCCAAAATTTAACAATTGAAACACACTAGTGCTAAATTCTAATGGAAGATTTATTTATCTCAATTTGTCTTTCATTACGGAAAATATAAAAATCAATAACTTTTATTTCCTTCTATTAATTTATCTTTATAATGGTAATCATTTTCCACGACCTAAAAATAAACATCCCTTGATGAATAAATTTATGTACATTCTATATTTATTTGAATGTCATAAAAAAAAATATTTCAATAAAAATCATCAAGTAATTATTCCACATGATTTTCTTATTCAATATCAAATATCATTGGATTTTACAATCTATGTAACCGTATTCAAATCTTTTTTAAAATGGAGAAATAATTAATTTCATTTTTAGAGTCCACATATATCTCATACATCATCATTGAGACTGATGAAGAATAATTTAATTTTTTTTGAACTAATTTTTATATCACCATTTTTTTCTCAATGAAAATAAATTTCCCTATTTTACCATGTTATCGAATTCATATGTCGAAGTATTTATAGGAAAGTAAAAAGAACTCCATAGCCATAAAAGGATATAAAACACCCCCTCTAAGTGTTTTACTCATTATATATGTCATATATTTTTTCGAAAATATATTTCATAACTGAAAAAATCATCAATTTCATCTATATCTAGTTTGAAAAATATTCACATAAGTTATATTGATCATTTTCATTAACATTGAGAAATTATTTTTCATATTTTTTCATATAAAAACCTATAATGTCCCTCAAATGTAATCCATTAATAATATAAGAGTAAACATTGATTTTGAGAGAGTATACTTGCGATCTTATTGAATTCATCATGAATTTTTAACAGTATTCATCAAACAACGGTACTCTAGTTTCATTAATAATATTATCTATGAAAAAAATTTAATTAATAGATTTCTTGTAACCGAAAATGATTTTGTGAATTTTTTTAAGTAATTTTAATATTTTGGAAATTTTTTGTTACATTCAACATAGAGCATAATTGGAGATTCATGATACACCGAGTACAAATGAAAAAAACACTATTAATCTTTTATAATTTATTCGGATCAATATCACCTATCCATTGGAATTACTTGTATGAATATGAATAACTATGTTATGAGAAAATAGTACCTATAATTCAATAAAAATTTAATATTTTGGAGACCAATTAATTATAGATGAAAATCAAATATATTTTAGAATAAATGAAACGTTTACCTGAAAAATAGTTCGTATCTGTACACACATGTTTGTGCAAAAAAATTAAATAACACTTGGGTTAAATTATCGTACTTAATTTTTTATATTATTTATCAAATAAAATATTTAACATTCATGTTTGGTTTTTTCTAGAAAATATAAAACATTTAAACGAATTTTATGCTGAAAATAATATTTTTTCAGAGTTGTTTTTTCTAATTTTTCACACTTATTTTAAAACTGATTTATTAAACTATTATAAAATTTATTCTAGAAAATAAATAATTTTTTTTAATCATTATATCAAAATTATCTTACTATTATTTTTTATTATTTTTGGGAACGAATAAATTTTCAATGTAAAAAAATATTAATTTTTATACAGTGTTCTATTATTATTTTAAATTATATAAAATGTAAAATTATATTCTAGTTAGTATAAAAATTTTAATAACTAATAGTTTTATAATATAAATAAATTAGGGTTTATAAATTGATTTTATATTTAAATTTTACATGAAAACATTTTATATTATAAATTGGTATTTCCCAAAAAAATTCGTTCCATTTTTCAGTTATATTTTTAAAATAATTTTTCAAATTCTATGATTTTAATTATGAAATATTGATTCTATATTTGGAATCAGTTGACCCATATTTAGTATCTTTGTCTCATTTATTTTTGAAAAATTTAAATCCTAAACATAATAAATTTTTATCCACGAAGTAGTATAAATCTGGCAATTAATGGTTTAAAATAATATGATATGAACTATTACATGATCAAAACACTTATTGAAATAATACAGGATGAGTATATATCGACCATAAATATAAAAGGCTCAAATTTATGACATTTTTTGCCAATTGGATATTATTATTAAGATTATAATATTTGTTATAATAAAAATTAAGACATTTCACACACTTATTTTTAATAATTATAATACTTTTAATATGTTTTTATCCAAATGATAGTATATTTTATAAATATTATTTTTGAATAGAATATACATGTCTTCATTATGTTATATTTTTAATTTAATGTGTTGAAATAGTTACATTAAGTGATCTCACAATGATGATGCATGTATTAATTAATTAATGGAATAATAAAATTAATGATACGAATAATATTAACATTGAAAAATTTGAGATATTTGATATGATAAAAAATTATTCATATTAACATGATATTTGTTTTATTTAATTATTTTTTTTCAAAATTTCCTTATTTTCATGAGGTTTTAAATGTTAAAGTATTGAATAGTATCAAAAATAACAATAATGAAATTTTATATGAATAATGTTTTGTTAAATTATTTAAAAATAAAAAAAATAGTTAATATTTACAATAGGGATATAATATGGTAGAAAATTTAATACCATATAAATTTATATACTATTTTGATGGATTTTTATATAGAATTTAGTTAATATATTTTCATCTCTATATAATTCTAAAAGTGCCCCTCGACTCATTTATTAATGGGAACTTCGTCCATAAATTTGTTACACAACATCGATCCTTATATCATGAATATAATCTAAAAAATTATCTTATAAAATTAGAAAGATATATCCTAGTGGTTCTCGTCTTCTCAAAATACAACCTATTAAGACATTGAGAGGGGATCTAAAGGATTTCTTTTTCCAAAAAGGTATTCTTCATAAAATGAATACTTTTTTATACAAAAATTTACCTTCCCAAAATATATGATAATCGTAAAAAATAAACATCCAGTATCCTAAATATTCTGAAATTTTATTATGATTATTAAATACGCCATTATAAACCCACATTATCATCAAATAAAATGTGAAATTATCACTTGTACGATCATACGACTTTCCATCTCCACGTAACAATATAATTAATTTTTTCATAACAATCTATCATGGATTTATAATATGAAGGTATTAATTTTAATATGTTATATTTATTACAAATTAATACTTATAAAAGAATAATATAATGTCTACCATCTAACCATATAACCTTTTGAGTAACGATAATGTCGCTTTTGCGTACATATAGACGTACATATCATTGATGAGATATAATTCAGTTTTCATTTATATTTCACATGGATTGTAATAAGGATAAATTTGGGAAATATATATGATATATATTACATGATAATGGTTCTTGATATTTTAATTATTTTGTACCCTTATTTCATTCCATCAGTCAAAAAATGGTTACATAATTCATGTAAACATACATTCTACCATCTCCATGAATAGTGTAATTAATTTTTATATAAATATTATAAATTATTATGAATATGTAGATTATTAATATAATACTTTTTTATAATCTTACTAAAATTTTGGAAATGGTGGTAACATTATCAATGTATAAGTATGAAAGAGTCGAACCAAAACATTCTTGGAAACATAGCGGTTATCACCTTGAATAGTGATCTTAATAAAAAAATATTTATAAATTTCTGATAAGATATTATAAATATTTCATAAATGGTATGATCTATATAAATATTAAAGTTAAAAATATATTAAAAAATAATGTATATTATACATGTTTTTTTATTTTAAATGTAGATATTTGAGACTTGGGCTTATGGATTTTCATATCAATATTATTTTTAAGACACATACCTTATAAAATATATATTTCTATTTTGTAGTGTATATACTATAAAATAATTTACATTAATATTATTATCATTAATATTATGGGATACAAATATCCATGTAAAATTCATAATTTCATGGTAATATGATTCAAATCACACCAAAGCATCATGGGTTTACTTCATAATATCATCATTATTAGAAATTAAATATGATTATGTCTCCCTTGGATAATATTTCTATTCCATTTCCATGTTTTCCAATGAAAATTTGAAATTTTTATTTTAATTAAACTAATAATTTTAAAATTTATTTTTACCCGTGTCCTACTTTTTACTATATAGTTTCAATGTAATATGCTTTTCCTTTTACCAAACGAGGTAAATTGAACTTTTTTCTGACAAAAATAAAGTGGGAATGTTTCATATGTAATATGGAATGAGTGGATGTTCCTTGTATAATGGAAACATATTTCGTTGTATAATAATTTAATGTTTTATTGGGTTGTTTTCATAGATACATTTTACCATTATAAATAAGTTTTTTATAAAAAATGAAATGATTTCAAATAGGAAATGTTATTTTCCTCCAATTTTATCCCTAATGATCTTTCATAATTATTTTCCTTTTCTGATAAAATTATTTGATGTTAATTTTTCATAGGGATATGATCCATGTATACAACTAGAATTTAATATATTAATGGTTTATATTTATTATTCAATGATATTTAGGAAATCATTTTCTTTTCTATGAGTTATTACAAGATTAACTATTTATAAAAACCCATTTTTATAGTTTATAATATGATGAATGATTTATAATCTCGTGGAATATATATATATATATTATTTTAATTATGTTATGGGTGGGACATATATCTGCTGATAAAAAAGTAGGTAAATATCAATTTCTCATTGGATAAATATGATAGTAATATGGAGTAAACCCAGTTCAAAAAGATTTATTGTCATTATGATAGACATTGTAGTGTACCTCAACTAATACGATGGATTTGGGATGTGAAAAAATTACACTATGATAGTATTGGGATTGAAATTTTACTACTAATATAGACTGATGAGTTAACCCATTTCTCTATTATATTAGTGGACTGATCATTGACAACTATAGTGGATTTGGGAGTGAACCTATTCCACAATGATAGTTTTGGAAAAAGCCTTTAATAACAAGGAAATGATTTTATATGCTTAGAATTATTGCAAAATTCTATTTCATATTCCAATATTATTCTGTAATGGCTCATGTTTCTTTATTATTCATGGATAATTAAAATTCATTATTTATTCTATGACTCATGATTATGATATTTGATATGCAAGGTATAATTTTAAAATGTAATATTAATGTTCTTATCCCATATTATCAAGATTTTATTATGTAATAATTGATATATCCCTTTTAGACCCATACCAATAATCTAAGATCATCTGTTTCTTATGATCAAATTCTCTATGATATTAATAATGGTTTTTTGTATCATATTTCAAAAATGATTCTATTTATGAAGATATAATAGGCAGATAATCTAAATATTTTATGAACAAATTTTTTATGAATACAAGGTTCCATATAAACTATACCTTTATGATTATCAAGTTTCTTTTTGTCAAATGTGATGAATATTCATAAATATGTTTTAATATAAATTTATGTATGAATGTCTTGTGTTGTTATAGTTTATATCAGAGGATAAGTTTAGATAACCATTGAAAACATGGAAGAATATTTTTACTGAGATCACTAGGGATATATTCAGTATATATCAAGGGTTGTCTCTACGGATAAGTATATGGGTGAGTCAATGTATAAGAATATTTCCCCTAATTTTATTAAAGGATAGAGAGAGTAGTTTCCATGAAAATACTTCCATGTAAAAATATGATAAGAAGATGTAGATAAAGAACATAGGTACATAAGAGTTATAACTCTATTAAGGAAACATTTAGCTTGAATCAATTGACTGTTGGTGAATAAAAATGGGCCTTGATTTATACCAGGTTGGACACACCTACGGATATTAATAGGAAATTAAAAAACTCTTTATGAACCATCACGAGTCATTTGAATAAGGACAATAAACATCCTAGGTTAAACCTATCATGTCATAACTAAATTGAATGTGTAATGATTTAGTCATGATATAAGTAATATTTAATTTTCATTTTGGTTACCACGATAATTAATTTTAAAATTATTATTGGTTAGTTTCAATGTAATTAAATAGAAGGAATGTTGTTAATATTGAATCATATTGAAACTTTGGTGAATGTCGGAAACCAAATTGGATGATGAATGGATAGAAATATACTGTGATTATTTCTAATCAGCTATTATGATATATGATTAAAAATGTGATCTTTGGTTTAATTCATAACTCATATAAAATGAGTAATATGGAATTTTATGAAAGGTCATGTGTTTTTTAACATAGAGGGAGGAATATTTGGATTCCTATATTTCACAAAGGTGAGAAAAAGAACATAGATGAAAAACTAAAAATGGAGGGGAAGAATTTATATGTATGGAAAAGAAGAAAACAAATTGAAAAATTAGCGAGTAGTTTAATCTATTATGTGTGGGGAACATGGTAATTACCCAACTCAATCCCATAACCTGAGAATTAACTTCTAGAAAAAAGAAGGATCAATTCCATATTAATCATAAAAGTGGATGGATTTATGTATTTATGGTTTTTTATTCAAGAATTATATTGTTGTAGTATTTTACTAGTGATATTTTGGTTATTAGAATCTTGAATCATCTATGAATTTTATTATTTTTTGAAGAACATATGTATCCATAAAGGTTAAACTTTAGATTTATAGATTCTATCATCTTTTTATGATTAGATGGTTGATCATAAAATAAAATTCTTAGAATACACTTTTTATATTTTATTTCATTAGATTTTATCAAGATTAAGGATATTTTGTGAGTCATTTATGGTAATAAAAATCCTTGGTTTGTAGAAGAATAAATGTGTATTGATATATTATTAATGTTGTTGGTAAAATATAGGGTATATATTATCTTAGACATAAATGTTGTTACGGGTTATTTCAATTTAAATATTTTTATATAGTTTTGGAAAATAGATAACCGAAATCTAGAGTGACAACCTATTGAATCTGATAAAGCTATAAGACATAAAACCATATCCAAAGGTATATAATTGTATATCAACTACCACTGGCCTACATGAAATATTATTTCTTATTTAATATTAGAAAGAGATATATTTATTGTTATGTATCTGAATTTCATTTATGTCAGCAATATATAGATAGGAGAAAAAGGAATAAATCGACGGTAAAAACATTATCCACACCTGAAAACAAATGAGAATACGTCATTGTGGATTTTTTCATCAGACTACCCCATAACATCTAAAGGCAATAATGATACATGGGTTATAGTTCATCTCTTTACGAAGTAAATAAAATTTATCTCTAAATTAAAATATGTATTTTGGATATGATTTAAAGGATATAAAATAATAAATTATTATTTATTTCATGGTGTGTAAAATTATATTTTATCAAATTATTATTTGAAGGTAACTTCACTGTTTTGATGATGTTTTAAGCATTCTCTTGATGTATAGTAGTGTTTCATTACAGTGTATTATCCATATAATTATCGTAACACTAAATCAAAATTCAAACCCTTATGTGAATTATAAGATCATGTTATATGTATTTCAAAGGTGGTTTGAATAAACACCTTCTTCAAGATGTGTTTTCATAAAACCAATGATTTTACCCATGAATAAAATTTGCTCAATATGATTCCATTTATGGAATGATGAGTAGAACTTCAATGTACTTGAATGAAGTTCCTGAAATTAATATAAGGGGCTATGAGAAAGATACTAAAATTGATGGGATGCTTAGATCCAATTAGAAACACCAATGGGAAAACATGACAAAAATTTTATATTGATAGTCATAGACATGATCTAGAATTTGATGTTGGTGAAAATGTTTACGATTGAATTTATTTGTTATAGAATGAAGGAATGAATATGACCTTTTTATTTTGGTCCCATTGAAATTTATTATCATATTTTAATAATAGATTATCACATAACACATCCAACAAAGCACTAGAAGGTTCACGATGTGTTACATTTATATTTCAAGAGGAATTATATAACTAATCCTAAAATTCAAATGACCATAGAAGTTAAAAAAATGGATAATAATCATTCATATAATTAAAATTCTATTTAGAATCATGATTGTATAATGAATGTTCTATGAAACAGGACCACACACCCAGTCAATGGTTTTTTGGAAATAAAAATATCTTTGGGAAGCTATGTGGGTACCATAGGAAGTAATGTTGTAGATGAATACTCAATTTTTGTAAAAAGGTGATGAATTTGGATGGATAAATTAATATCAATGGAGAATAATGTATAAACTTTAGATATTTTGAAATATTTATTTTGAAATAAATTTAGACTTCTAATATAATTTGTTAAATTTATTACTAATTTTAACTGGTGATACAAAACCCACCTAGTTTAAATGAAACATAAAATAAAATTAATACATTATTATTTTGTATGATAGTTATCACCTGGAGATTATAATGGAAGGTATGAATACAATGAACTAAATTAATTAAATGAATATATTGGTGACCAGTTAATTAAAAATTAAAATAAAAATTGATTAGAAATAATGATAATAATTTTTTAACTATTTTTATCTATAAAAACCCATATTTCCTTAATAAATAATCATATTATATTGAGTGAATTATTTTAATAAAACATATATATTATTTATTCAATTATGTTTTTAAAAATTATCTTATTTTTTTATAAAATAAATAATAATAATTAATATTTTATTCTTCTAAAATACATTTTTCTAAAATATAGTTTTTTATCCTTTATTTTCTTGTTTTAAAAATTAATTTTTACACTTTTTGAATTTTTTTATTGAAAAAATATTTTTAATTATTAAGTAAAAAATTAAATATTACATTATGATGTATTTTATCTACTTTTTTGGAAAATAAAGACTTTTCAATGAATAATAAAAAATTATGATATTTATTAAAATCTATTTTTTCTACATATTGTTATTTTAACGTAAAATTATATTTGGTTAATATTAAAATTTTGTAAGTTCTATATTATTTAAAATAATTCAATTATGGGTTATAAATGTATTTTTTACTTGAGAATTAGCCATGTTGGTGAGGACTCTTGAATTGCATCCATGAGAATGGGGATTAAATCTAGGATAAGGCATATCTCTATGTTAATGTAGTATTGTTATAACTAATACTATAGGTTTCTCTGTAGAATGTAGTATTTATTACTGGAGTAGCCAAAACAATTCACCTTCGGTCCACCAGTTTCTTCATAGAGTCATTATGGCCTTTAGGATACCCATGAATTTGGTTCAGTGAAGAATTAGGTCATGATCAAGGCCTTTGGGACACCTTGAGGAAATTGGGCCACCTCACGAACATCAGGCTATATGATTTCGAAACACATAGTAGGAATATTCTACATGGAACACGATCACGAATGATGCTTAGAGCATAATAATTCTCCATAGCAGGGCTATCATATTTGGAAGAATGAGAGGGTACAACATTGATATAGGTACCAGGCCTATGCATATCTAGACAAGACAACTCATCCAACCTCCAAGTGTGGGTGGAGAGGTGATAATGATGTAGAGCCCAGGGGGGATGAGTTCAAATTAATCATATTATGGGATAAATCCTTCTAAGATATTCAGGCCATGTAATAACACAGAATACAAGACATATAAGTGTTCGACTTCAACCCTTTAAAAGTGGATTATTAAAAATTGATTAAAAAAAATGATGGCCATTGGGCTATTCCTGTATTAAAAAAATCAATATTTAAAAAGGAAATTTTTTCAAAGAAATATCTTTTAATCGAATTTTCAACATCAATTTTAAATTAAATTCTACAAGTAATCTGATTGAAATTCTGAAAAATATATTCTATAGTTTTAATTATTTATTCAAAATTTTGTAAATATGTCCCTTTTAATTTTGAAAAATATGACTTACAAGATTAGTAAATTTTGTTACCACTGTAAATGATCAATCAAGATATTACGATTTAAAAAGTAAATGATAATAACTATTAATGGATCCAAACAATTGATAAATATTATTTTTTGAGTATATATCCATACTAATTATCCACAGGTCTTATTTATAAAACATTTGAGCCACATGGATAATATTATTACCTTTATAATATTATATTTAATGAAAATTCAAAAAAGTCACAATCTTATTTTCAATAACAATATTATTTTTAATATATGTGTATATAGAAGATTTATTTATTGATAAATGGTCCTTTAAAATAAAAAATATTTTCTTCATCATAGTAGTAAATTTTATATATTTAGTGAATATATAGTTACCTTCAATGCTTTCACAACATTGATTCATTTACAATTTAATTAATTGCATAATAAAATAAATGATATTAAAAATATTAATCCTAACATAATTTGAGATATTCATGGTTATCCATAAATTATATAGATGAATATGAAATATATAGAATATAATTAAATAGTTTTATTTTAACTTTTCTTATTTTATTATTGTTTTAATGTCAATTTAATGAATAATATCAAAATTAGAAGTAATGTGATTTGATTCGATTAATAATTTATTAAATTATTAAAAAATCGTAAATATATTAAATAATATAAAATTATTAATATATGGTCCCAAATGTAATACCATTTTCATTTATATGCTATTTTGATGTATTTTTCTCTATAATAGTTTTTATTTAATTTAATATTTTTAGAAATTTCAAAAAGTGCCACTTACCTAAATTATAAAAGGACACTTCCTCCATAAAATAGGTATACTACATTAAGAATTATATCATGAACATAATCTTTAATATTAGCTTCTATAATTTCTTATACACATTAAATTGGTTATATTATTCTCAAAATATCTACTCTATAGTTCTTAAGAGGATATTTAATGAGTTATTCCAAAAAAGAGGTAATCTCCATAACACAATAAATTTATTTTATTCGTGTAACCCCCCAATTATAATTATATGATATTAATAATAAAATAATAATTCAGTATCCAATATACTCAGAAATTTTATTTGATTACATAAAAACCAATTTTCTCCATCCTTCCAATCAAATTTGAAGTGAAAGTATCACTCAAGCATACATATGGATTACCATCTCCATATAACGATATGATTCGTTTTTGTTACCATATTCTATGGATTTTTATTATAATGGGATTAATGTTTATATATGATATTTATGAAATAATTAACATTTTTTAAATATAATATAATTTCTACCTTCTTTCTATTGATCATTTTTGCAAATGATAAAACCATTTGTCTGTACGTATAGACAACCATCTCCACGATGAGGTGTGATTAATTTTAAATTTATATTAAACATATATGGTTATAAGTATGTGTATAATGAATATATATGATATATGATATATAATAACTATTTTTATAGGTTTATTAGTATTTACCATTCTTTAATTACATCATTGGAAAAATGGGTTCAATGCTCATTTTTACGTATGGTTTTATATCTCCACAAACTATGTAATTCATTTTTCAATATATAATTTTCATGAATAATTATAAATATGTATGTAATTAATATATATAATTATATATAAAATTATTATCTTTTTTCAAATTAGGGAACTATTATCAATGTATAAGGATAAATTTTGGTGTAATGAATCCTGCTTGGGAAATGAAGTAATTATCACCAGACGAGTGATTTCAATAAATAGTAATTAATAAATGTGTTATAATATTTTATAAATAAATCAAAAAAATTATGATATATATGAATATGGTTATGTAATACATGAATTATAAATTCATATATATTATACAAGATGTCTGAACATGAAAGACGATAAGTGAGTGCTGAGGTATGGGATTTTCATCTCACATTTATTTCTACAGGACACACGCCATATACACACAAGGTTTCTTTTTGGTGGTGTATATAATACACACGAATTCATCTTTGTGATTATTATAATGAAAATTATGGGATATAAATATCCATATAATTTTTTTATTTCATGGGACTGATTATTCAAATTATTGCTATGTAGTAATGGTTTATTTCAGAATATCATCATTAGTGAAATTGTTTGTGTTAAATTATAAAATAGGGAATTTTTCTATTAAATAAATAATAATTCTAAAAATAATTTTACAAAAATATTTACTGTTATCGTAATATTTTTTAAATTTATTTTTATCCATATTTTAATTTTTACTAAAAGGATTTAATGAATCTTTTTTTACAAAGTATATATATTGTTATTTTACCTAAAAAATATGGAGTGGATGTTTTTTTAATGTGAAAGATATTAGTGGATTTTTCCTATTTCATGATTAATTAATGATTTTAATCATCCAATACATTTTTATAGGGTTCTTTTCGAGTAAAAGTTTTTCCTTTATAAATACATTCCTTTTTATAAAAATGATATGATCACAAAATGTAAATATTATTTTTCTCAACTGTTATTCCAAATTATATATCAAGCATTTGTCCATATAAGATAAAATTAATTGATTTTACTTATAAATTTTAGTTATATGTTTAAATAATACCCTACTTACTCATTATCTTCATGTTTTATGATTATAGTGGCACTATTTTATAAATTCAGTTTATTTTCCATGATTAATGTTATGATTAATTGTTTATGAAACTCAATTTTAAGGGTTATGATATGAATAATAATTTATAGTATTATGGTACAAATATATATAATTTTGATAATGTGATATCAGGAACAGATATCTCCCTAAAATTATTTTGGTATTGATTGATATCTCATGGGATAAAAAGGCCTGTAAATGTGAGTGAATGAAGTACATCGAGGGAATTGGAGTGATAATTGACTACTTTGATGGTTTGGGGAGAGAATAAATTCCACTATGATAGTATTGGGAGTAAACCATGACTACTATAATGGAATTGGGAGTGAAACCATTCCACTATAATAGTCTTGGAGTGAACATTTATAAATATGTTAGCATGGGGAGTGAATATATTCCACTATAATAGTATTGGAAATAAGCATTTAATACTATTGGATTTACATTCTAAGATTATTTGTATTCCATTATTAAATTTATTGTACTACTGATATTATCTTATGATTCTTTTTAATTTATGATTCATGCCTTATGAACTAACAGTATTTGTTCTATGACTCAAAATTATGATCTTTGATATGTATTGTATAATTTTCAAATGTTATCTTCACATTCTTATTTCCTTATGCTCATTCTGTTCTTATCTAATAATAGATATAACCCTTATTTATTCAGACTAATAATATAATCTCACCCTTTTATTATGATCACATTCTCATAGAAATTAATAAATTTAGTAAGTAGGATATGTTTTTAAGGGTTGCAGGTATGAAGAAATTGTTTGGATATGATGTTGATATTTTATAAACTTGTTCTTTATGTTTCCAAGAATCTAAATACACTATAACATTGTGATCTTCATGTGCATTTAATTATTATTATATGAATAATGATATAAAAATATTAAATATCTTTGTATGAGATTCATTATCTTCATCAATATTTATGCATATAAATTTAATAGTTCTTTTTGTATCCATAACATGTTCATCAAACATTCAGAAGGGGTTAATTAAGATATTACTTATGTTTCAATTTAAACCATTTACAGATTATGTTACTGTGTTTATTAGAATAAAATGAACCTATAAATTTATGAATCATATATGTAGAAAATATATAAAAAGAAATAAATATTGGAACACCGAGATTTTACATGGTTCCCCACTAAGGGATACTCTAGGACGACACACCTTCTTTATTATTATGTCAATGTGGACACAAATATATACTATTATGATAATACTGTTTTTATGTAAACTATATATCCATGACCCACTCTATCATTTCCCTTATTCACTCACTGGTTCATGGAATAGATACATGAAAATACTGAAAAACTATTACTCAAAATAATAATCACTGGAAGGATTAAAATTAAACTGTAAGGTTTCAATTATTGTGCTTCAATTACCAATGATAATTACTAATACTTAATAAACCACTCACAAAATTTCAAATATTCTATAAATTTATGAGGTATGAATTTTCATCATAATTGTGTTCTTTTATAAAAATGTGTTTCTTAAAAATTTAATCAAGTTAATCTTCCAAATTCTTCTACACATTTATATCACTTATCACCTATTCATCAGATCTATAAATAATTCATAAAACACTATATAAAATCATTGATTTCAATAAAAAACTATTAAATTTGTGATTTATTTGAAAATTTTAAACACACTATAAATAATACATTCTCATCATGAAATCACAAATTGTACTGTGATATACTTTAAATTCAACCAATTTTACTGGGAAAGATTTTACTAAAGAGTGATTTCTTATCAACTATAAATCTAACAAATCCTAATGAAATTATATATTAAAACAAAAGAGAATCACATTTTGATCATTAATAACCTAATAATGTATTAAATGAATTATGTTGTGGCCTCAACTGTTATATTGTTACGAGATTCGACTAACATACACAGATATACAAAAATGGCATGGGTCTTCATCTCACCATAATATTGTCTTCCTAATTTCCAAGACTAACATAGTAATTAAATATTTCTTCTGTTATGGGGTGATCAATTCCAGAAAATCCTTGTATGATAATATTTATGGAATTATCCATATTCTAATGGTGTTGAATTATTTTCTATCTATGATAATATAAAACAATGTTTTTATGGTGTCCTCCGTACAACATGATATATTTCATTACTTCCCCCCTATGTGGCGTGATCACCTCTATTATAGAATGACTGAAATTCCTTTTATAAATAACTATAAATCATAAAAAATCACAACACAACTATAATAAAACTCAGTGAACAACATAAAGACTCCAATGATACTTATGTCTATAAAAAACACTTAATCCACCCTATAAGAAAATACTGCAAAGGTTTAAACATTCATAGATATTCCAATCTAAATTTCCTTACTTAATAAAATAATCTATAGTTTCACAATAGAATTATACAATAAGATAATAATTATTGACCACAATAGATGACTTCCCAAAATTTGATATATTCTCAAGATAGAGTACATTACTTCCAATATCTATAAATACATCACGGGTGATATTAAATCCTCTATGATTATCAATTAATGAAAATATTATTTCTTTTTCATTAATTTGATATTTATTCCATAAAATCATCTTTTTAATAGTAATATTTTTTTTATTCTTTATTCAATTAAGAGGTATTTATCTATAGTTATGATTCAAGTTATTCCAGTAGAAAAATAATATCATAATTACCTCTAATTAATTTTGGATCAACTATAAAAAAAATACATTCGTAGTTTTCAAAGAGAACATTACTTGGTAATTTGGACTTTTTTAGATTTACCATGATGTATATATTTTTTAGTTCATTACAAAGTATAGAAAATTCATTTTTAGAAGAACTATTTTGATGAAATATTTTATACTCAATTATTCACATATGGAAGGATTACTGATTCCATGAAGTCATTGTGATCAAATTAAAAAATTCATATGGCATCGCATTCTATAAGTAGGATGATTCCCATCCTGTATGGTATCTCCTGTTTCCTTCATGATAGACTGGAATATCCTATCATCCATCATGACTCATTAGCTATTGAGGTTTGGTCTTCATTAGGGGAGCTTCAGAGATTGTTTCATCAATTGATCTAGATTATCTTCCTTTTTATCTATCATTTCCATTTATTTCTGAGTTCCTTCACTTGTTGTTTCTATTTTAACTTTCCCATCCCATCTAGGTTTCATATCTCTAATATCATGGTGATGATTGTGGAATCATCATTATTCATTGTTTTGGTCAGTTTCTAGTGTGAGAGGACTTCGTCTCTTAATATTTCTTTTATCCAGATCTTGATCACTACATCAACTATCTCATTATTGTGATATTTGAAGAATAGTATGAATAACAGATGATGAAGTTGGATTGTGGTTTCATGGTAGAAGATGTTCAATGTCACCATGTCTTCATAGAGTTATGGAGAGCCTCAGATGGACCCTAGTGGTGCATGTGTAAATCAGGATCTATTTGAGTGTTCTTGAGAAGATATAGTGATGTTTTTTTGTGTCGTCCACTACTCGGTGGTCTCGATTGCTCTTAAATATAATGTTGTGTCACCTCTTATATCTAGATCCAGAAATGGATGGTAATATATGATTTGGTGTGTTGGGATCGGTTGAGTTAAATGAGGTCAGTGTGTGATTCGGTTGGTGGAATGGGCATTTTGTTATAATTTTTTGACCGCCAGGGCTTTCTATGTGTTATGGATCATGCATCGATCGATGAAATTACATTTTTTGTTTGAGGATCTACTCAGGATTTAGAATGGGTTATTATTTTACAATAATTCCTAGGTCCTTTTTATATAGAGTGTTTGAATTCATGGATGTTATTTTTTGGCTATGTTTCTTTTTGTGTGGTTCATGTTTTTATAGGTTCTACTAGGTTGGATTCCATAAAAGTGGGATGAGTGTGCCAAGACTCATCTTTTAGTTATCAATTAATTGATTGATGGATAAAAACCCTGACTTTTCATTATGTACAAAAAAATTTGTTCTGATGTTTCGTTGAATCAGGTTGGAATTATGGAATTCTTTGTTCCCTTTTGTGGGGTTGACACTTAATGGAGGTAGTTGTTGTGTCACATACTGTCTGACCATCCCCCGACATTGTTTTTGGTAGGATGGATGATCTTCACTATTGTGCCTCTATTTTTGTCTCTATGATGCGCTTCATTGAAACTACAACATGAATTCCCATTATGATGCACTTTTCACATATTCCAATGTGATTTGGCTATATGAGGCACTTTGTTGCCGCTCCAATGTGATTTGACACTATGATCTCCTTATTGGATACTCTATACTGACATGGCTTTATGATTATCTTCTCATCTCCTTCAGTGAACTTTTCATGATAATTATTCTTAGTAGGGGTTGTTGCTTCATCATGAATTTATCCTCTATTGTATTTCCTGGAGGGGTGTGGGAAGGGCATGTGACAAGACTATCAATGACCCTTCCCATGATATTTTCTACCCTGCATACATTTGGTACCATGTCTGGACATTCAGTTCATCTTCCTTAAGATCGTTTTCTTGTCTTGTTTTGGTTTCCATCTTCCCCCATTGTTGTTACAAGGGGTTCCTTATTTTTTTCAATAAGGCGGGAATAACCCTTCACCTTTTATAAAAAAATAGGTATCTCCACAAAATGTGATTATATCAAAATCACATGTTATTTAAAAATTATTATCACAAAATATAATTTCTAAGAGGTATATTATATAAATAAATTATTTTATTATTATTTTAATCGATAACATATTTGAGATTACTATATGTTTGCACCTATAATTTATGACATCATATTTTAAATTTTCATATTACTTGAATAAAATGTCATGATTTTCATCTAAGTATAGAAACTATACCACCTATTATTCCAAAAGGGTTGTTAAATTCATCTATATCGGAAGTGTTGAAAAAAATATTAATTTTTTCCATGATATATGTACTACAATATTATAATATGATACATTGGATAGGCTATAAGATGATATTGTTTTATTTTTATTTAAATCATAAAAAATTTACTTCACAATGCACTTTTGATTTAATTAAAAGTTTAATAATATATTTTAAATATAATTATAAATATTGTAAGCTAGTATAGTTTTTATGGATATACTCAATTAAGACATGCATAATGAAATTGATGAAGAATGTATGGGAAAAAACATCAGTGTAAGGGTTAATTGTTAAATTATACATACAAGTGGAAATTTAATTTTTTATCTAATTATTTCCAATATGAATATTACTCAAAACAAAATCAAATGGGTCAAAAAGGGTGAAATTATTATAATTTCATGGACAATCAATTATATATATTTAATTAACCGGAGTTTTATTTTAGTGGTGACCATGAGCAATGAATTTAATATAATGAAAAATTAAAATTTCTCATATATATGTTCCACTAAATTCTAAATAAATGTATCTATTTATATAATAAGTATTAATATTAATTAATTTTTCACACAATTCATTCAATGAGTTGTTTTTTATTTTATGTAGCATATAATATGATCATATAGAAAATCCAACCAATTACATTGGATTCCCTTGAAGAATGTTAATATATATTTTTGTGTATTTTTTAAAAAATTGTATATTAAATTTGTTGATATCATACATATGAAATTAATATGGCCCATCGTATATTAATAAATAATTTATATCAAATTAGGTTTCACCAAATTTAAATTGAATGAAATTAAATTATGTTCACCAATTATGTAGTCATCCAAATTGTTAAAACATATAATAATTATGTGATTAATGGATTTAAATTTCAAAGGACCTCATATGTTGAGTGATAAAATCAATGATAATTAGTTTTTGTTTAAAAGGGCCCCATAATAGAGAAAGTGAAATTGAATTTTATCAAATGACGGATTCAATAATTATGTTATCATATCTGGGTCAACATATTGTAAAAATTCTTAAATGTATTTTTTTTATAATAATTTAGGGTTTCACATTCATCTATATCATGGATTCATTCAAATTATGTAAAAAAATAATAAATTCGTAAATAAACCATTTATGTGGAAACATTAACACATTGATTTGATTATGAAACCTATTTTGATTCTATGAGAGATTTATATTAATAATAGAGTGTAATAAAAATGAAATATCATGAAAAATATGTTTCTTTTTAAATGAAATAGGTTCAATAGATTTTGAAAATATTGAAAATTCAAGAAATATATCGGAATACATCACTTTATCATAGAGAGAAATATATCAGCGATGATATTTTTTAATTAATGGATGATGGTATTGATAATGTGGATGATGTAACGATCAAAAATTTTAAGCCAATAAGAGATGATAAAATTGAATATATTTTGGAAATTTATAATGATAAGAAGTAATATAAATATAATAATGATAAAAAAATATCATGATATAGAATAAGACATTACATTAAACTTACAATCATTTTGATTATAAACTATTTTTTTGATAATTATTTATTAGTCATCATTATAATTTTTATATATTAAAATTACTTACAATTGACATTAATTATCTTATTAAAATATACCTAGAGGGGTATGATTAGTTTTTGTTTTACTTAACAAAGAATTATGTTCTTAGTGTTGAGCCATATGTTCCATAATTCATAGAAAAAATGTGGATTCTATCAACACGTCATTGACTTTTAGGGGTTAAGGCCTTTTTAGATTGATTATTTGAGGCCCTAGTCATGAGTGATGTATATCACTTGATTTTTTTCTTCAATTGTGGATTCAATTTGAAATACATATTTTATAAAATTTTCATGAATTTTTCATTCTTTTAATCTTATTACAATTTATTTCGTGGTTTTTCACATCAAGAAACTAGTTAGGTATGTGACATTCTAAAAAGTAATTTTTATACTCCTTGGGTATCATGGGACAACATTCCCACCAATGTACATTATTTCATGTGTTACCACATGATGGTATATAAATAAATTATATATTTTATTTGGAATTTATTTATTTTATAAAATGTTATATTATTAAATATTTGTTGGTATTGTGGTATCCTATTGATAATAACACGAGACTCTATATCTGGAAGCCATATGAGGTATTCATGACTAATATTTTGTTTTAGTTTTGAGAATACATACAAAAAGATCTATTATGACTGATTTGTTTGATGTCTTTAATGAATCCCTTGAGTATCACTGTCTAAACAACATCTGTGCCCAATCATGAGGGGGGTGGGATTTGAACCCACAGGATAAGAAAAAAATTTATGAATAAGATATTCTTAATGTTGAGAGAATCACGGTATAATATATGTCATAAGAAGCTCCATGATTCATAAATTCAGTATACATCAATTTTGGATGCTATTTAACACTGATTATTAATTTCTATACACATTTAATTGTGTATTTATAAGTTAAATATATATAGTATATAGTTGATCCTACTGCTACTATGTTTTTTAAATATAAATGGTTACACACATATAAAACTACTACGAAAATACATAAGTGAAATATTACAAAAAAATTATTTAGATTTTCATTTTTTTAGATTTATAAATTAACATAATATAGCTTGTTTTGATTTATTATATTAAAATTAGATATTTTTAAAAGATATATGAGCGAAATGTTTCTATCATGTGATAAATCTATGTAGTATTTGAGGGTTGGGATGATGTGGGTTCATGAGATTTATGAAATGTTGATGCATTATATCTATGGGTGACTACAAATAGTATCGATAAATACTATGTGATTAGTATAGGATCATAATAAATCTTAGACAGTTAGTATAATACTACAGTGATTCCATCAATAAGAATAAGGGGAGATCATATGGACTCCTAAAACTTTATTTATGTAGATAATGAAGATATGTTGAGTGATTTAAACCATCCTAGGATACACCCAGTCTAGGTCCATATATTGGCTTGTGACATACCCTAATGTTCCTTCCTTGTTACACCCAGCTAGTAACAAGAACCACAGAATCTAATGATTAGAAACGAGAATTATTTCCCTAGAAAAATGAATATTAAATATATATTTCCACATAAGAGTTTATCATGAATATTCCATACAATAGAAGTACACAAAAATTTAATAGGCTCTTCAATAATAAATTAAAAACAAAACAATGTATAAAAAATTTAACATCAAGTGTTGAAATAAACCAAACGATAAACATTAAAAATATAAATAAATGTTAAACTAAAAGATAATAATTATAAAAAATGATTTTTTTATAAAAAATAATGAAAATATGATGTTGAGTATACAATAGATAGGTAACACTGAAAATATAATAAATAACCTCTACCCAGTTGTCTATGTGTATTAATACAATGTTTCTACTACATTGAACCTCCATCCATATATAAAAATAACATACATAAGATCAATAAAATCTAGTAATAACATCTATTATAATTATAATATGATAGGAATGAGAAAATTATTTATAGTAGGATCTACTCCACACCCCGTGTAATCAGTTTACAAACATATAAATTTCCTGCATGATTGAAATATATATTGAACGTAAAATATACATTTTTAATATGAAAAAATTCATGTTTTATTTTTTTGAAACATCCTTTTTATATTTTTACATTGGATTTTCAAAAAAAACAACTATTTAAACACTTTTGTAAAATAAAAGAATATTGAAATTATAATATTATGGTTACATGTCTTATTCCAGATATATCAATAAATAGGCAATGAAATGTACCATTTTTCATATAATACCTAGTGAAACATCATTAAAACTAAATAAAATATCCTAATCAATAAAAATATCTTTAATATAATTAGATGAATCATGGGAACATAGGATCCCTAGGGATAATATAGTAAAAAATATCCTAATGATAAAATATGGGGAAATATTGGTTCTATATTCAAAATGACTATGGTGAAACAAAGTATTAAACTACACATCATAACTAAGGAGAACCTTCTCAAAGAAAAAATAATTTTTTTTCAGGATCTGTTATCATCTACTAGTGGAACATGTATCTCTATATATTAAAACATGATACCCTAGGTTTCCTATTTTATACAAATAGAGGTTTATCGATTAATAATAACATAACAACATAATAATAATTGTCATCAATTAAACTTTCCCTATCCTCAAAAAACCATTATAATATATATAATTCATTCCATTCTAGAGAAAATGAAAAAAAATTATTCTCCCTACTAAAAATCATCACTCATTTTATAACACATTAATTCTCGTAAATCTCTATAATATAATAGATTGAAATATTTATGATTAATATCTTTTTGAAACTATTTCAGAAGATACAAAACAAGTCATTTTATGCATTATTTAGAAACAAAGGTACCATAAATAACCATTGAATTCACTAAATTTAAATATCATTAAATAACTTCAATATTCTAAGAATTTATATAAAATAGTAATGAGTGGATGAACACCATTAATTTTTATGGAAATTCATATTTTTTTTAAAACCAAAACATATTATAAAAGATGAATAATTTAATATTAAAAATAAAATAACCAATTTACAAATAAACTTGGTGTGAATGTGTTTGAAAAAATATATTTTTACTTTGAAAACAAAATGAATCACCTTTTGTATCACATGAAATAAAAAGAAATCCCACTTTAATATTGACAAAAAACATTGTGTACAAATTATAATTTATAAAAAGACATAAAACATGAATTAAAAATCAACATAAATTCGTGGATTTAATTGTGAAGAATCAATAATGGAAAAACAAGCATCATATTCATCACTTTTACGAAGTCACAACACTAATCAACCTCAAGGAAATCAAATAAACATAATGGAATAAGAAGAATCCTAAAAGAATGGAACCCCTAATCAAAAATATATGTAAAAGAGGACTTAGTTCACTCAATCTATGTTAGGTTAAGAACTATAGAGAATATGAATGAAAAAGGGGAGGAGATAAACTGTATCCATGAAAAATAAACTCTAAATCAATAATAAATATAGTGATATTCAAAATTGTAAGAGGAGAAACAAAGGGAAGGGTTTTTTGGATGTTATTGGTGGTTATGGTTAGAAGAGGATGACCCCTAAGGGGTCTAAACAGAGAGGTTAAATAAATTAATTTCATGATTTTTATGGTCCTAGATATTCCAATATGTTTTCCAAACCATGTTTCAATAATGATAATGATACTATTTACACCTAGGTGACACAATTTAGTTAGGGTGCATGGTAAAACCCAACCATATTCTGACTTTAATCCATGTTAAATTAATTAAAGGTCTTTCCATGGTAATGTCGAATGGTTTCTACTAACTATATGTGAGTCATAAATCATTCATTGGGACCCCAATTATTCCTAAATTATAATAAATTTATCCTCAAAATCAATGCAAACACTGAAAATACCAAAATAATTTAATTTATAATAATAGTGATGGTAGTGTAATGCAAATTATCCCTAATAAAACACGTTTACACTAAATATTTTTTTAAGGGAAAGGATGTTCCATGAATAAAATAAGGTCCAAATTTTCAACAATTACACTAATTTTGGATTTAAGGAACTTAATGATAAAATGAAAAAATAATTAGCAATCTAATATCCTATCATTAATATAGAGATAAAAAAGACAATAATAATAAAATTCCCTTACACACTGAAAACCATTATATACATCCATTCTAGATTATCTAAGGACTACAACTCACAAAAAAATGTTTCAATACAGATATCAAATACATAATATAAAATCCCAAAAAAGAGGAGCATCCTGAACTGATAAATAGTTTTGAAATGATATTTTGGAGAAGAAGTATTTACAGTTCCCAATATAACATCTAGAGAATATTATAAAACAATAAAAAAATAAAATTTTCTTTTGGGATGAATTTGTTCAAGGAAACACAAGATATAGAAATAGACCCAATGTCAAGGAGTCTCACAGGAAAACACAAAAACATTCTAGGAAGATATATCATATCATCACAATATGTTTCCATATAGTTTCATTCCCACTATATTAATGAAATATATCAATAAAAAGTCTTTCAATTTCATTGTTCCTATAATGATATAACTGTGAACTATGTTATTCTTGAATGAAGATACTCGAAATTAAAATACCCTACCATCTAATAAAATCCGTATTTCAAATAGAATATTCCAAAAAATCATCATTAAGAATTAAAATTTCAAATAATATAATACCTTTTAAAAAAGGAATTATATTATTAGATTCTAGGTTTCCCAAAAAAATGAAACAATAATATATTCGAATAATGAAAAAACCCCTAAATAATACCTAAAATTTATTCCACATCAAAATCAGTTTAAATAGGTTGATCATGAGATTCCAAAAACGAAATAATTGGAGATACACCTATATTATATGAACCATTTTATATAGAATATTATCATGTAACTTAAATTAACATTTCTATGAAATTTCTTTGTGACCTCTCAAAACAAAAGCTTCTTATGCCTTGTTCTTCCCCACCGATGAGTAAAAATGGACTTATATCCGGAATTTGTTTATGTAAAGAAGCAATAATTACACTTTTTCTCACAACCTATCTATTAAGACTTTGATTGCATCCAATTTATTTTACTATAATGTCTTCCTCCACTTATGGGAAGATTAGAAACATTAACTATATCTTGGACTCCTATTTTTTCAACTGAAACACTGACATATCACATCACCACATCATCAATTTTGTTATGGAGAAGACAATATAATTATAAAAAATTATCTAAACAAAATACCTTTAAAAAATCCAATCCATCTTAGAGTCATCTAAATTTAGACCGATAAGGTACACCAGTTTCTTAGAAAAATAATGATCACATTATAACCTCAGTATATAACATTGTTATGGACAATACAACTCTATTACCTTTTTAAATTTCACCACATTTGAAAATTACTATTAGACGATATATTCATTAAAAGATCTCCATGACTTTCCATTTTTTGGTTTACATCAAATAATGGACTTTCATTGCTTCTAACATAGATCTTCCAACATGATGAATGAAAAATTGAGTTTAATTGTTTTAGGGATATTAGGATTGATAAGTATAATCTCAATATTCTACAACTATAATATCTATTTATAATACTCCGTCAAATCAAGTAAATGTGTTGGATAGAAGCTTTTAATATCTCAAACAATACTTATTATTTATTATAAGATGATGGTTACTAGGATCAATAACTTATAGATATGTAAAAACCTACATAGATGAACATTAAATTACTTAATTACATGATAATAAAAAAACTCGGGCATATCCATCGTTAAAATATAAACCTATTTGATTGGGAAATTATATAACAAGTATGAATTAGATAATCATGCAAGACAAACTTCATATCAAATATTTAATAATGAAAAATATAATTCAATATTTAAATGTCCAAATGACAAATAAAAATCATTATTTAATTTTATATAAAATTTAAAATAATTTTCATTTAATAAATCCATATCTAATATAAAAACTTTTAAAAATCCCATTTAAAAACATCAATAATTTAAATTTCATTTTATCCTATGATATAAGATTTGTAAACACATTTTAATTTCCACACATTTCAGAATCACCATTTTGAATACATTTTCAATTCTAAACCCATTTAAAAAAAATCAACATCCATAATGAAAAAATACATTAAAAATATTAATCAGAACCTTCTATTTTATAAAAAAACTATATGTTAAAAAAACTATTCATTGAACAAAATTTTATACGATCATTTATCTATATATAAAATTCCATCTTTTTAAAAAATGACCATAACTATTTCACTTCATATACAATTTTACATCACCCAAAAAATAAATTTCAATCATTATAACACATCTCTGTGAATCATAAATGAATAAAAATTAAGAATATTCCATCTTCTAAGACATAAAGAAAAATATTTAAAATATATGAAAAATTTACTACTACACATGGTCTAGTTTAATGGTATGGAAACATTGTGAAAATATTTATTAATTAACAAATAAAAAAGATAAATTAATCAAACCATAACCTTATTAGTACAAAGAAATTTATAAATATGTAAAATCATAAATGGTTTGGAAATATTTTCACTAAACCTGATGTCCACACTAGAACATATCTATAGTGGACTATGAATGGTTCTTTGATTCCTTATACATTTAACCATGAAAACCGATATTAATACCATATTTTAATTATAATCAAGATAAATACAAATAGTAACCCATAAAAACTCAATTAAAAGTATAGAAAATAATATAATATTTCCAAATAGCGAATATAATTTAGAACCAAGCTTGCAGGCATCCTACAAAACCCTAGAAAGTAATGATTAATATAAGAAATTTTTTTCCAAAATACTCATCCTCATTTAAAACTCATGTTCTAAGAGTCTTAAATTTTTTTTATTATGATTAAATAAGTAAATATTTATATTTGAATCTCATTTGAAAAGAACTAACTTTGGATATGTCATATAATTGGTCGAGAACCTGGAGTGGGTGCTGACTATAATTTTTTAGGACATTTAGATATTTGGATGAGACTACATAGAGACTAAAAATAGAGAAATAATAGAAACATTAATATTTATAAATTTATGTTGGAGTACATGTGATGAATCATAAGTAGGTTATGGTGTAATTTTCCCTTATATTATAGTCCTCTTACAATTGATCCTCATTCAAATAATGACATATTTTGTAATAATAAATTTACTAAAATCATTAAAATTTAATTTAAAAATAAAATTATGATTTTTTAACACTTAATATTCTATTTTACAATTTGGTATCTTTTATAAACATTTTTCCTGAAATAATACTTTAAAAAATAATTTTTTTTCTACTACATGAATGATTTCTTCCACTAATAGTGTTTCTAGAAATTATTTTAAATTGGTGTAAATCTCATCGAATATTTAATTTATTGAAAATCAAAATTCAATCAAAAATAATATTAGGGAATGATATTTATTTGTTTTGTTAATAATCTATTTACCATCCATTATAATGATAATCAGTTGAAAAACAATAATTGTGTTTAATTTTTATAATATTATGGATTTTATGTATTTCCATTTAATAAATAAAATGAAAATAAGAATTTTTGGTGGACCCAGTCCATCGCAAATAAATATAATACTTTTGTTTCATTAAATGAAATTGTATCAAATTCATTTTTAAATCAATCTATTTAGATGTTTATGTACATAATTCCCGTTTTTGGTGTAACATGATTCATTATTTTAATAAGGTTTTATATAATAATATTTTTGGAAAATATACATTTCTGATGGATATAGTTCAAAAGTAAATTGTTATATGTACGTATAAATATTGGGGTTGGATGATATGTAATGATTTTATAATATAAAATTGTTAAATATGATATGAAAATGATTTATATATAAATAAAAACACAAAAATAAAACATATTAAAATAGTGGTCATTGGATTCCTTCTAATGTAAACACATATTATGACCTTGATCATCCAGATAGAAAGTATTGTACTATATATGGATTCCCATAGGTTCTATTGCGTAATTAATGGAGGATGTGGTTAACCCTATGAATTCAAAAACCATATTGCATTATGATATTTCTGTCATACTTATCTTGGTAGTTTTTCTTCTTTTATTTTCAATAATGAATTTTATGTGGTTTGATATGTTTTTGATTCATTCAGAGTAAATAATATATCTTTTCGATTTGAACTTAGTTTTTTAATAATAATTCATTTATTCATATTTTATACTTGAAATCATAGGATATGTGGATGTAATTAAACATATATCTAGGATGTTGGTAATTTTTGGCACTGATTTGTAAATTTTGTGTTGTACTAAATTAAAAATGATAAATTAAGATAAATGAAAATAATTTATATAACTATCAAGGATATGACTATTTATAGAATTAGATGAAGACACAAAAAAATTGGTTCAATCCTTGATTTTCAACTATATCCAAGGACACCCATGCAGTGGTGTAGACCTTGAAATTATATTTTATAGATGATATATCAAATGAGTAGGTTATCTTGCAAGGAGGAGAGCATCAAGAATTATAATGGAGGTCGTACCCCACACCATATTAAAGTTAAGATGGGTATAACAAAAATATAGAGTATTGTACTGGAAAAATGAACATCAGTCAAAGGGAATTCGCCATCGATCAGATCATGCCTCTCGTTATCTCTATCATCCACCAATCATTCCATTTATCTTTATCATCTTGTATCACATTCTCTATAGTATAGAAGTCTTTTTACGGAGGAGAATATCCCTTGTACCTTCCATTTCATTCTAAATAACTGTTAATCTATGTTGATTCCCTATTTCTTTTCCATTTAGAACATGGGGAAACATAATGGTATTGTTACTACCCAATCATATAGTTAAATTGGTGAGTTGTAATAATAAAATCAATTACTAGTGAGATGTAAGAATCTTGTATTCACCAAGATTTCTACCTATCATCTTATATAACATGTTATTCTTACTGGACAAATGATTCTTGTGATCTTATATAATGATACCCAACATAAATTCCTTATTGTATGACAATGCCTTCTCAAGGATTTATAAAGAATATATTATTCATGAAATTTTCAAGATGAATCTCCCATAAAATTTAGTGATCCAATAACATCTCAATTTTTCCAAATGCCATGTATTGGTTAGGAAAATTCATAGGGGTGTGCATTAAAAACTCATGTTCTAGTGTATCCTTAACCCTAGACAACACTACGTGGAGGTCAATAGGAACCTCAACCACCCTCAATATGATTTGATCCACACATCACATTATTTTTACATTTTTCTGAACAATGAACTCCAAATGTAGTTGATAAAAACCAATTTTAATAATTGTAATTATAAAACACATTATGAATTTTGTTAAAATAATATGTAAAAGTGGACTACATGTGTAATGGGAGGACAATTTTATACATTTTTAGCCAATTTAGGAACATAAATAGTAGTAGGATAAGATGAACTCATCTATTAGATGATTATCATGAGGTGTAGAATCCATGAGATTGATTTTCCTATCAAATTGAGGAATCCTTATTCATAAAGATTCTAGCCTGAAGCCATGTCCATGTATCCTATGACCATTATCCATTTATACTAGTCTCTACCACAATTCATCCCCTTATATCATGGATGAACCATCCATCCCCCATTATCCCTTAATTAACTCAATCTCTTTTCCTATATATATTAAAACTAATATATTCATCCAAGTGTTTCCCAACAATTCCATTCCATTTAGCATATTCCATTTCCCTATATAAATATACACCCTAAAACCCTAACCCAAAAATTTCCCAATACATTATCAAACAATTTTATACATAAATAAATTCATCAATGGACATGGAGTTATAGAAATAATATCGTAATGAGTACAATATGATGATATAATTCCATGAAATTGATAACTTTTATTCACATGTTTTTCATTTTTCGTATTAGGACTGGATAATCTTGTTTATGGGAGATTAATCTTATGTATTTATTTATTATATTGTGGAAATATTTTTAACCATGATGTTTTATTATTAATTCTTAGTTTAATAATCCTTCATTATATTTTTAAAATGATGAGTGGATCTACAGGTTAGGTTGAGGTAATGATAATCCATTCCTCAGCTGCACACTTAAGTGATGATCACACCATATTGAAGTATGAGAGTCTTGTATATTATATGTAAACCAAATCATTTATCAAAAACCATTATATGGGTGAATAAGAACTTGATAGAGACACTTGACTTTATGAGTAACCCAGTTACTACAATTAATGTTTAGATTTAAAATAATTTTTTTCAAATGCATTTATAATGGTTAATACCCTTAGAATGCTTAATAGGATAATCTACTAATCTAAAAGCAAAAAAAACTACTTTTGGATAATATCACCCACTTATTTTATTAAATCACTACATATACCATAAAATTTATGTAATCAATTAAAATATAAAAATAAAAAACATTTATATTATTTCATGTTCACACACACAACACCCAATCACTTTTTATTTATCTATTATATATAAATATATGTAAATTAGCTAATCCGATGACCTATAAAAATTGATATATCTATATATAAATAATCATTATGATAATAGTTTTAAAAAATATAAAATGGTTACTATTTTTTGGATTAATTTTGGTTTTTTACTTAATATCATCCATTATTTCACCTAAAAATTATAAAAAACATAATACTCAAAAACAATAAGTAAAAAACATTATTTAAATTAATATTAAAACGAATATAGAAGATATCCTAGACAATAAATGAATTCTCATTTTTTGGTGAATTGTGAATGGTATTATATCTTATAGTTATGAAATTAAATTAAAATGTATTTTTTACTTTAAGGATAATTCATTTTGATCAAGGTGGGACAATTTTAATTCATGGAAATTTATGAAAACCAACATATTTCATGTGTAGATTTTAAATGAAAACAAAATATGACCTATAATGTTATATTTAGAATCAAATATCAGAAATATTGAAGGATATTTTAATATTCAATTTAAGTGGGTAATAACTCATGCATTATGATTTCACTAAGTGAAATGAAATATAAGTTTAAAAATCATTAAGTGAAAAAAATTACAACATTAAATTGTTCCTATGGAAAATTTTCATTCATATTAATATATAAATTATTATCAATAGTGTATTGTTTCTTTCTCAATGGATTGGGAGAGATTTAAATAAATCTGAAATTCTACCTCCCTTTCTAGAATGTGGAGCCAATGATGTAATTATTTCATTAAGTAGACGTACATTTGACACTTTTGAGTCCACCCAAGGATTATTTTTTAAAGATACCTTCCAATAGTTAAAGAAAATGGAATAGGAATGAGAATATTAATATATTATGAAGGAAAAAAGAATAACATCTATAAAACATGAGAGTGATACCAAAGATACTATGACATATAAACCCAATAATTCATTTTCAAATTTTCATGCAAATATTTTACAATGGACCATCACATTATGGTCAAAATGACTGATAATATGCCTACTAGAGTCCATTTTTGAAATAATGATTTCATGGAAATGAATTTATTATTGAATAAGTTGTATTAGAGCTTACATGAAAAGGACAAAAGTGGATGGAATATTTTGACCCATGAAACTATTTCCAAAACGTTATGATAAATTCCGATTTCATATCATCAAAATATATATATTTTAGCTTGTAAAAAACATAGTGGGGGATAAAATAAGAGTGTTACACCTATAATGATTCTATTAACAACAAAATTAGAATACATAGTATATATATTTTTGTACAAATTTCACAATTCAATTTGAAATGAAAATCCATGAAAATAATTGGAACGAAATCATGGAAGTATGAAACACTGTCAATTTCATATGATCAATGATATAAAGAATATATTGGATAATAATTTACGTACTATGTAAAATTCTCTCAATCTAGGGTATCATATAACTCTATATAATATCATTTAAATAGTGATATATTCATTAATAAATGAGTTATAACATAGAGGGGGATACGAAAAACCACATTAAGGACTCAAGAGGGGATTAACAATACTGAAAATAATGAAATTAACATAAAAATAGAAATGAAACATGGAAATTATGATAAAATTCAATATGTCTATATTAAAATAATCCATATTTATGGGACCAAGTTGATATACCATTATAAAGGTAATATAATTTTTTCACATATGAAAATTTTGATGTTTGAGGGAAATATTATCCCTCATTTCATGAGATTAATGAGAAACAGGGATAACCTTCAACTGATAATGACAATGGAACTAAAAATATTATTAAACAGTTAGTGAAGAAATAATCAAGACATTCAAGAAGTGATAATAAATTAGAATTATTTGTCCAAACAACTATGGGAAACATCAAATCCACTCAAATTAACTACTCAAGAATAGATGAAATAATTGAAATCATAATAACAAATAATCAATTATGATTCTTAGTAATTAATTATCATGTGGTATAGTTTTCTAAAAAAATACTTTGTATATTCTAGAATTAAAGCCAATTCAAGCTATTATTTACAACGTGAATGTTTTTTTAGTTTATTGATGTAAAAATTAAATTTAATAATAGATTTATTATAAGGCGATCCATTTTAAATTAAATTATTAATTGAGGATTTAGAGATCATGTGTCTAAACTTCTTATAACTGAATGTTTGATGGATATTTGATAACATACATTAGTGTTGTGTAGATTGGTCAGTTCAGTATATGTGGTTGTGAATATAGTTAAATCATATATATAAATGGTTGACTATTATTATTATACTATATATATGTGGTTACATTGATTAATTTTATAGTGGATAAGTTGTTATCATAGTTAATATGATGAACCATTGTGAAAGTTGGAGGTTGGTGCTTACAATTGGATGAATATTTTTTCTAGAAAACTGATGTGGGACCATATTCACATGTGTATTGTGATTACTTGATGTTTAGTTCGTATAATTTCATTAATGTAATAATGGCTATAATTCATATAAATTATATATAATTAGTAATAAATATGTAATGGTGTTCTCACCTATATATAACAAATAATTTTCAAACAATATAAAATAGTATTTTCCATTTTCTATTATGTAATGTAAATAATGTTATAACAGTGTGTGTGTCTGTGTGTTAGGATGGATTATATAGTGTTGTAGTTAAAATTTATATCAGGATACAGAGGTTTTCTTTGAAATCTAATTCTCAATAGAAGAGTAATTTCAATATGCATGACATCCATTTAATATTTTTATAGAAGATTATGGAATATTGTGCAACTGAATAAACATCTAGTGGAGTTATGATTTGACATTTATCTTCCACAAAAACTTATTTTGGTATGCTATTTCACGACTCAAGGTCACTCACAACCTAACCAAGTGTCTTTGATTTCTCAAAACATGTAATTTTTTCTTTTTTAATTTTTATTTTACTGTTACTGGAAGGTGTAGAATAAGATGATGGAAATATTTATGTTGATAAATTATATTGAACATAATTTAGTTTCAAGAGGAAATTGAAGAAATATCATCTCATCCAAAATGAGATAGAATTTCCAATGATTGAAATCAAACTAAGTATGATGGAAAAAAGAAAATTGGTCATTACTATATGATATGGAACAAAGACTTGTTATGATGTTTTTGAAAAGTAATGTTGCTATCAACACATAGAAAATTAAATCCATAGTTTAACTAATGAATGAACACATAGACATATATTAAAATCATACTACATTGAATAAATGTTTCATGATGTGAATATTTTTATAATGTAGATTGTAGGATGGAATACCTTCAATAGAATATAGTGAATATTTCAATTCAACCCAGATCCATCTTTGATCATTGAATATAAATTTCATAGAGGAAGTTATCAGCCTTATTCAAAAAATTTATTCTAGTATCCTTATATGATATGGGGAGTAGGTGAAGAAGGAATCCATTTAAATGGGTAAAATCGATCGTTCAATGCATGGGGTTTAAGTTGAATGTGGATGGATCCTATGTATCTGGGTCCATGGGGGAGTCATGCGTGGTAGCATTGGTTTTGTGTTCATGGGATATAATTATTTCTATGGTATATGAAATTTATTCGGTCTAGAGGTTAGTTACATAACGATAGAGACTTCACATTGAAGGATTTATAATACCATTCTTTTATGGGTTTAATAAAATTCAAGTGTATTAATTGGGATCCTGCAGTAAATGGTTATTTATGCATGGGATTTGAGTTGATTAATTCAAATGTAAATATAGTACAATATGCTAGCTATTAATAATAACAATGAACGGTGGGAAATAAAATTATTATATGTATTACTTGTCCAACAAGTTGAGTCCAAGTGGATGTATCATTTTTTAGCATTGTACCATTTCTATAATAAATTACTACTACATTTTCAATAGTGTGATACACTTGGGCTGCACTATTTCCATCACCGTTAAATCTGAGCTTCTTTTTGTCCTTTTATCATAATAAAAAATAATAATTTTGAGTTAGGATATGAGATAAATGAATTCTCAAGAACCTAATGGTAATGCATTGAATTTAGAAGTTAGATAGGGTCACCCAATAAGAAAATAAGTCAGATGAAACTCAAAATATGTTTAGAGATTATTATAGAGGTCAATATAATGGACATGTACCTATATGTTGGAACTATGGAAAAAACCATCATATTAAGAAGTTCAATTTCTGTCATAAGGTTAAATATGGAAGATTATATTTTTTAAATTCATGTTCTATAAATATAGTGAAATACAATGGTGTCTTGATATTTTGTGTAAATGTTATGATGGACTCATGGAACATGGATTCCGATGAATCAATTCATTCTATGCAAGTGAAAGGGTGTTGGTGAATTATATAATTAATTTTTTATAATATTAAACTATTATATGATATGTATATTGATATTTTTGTAATGGGTGGTGCTAATATGATAATTTTTAATGGATTCTCAATAAATTCAATGATGTTTACAAATTCTTAAGATTATAGAAAAAAATGATTTTATTGTATACATGGATGAATAAAGTGATGGGAATAAAATGGAATACACTACGTGGAAAGTAAATAATGAATATATATTAGTTCAAATGGGATATAATAATTGAACATTATTTTTTTAGAAGGATAAATGGTTTTTTGAAGGCATACAAAACAATTTTCATAACCTTAGAACTAGAGAACTATTAAAATAGACTTCTTAGTGAGCAGAAAACAAAACATATCATAGATAATGTTATACTAAATCTCAATTACATTAAATTTGGAATATATTAAATTTGAATAGTTGAGAAGTAGAAGAATGTTTTATTTAACTTGAATGGAATGGAAAACTCAATTTCAGAAATTATTTTATTTCCATTCATAAAACTAAGGGATAGCCCTAGTTAAATATCCTAGATAATCCCTTCAAAATTTCACATTTACTAATAATAAAACATAGAAGGTTTAAATATACATCTATATATAACATTAATATGTGTTTGGGGTATTCATTCCAGGGTAATACCTAGTTGAATGGGATGTTTTATGGATAAAAAAATGACTACACATTAATATTGGAGGATAGTATATTTAATGAGAATTTAAAAACTATCAACAGAAGAGAGGAATCATAATATAGAATTACATACCTGGAACACATAAAAAAAATTTCTAGATGAGAGGACAAATAAAACATTGATTATAAATGATCATATATTGAGGATTCACTATATTTTGTGTATGAAATTTAGGAAGAATAACTTAATTACACTATCAAAATAGTGATTGTATGTCCATTATCAATATTAGGGAAGGATATTATTGAGCAGTTTTGGTCCAAAAAACATGTCGAAACATTTCAATTGAATGTTTTCAAAATTGAAGAATATGTTGATAATGATTTTAAATAAGGTAAATTCATAGGCATAAATCCCAGTTATATTTCTTTATGGGATATATAGATGAACACATTAGATTTATGATATGGGATGATGATCATAAAATAGATTGATAGGGAATAGAAATTTCTTCTCAATGAGAGGGTATTATACAAAGCATGAACCTTTATATGGTGGGAGTTGAACATTGGGAAAAACAATCCATGTTTAAGATGATCTGGATTAAAGATATAGAGTTATACTTCAACCTGAAGGTTGATATGTTGGTATAGGTTATTTCAAAAGTTTTCCAATAGAATCATTAGAGGCATGAGCTAGAGAAATGAAAAATTTCCTTATAAGAGTTACGAAATATAAATATGTATTGATGGATTTAATTTAATAGTATATTGAGTTATGATGGATTTCTAGAGATAGAAAATCAATTAATACGCTAGGTTATAACTTATAATACATACTTTAAATATATTGGGGAAAACCAAAGAGTCCAAAATAGGTGTCAACACTTAGTAACAATAAATACTTGGAGATAGTGATAAAGAAACAAATTGTTTACTTGGAGATCATTAGAAATTAAAATGTGATTTAACACGCATATGGGAGAAGAGTGTTTGAGAATAAGTATGATTTCTCCTTAAATTATTAAATGGATGTGAGTAATCGATATAACGATTGGCTGGTTGTTAATGGATTTTGTCAAAATAAAGCGGTTGATTTATAAAAAATATTTTCACCCGTAGTTAAACATACTACCAACCAGATAGTCTTAAGTATGATTTAACTGATTATTATAAATAGAGTAAACTAATTTACATAAAATATTTATTCTTGTAGATGTATATTAATTCATTTCCATTAAGCATCCAATCAGTTTCATATAATATAAAAAGAATTATTTTATAATTTTAAATAATGGCACTATAACATGAAATAAGCTACACATAAGTAGATCCATAATTTGTTTATATTTATTATTGAATTTGTTTTCTATAAAACAAATAAGATCATTTAGTATATCAAAATTTACATAAAGATTATTTCTTTATCATCATTCTCCTCTAAAATTTTTACATTCTCTTGGTGAGGCCTTATATTCAATGCATAAAAGTGCTAAAATTAGATTTGAAAAAAAATTTCAAAGATAATGATATTGGAAAAGAAAAGATGATTATTGGGATGGAGATTAAATGAAATAGGGAAAAAATAAGTCTACTTTTATATCGATTGTTTTATATTTGGGTGGTTATCATGCAGTTTTCAATGGCTATATGTTAGGATGTTTTAACTCCTCTGGATGAATATTTCAATGTGTTATGTGATAGGACACATAGATAAACTTATGTTTTATTATCTAGTCAAAATCATGATTTATTCTGTGTTGTATAATCACCTTAATATTTATTTTTAATTGGGATTCATCCTATTATACAAGGAAAATATTTTGAAGTTATGTTGGGATGTCATTGAGTGGATGATTAGATGTATTAAAAGAATTAAAAATCTTTTTTTATTTGAGTATCCTAAACACTGATGAAGCAATTTAGATATAGTATTTATGAGATAATTTGATAATATAAATAATACAACATGTTTGGGATTAAATTTGGATGGATGACAATCAGCTGGATTTCACGATCTCATGCGGTAATAGCTCTCTCTACCGAATAAACATATACGTGGCAACAATTTAAATGATGATGGATATGGATATATTGAGATTTAGTTTTTTGACCATGGAAAGGGATATGAAATTGTTATAATCTACTATAATACTCTAAGTTCCATTCACGTGGTAAAAAATCAAGTGATTCATTCATTTAATAAACATTTCAAACTAAAAACCAACGAATTTATATGTTTCTGGAGGATGGAGAGTAAGAGATGAAATAAATAGCTAGAAAGAAAATATCCTCAATATGGTAACTATGGTCTTAGTATAGGAAATAATCCAATGAATTCATTCCTCAATGAAAATAGGTTTAATAGAAGGTTCTAGATAGAACATCATTCTAGGTAATGAGAGTAAATGTTTTAACTTTCATATGTTCAAGATGTTTGCAAGATTCCCTGAAAATAATATTTAGGTGGAGGATAGTTTTTATTGTAATGATTTTTACCATGGATACACTAAATTCAGTAAAAATATATACATTGGTAATTAAATCGATAGATTAGGTTTAAACTAAAAAAGAAAAAATGTTATTTCATTGAAGGTTAGTTATAATTTTTAAAACTAGTGATGGTGGTTTACAGATTGTAAAGATAAATGAAATTTGTAGTATGTGTATTTCATCCATAAAATATAAGGTGCTTCCATTATTATTATATTTTCTAGTAGTGTTTATATATTTTACATATTTTAGGTATTTTTAACTATATCTTTTCAAAAGATGAGAGGTGTGAATTTTAAAGAATAGTTTCACAAATTACGTAACTATTTTTATCTATAAAATTTCGTTGGAACTGAATTCACATGTCTAATGTGATTACTTAATGTTTATTGATCTATATGGATTCTAATTTATAGTGATGGTAAAATCTTGTATCTTCTAGAGAATTAGTAATTAACAAGAATAAATGATCTCCCATTTATGTAATATTTAATTTCCAGGCCACGTAAAATCACAATATCCTTTTATTTTTTATTATTTACTTTATTTATTATTCTGTGTGTGTTTATAATATTTTTTATATTAGTGTATTATTTTAAGGTTCTATCAAAATACCAACTTTCTAGTGCACTATTTCTCAGTGGAGGACATGTTCCAGTGTGCATGACCTCTAGTACTTCTAGTTTTGAATGATTAAATAATCCTATTATAATTATGTTGCATCATGTGGAATCATGGATTGATATTTATCTCCCCCAAAATATTTCTTTTACATACCCATGAATGAATGTAAAGAGAATAAGGAATGAAACTCTTTGGATATGGTTTATGATTTATTTTTATATGAAAATCACATGAAAATTGTATAATATGAGAAATATTTCCTTGAAAGAGAATAAATAGAATCATAAAATAAATTTAAATTTGAAATATATTGTAGAAGATGAAATTTTAATATAATAATAGCCAAAAATAATATATCATGGGGTTAGAAAGATTTTTATTTCTATAAAGAAGTTTTTGAATAGTTTTATCCTCTAAATATATCTTTCAAAATAAGAAAATAAATGGAGAAAAGAGTTACCACTTCCCTGGGAAAAATGATTCTTTATCTATGGGAATCTCAAATATCTATGTAGTATTGAGATATTAATCCCAATAAAATGGGAAATCATAAGGATAAAATATTATTTCAAGAGAGAAAAAACATATTCCAATAATGAAATTTCATATTGTTAAAATAAAATCTAATAATAGGAGACAAATGAATAATTCTCTACAAATTGACTATCGAAAATTATTATTGATTTTCTACATGATAAAATTACAGAGGAAATGTTTACCGAGAATGTGTATATGCTTGAGGAAATAATAAATAATGTTTCAAAATATATACCACTATATAAAATCAAGATAAACCAATCACAGTGAAACTATGTAGGATCCCATTGGAGAACAACTGTATACCTTGGGATCATGGAATAGAATACATAGGATGATGTGTATGAATGAAAATATAATGAATATAATTCATTAGAGGCTACCAATGAAATATGTTTTTTTCATTTTTTTTAATTGATAGTTATTTGATTTTTAATAATTCAATAAATCCAATGTTAATATGCATTTAATTTTGTAAGATATTACAACTAAAATAAGGGAAGTTACAATTTTTTAAATAGAAAAATTCAAAGAAACTAAAAAGTAAAAAAAATCAATAATGGAAGCAGATGTATTATACATGACTTCTAATTCCATCAGTAACAACAAAATTTCATAAATTAATTATTGTATTTTTATTCCTAAGAATTAAATTTCCATATATTCAAATGAATGTGGGGGGGTATTGGGTGGTGTTTTGTGTTTTTAAAATGACCATGAATGATTAAATCTATCCAAAATTATTCATGTGGTCAAAATAGCATTGAATATACTGAAAATCTAATTTAGGGATCTTTAGCATTAATGAATCATAAGATTTATGTGCATCAAATTTTTTAATGTTTATATTATATTGAAGATACTAATATTGGTTGACTTATTTTTTCAAAAACATTAGTGAAACATCATTGGTTACCCTAAACTATTTTGGGGTTTGATGAAACTATGATAAATATTATTTGGATATTGGTAATTTTTTTGCACTTACTTTTTAATTTTGAATTTATATGGTTTAAAATAAAGAAATTGGAATTATATAATTTAATTTATACTTTTTGGGAATGATTTATTCATTTAAGCAATTAAATAAATTCTTGAAGAACATGGTTTCTATCATTTATTATCAGTATGATAGGACTGTGTGAAAATAAATATTTCATGGATTTTATTTGTGGAAATTATTGAAAATCAATTTCAGATGTTGGTAAATTTTAGAAATGATAAATGATTTTTTTGTTTTGAAGGTTTAAAATGATGAAATTGGTGCTAGAGAAGTAAAATAGTGAATTTTGGGAAGGATTTGAGAATTTAGGGAAGTGAATAAATAAGTGAATAAAATGGGTTCATCCATATACCAACTTCCTTATATTTGTGGAAATTATTGAAAATATTTTTTGAAATATTGTAATTTTTGAACTTGTATTTATGGAAATTATTGAAAATCTATTTTGAAATTTAGAAATTTATGGAACTGATTTATTTTTTGGAATTGAATAATTTGTTCGTTTAATTTGTTAATTTTTACTTTGAAGTATTAAAATGATGAATTTGGTTTTGGAGATGGGAATTTGTGCATGATTTGAAGTTTGAATAATTTTTTAAAGGATTAAAATAATGAAATTTGTATTGTAGAAGTGCATTTTTCATATTAGAAAGGATAATTGAATTTAGGGTATTAAATTAACAAGTGAAAAACATATATTTAACTCTTTATTATCCATGATAATAGGACCCTGGGAAAATATCTGGTCTGCAATTCAAGATGAGAAATCATATAAGAATACTTACTAGTTAGTAAAATAGGATACTATGAAACCAAAATTGGAGGTAACATTCTCAATTAAATTGGTTGATGGGATAGAAGAACATAGTGAATATAAAAGAGTTACCATCCCAAAATATCATTGATTTGGTATGTTGAAAATTATACAATATCACTACCATATTATAAAAATGTGCATCAGACCTAAGGATTTGACCAATAATCCAATTAGGCTTCCAAAAAATCACATCCATCCACCAAACATGTGATTCACACTAATCATTGATCGAAATATTATTTTTCATTCAAAAATTCGAAAAGTCAAGTATCCTAGTACTTGGTCCATACAGTATTGAAGAAATCTTCATTCATTCCGAGGTAACCCTTGTTTCATGACCATCTAGACCAAAGGAAAATCACATGGCATTATTTCCAGCTAAGCAGAAGATCAATGTGTAGAGAGATTCTAATTGAGTTATTTAATAGGGATAAGTAATAATTCAATATCGATACATATTTTCTACATGTTTTCTAAAATTATTATAGATTAATATAATCAGATATATTATCATAGAATAATGAAATTTATACTATTATCAACATCATTTCATGGGCCAATGCCTTCTCAATGCTTTATCAAACCCATCTATGCCTTGAGAATATCCTGAAGCATCATCGACGACATGTATATCTCCAATGAAATATTGAGTTATCCTAATTATTTGTAGTGATATGTCATATTATCAATGGTTTTCAATGACACCTTAAGTCTAGACATATCTTCAATCCCATTCATTCCATGTAGAGGTAGATTATGACCTCATGTTCCCTAAAGATCTTTCCAATATCACATGCGAACTTCTTAACACATTTACAAATGATTCACCATCATTATATCATATTTATAACAATTTTCTAGAAATGGGGATGAGATTTAAATGTGTTATTATCAATCTCATTGCATCCCATGAAAAAATCTATAGGACACATGGACTACATTCAAGTTGGTAGAATATTTTCATATGAAATATTTTGTCCAAATCAGGAAACTTATTGGGAGAAGTATAGATGGAACTCGTCCTTTGGATGATAATTATAAAAGGGAGAAACCATGGGATCAATTAATACATGTAGTAAAATAATCCAAATTTAACATGCTACTGAATTTTACCCATACCCATGAATCCCAGAACATCACCCCATTATTACAAATCACAATCACATTTCACACCATTTAATAACATCATTACCACCCTTCTATAATTTTCCATTCATTATATCCATATCTTTCTCTATATAATCACACTATTATATTATTCCTGGGGTTTCCTAACCATTCTATTCTATTCATTATACTCTATTCCCCTATATAGAAATTCTCCAATTAATCCTTCATCATAATTTCTATACACCATTCCTAAGAAACATAGCACTGTCACCTATCCATCAAAGTTTATTGATATATACTAATTGAAAATTTAGCAGTAGAGGATGGTTAGATATATCCATGAAGGTTTTATTTCATATTATAATTTTTTTTCATTGTTTATAGTGTTTTAATTTATTATTATATATAGGGTATTACGTTTATATAATTGTTTCTTGTGCGATAGTTCCTGTAGAAACATGATTCCATATTATTTATTAATAGTTTCACAATTATTCATAATAGATTTCAAATGATAAGGTGATCCCAATGTGTGGGTGACAAAATTAAAATTGAATACCAACACAGGTTTTCAAGTGATGATCATTCCACCTCAACAGATACAAGTTATATAGGTGTGGTGGATGAAAAATCAATGACAATGAACTCAACCACTTCTTATAATTTAAAATATAATAAATATGAGAACTATTAGATTTATGCGTATTTCCCTAAACACCATAATAGTGTATTTAATGGTTTATTTGATGTTTTTAATACACTTTTGTTGGTTAATCCTCTTGTAATGACTCATAAGATCAAATAATAGCATAAATACTCAAATAATCAACAAAATTTGTATCAATTCACTCAGATAATTGTTACATCCATTACATGTACTATATTCTGAAAAAACAACTTTAAATATGAAAATAATTATATTCTATATTTCTCACAATAACCCATTAGATAAATGTTTTATTTTCATTATAAATTACGGAATTAGTGAATAAAACCCTATATCCCTATAAATATGATCAAATTATAATCTTTGTTTTCCCGCATAATAGAAAACAAAATCATGGTACCCATTCTGGGGATAAATGTTGGTTTTTCACGCTTATTCTTCCAATATTTTTTTTAAAATTAATAAAAATTTTAAAATAAATTAAAACTCAATAAATAATTAATACTATGAATAATTAATTTTTTAAACATATTTTTAATATTTTTTATTAATTACTAGATTTTTTATTATATATGCATTTAATGTTGTGTTTATGATTTCATTCATATAATTTATTTCTACATGATTTGGAACATTAATAATACATCAGTTTGATTATGGTTGGACCATCATAAGGCATGAAATTTGAAGAAAAATAGCATTCAACATGAGAAAAGATTGAATTATAATAGCACCTCATCTAGACTTAGAATATTTGGAATCAAATCACATCAATATTTAAAGATCAAGAAATATCCCTTGTGGGGGGAATTTATCTTGCATTAATATTTTACCATGTGTAAGGGAATGTTGGTTGAAGCTCTATTAAGTAGACGTGAATCAAATATTCCCCGGTTCCCATAGGGGGATGCTTTACAGTTCCTCATAGAACTCATCGATTTAATGTATTAATTCCCTCAAAATGAATTAGAATAGAGCAATGAACATAGAAGTTTCCCCATTGTTTCTTCAATTTGAGGGAAATTATTTTGTTACTTTAATAAGATGAAGGTACATTTGACCCTGAGAGACAATATATGGATTATTTTATTGGAGATATTTCCCAATATGAAAACCAAGGGAACAAATCAGAGTATCTGAGTCTTTTCACAAGGAAAATTAGAGAACCTCGATGAGGAATGGGAGATATTACAAATATAATACAAAATTCTCCCAAATCACAAACTCCCCCTCCCATTTCTAATGAAAATATTCTATTATTTACTATCAGTAGATATAAAAAGACTTGTTTATATTACTACTGGAGGTTGTTTTGGAAATAATAATACAAATGATCTAAATTTTATAATGAAATGGTATGTTTATATTTGACATAGAAAGTGTAAAAATATAGGAATCTATGATTCTAGGAACCACTACCTAATAACAAAGCATAATTACTAATTCCCTATCTTCAAAAATAGAGACATGTCATGAAGGAAAGATCCAATATTTAGAAAATGTGTTTTTATCCTATGAAGTGTTTGGGTATAGCTCAATTTAAAGTAAAAATTCTAGAGGTTAAATAGAAAATAAAATATTTAAAATGGGGTAAAAATGAATGAAAATCATAGGAAATCAATCATTAAATGGTTTCACAATTTCAATTTCATAGGAGTAAGGATGGAGGGAGCATATTAACTCAAAATTGCAGGATCAAGTTAAAAAGGTCGTATTTTAAAATTTATTTAATCTATATAAAAGGTGATTTTTAAAATACATTTGACAATGGTTTTGAAATTATTAAACATACAGTATTAATCTTATATAAAATGTTTACATAATTGGATTATGATATATTGTGTTCATTTTTATTCGATAACATGTGTTTAAAAAAATCCCACATAAGGGTTAATATATAGTACTCCGTAATAGAAATAAATAAATAATTCTAAATTTATTTAATTATAGAATGTATATAAATGTTATTGGTCTTTTATGAGGAATATTGAACAAAAAAATATGGGTTGTAGAAATGAAAATGTTATGATAGACATGTGCACATATTAAGATGGATATGACTAGAAATATATGTGTTAAAGGGAACATTTTAGTTGATATGATTTAGAATAAGATGAAAAACACAAAATTCATATTGTTTTGACATGATATAATTAGACTGAGGGAAAGTCATATTAATAGGGTAGGTTTAATTTAAAATTTATTTATTAAAATAACTATAGTTTGAGCTCAATTAATTCTTAAAAATGATTCAAGCTTATCTTTTTCTAAATTGATTAAATGAAAAGATTGAGCTCAATAAATATAATTCTTGTAATTTGATCTACATAGACTACCCAAAATAATTGTTTTTAAGTGTTATTTGTCTTATTAAATTTCAATAAAGAATGGTTATATTATAAAATATTTATAATTTATTTAAAAATTCATCAAAAAAAGTTCTTTCAGGTTAGAATATGTGAAATTGATCAGTTTTTAGTATAATTATATTTATTATTCATAGTTATAATATTTTTTTATAAATTATTTTATTTACCACTTTATTGAGTTAAACTAATTATATTAATTATCACACATGTATATAGGAAGATATATAATAAATATTTTAATTTATTTAATTTTTCTTCCTCATCAAATTGGGCTTTTGTAATGGCCCAGGTTTTTGAGGTCCATTACTTTGTGAAAATCTCATTTTGGGTTTTGTGGTCTGGGAATCACGGTGGTGTAGGCTTACTGGTAGCTCGGCCTACCGGTAGCTACCGCCTACCGGTAGCTCAGCCTACCGGTAGCTGCGGCATACCGGTAGCTCGACCTACCGTTCGCTACCGCCTACCGGTAGCTCGGCCTACCGGTAGCTGCCGCCTACCGGTAGCTCGGCCTACCGGTAGCTGCAGCCTACTGGTAGCTCGTCCTACAGGTAGCTGCAGCCAACCAGTAGCTCTCAGCTACCGGTGGCTCTGGCCTACCCCGCAGGTTATTTCCAGAAGTTCTCCCTTTTGCGCAAATAGGGTTTTAAACCCTATTCTGACTCGTTTAAGCGTGTTTTAAAGACCCGTAACACGCATAATAGTTTTAATTAAATACATAATCAATTCATGAGTCGGTTTAAACCACCCGACCCCCTTTAATGACGAGTGGAGCTGTGTGGTCAACCCACGACCCCCGCGCCTTATGCGGTGTTCTCAAGTCAACCGTCCGTGGCTCTTATAAACTAAGGGTTAGCTGTGGTTTCTCCTTTCCTCGATCGCGATATTTCACAAACAGATTATGGTGCATCGGGCGCATCGTTATCCGTAATGTTCCGCTGCTGGACTAAGCGTCGATCATCTATCAACAAGTAGGAAATTTCTCCTCCGCCTCTCTCTTTTGTGTATCATGCGAGGTGGGCGTGCTTTTGTTTCTGTAGAACTGGTTGGACCGAACTTAATGAAGATAATAAACGAAGATCTAAAGGATGAAGGGAAAGGGGTTGTAATTTTTTTTCTGCGTTATATTGTGATTATCTTTCTGAGTTGTGCTGGCTTAGGCCTTCTGAAAATTCATGGTCGTTGGTGGTCTTTCCCTGTGCAGCAATGAATCCATCATATGTTTTAAAGGGATTGTTTATAAATGTGAACTCCTTCTGTGAAATTGGTTAATCACGTATATCTGGCTGAATAAATTGAATGCACCAGGATCAATCCCTTCTGTGCTAACCCCGATCAAAATGGAATTGAAATCATGGAACATGTGAAATATTTTAAATCTGAATATACAGGCTTGGCCTTGCTTAGTGTTGGTGGCAGTGTTTTGGTGGTTTTCACTTACGAGTCAATTTCTGGAGATGTGGGAGGGGATGGGATCCCCTTTTGATGTGTCTTCTGTGACTATGAGTTTTAAGACCAGGTGGATACTTGTTTATATCACGATTTGGGGTGGAATCCTCTGTTGTTGAGAGCCAGGTATGGGCGTTATGGTTGTTGCTTGATTGTTTACCTTCCTGTACTTATTCATATGCCTACTAGTTACCTAATAGTGCTTAAACATAAACATTATTACTGAACGTGAAATAAGAATGGGACAAATGGGTTGTTAGCGTGAGTCGTGACCTAGACTTCAGTGCTGTTGTGATCTGTAGGATGTTTAAAGAAAAACCTAGCTTGGGTGAGTTCTTGTTAACTATATATATATATATACTTGTAGCATTTTGTTTCTTATTCGCGCCCCACCCATGTTGAGAACTTAGTGCCGAACACCCCCATTTCATGGGGGAGGGTGTTTTTCCCAACACTATTCTTAGTGGCTGGTTATTAGCTTATTTTCTGCTCCCTTTCCCGGATAGCCCAAGTATCTTTGGGTAGGCTGTGGTGGCTTGAGGTCCATTATTTTCCCAAGAACCTTCGGGCGGGGTAGTATGGTGGTTGGCTAGGTGTGTGCGGAAGGTGGTTTCCCAAGTGTCTTCGGGATGAGGCCCAGGTGTCTTCGGGTGTGGCAGTGGATCCTTTAGCCCAGGTGTCTTCGGGCATGGTGGTGGTTGTTTTGTCCTAGGTGTTTGCAGATATGGTTACATGTGATAGTTATGGCCCAGGTTTGTGCGGGCGGTATTCGGTGTGGGACTACGTGTGGTTGTGGTCCAGGTGTGCGCGGGCGGGTGTGGTAGTGGGACTATGGTGAGAATGTCGGGATTGGTCCGATGCGTAGGATGTCTCAATAACCAGTGGGAAAGTGGCGCGGGGTACCCAAACATCGATGTGCTCTTATTATATATATATTACTTGACTTGCGTTATTTGGGGAGTGTGCCTTGGTGAGGCTTGGGGTGGATAGTTTTCCTTGTTAGGTGATTGGATTACTCTTTTTCTCACGGGACTTTAGTACATTCCCCCACTTGTGCACGATAGTCTTTGGTTTTCCCTACTGAGTGTACATGTATGCTCACCCTACGTATATAAAACTGTTTTCAGGTTTCTAGGAGGACTTCAGGGATCACGCATGACTTTACTAGCTCGGACCTTTGGAGAAGTTGCAGTTGTTGTTTTCTTTTCCTTTTTGGAACTTACCGTGTAGTCACCTTTTGCACTTTGTGGCTTTTACTTTTGCAACATGCATGTGAGAATGGTTTACTTTTGGATTTACTTTTCTTTCTGCCTTGGTGTTGTTGGGTTTCCGTCTCCTTATCTCTCGATCCTATAAAATAAAAAGGGCAATGCCTTCCATTTGTGAGAAATTTCAATACCTTTGGTGCTAGTCACCACTCCGGGACCTATTGAAGGCGGGTTTCTGGGGTCATTATCTCTCCTTCAACTTAAAGAAGGAATGGCCCGACAATCTGCTGACCCTTCCCTCCTTTTGGTGAAGGCGGGTCGTGAAAAAATGGTATCAGAGGGAGGTTGAGAGATAGGATGGAGTCTGGAGTTAGGCATAGGGACGATTACATGGGATGGTAATGCAACAGTGTTGGGTGACCTTGGAGTCTGAATTAGGCCAGGGAAGACCGGCTAGGACACGGGATTTTAGGGGCCCCCATGATCTGATGCAAGGACTCTGGACCTACCGAACGACCAAGTGAGGCCACACTGATTGCAGGGTAGAGACCCTAGGAAAGGTACATGCATCATAAATGACTTGTGTTCTTGTGTTTCTGGGATGTCTTGGGGATTAAGAATAAATTAAATTTTAAGATGTTTTAGGAACAATATTCTGCACTACTTGGGCTTAGGCATTCCTTGTTTACCTTACAGCTATGGCACCTGGAAGGAGACCACGTGTGGTACAGACGATCGAGGCCCCGGAGTGTACTTTGGCCAATCAGCAGAAAGCTGATCGAGAGGAAGAGGACGACCAGTGGAAGAAAACTCTTCGAGCCTTCCAGCGACAGGCCCTCGAGAAGTATGAGGGTAGCACCTCCGATATGAAGAAGGAAGGATGGCTAGAGGAGCTTGTTATAGCCTTTGTCCTGATTCGGCCCCCGACCGAGTACTGGGTTCCTCTGGCCATTATCTCGATGCAGGGAGCGGCCCGTCAGTGGTGGATGCTTTACATGGGGGACATGAGAGAGTCTGAGGTGGCTTTGGTGGATTTCGAGAAGGAGTTCCGGGCGGAATTCCTCTCCTCGGCGATGAAGGCAGAAAAGAGGCAGGAACTACTCTCCCTCCAGGAGGGGAGTATGTCTGTGAGGGAGCTAAGGATCATGTTAAAGGACTTCCTACGTTTTTCTCCGGACCTCTTTCCCGATGAGGAGTCTCGGGAAAGACATTTGGAGGAGGCACTCCGACCCTCCCTCCAATATGCTCTTACCCCCTTTACCCTGCCGACGTACTTGGAGTTACAGAAGAAGGCCAAAGTGGTGGAGCGGATGCATTATCTAGGGGGAGTGTCGTGAGAGGGGATCCAGCTGGGACCATTGAAGGGGAAGGTCGTCAGCACCCAGCCTCTAGCGTCGGGACCCTCTAGGTTCCGACCCGCAAGGAGCAGGCCACAAGAGTTTCAGTTCCGATCCCCCGGCCCTCGCCCTTTTCCTACGGGCCTGGGACTGCGGTGCTTCATTTATGGGAGCCCTGGGAATCTCCAGAGTCAGTTCCCCAACCGGGTGCAGTACAGTAGTGGCAGTCATCCCCAACACCTGCCCCAACAGCAGCTTCATGCCAGACCTTTCCAACAGCAGCCGCATGGACAGCGAGCTCCCGCTCCTCTGAGGCCAGACGTAGGAGGAGGAGTCTGACATCAGGGTGCTCCACAGGGACCTCTACCATGGCGTGGTCGGTGAAACACCCCGAGCTTCCACGATATTCTTCTCATTCAATAATGCAATAGCTTTCATTGTACGCAACTTCGAGTTCTAACACACCGCGACTAATCAAAGTAGCAGTTATGAATAGTAATACCCACTTTTTAAAATTATAGAAATGTTATATTTTAAAATGGACTTCATTTTTGTATTCGTAATATCGAAATTATACTAAGTTAAATTTTTTGTAGTTTTCTGAGAACATCCATTTTTATGAATAGTGAAAAATACTTAAAAACAAATTTTTTAATAAAAATAATTTATAGTAATAAATTATCATATTGAGTGGTTTTAGAGTATAATTATAATATATTTTTACCATTTTATCCAATGGTGGTCATTAGAATTAATTTCACTTTGAAATTGGACATAAAAAATTGTCAATCTTATGATATATATTGTTTCTTAAAAACACGCTATTTGTTGTGACAGCGGGAATTAATTATAAAATTAATTAATGCAACTTATATGTTTGGAATTTTGTAAAATATACATCATTTTTTAATTCGGAATATCAATTATAGCTTAGGGTGAAATTTTGGCATTGTTCTGAAAAACATCAATTTTTGATTAATAGTGAAACCACTAACTGGTAGTTAAATAACTGATTTTTCGTTTAAATGAAATATTATCACTTCTGTGATTTGATTTTCAAAAATCCGACATACATGGTTTTAATTAGAATGTAAAATGTGGTTCAATGGGAATAAAATAATTTTTGGTGAATAGTAACTTTTAAGTTTAATTAATCGTGATTAAAGGTAATTAGTGAAATTTAAGGTAATGATAATGTTATAATAATATGAAATGACATTTACACTTGTCCTAACCCTATTGGATTTTTCATGGCCAACCAAGAAAATCCATGGGTCAAATTTGGGAACCCATGGAGCCACTTTGGTAGGAAAAGGACATAAATAACTTTTTATTTAATGTTAAAATAAAAAGGTCACAAACAATAGTTGTTTTACTAAACCAATTTTAAAATGGGGTTATACACGTCATATTTTTGACTATAAATATTCATTAAAAAGCTAAAAGGATTTCCTACATCATGATATATTTTTTATAATTTTTAGAAATTATATAAATTAAATTATTTATGACACCATGATGATGCAACGATTACCTCATTAATTAACGATTTTAATAAAATTAAACGATAATGTAAAATCCAAGGCTTACACTTGTCCAAAGACTATTGTATGAGTATATTTCGAACCCTTATCACCTTTTAATCTAATTATATACGTGTGGGACATTTGGAATCCTAAAAGCATTGTATAATAATGTAACATTTCCTTACTTTCCAAGAGTGCCCCTCCTCTCCTCTTATAAAAGTCCACCACCACTCCCACCTTATTCACACTTTCAAGCCATTTTTCTCAGCCAAACTCTGCCCAAATACTCTCCCAACTTCCCTCCCTTACTCATAGAATCCTCACTTTGGGCAGAATTCTTCCCAAGGAAGCCTTTGGCTCAAATCAAAAAGAGTTACCCGATTTTTAGGTAATGTCTTCTCTAATGTTGTTTTGTTTTATTTAGCTTCTCCAACCCCTTAAACTCTTTTTATTCCTTTCTTTTGTAAAAACAACATTATCTAAAATATACTAGTATGTTGTTATGATAAGTATTTGTTTTACACTTACACACACCTACATCTAATGGTCAAAGAACATACTGTTTATGTGGATGGAGAATTTTTTCCTCACGAAACGATGATTGTTCAACACTCATATAACACCTCAAATGGTGGCCATTATGATGACACTATTTTTATATATGATATATATTATGTTTTTGTTTTCCTTATGATTTTTTATTTTTCATTTATGGAAAACCTTTTTGGTTTCCATTATGGGTAAACGGGATATTTTCATTTTAGGAATTGCGGACTACCGCCCCCTCAAAGTGATTTGAATCGTTAATACCATATATGGGATGTATAAAGGATGGATTAAATGTTATTATACACTATATTATACTGGAATTGTATTATACATTTATATCATTATTATTTCATTCCATTAAATATGAAATAGAAATGAAAGTAGCGTTCATGCGTACGTACGGCTTACCATCTCCATGAATGGTGCATTTCATTTCTTACCTCTAAATGTTACGTAATATTATTAATGAATGTATATACTAGATATATATGATATATATTATATCTACATAATGAATATAATTCTGGATATAATGGATATTTCACCACATGAACAACTTGTAATTATAAGAAGTTTATTTTTGACTCAAATACCAAAGATCGACAAAACGACCGTTATAAACATAAATAATTACCTAATGTTCATGACATGGTAATAAGTGATATAAAAAGAATAATGAACTTGAAAAATGTTCTTAAGAAATTATAAATTAACTCTAGTTTATTATTCAGGAGTTTAAAGAACGGTCGAGTCAAGACAGGACGCAAGGTAAGGGAATTTCTTAACCCAATTTCCAATCTTTGGGTTAATCTCCTACCTTCAAATTATGTCATGATATTATTATGTACTATCTTGTATTTGTACTTTCTTTATGTTTAAATATATTAAATAAACATAATAGATCTATTTTTTTAAAAAATGATCTTTTTAAGGACTTCGTCTCAATCTCCTTTCATTGAGGCATATTTAGTTTTATACACAACTTTCTTTTATACGGTGTATAAACCCCTTTGACTTTTACATTTATTCAAAATGAATTTTTTTTATACGAATCATTTTACTAAAGGAAAAAAGGAATGTTCTTTTTGTCGTACGTATGCGGCGACAACGACTTCTCCACCGCCATGACCATTATTTGAGTTTCGGCTTTCTCTACAAGCCATACCTTTTTTTAAAAGAAAAATAAATACCATGTTTTACTTTACTTTTATTTTGGTATTGAAAATGGTTTTGAAAGTGTTTTTATTATATCAATGTGTTGTGTTGATATCTTTTGATTGAAATGTGGAAATGCTATGTTTCCTTTATGCATGTTTTATGTGATACGATTATGTTATGGTTTATGATATGTTTAAACCTGTTCATATGCGGAATGCATTGGACTTAATAAGTTACGGGTGGAGCCCACTATAGCTCCTCGATGCATCAGAAGGTCTCATGAGATAAACTAGTGTCTTGGCACAAGGCCTTGACAAAATCTTATTTGTGGTCTTGGCACGAGTCCTTGGCTACGTGGTTATGATAGTCTGGAATTATGCATTCCATCATTATGAAAGTGGTTATTGATATTGCATGTGATTATTCGACCAGAAGAATATCCATGTGACTAAGTAAATGGAATTATCTCATTTTACTTTTTCAATATTATGTTGAAGATCAAGTTTAAAAGGATTTTGTTTTAGTTATACATTGCCTTAAATGTTTATGTTTATTTATGAAAGCTTCCGCTATATTGTTATCCTTACTAAGCATCTGAGCTCACCCCTTTCTATGTTTTAATATTTTCCAGGATGTGAAGAAGTATTTTATGAATGACCTGCAGGGATAGTCAGAAGATGATATGAGTGTGGACTATGGAGACTTTGTTATTTTAGTTTTTCACTTTATGATGTAATGTAACATTAATGAATGTATCTAGTGTTTCCAAGGCTACTAAACTAATCGGTCTTTCGAGACATGATCTTTTGTGATCATTCCAATGTTACGATGTAATGAACCGACTCTGGGTAGCTGGGGTCGGGGCGTTACAGTTGGTATCGGAGGTAGTTTAGTACTAACCTTGGAAACAAGATTTAGATAATCTCTGATTAGAGAACATTTCCCGAAGATAGACTTTGAGGATTAGTATGGAAGAACTTCCTAGAATTTTGGTATTATAGAGATTTTGTGACTTTTTCGAGCAATAAATCCCAGTCTGGATATGAGCAGGTAGAGGCATCTCTGGCACAGATGTACCTATGGGTAAAACACGAAAACACCGCTTTGAGCTAAACTTGAACGGGAACTGGTGCATGACAACGGGACTTTCTGCACTCTTGGTTACGACACTCCCGGAGGATATGCTTAGGATAATTCTCGTTTTATTTACAAACCACTATGATGGGTTATGAGTATATACATCCTCAAAGAAAACATTTTTATGGATTATATCCATAAATAGTTCAATTGATGTTAAGTATTTTACATGTATGGAATTATGTATTTTGATTCATAAACTAATCTAGTTTATGCCATTGTTTAGAAATGGAACCTATTGGAAGGAATGGAAACTGTATCAATACACGCACTCCGTGTAGGGATTTCCCTCCTGCTCAAAATAATTATTGTGGATCTAGAGATACAACTGGTTATGATCAACATATTACCATACTGGGACAACTCAGTAAGGTTATGAATAATAACCTTACTCGTATGGAGCACCCTAATCGGGAACATGGAGGATCAATGTTAGACCGCTTCATGAGGAAACAACCGATAACATTTAATGGGGGTGAAAATCCATTAGTAGCTTAGAAATGGATAAATTCCTTAGAGAAAATATTCCATGCCTTGGGGAGTAGCGAAAGGGAGAAGGTTGTCGTGGTAGTTTACCACCTCACTGGAGATGCCGATCAGTGGTGGTCGCTGATTCAAAACACAAAGGAAGATGATAACGTATCGAATATGGAATGGTGGGATTTCAAAGAGCTTTTCATAGAAAAATACTTTCCTCGTGACCATCGACCAGATATGGAAAGGCAATTTCTGAGTCTATGGAAGAAGGAGGATGAGAATGTCGAAAAGTATAAGGCTAACTTTACAAGGTTAGCGAAGGAGTGCTGCAGATTATATACATAACCCAAGAAGTAAGATTGATCGTTTCTTTGATGGGTTAAAACCATTTCTTCATCTAGCTTTAGTATCACAATCTTTCTCAACATACGAAGATATTGTCTTGTGTGCTATCAAGACGAAAAAGGAATTCTCTAAGTCTTATGACATTAAAGAAAAGCATGAGAAGAATAGATCTTCTGATCAATATGGAATTTGAAATAAGGGGAAGAAGGGAAGAGTTCAATATCAGTCCTGCAGTAAATGGGGGAAGAAACACCCTGGTACTTGCTTGATGGGAATGGGAGTCTGTTACAAGTGTGGTGAAAAAGGCCACCAAGCTCATGATTTCAAGGGAAAGAAAAATGATGTGAATGTGGAATGCTATAATTGTAGAGAGATGGGACATTATGCAAATGAATGTCCTAAGCGTCGGGATAACTTACCTCAGAAGAGGCCAAGGGATCAAGGCCAATCTTATGTTGTGACTACAGTTGAAGTGGAATAATTAATTTATTGGTGCTATTGGACTCATGGATTATATTCTGATTATTAGAATAATGTGATATATATAAGGATTATACTGCAGTACATGTTGATTTCATTAAGGTTTTAATATGATGACGGTAATCATATTTTTGTATGTGACAATAATAGAATCTTTACTTTGTTTAGGGAATCTAATGTGACAATTGATTTTGGAATTTAAGGACCCTTTAGAGAATGTCTGGACGGAGGTATTTTGGATAACTATAAAGGTTGTAATGGATTATGTTGATCTTTGGATAGTATTGTTTAAGGTTAAAACATTTCTGAAGATTATTTTTGGAATATTATAATACTATAGTTTTAGGAAAAGGACAACCTGCAGGGTGGGGCATAACCCATCGCGTCGGACAAAGCTGCAGGAATCGAACCCACAACCATAGTGCGACAAGCCTTTATTAACTACCACTAGCCTACAGAAAGTCCCTGGTTATTACAAAATAGTTTTACTAATCTAAATGGTATGTGTTAATATTTGGAACCTTATACAATTAGGATAAATAGAATATTTTTGAGTTCTATTACCTTTTGGAGTCAAAGATGGGTTTGTGGTAAAAATTTATTAAAGAATGAAAGTATACATAACAAGTATGTTTATTCCCTTACTTTCGTTGTAAATCTCCTAAATAAATTCCTCAACATTATAAAAGGTAACTTAAAACAAAAACGTTGTCGGTTATCTTTTCATACTGGGGAATCAATGATCGTTTGACCAATCACAAGATTGTGATTTTCTTGTAGTTAAACTTTCTCTTAATCATGTTTTCTACAACTCTCCATCAGACCTTGATGGTTTTTTTCTCCTCCATATCCATATTTTCATAGAATCCTAGAATGGGCTATCTCGGGTGACCTTTGTACTTATCTTGCTTTCTTTTAATGTTATATTTTTATTAACCTTATTTCCAATGTGGGTTTTACAAAAATGTATTTTTTATTTTCAACCTTTTATTTTCCAAGAAAAATTTCAAATTGCGAGGATGCAATTTATTGAAGGAGGGGAGAATGTAACACCCCAAGCTTCCACGATATGCTTCTCATTCAATAATGCAATAGCTTGCATTGTACGCAATTTCGAGTTCTAACACACCGCGACTAATCAAAGTAGCCGTTATGAATAGTAATACCCACTTTTTAAAATTATAGAAATGTTATATTTCAAAATGGACTTCATTTTTGTATTCGTAATATCGAAATTATCCTAAGTTAAATTTTTTGTAATTTTCTGAGAACATCCATTTTTTATGAATAGTGAAAAATACTTAAAAACAACTTTTTTAATAAAAATAATTTATAGTGATAAATTATAATATTGAGTGGTTTTAGAGTATAATTAGAATATATTTTTACCATTTTATCCAATGGTGGTCATTAGAATTAATTTCACATTGAAATTGGACATAAACAATTGTCAATCTTTTGATATATATTGTTTCTTAAAAACACGGTATTTGTTGTGACAGCGGGAATTAATTATAAAATTAATTAATGCAACTTATATGTTTGTAATTTTGTAAAATAGAAATCATTTTTGAATTTGGAATATCAATTATAGCTTAGGGTGAAATTTTGGCATTGTTCTGAAAAACTTCAATTTTTGATGAATAGTGAATCCACTAAGTGGTAGTTAAATAACTGATTTTTCGTTTAAATGAAATATTACCACTTCTGTGATTTGATTTTCAAAAATTGGATATACATGGTTGTAATTAGGATGTAAAATGTGGTTCAATGGGATTAATATAATTTTTGGTGAATAGTAACTTTTAAGTTTAATTAATCGCGATTAAAGGTAATTAGTGTAATTTAAGGTAAAGATAATGTTATAATAATATGAAATGACCTTTACACTTGTCCTACCCCTATTGGATGTGTCATGTCCGACCAAGAAAATCCATGGGTCAATTTGGGGACCCCATGGATCCACTTTGGTAGGAAAAGGACATAAATAACTTTTTTTTATTGTTAAAATAAAAAGGTCACAAACAAGAGTTATTTAACTAAAACAATTTTTAAATGGGGTTATAAAAGTCATATGTTTGACTAGAAATATTAATTAGAATGATAAAAATATTTCCTACATCATGATATTTTTTTATAATTTTTAGACATTATATAAATTAAATTATTTATGACACCATGATGATGCAGTGATTACCTCATTAATTAACGATTTTAATAAAATGAAAAGATAATGTAAAATCCAAGGCATACACTTGTCCAAAGACTATTTTATGGATAGATTTAGAACCCTTATCACCTTAGACTCGAATTATATAAGTGTGGGACCTTTTTAATCCTAAAAGCATTGTATAATAATGTAACATTTCCTTACTTTCCATGAGTGCCCCTCCTCTCCTCTTATAAAAGGCCCCCACCACTCCCACCTTATTCACACTTTCAAGCCATTTGGCTCGGCCAACCTCTGCCCAAATACTCTCCCAACTTCCCTACCTTACTCCTATAAGCATCACATTGGGCAGAATTCTTCCCAAGGAAGCCTTTGGCTCAAATTAAAAAGAGTTACCCAATTTTTAGGTAATGTCTTCTCTAATGTTGTTTTGTTTTATTTAGCTTCTCCAACCCCTTAAACTCTTTTTATTCATTTCTTTTGTAAAAACACCAGTATCTAAAATATACTAGTATGTTGTTATGATATGTATTTGGTTTACACTTACACACACCTACATCTAATGGTTAAAGAACATACTGTTTCTGTGGATGGAGAATTTTTGCCTCACGAAACGATGATTGTTCAACACTCATATAACACCTCAAATGGTGGCCATTATGATGAAACTATTTTTATATATGATATATATTATGTTTTTGTTTTCCTTATGATTTTTTATTTTTCATTTATGTCATACCATTATGGTTTCCATTATGGGTAAACGCGATATTTTCATTTTAGGAAGTGCGGACTACCGCCCCCTCAAAGTGATTTGAATCGTTAATACCATATGTGGGATGTAAAAATGATGGCGTAAATGGTATTATACACTATATTATACTGGAATTATATTATAAATTTATATCATTATGATTTCCTTCAATTAAATATGAAATAGAAATGAAAGTAGCGTTCATGCGTACGTACGACTTACTGTCTCCATGAACAGTGCATTTCATTTCATACCTCTAAATGTTACGTAATATTATGAATTAATGTATATACTGGATATATATTATATATATTATATCTACATAATGAATATAATTCTGGATATAATGGATATTTCACCACATGAACAACTTGTAATTATAAGAAAATTATTTTTGACTCAAGTACCAAAGATCGACAAAACGACCGTTATAAACTTAAATAATTACCTAATGTTCATGACATGGTAATAAGTGATATAAAAATAATAATTAACTTGAAAAATGTTCTTAAGAAATTATAAATTAACTCTAGTTTATTATTCAGGAGGTTAAATAATGGTCGAGTCAAGACAGGACGCAAGGTAAGGGAATTTCATAACCCAATTTCCAATCTTTGGTTTAATCTCCTACTTTCAAATTATGTCATGATATTATTATGTTCTATCTTGTGTTTGTACTTTATTTATGTTTACATATAGTAAATACACATAATAGATCTATTTTTTTAAATGTTCTTTTTAAGGACTTCGTCTCAATCTCCTTTCCTTGAGGAATATTTGGTTATATACACAACTTTCTTTTATACGGTGTATAACCCCCTTTGACTTTTACGTTTATTCAAAAGGAATTTTTTTATACGAAGCATTTTACTAAAGGAAAAAAGGAATGTTTTTCTTGTCGTACGTATGCGGCGACAACAAAATTCTCTGCCGCCATGACCATTATTTGAGTTTCGGCTTCCTCTACAAGCCATACCTTTTTTTTAATGTAAAATAAATACCATGTTTAACTTTACTTTTATTTTGTTATTGAAAATGGTTTTGAAAGTGTTTTTATTATATCAATGTGTTTTGTTAATATCTTGTGATTGAAATGTGGAAATGATATGTTTCCTTTATGCATGTTTTAAGTGATACAATTATGTTATGGTTTATGATATGTTTAAACCTGTTCATATGAGGAATGAATTGGACTTAATAAGTGACGGGTGGAGCCCGCTATAGCTCCTCGATGCATCGGCAGGTCTCATGAGACAAACTAGTGTCTTGGCACGAGGACTTGACAAAATCTTATTTGTGGTCTTTGCACGAGGCCCTGGCTACGTGGTTATGATAGTCTGGCATTATGCATTCCATCATTATGAAAGTAGTTATTGATATTGCATGTGATTATTCGACCAGTAGAATATCCATGTGAATAATTAAATGGCATTTTCTCATTTTACTTTTTCCATATTATGTTGAAGATCAAGTTTAAAAGGCCTTTGTTTTAGTTATACATTGCCTTAAATGTTTATGTTCATTTATGAAAGCTTCCGCTATATTGTTATCCTTACTGAGCATCTGAGCTCACCCCTTTCAATGTTTTAATATTTTTCAGGATGTTAAGAAGTATTTTATGAATGACCTGCAGGGCTAGTCAGAAGAGGATATGAGTGTGGACTATAGAGACTTTGTTATTTTAGTTTTTCACTTTATGATGTAATGTAACATTAATGAATGTATCTAGTGTTTCCAAGGGTACTAAACTAATCGGTTTTTCGAGACATGATCTTTTGTGATCATGCCAATGTTACGAAGTAATGCACCGACTCTGGGTAGCTGGGGTTAGGGCGTTACAGTCGGGGAGGTGGCCGATAGTCGAGGGGCAGGGGAGCTGGGCGTGGACAGTTGCACGCTGCAGAGGCATCAGTTCCATCAGGGCCAGAGGTTTTTCAAGGTACGATCAGTCTGTTTAGCACTTTTTCTTATGCTTTTCTCGATACCGGAGATTCGCACTCCTTCGTTGCACCCAGTCTAACCCGTGCCTTTTTTCTAGATGCCGAGAGACTTCCAGTGCCCCTGGTGTTGAGCACACCATTTGGAGGTTAGACCAACTTGTTGTTCGTTTTTCAGGGATGTAGACTGATGATAGGGCCACATCAGTCGGTTCAGTATCTTCTTCTGCTACAAATTCAACCATAAGATGTCATCCTAGCCATCGACTGGCTATTTTCTATCTGTGTCGTCATCAACTGTTTCTGAAGGAGAGTGGTGTTCTCAGAATTGGACGGCTGGCGTGTTACCTTCACCGGCGAGCAGAGCAGTCTGAGGGGAAACATGAGAGAGGAACCTCTCCTCTCCCTGTTGACCGAGCTGACAGTGGAATCAGTAGATTTTGAAATGGTGGAAGTGCTAGAGATCATCCGTGAGTTTATGGAAATCTTTCCTGAGGAGGTGATGACTCTACCCCCTCGACGTGATATCGAGTTCGGGATAGACCTGCAGCCCAGTGCCCATCCAATCTCGATGGCTCTTTACCGGATGGAACCTTCGGAGCTACGGGAGTTGCAGATACAAATTGATGATCTGATGAAGAGGGGTTATGTTCGTCCGAGTGCGTCACTGTGGGGTGCTCCGGTCTTGTTTACAAAGAAGTCATATGGTGGTCTTAGGTTGTGCATAGACTACAGGAGGATGAATGAGGTGACGATCAAGAATCGCTACCCTCTTCCAAGGATAGATGATCTTTTAGACCAGCTGAAAGGGGCAGGATGGTTCTCGAAGATCGACCTGCGGTCTGTGTACCACCAGCTGAGGGTGAAAGAGAGCGACATCCTGATGACAGCGTTCAGGTGCAGGTATGGACACTTTGAGTTCGTAGTCATACCCTTCGGTGTTACGAACGCCCCGGCTGTGTTCATGGGGCATATGAACTCCATCTTCCGGGAGTACCTCGATCGGTTCGTGGTTGTGTTCATCGGTGACATCCGGGTCTACTCTAGATCAGAGGAGGACCATGCAGAGCACCTGAGGACAGTTTTGGAGGTCCTCCGACAACACCAGCTCTATGGGAAGTTGTCAAAATGAATGTTCTGGACACGAGAAGTGCACTTCCTCGGGCACGTAGTGTCTGAGCAGGGGGTAGCAGTCGACCCATCAAAGGTTGGGGCAGTTGTTTCTTGGGAAGAACCCAAGAGTGTGGCAGAAGTCCTAAGTTTCCTCGGGATGGAGGTTTACTACCGGAGATTCGTACCCAGCTTCTCCCGAGTGGAAGCCCCTCTGACGGCTCTGACCAAGAAGGACCAGGCTTTCGTATGGAGTGAGTTGTGCCAGTCAGACTTCAGCTATCTGAAGGAGAAGTTGGTCAGTTCCCTAGTACTGAGATTACCAGAAGAAGGGGAGGCTTATGAGGTGTTTTTTGATGCTTCGGGACAGGGCATGGGATGCGTGTTCATGCAGCGACAAGGGGTGATCTCTTATGGGTCCAGGTAGCTACGTTCCCATGAGCCTAATTACACCACCCACAACCTGGAGCTTGCAGAGGTCATTTTCGTGCTAAAGTTATGGCGGCACTACCTCATCTGGGAACGCTTTGTGGTCTTCACAGATCACAAAATCTTGAGTTATATCTTCTCCCAACATGACTTAAACTTGCGACATCGGATATGGGTGGAGTTACTCCAGGATTACGACTTCGAGTTCTCTTATAATGAGGGAAAGGGCAATGTGGTGGTCGATGCCTTGAGTAGGAGGATGTAGAAGGATGCGGTCTGAGAGTCGGCAGATGCCTGGAAGGCAATGGAAGAGTTGGCTGCCTTGCACCTGGATGCAAAGATGGATAGCGGCAGAGGCTGCCTATATCAGATTATAGTGTAGTCATCCCTGTTCCAGCAGGTGGAGGAGTCTCAGTGGGGAGACCTAGAGTGTGAAGTGATGCGTGGCAAGGTTCTCAGTGAGTTCCACAACTCACCCCTGGAGGTACACCCTGGAGTTTCCAAGATGTACTAGGGTTTGAAGAGGAAGTTTTGGTGGCCCAGAGTTAAGCGAGTGGTGGCAGAGTTTGTGGCCAAGTGCCTAGTGTGTCAACAAGTGAAGGCCGAACATTGAGTTCCATGCGGCCTACTACAGCCCCTAGATGTCCGCGAGTGGAAGTGGTATGACAACTCAATGGATTTCGTCCTGGGACTACCCAAGTCCCAAGGAGGGTACGATGCCATCTAGGTGGTAGTGGACAGGTGGTCGAAATCGGCTCACATTCTGGTGATTAGGGAGTCGTGTGATGTGGATGCTTTGGCACGAAAGTAAGTGGATGAGGTGGTGCGGTTGCATAGGGTCCCGAGGTCTATAGTCTCGGATAGGGATGCACGGTTTACCTCGCGAGTCTGTAGAGGTTATCAGATTGCGTTTGGCACCCAGTTACGCCTTAGCACTGCTTTCCATCCCCAGACGGATGGACAAACAGAGTGCACCATCCAGACCTTGGAGGATATGCTGCGAGCATGTGTTCTGGACTCAGGAGGAACCTGGGTGCAATACTTTCCTCTAGTAGAGTTTTCCTACAATAATAGCTACCACTCTACCATTGGCATGGCCCCGTTTGAAGCTTTGTATGGGACGCCATGTCATTCGCCTGTGTGTTGTACCGAAGTAGGAGAGGCACGCATCTGTGGTGCGGAGGTGGTGCAGAACACGGCAGAGAAAGTTTAGCTCATATGGGAAAGGATGAAGGCTGTCCAGGACCGAAAGAAGTCGTATGCTGATTCCAGGAGGAGGCCCTTGGAGTTTGAGGTTGGGGACCACGTGTTCTTAAAGGTCTCCCCTCGGCGTGGGCAGCGGAGGTTCGACAAAGGGAGTAAGCTTTCTCCCAGATTCATCGGACCCTTCCAAGTGTTGCCGAGGGTCGGCGAAGTGTCTTACCAGCTAGCGTTTCCTCCGCCGCTACTAAGGATACATGATGTCTTTCATGTGTCCCAGCTCCGTCGGTATCTGCACGACGATTCACACATCCTTGATTGGGGTGACCTGGACATCGAGGACGACGTGACCTTTGTGGAGAGACCAGTGGCGATCGAGGATCTCAAAGAAAATGTGCTTCACGGGTGAACCATCCCCTTGGTTCCTGTGTTGTGGAGACATGGTAGGATTGAGGAGAGTACGTGGGAGAGGGAAGCGCAGATGAGTACCCAGTACCTAGAGTTGTTTTATGTTTTTTTCCCTTGTTGTACCTGTTGTGATAGAACGTTTTGTCTTTTGGCTTTGAAATGTGCTGGTTTTTCTTCCTCTGGATGTGTGTGAAAAGACCTGGCTATGAGGGAGGAGAGAGCCCGACCCCTAATCAATATGCATTAAGGTGGATGAGATTAAACTCGTGCGGGCGAGTCAGTGCCGCCCAAAGCGGATTATATCTTGACACGGGGGAGGAGACTCCCCAACCCACATATCTGGGCAGTTTGGCATGGTATGTTGCTTGGTTCTTTACTGGGAAATGTTTTAGTTAGCTTGGGTTCACTCCTAAGAGATATATTTCTAGGTGGTTTTTCGGACCCTCTCTTCCCTTCTGGTTTGTTTTGATTCTCAAGGACAAGAATCATTTAAGAGGAATCTGATGTAATGGCCCGGGTTTTTGAGGTCCATTACTTTGTGAAAATCTCGTTTTGGGTTTTCTGGTTTGGGAATCACGGTGGTGTAGGCCTACCAGTAGCTCGGCATACCGGTAGCTACCGCCTACGAGTAGCTCGGCCTACCGGTAGCTGCGGCTTACCGGTAGCTCGGCCTACCGGTAGCTGCCGCCTACCGGTGGATACCGCCTACCGGTAGCTCGGCCTACCGGTAGATGCAGCCTACCAGTCGCTCGACCTACCAGTAGCTGCAGCCTACCATTAGCTCGGCCTACCGGTGGCTCTGGCCTACCCTGCGGGTTATTTCCAGTAGCGCTCACTTTTGCCCAAATAGGGTTTTAAACCCTATTATGACTCATTTAAGCGTGTTTTAAAGACCCGTAACGCACATAATTGTTTTAATTAAATACATAATCAATTCATGAGTCGGTTTAAACCACCTGACCCCCTTTAATGACGAGTGGAGCCTTGTGGTCAACCCACGACCCCCGCGCCTTACGCGGCGTTCTCACCTCAACAGTCCGCGGCTCCTATAAACTAAGGGTTAGCCGTGGTTTCTCCTTTACTCGATCGCGACATTTCACAAACATCTTGTGGTGCATCAGGCGCAGCGTTATCCGTAAAGTTCCGCGGCTAGCCTAAGCATCGATCATCTATCAACAAGTAGGGAATTTATCCTTCGCCTCTCTCTTTTGTGTATCATGCGGGGTGGGCATTCTTTTGTTTCTGTAGAACTGGTTGGACTGAACTTAATGAAGATAATAAATGAATATCTAATGGATGAAGGTGAAGGGGTTGTAATTGTTGTTTCTACGTTATATTGTGATTGTCTTTCTGAGTTGTGCTGGCTTAGGCCTTCTGAAAATTCATGGTCGTTGGTGGTCTTTCCCTGTGCAGTAATGAAACCATCATATGTTTTAAATGGCTTGTTTGTAAATGTGAACTATTGCTGTGAAATTGGTTAATCACGTATATCCGGCTGAATAAATTGAATGCACGAGGATCAATCCCTTCTATGCTAACCTCGGTCAAAATGGAATTGAAATCATTGAACGTGTGAAATCTTTTAAATATGAAGATACAGGCTTGGACTTGCTTAGTGTTGGTGGTAGTGTTGTGGTGGTTTTCTCTTACGAGTCGATTTCTGGAGATGTGGGAGGGGATGGTATCCCCTGTTGATGTGGCTTCGGTGATTATGAATTTTAAGACCGGGTGGATACTTGTTTATATCACGATTTGGGGTGGAATCCTCTATTGTTGAGAAACGGGTATGTGCATTATGGTTGTTGCTTGATTGTTTACCTTCCTAGACTTATTCCGCCTACTAGTTGCCCAGTAGTGCTTAAACATAAACATTATTACTGAACGTGAAATAAGAATGGGACAAATGGGTTTTTAGCGTGAGTCGTGACTCGGACTTGAGTGTTGTTGTGATTTGTAGGCTGTCTAATGAAAAACCTATCTTGGGTGAGTGCTTTTTACCTATATATATATATATACTTGTATCTTTGTGTTTCTTATTCGCGCCCCACCCAAGTTGAGAACTTAGTGCCGAACTCCCGCATTTCATGGGGGAGGGTGTTTTTCCCAACACTATTCTTAGTGGCTGGTTATTAGCTCCATTTCGGCTCCCTTTCCCGGATAGCCCAAGTATCTTCGGACAGGCTGTGGTGGCTTGAAGTCCATTATTAGCGCATGAACCTTCGGGCGGGGAAGTGTGGTGGTTGGCCAGGTGTGTGCGGCAGGTGGTTTCCCATGTGTCTTCGGGATGAGGCCCAGGTGTCTTCGGGCGTGGCAGTGGATCCTTTAGCCCAGGTGTCTTCGGGCGTGGTGGTGGTTGTTCTGGCCTAGGTGTTTGTAACGACCCGAAATTTTTAAATAAATTTTGTTTCCTAATTTTATGTGTTTTGTTATACTCAACAAAAATGTTTCATTTGGTAACATGAGTATAATTAAAATGAGACTGTTGGGTTTTGACTGTTATTTGACCATTGGTCAATATGACCGCTGGAAACTAAACGTTTTGACTATTGTCTCTAAATACAAGCAATCTTGGTTAATTAATATAGAAAGAAGATTTGATGGCCTCACCCAGTAGTCTTGGACCGATCGAAGCCCATCTAACAGAACATGGGAAGGAGGTAGAACCACTGGGCTTTGCTCTGGACCAAACCCAAGCTGAACTTCATCGTATAAAGCTATAACGGGATCGCCTTCGCGAGAAGTTCAAACTGATAGAAATTACTACTCGTGCAATGTTGGCCGAGCCTCCCTCGGATTCTCTCACCTTAGAACACCTTACACTTAGGTCCTATGCTGGTGTGATAAGGGGCTATGTAAGGAGATCATAACTGTCTTGTGTAATCCTTTGTTTTAAATAAAATTTCGATTTCTTTTATGAATTTTCAAATGACCGGATAAATATAGTATGCAAGTTTTTGATGAATTTTAGAAAGAGGATATTTTAAATATGTTTATGTAAACCCTAAATAATTAAAATTGTGTAATGATTTTCAAAAAATGGTCTTCTGCAATTATGTTCAGTACTAAATTTAGAGTCTAATAAGATCAACTTGATTTTTGATGAATAGTAAATTATGAATAGTGATTTTATGATTAGGATTAATAATGTGTCCAAATGGATTAGTAATATCACTTAAAGAAAGTATTAAAATAAGCTAGGCACTTTGATTAATTAATGTGATTCAATAAAATGGTTAAATAACGGTTTCATAAATTATTATTCAAGTATTAGTTTTTTCGGATGAATAGTATTTTTTAATTAAAAATTTAATTAAAAATAATTATAAAATTATTTTTATAAAAATGACTTTATTTTTGAACTCAGAGCATCGATATTATGTTATGGTAATTTTTGGGGATTTTTCTGAAGAAATGAATTTTCGGTGAATAGTGTATTTATTTAAAAATAAAATTAAAAATATTTAGAAAATTATTTTTATAAAATGGAGTTCATTTTTGAAATCATAGCATTGATATTTGGTTAATGTGAAAATTTGGGATTTTTCTGAGAAAGTTGAATTTTCAGTGAATAGTAAAAATACAGTTTTAGGGTTTCGGTATATTTAATGACATCATAACTGTGTCATGATGATTTCATGAGATCTTTTAAGGGTTGGCCGGCCATGGGTGATGAATTATTGTTTTGGGGGCCCCATGTGGCCTAACTCCTTCATAAATGCCAAGAGAGAGCACATGGGTTTGAGAAAAGCACATGTAAGGTGTCCCTTGGCCATTAATGCCTTGTCCCCTCACTTTCCCTATAAGTACCCACCCTTTACTCATTTCGTTTTCACTCCCAACTATTCCCCAAAGAAGTTATGGTCTCCTTACCTCCCAAGGAGTCCTCCCAAGGTGCCCCCAAGACCTCAAGGTCCAAACCATTGAGTTTTAAGAGTTACGTTTTAAGGTAAGGGATCCGACATCTCTCTTTCTTTTCAAGTAATCTCTTTTATGTCATTTCTTTTATACTCCATGTTATTATGTTGGAGGATGTTCTTTTATATTCATCCTAATGCCTATTTCATGTTCATATGATGAGAGACCCACCCCCTTGCTCTCATCAATTCGTTTTAAGAATGTTTAAGTGGCGCCATTAGGCTGCCGAATTTTTAAGGGATTCTTTCACCTTCCTCGTTTTCAAGTTCTATTTTCATTCAAGTCTTTCATGTTCCTTTTTATTATGTTGGGGTATGATCTCTAAATTTATCATACTGATCTTTTATGATCATATGATGAGAGACCCCATTTGACCGCTTTAATTCAGTATTTTGAAGTTTTAAGTGGCGTCGTTAGGCTGCCGAATTTTTAAGTGGTTCTTCACCCTTCTCGTTTTGAAGTTCTACTTTCATGTCAATTATTTCAAGTTCCTTTTTGTTATATTGGGGTATGATTTCTATATCTATCATACTGGACTCTTATTTTCATATGATGAGAGTCCCCATTTGATCGCTTCAATTCAGTATTTTGAAGTTTAAGTGGCGCTGTTAGGCTGCCGAATTTTTAAGTGGCTCTTCACCTTTCTCGTTTTGAAGTTCTACTATCATGTCAATTATTTCAAGTTCCTTTTTTTATATTGGGGTATGCTCTCTATATATATCATACTGGACTCTTATGTTCATATGATGAGATACCCCATTTGATCTCTTCAATTCAGTATTTTGATGTTTTAAGTGGCGCCGTTAGGCTGCTGAATTTTTAAGTGGTTCTTCACCCTTCTTGTTTTGAAGTTCTACTTTCATGTCAATTCTTTCAAGTTCCTTTTTGTTATGTTGGGGAATTATCTCTATATCTATCATACTGAACTTTTATGTTCACATGATGAGAGACCCTAATTGATCTTTTCAAATCATTTTTGTTGATGTTTAAGTAACGTCGTTAGGCTGCCGAACTTTCATAAGAGAAATCTAATTTTTTTTTCTTCCTTCCATGTTTTTCATTTCAAATGGTATGTCCTTGAAATTTCATTACCATGATCATGTATCCTTCTTATTCTGTCCATGTACTATTTTATGGGTCATTTATGAATGTTTGACCCATTTTACCTCTCTTTTAATGTCTTCTAAAACCTCGGAACATTGCCGTTATGCTGCAGAATTTCTGTCTCAAAATGTCTCTCTCTTTTTCAAAAGTTGTTTTATTTTATTAAGTGAATACTCAAAGATCTTTCTTCTATAGGGGTATTCACATATATACCAAAATGTTCTATTTTAAATTCTGGGATTTACATACATGAGACCCACCTTCCTTTTCTGTGGGTTTTAAAGTGATATAAAGATCATGTCTTTAAAGCAGTTTTTAAAAAGATATGATTATGAAATGAAACCCATTTATTTTATGCTATATGGGTTATTTATGAAATTTTTGATGATGATATATGTGGCTCACATGATAATAAAGGAAAATTTAAGGGTGCGCCCTGATAGCGCTCCAATGCATTGGGTAATGATGTAACCACTAGAGATTACAATTTTCACGATACCTTGGTGAATAACCTTGGTAATTTTAAAATGACACCTTAGGGATGATCCTTGGTGATATGTTCATTATTTTCTATGTTAAATGATGTAGCCACATCTTCATGTTATGAAAATGTTTTATTTTTATTATGATATGCCTCATGATTTCATTTTCATGCCTTAAAGCTCTTTTCATGACTTTATTGATGTATCTCAAGTTCATATGTAAAATTTTTCACTTGTTTCCCTTGTTGGGCCTTCTGCTCACCCTTCCTTTTGATGTATGTCCCCAGTTTATGAGATGCAGTAATGAGCCTAGGGTGAACATGAGGAGAATCCTTTCAAGTGTTTAAGAAGAATGTTTTTTTTGTTTCATGTTTTATGTTCCTTGTTTCCAAGACACTAAACCTTAAAGATCCTCAGTTCCGTGTAATGGAATGAAAGTTATGTTATAAAAAGACGGGATGCTATATTTGGTATCAAAGGATGGTTTAGTTATTTGTGGAAATTAGGATATGAAAACTCTAGGAAGAACCCTATAGAAAAGTATAATGTAGGAAATATTCCTGGTATTTTGGTGAGTATTGAGTAAGGGGTTGCCAAGCAAATACATCCATGTCTGGATACGAGCAGGTAGAGGTGGATCTGGAACAGATGTACATAGGGGTAAAACCCGAAAACGCCGCTTTGAGCTAGACTCGAATGGGAACTGGTACACGACAACGGGCCTTGCTGCACTCTTGGTTATGACACTCCCGGGGGATATGCTTTGGTAAATTCATAATCTTGGTATGAACCATTGTTAAAGGAACAAAGATAAAATAAATTAATGATTCACATAAGAATATATGATCATGGATAACCTATATATGAACCTAGGGGATCACAATTTATGGTATACTTTTCTTCTACAAGTTATCCTTATATGCTTTAAGTTCCTTTTCATGATTATTGGTTAAGTATTTAAGCCTCTAATTATACTTTATCTTCTTAGTTAATGGTGGGAAATGGAATAACGTGTCCCAACAACCAATGTGATAGGAAATGTGACAATTTCCGTATTAAAATGACAGAGATGATTAGGGGATTAAAAGGTTATTATTATTTTGGAAGACGTTCACTATTTTGGGGACCCTATATGATCGAGGTAAATAGATTACTATAGTATTTTCATTGAGGAGCAAGTTTGACTTATATTTTGATGAATTGATGAATTTAAGGTGGACTTATAGTAATTTAGGTTACTGATGGGAATGATTAACCTATCTTGGGTAAAATATGTTTAGGTTAGCTACTTTTGTTATAAAATGTTAGGAGTGGTTGATATTGTCTGGAGATGAACAATGAAGTTGTTTTGGAAGACTATCTTATCAAATCCTTCTTGTATTTGGGATTCAATCTTATTTTGGTTTGTTTTGAGGAATTTTAAGGACCATTATTTATGGAATGGTCTATGATGAACTTTGGGTAGTACCATGGAACATTGATGATTTAAAAGTAGTTTCCATTCCTATGGGATTCTTTCTTTTTGAAGAGTTGTTTTACCTTAACCTTTCTGTTTTTGGGATAATGTTTAAAGATAGAAGAAATAGATAGTTAATCTTTTTTAGATTATGTGATTATATAGAAGATGATTCTTGTGCTTTTATGAGACCAAGTGTTTTTGAATTCTCATCATTTGGAGAAAAGATTAGTGTTGGTAGGGACTTATTAAAGGATGAAACTCTACTTGAAGGTAGGTATATTTTCTTATGTTTTTGTTCTATGTAGTAAATGAAATCCTCAAAATTATGAAAAGAAACGTAAAAAAAATGTGGTTGGTTTACGTTTCCTACTAGGTAATCAAAGACCGTTTACACACATCATAAGTTTGGGATTTTCTCATGGTTAACTTTCTCCTAATCATGTTCTCTATCACTCTCCCTCATAACTTGACCCTTTGTTTTCTCCTCCATGTCCATGTTTTCCTACATGAAACCCTAGTGTGGGTTAACTCGGGTGACCTTTGTACTTCCCTTTCTTTATTTTAAAGTAATAGTTTTACTGACTCCTTTTCCGATGTGGGACTTTCAATGAAATTTCAAAACCCAATTTTAAAATTGCGAGGACGCAATTTTTTAAGGGGGGAAGATTGTAACGACCCGAAATTTTTAAATAAATTTTGTTTCCTAATTTTATGTGTTATTGTTATACTCAACAAAAATGTTTCATTTGGTAACATGAGTATAATTAAAATGAGACTGTTGGGTTTTGACTGTTATTTGACCATTGGTCAATATGACCGCTGGAAACTAAACGTTTTGACTTTTGTCTCTAAATACAAGCAATCTTGGTTAATTAATATAGAAAGAAGCTTTGATGGCCTCACCCAGTAGTCTTGGACCGATCGAAGCCCATCTACCAGAACGTGGGAAGGAGGTAGCACCACTGGGCTTTGCTCTGGACCAAACCCAAGCTGAACATCATCGTATAAAGCTAGAACAGGATTGCCTTCGCGAGAAGTTCAAACTGATAGAAATTACTACTCGTGCGATGTTGGCCGAGCCTCCCTCAGATTCTCTCACCTTAGCACACCTTACACTTAGGTCCTATACTGGTGTGATAAGGGGCTATGTAAGGAGACCATAACTGTCTTGTGTAATCCTTTGTTTTAAATAAAATTTCGATTTCTTTTATGAATTTTCAAATGACCGGATAAATATAGTATGCATGTTTCTGATGAATTTTAGAAAAAGGATATTTTAAATATGTTTATGTAAACCCTAAATAATTAAAATTGTGTAATGATTTTCAAAAAATGGTCTTCTGCAATTATGTTCAGTACTAAATTTAGAGTCTAATAAGATCAACTTGATTTTTGATGAATAGTAAATTATGAATAGTGATTTTATGATTAGGATTAATAATGTGTCCAAATGGATTAGTAATCTCACTTAAAGAAAGTATTAAAATAAGCTATGCACTTTGATTAAGTAATGTGATTCAATAAAATGGTTAAATAACGGTTTCATAAATTATTATTCAAGTATTAGTTTTTTCGGATGAATAGTGTTTTTAATTAAAAATTTAAATAAAAATAATTAGAATTTTTTTTATAAAAATGACTTTATTTTTGAACTCAGAGCATCTATATTATGTTATGGTAATTTTTGGGGATTTTTATGAAGAAATGAATTTTCGGTGAATAGTGTATTTATTTAAAAATAAAATTAAAAATATTTAGAAAATTAATTTTATAAAATGGAGTTCATTTTTGAAATCATAACATTGATATTTGGTTAATGTGAAATTTTGGGATTTTTCTGAGAAAGTTGAATTTTCAGTGAATAGTAAAAATACAGTTTTAGGGTTTCGGTCTGTTTAATGACATCATAACTGTGTCATGATGATGTCATGAGATCTTTTAAGGGTCGGCCGGCCAAGGGTGATGAATTATTGTTTTGGGGGCCCCATGTGGCCTAACTCTTTGATAAATGCCAAGAGAGAGCACATGGGTTTGAGAAAAGCACATGTAAGGTGTCCATTGGCCATTAATGCCTTATCCCCTCACTTTCCCTATAAATACCCACCCTTTACTCCTTTAGTTTTCACTCCCAACTCTTCCCCAACGAAGTTCTGGTCTCCTTACATCCCAAGGAGTCCTCCCAAGGTGCCCCCAAGCCCTCAAGGTCCAAACCATTGTGTTTTAAGAGTTACGTTTTAAGGTAAGGGATCCGACCTCTCTCTTTCTTTTCAAGTAATCTCTTTTATGTCATTTCTTTTATACTCAATGTTATTAGGTTGGAGGATGTTCTTTTATATTTATCCTACTGCCTATTTCATGTTCATATGATGAGAGACCCCCCCTTGCTCTCATCAATTCGTTTTAAGAATGTTTAAGTGGCGCCGTTAGGCTGCCGAATTTTTAAGGGATTCTTTCACCTTCCTCGTTTTCAAGTTCTATTTTCATTCAAGTCTTTCATGTTCCTTTTTATTATGTTGGGGTATGATCTCTAAATTTATCATACTGATATTTTATGATCATATGATGAGAGACCCCATTTTATCGCTTCAATTCAGTATTTTGATGTTTTAAGTGGCGTCGTTAGGCTGCCGAATTTTTAAGTGGTTCTTCACCCTACTCGTTTTGAAGTTCTACATTCATGTCAATTATTTCAAGTTCCTTTTTGTTATATTGGGGTATGATCTCTATATATATCATACTGGACTCTTATTTTCATATGATGAGAGTCCCCATTTGACCGCTTCAATTCAGTATTTTGAAGTTTAAGTGGCGCTGTTAGGCTGCCGAATTTTTAAGTGGCTCTTCACCCTTCCCGTTTTGAAGTTCTACTTTAATGTCAATTATTTCAAGTTCCTTTTTGTTATATTGGGGTATGATCTCTATATATATCATACTGGACTCTTATGTTCATATGATGAGAGACCCCATTTGATATCTTCAATTCAGTATTTTGATGTTTTAAGTGGCGCCGTTAGGCTGCTGAATTTTTAAGTGGTTCTTCACCCTTCTTGTTTTGAAGTTCTACTTTCATGTCAATTCTTTCAAGTTCCTTTTTGTTATGTTGGGGAATTATCTCTATATCTATCATACTGAACTCTTATGTTCACATGATGAGAGACCCTATTTGATCTTTTCAAATCATTTTTTTTGATGTTTAAGTAACGTCGTTAGGCTGCCGAACTTTCATAAGAGAAATCTAATTTTTTTTCTTCCTTCCATGTTATTCATTTCAAATGGTATGTCCTTGAAATTTCATTACCATGATCATGTATCCTTCTTATTCTGTCCATGTACTATTTTATGGGTCATTTATGAATGTTTTACCCATTTTACCTCTCTTTTAATGTCTTCTAAAACCTCGGAACATTGCCGTTATGCTGCAGAATTTCTGTCTCAAAATGTCTCTCTCTTTTTCTAAAGTTGTATTATTTTATTAAGTGAATACTCAAAGCTCTTTCTTCTATAGGGGTATTCACATATATACCAAAATGTTCTATTTTAAATTCTGGGATTTACATACATGAGACCCACCTTCCTTTTCTGTGGGTTTTAAAGTGATATAAAGATCATGTCTTTAAAGAAGTTTTTAAAAAGTTATGATTATGAAATGAAACCCATTTCTTTTATGCTATATGGGTTATTTATAAAATTTTTGATCATGATATATGTGGCTCACATGATAATAAAGGCAAATTTAAGGGTGCGCCCTGATAGCGCTCCAATGCATTGGGTAATGATTTAACCACTAGAGATTACAATTTTCACGATACCTTGGTGAATAACCTTGGTAATTTTAAAATGACACCTTGGGGATGGACCTTGGTGATATGTTCATGATTTTCTATGTTAAATGATGTAGCCACATCTTCAAGTTATGAAAAAGTTTTATTTTTATTATGATATGCCTCAGGATTTCATTTTCATGCCTTAAAGCTCTTTTCATGACTTTATTGATGTATCTCAAGTTCATATGTAAAATGTTTCACTTGTTTCCCTTGCTGGGCCTTCTGCTCACCCTTCCTTTTGATGTATGTCCCCAAGTTATGAGATGCAGTAATGAGCCTTGGGTGAGCATGAGGAGAAGCCTTTCAAGTGTTTAAGAAGAATGTTTTTTTTTGGTTTCATGTTTTATGTTCCTTGTTTCCAAGACACTAAACCTTAAAGATCCTCAGTTTCGTGTAATGGAATGAAAGTTATGTTATAAAAAGACGGGATGATATAGTGTTTGAAAGTGTGGTTACATGTGATAGTTGTGGCCCAGGTGTGTGCGGGCGGGATTCGGCAGTGGGACTGCATGTGGTTGTGGCCCAGGTGTGTGCAGGCGGGTGTGGCAGTGGGACTGCAGTGAGAATGGCGGGATTGGTCCGATGCGTAGGATGTCTCAATAACCAGTGGGAATGTGGTGCGGGGTACCCAAACATTGATGTTCTCTTATTATATATATATATTACGTGACTTGCATTATTTGGGGAGTGTGCCTTGGAGAGGCCTGGGGTGGATAGTTTTCCTTGTTATGTGTTTGGTTTACTCTTTTTATCACGGGACATTAGTACGTTCCCCCACTTGTGCACGAGAGTCTTTGGTTTTCCCTACTGAGTGTACTTGTATTCTCACCCAACGTATATAAAACTGCTTTTAGGTTTCCAGGAGGACATCGAGGATCATGAAAGACCTTACAAGCTCGAACCTTTGGAGCAGTTGCAGTTGTTGTTTTCTTTTCCTTTTTGGTAATTACCTTGTAGTCACCTTTTGCACTTTGTGGATTTTACTTTTGAAACATACATGTGTGAATGGTTTACTTTTGTCTTTAAATTTCTTTATGACTTGGTGTTGTTGGTTTTCCTTCTCCTTATCTCTCGATCCTATAAAATAAAAAGGGTAATGCCATCATTTGTGAGAAATTTCTATACCCTTGGTGCTAGTCGCCACTCCGGGACCTATTGAAGGCGGGTTTCAGGGGTCATTATCTCTCCTTCAACAAAAAGAAGTAAGGGCCCGACAATCTGTTGACCCTTCCCTCCTTTTGGTGAAGGCATGTCGTGACAGCTTTTATTATGTTATGAACTTCAATTAAGAAGTTAATTATAGTTTATACATATTAGGTGTTAGAATTAGGATGTAATTGAGATCTCCATTATGTAAAGTAACCTTGGGTGTTGGGATTTTGTGTTTAACTACCCAATGGATTTAGGGTTTGTAATTTTTTTATAAAAATTGGGGTTGTATATCTATCACACCAAGCTTACTATAGTGGGGTTTACTGGTTTTATATGAATTTTAATTATTTAAACCAAAGGGTTTCAAAGACTATATATATTTTAGAGACATTTATATGTGTATATATATAGTTGAATTTTAATATGGGTTACTACCACAAGAATTTTGTTGTCTATAGTGGTACATATCAATATGGTTTTAACATAGTGATTTACTAAAATATATAGGGATTAAAAAATAAATCACTAAAAAAATGTTTTCATAAAACGGAATAAATGATATAAGATAATGAAAATTAAATACACTTAAGATATATATGTTGACATCCTTTATATGTAAAAACATTTTACAAACTCAATAATCCATCAAGGTAGTTTCTTAATGAATCTAGTTTCCCCTAGATTATAATATAACTTTAATAGAATTAATGAGGCTTCTTTAATAGTTAGGTAACTTTCCAATCAAATTATTTTAGCTTAAACTTAATAGGTAAACCCTTTATGAATGGAAACAAATATAATTTAATTGATTTTATCCAAAGGTTATACTATTAAAATAGTTTAATAATATACTATCCAATATTCATATATGATATAATTGATAAGATGACCTATCAAGATAACTTTGTCATGAAATAATCACTGTATTTGACTCATTTCTCAAGAAAATATGGATCATGTCCCATAAATGTATATCATGAAATTATAAAAAAGTTTACCATTTCAGTGGGATAATATTTAAAAAAACTTCTTATTAAATTATTGTAAAACATGAAAAGTCATTGAATATAATCTTTAATTACAATATCTGTATAATTATAATCATATATATAATAGAAACCAATATTAAAAGAAAAATAAAATAAATGTAAAAATATTTTAATGCTGGTGTAATACATAAAAACCATTCTTATGTAAGATAATATACACTTTATGTTAGTTAAATCCATTTCATACATTTTAATATTTTTTAAATTTCTAAAACCAGGAATCAATATTCTTTTGAGAAGAAAAAAAATTCTAAATCATTCAAAGGGATAAAATGTAATAAAATAGAAAGAAATTTAGAATCCATTCATATATAAAAATTATATTATATGTTTGAATTACATAGGGAGACTAAAGGATTAATTTATGGATCAATATGGAAAGTAATTCAGTATATGATCATTATTGGAAATACTCATTGAATGAAAATATGTTAATGAAATGTTTGCATTGATTTTTAAAAGTGGTGACAGAAAATGAACAAGGGAAACTGAGTACCTTCTTACAGCATGATATTTAATATGAAATAGGGTCCAAGAATATTCTATAGGTTAGAGGTTGGATGTTTTTAATAGTGAGTCTCAATTATTGAAACCAATATATGATGAAAGGAAAGAGGTGTATATTTCCATTTGATAGAAAATTTTAAATGTCCTAAAGAGGTTTTAGTGACTCTATAGAAAATTCATGTGATGTACTAGTTCTATATAATCAATTAATCTATTTTTAAGGGAATGATATTAACAATGTTTATGTTATGAAGTTTTTATATACATAGGATTTCATGATCAGGGAAATAATTAGCAGCTAAGGTAGTTTTCATTCAAATAATGTTGCAAAGGTTTTGAGAATCATAGATTTGAATTGAAAGTAAAATATAAATGGATGATGGATTTGAATTAAGGATTAGTATAATAGTGAAAATAACATTTAATTCATAGATATTATATATTATTAATTATGTATTTATTACATAACCTTATGATCTATTCTAAATGAATATCGATCCGCTATCATTAGATACATTGACATATGAACATTCTTTTTATAATTGAACATAATATTATACCACATATTTCTTCATAACTAAATCAATTTTCAGACATATAAAACATAAAACCCTTATTCATAAATTTTTGAAAGGAAACCCAATAAAGGGTTATCTGAAATTCTCAGTAAGGGTAAACAAGGGAGATAATAATGCTCACTTAATCATAATATGAGAATAAGGGTAGGAGAAAATGATATTAAAATATCAAAACCATACCCTACTTATAAATTATCATTATATTTAGTTATGGAAATAAATTGGTAATAAATAATACATGGATCATAAAGGAATCAAACATAAATAACCATGAGATCATGAAAATGACATAAAATATGGAATTTTGCAATATATATAAGCATTGAAAATAATTTCCTTATTAGTCAAGGCTTATTGGCAAGGATATAACAGTGTAACAGGTTCAATTACCAAACTATGTTAATATTAATGGATTAATCCCAAGTATTTAATATAGTATTGGTTTTAAATCCCAAACTATGGTAGTAGTCATGGTTCAATCCCTTAACTATCATACTGGACAGTGTCCCTTAATGGAATGGGTCAACTCTCATTTCCCTCATTTTTTATCTCATGAGATTTATATAATTAAATAATTCATTAGTAGGATATATAATTCTTGAACCACCCATAACATAGTGAAAATTTATATATAAGTTATTCAAAAGATCATAAAACATTTTTCATATTACTGACCCTAAAAAGAAACAGGTTTTATAAAACTTTAATCACCAAATAACCCATGGAAGAGAAACATGTTTCATAAATATCTTTTCATCATTAATTGAATCCATATAGATAAACAAGAAATATTTTCTAATTGGATAATTTAACTAATAAATTATAAGTGAAATAATGGGTTTTTTTCTTTGGGGAATACAAATACCATTACCTAATAAAAAAAATATTCACGAGGAAAATACCCTTTTTTAATTTAAAAATAACATCAATAAAACTTAATATATACATGATTCTATGAAAATATTTTCTTTGAAAATATATTTTGAATCATTTAAAGGAATATTTAAAATATTTATTTATTAATATATAGGGAAATTTTATTCATAATGTATAAGTTAAATGATAAAATTTCATTCACTTTTGTATTAAATTAAAAAAAGTACCCTGTTTGGAGAATGACATGAGAATTCCTTTTCCGCCATATTTTTTAAATTAAAAAATGGGGAAAAATTAATTGAAAATATCATAATATAAAATTATAAAGAATTTTAAAATCATTTGTATTAAAAATTGTTATAAAATACATATGTTTTTCGAATGAAGAGAGAAATAAAGTATTCATTTCTTAAAAAACTAAAAATCATGAGTTCATAAAGAGATAAAAATGGAAGAAAAACATATAAATTTAGGAAATAACCATAAAATAAGAATATTATTTAGATTATTGATATATATATAATAGTAATTCATCATCCAAAACATAATCAATAATTACCTAGTTAAAAAGTGATATTTTACCATAAAACCCTAATAACTTCGGTATCATTTGAATTGTAAGTCATATGAATAAATTAATATAATATGAATATGTAAATTCAAATAAATTTTATGAGAGTAAATATAAAATAAATTAATGGTAAATATATAAACTATATAAAAAATTAAAGTGGTGAATATAGTAAGCTTCTCAAAAAAATAAAAGTAAAAGTAAAATCCCTTACCTCGAGTTTGACATAATTCATTATATATCTCCGAATTTTGAAATATATATATCTTTATTAAAACTATTTTAATGAAAAAAATTATTATATATCATATGATATATTATTTATATATACCCTTTTATCACTTGTATGTTGTAAATTATTTTTTATCATCGTTTTTGGGTGGTATAGCATTTTTTGTAGATTTTTTTGTTTAGTATTTTTAGAAATTGTAGATTTATAATGTTTGCATCATATAAAAAAATTAATTATGATATAAATATAATATATATCATTTTTATACACATTTTTAATGGCTCATAAAATATATATACATAGAAATTAATTACATTATTCTTTGAGATTGTAGGTTGTACGTACACATGAATGCTATTTTAATTTTTTCAAAATATGTATTGGAAAAATGTAAAAAATAAATAATCATTATAGAATATTTATTATATCATATATTTTCATTAAATCCATCCTTCTTACCATCTATGTAAAATTAAATATTTTAAATGAATAACATCGCTTCATTGAGGTGGTAGTTTACAGATATGCATGAGCAATCTCATCATTTTACTATAGTTTGGAATGTAATAAGGTAGAAATGATATTATAATTAATGAAAAATTAATATATAATAAATAAAATATATAATGTTTAAAACCATCCTAATGACCATCCACGAAATATGGTGTTGGAAAATGAATTTCATCACTATGTAGAGACGGTATGTTGTGTGTAACCATGATGGAAACTATCAATCCCATTTGAAGGTAAATAAGGTTGATATTGGGTACTTAATAATCATAATAACATTTCAGTATATTTTGGATAATTATTATTTTTATATAATATATACCATATATTTATAGAGGTATAGAATAAGTAAAAAAAAGTGATCAACTAAGGTGATTACACAATATTTTAAAGTAATCCTTTAGATATCCTCCAATGCATCCCATGGTTCATCTTGTGGGAAGAACTGAACCACTAAAATGTTGATAATGTATTTTATAAGAGAAATAGTTTGGTATTTTCATTCAAAAAGACTCAATGTTGAGTGAATAAATGAAAGAGGGGTTCCATTTTATAATTGAGGGGAGGGGAATTATTTATATTTCTTAAGTGATTAAAGTATAATCAAGTAATTACTTATCCAAATTACTCCAAATAGTCAGTGGAACAATGATAATATCATATAGGACTAAAATCACATCATGTCAAAAAAATTGGAGAGGTTTATGTTATGATTTAAACCATGTCCTTTAGTTTAACACCATAAATAACATGTTATCATATTAACCGCGATAACATACATTCCAATATTAAAGGGATATAAATTTACATATAATGATAAAATTGTCGCCTAAATATCAAATGGAAAAAATATTAAACCATATCGCATCCAACTATTCCTATTTCATGTTTTTTATAATTATTAAATAATATAAAAAATTATAATTTAATAAAGTATCCTTAATATCAATTTCATCACTTTTCATTGAATTTTAATTTTGTGACCCAATAAAATATTTTAAATTAGAATATAATGATATACAAAAATTGTACTATTCAATTTTAATTTATAAAATTCATAGAAAAATATAAAACACTGAAATTCTATTAATTTTATGATTTTTAAAATAAATTATTTTATTTTCTATGAATTGAATACATATTGAATTGGCATTCAGAAACAATTTAAGGAAATATTTTAATCACAAACAACCATAAAATAATTTTCAACATTAAGCAAAATTATTTACTCGTTAAAAAATACATTTATATTCATAAATAATATTCTTTTTTCATTATGAGAATACATAAGATATCATTAAAACTAAAGAGTGACACTATGTTACATCATTTTTATTAAATATTATATAGGTAATTTTCACGGAAACATTCCCATTAAAATATAAAATTAGATCCTAACTTGATAAGAGTCGGATTTAATTCATAAAATATGAGTTAAACTTAATAATTATTGTATTATCACGTAGTTTTAACTTATATTATTCTATGATACCCTTTACTGTGGTGATACATTTTACAATGTGTATAATTCATATTGAAGAAAAATAAAAGAATCCTATTTATGTAATTATAATCACTGGATTGAAAATAAGGAATCAAAATTATTATATTCTATAAATATAAGATGCATGAGTTAATTTTGGATTAAGTGCGCAAAAATCTATTGAAACTGCTTTTTAAACAATAATGTTATTATGAATAAAACATGATTTATTCCTTTCCCATGAATAGTAAAAATACTACATGAATGGAATAACTATTGATTGAATATATAATATATAATATTCATTAATTTAATTCAACAATAGTTATTATTTTAATATTTTTTTGAGAAAAATTCATTTTATTAAAAAAATGGGTTGAGATAAAAAACTACTTTTTTCAACTGGTTTTTATTTTCATTTATAATTAATTCTTTAGCAGATAACTATTTTTATAAATATATACCCATAAATGTTTCAAAATTTATTTGTTATGTTGAATACCAACCAATATATTTGGTATATTATAAGTGTTTCATTAAATAACTATATTTTAATTATGCTTCACAATTTTTTGAAACTCAGTGTGACACATAACCTATGATTCTGAAGAAATTAAATTTATTTGAAAAATATATTGCCAAAAAAATCCGTTACTATTTCAAGTATTTCAATCATATTTTACATATATAATAAGAGGATTTATTTTTAATAAAATAGTTTTTATATATAATATGAGAAGACGTATTAAAACATAAGGTATATTGTTCATCAGATTCTATAACCTATTATTGTATAAGTTTTGAATCATAAATTTTTTAGGATAATATAGTTTATCTAGATTTTTATTAAAAAAGGTGGGATGTGATACTACCATATATCAATGTATATTTTAAAGATAAATTCTAGTTTTTACAATATTTTTGGAAACATATAGAAATTCATTCATAATATAGGATCTTATTATTATATTTTTTAGATATCCCTTTTAAAGTAAATTACTATTCTTTCCTAACAAAAATAAAATTATTGTTTTTTAGTATGAAATTATTAATATAGTATAGTTTATAATAGGAATATAGGAATATATTATTACAAAAAATATTTAAAATGTAAACAAATAAAATAATGTTAATGTTAAAATTAAATGTCCATGCCTTTGAATATCGTAAACTATTTTAGAGTATTTTAGTAAAAATTGTAAATATTTTAATTTAGTTATTGCATCAAAGTTGATAAAAATTTCTATCTTAATTTTTTTAAGAATTTTATAGTAATGAAACTAATTTAAAGAGTAAGATATTATTTATAATAGTAAGTCAAGGATAAATTTTATTTAATATTTATAAAAAATATTATGATGATAAAATTATATAGAGTTATAACTAAATAATTGATGTTCATAAAATTTATGATGTTATGGAGATTGAATAATTTATTAAGGAGTTAAACATTTAGAATATGATTTTAAATTTCCAATTTCATTGAAACATACATTTTTCATTATTGATATTTTAATGACCTTCCCCAACTAGAAACCCTTCATTGTCCAGTACTGATAAAAAGACTGACCCTAGAGGCATGCCTCTAATAAGAACTAGGTTGAAAACTAATACTCAAGTTATAACATATAAAAAATGGAGGAATTAGACACATATATCCAGGTAATAAATAAATAAAACCAATATTCATCACCAATATATAAATGAAAAAAGATCCAAAAAATAGAGAATTTATGAAAAAGTTAGGAAATGATAAACTCTAAAGAAATATATAAAAGGAATATTCCTTAGTAATGACTCCAACCACAACAACATGCTCTGATCTAGAAAAGTTTATATTGTTATCAACATTCACCCTAGAAAACAATAGAGTTTATTTATATAGGGGTGATCATGACATGTATAATAATTAGATTCATACTCAAGACCTCCCATTAAAATGTGGAAGAAGAACAGTAACACATTGGTGAATAAATGGAAGAAAAAACAAGAACATAAGTTGGTCAAATAACCATATCTATAATATGGTTCGTTTACCTAATCAGACATCCATTGTAATAAAATAGTATCAAGGAAAGATATAATTAAAGGGTCCAAAATATGAAATCTCAAATGTTTTCCTTTATAATTCTCCAAAGTCCAACACTATGTGCTTAAATGATTTTAATATATATATATATATATATCTAATATGGTTAGTTAAAGACCCTACCTACCCAAGAATCCCTACGGGTATAAACTTTTGTTTTTATCACTAATAGACCAGACCACGATTTAAAAATCGATCATAGTAGGGTATCATGAACATGAATGACATTAACCTCATTCCCTATTCCTCCCATGCACAATCCCCATCATGTTATAATACCACTATCACATCGGGAATTGTAGGATATCATGAACATAATGCAAATAAACCTTGCTCTATGTTATATTCATGAATGACCCATTGTGTTTACCAATACGACCATTAATGATAACTAAATTAATGGAAGGTAATATGGTGTAGTCACACATCCACCCTCACCAACATAGATTTATGGGAAAACAACTAGAAGAAAAAACCATTAGGTGTTCGTAAGATTATCCAAATAAAGTGGGTTTTATGAAATAATATAAAAATATATGGTATAGTATATCCATAAAAAATCCATCATATGGGTTCATATAAAATAACCCTACCTAATCCCACCAAAACAATTAATTCATCTCTATCATAATTTATTTCTACTTTAATTTCTACTATAAAATAAACCATCAATTTTAACAAAATGTATCCAAAAATGCTCATGTGATTTACCTTTTTTTGTTAATTTTAATTTTATTTGTTAACCAATTACTAGTTATGTTATATTCATTATACAATTAAATTTCATACTAAATATCATTATATGGTATCCACATTTGTTCAATTCATAAGCCAAATATTCAAAACATTACCATTTTTTACAACACAAACCTTCTATTTCCATCCTATTATATTTACAATTTCCATTATCTACATGCCTTCATAAATACCAGGATACTCAAAATCATTCACACATCAAAAAAATAGACACGACATTAAAACCCATGCATCTGATTCACTTAGGCACCAAAACTACATAACCACCATAATCTAATCGATAGAAGACTATCCCACAAGAAATTAAATGATAACCAATTATATCACAGTCATCCAAAATGTTCCTAGGCCTAAAACCAACAACTTTTTCACCACATAAAAGACTCCAAAATATTCAATATTCATATCAAAATTTAATATAGCATCAAAAATTTTAAAAAAACAATCCCAACAAATTTCATTAAAAATACACATCCACATATTTCCATTATCATGATATCATATTAGCCAATTATCAATTATACAAACCTCAATAAATAAATAATAAATTTCATTCATAACCAGTTTCTTACAATCATACTAAATTTAAACTTTTATAGATGTTTATTTAAATAATTCCACAAAAATGGTTATAGTAAATAAAAACATCAAGTACCATGTTATCAAAATTTCACCAAGATGATCCAAATATATTCAATGACAACAATAACATAGAAACATGTAAACATATAGGTTCCATTGAAATTACACTCAATTTCATTATACCTAATTCATTATATTATTTATGTTAGTTATTATCATTTTTATAATGAAATAATTGTAATGAAACTCCCACAATTTACACAAATCAGAAGAGAGAGTTCTTGAACACCATACCTCAATGGATGATTTGAAAAATTGATGTATAAGATACAAGTGAGGAGGAAAATATTTAGAGACTTGAATCTCATAATGGGATCCAAACTAGGTTAGAACATAGCTAGAACCATCAACAACTTACCACAACATCATCCAAATTATCCATTAACATAGGCACAACATTCATGGATGATGGTGGTGAAGGATCCAAGAGGAAAAGTGGTAAAACTAACCTCATATGGGATGATTATAATTATTTCAATGGAAATGGTAAAAAGTTTAAAAGGGGGATCAAGAATCTCTAAAAACTGACCACACTATCAAGTTAGTTTAATGGAAAAATTTTGGTTTTAAAGAAATGTTTGGAGGCCTTGAAATATATACATGAATGGAAAACAAAAGGTAATGATTAGACAAGCCATATCCAATCCATTATTATACTAGGAAATAAAACTCATGGAATAAATAAATAATTCTGTACTTTTACCGTTATAGACCTAATTTCTCCTAATATCTATGTGTAAAATCCCACTTTCACCATTATTAAATGATATATAAATCTCTAAAATCTAAAAGAATATTGGAAGGGTGTCAGAATAATCCATTCACCATAGTGAGACATAACCTAAAATAGAAAGAGAAAAGTCAAACCACAAGGAATTAATTTTTATAGATATGGTCACGTCATTAATCACACTAACACAAAAATATATTGAATTCAACATGAGGATCTCCCATCATGATATTCAATACTATGTTGTGGTTGTCCACATCCCAAAAAAACTGATACTTCAAAAGACTCCCTTCATTATATAAATCAAAAGGACATGATATGACCTATCATACCGAATCACCACCCATTTACAACTAGAAAACCACATCATTAGAATATGAAGAGTCATTTTATAATACACCTCCTATCGATAGAATCAATAACTCTACAGTAATTTCCATTATCACATCCCCTAATGAATCCCTTAATTCATAAATCATGAAATGTAATGGGTCCAGAATATCCTTGTTGTTATATTATATAAAACTCAAATGATCAACATCTACAAGATTAAATACTAATCCCATACTAAAATGGGGACTACTAGCCCAATACTGCCTTATGGAAAATGCAATATTAGAGATAAATCCACCATTAATATAAAATTTCATTCATGGGAGAAATGCACATATCATGGTATTATTAAATAATTAACATCAATCACCACTCGACCATGGATAATTACCCCACAAAAATGTAACCAATCAGGTAGGTAACTTTTTAATATGAATAATATTATCAAAGCATATGTTGACCAACCATTCGGAAGAATATACCAATCATGTGACCATCACCAAATATGAGTTATTTCTATGATAGTAGAGTATAATCTATTATCACATTACCATACTTGAATAAACTAATTCACAAAAACCTATAATACTATTATAAAATAGAAATCCATAAAATCCCTCAATCACACAAGAAACCCCTCATATTGTATGAAAACATGATCAGTAAACATTATATAAGATGTTAAGATTAAAATATGACACACTATAAATATGTAAAACTTCATAAATTTCATAGCCTTGCTAAAATTCAAATAAAAGGAATCCTCCCCACCATGTGAAAAATCAAGGTTCTAAGAGAAGATTACACAAATGATTAGATCCCAAATATTGACCTCCCTCTTACTGAAAATAAATCCAAGTACAAGGGAGAAATAAATTCTCATGTTATTATTTATGAACCAATTTATTTATATGAAAAGTCTAATAGTTTTCAATGAATCATTAAATTTATAGATAATAGAAGAAATATTTTTTCTAAATGAACAAAATTATTCTATTTTAATACAACACATGGACTAAAAAAACATAATTGAAACATTAAAAAATATATATATATAACTTATTAAAGGGGACAAATTTCATATAAGATAATTATTATTTTATAATTCTTAGAGAAATACACTAAACACAACGTCACATATCAATTAATAGTGTTCAAAAAAATCTCAAAATTTTCACACAAAAATTTAAATAATGTTTCCAATAGAATATAATTAATAATTTAGTTAAACTTTTTTACCCAATTTTTCATCAATTTCAATTTATCAATAATAAAAATAAATTAATATTTTATATATTATCATATTAAGTAATTAACATTCATCTCATTAATCCAACTTTAAACCATAAAAACTTTAAAATATACCAAACATGATTACCAACACATAATGATCAATATTTGAATTATTAATGTTTACATGACATAATAATATTCTATTTTTAAAGATAATAAAATCCTATCATTCCCATTTTTGAATCAATATATACACGATTAAAAATAATCCAAAAACCCCATTTTAACATAAAACAATTTTTTCAAAAAATGGTTAGTTTTATGAATTATTTTTTTTAAAAATAAATTGTCTTTAATATTAAGACATCATTATAAATTAACAATAATAGATTTTAAGAAATTCAAAAAATTCAAAAAATAACCGGGTGGTTTTAGGACATCCATGTTTTCAATTAACCATTTAACTTATACATAAGTCATTATTTTATGGGGACTTATGTTTTTAAGTGTATTATATTTACTTAAAAAATGTATGCTTTAAAAAACAGAAACATACTAACATTTACAAAGTCACCTGTAAATGTAAATTCATATAAGAATGAACCCACAATATAACATATAACAACACCTGTAACACCATAACATAGAATACTAAAATTAACAAGGGCTCTAATGTCCCCTCCATGAAATTCATAAAGACTAATAAGAGGAAAAATATGAAATAAATAAATGATAGTGGATTCATTGAATTTATTTAGATTGATTTATAATTTTCAACATTTTCTACAATTTCACCACATTTTGAACATATTCATAAAAAATAGGAGGTGGGATAATATCCTAGGACTCTACATTGAAATAAGAATCAATATACATAGCATGTTCGGTGGGATTAAGGTCCCTTGGTCAGATGATGATATGGGGATCTGTGACATAACTTTTTTTATTTCTTATGTCATGGAATAAGTTCTTCATGATGTAGATTCCCTAGAAAACATAAAAATAATCACTATTTCCAAACGACATCCTCCATTATAAAAATAAAAAAATTATTTTATAACACTCATTCATGACTCAACCCCACTACGAACCCCTATTGGGAAAGTAATGAAGATGAGAGTGACCCCCAAGTCCTACCTCTAATAATTGATGGATTTGTGACTATAACTGAGAGTATAATACATATAAATTGGTTTAATTAATTTCATTTATCATATGAATATTAAATAAAACCAAAAATAAAAACCATGCTAATAATGATCCAAGATCCATAATAATACAACATTGTATATATATATGTACAATTATACAGTAATCTAAAAATAATAAAGTAAAATCCTAGGTAGTGACTACAACCATATCCCCATTACCCGAGTATGAACTATCTATCCCAATTTTAAAACTCAACATGATAACATAAAAACAATTTTTTTGTTTGTAGGGGTGTGAATGACATGTATACATTGGAGGATCATACTTGATTCCTCTTGTAAAAATGTGAATAAAGAATAATAATTCATTATCGAATAAATAGTATAATCAAGTAACACATATATAGTCCGAAAAATCCCAACCTCACCAATGATTTTTCACAAAATCATGCATCCAATATATTAAAATAGTATTAGGGAATGACATAATGAATGGGGCCTTACTTCTACATCCATACTGGTTTTCCCCTATCACACCCCAATTTCAATCATCTTGTTCTTAAATCCTATATAAATATAAATATATATACATAATATATATATATATATATAATGTGTGTTTGTTTGTGAACCCACCAATACCAACCTTTTGAAGGTCCAACATCTTCTGTTGGAATTAGTAAAAAACCACATATTGGTATCCATATCCATTTTAGTATGTAATAATGAACAGAAAGGCCATATAAATCATTCCCTCATCTTCCCATGCACAACCCCCACCATTTACAAATACCACCATTAAATCCTGAATATGAGGTTATCATTTACATAATGGATATAAAACCTGCTCCATCCTCCTTCTATGAACTAACCCTACCATTTACCAATACCACTATGAATGACACCTTCTGGGAGATCTGGGAATATGGTGTTTTAAACCCTCCACCCACACCAACCTAAATATTGTTGAAGAATATTCCAAACTATAGCCTTTGGTCTTTGATGGGATTTTCTAACATAGGTGGGGTGGGAATTAAATCAAAAGAAAATAAAATCTGCAGTATATCCAAATACAGTCCTACCATAATGATTTATCGTAAGAATCCCTATTAAATCCAACAATAACCAAAACATCATCTATACAATAATATATATCGACATCCATTTCCATAATTAATCCATCTTACACAACCCACAGAATATAGCCTTAATATCTCTTAAAATTTCCCATTTATCTCTCTGTCTAACCAATCTTATATTTATCATTTAAAATCTACAATGTGTTTATTAAACCATTCAATTCCATTCAAAATCTACATATGAATTACCAAAATTTATTCTGTCTCAATGATAATAATTCCAAAAAATAATATTTTTATTTACAACCTAAAAAATTCATTTTAATCCCTTAAAATTTACAATATTTACACTACCAATATCTCTTCATAATTTTTGGTAAACTAAAAAATCATCCACATACCACAAAAATAACCACTATATCAATGCCCATTAATCACACAAACAAATGTTCCAAAACTACCTGACCAACTCAAACTAACCACATCCAGACTATCACATAATGCAACTGAAGCAACTTAATTGTATCCCCAACACAAAATATGTTCCTTGACCTAGAACAAACATCATGATCACCCCATTCCATCCCCTATAATAAACACTACTAGATCAATAATCATTATATAATTGATAGAAGGAAAAAATAATTGTGATCACACCCAATATCATCAACAATACACATTCAACAATTTCTATTTACAAATTATCACTTTGGTACAATATAACATATATAGATATCAATAAATTAGTGACAGATTTTAAAAATAATAATTTTATTCCAACATTATGTATTTAAACATTAATGAATATTTATTTCATCAATTCTACCATAACGGTATTCATAAATTACGTTACTAAGTAATATGTTTTCAATATATCATTAAGATATTTAAAAATGAAACAATGAAACCTATTAAATGTAAACATGTAAACATATGTAATCCATCATAATTTAAATCAATTTATGTAATAATAATTCATTATACTAGTTATGTAAATTCTTACATTTTTTTCAAATGTATAATTCTAATGAATCTACTAAAATCTAATGAAATTTGTATAGAGAGTTATCCAGTATCAAACCTCAATGAAAACATCAACAAACCAACAAACATGATCATAGAAATGAGGATAATATTTAAAGTACATAGTCATTAGAATTGATGATAAACAACCTATAACACAACCAAAACCCTCAACCACTCATAATGACATCACCCAAATAAATCACCCCCAAAACCTTAGTTATATATGAATGAAAATTGTAGTGAAAAAAATTTAAAAAGAAAATAAATAACCAATGATATATTAATTATTTATATTTAGAAGACATGGATAAAAAATTGAATCTTAATAGTCTCTAAAAACACACCACATGATGTATTATGTTAATTATTAAATGAATGGGATTGAATAAAATCATTGATTTATTAAAATTTATATATAGATACAAAACATACAGATGAAATTTTATTTGACGTCGTCATACTATGACCATACGAGGAAATATAGAGACTATGTTTCATATGATACCAACACACCATGGTCATTCTTAATAGAAATTCTCTTGAGATCCATGAACCAAATCCCCTATATCTACCTCGTTCAAATCCACTTCAAACTCTCAGCTATGATTCAACCTATGATAAATAACAACACGAAACATGATCCTTACTGGGACATTATTGAAAACAAAAACACAGAAATCCGGACTCTAGGTCATCATTTTATGAATTAAAAAATAATAAAATTCTATACAATTGGCCTCTTGGCACTCATTACTATACTATGAGCACTGAAACATGCCTTACCCGACACTAAAATTTTCCCATTCTTCAAAATTTTCCTATCATGTCGGGACTCTTAAGATAAAACTATGAGGAAAAAGACAAAAGAAACTTCGACTTATTATTAAATGACACCCACACTAAATAACAAATGGTCACATTATAGTGATACTCCACTTTCATGAATATGTTACTCCACACCTCCTTCCTTCAACATATATCCTCCTAGATCACCCATCACCCAAATAAAATAATTTAATGGATAGTATGGTTTAGTATGTTATATTATCATATAGTCATAGTTACATGTTATAGGAATTAAATAGGGGTGTAAATTGTTTTTTATAAAACCTGAAAGTGAAAAAATAAGTATTCTATAGTATCAACCCATATATAATATTATAATGTGAGATCTTATTTATTTTTGTGTAAATATTATAAAATTATTTTTTTAAAATAAAATGTATCATGTTACAATGAAATTAGACACCGGTTTATCATTGTTTATATTCGATGTACAAACATAGGAAAAGAAATGATAATCAACCTCATAATGTTTCCCTTTATGTTATCCATAACTTGTGTTAATCTTAGAGTATAAAAAATTGAGAGTCATACATTTTTACGTTTGTATACTAGGGGATCATGTTTTATATTAATATATTCATATACCAGATGATAGAAACATAAATATTATTAGATCCTTTATACATTGATTCCATTATTTTTCAATCCTTGATCCTTAACTAATCAAGGTTTTGTTTGTATATTTTTGATCATGTCATTGGTGGATTCCAAACAAAGATATCATTTTATATGTCATATAATGATTATGAATTCTAGTCCCTTAGTTGGGATTTTTTAAAGGGTTGTACACATATAATTTTTTAATAAATATGATTTTATTATATTTTTCCTACGATGAATGTGATGTACTCATATTCTTGAATAAGTGACATTTTATTTTTTCATCATACTTGTCAGTGTATACATGGATAATTGAGAACCTGTGTGTAGTTATATGGGATGGTCATACTCTATGTCCTATTGATACTACATTTCATGGAAGAAAAAATCATTTGAAAATGAAATCTTATAAATTATAAAACTACTATACAAAAGTAAATTGATATATGGGTTTTATAGAGATCGTACTTGATCCCTTAATAGCTTTAGTATTATTGATGATTTACTAGAGGCCTCTCTTTTCTTGAATTTATGATCATATGAATATATATTTTTTCAAAATGTTAATGGAATGTTTGTTAAAAAAATATCATTCATTAAATATGTGTTGAGTTTTACAAATGTGAATGATATTCATTAAAAGTGTTTACTATTTCTGTAAATTGATTATTGGATGGAAATTCACAAGACATATCATATAATGGTTTACATGGTGAATTTGATGATAAAATCCGAAATTTTCATTCAAAAAATCACAAATTATTTTCGTAAAGGGTTTCAGAAGTTAATTTTTATCATAATATATAAGTCTAAATGGAATAATTTTTATATAGTTTTTATAAAAGTTTAATATTCCATGATTTCTTATAAACATTCACTTCAATTGATAATATAATATAAAATAATATGGGTGTATTATAAGGCAAGATATATATATCATACTAATTCCATTTCCACGACAATGTATACTACATGAGCGTAATGTATGAAGATGAAATCAATGGAAATTAATTTATGTTTATCATAACACCTTAAAATTTGGTATTGATAGTTTAACATTTAGAAATAATTTTGGAATCACTCCAACATTCTCAATCATTAATAATGATTTCATAAGATAAAATTTATGATATTATTTAATCAACTAAGTTGTTACAAAGAGTTTGTAACAACATGAATTACATGTATGGTTATATCTTATAATTATATACATGTAGAGTCTCACAAAATTTCAAAATGATATATCTATATATAAAGAGTTTATTTAAATTTTTATGTGTTTATTTGATCTTAAAGACATCTTCTCTAAATTATCTCCCTCATAGTATGATGTCATCCTTCTCCATCATTATATCCAAAGTTAAAATATCAAATTTTGTAAGTGAAAAAATCCCAAAAAAACATTTTTCGATTCAATAAAACCATGGATACGCTATGGTGGGGTGGTTCTATGGATTAATATCTATTACATTCATCAATATAATGTTTTATGACCATAGGAAAGATAGATATAATTTTCTTAAGCTACATGGGTTTTTTGTTTTATTATTATATTATTTTAATTTTATATAGAAATTTGATCTTGTGAAGGAGGTTTCTATTATCTTCCACAAGGATGAAATTGTGTTGTTCAATAATTATTATCCCATAAAACCTCATATACAATACATATAATATTATTTTCGAAAATTATTGTTTTTTATATGATTAACATTTTTTTTCATCCTTTATAGTCTTTTTTTAATCCCAAATATTTCACTCACTATGTTAGAATACTCTACAACTCTTACAAAAAATAGGCAAACACCCAAACTACTTCATACATGGATAAAATATAATAATCCAATATCATTCTACTTACCAAACAAGCAATCTCACGGGTGTACAATTCATGTGAGGTGACCTGTAATATAGGTTTCATGGTAGAATAAATATCTAAAAAATAATTTTTTATTATTAAATTTTTTTACAAGCTCAGGGTCTAGATCGTTTCCATATGTATTTATCTATGTAGGTGTGATCCTATAATAAATAACTTTTTTAGAATATTTTAAACAATTTCCAAAGGATTACACTTAGAAAAAATAATTCTTGTGGGATTTCCTACAAATCCCCTAGGACAAGATGTTTTTTTCATATATATTTACATAATTATATGTAAATTCATATATAAATGTTTATTTAGTAGTGAAGTTATAGAAATAGATTAATTTTAAATTTTTTGAGAATAAATATATATTTTATATCTATTTTTTGGAAAATAATATATTTTCAATCATGATTATTAATAATATTTTTTCTAATATAAATGAATAAAATGATTTATGGTATTCTATATATAGTTAATGGTTTATATATTCTAGATATAGATAATCCAAACCAATTAATTCAATATAAAAATGTTAATTTAATTATTTCTAACACCACATATCTTTAAAATCTCCAATGGAATATAAATAATATGATATCCCCAGGACTACATAGAGATTTATTTTTTGAATTATGTAATTATGATTTGATTGAAAAAAATCAATATCTCTTATCATTATCTATCTGTGTAGTAGCTCCTTTATCAACATACCCTACTCATTGTTTCAATAATAAAATAAATCCTCCTCAAATTTGTCAAAATACTATAGTTGAGATAATGATATCCTCACCTTATCCACCAAAATCCCTTATGAAAAGGTCTGTAACCACAATTTTGCAACATTTTATGAATTCTAATCACCCATTAGTAATCATCTATAGATATTTCAATAGTGGGAAATTGTTATTATATACCTTAAGAATTATTAAATATATTAACATCCTTCTTGGTCTTATAATTATCTATGGAATGATATTGATTAAGATGTTAGGATAAGGGAAATTTAGGTTATTTAACCATGAATGAAGTCTTATTTTTTGGTGTTTTTGCTTGACCCTGTTCTTGAGGTTACTCTTTTAAAATTTAGAGATGAATCATCTATTTATTACCAAATCAAAATCAATAATTGATGACGACTAATGATTTAGTAAATTATTTTATTAATAATAATGGATATAATTTATTTAAAATGATAATTATTTAATTAATTAATGGAAACTTACATTTCTATCTTGAGTTGGTAAATTAATTGAAAATTTTATTTTTAACATTTTAGGATTACTCTTGTTTTTATAAGCATAACATTCTCTTTAGAAAGAATATTGACACTAAATATTATGGATAAACTATCCCCTAATTAGGTTTTATATTTTTATTTACACTATTCCAAATACATCATATTTTTAAAGGGAGAAAAGTGTCTATTAAGACACTAACATACCGCTACCAGATTTCAGATACTGTTATCCCTCTGTTTTTATATTTTTTTTATTGGATAGAATTTTGGGATATTTTTAAAGTTTATTCGATGATTTGGGATGTCTAAGTCCCTATTAATGGATAGAACATGGTTTGGGTAAGTTTTATGGGTCATCCTAGGTAACAGTGTTCCTTTTTTATGTTCTACAGGGGATTATTGTTATTTCAAATTATACAGACTCCCCTTCAAACAAAAAAAATGGGATACTGGGAAGCATATAGTTGACCTGTGGATTATCAAACCATGTGTAAAAGTCATGTACCCTTTTCCAGTATCCCATGTTAGAGTTCATGGCTGATTAGTGGTTTGAAAAACCATGAGAAAAAACATTATTTCTCTCTATAGAATCGTAGAAAGGGTGTATGGTTAGGCACATATGTAGTATTAAACATGTTTCCCCAAAAAAGAAATTATGTGAATTGAATTTAAATCAACTAAATTAATTATTAAAGTTTTGATACCCCTATTTTAAATGATAATATCATATAATTCAAACATATAATGATCCTTAGTCTTTTGGAGAATCCCCAAAATAAATTTTTACTTATAAATCCCCCATTAAACATAGATCTATGTGATGGTGGTTGCATTTGATCTCATCCTATAAGTTTAATCTATTTGATTGGTAATTGTACTTTCATCCTTTCCATTCTTCTCAAGAAGTGACATATCCTATCAATTTTTACGGGTCTTTGTTATTATTTTATAGATATATTGAATATGGAATCTCATTTTATTGTTATTGCCTTTAAATATACATTGGTGAATCCCATTTTGGGGTGGTGGAATTGTCATCATTTTATGTAGGTGTTTTGATAAAAAAATTCCTACACAGTAAACCGTGACTGATTTTAAGCATTGAAATGAATATTCAATTGATTTAGAAAATAGGAATTAATAATATTTGGTTCATGATTTCATAAAGGAAATGAACTGTGAAATAAACAACTTTTTCTAAGTCATGGAACACATGGAGAGTATTTTTTAGAAAACATTGATTGTATTGAAAAGATATATATTAATATTTTTTGATGTTGATTCCTCAAAAGTGGATTTCTGTGAATGATTATTTTGAAAGGCATGAGAAATATAAAAAACTATGATTTGGGTTTGAAGTTGAAATTGAATTTGGAAACATGAAAATTTGAATTTTATGTAAGAATCATGAATCATGAATTGAAATGATTTATTTTCTCCTAATAGAATTATAGATTGATTGGTTTAAATAAAATGTGTTTCTACTTTGTTAGTTGTTGACTAGAACAACCTCACTGTAAATATGGACACCTAACAATGGGTTGATTATGTAAACCCAAAATAAGAATAATTTGTAATGATTTTACATATCAAGGTTTTTATTGATTCATTCCTAAAGTAGAAAGATTTAGAAACATGGGAACACATTGATCCAAGAATTATTGATTTATTATTAAAAGGATCCAATATCTATGAACTAAAAAACATCAAGGCAGATGACCATAGGGAATTACTTGGATTTGACTATTTTATTTCATCATTTATTGAACATATTTATTAATAATCCAATATTTTATTAAAATGTAATATTTTTGGACTGAAAATGATGAATTGATTTTCCAGACCTTATATTTATATAAATTGAGGCATAAATGGGTTCATTATTATGGATTTTATACAGAAACGTTAGTGATATCCCAATGGGATATTTTTAACAAATTTTAATTTTTTTTGGTTTTTTCATATTATGATTTTCTAGGTTCAGGAAAAGGTAAAATGGTACTTCGAGTTATTGGGTGTGCATAAAAAATGGGACCATGGGTGATGGCGGTGACGGGTGGAGCTATGATCCAATAATTACAATGAGATTTTAAGACATTTTATTGATATATATTATGACATTTATTATATATTGTCACTTTTTGAGATAAATACCTATCATATTTTTATTTATTTCTATTCGATTTGTTTTTGGCTAATCGATTGTTCACTAATTTATCATCCACTATACTATATATATCTTTTTATATTAAGGTGAAATTGGTAACTCTTAACCATTTATGATTCCTACGAGCATGTCTCTAATACATAGCGATCATAAATTCTTGTTGGTATATACTAGTGACAGCTCAGATACCAGTATTCTAGGGTAATTGGATTGGAACATGATATAGTCAAATTAGAACATGACTTGACAAAATAGATCTTACATCACTTTTTAAAACATATCATTTAATCCTTGAATATATTTGGTGGAAATTATTAAAAATATTAAAATAATCAATTTTGATCATTTAAAATAATAATATGGATATATGGATTACAAGGACACATATTTATAAATGTGGATCTGGAAAAAACTAACTTTTGGAGCCATAATTACACATTTCCCCATATTGAGATTTAACTTTTTATCCATCCACTAGTCTCTACATTGATATTTTCACACATGGGTAGGTTTGGTCATGCATTTAAAAGGATGTGCCAAAAATAGTGGTTCCATTCCACCTCTCAAATCATTTTGAAGAAGGAATACTTGTATCAATGATTTATCTCGTGCCATATTGACATTTCAAACCCTAGACCATATCATATATATATATATATATATATTTGTGTATTTCACACATAGTTAAGGGGTTTTATGGATTTAAAATTATATTACAAAAGTGATTCATTAATTTCTATATCATTAAACATTGGGATGAACAAAGACAATTAGAAAGTAACAGTTCCAAAAAGGATATCTTATTTTTCTCATACTTCTTATTGGTGTGGTTTTGTGCTCATAATCTCTCTTTAACTTTAATAAAGTCTCATTTTTTTACATTGATAAAATACAATTTTTATTATTTAAGCTCTAATATAATAATTCTTATTAGATATAATTTTTCCATTCTAAACATTTGATTACAAAAATATTCACCACAGTGATAGATAAAATGATGAAAGAGTAGTTACTACTCAAAGTCAATCTAAATAAGGCACCATTAAATTATTTTAAAAAATTATTGATGGATAATTATTAATGAATATATAAGTGGTATATTAGTTCTGTCATAATCATTAATATTTTGGGTTTTTTGTGATTTTTTTAATTTATCTCTTAGTTTGATTCTAAAATCAATCAATAAAACTACCATAATTTTCCCCATATTACATTTCATTAAATTTTATCTTCAAAATTATTATGGCATCATTAAATCACTACAAAAAACATAAAATAGATTTGATTAATATGAATCAAATAACCTATATAGATAATGTAGTCCATAATCCAATGTACATTACAAAATTGAATATTGTTTTTTATATATGTACATAGTCAAATTATATGATTGAGGGAGTTAATGACAAAAAAAGTCTACTAGACACTAACATCAAAATATCGGTATGCACAAACATAAGAAATCATCCCCACTAACTCACTGAAAATCAAAATGTTAATTTATGTTCAATCACAATGATGAGAAGAAGTATATACTCAATCCAAGTGTTCGTAGTGGCCACAATGATTCACCAGACCTAAGGATATTTAACCATCCCCTGGTGTGGATGATAATCTAATGGTGAATGACAATAGAATGTAAATTTAGGACGGGGTGCCTTCTAGTAGACATTCATTTTCTGTTTTAGTGGTACAAACAAAATGATGGTTGGGGTTGAGCTGTAATAAAGTTATGCTAGAAACATTCAACAGAACTGAAACCAATATCCCATTTGTCAGGGTATGGAAATAATCCTACACAATGCTAAACTCATGAATGAATTTTTTAACAATAGAATATGGATCAAGGAAAATGATCAAATAAATATTTAAAATATTGTATTGGAACTCATTTTACCCTATCAAAGGCTACATATAATTAGATAAGGAAAATGGGAATTAATAGTAACCTATACCATCAAGGAGTTACATAATAGTGAAAGATGATGTGATTTATGATCATTCATAAATTCACTATCTCTCTCTATTTTATTTTATTTGTAGGTTAGTGATTGATATATAAAAAATAAAGGTGGTGTAATTTGAAAATATATTTAAATCCTATACTATTGTTTCTATTTAGGTTATACTAGTTCATGTAAGAGAAATAATCATCTTTATAGATATATAAATTGATAACATGTTAGATAATCAAGTAATTTATCATTGTTTCATTATCACTGGTAATCCCTTCCAATGAAATACATAAACCTCTGTAAATGTTTATGAGGGTATTATTTCCTTGTAATCATGGGATTATGTTGTGATATTCAATATTTTAGACTCTATGAAGATTACCTCTTGGATCAATATACAATTTTTCTCCCATTTTGAATCATCTTATAAAACCCCATTAGATATTAATTACCTATCCTTAGAGAGATTATGATAATTGATTGTAGTTTGATGTCAATTAGTATTTATATCCCTGTTTTAAATTTGAAAATATAATACTTGTTCAAATATTGTTGTGAATTCATCAATAAATTTATTTTTATTTTATAATATCCAATTTAATGTTTAGTGGGAACCAAAAATATAACAAAAATAAATTTCATAGGACCTCATCATCCAAAATTTAAAATAGATTTACTGATCAGCAGATTCAAATTAATAAATTCCCATGATTTTTAAATTCGAATTTGAAAAACAACTCAGGCCATGAGATCTGTGCCATGGGCCACCTCCACATCACGTCAGGAATATAAACTCATCATACCACATCCATCATGTTGTCATCCAAATTAAAATAGAAATAATATTTTACTATGTCAACAATGGTGTGTCATTATTCAACATCAAGAGAAGAACCACTTTCGACATCATCATCCAAGCACTGCCATCATATTCATTGTCCAAACCACAGACATGTCATTGAAGACCACCATAGATCATAGTAGATACCTAAAAAGCATAACCACAACCATAGAAGAGGTAACAGACCATAAATGACATTATGTGGAAGACATCTGAAAAGGAGAAGTAACAAAGAACCAAACTGAGGCAGACCGCGTGAGGAGAACCATCAACCAATAAACCAGTATCTCAAAACCTATATGGAACCAATACACGAGATACATATCAATGATGATAAGGGAAACATGAGGTCATTATAGGGATAAAAATGGATGATGTATCTGAATGATGGCACCACATAGAGAATGAATCAAATTTCCAAATATTATATCATGACGACATATGGGCACCTAAAAAACCATTTACCACCGAAAAATATCCCTAAAAAATAATCTTATCATAATTGTAGATCATACGTAGAGTGGAACAATGTAAAAAAGGTGATAGAAGACCATAAGTGGCCCAGGATTCCAAAATGTCACCTTTTTTGGACCAAAAAAACCTCCCAAGAGACTTACAACTAATGGGTCTCTCCACTACGATGATAGTGAACTAGGAAGAAGGATGGAAGAGTTGAAAATATTATATGAAACAAAAGAAAATGGTTCTAGGACACAATGATGACCCCTGCAGTGGATGGTTTCATGAGGAAACTCTAGGAAGATCCTGGAGTGAGAAGGGGAGATTTGGGGGAGAAGGGGACCATTTGTATCTTCTGGGTAATTTTTGGGGTGCATTCATTTTATGATTGTAATCATATCCATTATGATTTTTAAATATTAGTTGACAATGATGTTGGGTTTGTTATATTATTCTATGAGATTTATGATTTCTATTTTGATATTTATTTTTATTGTAAAAATATTTTAGTTCCTTATATATCTTAATTCTAACATCAACCCCAAAAACATTAGAACTCAATCCAATATAAAAAACACTCAAATGGTATTACTTATTGACTAGAATGGTATTTCCCATTTTCATTGCTAACAATATCCCTCATATACTGATATATATTTTTTAAATCATTTAGGAGATAACATCATATAAATTGCATGAAAATTGTTTGAAATATCATAAATTTTCCCCTTATATTCATGCATAGTATTATTTTGGAAAATGAGGATAAATCGAGAAAGTAACCATAGAGGTTACATATTACCACACATAGTGTGTTCTCAAAAGGTTATTTAAAAAAAATTGATGAAATTATCATTTAACCCATTTATGATTCTTTATGGGTTAGTATTATTGATGATTTTTTGAATGTTGGAATTATTGTTGTTAGAAATTAGGGTGGTGTGTTTTTTTTGGTGTGGGTGAAAATAGTCAAAATGTGTACACTCATTATATTAAACTAAATAATTCATATAACAATGATTATTCCCCATTTTATTTATATGTCAAATTATTGAGATACTTCTTGCTAATACATTTTATAATTTCGTTGATGGATTATTTGGTTTTTTTCAGGTTCTCATTATTTTTTTAAGAGCATTTTAAGATGACATCAACTTCCCTTTCATTATATTTTCCTTCAATATAATTCCATTAGGAATTTTTATCCACCTGTGTTCCCTTTATATATGTAGGGTTTGTATTTGTTTTTAATTTTATTATGAATTTATTGGGGTTATGTTTTAAATATTTTACAATGTATGGTTTCTCATTTGATGATCATTTATTGAGTTTGGGATATGTGTTGTATTCTTTAATTATGAAAAATATAGTTTTTAACATTGAGAAATATCTTCCCATATTATTTATCTTCCCTTGTCAAAATTATTTTATAATAATTTAGATTCTGTGTTTAATGATATATTAGTGTTTCTTTTTATGAAATTATGATTAGTATCACCCAAACATCAATTAGATAACACCCACAATGGGATCTCTCATTTAAAATTATCAATAATGATATAATTTTCATAGATGGAAGACATTATCTCAGAGAATGGTTGGGTGTTCTCATTTGATTTTATGGGGAGTGACGATGATAAAGGTATCCCTCGATAATTAAACAATAATTAAATTTTTTAAATAATATTTTTTTAGATAATTTATATTCTTATTTGTTGGGATCTAAAGTTGTTTTTCTCTAACCATAATTCTATGATGTACCTCTTAAATAATTCATATACAAATCCAAGAATTATTCAATAGAAGCCCCTTATTAATGTATTTGACATTGAGATAAAGGAATATAATGGGGAATTAAACATGGTGGTCCATAGCATACGAAGTATTACTCATATATCAGATAATGATACCCCATACCAAGTATCAGTTTATGATAATTTTCTTGAGGATAATATTTGTACAATTTCAATTATGAATCATAAATATATTGATTTAGTGATTTAAATTTTTACCATTTCAATTCTGAAAAAAAAGAAATTTAAAAATTAAAGAGTCAGCCCAAAATGTTTTTCTAAGATATCACTAACCATTGGTGTTTTCTAGTAAAAATTTCAAAAGGTGATGCATTACGTATTACAATTTTGATTTTTGTTTTTATTTTTTTCATAATGTTTCTTATGTAGGATACTTTGGACACCAAATAAAAACAAGGAATGTCTTAGACCCTTGATTATATTGGACATTACTATTACACTAGACAATGAGTTTTGTAATTCATGATCACATTGGCAGTATATGTGAAAAATTTTTTGTTAAAAAGGATTTCCCAACCTGGATTATCAATTATTGATATTTTTTTGTATGGTTCATTGATATTATATAACTCATTTAGATTTCATAATACGTCATCTCATTAAAGTAATTCAATAGCTTTTTCCACATGCAACACTATGTTCGAGCACTCTACAACATACCAAACATTCCATTTAAAAAGTGGTTATGAATAGTATTAACTTGATTTTAAATTTTGTATACTTCAATTAATTTGAATTTCTATATTATCTGTTTTTTTAACATGTGAAAAAAATCCATTTTTGTAGATAAAAGAATAGATTTTTGAAAAAAATGCAATTTTACCTCTTTTTAATGGTGAACCCTTTTTAAATAAAATATTTGACACTTCAATATATTCAATCTGAAAAAATAAATTGCTTCTTTAGAATTGGGAGACAAAAATTTAGGTTGGATAATTTTTTGGAGTTTTTCTGATAACATTCATATTTAGATGAATAATGAAAAATACATAATTTTAATTAAAAACAAAAATTTTTAATCAAAATAATTTTTCTCTTATATTATACATTTGAATGGTTTTGAATAATAATTAAATTATATTTTTTATGATTTAATCCAATTTTATTCATTGGAATTAATTTTACATATAAATTGGACATAAACATATACAAATCTTTTGATAGTTTTTACATCTCAGAAACCATCTTTCGGGTATTGATAAAGGGAATTGATATTAGATTAATTAATGAATCTTTTTTGTTTTCAGTTTTTTAAAATAGAAATAATTTTTTAATTTGATATATCAAAATTATTTTAGGGTTAATATTCAGTATTTTTCTATAAACATTCAATTTTTTGATGAATTGTTAAAAATAGTATATAGTACATAAAATCGAATTTTTCATTTAAATAATTATTTTTAAATAAAAATTTATCATAAAATAGATAAATTATATATATATATTAATAAAATTTATGTAATTGGATTCATTTTGTAATAATATTAGGTATATAAAATTTTATCTAACCATTTTAACGTCTTTTTACCCACCTTCTAGGAACATTTACCCAATCTCTATGAATATTTTCAAATTTTCATAAAACCAAATTTTACTATTTCTGTGATTTGATTATCAAAAATCCTAGAGACACGGTTGGAATTATTATGTAATATATATTTCAATATGATAAAAATAGTTTTTTGTGAGTAGTAGCATTTGAGTTTTATTTACCACGGTTAAAAGTAAGTAAGGTAGTTAAATATAAAAATAATATTAAAATTTCCCTTAAAATTGTCCTAACCCTATTGGAAAAGTGTATTTAGACCAAATAAATCTTATAAATAAAATATGGTCCTTTTATATTGACATGGATTAGATTAGAACATTTATTATATTATATTTAAAGAATAGTTAAAAGTGTTAAATTCATATTTTAATAACTAATATTTTGTTAATATAGTGTTATATATAAGATAAATTCTACAATAACAATTCATTAGAAAAATAAAAAGATTTCCTTTATCATGTTATTTTATTTGTAATATTGAGACATTAAATAATTAAATTTATTTATGAATCAATGATGTTGTATTAATTACATTATAAACAAAATATAAAAAATGATTTCTATTATTAATATTAAAATGAATGTAAATTGAGACTTTTTATGAATTCTAAGAATATTCAAGGTGAATATGAAATTATTAGATTGATTCAATATATTTTTTTCTAATAAATAATATTTTTATGAATTTCACAAAAACCAAGTACTAAATTGTGTCAAAATTGCTAAAAATGAAATTTTAAAACAAATACTATTTTATTAAATGATATAATATACGATAAAATATTAGGATTTGACAAAAAAACTTCTATAAATATATATATATATAATTAATTAACCACATTATGTTCTATTGACATATATAGTATGTTTATTAACCATGTAATATAAAAATACTAGAAGACTTGGTGAAAGATAAACTATTTAATTAAGAGATAAATCCCAATGATAAGGTTACTATGGGGACCTAAACTTGTCTATAGCCAATTGGTGGAGATGATTTCGACCCATCCCTAAATTATCCAAGTAATAAAACCATTTTTTCTATTAGAAAATGAAAATTATTATATAATAAAATAATATTTCAGGCTTTTCGAAAAGTGAGAGTCACATATTTTATAATAGGGTACTTCCCCTCCTCATTACTTCACACCTCCAAAGTCATTTTTCACAGCCAAGAAGTTCTCAAATATCATTCCAACTACCCTCAATTATACCTAGAGTCCATACTTTGATCTCAAATTTATCCTATGGATCCTTTTTTATCAAATCAAAAGGAAACACTCGAAAAAGAGATAATTATATAATCACTTATTTCAATGTTATTTTCTTCTTCCACTTCGTATTTCATTGTTTTTTCCATGTTAAAATAATAAAATAGTAGCTTCTAAATCTTTATATTTTTTTATAAATATTGTACAACCATATTCATTATTCTATCTGTCCTATTAATGAAAAGTTCACCATATGTGTGTACGTACGGATTGTCGTCTCGACGTCTTGGTGTAGTTTCTAGTCGACACTTCGTTATTTGGATGGGTATAATAATGATAATAATTACTATAAATAAAAAATATAACATCTTTATAATTAATTATATATAATATACAATCCAACTACATATGATTTCACCGTCAATAGAATGATATTGTCGCGCGTGCGTACGTACGACTTACCATCTCTATGACATGATGAGATTTCATTCCCTATAGTAACCATTCAAGAATAAGATTCCTTTTATACTTAAAAATCATGTTTTAGAACATAATATAATTATTCATATGATTAAAATACATCATATCCATAACAATCATGACTTACGTAACAAAAATATAATGGAAAATGAATCTGTTAACCCTCGAATCACTGATACACTGAAATATTATTAACAAAGAAATATTAAAAGATCATATATGATATAATATTCATGTTTTTGGATTGTTTTATAATTTAATATCTATTATTTAACCATTATATAGGATATTTACATACCCTTGACTAAAGAATAATACATGGTGAGAGTTAATTTTACAATCTCATTATTATCTGAGGTTTTTTATACTTGAGTATCTACTGGGACCTTATTATCATCAACATTTGTGTTATTTGAAAAATTATTTCAAAAAAAATTTACAATTTACATTTATATTGGTAAAAATCATTTATACCCATTTTTAACTTTTTATAAAATGGATTGAATGGAATCTTTATGTCACATTCCAACCATGGTACTTTTTGACATTTTCATCAAATTATGGACTTAATGATTTTTTACACAAATATGGCGGGTGCGTCTATTTTCTTCAATTGTAACACCTTGTATTAATCCCTTATAATATTATCATAATATTTTCAAAATAAATATTCCCATCAAATTTTAATGATTTCAAAGTAGAAAGAGATATTTCACTCAAATATTTATTGGATTTTTTTTCATCTACATCATCATCCTTCGTTGGATTTTACGTAGGTTTGAAGTATATTTATTATGATACAATCATCCATATTGTATTGAAGGTTTTTTGATATGTTTGACTGTGGCTGAGATATTTTTATACCAATAATCATTTATAGTTAATGTATTGACATTTTTAATTCATGTTTTAATACAAATGTTTATATTATGTTTCATCCTGTTTATATGATGAATGCAATGAACATAGTATGTGAAGGGTGGATCCCTCTACAGCTCCATGCTATATCTGTAGTCCTAATGATACAAACTAGTTTCTTAGATCCTGAGCTTGACAAATTTTTTTATTCTTGGATTGATACCTTGACTACGTGGCTATGATATCCTTCATTATGAATTTAATCATTATTAAACTATCTGTTGATATTAAATGTGATTATTCGACTACTATAATACCCATGGTAATATGTAAATAGATTTTCATGATTTATCATTTCCATATTACGGTATATTTTATGATTAAAATGCCTCAATTTTAGTCTTATACAGTTCCATAAATTTTTATTCTGATTTATGATAGTTTCTGTAACATTGTTATCCTTACTGAACATCTGAGCTCACGAATTTTTTATATCTTATTTTTCTGACAATTTCAAGAAGTGTATTATGATTAATATACAGTGTTATGTTATAGTAATAATAGAATTATTAAAGGATTGTTTTTGTTGTGTTTTATTTTATAAATTTTAATATAATGCTAGTATATATAATCTGTTTTCCATGAATGCTAAACAGATCAGTCCTTTTGGATGTGATTCTTTATAATCATTAAAATATATTAAAATAATCCAAAAACTACGAGTAACTGGTTTTGAGGCATTACAATTTTAATTAGATAATTTTTAGAAACATCCTTGGAAATACATTTAGATAAACTCTTATTTGAAATCATTATCCAAATATATTCATTGAGGATTACTATAGATGAAATTTATAGAATTTTGGTAATGTATAGATTTTTTTAATTTTCCAAGAAATGCATACATGAATGGATACGAGAAGGTAGAGATGGATCTGGGACAAATGTATCTCGGGGTAAAAACTGAAAACCCACTTTAAGATAGACTCGAACGGGAACTGGTGCACAACAATGGGTCTTGCTGCACTATTGGTTATGATACTCTCAGGGGATATGATTCAGAAAATTTAAATATTCATTACTAAACATTATGAAGTATTTATGAGTAAATATGTCACCATTGAAACCTTTTATATGATTATGATACTAGATTTGTGAAAATATTCAATTAATGATGAGAATTTTTCTGAATTTTGGATTATAAATTACGATATGATCTAATTTTGTTTATGTTTCCAATTAGAAATGGCGTGTAATAGAAAAAATTAGAACTCCATGAATATGCATGATTCAAAGATTTAGAACGGTCATAACATTCATTGTTTTATGCCAACATTTAAATGGGAAGTATTCTCTCACATATTCTCATCATATGAAGAAATAATATCATGTGTTAATCAGATATGTAATGAATTTATAAGTTCTATTTCTTGGAAGGGATGAAAGAGAAGAGAAGGTTGGAATAAGAAAATATGGATAAATGGAAGAAGGTAAATAAGTATTTTCCCACACTTGATAAGTGTGGAAATAATTACCATGGTAAATGCTTTATGGTATTGAGAGTTTGTTATACGTGTGGAAAAAATGGACAACAAGTAAATGATTATAAGGGTAAGAAAAATGTTTCAAATGTATAATGTTATATCTACAAGGTGTTCATACACTACATTAATCAATGTAAGAATAATCTGTGTATCCCCCATATTATTCTATTTGATAAAATAATGTTATGATACTATAATAGATGAGGAGGAATGATTAGTGTTCTTGTATTGTTATTATAGAATTCTGTCATTTGAGTATTGTATTAATGATGAACAAGTATTAATTATGATAGAGTATATAATTATTTTACTACTGCACTATTTCATTATGGATTTGAGATTTTATAGTACCAATTTATGTGACATAGCTTCAATTAAAACATTTTGGGAAATATATGGTTTCGGGAAATATGACCCTTAATATGATTCTGAAACTATGATATTGATTTCAAAAGTAGATATAATTTAGTTGTATAAATTATATTGGATATTATTGATTACCTTGGAAATAATTTATAGTTTTTTATTTAATATTTTTTGTATTTTTCATCATTTTTGGATTTAAGGAGTGTATATGGTATTTTATAAGGAATAAGGGAGAATGAACGTATTCAATAAGGTTTTATAGAAATTCAGTGTTTCTCGGTGTTTAAAAAAAATATGCGATGAAGGTAATCTCTTTTTATTATGTGTAAAAAGAGATCTTTTTATGTTTACATCACTTATAAATTTTTTGACTTGGAGTTTGGACACAAGTATTTTTGGATAATCCTAATGGTGTGAATGGGGTAAGTTGATCACTTGATATTTTGCATGATGTAAATGTATAATTTATTGGATACCCTGACCTAAAAATTTTGATTTTAGTAAAGGTATAGAGAATTAAGGAAATAATTTTGGACCTTATGATTTACTAAATGTGCATTAGTCATTAGAAAAATAATTTTTGATCTATCATTTCCTAGTGTAAGGGATGAAGTGAAAACATTTCGTAGCACAACCAAATGATGAGTTTATGATTATGATAAGTAATAAAATCATGTATATTTTCTTGAGTTAATATATAGATAGTAAATTAATACATACACTAAAAAAAGATTATAAAAAATGTTTTATCCTTAAACCTTATGTTTTGATGAACCAATGATACTTTAAATCATCATAGATTGATGGAATTGAGGCCCTAAAATTTACATTTATTGTTCAATTTTTTTTGTGATTGATGAACTCAATCACTCCATATAAATTTTTTTGTTTTCCCTGTAATTATGTCTTTTTAATTTACATCAATGTTCTCTTATTCGTAATCCTAATTTGGTGGTGACTTTTTCTTTTCCCATTCACTCTTATAAAGACTAAATTTCAGTAACCCTATTTCTAATGAGGGTTTTCGATATTAGTATTTTCTATTTTCATCCATTTATTTTTGAAGAAAAATTAAAAATTGATAAGATTGAATTTATTGAAGTAGGGGAGAATGTAACACCCCGATATTTTAAAATACGTTATCTCTTTATGTAATTCAGAACTTGCGCCACACGCAACATCGAGTTCGACCACACCATGATTAACCAAAAATGTCGTTTAAAAAGAGGTTATGAATAGTATTCACTGAATTTGAAATTTTATATACTCCATATAATTTTAACATACATATTATGTGTTTTTTAATATAACATAAAATCCAATTTTTTCAGATAAAAGAAGTGTTTATCAATGAAAAATGAAATTTTAATGCCATTTAAAAGAGAAACCTTTTTAAATCAATTATTAGACACATTTATTTATTAAACTTTATAAAATAAACTTATTATTTATAATAAAGAAAAAATAATGAGTTTTGATTAAATTGTTTTTCTAATAACATACATATTTGGATGAATAGTGAAATATACAAAATTTTTATTGAAAGAGTCTTTTTTAATAAAAATAATTTACATTGTTAAAATATATATTATTACAATTTTGAAGTATAATTAGATTATATTTTTATAATTTGATCCAATTTTGGTTATTGGATGTAATTTTACATTAAAATTGGACATAAACACATATAAAGCTTTTGATAGTTTTGATATCTCATTAATTCATTTTCGGGTTTGGACAATGGGAATTAATATTAAATTAATTAATTAATATTTTTTGTTTTGAAATTGGTAATGTAGACATAATTTATGAATTTGGAATATCAAAATTATCACAGGGTGATTTTTTTTTCTGAAAAATTTCATTTTTTGATGAATAGTTAAAAATAGTGCATAATCCCTAAGACGAGACATTTTCATTTAATTAATTTTTTTTAATTAAATATTTTTCATAAAATAGATAAATAATATATATTTTTACAATGTATGTCATTATATTTTTTAATAATAATATTACATATATAAAAATTTATTGAACCATTTTAACGACTTTTTACCAACATTTTAAAGAACATTTACCCGCCTTCTACACACATTTTCTAATTTGCATAAAAAATAATTTTACCAATTCTATGAATTGTATTAAAAATATCCTAGAGTCTATTTTAACATAATGAAGTAAAATTTGGTTCAATTGTTTGATTTTTGTTTCATTATTAGTAACTTTGGAATTTTATATACCACGGTTAAAAGTATATAAGATAATTAAATGTAAAAATAATAGTAAAATTAACCTAAAAATGTCCTAATTCTATTAAATATGATTATTTGGACCAAAATAATCTTTAGAAATAAAATGTGATCCATTTTTATCCACTTGGATTAGATTAGGACATCTATTATATTTTTTTTATGAATAGTTAAAAGTGTTAAATTCAAATTTTAATAACTATATATTTTTAATATATGGATATATATAAGATAAATTCTACTATAAATATTAAATATAAATCTAAAACTATTTCCTATTTCATATTATTTTATTTATAAATTTTATACATTCAATAATTAACATTATTTGTAACATAATGATGATGCGGTAATTATCTTATTAATGAAAGATAAAACATAATTGATAAAATAAATAATAAAATAAATGTATATTGTGACTTCTGATTCATTAAATGAATTATATAGGTGCATATGACATGTTAGTATTGATTCATTATATTTTTTTATAATAAATCATATTTTTATAACTTTCACTGAAACCAAATATAAATATTGTAAAATTGAAAAAAATGAGTTTTTAAAATAAATAATATTTTATTAAATGATATACTATTCTTAAAAATATATGGATCAATCAAAGGACTTATATATTGATTTATATACCATTAATTAAGTTTATTAATTTCTTTTGGCATGTTATCATATTTTTAGTAACCATCGAATATAAAAATTTAAGAAGAGATGGTAAATGTGAAGCTATTTATCTAAGAGTTGAATCTAAAAGATAAGGTAAATATGGGGACAAAACATGTATAAAATATATTTTTTGAGAATTTATTTATTTATATGCTCCATATCCTAGAATATATTCCATTTTGAGGTATTAGAAAATGAAAATGATTTTATAAAAAAATAATATTTCAAGATTTTCTTAAAGTGACCCTCACATCTCTTATAAAAGTGTACTTCACCTTCTCTTAATTTCACACAACCAAAATAATTTGGATCAGCCAAAAACTACTCAAATATCCTCCAAAATACACTCACTTCTACCTAAAGGCCTTACTTTTATCAGAATTCCAACCTTAGGGGGCATTCTGTTAAAATAAAATAGAAACACCTGAAGAAGAGGTAATTATTTCATCACCCCTTACAAGGTTATTTTCTTCTTCCACTTACTATTACTTTTGACTTTTATATACTAAAATAATAAATATAGTAACTTATATATACTGAGATGTTATTATAAATGTTTTACAAACATATTCATTATTCTATCCATCATAGGAATGAAAAAGTCACCATATGTGTGTACGTACGACTTAGTGTCTCCACGTCGTGGTGTAGTTTGTTATTCAAAACATTATTATTTGGATGTGTATAATAATTAGTAAAATTTATTTAAATAATAATTATAAAATTTAAATGATTTTTCATATATAATATTCCATCCAACTACATGCGATTTCACCATCAATAGAATGATATTGTCGCTCATGCGTACGTACGACATGACGTCTCCATGATGCGATGAGATTTAATTCTCCAATGTAAACATTCAAGAATAATTTTCATTTTATGATTAATAGTAATGTTTAATATTATAATATTATTTTTTACATGTATAAAATAAATCCTATCCATAACAAATATGACTTATGTAAGAAAACATATAAATTAAAATGAATATGTTAACACCTGAAACAATGATATTAATGAAATATTATTAACAACGCAATATTAGAAGGTAATATATGATATTGTATTTATGTATGAGGATTTTTGAATTATTTCATAACAATTATTTATCAATTATATTTGAGTTTAGCATACCCTTGACTAAGGAAGAATGCATGTTAAGGGTTAATTTTACAATCTCTTTACTATCTGAGGTTGTTTATACATGAGTATATACTAGGACACCATTATCATCCACATCAGTGTTTCTTAAAAATGTATTTCAAAACATTTTTAATATTAAATATACTATGGTTTAAAATCATTTATACCATCTTTTGAATTTTTATAAAATGTTCTGAAAGGAATCATTCTGTTGCTTTCCAAATAAGGTACTTTATGACCTTTTCAGCAAATTAAGGAAAGAAGTTTTTTAACATATTCAGTGGGTGTGGCTATCTTACACCATTATAACACCTTAAAAGTTTCAAATAAATGCATATAAAAATATTTTTATAATAAATTTAATATTTACTATTGAATTATTTCAATGCAGAAACATAATTTGCAATCGAATAGTTTTTTGATTGATTTCATCAATGTCAACATCTTTATTTGGATTTTTCATTTTTTTTATGCTGATTTAGTATGATACAATCTTCCATATTGGTTTGAAAGTTTTGATATATTTTTGATTATGGATGTGCGATTTTTATACCATTCATCGTATATTGATAAATTAATGAGATTTATTATTTTATTTTTAAAAAGAATGTTTATATTATGTTTCAAACTTTTCTTATGAGGATTGAATTTGACTTAGTAAGTGATGGGTGGAGCCTGATATAGCTCCTTGATGCATCTTTAGGTCTCCTAAGACATACTAGTGTCTTGGAACAATACCTTGACAAATTATTTTTTGTAGTCTAATCATGAAGCCTTGACTATGTAGATTTGATGTCCGACATTATGCATTCCATCATTATAATAGTAGATATTGGTTTTACATGTTATTATTCGACTATAATAATATCCATGTGTATAATTAAATGGAATTATTTGATTTATCATTTCCATATTATTATTATTATGCTTATGTTTAAAACTCTTTTATATTAGTCTTAAAAATTACCTTCAATTTTTATGCTTATTTATGATAGTTTTTTCTATATTGTTATCCTTAATGAGTATATGAGCTCACCCCTTTATTATGTCTTATTTTCCCCATGATGTGAAAAGTGTATTATGAATGATATATAGGTTACTGCAAGAGGAATAATGGAATTCTTAAAGGATTATTTATGTTATGTTTTAATTTTGAAATTCCTATGTAACGTACATAAATGTAATATATTTTCTAAGACAACTAAACTGATCAGTTCGTCTGTACATTATTCCTTGTAATCATTAAAATGAATTTAAATAATTCACTGACTATAACTAACTGGGGTTGGGGCGTTACATTTTATGTGTCCGCTTCCAAAAATCAATTGTTTTACTATAAATCATGTCAATATGTATTTCATTAGTATGTTGGTGAAGGCCAGTGCCACAATGAATTATGATTCTAAATTTCAAGTGTATTCTTCCTATGATTCAATTGTTTACATAGTTAATGAACTAAAATCTATCATTAGTGAGAAAGTGTTTATATTTTTTAATAAAAATATTTATTCCATCTTTATTATTTTGATTATTTGTCTCAGTACCTATATTTTTTGAGTATTTGTTTTTATATTTAGATAATATGTGTGGTTTAATTTAGGATTGATAGTCCCTAAACTAGTTTAATAGATTTGTTTTTCCTTTTTCTTTTTGTAATGATCAATTTATGAACCTTTATATTTAATGAGTTTTCAATATTATTTTTCAATCTTAAATTTATTTTGAGACAGTTGAATTGATTCAAAAATAATAATATAATTTTAAAATATTGTTGATATTTTATTTTTTCAATGAATATAATTTGTGAACATATTTACTATATTAATAAATTTAAAACATCAATATGCACTAGTACTAACCAAAATTACTTTTATAGTCATATAAGGTACTCTAAACCCTTTTATTCTTACTAATATCACTACATTATGAAGTGAATCATTAATATTGTGTGAGAATTGATTTTTTTTATTATTTACCTTTTAACAGATTGGATTTTATGATTTATTTTGAAATAATTTAGACACTAACTTGGATACCAAGGTTCTCAAATTGAGATATACCCTTTACATCAATCTTAGTTTATCACATTCAACCCATGAAAAACCTTTTAGGTTTAATCCCCATTACAAGAAGATTTACCAATACCCACCATCACTTGTAATATTTTTTCTTTTATATTTTACATTTGATTATGGGGTATTGGAATTCCATATATGTTCATTGGAAATCAGATCATTTCATGGTGTTTTAGGTATGTGTCACTAATATTGGAAATTGTGAGCATAATATTAATAACTCAACTTAGTAAATTTTATTTTTTCATTATCATCTTGTTCTTTAACTAAATATTATAAAAAAATAAATGACATTAAATTATTCTTTGTTCATACATTATGGAATAATGGACCACTAAATAATCAGTGGGATGATATATCCTTCATAAATTACATTCCTTTTTCATATCATCTCTAATGAAAAAAGTAATGAAAAAGGGGAGATCTTGGATTCAATTATAAATTAATTATTTCGAACTCATTTTCCATATCCCAAAAGGACGTTGATGTAAATCATATAAGGATAATTGAGTGAGATATATTTTTATTATTTTCAATTAAATACCCTTGAAATGGTACATAATTTATTAACACACAATTTAAATCCTTGAATTTTTAAATATTTTTATCCACCAACCCAAATTTCCAAATAACCTTGAAAAAGTACCCATGATTTGAATAGTTTTTAGACTCTAATTTTAGAGGAATGGATTTTTTTCACAAATCTATGTTGAAACATAAATATTAAATGTATGGGAATAACTCATGATTAAGTTTCTCTTGAATGAAGAGTGAAATAAAATTCAATGTCATGTATGTTTTGATTAAATCATATATAGATTTTTTAGGTAAAAGAAATAAAATTTATGAATGGAAAATGAAAGGAAAATCTAATTTCTGCTATGATACATGATATTTTTTATTTTGGAAATGTTATTTGAAATTATATAATTATTTATTTTTTTAGTGAATTTTATATAGATATTTTTTTGATTTTTCCCTATATGAGAAAATTATTAAGTATGGGGGAGTTGATAAAAAATTATTTTATTGAATATTTTATTTAAAATATTTCAATTCATTTCCACATATTGATATTTACTTAAGTATTTAAGATAAGTTTTATTCGTAGATACAATTTAGATATTCTATGAAATATTTTTTTTGGACATATAAGATAAATCTAGTGTTTTATTGTAAAATTTTCTATATGAATAATATTGGCCTGAAAATTAAATTTATAATTGAATAATAATTGGTATATTTTTATTATAAAAACTATTCTATCATACTCCCATGTTTGAGGGAGAAAAGTGTTTATTATTATAAATCTGAAGTGGAATTGGTAGAATTGACCTTAACTCTAAATTACTTCCAAAAATGTTTTATCCATTCTTAGAATGAGATTAAATACTTATAGATGATAAATGGAATCAACTAAAATAATTTCTTTTAACTAGATTAACATATGGTTTTCATGGGATGTGGATCCAAAAATCGTCTCACGGAAGTGAAACTTTTAGTGGTCGAATTTTACATTACCCTACTCCACTGTATTTAAATTCATTTTTCACAGATAGGGGGTATTGGTCATAGATATTTTATCGTGTGGATAAAAAAGTTGTTTCCTTTACACCTCAAAAATTATTTATAATAAGGATGGAATATAATGAGGAAAAATTCTACAAAGGGATTTATATTCTTATTCAACATCTTCATTCATTTTTTTATAATTATAATATCTTTTTATCTTCAATAAATACACAATTTTTATCCCAAAAAACATTTTATTATTATTATTTCTGATATAATATAAAATTTTACTCAATATTTTGTTTTAACATTTCAAATATTTGGTTTTGAGGATCATCTCCACAATGAATATACCTCCATTTAATGTTGTTCTTATTAATAATCAATCCAATTCCCACACCGTTCATTTGTTTGTTTTCAATCCAACAACACACAATAATTCATAACATCTGATAAATTAATTTAGTGTTTAATTTCATTGAAATATGATTGATAAGCACCTGGACTATGGGGTTTTTCTTATGTAAATAATGAGAGTGAAAATATAATTTCAAATTATAATAAATTTTGGATAAATGAGTAGGATTAAAATGTAATCCCTATACTAAAAACATTCTAATTTCTATATTCTTGGTACATACATATTATTTCATACACCAAATGTTATCTTTCAGATAATCATTGATGTAATGTGTCATTATTGGATGACATAATGTTAACATATGGTCCATTTTATCTAATCATTTTAGGTGATCTAATTTCCATTTTCCCTTGGGGTTACAAATATCAGTGGTTATATGTAAATTAATTTAAACATAAGCAATAATAATAAACGAATTATGCCATGGTAGATCCTATTAGTCCCAACCATTTATATTTTTTTCTAATGAAATTATATTCATGATCCACTTTTAATTAAAACTAGTATTTTATATCCCATTTTCCATTTTAATTCGTTGTTTATTCAAACCTATTATTGGTTATTTAGTTTACTTTTTCCTTTTAAGAAGACCAATGTCACCCAATTTTCTCCACTTTTTAAAATAAAATATCTTTGGAGAGTATGTGTGACAATGCTCTTCAGTTATGTGGACGAATTTCTTATTATTTACAAAAATATTCGATTAATAATAATGAAATATATATTTTAATAATCAATGATACAATAATGAAAAAACTAAAATAATCATTGATAATATTCAAAAAAATTACTTTTGTGAAAAAATATATGATGGTTTATATTTTGTGAAGTCTAATATGTGCATTTTATAAATATATTAAATAACAAAGATGAATTAAAATGTAGGATCTTATAACACCATCTGATATACTGATGAAATTGTGTACTGATAAAAATAGATCACTATGAATAATGTATATAAGAGAATATATAAACAATAATATTTTATATAGAATATAGTATAATTTAAGAATCATTCACCTCTAAAGAATTACCAGAGTGTGATAATATGGAGTAATTAGAAAATTATTTTCATAATAATTAAATAAAATTATTATTAAAATATTATTACTAATATCTGATTCAATTTAGAAAAAATTACATACAGAATTCATGCTCTATTATTTTCATAATTAATTTTTTGGGTATTATTTTATTCTAGATCAAATATTTCATTTTCAGGTCGTTGTCGATTCATTGCACTTGTATTTACATTTGTTTTCCAAATTCAAAATGTTAAAAAATCCAAAAAATTACGAAATGTACTTTATCATTGCTAAAAAAACATAATACATATTTGGTATAATCATTAAATATATTAAATGATAAATAATACCATTTTATGGTTAAATTCGACATCGATAAGGAGAAACATTTCTCAGTGATAATTATATCATTGATAAAGGATAAAAAGATATTCATATTTAAGTAGATATATATATATATATATTATATTTATATAAATAAAAAACCTATATATGTATATATATAAATATACTTAAATGTATATATTTTTATTATAATAGTAAAATATTAAAATAGATTATATAAAATTTTCAAAATGATATTTAAGTGTACATATATGTTTATATATAATATAAATCTTTATCCATATATGAATATATAAATATAAATAACACCTAAGTGTATAAATATATTATTTAAATGTTAAATGTTAAATTTATATTTTATATTTATGTGATAAATTCAAACAATATATTTATTTATTTAACATATATTAAATTTATTTTATGTAAAAAAACTATTATATATAATCTCTATATTGATGCTGACACACTTACCCATTCACACTAACATCAATTTTAAAATATAATATTACTTTTGAATATATATATATTCACACACATATATTACGATATGAATATATAATAATGTAAAAAATAATTAATAATAATTGTCCATAATAAAATATATTAAAATTTACAAAGGAAAAATTATATTTTTATTATACATGATATATGTTTCATTGAAAATTAAAAATCAATATTTTAAGAATAATTATAATTTATATTAGATATATAATTTCAATTTAAAATGAAATTTAAATTTGAGGGAATGAATTTAGGCTAATAATCATTTTACACAAGTATATTAATATTTGGAAATATATATATAAATTAATCATATAATATATTTTTATGTATATATATAATTAATAATTTAATAAAATTATATATAATATTTTACAAATATTTAAATTTATATCTATTTAAGATATAATTGTAAATTAATAATATGTATATATAATAATTAATTAACTCTCTTTGTTTAGTGATGAATTCAATACTCCATGGGTCTAGTATTACATATTTAATTCTCATAAATTTCCTGAGACATTACATTTGATTCCAAAAAATTCACTTTTATATGTGGTTGTTAGGTGGGGATAATGATGTACATTTTCTCAATTCTAAAAACACCATAGAAACATTCCTTTCCCAATTCTAAAAATTATTGTTCAATAAAAAATTCATTTATAAGCGATATGGTTTTTAGTGTCGAGAGAGGGGTCATTTTCAATTGATTTTTGACATAAAGCAGTAAAAATATTTATCATGATCGTTTTTAACCCTATAAACCATATCTTTTCCTTTTTTCCGCTTCAAACTACAATGATTTTCTAAAACTATAATTATAAAATTCAATTTACTTCGATGATTTTCCCCAAAAACATATAATTAGTTTATCAATGATCAATATTTTTATTATTGAGTTTGTATATATCTATATATTCTTGTGTGTGTGTGTGTCTATGTTTGTGTCATATGTAAATCCTTAAATTATATATTAGAATTATATATGCATTTATATGTTTTTATAATACATATCTATATATATAATTATGTAATACATATATGTGTGGGTGTGTATAATTCAAAAACCAACACACACACATGCATAATGAACACACACACACACACCAAGATATATATATCATATATATATATTATTGTATGTGATTTTACAAATATAATCATTGAAAACACACAACTATAAAATTTGGAAAATAATTTATTCATTTCAAAAAACGTTTTCTAATGTTGTGTGAAAATTAACATACTATGGAAGTTGTTATAAAATATCATTATACATTTCAATGATATGTGTTTTCTTATACATATAATTGGTACTATTTACAATAGATGTTACATGTTATAAGCTCATAAAATAAATTTATTTTTAAAATGGATAAAAATTGATTATTTTCTGAAAAAAAATTAGAGGATGAGTTAACTAACTCATTGACATTGGAATAATCCATGTAACTAACAATTTTATAATCATGTATTCTTTTTTGATAAAAAAAATTATATACATGCATTATATGAGAACATGTATTTTTAGAAAATTCATATGTGTATGGAATGTTTTTTTAGAAATGTCGAAAAGGTAAATACTTCTAGCGAGTGGAATAAAAATGACAGTAACTAATCAACATATTTATATAAAACATATATGATAATATATGGTGAATTAAGGTAATAAAAATGGTATCCAATGATAAATTTATGATATAATTAATCATTTTTAGGGGTTGAATAAATGTGTAAACATGTAATTATATTATTCTTTTATAAAATATTAAATTATATCATAGTAATAAAACTATAAAACATGAATGTGACCAACTGATAGAGTCAAATTGATTTTACAAAAAGTAAATGCTACTTGAAAGGGAATTTTACCATATGATAATGATATTCATTTCCAAATATAAGAATCTAAAAAAATTATTCCCTTCCTATAAGATATTATTATTTTCATCCACTATATAATGACTTCATTTTTTTAAAAAATAGGTAAAATTACCTAAAAACACACAATAAATAAATGTATGGTAAAAATAAATTTTATTAAAATTTAAATTGTAAATTCCAATCATTCAAATATTTTGATTCTTGCATGAATTTATATAGACTAAAATTAATCTAACTATACGTCTAGAAATAATAATTAAAATTTGGGAAACTCAAATACCACAAAGATTCTATACAAATAAAGGCAATTTATAACTTATATCTGGATTTTTGAAATGATACACTAAACCATTATATTTTATTGTCAATATACGGAATGTATCCTTTGGGGATGAAAAGAATACAATAGATTGAAATTTAGTATGGGAAATTAAACTAGAAATTAATATTTAATCATGATAAAATTTATATCATTTTTTCAATGATAATATTCTTGAAAACAACCATGAGTTAATACAGAAATTCATTATATAATAATAATTAGATATATGAAATTTTTCCAAGAAATGAATGATTCATCTTATAATGTTCACAATAAATAATATTTTACAATGAGAGAAATGTTGTTCAGTATGAAAAATATCAATTAAACATATGATAATTTATCAAGGTATAATATTAAAAGATGATTTTGATTTTTTATATGTTATGATTGTTCATTCCTAGTTGGACAGAAATATTTTATTAATATAGTGAATCTTATGAATTTTTCTTTTTACCTTGATTAAATCAATAATGATGTTACAAAAAATTATTTAATGAGGAATCGAAATAATGTGTACAACCATCTCCACTAATAAGACATTAAATTTTTATAAATTAATTGATTTTTTCAATATTTTAATAATTCATTTTCTAAAACCATAGATCAGATAGGGGAAAAATTATGTTTCTTCTAATTAACTAATTAGATTTGATTATAGAGAAAAAAATTTCCCTCCTTAATTAAAAAAAATAGTATATTTTGATTGTTTCATTAGAATATTACTAAATGATTAATGGCTCACTATGGTTTGATCGAGGAAAAATTGTCCATAATTTAAATAGGTAAAGGTGAATACTTGAAAACATATAATGGTGGAAGGTACAATTTTAGTCTTCCAAAATGTCATATTATTTCCACGAAATAAACATATCCATGTATAAAATATTTTAACAATGTATTGGTACAAACATTTTTTTATAAAATATCGTGAATATTTTATCCATGATATATTCAGATTAAAAGGGTTTAAAATCAATTGATCTTTATTTTTAGTTATATAATTTTATTCCTGTGTAAATATATTTTCTTTTTTTATTAAATTTTCAATACAAAATTTCCAAACAATGTCTCATTTTCAAGAGAAATATCTACTATTTTTTACAATATGATGTTCTTATATAGGGATAATGAAAAAAATATAATACTCTGTAAATTGGTGATATTATTACCATGATAATTAGTTTCATATTTTTAATTATATGAATATTTATTTATTCATTGTGTTTTGACTTTTTTGTCACGTACATTTGACATAATGAATGCTACTTAATAGTAATTGAAAATACAAAAAGCGTACATTAAAAAAAGTTAAATCAAAATTCTTTTAATTGAAATATATATTATTAAAGAAACTATTTTAATATTTATTTTATATGAATGCAATTTGGAATTAATTTTATCCTAAAATCTCATAATTTTGGTGCATAATATATGAATGAATTTTTTGTGGAAATATTATTACAACATGCATAAATGATTATGTAAAATTAAAATATATTTTTATTAACTTATTTATCATAAGTTGAAACTCAAAATATCATTCATATGAATGTAAATATAATAAGGTATGATATTTGGATATAGAAAACCCATCTTTAATACATTATAAGTCAGTTTTGAGAATTGTTTTAAAGTGTTGGTACCAAAATGATATGCATTGAATCAAAATCGATGTGATTAAAAAACACAATTCTGATGTTCATCACCAATGAAATACATGAATATAATAAAATTCATTCATTAGGAATTAATATCTCTATATTAAGTATATAATGGTGTCGAAGAAGATTTATGACTTCAGAAATTATATTGGGGGCGAAGAACACCATACCTTAATTCATGACAATAACTAAAGCACTTGAATCTCCTGTATGTAAAAATAACTTATTAGATATCATGTGTGAGTCATCCAGATCATTTTGAACTTGTTTCGATATAGTGGTGTGGTTCTCCGTTTCCCTCCCAAATATAATAAATAAAATATCATAAAAGTTATATGAATTTATTATTAATAATAATTTATAATTTTATAATTTTATTCTATATGAATTTTGGTTGGGATATTTTAAGCTGAAATTAGTGATGAATATGTTTCAGTGATTTTTAACGAACATATAGTGGTATAATAGTTAATGAGTTTAATATTAATGTTAAAATTACAGTACTAAATTATAAAAATTATTTATATATTTATATGATATTTTTCAAGTAATTAGTTTCTTATATTCATCCATGATATTATTTTTTTGAATTCATCAATGAGTAAATTTTGACTAACCCCAACATGAAATTCCTTAATTAATTGATGAGTAATGCTATGATTGTCATGTACATTGAAATAACATCATTATTAAGGAAAAATAATTAAATAATTTGGATATTTTTATTTTTTTGAGTCATATTATAAAATATTTTAATAAAAAATATATAAACTAGATAAAAATGAAGTACATTACTTCATGGAGGTGCGAATCTGAACAAATTCTTGAATTATTTTTTCATTATTTATGAATATAGGGGAGAATGGTTTGACATTTTTAAACAAAATATAACAAAATTAATTATACTATAAATTCAAAATTAATCATATATTATTTTTCAATTTTATTTGAAAAAGAATAATATAAATGAAATAATGTTAGGGAAAACATAGTACTTACATTGAGAACATTAATTTTCCCTTTGTAGACTCATTGGAAATGGAAGAAGTTGGATAAATTATTGTAAACAGAACCAAAATAAAGAGAAAAGTTTCTATTGTATAAGGTAAGAGGTTAATGTTTCAAGGGTAAAATTAATTTTGTTAATTTTTTGAAGTGGTGGTGTGAGGTGCCTTTTATAAGTTCTGAGAATCGAAGTTTTGTAAACATTTCATCTTAATATAAAGACAACACAATCTTCAGATTCCATGAAGACTTCAAACTGTCATTAGTGGGTTGGATATAATTTTTGGTATATAAAAACCTCAAAAACTATACTATAAACATGTTTTTAAAATTTCCCCCCTTTTACTATATTGGCTAAATAAGTATAACCTTTATTATTTTGTGGTTGTAACAAGTATTTACCTTAGTAATTCATTTCTAAGTCTAAAAATAAAATTTTTATATTAAATAATATGTAATTAATTAATATTAGATCATTTGTATCAGATAAAATTTATAAATTAAAAAAAATTAACATTAGCCCATTTAGCGCGTAAATTTTGTTTTTAGAAAATTGTATATTTAAGCACAAAATTCATGTGTGGGATAAAATTAGAAACGAATTATATTTTGAGGTTATAAATTGAATTATTATAAAATAAATAAAATTTATTTTTTTTAAATAAATCACAAAATAAATTTCATTAAAATAATATTTTTTTTAATTAAATGACAAAAACAATTTCTTTTTCTAATGTCTTACTAAAGATCAGTAAATATTAAAAATGTAGTTTCTAATTTCAGAATGGTATTTAAAATATCATAGTTTTACTCCTTATATTTATCTTTGGTCATGGAATTTATTATGTCTTTATGTTATGCCTTGTTTTCGATATAGTTATAAAAAATCTTGTTTTAATAATATTATTTCTCACAATTAACGAAAAAATAATTATTTCAAAAAGAATAAAGTAAATAATAATATGATAATTTATAAATAAAATATTAAAAACAAGATTTCATTTTTTAAAATTAAAAATATAAAATTATACATTGATGTTTTAAATTAAATTTCAAGATATATTAAAAAACTATTCTTATTTAAATTATGATGATTTTAAAACATTTAGTGTTATTAATATTACTTTATATCAATATATAGTTGAAAAAATTATTATTATATTAGTTCATTTAAATAATTATAATTCAAAAGAATACAATTGGAATTATTATGATAAAAAATATAACATTTGAAAAATAATATTTTTTTAAATATTACTTTGATAATAAACAATCGTCACCAAATTAAAATAATTTTTTTGTTATAAAATTTTAATTTTTTAATAAATTGATATTTATATATTACTTTTCAAATTAAAAATACATTTTATAATAATTTTATAATAAAAATGTCAAAACATAACTAACAAACAAATAAATATTATGAATATTTTAATAATATATTTACATTTAAAGATTTATTATTCGGGAATTATATTATTTTATATTTACAACTAATAATACATGAATTTAGTATACCTATAGAATGTATGTACATCCAATTTACATATTTCCAATAACAATATTTTGTTCATATATATAGTGTTACTCAACATAGTTATTTCATTCACACATGTAATATAACACATCTCATTTATATTGTATTAATTCTAGACTACACAATATAATTTCTCTTTTCATCATGTTATTTCACATATTATATTTTCCTTAGATTTTTGTGATGATAAAGGGTAATGATGATCTAAGAGATATCCATGTGTCAGTTATTTTATTCATTTCTTTTTTGTTATCACATTTTTATTTATTAACTCTTTAATGAAGTAATAACATATGGGGAGTAATAATACATGCAATGTGATACTTAGTTTTATGTTCTATTTTTTAGTGTTTTAATATGAATAAATAAAGTGTTTTCAATTAAATTCATATGTTGTATACCTTTTACCTATTCAAATTCAATTAATATAGAAAAATAGTTAAAAAATTAGATTGATAAAAATATAGGTTATGGGAATAATATGTTTCCTATAACATATAGAATTAGATTACCCACCCATAAATAATTTGTAACCATGTAATTTGAATAATCACTTATGAAAAACAGTATTGAATGGTGTATAATGATAATCATGAATCCTGATATATAATATCAGTTATTCAAAATTTTCTACCTTAGGTTAGACTAATTAACATATATTTTCCTTAATAATATGCATATATGAATATTAACAATCATTTATTACTTATATTACTCTATATATTTGTATTAGGAATTTCAAGAGATATATCATTCCTAGATTAATTTTAATTTATTTTCAAAAATTATTAAAACAATGATAATTGTGATAATTTCATGTAGAATTAGATTACACTACCATATAAAAAATAAAAAAAATAAAAATATTCATTATCCAATGAAATATCTATTTAAACTAGTCGTGGTTTCATTTACACTATTTTACACATAGATAATCTTATAAATCACTTGGTTCAATATAGTATATATTATGTTCTGTTCTATCCCAATTCTGAACCAAATACCTTCAAGTAACTATTAAATACATATTTCATATAGTATTGTGAATAGAATGTGAGTAACAAAATCATATCATCCAAATGTTTCTAGAAAGTTGTGTAGTCTTATTTCAACTAATTGTTCACTACAATTAATATTGTTTTGATACTAAAATAACATTTTTCAAATGGATTACCCCAAGGTGCATCTATAAAATAACCACATCCAATTCTAAGTATCCATTAAAGGATCTAATTTCATGGACATATACACTGTAGAGACCGAATCATGATGTACATGTACATTACATTACTTTTGTCGAATACTTAATACATAAAAAAAACACACAACGACCGTAATAGTTTAGTGTCATTGGAAAATCGGAATACAATCTTCTAATGATGGTGAAAGATCATCAACATATCCCATAATGACTTTCACCTTTTGTTTTTATTCCTAAAACCATTATTTATATCCTGGGGAAAAGAAAACCTAAAAAGGGTGAGCTCAAATGATCAGTAAGGGTAAACATAGAGGACATAAAACAACCTATAAACATTCGAATGTAAAAACATTAGCATAAAATCTAAACATCAAAATCTTGATCAATGACATAAAACATTGCAGTACATAAGGCATATATCAGAAAAGAACATTAGTCATGATAAACTAGAATGGGAATAAAACATGTAATTGTGGAATACATTAAGTACATGTTATGATTTCCATAGTAGCCAAGTCATTGCTTCTAAGACCATCTTAGTGGAAAATTTCCATTACTGAATCGAGTTCACTCTTCATTCTAGTCCTATATCACTGAACCGGATTAACTTTTCATTCCTGCCATGCCTATCTCATGAGATATGAATATTTACCCAATGCATTTAAGGGATATATAGGTCTCACCTATCTCTTAATGAAATCATTCTTACTTGTGCCACAAAATAATCATAAAACATTCATCATAACCCAAAGAATAAAATGGGTTTCAAAAACATCATCCCATTATAACAAAATCCATATAAAAGAAATGAGTATAACTTCATCATAATTAAAATCAAACCATGTAAATAATATAGAAATTATTCATGAAACATAATCATATTAAATAATTTCATCATAGATGGAAAATAGTTTTGGTAAAATAGTTGAAATGAATTCTTGAGGAAAAATATCCTTTCTTCTTCCAAATGATTTTCTTTTCTCAAAATGACATGAAATTTAAAAGAAAATAATTTTGTTGAAAACAATCAGGAAATTGTTTTTAGGAAGCTTTATGTAAATAAGGTGTTATACAATCGTAAAAATACGTTCATGTCGTGTAAGTTAAGAAAACACTCACCTATTACTTTTAACAGAAAAGTCCAAAAGTTCATTGTATGGTAAACAAATGAAAGATTCCTTCCATAAATCAATGTATAGTCTAATAGGGGTATTCATGGAATTAAAAAATAATGGAATAATATTAAACACTTTATGGAAAAAAAATTTATGGACATGGATGAAAAATATAACCCCAGTAAATACTTACGTATAAGTAATCTCGGAAAAAAATTAGATTTTAAAATTATCCATTACCTTATGTCTGATATGCTTCGTATGTGTCCGAACCTCCTGTATAATTATTTAAATAAGGTAACTGAATTATTAAGGAATCATATTCATTGTTATGATATCATATATGGTTCACTTATGACTTTATATTACACATTCTTTTGTAAATTCCATGTTAAAGTGGCGTTTTGGGTAAAATCGTTTCATTTATCGTACGTGTTTCGACATGTTGTTCATGATATTATTAATTATATCCTGATTTACTTAATTTTAGAATTTAAAATATGATTTATATATAATATATAATCCGCATATAAATATATATGATAGATCGATAAATTGAATGAAATACACCGTTCATGGAGACGGTAGGTCGTACGTACAAATGAACGTTGTTTTCGTTTCCTTATTGAATTTAATGGAATTACGTTAATGAAACATATATGTACATAAATCCAGTATCATTATTATATAATTTCTTTCATGATTATGTATTATATATAAATTATAATCATACTTGAATGGTTAATCATGGAAAATGAATCTCATCACGTTCATGGAGACGGTATTCCGTACGTATGCACGTGCAGTGATTTCGTCTTCCGTAGGATGGATAGATGGTGAAATAGGGTTGTTTCATATTTATAACAAAATATCACTATATAAGTAATACAGATGTTATTACATTATGATGAAACAACTAAATAATGGGATGTAAAAGAACAAACAAACTTGAAGGAATCAGTAGAAGGTATTACATCTTCCTCAATGTTCCTCCTTTAATTTTCTTTATTAGGGCACAATGATTAATATTTGAAGAAGACCAGTACCACTATAATGTTTCTAGGAAATTTTATAAGAGAAATTGGAAGATTATGGATAATTTAGAAGGCTCCATGTGGTGTGAGGAGGAGAGGGAGGAGGTTCCCTTTTATAAGGGAGGAGAGTGGCACCTTTAGACACATAAGAAATATTAATTTATAATAAATTCAGACCCTACATAAAAACCCCCTAAAATAACATAAATAATAAGATGAGATTATATAGGGTTGTAATCTCATGAGGCAATAAAATTTAGACATGTGGGGAATTTAATTTAAACCTAATCAACTTGATTTATCCTTATTTAATCTATTTAATTTTATTTGTGGTAATAAAATTATAATTTTAAATTGTTATAAATAATTACTTATGTGTTGGGAATTCTCCATAATTGGGTACTTTATGAAATTATAGACCATATAAATTTCAATTTATAATTTTTTAATATTTATCTGATTTTTAAACAATATAATAATATGTTATTTTTATAAAATAACAATAGTGTAAAATTTGACACTCTTCATTTATATGAATTTAAATAAAATCCACAAAGAGGATATATTTGAAAAAATATTTTTAATAGACTCATAACATTCCATATTAATCTATAAAATTTGTGGAGAACATTAATTAGTTCATATAATTTTTATTTTAATATTTTTAAAACCATTTGATTGATATTTCTCTTAAAAAACAATTACTACATCATTTATGTATAATAATTTAATATAAATTTTATTTGCATAAAAATTACAAATAAAATACTATAAAGAATATAAATATAATACCTCTCATAATATGATTTTTACTAGAATTTATCATCTTAAAAACAGAACATGTAAATTGTTATATTTATTAAATTATGACAGTGACATATTTGACATCATTTAAAATAAAATAATATAAATGTCATAATCTGTTTTATAAGGCTTTAAATGTTCCCCAAATCGTCCATTTAATGGTTAGGGTATATATATACTCGACCAATAAGGTTTGGTCATGTTTCATTTCATTTTATAGGTATTATTAGTTTAATAAAAACTATATTATTGATTTTTCACTAAATAAATAATTTCTACATCTTTAATGTATAAGCTATTATGGTAAATAAATATTTCATTAAAATTACAAAGAAATTACCATGATAAAGAAAAACGTTTTTGATATATAATTTTGATTTATAATCGAAATTATATTCTGTATAACCTTATATAAAAAATAATCTAATAATTAATGTTTGAGTGAGACATATTTAACTTGTTTTAAAATAAAATAAATTAATGGTCTTAATCACATCCATGTGGGTTCAAATGTATTCCATTTCGACCCAAATATTCATTAAGACGAAATATAATCATGCAATTATATTAATTAATGTGTTAGGGTAATTTTATAATATTATTTTTACCCTTAATTACCTAATTGACCTTTAACTGTGTTAAATAAAATTTACCATAGATACTGTTTAGAATGCCCAAAAATAAAAAGTATAATATTAACATAATTTGAACCTACTGATTCAAAATATGGAATCCATTTTTCAAAATTCAAAACATATAATTTTTATTAATTAATTTAAAATTAATCCCGTTGTCGAAAAAACGGGTTTTTGTTTAAAATATTGTAAAGGATTGAATTGATTTAACCTACGAATTAAATGTAAAATCAATTATAATTAAATAAGTTATATTAAATGGTAAAAATATATTCTATTTATACATTAAATCAATTTACTATTATAATTTAACCATATATATTATCTGGATGAAAAAAGTGGTTTTTAATTAAAATTTGGCGTGTTTTTACTATTCATCAAAATAACAACGTTGTCAAAAAAATATCAAAACATTATACATTGTAAATATTTATACCAGATTCAAAATAAGAAGTTTATATTGTAAAATGGAACTTATAAACTTTTCAAAAATTATATTCAAAATGGGTGCGCCATCAAAAGGTGGTAAAACTGCATTTTTTTAAAAATGCATATTTTACCTGAATTTTTTTTCTCATACCATGTTCTAGAAAATGTGTAAGATGAATAATTATGTTATAAAATTAAAAATTTAGTTACTACTATTCATAAAGTCTAATTCATAATAATATTATAATAATATATCGTTGTTTAATGAAACTCAGTATTGCGTAAAACACACGCTATTGAGGAAGTTTTCTCTTGCGTGCAACACAAGCCAAGAATAGTGTTTGCATATAATATAAGATAATACGGTGTTGGGTATAGGACAAGATAATTTTTGTGTAGCGTACAACACAAGACTTCAATGATATTAAAACAATATTTTTCATAAAATCTATGGGTGTTACATTCTACCCCCCTAAAAATTAATTTGGCCCTCGATATTCATCAGGGTTATAAATGATTTACTACTTGAAAGTTTCTTTAATAGAAACCCACATCGTAAAAAGGAATATGAAAATTTATCTTTAAAAACTATATTATGAAACACAATGGTTACCCAAATTAACTAATCATGGGGTTTCTACAAAGAACATAGGTGAAAATATGGATATGGAAGAGAAATCTAACAATAATGTTATGATGGAGAGTGGTAGAGAACATGGATATGAAAAAACCAACAATAAAAAAGCCATAAATCTGTGATGATCTATGGTACCATCTAATTCATAATATATGAGGGTACTAGGACAACATTTTTGGTTCTCAAGATCATTTCCCTAATGATGAATAATTTTTGAATTAAATGAAATACATACATGATTTTGGTACAATCTCACTGTTGTTTGTGACTTGAACAATTTCCAAATCATATATTAAAGAAATGAAGTTGAATTTTTCTTCATTGAAGTGTTAACAGATCATGCGATAGAATTATAGGTCATTCTATCTGTCTCAAATATAAGGTTAACATAAGTTATATACATAAGTCCATCTATGGTGAGATTAATCGTATAGGGTTCCTAAATTGGAATTATTCATCATCTATCATCCTTCTTAAAAAATAAAACTAGTTTCTACTAACCTAGTACTTCTTGTAGGCCAGTGGTAGGCAATAAAGTCATATCACACTTCGGTTGTGGGTACAATTCCCACATCCTTGTCCGACGTGACGGGTTGGCGCATGTCCTGCAAGTTTCCCTTTTTCTAAAACTACATTATTATAACAATCCATCAATAAAATCGAAAAAAGTTTTATAATTAAACAATATTAACATATTTCTAACATAATCCATTCCAATATTTAGGCTTATCCAAAATACTTCTGTCAAATCTCATATTATAGTGAAAAATATTTTCCAGAGAGGTCATATAACAAGCATGTGAATACTATCATTTGTCCCCCATATATCATAAGATATATCTTGTTGATCACATTCGAAACATCTGAATAACTTAATCATGTATTCTTACTATAGATCCGTAGTGAAAACAAGAATGTTGTCAAACATTATCTCTCCAGACATACCAAAATCCCAAATTTTCTATATACTCAAACCATGATATAACTTTTTCTTTATTTTAGTAATAAGCTCATTTCATTTTCTCTTTATCCCTTTATTATGAGCGTATCATATTCATTCCAAAAAAAATTCAATTACTATTCCTAGTAACCTTTACTATATAATTATTGGAAACCAATACATAGATATTTCAAGATTGCACGATACCATAAATGAGATTCCATGATACTATTTTGAAATCCCATTACATAAAAACTTAATCATTCCACAACTGCATTTTCATACTCAATATCACAAATATTGATCGCATGTGACTTCCCATTATCCTTTTACTTAAGAGGTTTCTCAAGTCAATCATCATTAACCATTGGTTTTGGGCATTGATTAACATAATTCCCCATTTCATTGAACTTGAAGCATTGAAGTGTTGGTGGAGCGTTCTCTGTAGGCTTTTCTCTATTCACGTCATTTGAAACCATTTCCCCATTACTTCGACACTCACCTACTCGATGGCCTTCTTTTCCACACTTGAAACATTTTCTAGTACCTTTTAGACAATCTCCACCATGCCTCTTTCCACACATTGAGCATAAATAAACATAAATCTTTTTTTCACCATTTTTCTGAGATTTCTCCTTGAACTTCATCTTTCGTTTTTTGTCAAAACAATGAGATTGATATGTAACAACAACATCCATTTCTACATTGATAGAAAAACGCACAATTTATTCATATCTACTACAGTCTCTTATAGTTAATTCCCTTAAAAAGCTTGGTTTTACACCACTAAAGAATCAATCAACTTTACTTTCAAGTTGGATAATAAAGCGAGATGCATACCTTCTACGGCTTGTAAAATTCTCTTTGTATATACCAACAGATTAATCATCCTTTTTATTAAGTTCAAGGAACTCCTTTTCCATCTTTTTTCAAAGAATACAGGGTATGTACTTATTGAAAAACAAGTTCTTGAACTCATTCCATTCCATTGATTCAATTTCATCATGGGGACTTGTATTCTTAATTAGAGTCCACTACTGGTCTGCCTAACCTTCTAAACGGTAAACAACCTGAATGACTTTTTCATGTTATAAAAAACGATTTATATAAAATATCTTTTTAACGGTACTGATCCACTGTTCAGCAACAATTGGATCAGATGACCCACTGAAAGAAGGTGGGCGTTGCCTCATGAAGGACTCAATAGAATATTGTTCCCTTCTCTGCTCATTTGGAAGTCCAGAATGATTCAGATCTTGTGTAAGTATAGAAATAAGATTTTTCACTCTATATCCCATAACATTGGTTTTTTTAGAATTAAAATCACTGAATTTTCTATTACATTGATCAACAAGGTACCTTCGGGTTCCTGCCATCTTCTAAAACCCAAAAAAAATAGTGTGAGAGGCAAAAATCATAGTAGGGAAAACAACATAATAAAGGGTGAGTGCCTTCAATATATATCATCTTAGGTTTAATTATAATATCATTATCGTAATTCTTGGACTATAACATATACTTATACGTATCCTTTAGTATATCCCTTGACATACCGTAGAAATATCTCTAGGGATCCCACTAAAGTTTTCGCATCGTAGTTTCCAAAGGTTAACTAAACCTTTCCTCCGATACCATCTGTAGAGACAAAAACTTGACATACCTGGATATTACATTACTTTTTCAGAATACAAAATACATTACAAAAATACAGACACACAAGGACTATAATAGTTTAGTGGCTTTTGATAATGGTAATATAATCTTCTAATCATGGTGGATGATCTTCAACATCTCCCATAAAGATCTTCCCCTTTTTTTTCTTACCTAAAACCATTTTTTATATCCCAGGGAAAATAAAACTTAAAAAATGATGAGCTCAAATTCTCCATAAGGGTAAACATAGATAACCTAAAACAATCCATAAACATTTAAATGTAAAAACATGAGCATAAAATCTAAACATCAAAATCTTGAGCAATGACATAAAACATTGCATTACATAAGGCATATATCATAAAAGAACATTAATCATGATAAACTAGCATGTGAATACAACATGTAATTTTGGAATCCATTAATCACATGTTATGATTTCCATAGTAGCCAAGGCTTTGCTGCCAAGACAATCTTAGTGGACAAAGTCCCTTACTGAATCGAGTACACTCCTCATTCCAGTCATGTGTCACTGAACTGGATTAACATGTCATTCCAACCATATCGATCTCATGAGATATAAATCATTACCCAATCCATTGGAGGGAGATATAGGTCCCACCCATATCATAATTAAATCATTCTTACTTATTCCACAAAATACTCATAAATCATTCTTTATAACCCAATGATTAAAATGGGTTTCATAAACATCATCCCATCATAACATAATCCATATAAAACAAATGGGTATAATTTCATTATAAGAAAAATCAATACATGTAAATAATAGTGACATTATTCTTGAAACATAACCATATTAAAAAATTTCATCATAGACAGAAAATAATTTTGGTAAAACACATGAAATGAATTCTTGAGGAAAAATATCCTTTCTTCTTCCAAATCATTTTATTTTCTCAAAATGAAATGAAATTTAAAAGAAAATAATTTTGTTGAAAAAAATCATGGAACATTGTAAAGGAAGATTTATTTAAATAAGGCGTTATGAGATCGTAAAAATCCGTTCACACCGTATAAGTTAAGAAAACACTCCCCTCGTACTTTTAATGTAAAAGTAAAAATGTTCCTCTTATGGTAAACAAAAGAAATATTCCTACCATAACACAATGTAAAAGTCAAAGAGGGGTAAAAATGATGTTAAATATACATTGAATAATATTAAACACTTTATGGAAACCATTTTTATGGACATGGATGAAAAATATAACCCTAGTAAATGCTTACGTATAAGAAATCTTGGATAAAAATGAGATTGCAAAATTATCCATTACCTTATGTCTGATATTCTTAGTATGTGTCTGAACCTCCTGTATAATGATTTAAATAAGGTCATTGAATTATTACATAATAATATTAATTGTTATGATATCATATATGGTTCATATATGACTTTCTATTACCCGTTCTTTTGTAAATTGCATGTTAAAGCAGTGTTTTGGATAAAATCGTTTCATTTATCGTACGTCTTTCCACTTTTTGTTATGAATATTATTACTTATATCGTGATTTAATTAATCTAAGATCATAAAAAATGATTTTTATATAATATAAATTCAGAATATAAATATATAAGATATATCAATAATTGAAATGAAATATACCGTTCATGGAGATGGTAGGCCGTACGTACACATGAACATTGTTTTTGTTTACTTATTGAATTGAAATGAATTTAGTAAATGAAAAATATATGTAAATAAATCCATTATATTATTATTTATGTTATTTCATTGTTATTTATCATATATACATTATAATCATACTTGAAAGGTTAATCATGGATAATGAATCTCATCGTGTTAGTGGAGACGGTATTTCGTACGAACGCACGCGCGGTGATTTCGTTTTCTGTAGGATGGATAGAATGTGAAATAAGGTTGTTTCATATTTTTAATAACATATCAGTGTATAAGTAATAATTATGTTATTACTTTATAATGAAAAAACTAAAGAAGAGGATGTAAAAGAAGAAATAATCTTGAATGAATCGGTATAAGGTATTACCTCTTCCTCAAAGTGCCTCTTTTAAACATCCTATAAGGGAAAAAAGATGGACTTTGAAGAAGACAGATACCACTATTATGTTTCTAGGGAAGTGGAGAAGAGAAATGGGTAGTGTTTGGCCGAGCATGAAGGCACCGGGTGGTGCGAGGAGGAGAGGGAGGATGTACCCTTTTATAAGGGAGTAGAGGGGCACCATTGGAAACATAAGAAATATTAATTTATAATAAATTCAAACCAAACCTAAAAACCTCCAAAAATGAAATAAATCCAAATATTATATGATATAGGGTTTTAATCTAATCCTCCAATAAAATTTAGACATGTTGGGAATTTATTTTAAACCTTATCAACATGATTTATCCTTATTTAATCTATTTAATTTTATTTGTGGTAATAATGTTATAAATTTTAAATTTTTATAAATAATTACTCATGTGTTGTTAATTGTCCATAATTGGGTACATAATGACATTATAGACCCTATAAATTTAAATTTATAATTTATAAATATTTATGTTATTTGTAAACAATTTAATAATATGTTATTTTTCGAAAGTAACAATAGTGTTAATTTTGACACTATTCATTTATTTGAATTTAAATAAAATCAAAACTAAGGTTATATTCGATCCAAAATTTTTATTAGATTTATAAAGTTTCATATTATTCTATAAATTTTTCAGAGAACATTAATTAGTTCATATAATGTTTATTTTAATATTTATAAAACCATTTATTTGATATTTTTCTTAATAAAACAATTACTACATCATTTTTATATAAATACATAATATACTTATTAGTTGCATAAAAATTAAAAATAAATTTCTATGATGAATATAAATATAATACCATTCATAATAATATTTTTACCTGAATTTATCATCATAAAACCACAACATTTAAATTTTTATATTTATTAAATTATGAAGGTGACATCTTTGACCTCATTTGAAATAAAATAATACAAATGTCTTATTCTGTTTTATAAGGATTTTAATGGTCCAAAAATAGGCCATTTTATCCATAGGGTATATATATACTCGAAAAATAATGTTTTTTCATGTTTCTAGTGCTTTTCATAGGTATTATTATTTTAATAAAAACTATATTATTGATTTTTCACTAAATAAATAATTTCTACATCATTAATGTATAAGATATTAAGGTAAATAAACATTTCATAAGAATTAAAAATAAATTACCATGATAAATAAAAAAGTTTTAGCTTTAAAATGAGTATTTATAATCGAAATTATATTCTGTATAACCTTATTTTAAAAATAATCTAATTATTAATGTTTGAGTGATACATATTCCACTTTCTTTAAAATAGAATAATTTAAAGTTCTTAATCACATCGAAGTGGGTTCCAATGTATTCCATTTCGACCTAAATGTTACTTAGGTATAAATATAATCATAAAATTATATTAAGGAAAGTGTTAGGGTAATTTTATAATATTAGTTTTACCATTAATTACATAATTTACCTTTAACTGTGGCAAATAAAATTTACAGTTATTACTATTCATAAAGCCCAAAAATAAAATGTATCCTATTAAAATAATTTGGACATACTAATTCCAAATATTGAATCCATTTTTCCAAATTCAAAACACATAAGTTAAAGTAATTAATTTAAAATTAATCCCGTTGTCGAAAAAAACGTGTTCTTGTTTAAACATTGCAAAAGATTGAATTGATTTAACCTATGAATTCAATGTAAAATCAATGATAATGACATAAATTATATTAAATGTCAAAATTAGATTAAATTTATACATTAACTAAATTCACTATTATAATTTATCCTTATAAATTATCTCGATGAAAAAAGTGGTTTTAAAGTAATATTTGGCGTGTTTTTACTATTCATCAAAATAAGAACATTGTCAGAAAAAATTAATAACATTATCCAATGTAAATTATTATATCCTGATTAAAAGTAATATGCTTATTTTTTAAAATTGAACTTATAAACTTTTCTAAAATTATATTTAATATGGGTGCGCCATCAAAAGGAGAAAAAACTGCATTTTTTAAAAAATACTTATTTTACCCGAAAATTTTACTTTGTTCACATACCATGTTCTAGAAAATGTGTAAGATGAATAATATTGTTATAAAATTAAAAATGTAGTTAATATTATTCATAAAGTCTAGTTCATAATAATATTATAACAATATACCATTGTTTAGTGAAACTCAGTATTGCGTACAACACACGCTATTGAGGAAGGTTTCTCTTGCATGCAACACAAGCCAAGAATAGTGTTTTCATATTATATAAGCTAACACAATGTTGCGTATAGGACAAGATAATTATGGTGTAGCGTACAACAAAAGACATCAATAAAATTAAAAAGAATATTTTTCATAAAATCTCGGGGTGTAACGCATACAATCAATATTTTACCAATAGTTTGTATGTTTTTATATATATGGACTCCTTTCTAGGGTTCTATCAAATGTTATCTCATTTTATAGAATAAACAGAAGAATATTATACAATACTACGACAATATACTAAGAGTTTTATCTATATGTTTAGAAATATTTTCATCCTTTAATATACTAATGCATGATAGTATCTAAAACACCTATATTATCCTTAAATGATACTCTAACAACAAATTTTATATAAACCTTACTCTCATATTGAATATAGCATCCTGTATGTAACTATCCATAAATTACATGAATTTTTGATATTATTGCATTATAAATATTCATATAACATTTTCGGTTTAGTGAATTATATATTTAGGAAACATGAATACCTAATATAAAAATGGAATTTTCATCAAATTTATTTATTTTCATTTTCATTATGAACAACGTAATCTATAATAATTCTTTAACTGCAACCATCAATTCTACACACATTTTATTTCTATTAACATACCAAGTGGAACATGTTTCTTTTATAACTTTGGTAAATGGAAACATAATAAGGGTTACCTCAAATCTTGATTAAGGTATAATTTATACAATAATCTATCATAGAATAAATAAGGAAAGAATAATATGGTATGAGATAAATGATAATCAAATAAATCCATACAACTGATCTTATGATCTATAAAAACATTACATGGTTAAAAATATAAATAAAGCCTAGGAAAATAATAATGGACTTAATAATATTGGAATAATTAATTCGATAAATGTAAAGGTCTTATTCCAAGATATTATATATCATAAAGGACATATCACAATATATCATCATTTTATTAATACAAAATCTATGAAATCAAAATAAATAGGTAAACATACACGAAATAATCACGCTAGATGTCTAATGAGACTGATTATTACATCAATGAAAAATTGTAAGCCCAACCCATCACAAATTATGTTACATCCCATCACCAATATTCAAGAATAAACACTATTTTTTTATATTTCTTTTTATTTTCTTATTGAACCATGGGTTCTCACATAGTTTGTTGGTAGTAATTATTTTTTCCAAGTCCTTCACCCATTTTTAAGTTTCTATAGAGGAGTTTGAGAATTAATTATTATCTTTTTAGATGATGGGATATATTTAAGGATTTTAACTCAGATTTGGGAATGATCATGAGGTTGAAAAATCTATAGGAGGACTATCAGCAAGCTATTGAGGGCCAATATCTTGATAGTGGTGGTTGTCATGGGGTCTTCCTTAAGTAATCCCACTAACCATATGGTAGCCCAATTGAAGAAGAGGGGTTCATATAAGAACTCCTCTATCCATCCAATGGGGTTCCCATTATAAAAGTAATTTTTTCTATATAATCCAGGTAGCTAGTGGAGTATATCGACTAGATAGTGATCCCTAAGGTGTGGAGAATAAAAAAACAATATCATTGTTTAATATATGGGAAGATTTTGGTTCTCCCAAAAATTATTCATCATGGATAAAAGTTTCTATTAGTGTGTTGGATCAATTATGTTTGGTTTAATACCAATTTTATCATGGATTATCCATTACACCTTTATCTACCACTTAAAAAATGATTCATCAAGTAATTGATTATGTTAGATCCTAATTTGATGAATTTATATGGTTTATTAACTTTGATTTTTATATAACTAGACAATATTTTAGTGGATCATATGAAGGTATTTATTGAGGTTTATTTAATTAGGTGGTTTCATATGGAATTATAAATCAATTAAAACCCTTGATTAAATTTTAAATTAATTTTTTTTCCATTAATTTTAAAATATTATAATGAGTCCCATAGTAGAAACCATATTCTTGGATCATGATATAAGACTACCTTTAAATTTTTGTATTTATTTAGAAAAGGAATACTAACCAGTTTTATGTGTGTCAATGTTATGAAATAAAATTGTTAATGCATGGAGATAGGGAGGATTTCTTTCTCTTAATGATTCTCGAGTCACTTATATAGAATTTTTCGATGTTTTTACCAATATTCTTAATGGTATGATCTTAAAAATATGAGGAGTATCAATGGAATAGTTAGATGATTCATGAAAAAAGGGATTCTATCCATAGTATTAGGTATAAATGAACATTACATAGAATAGACTTCACTAGGGGAAAATGACGTGGGACTTGTGACCATGACAGGAACGACTACCATTGCATCACCTTTATAGAATTATTTATTTTATGATGAATAATCTTATTTATATTTAACTACATGTGTTGTGTAAATTTTAGATCTTCTTATATAATACATGATTTATCTAAATGAGATTTCTACTCCTCTCATAATGAAGAGAGAGTAGGGTCACTATTTACCATCTAATAATTTCTCTTTATTAGATATAGAGCTTTAATGGGACCTTTTAGTTATCGATTTTAAACATCTAGATGTTATTGTCATGATTTATTTGTTGATCACCGACAAGATGCAGACAAACTATTATCTCTTAATGGGATTCATTACATCCCCTTATAGATTATGGTGCGTTTTTATGGTTCAATGGGACCTGAGGTCACGTCAATCTAGGCATACTATTTTATATTTTTTTAGAATAATATATATGTTATATTTCGAATAGAAGCATGAATCTTTGTGTTGGGATGTTATTCTACTAGTTTTTAAAGTTACTCAATGTTTTCCTTCTAACATTTTTTGTTTACCACAACTGTGGGTGGTGGAGTTTTTTTCCAATTTAATTTTATTCCCAATTACCGTATGACATCAAATGAACTAAATGATTAAAAGACCTAGTTTATAGACTTTATGGGTAAATTCATTATTTAACAAATTGTGTCACCTTGGGATCACTAATTTTTTTTTCTTTTGATAGGGCTGATAGATTCTTTCCCCAATGTGTTTGATACCAAAATCTAAATATTTTCATGTTCATGAAAAATATTCCATTTCCTCGTATTGAGGATTTTTGAGACCAACTATCTGTGGTAATTTAATGACCTGATGTTTTATAAATGAAATTTAAATTTCAAATGAATATAATTATTATTAAGAAATGAAATAATAGAAAACAAATGCACTAACAAATATATTTAAGATAATTATTTGTTAAATATTATCTATTTTATATGACATTTAATCGCCATAACTATTGATAATATTGACATTGTATAATGATCATTTTGATAAGTAAATTTGAAGGTTATGGTAAGTAAAAATAACACATAAAAGAGAATTGACTGTCTCAATCAATAGGAATATACACTAACTATACAATTTATCAAATATTCTATGGGATATTTAATTAATTGGATTCTCTATGACCAAGATTAATATGAGATTTAATAAAAAATCATGGGGGAAATAGTTTATATTAGAAGGTTGAGATTATTTAAACCACAACCCAAACCATTTTAATTGAACCACAATAATAATGTGACACAATAACACAACATACCCTTAGGGAACACACAATTTTAAAAAGGGATTATGTATCTAGAGATTACTACAAGGAATATTCAAATTTCCATTTTAATAAAGTAATCATTTTATTTAATAAATATATTTTTTATTTAAATTTTGTTTAAATAATGAGTTTGGTATTAATTATATTTTCATACAACGAACATAAAATTAATGATTTTTTATTACCCTTATAAAATATTGAGTCTCACTACTATTTACGAAAACCCATGATAAAAACACATTTAATGGTTTTTGGTTTTGATTTTTTATTATATGGATTCCATAAACTCTTTTTGGAAATTTATAATTAATTTACCTCTCTTTTATTATAAATAACCACATATCCTCCCATTAAAATTCACATTAGACCCTTATAGAATGAATATAATATGTATATACCTCTCTATATCCATCTAAGGATTCAAAAAATCTCTTAAAAATATCTTTTACATCTTATAGTAGTTCCCCCTCAAGGTACCAAATCCTCTATTTCTTTTTATTATTCAATCACCTTCTTTATACTATTCCTTTTGATTTCAAAATTTTTATGTTGGGATATGATTTTACACATACCGATTAATTTAACAATGACTTCCAAGTGATTACATTATTATTTTACTCCAATTAAACCCTTCCATGAATATTTATATACCACCTTTATAAAGCTGAAATTATCATTCAATTTACCATGAAAAACATTTTTGTAGTGAATACCTATCATCATTTCCAATCAAGGGTGTTCACCTAGATGTATTTATCAGTTATTAATTGGGTAATTCCTTGTATGTAACCAATTTTCCGTATTCATGGATTAATTTTTTGAAAAACATACCTACTTTTTATGATCTATTTGGAACAATTATGAATGTACATAATATGACTATGATGGGTGGGACTTTTATTTTATATCCCAAAACTTAATAGTATAATGTTTTTTTCTAATGATATTCCATTTATGATGAAAGGGTGGTTATCTTAATATCTGTATGTTATGATTTCATAGTTTTTATCCTTCACTTACACACATGTTTCCTTGTTTTATGTTTTTTCGACATTCTTATGTAGCCTTGATTTTATCATTATATATCATTATTTGATGCTTATGTATATAATTCTCACCCATTTTATGTAAAATACATATTTCAAATGACTAAAATGAATTGAATTCATCCTTTAATGATTTTATCAATCCCTTACTAGGATTTATAGATCATATATTTCTTATGTTCTTCCTCATTTTATCAATTCTATTATTAAAATGAACGAAACAATATGAGGTCATGTTTTAGTTTTTTTATATAATGGTGTAATACCTTGGTTTAATGTTAATGTGATATGTACCAACTATATCAAGGAAAATAGGCCTTATGATATCCTGGGATTGTATTAGGTGTATCATTGTATATTAAAAAATAAATTAATGTGTATTAATGACATGTGTTTTCATAGTTTTTATTAGAATAATTTCTACTTGAATGGGGTTTTAAGAATATAAAAGTCTATAAAAATCCACAGGGACAATAATAATCATAATAAAACATCCCTAATTTTTGGAAAATTATAGAGTAAGTGTATTCCAATAAAATTCATAACATTCTATATATTACAAGTGGATGTGGCTATGTAATTGTTGTACCATGGGTTAATAACCCCAAAATGGCTACATTGGGCTTGACTTTATCATTACCTAGTATACAAAAAAATGGCCTTACTGTACAAAAAGATTGAATCCATTAGTGGATATTGTTGGTAATGTTAAAAAGATCTTTATTAACCATTACTAAGGGAAACTAAAATTCTCATAATATAGTATGTTAGTATATAAATCATGGATTACAATTATGTAAAGGAATAAATTATTCAGTTAAGGAATATAAATCATTTATGATTTATCCCTGTAATTTTCCTTATTTATCATTTATTTTATTAATAGTTTAAAAATTATCATCCCAAATATTTTCATTATTTTATCAAATGTACGGAAATCAGAGAAATCGAGTCAACAATAAATGTGAGGGGAAATGTAAAAATTCCCAACTAATATTCCCAAACTGATAGGAGAATGAGCTAGGAACATCCTAGAAATTATCTCCCACTTATTTCATGTTTCGAAAAGAAAAATTAATTAATAGAAACACCCATTCCCTATATAAAATATCAATTTTAAATTTAGACCATTTTAAAAATTATTCTTGAAACATTCAGTCTATATTATTTTTCATTAAACATCCTAAAAAATAGATGGGTTATCTAGAGGGTTATGGTGTTGGTGGAGAATTTATTCAATGGTGGACATTGATAGAAAATACCATTCTTGATGAGGATATCAAAGTGATGGTGAGAAATGATTTCTATAATTTTTTTAAAAAAATTATTTTCATTCCGCTCACTCACATGAAATAGAGAGGTATTTCATTTTCCTGAAGAAAAATAATAATTATTCCATTGATTAAAATGAAGTTAACTTGAAAATACATTCACGATACACCACTATATTTTTCAATGAACCCATAACTAAATTTTACCACTTCTTTATTAGGATAAATCTGAGTCTAATTGTTTTTGTAATTTAGTTTTTAATAGCACTGTGGAAATTTTATGATGTTCCCACAAGGTTGAAATAGTGATCCATAAATTTTATGGGTGTCATGGGACTCATTATTGGAATAGGAAGATGTTTTTTAATTCTTCACATATAATGTAGAAAACTCATTGGTAATGAAATTAAAACATCCCACTTTTCAAAATAATATAATGAAGCAACCATGAAATTTCATGAAGGGGAAAAAGAAATATCATTAGTTATGGGATGAGAGGAAACCTAGATTGTGATTTCATATGAGATAATCCCACCAAGGATGTGAATGTAATTATTTATCTTGTAAACCATCAACATATTGTAAAATGTTTCAACAATAAGGAACAATGACACTATGAAACTCAATTCACAAAGACATGGGGTGTTAAAGATAACTGGAGAAACCCACCTCGAAGTCCAAGAGATAAGGGGAGATAATATTACATAAATACTACTGAGGTGGATCTAGGAAATGATGTTGCAAAATGAACATTTTCTATTCATTAAAGGACATAGAAATTACTATTTCAATATTGATATATGTATTATTTCATATCAAACATTTATTTAATAAATATTTAAACACCACCAAATAAACATAGAAGTCGAGTAATCAATGAAGATGAAAAATTGGCCAATTATTGCATCCTAAGAATATATATCATTCACATTCTTTCTTTTGTGGGATGAATTTGATAAAAAACCATTTGATACTCACTTTATCTTATTTATATGCTATTGTGGGCATTTATTGGATTTCCTTTTATATAACCAACACAAATTTCCGCGAGAAGGGAATCATCCATCATATCAAAAATCACCCTTTGATCATATACCAGCTCGTGGAGTAGGAAGAATCATCATTGTTATTGTCATTTCAAGAATGGATATTATTTCCTTATGATAATGTGTATCAATATAAAATTATTAAGACAAATGTAATGATCATCCTTTTGACATTCCCAATATATTGTAATTTTCTAATGAATTTTCATAATCATTTTAGTGTATTCCACTTAACTGATAAGTTATTTTCTCAATTGATATTATATATTGATTTTACCCCATATCCCGATCACCATATTGAATTTCCATTTTTTAAAATGGGGAGCATGAAAATTAACATTATGAGAATATAGATAAATGGTTTTTAAGGATAAGTGATTCATTGTGAGGTACAACAATGCAATTTTTCAAGAATATGGATTGGACAATGCACATATGAATTTATTATCATAATCTAGACAAGATTATGATAAACGAATTATATTATACCATAGATTAATAACTTATTTGATATGTAAAATCATGACCAATACTTTTAAATGGTAGTTATTAAGATTTGATATTATTAAGTAAAGTTAAAGAAGGAGGATATCACCAGGAGTACTTTTCATACAAGGTACGAGAACTATGAGTTCATTTTGATTCTAAATGGGCTAATTAGATCTCTATATATATTCATGAAAATAATAAATAATGTCTTTATAAATTACCTCATAAAATTTGTGGTAGTATTTACAGTTCATATTCTTATTTATTCAAAAAGAAATGTGGGACATGAAAAGTATTTGAATGTTATACTGGGGTCATTAAGAAAATAAATTGCATTTATGAATTATGGAAAATGAGTGTTTTTGTGAGATCAAGTAACCTTCATGTGGAATTTTATCACCAAAAAAGGATATATGTGGTTCCTTCAAAAGAATTCTCAATTGAATGGTGGTATCGACAAACATATATGATGGAAATCCATATTTTCATTAGATTAGTAAGGTAATTTTCTTGATTAATGAGGAATTTCTCAGGATTTTAAATGACACTATGTATACTTCATTTGAAGTGAGTCATGTTTTAATGGAGAGAGGAATGTGAGGAGATCATCAAAGTGTTAATTAATAGGGTAATCACCTATATTATACTCGTATTAGCCATTTGTGGGGAATAATTTTTTATCTATAGTGATGTGTCTAAAAATACCATTGGTTTTTTTCTCATGCTAGATGAAAATTTCGTATTCAATGACTCCAGAAAATTAAATATTCATAAATTGAACAACCAAATGAATGATCATATTTTTTCTGTGGTGATCTCCACAATGAAGATATGGTTGAATTATGTATACGAGGAGATGTGTCTAAAATATACAGATCATAAAATCCACAAGTATATATTCGGATAAAAGGACATTAATATTATATAATGGTAGTTTTTAGGGTTGATTAGGGATTATAATTTTTCAATCTTTTACAATACTAGGAAGGTAAAAATGTGTATGATGGTCTGAAGATAATGGATCCTATAAAAATTTCAATGAATAATATTTTTAGGGATATAATATTCCTGGTCATGAAAAGGAAGTACGTTGTAGTAATAATATTAACTTCATCAAAAAATTTAAAATTATTTCTAAACAATCCATTCTTTTTATGATCATGGAGTGCAATCAAGCCAGTGAGGTGATAAAAAATTTAGAAACATTCCAGAGTCTGACTTCTATAATGATGGAGTTATAATATTTTCACCTAAGATATGTGACCTATCAAAACCTTAGTTAAATAACCAAAATTTGGATGATGTGGATATATCAATCTTCTCTATTCATGTAACATCCCAAGTAAGTAATGAATAATAGATATTTTTATCTATGTCTATTAATGATTAAGATAGTGTTTTAGTGGCTTAAAATGGAAATAAATCCAATCTTAAGCATGGAATACACTAATATTCTTAAAAGATTGTTTTACTACCTTATGATGGAAAACCCTTTTTAAATCTATCTTTTGACAATTTTATAAACTATTTTTGTCAAAATAAACTTATTCTTTATGATTGGGACATCAAAATTTACTTTGTGTGAATTTTTGGTATTTTTCAGACAATGTTCATTTTTTAATGAATAGTGAAAATTACTGCATTTTACATCAAAACTGCTTTTTAATCTAATTTATTTATATGATTAGATTATCTTTTGAATTGGTATTAATGTTTAATATGAATATATTTTTACCATTTAATCCAATGGTTGTCATTGTAATCAATTTCACTTTGAAATTGGACTTAAACTAGTGTCAATCTTTTGATACTTATTATTTCATAAAAACACGCTATTTGCTCTGACAGCGGGAATAAATTATTAAATTAATTAATGTGACTTATATGATTTGAATTTAGTAAAATAGACTTCATTTTTGAATTCGTAATATCAAATATATCTTAGGGTGAAGTTTTGGTAATTTTCTGAAAAACATTAATTTTTGATGAATAGTGAAACCACTAAGTGGTACTTATAAAAACTGATTTTTCATTTAAATGAAATTTTGCCACCTTTGTGTTTTTAATTTCAAAAATCTGACATAAATGGTTGTAATTAAGAAGTAAAATGAGGTTCAATGAGATTAAAATAATTTTTTGGTGAATAGTAACTTATTAAGTTCTTAATCGCGATTAGTGGTAATTAGTGTAGTTTAAGGTAAAAATAATGCTTTAATAAAATAAGATGAGCTTCACACATGTCCTACCCTCATTGGTTGTGTCATGGCAGACCAAGAAAATCCATGGGTCAACTTGGGGACCCCATGGATCCACTTTGGTTGGGAAATGACATAAACAACTTTTTATTTAATGTAAAAGTAAAAATGACACAAACATAATATGTTTTACAAAAACAATTTTTATATGGGTTTATAAAGATCAGATTTTTTATTATAAATAGTCATTGGAAAGCTAAAACGATTTCCTACATCATAGTATTTGTTTTATAATTTTTAGACTTTAAATAAAGTACATTATTTATGACATCATGATGATGCAGCGATGACCTCATTATTTAACGATTTAAATAAAATGGAAAGATAATGTAAAATCTATGAACTAATCATGTCCAAAACCAATTGTATGAGTTGATTTATAACCCTTATCACCGTATACACTAATTATATCAATTTTGGACCTTTTAAAACCGAAACACATTTTCAAATAAAGTAATATTTCTTTACTTTCCAAAAGTGCCCCTCCTCTCCTCTTATAAAAGGCCCCCAGCTCTACCTCATTTCACACACTCCTCAAGCCTTTGGCTCGGCCAACCCCTGACCGTTTACTCTCTCCACATCCCTCTCCTCATTCTAGAGGATTCCCTTTGGGCATAATCCTTTCAAATGAAGCCTTTAGGCTCAAATCAAAAGGAGTTACACTTTTAAAGGTAATTCATTCTCTCATGTTCATTTGTTTTATTTTGATTCTCCAACCCCCTAAATTCTTTTTATTAACTTATTTTGTAAAAAAACCAGTATAATCAATATACTAGAATTTTGTTATAAGATTTATTTTATCTACACTCTCACACAACTACATCAAATGGTTAAAGAACATACGGTTTCCGTGGATGGCGAAATTCTGCCTCCCGAAACGATGATTGTTCAATACTCATTTACCACCATCAAAGGTGTCCATTATGATGTCACTATTTTTATATATGATATATAATATGTTTATGGTTTCCTTAAGCATCTCTTTTTTTTCAATTTGGGCATACCTTTATGGTTTCCATTATGGGTAAACACGATATCTTCATTTTAGGAAGTGCGGACTACCGCCCCCTGAAAGTGATTTGATTCGTTAATACCATATGTGGGATCTGTAAAGGATAAAGTTAATTATATTATATATGTTATTATACTGGAATTATAATATACTCTTATATAATTATGATTCCATTCCATAAAATACGAAATAGAAATGGAAATAGCATTCATGCGTACGTACGACTTACCGTCTCCATGAACGGTGCATTTCATTTCTTACCTCTAAATGTGATTTAATATTATAAATACATGTATATGATGAATATATATGATATATATGTTATCCAAATAATTAATATCATTCTGGATATAACGAACCTTTGACCAAATTAACAACATGTAAGTGTAAGAAGTCTATTTTTGACTTAAGAACCAAATACCGACAAAATGAACATTATTAACTTAAATGATTAAATTATGTTCATAACATGGTATAAAAGGAATAATGAACTTGAAAAAGGTTCATAAGCAAGTAGAGATTAACTCAATTTTATTATTTAGGAGATTAAAGAACGGTGGGGTCAAGTCGGATACGAGGTATGGGACTTCATCTCAATCTCCTTTCATTGAGGGATATTTTATTTTATACACAACTTTCTTTTATACGGTGTATAAACTCCTTTGACTTTTACGTTTATTCAAAAATAATATTTTTTATACGAAGCGTTTACTAAATGACAAAAGGGAATGTTTTTGTCGTACGTATGCGGCGACAACGACTTCTCCGCCGTCATGACCGTTATTTGAGTTTTGGATTCCTCTACAATCCATACCTTCTTTTTAAAAGAAAAATAAATACCATGTTTTACTTTTCTTTTATTTTGGTATTAAAAATGGTTTTCACAATTTTTTTTGTGTTGTATTGATATCTTGTGATTGAAATGTTGAAATGTTATGTTTCTTTTATGCATGTTTTATGTGATACGATTATGTTATGGTTCTTGGGAATTATTATGAAGACGGGTGGTTCCGTGATAAACTAAGGGCAGGTGAGCCCGATATATCTCTCCAATGCATTGGGTAATGTGAAGGAGTGAAACGTGAAGGTTTCTCTGAAGAGATTTAGGGAATATACTGTGATGGGTATTCCAAACGTAACCAAGAGGGTTACTCCCTACGTAAGAATGTTATGAATGCCTCAAGTTACCTTTATGTCTTATGATTTCTATGATTTATTCATGATTTTATGAGGTATGTTAAAGTGCCTATGTTTTATGGGTAATGTATGATTTCATTCTTATTTATATATGAAATCATGTTTCCTTTCCATGTTTTTTTATAACCCATACTGATATTTTATGCTCATCCCAAGTTTTTGAAATGTTTTTCACAGGTCACGGGAAAGGTACATGATAAGCTGATAGAGTCAAGGATGTGTCAAGAAAGAATCCATGTTTTATTTTAAATATGTTTCCATTAATGGGAATGAAGAATACTATCTTTATGTAACCACTTTGTTTATATGTGGAATGTAATGCAAGTTTTATGATCTAATTCTCTAAAACTCTAAACCCGAAAAGATCCTCAATGTGTAATCTTGTAATAACTCAATATTAAGTAAGGTTTAAGGTTGGGGCCTTATAGTTGGTATCAGAGGTCGGTTTAGATATCTTTAGGAGTTAGAATTCTATTAAATGATTATCCATTTTTTTTAAAAATGATATAGCATTTGAAGATTACCATGTTGCTTCATCTAAGACATGTTTGTTCAGAATGGTTTTCCGCAGAGGAAACAGGGAAGCAGTGCTAGGAAGGCATACAGAAGGAAATAACCTTCCGAATCAGCATCCAGAAATGGTCAGAATTGGAACTGAACATTTTGTTGCAGTAATGGCGCAGTTGAATCAAGCGATAAATGGTGGTGGTATCCATGCACGAGATCAGCCAGATCAACCGCAGAGGAACATGTCAGTGGTGGAACATTTCATGAGGCAACATCCACCATCATTCAGAGGATCATCTGACCCTGTGCTAGCTGAAGGGTGGATTAAAGCACTGGAGAAGATTTTCGATGACATGGGGTGTTCAGAAAATCAAAAGGTTAGTCTTGCTATTTACCGTTTGGAGGGTGAAGCAGATCAGTGGTGGTCTATGGTTAAAAATATCAGGGACGCCGATGAGATTGATGCTCTTGACTAGGATGAATTCAAAGGTATGTTTCTTGAGAAGTATTTTCCTAAGGCTGTTCGACTTTGGATGGAAAAGAAATTCTTAGAATTGAGGCAAGAGGAAGACTCAGTGGCTGCCTACGAAGAATGGTTCACTCGATTGGCAAGGTATGCTCCAAATTTTATCCGAGACCGTGATAGTAAAATCAATCGTTTTTACTCAGTATTAAAGCCAAAATATCGAAGGGCATTAGCTTCTCGTGAGTTTAAACTTTATGAAAAGCTTGTTCGATGTGCTGAGAAGGTTGAAATGGAGTTTTCCGATGACCAAGTGTTCTATAACAACCTGCAGAAGAAGAGACCGAGGTGGCAGGACAAAGGCAAGAATTCTTCAAAAAAGTCTGATGGTAAGAGAACTAAGTTTCTAGTTTGTGATAAATGTCGAAAAAGGCATGCTGGGGAATATCTTCTGAATTCTGGAAAGTGCTACCGATGTGGTACGATGGGACATAAGGCTCGTGATTGCACTAAAAAGGATCAAGGTGAAGGTAAGAACAAATTTGATTTACAGTTAGTGAATTGTTATAAGTGCAATGAGATGGGGCACTATGCAAACGAGTGTCCGAAAAAGAGCTTGAGTGATGGGAAGCAGTTAGACTACAAGCAGAAAGGGGTGGTGAAATCCTTTGTAACTACTTCAGCAGATGTCGGGTCATCAAATGAAGTTGTATCATGTACTTTGTTTGTTTTTTCAGATTATGCCAGTGTGTTGTTTGATTCGGGGTCTACACATTCTTTCATCTCTGAAAACTTTTCTAGTAAAATGGGAATACCATCTCAAGAAATGACTCCTGAACTTTTGGTAAAAACACCTGGGGGAAATGTTGAGGCAAAAAACTTTTATAAGAATCTTCCTATCCTTATCCGTGGAAAGAACCTACTTGCAAACCTTAAAAGAAAAGAAACTGTATGGGAAATTCAGCAAGTGTGAGTTTTGGTTGCAACAAATTTCTTTCCTTGGTCACATTGTTTCTAATGATGGAATAACTGTTCATCCTGAAAAAACAAAAGTTGTGGAAGAATGGCCAAGACCCACAAATGTAACCGATATTCGTAGCTTTCTTGGTTTGGCGGGCTATTACCGAAGGTTTGTTAGAAATTTTTCACAGTTATCTCGTCCAATGACTAAGCTATCTCAGAAGGGTGTTAAGTTTATCTGGACAAAAGAATGTGATGATTGTTTTCAGGAATTGAAAAGAAGATTGGTGAATGCTCCAGTTTTGGCACTACCTTCCAGGAATGGTGAGTTTGTTATATACAGTGATGCTTCATTGAAAGGACTTGGTTGCGTCCTAATGCAGAATGATCTAGTAATTGCTTATTCATCACGACAGTTGAAAACTCATGAGGTAAATTACCCTACACATGATTTGGAATTAGCTGTTGTTGTTTTTTGCTTTAAAAATTTGGAGGCATCATTTGTATGGAGTAAAGTGTGAAATATATACCGATCACAATAGTTTAAAGTATATATTCACTCAGAAAGAGTTAAACATGAGACAAATAAGATGGCTAGAATTAATCAAAGATTATGATTGTACAATTCATTACCATCCAGGAAAAGCAAATAAAGTGGCTGATGCTTTGAGTCGAAAAAGTAATGCTTCATTAACAATGTTGAATTTGGAACGTGATCCTTTGGTTAAGGATTTGATGAACTTTGGCATAGAAGTTGTTGGTGCAGGAAGTCCTTCTGTTTTGTTTCAGGTATCAGTGAGATCATCTCTATCAGATAGAAGCAAGCAAGCACAGAAGAAAGACAATGAGTTGCAGAAAAAGGTAGAGCTGGTTCAGAAAGGTAAGTTTCCTGAATTCAACATTGATAATGATTGTGTTTTGAGATTTGGGAAGAGATTGTGTGTGCCTTGTGATTCACAGTTGAAGAGAGAGTTGTTATGTGAAGCTCATAGTTCTCCGTTTTCAGTTCATCTGGGCAGTACTAAGATGTATAGAGATCTGCGGGAGTATTACTGGTGGGATGGAATGAAAAGAGACATTGCTGATTTTACTGTGAAGTGTTTGACATGTCAATAGGTTAAAGCAGAGCGGCAGTTACCAAATGGGATGCTTCAGCCTTTACCAGTGCCACAGTGGAAATGGGAGAATATATCCATGGACTTTGTTGTGGGATTACTGAAGACATCTCGAGATAATAATGCAATCTGGGTTATCGTTGATCGCTTGACTAAATCTGCTCATTTCCTTGCTATACGAGATACGTTTTCCCTAGATCAACTTTCCCTTTTGTATCTTAAAGAGATAGTCAGGTTACATGGAGTTCCTCTCTCTATTGTATCGGATCGTGATCCCAGGTTTACTTCTAACTTTTGGAAAGGCCTTCAGAAGTCATTGGGTACTGAATTAAATTTTAGTACAGCTTTTAATCCTCAATCAGATGGGCAGTCAGAACGAACAATTCAGACATTGGAGGATATGCTACGAGCTTTTTCTATAGATTATCAGGGAAGTTGGGACCAACATCTTTCTTTGGTTGAATTTTTATATAATAACAGTTTTCATTCCAGTATACAGATGGAACCATTTCAGGCATTATATGGGAAGCGGTGTCGAACTCCAACTTTCTGGGATGAAGTGCCTGAAAGGAAGTTGATGGGACCAGAATTGGTAGAAGAGATGGAAGAAAAAGTTCAGCTGATTCAGAAACACATGAGAACAACTCAGAGCAGGAAGAAGAGTTATGCGGATAACCGGAGGAAGGATCTATCATTCGAGGTAGGTGATCATGTTTTTCTCAAGGTTTCTCCTTGGAAAAGTGTGATGAGATTTGGTAAGAAAGGATAGTTGAGTCCAAGGTTCGTTGGACCATACGAAATTCTGGAGAGAGTTGGATCAGTTGCATACCGAGTGGCTTTACCTCCGAGTTTATCTCAGGTACACAATGTTTTTCACGTTTCGATGTTGAAAAAGTATATGCCAGATCCATCTCATGTTTTGAGTCCAGAGGTAGTTCAGCTGGAAGAGAAACTATCTTATGAGGAAAAACCGGTCCAGATTCTTGACCACATGGAGCAAGTGTTACGGAATAAGATGATTCACCAGGTAAAAATTTTGTGGAAAAACCACATGATTGAAGAGGCAACATGGAAATCTAAAAATGCAATGAGGGATAAGTACCCCCATTTATTCGATAAGTAAATAAATTACGGGGACACAATTTTCTAAAGGGGGGAAGGATGTAACATCCCAAGTAAGTAAGGAATAATAGATATTTTTATCTATGTTTATTAATGATTTAGATAGTGTTTTAGAGGCTTAAAATGGAAATAAATCCAATCTTAAGCATGGAATGCACTAATATTCTTAAAAGATTGTTTTACTACCTTATGATGGAAAACCCTTTTTAAATCTATATTTTGACAATTTTATAAACTATGTTTGTCAAAATAAACTTATTCTTTATTATTGGGACATCAAAATTTACTTTGTGTGAATTTTTGGTATTTTTCATACAATGTTCATTTTTTATTGAATAGTGAAAAATACTACATTTTACATCAAAACTGCTTTTTAATCTAATTTATTTATATGATTAGATTATATTTTGAATTGGTCTTAATGTGTAATATGAATATATTTTTACCATTTAATCCAATGGTGGTCATTGGAATCAATTTCACTTTGAAATTGGACTTAAACTAGTGTTAATCTTTTGATACTTATTATTTCATAAAAACACGCTATTTGCTCTGACAGCGGGAATTAATTATTAAATTAATTAATGTGACTTATATGTTTTGAATTTTGTAAAATATACTTCATTTTTGAATTCGTGATATCAAATATATCTTAGGGTGAAGTTTTGGTATTTTTCTGAAAAACTTCAATTTTTGATGAATAGTGAAACCACTAAGTGGTACTTATAAAAACTGATTTTTCGTTTAAATGAAATTTTTCCATCTTTGTGATTTGAATTTCAAAAATCTGACATACATGGTTGTAATTAAGAAGTAAAATGTGGTTTAATGAGATTAAAATAATTTTTTTGTGAATAGTAACTTATTAAGTTCTTAATCGCGATTAGTGGTAATTAGTGTAGTTTAAGGTAAAAATAATGCTTTAATAAAATAAGATGAGCTTGACACATGTCCTACCCTCATTTGTTGTGTCATGGCCGACCAAGAAAAGCCATGGGTCAACTTGGGGACCCCATGTATCCACTTTGGTTGGGAAATGGAATAAAAAACTTTTTATTTAATGTAAAAGTAAAAATGACACAAACATAATATGTTTTATGAAAAAAAAATTACATGAGTTTATAAATATAAGATTTTTGATTATAAATAGTCATTGGAAAGCTAAAAATATTTCCTAAATCATAGTATTTGTTTTATAATTTTTAGACTTTAAATAAATTAAATTATTTATGAAATCAATATGATGCAGCGATGACCTCATTATTTAACGATTTAAATAAAATGGAAAGATAATGTAAAATCTATGAACTACACATGTCCAAAACCAATTGGATGAGTGGATTTCGAACCCTTATCACCTTATCCACGAATTATATCAATGTGGGACCTTTTAAAACCGAAACACATTTTCAAATAAAGTAATATTTCTTTACTTTTCAAAAGTGCCCCTCCTCTCCTCTTATAAAAGGCCCCCACCTCTACCTCATTTCACACACTCCTCAAGCATTTGGCTTGGCCAACCCCTGCCCATTTACTCTCTCCACATCACTCTCCTCATCCTAGAGGATTCCCTTTGGGTATAATCCTTTCAAAGGAAGCCTTTAGGCTCAAATCAACAAGAGTTACACTTTTAAAGGTAATTCATGCTCTCATGTTCATTCGTTTTATTTTGTTTCTCCCAGCCCCTAAATTCTTTTTATTTACTTCTTTTGTAACAACACCAGTATATTAAATATACTAGGATGTTGTTATAAGATTTATTTGAGCTACACCCTCACACAACTACATCAAATGGTTAAAGAACATACGGTTTCCGTGGATGGCAAAATTCTGCCTCCCGAAACGTTGATTGTTCAATACTCATTTAACACCTTCAAAGGTGGCCATTATGATTTCACTATTTTTATATATGATATATAATATTTTTATGTTTTCCTTAAGCTTCTGTTTTTTTCATTTTGGGCATACCTTTATGGTTTCCATTATGGGTAAACACGATATCTTCATTTTAGGAAGTGCGGACTACTGCCCCCTGAAAGTGATTTGATTCGTTAATACCATATGTGGGATGTGTAAAGGATAAATTTAATGATATTATATATGTTATTATACTGGAATTATAATATACTCTTATATCATTATGATTCCATTCCAGAAAATACGAAATAGAAATGGAAGTAGCGTTCATGCGTACGTATGGCTTACCGTCTCCATGAACGGTGCATTTCATTTCTTACCTCTAAATGTGATGTAATATTATAAATACATGTATATGATGAGTATATATGATATATATGTTATCCAAATAATTAATATCATTCTGTATATAACGAACCTTTGACCTAATTAACAACATGTAAGTGTAAGAAGTCTATTTTTGACTTAAGAACCAAATACCGAGAAAATGAACATTATTAACATAAATGATTACATTATGTTCATAACATGGTATAAAAGGAATAATGAACTTGAAAAAGGTTCATAAGCAAGTAGATATTAACTTATGTTTATTATTCAGGAGATTAAAGAACGGTCGGGTCAAGTCGGATACGAGGTATGGGACTTCGTCTCAATCTCCTTTCAGTGAGGCATATTTTATTTTATACAAAACTTTCTTTTATACGGTGTATAAACCTCTTTGTCTTTTACATTTATTAAAAAGAAATATTTTTTATACGAAGTGTTTACTAAACGACAAAAGGGAATGTTTTTGTCGTACGTATGCGGCGACAACGACTTCTCCGCCGTCGTGACCGTTATTTGAGTTTCGGCTTCCTCTACAAGCCATACCTTCTTTTTAAAAGAAAAATAAATACCATGTTTTACTTTTCTTTTATTTTGGTATTAAAAATGGTTTTAACATTGTTTTTTGTGTTGTATTGATATCTTGTGATAGAAATGTGGAAATGTTATGTTTCCTTTATGCATGTTTTATGTGATACGATTATGTTATGGTTCATGGGCATTATTATGAAGACGGGCGGTTCCGTGATAAACTAAGGGCGGGTGAGCCCGATATAGCTCTCCAATGCATTGGGTAACGCAAAGGAGTGAAACATTAAGGTTTCTCCGAAGCGATTTAGGGAATATACTGTGATGGGTATTCCAAACGTAACCAAGAGGGTTACTCCCTACATAAGAATGTTATGAATGCCTCAAGTTACCTATATGTATTATGATTTCTATGATTTATTCATGATTTTATGAGGTATGTTAAAGTGCTTATGTTTTATGGGTAAAGTATGATTTGATTCTTATGTATATATGAACTAATGTTTCCTTTCCATGTTTTTTTATAACCCATACTGAGTTTTTATGCTCATCCCAAGTTTTTGAAATGTTTTCACAGGTCACGGGAAAGGTACATGATAAGATGATAGAGTCAAGGATGTGTCAAGAAAGAATCCATGTTTTATTTTAAATATGTTTCCATTGATTGTAATGAAGAATACTATCTTTATGTAACCACTTTGTTTATATGTGGAATGTAATGAAAGTTTTATGATCTAATTCTCTAAAACTCTAAACCCGAAAAGATCCTCAATGTGTAATCTTGTAATAACTCAAGATTAAGTAAGGTTTAAGGCTGGGCCTTATAATTCATACATTATGTTCTATGATGTAAAAATATAAAATGATAATATTCTACTGGGCAATCATGAAGAGGGATATTGAAAAGAATTATCTTGAAGAATGGAATTATTATATGTCAAGGATGAATGATATAAGTCTAATGGTATAATTTCATAATTTTTCAGATCATTATATAAATCGAAAAACATAACTATGGATTTCATTTAAAACAACACAACTTTTATAATGGAAATTATTCCATCACAGTGATAGTTGACCTCTTTACAGTGTAATGACATTTCATTACATTTCATAACAATTAATGATGATTTATCTTGTGACCAACATTCCAATATATATATATATATTATTGAAATTGTAATAATGGACAGAGTGGAACCCTCCATTGTATCTCATTGAGATCCATGGATTACCTTGAGGTTCTTGATATCCATTAATAAGAGTTGGATACAAATATTCATTTCAGTATTTATTTTCACCTTTAGATGGATGGTTATTCATATAATATAATTCAATCTCAAGAGTATATGATGATATAATGATCAATAAATTTACAAGGATGATAGGATCAACACCATTTTCTTGTTGTTTTATCGAATAATAATTATTTCCATTCTAGTATTAAAATTGCTCCAAATGAGTCTCCAAATGGGAATTTGTGTCATTATTCAACATGATGTGATGATGTTATGGAGAAAAATTTGATGGGACCTAATATTGTACAAAATATTAATGAGATGGTTCAAACCAATAAACATCATATGACATGCCCCGATATTTGATTATATATATACAGATATAATCATTGTTGTGATGTATAGTATTAGGTCAGAGATAATGTTTTTCAACATATATCATTGTTGATTAATGTTATGTGAATTGGGAGTACGGTTATTCTTATTTTATGATACATGGGACCGTTTAAAATAATTTTTCATATTGATGTTGGGGCCCATCAACAAGAACTCCCACAAAACCAATCTCATGAATATGACATTGTCATTATATCTCCATAGAGGATGTACATATCAGACCCCTCACATTTACTTAATTAAGAGACAGTACCATTGGATAATGATCATTCAAATGAAGAGAATCTAGTGAAGATATTAGATAATAAAAAACAATGTTATATGATATGATCCAATAGAACTGGTCAATGTAATGTTGTAGTTTCACATTATTCAGGAAGCAATATGAGAACAAAAAGATGTGATGAAATAGATGTTCTATCATCTATTTTATATTATAAGATAATATTTGGAGGGTAAAAATTCATAATGGGGAAGAACGTAATAACACATAATTTTATACAAGAAATATATTTTACAAATGAAATATTATTTATTATGAAATGAAATTATAGAAAACTAATACAATAATTTAATTGAATATGATCATTATAAGTTATATCCTATCTAATTCAATATAATAATAAAAATCAAATAATTTTATAATATATCTCTTTCATGGTTATCATTTTAATTAGTATATATTAAGGGTAGTGATAAATCTAATTAACACCTAAAAAAAGCGATGCCACTGACTAGTAATATCATTCACTATGATGTTAATTTATTAGAACATCTATGAGATTCAGAATATTTTTATTTTTCACTCAAACATTACCAAGTCAAGATTCAACAAATATGACATGTGGAAAAACTTGTATAGCAATAGTTAAAGATTATCTTGATCACATACCAAACCATGTATGATAAAACACTACATGGAAATTTCACTATAAAAATCTTTAAGCTTAGGGAATATGATGGTGTTATAATGGGTTCTAGGTCAAGACAATAATAGAATGAATTTTTACAAAAAAAAATTTAAAAAACAAAGAATATGTGCATCACATATAATTTTAGATTAAATGTGATTCAAAAATTGGATTGATAAAATTATGATTTTTATAGTATGAATCTCAAATTTTCTTGATGGGAAATATATAATTTGAATCAAGAAAATATTTTTAATAAAATAAATATTTGATTGAAAGAATTCATTTCAATAAAATTTTATTATTAAATAAATCTTATTTAATTATAAAACATTGTAAAATTTTATAAAGTGAAATGTAATTTTAAGGGTCAAAAACTGTTATCATCCAAAAAACTAGTATTTTTAATTATTGTAAATTTTTAAATGAATGTTTAATGCAATATTTATATATAATTATTCTGAAAAAAATTGATGTTAGCACCCCAAAATAATCCAATGATAAATTTTTCATAATTTATAATGACAATTAATTATATGGATAAAAATTAGATATAGTATAATTATGAAATTTTAATTAAGACTTTATAAAATCAAAAAAGAGATATAAAAAATAAATTTACTATTTTTCAGGTAAAAAAAAATTTAACAATTAAAATAATGTTTTTGACTTTATTTGAATAATTATATGAACTCTTAATCATTCCCCCAAATCCTCAATTATATTTAAATGTTTAAAAATTAAAATTTTATGAACATGGCTCACTTCTGTATCACTAATTGTATTATTTTAATGACTTGGGTCCATTTCATTATAAAACATTATAATCCAATATTCTTTTCTAAAAATTGTGGGATGGTCTGTGTTTTTGATTTGTTTTTTCATCTAGATCAGGAAACAAAATTTTAGAAATTAATAATGAATCCCCTCTATTATGTTATAACAACGCACCCAATCCCCCATTCATCTTAACTCAAAACCCATTGGGGGTGAATAAAATATTATTTTAACAGAAAATAACCTTTTAATGTTAACGTAATATCATAATATCCATATTCAATGTTTTTATTACCTTTTTTCATGTTTGTATATGCTTATTACACTTATCTATAACTGTCTATATGATGTACAAACGATGAGTGACCCCTTCACTGTCATTAATCCCATTATTGAATCTTTATGTATCCCAATTATGTTGCCAAAATAATCATTTTATCATCCATGAAAAACATTTTTGCAGTAAATTCCCAACCATATTTTCACCAAATGTTATTCAACTAGATGTCTTTATACTTTATTGATTGGGGACATACATGAATGTTACACATACTCCTTAAACATTGGTTTAAAAGTGATGAAATAAAATCTTATTCTGGATATAAATTTTCACACACTTATATATGTACATAATATGAATGTGGTAGGTGGTCCTATAAATATATATCCCACAAATATATTGGATAATGTTCTATCCTATGAGATGACATGTATAGGGAATGATAGGTTATCAAAATCACATTATATTATAATGTCCAGATGGTAATCCTTGACTTATTATTATGATTCCCTATTTTATAACATATTCACATTTCTAAATTGCATTAATGTAATCATATTATATCGTGCTTTGATGTATATGTTTATGATTCTCACCCCTTTTATACCATCTTTATATGCCTATTTATTGACTTTTATTAATTTCATAATGTTAGGATTTGATTATTCCCTTATTAGGATTTATAGATCCCCCCTTTATAAAAATCCCTAGAGTATCCCATTTAGTATTAATATATTTATGAAATATAATTTCATGTATTAGTGTTTTTAAACGAACTTTTCTTACCCATGTTTCATGTTAATTGGATGTGTGATATTTACATAACATCAAAAATACACCAGGGCTCTCGGTCGTCTATGTTCATATTATGTGTATAAAAATGTAATAACTTGTGAATTAATGTGTATTAAATATATTGGTCTTCATAGGTTACTTATTTATGTAATTTTATGTTCATTATGACTGTCAACTCCATTAGTATAATGGATTATAATATCACTATAATTGTCTTCAATAGTGGGCACGACCATTATGTGTTACTTGTAATGAAATTACGTTTAACCAATGCTCATACTATTTTTATGAAACTGAAGAATATGATTTTCCAAAAGTACATTGATTATTTTATATTCGTATTTATGTATCAGATCTTACTTTAGGATTGGGGAACATTTGAGTAACATGAATGTAGTTCTGGACGTCGTTAAAAATCACATTCATTATGCTAATATTTTTAAATGAATATTTTGGATTTGAGATGTGAAGATCATAAGAAAATTTGTTTGAAAATATTTTATTTCTATAAATCATATGTTAGGTCCACAAGGATGAATACCTAGAGAGGGGGGGTGACTCAGGGTATGAGTAATTTAAAATTACAGCCCGTTCTGATCTTGTTTCGCTGTTAAGAAAAACACTCTTCTCTCCCATTCCTGTTGCACAGTATAAAAAGAAAGTAAAGCAAGTACATGACCCAACAAATATTACTTGGTTCACTGCTAAGGGCTACGTCCAAGGTGCATATGCCAACTAGTTTTCAGTCGTACCAAATTCCACAAAACTTCACTAGTTGTGGATTACATGGTTCGCGCACAGTCACTCTTTCCCTGGATCACTGCCTTTACAAGGATTAGGGTCAGCTCACTACTTTCCCAAGGGTCACTCCATATTTCACTCTCTCTGGCTCACTGGCGTTGGAGAGGATCACCTTCTTCCTCTTCCTTAGCTCACTTCTCTGGAAAGGATCCACTCACAATTTATAGACTTGTAGTTCTATTCATTTGCATGATGGAATGCATCTACCTCTGTATGTAGATGCTCTGTTGAAGTACAACTTTCACAAGTAGATTAGTCTCACTTTGCACCGAAGGTATCAGGAAATATTCTAGCTTTCACGCAGCCTGGAATAATCATCGTGAATCAACCCTTACTTGGCATGCAGGTCTAACCCGGCGCGCAAGTCTCGTCACACCGGTCACAACTGGCACGCAAGTCCACCTCAGAAACTTACGTGACATAAGCTTCTTCAACTCCAATCTTGCGCGACAGACTTCCCTTTATGCCTAAACCAATATTAGCGCACTACAAACAAAAATCGCCCTTCTTCAAATATGGCGCACAATTCCCACTTGCGCGACACACCACCACTTGTGCGACCACCACACTTGTGCAATTGGAGTTCTGATTCTTCAATGTTTTGAACTCCGTTGAGAAATGAGGAGGGGAGGACCAGTATTTATAGGCAATTTGACCACCCTATGCGATGACGCGCAATTCAAACCTCGGTGAAAAATTATCGGCGTGCATGTCTCTTCCCTTGCATGTCACTTACGCGACCCACTTCTAAACTTGCACGATCCTCTTTCCTTTTCCGTATTTCAAAGTTATGATCTTGAAAAACAACAGACGTCCAAGTTTCCAATCCTCCTAGGCAGCGGTGCGCAAGTCCTTTCACTTGGCGTGCAAGTCACCTGCACGACCAACTCAATACTTGCGCGACCATTATCCATTTTCCATATTTTGATGATCTGATCTTGAAAAACATATGGTGCACAGGTTTTCAAGGAATCAATTACACAACGTGCAAGTCCCTTTTCCCAAAACATCTTTTCTTCATTTGTCGATTTTCAAGCCCAAAAAATATGGAAAACACTGGAAAATGGCGTCACCCTATATCTGTTCTTTTTATACCACCTCCAGATCATCCATTCAATTATAAAAGTTCTTCAATAAAACATTTATCGTTAACCATAGCACTTGAACTCGGTATTCCACCATACAATACCATTTGTCAATAAATTTGTATGTCATGGTTTACTTTGGAAACAATCACAACACAATTTTCCACATTGTCAACAACACAATCACCTCAAAAATGCTTCAATGATACCTTGAGGGATTTTTGTCCTACAATTTCCCCCATTGGGTTTGTTGAAAACTCTTCCATAAAAAGATACATCATTAATTCTTCAGCTACCATTCGCTTTTTGAGATTCTGATAGGGATCAAGGATTTACTCAACACATACTCTAAGCCCACGTGAGTAATTCTCAGCATGAGAAACAAGAGTAAATGAACAGTTCATCAATGAATCACTTCATCTCTGACACCCACTGTTGACACCAAACTGATTCCAAATTTTACCCAACTGGTACCAATTATTGGAAAAAATAATCTTACCACATGCCAACACTCTTCTTCTTTTATCACGATCCTCATCTGTCGTGATATCTATTCATTGATCGATCAGTTCTAGCATCATAATATTAGTAAACACCCCCTATCTGTCTTCTCCATCAAATCCCCCTATCTGGATACCCCACCTGTCAGCTTCTCCCCTTATCTGTCATGATTTTTCAAATAGCCACACTGTCTCCCCCTTGAACAATCACTACTTTCTCCCCCTTTGTCAACGACCCAATGGAAACCCCTTTGTAGTCTGTAACAGAGTAGAGAACACATATCAGCATAGTAGGGAAAAACACATCATACCTCGGGGAGATGGGGTGTGGTTCAACATCCACAATCTTTTAAGTGCAAGGAGTTGACTAAACTCATAGAGCCAGTCGATTCCTGTCAAAAGCTTCCCTGGATAAGGCCTTTGTTAGATTGTCTGCAACCAGTAGTTCTGTAGGCACATACTCCAATTTCACAATTCCCTGTTCAACTTTCTCCTTGATAAAATGATGCATTATCTCAATGTGCTTTGTCCTTGAGTGATGGACGTGATTTTTGATAAGAATTATGGCACTTGAGTTATCACATTGGATTTGGATCGGAGACATCACTTTAACTCCCATATCTTTTAAGATGCTGCATCATCCACAATAACTGTGTGCAAGCTTGAGTTGCTGCAATATACTCCTCTTCTACGGTGCTCAATGAAATGCAATATTTCCTCTTTCTTAGCCAGGAAATACACAATCCACCAAGATAGAATGAACCACCTGGCGTTGATTTTCTATCATCCGTTGAACTTTCCCAGTATGCATTAATATATCCCAATAACTTTGTTTGATATTTGTCAGTATGTGTCAATCCGAAATCCACTGTGCCTTAGATATAATGAAGTATTCATTTTTACAACAAGAATGTGCCATTACATGTGATTACTATGATATCACGCAACATTGCATGTGGCGAAAACAATATCAGGCCTTGTTGTGGTCAATTATAGGAAGCTCCCAATAATTTGCCTGTATTCGTTAATATTAACTGCCTTGCCATCCTCATCATTTGATAATTTCATCTGGGTAGAAACCAGAGTCTTAATATCCTTGGAATTATCCATTCAAAACCTTCTTAGAACCACCTTGGAATATTGGGATTGATAAATTAATGTTCCATTAATTCCTTGTGTCACCTGTAAACCAAGGAAAATGTTAGCTCTCTAATCATTGACATTTCGAACTCATTTTTCATGAATTCGGAGAACTGTCTACACTAAGCTTCATCTGATCTACCAAATATTATGTCACTAACATAAACCAACACTATCATCCTTTCATTAATTTCATTGATAAAATAGAGATTGTATTCAGTTCCCCCGTGCTAGAAACCAGGATTTTTCAAGTACCGATCAAGCCTTGAGTACCATGCCCTTGGTGCTTGTTTCAGCCCATACAAAACCTTCTTCAGCCTGAAAACATTGTTCTCATCCTCATGAATGATAAAACCATATGGGTTCACAATATACACCTCCTCTTCCAGAACACCATTCAAGAATGCGGATTTGACATCCATTTGGAACACTTTGATCTTTCATCACACTGATATGGAAAAAAATAGTCTGATTGTCTCCAGCCTTGTAACTGGTGCAAATGTATCATCAAAATCGATTACCTCTATCTGGGAGTATCCCTTCAACACTAGTCGTTCTTTGTCCCGAATAACTATGCCATCTTCATTCATCTTGTTGTGATAGACCCATTTAGTCCCGATGACATTCTTGTTTGCTGGCCTCGAAACAATATCCCATGTATGGTTCTTCTCAATTTAATCAAGCTCTTCATTCATAGCATGAACCTAGTATTCATATTCAGCTTCATTGGAAATTTTTTTTTGTCTCCACCTAAGATATCAATGATGATTTCTGTAATGATTTCATTCTTCGAGTCTGAACTGGAGTTGTCTGATCACCAATGATATTTTGCATATCAATTTCAGCTCGACTCTTTGGCTTCCTTGCAGACACAGACTTGACACTTTCTTATTCATCATCAGTATCTTTTTCTGAGTCAGCCTCTGCCACTTCTAATCCCCCTAGGTTTCTTACCTCATCATCACTTTCATCCAGAAACTATTCACTAGGTCGTTGAGAATCCTTTTCATTTTCAACTATCGTGACATCATTACTCTCAAAAAAATTTCCCACCCTTTTGTTGAAGCATTTATATTCTTTTCTTTTCCATGAGTAGCAAAGGAATTTCCCCTCATGTCCTCGTGACTCAAACTTCCTGTGATTTTCTTTGTTGAGTATCAAACACATACTTCCAAAGATTCAAAAAAATTTCAACGCTAGCTTCTTTCTGTACCACATTTCATACAGATTCTTCCTTTCTTTTGGACACAATAGAGACATGTTCAAAATATAAACCGACCCCAAAACTGCTTCTTTCCAAAATTTATCTGGTAAGTCCTTTTCTATAAGCATCGTTCTGGCCATGTTGTTGATGATCTGATTTCTCCTCTCAACCACTCCATTCGGTTGGGGATTTCTCATTGATGAAACTTGATGCCTAATTCTATGTATCTTGAGATAGTCTTCAACTTGACTGTGTGTAAATAATGTTCTGTTATCAGTACTAAACATCTGAATTTTATGCCCAAGAATCCTTTATAATTCCCTCCAATAATGCTATATGCAACTGAACACATCTGTCTTATGGGTTATGACAAATACGTAGGCCATTCTGCTATAATCATCAATTAAAAGAACATAATACATTTTCCCATTTATTGTTCATGGTGAGAGATTTCCACATACATCCGTATTCCCCAATTCGATCATTGTAGTTGATTTCAGTTCCTTTGGCCTATATTTCTTTCTGATGACCTTCCCTTGTTGGAAAGAATCACACATATGAGTGTGATCACTCATTAGTTTGGGACGGTCTCTATTATCATCACACTTTACCAGATCATCCATAGATGGTTGGCATAGATGACCAAGTTTCTTATGCCAGAACTTGATTTCTTCCTCTCTGGATAAAAGTCTTGCATCTTCATCCATACATACAATGTAAAGACTTTCCTTTGTCATTTTTCCCTATAGAACAACTTCTCTATCTTTTCTTTTCACAACACACATCTTCTTGATAAATCGGATAGAATTCCTAGTGTCACATAGTTGACTGACACTGAGCAAGTTATGACTATGACCCTCTACTACCAAGACATCAGCACGTCTCATTTCTTTGCCCCCAAACTTGTATTTTCCTGAGCCAACAATCATCAGGACATCATTGTTAAAAAAGTTTACAACTCATTCTTTGTCATATTTTATTCCTATAACAAGATCCTTATTACCTGTCATATGAGATGTGCAACCACTATCAATGATCCACAAAGCAGAGCGATATGATGCTTTAAAAGGAATATCTTCCACCACAGACTTTTCATTTTTATTCTTCTTGGTCTACACTTTTTCTTTCACACTCGACATGGATTGAGGCTTCTATTCTTTCTCAGAGTATGATGGACCAGCTTCATCTTGCAAATCCTCAAATGTATTCTACATTTTTAACTCACTTGTTATTTTATTTATTTTCTTCTTGCGAACATTTTGATTATTCTTTGGCACATTTCTCCGAATGGTCAAAGTGAAGTGCCTAGCCATGTTCCCAAATCCTTCGCACCAAAAATAGTGTCCTTCGAAATATTTTCTGGAAAACCATTCTCTGTTTGGATTCCTACTCTGTTCTTGTTCCCTTCAGTATCTTTTGGATATGGAAGACACATATTGTGAATGTCCCATCATTACACAACAATAACACCTGATATAATGTGCATTCCATTGTGTTACTTTAGCACTATGATCTTCCCCTTAGGATCATTGAATATTATATTTCTGTTTGGTGCACAAATCATCATTTAATCATGGTATGGGTGCTTGCAGTGTGAATTCAATTGCCACATATTTTTTCTTCTGATCAAGCCCTGAATCAGCCTTAACGTTTGAGCTCAATTGCTGCTTCTTTCCTACTGAACTACTAGGCTTCTCTTTCATCATTTTATTCTTTAGAATGACCATCATTCCTACAAATGAATTAGGAATCAAGGGTTTTTCCTGGTCTTTAACTTTCCTTTGCATATGGACAACTTACTTTCCAAGACCTTCGATATGCTTGACGTGATCATTCACTTTTCTGTTCAAGCCATCAATCTCCCTTTTTTGTTCTTCAATCTTGAGCATACACTCACTAACTGATTTTGAGATCATTGGTGTTGATGACTTGAGTTTTTAAATTTCATTTAATAGCTCAGACTTATCTTCTTCATGTTGTTGCATATAGAGTTTCGCATCACGAACAAATTTATTGGATTTCTTCATTTTGGATCTCCAAACATCTATCTCCTCAAGAGCTACTTCCAACTCAGCTTCCATATCAAATCTTCTTTCAACTTTTTTTCCTTCTTCCCCAACCTCAGTTTCTTCATTTTATTTAGAAATATCGACGACCGCCACCATAGAATTTTCAGCTCAATCTTTGCAGTTTTCTATTTCCTCAGCCTCTTCAACCTCAGAATCATCTGAACTATCTATTTCTTGTGAAAGAATATTCTTCTTCTTGAAGAAATTTATCTTGAACTACTTCTTCCCTTTCAGATAGGCTGATGATTTCTTCTTGGGAATTTCAAAATCATCTTCATAATTTTCTTCTTGAAACCATTTGGGGCATCTGACAGTGAGACGTACAACCTTTCCCCATCTAAAGCATGCATGAGGTAGTTTCCCTTTGAACTTTCCTTTTCGTCTTTGATGATTTGAGGAGAGTAATGACATTACCTCATCTGTCTCTTATTCTTCCTGAGAGTCTTCAATGGTGAGATTTTTCAAGGCCTTGAATTCCACCTCTTTGTATTTCCTATTTTCCATAACATCATTATCATTATTTCTCATTTCATATGCAACAAGAGTGTTGTGTAGGTTATCCAATGTAAGCTCTTTTGGATCTTTATCTTCTAGCACTGAAACTTTCGGATTGAACCGAGGTGGATGTTTCCTCAAGATGTGCTTCAGAATTTTTATGTCTTCAATAACTTCTCCAAGACCTCTCATGCCATCCACAACAAAATTTACCCTATTGAATAATGCATCAACAGACTCATTTGGGTTTATTCTCAAATCTTCATACTTGTTCCACAACACTTGCAGTTTTGCCTCTCTGACCATTGTATCCCCTACATATATATTCAATAACGTTTCCCACATGTCATGTGATGTTTTTCAATAAATCACCTTTGTATATATAGGATTGGATAAGGATCCCCCTAAGGCATTGAATACTTTGGCATCAATATCCAACTCTTTATGCTCAGCTTCTTGATAATGCACCACTATTAAGATCAGCTGTTATGCCATGCATTTCTGCTGTGAAAACATCAATTCCCCAAGATCGGAAGTACTGTTGCATCTGATTCTTCCATAGATGAAATTTTTTTCCGTCGAAGATCTGAATACCATTATGATTAGTGACCGCCATTGAGAGAAGAACTACTTCCAACCTTCCCTCTGATACCAATTGTTAGGTCCACAAGGCTGAATACACTGAGAGGGGGTGAATCAAGGTATAAATAATTAAAAATAAAATCTCGTTCTGATCTTGTTTCGTTGTTATGAAAACCACTCTTCTCTCCCTTTCCTATTTCATTGTATAAAAAGATTTTAAAGTAATAACATGACACAAAAATATTTACTTGGATCACCGCTAAAGGCTACGCCCAAGGAACATACGTCGACTGCTTTTCGGTCGTACCAAATTCCACTAAACTTCACTAGATATGGATTACATGGTTCGGGCACAGTCACACTATCCCTGACTCATTGCCGTTACAAGTTTTAGGGTCATCTCACAGCTTTCACAAGGGTCACTCCTTGTTTCACTAACTCTAGCTCACTGCTGGTGGAGAGGATCACCTATTTCCCCATCCTTCGCTCACTACTCTAGAAAGGATCCAATCACAGTTTATAGACCTGTAAATCTCTTCATTTGCATGAAGGAATGCATCTTCCTCTGTATATATATTCTCTATTGAATTCCATATTTCATTATTAGATGAATCTCACTTTGCACCGAAGGTATCGAGCAATTTTCCAGCTTTCACATAGCCCGGAATAACCATCATGAATCAACCCTTACATGGTGTTTAGGTCTAACCCGGCGCGCTTGTCTCGACGCACAATTCAAAACTTTCATGAAATTCCACCTCATACCCTTCCATGACACAAGCTTCTTCAACTCCAAACTTGACCAATGCACTTCCCTTTATGCCTAAACAAATATTGGCGCACAACAAACAACAATCACCCTTCATCAAATCTGGCGCTCATGTCCAACTTGCACGACACACCACCACTTGCACGACCCCCACACCTATGTGACAGGAACTCTGATTCTTCAAAGTGTTGAACTCCGTTGAGAAACTAGGAGGGGTGGTCCAGTATTTATAGGCAGTTTGACCACCCTGCGTGACGACGTGCAAGTCAACCTTTGGCGCGCAAGTCTCGGCATGCAGGTCTCCTCCCCTGAAAGTGACTTGTGCGAACCCCTTCCAAATATGTGTGAACCTCTTTCCTTTTCCGTATTTTTTAGTTATGATCTGGAAAAATAATATGTGTGTATGTTTCCAATACTCCTTGGAATAGACGCGCAAGTCCTTTCTCTTTTTGCGCAAGTCACATGTGCGACCAACTCAATACTTGTGCAACCCTTATCCCTTTGCCATATTTTGATGTTCTGATCTTTAAAAACTTATGGCGCGCATGTTTTCAAGCCATCAAGTACACATCATGAAACTACCTTTACCAAAAACCACATTTCTTGATTTGTCGATTTTCAGGACCAAAATATATGGCGAACACTGGAAAACGGCACCACCTTGTATCTGTTCTTTTTGTACCACCTTCATATCATCCATTCCTTTTTCGATGTTCTTGAATCAAACATTGATCGTTAACCACAGCATTCGAACTCATAATGCCACCATGAAATCCCCTTTGTCAGAAAAATATTATTTCATGGTTTTCTTTGTCCATAATCACAACATAGTTGTCCACTTTGTCAATAAACACAATCACCTCCAAAATGCTTCAATGATACCTTGAGAGATTTTTGCCCAACATCATAGAAGTTGAAATCAACTATTAACTAAAAGGAACCACAAAATACCTTTTATATTAATATCTTCTGGGGCATTATTGGGAAATATTAACATTTTTTTGAAGGATCTCTCAAGGTCTTATTCTTCTTTGACTGCTCTCACTCAGAATGGCGTTAATTTTATTTAATATTCAATATTTTATGCTTCATTGGATATTTTAAAGATTAATTTTACTCTATCATTAGTATTGATGCTTCTTAATGATTTGTTGGGATATGTGTTCTTCCTGGGATCATTGGGTTTGAGATTGGGATACGTTTTTATATAGGGTGACCATATGGTGAAATATGGTTTCTATCAGTTTCAAATTCATTATATGAACAATCCCATAAATGATCTCAAACCATTAGTTTTAGTTTATTCAGTAATGATTTGTAGGAAACCATTTTTTGGATAATTGTATACCATCAACTCTAATAGAAAATTATTCATTAATTTATTCAAAAAATTGATGTAATAATTTGGTAGAGTTGATGGGTGGGGTACATATATATATTTTTCAATGAATTTACATAAACCCCTATAACATTTAATGTTTTTATAATTATCTAGAAATGAAACCTCATTTCAGGATCATGATAGAATCATATGAGGGGGGAATCTGATGGATCTTATTTCTTGTAGGTATGTGGGAGTTTATAAAGATTAAAATTCCTTTGTATTGTATAGTGTTTAGTTGACTCTTCAATTATTGTGTTGATTCTCTTTAAAAAATAGTAAGTGGATGATTTCTTTGGTATTGAAGATTATTTATTTGGTGGGGAGACCATCAGGTAATGGTCTCTATCTTCTGAGGATATCCATTTATTCAAATAGTAGTTTTTTCTTTCTTTACCAGTGATAAAAACCAAGATGGGTGATTATCCTCAATCCTATTGGGTGATACACCCTAAAAATACAAATATTTATTTTATATAAGGACACAATTATTGATCCCAGCTATGAGATTGGACCTTATTGATTTTATTTCTCAGTTTTATTCTGTTATGGAGATTAATGTCAAGCATTAGAAATAGTTATTATTTTTTATCCCCTTCATATGCCTATATTGATGTGGGATGGCATATCAATATAAAATTTTTACATGATTCCACAAACACCTTATGGATAGAATAATATATTTTATTGATTCACTGATTGTCTAAACCATCTCACTTTATCCCCGTTCATGACACCACTAAAGTTGATGTCATGGGAAATATATATGAGTAGTAGATTGTCAGATTGAATATAGTTCCATCTACCATAGATTCCAATATGTATCCTCAGTTCACTCATCATGTTTGGAGAGGCCTTTAATTTTTGATGGGATCCCATAAAGTTGTTTCTATGGTATATCATCATTTGATAGAGGGTCATATTGAATAGGCAATTCAAATTCATAATGATATTCTGCATCCTTATGTTCTTAATTTTGGTGGAGTTTGTTTCCAATTTATTTTTATTCCCAATTACCGTATGACATCAACTGAACTAAAGGATTAAAAGACCTAGTTTGCAGACTTTATTGGTAAATTAATTATTTAACAAACTCTGTGACCTTGGGACCACTAATTTTTTTCTTCTGATATGGATGATAGATTCTTTCCCCAATGTGTTTGATACCAAAATCTAAATTTTTTCATGTTCATGAAAAATATTCCATTGCCTCGTATTGAGGATTTTTGAGACCAACTATAAGTGGTAATGTAATGACATGATGTTTTATAAATGAAATTTAAATTTCAAATGAATATTATTATTATTAAGAAATGAAATAATAGAAAACAAATGCACTAAAAAATATATTTAAGATAATTATTTGTTAAATATTATCTATTTTATAAGACATTTAATCGCCATAACTATTGATAATATAGACATTGTATAATGGTCATTTTGATATGTAAATTTGAAGGGTTATGGTAAGTAAAAATAACACATAAAAGAGAATTGATTGTCTCAACCAATAGCAATGTACACTAACTATACAATTTATCAAATATTCTACGGGATATTTAATTAATTGGATTTTTCCATGACCAAGATTAATATGAGATTTAATAAAAAATCATGGGGGAAATAGTTTATATTAGAAGGTTGAGATTATTTAAACCACAACCCAAACCATTTTAATTGAATGACAATAATAATGTGACACAATAACACACCATACCCTTAGGGAACACACTATTTTAATAAGGGATTATGTATCTAGAGATTACTACAAGGAATATTCAAATTTTCGTTTTAATAAAGTAATCATTTTATTTATTTAATATATTTTAATTTAAATTTTGTTTAAATAATGAGTTTGCTATTAATTATATTTTCCTACAACGAACATAAAATTAAAATTTTGTTAAATATAAAATTTAAATAAATAATATGTTTATAATGAATTCACGATTTTTTAATTAAATGTTTTTTAATAAATTATAATTATTAAATAATATTTTTAAATATAAATTCTAATTTAATTTAATGAGATCAAATGTAATTTTTATAACAGTTAAAAACTATTATCATCATAAAAACTATTTTTTCCAATATCTAGGGATTTTTATTAAATAGTTAAAATTCATATATTTATAGAATTATTTTGATAAGATAAATATTATTTTTGAAATATAGATGTTGAAATTATCTAATGCTAAAATTTCCATAATTTTCTGAAAAAATATAATTTTTGTATAAAAGATTAAAATGGTATAAATATAAAGTGTGTATTATCATATCAAAAAAGTCAAAAAGTTTTTTCATAAATAAATTATGTGGAGTCCATGAAATAAATTCAATTCCAACATTGAGTATAATTTATTATTGAATTTATTTTATTGATTTTATAAATCCTTAATGAATCATTCAAACCCGATATTATATTTTTATGTTTTAAAAAATTTCTTTTTAAATATGACTCACTTCCATATAACATAGGTTATTATTTTAATGATTTTTTATTACCCTTAAAAATATTTAATCTCACTACTATTTACGAAAACCCAGGATAAAAACACATTTAATGGTTTTTGGTTTTGATTTTTTATTATATTGATTCTATAAACTCTTTTTGGAAATTTATAATGAATTTCCCTCTCTTTTATTATAAATTACCACATATCCTCCCATTAAAATTCACCTTAATCCATTATAGGATGAATATAATATGTATATACCTCTCTATATCCATCTAAGGATTCAAAAAATCTCTTAAAAATATCTTTTAAATCTTATAGGAGTTCCCCCTCAAGGTACAAAATCCTCTATTTCTTTTTTTATTCAATCCCCTTCTTTATACTATTCCTTTTGATTTCAAAATTTTTATGTTGGGATATGATTTTACACATATCGATTAATTTAACAATGACTTCCAAGTGATTATATTATTATTTTACTCCAATTATACCCTTCCATGAATATTTATGTACCACCTTTATAAAGATGAAATTATCATTCTATTTACCATGCAAAAAAAATTTTGTAGTGAATACCTATCATCATTTCCAATCAAGGGTGTTCACCTAGATGTATTTATCAGTTATTAATTGGGTAATTCCTTCAATGTAACCAATTTTCCGTATTCATGGATTAATTTTTTAAAAAACATACCTACTTTTTATGATCTATTTGGAACAATTATGAATGTACATAATATGACTATGATGGGTGGGACTCTTATTTTATATCCCAAAAATTAATAGGCTAATGTTTTTATCTAATGATATTCTATTTATGATGAAAGGGTGGTTATCTTAATATCTCTATGTTATGATTTCATAGTTTTTATCCTTTACTTACACACATGTTTCCTTACTTTATGTTTTTTCAACATTCTTATGTAGCCTTGATTTTATCATTATATATCATTATTTGATGATTATGTATATAATTATCACCCATTTTATGTAAAATACATATTTCACATGACTAAAATGAATTGAATTTATCCTTTAATGATTTTATCAATCCCTTACTAGGATTTATAAATCATATATTTCTTTTGTGCGTCCTCGTTTTATACATTCTATTATTAAAAAGAACAAAACAATATGAGGTCATGTTTTGGTTTTTTTATATAATGGTGTAATACCAATGTTTAATGTTAATGTGATATGTACCAACTATATTAAGGAAAATAGGCCTTATGATATCCTGGGATTGTATTAGGTGTATCATTGTATATTAAAAAATAAATTAATGTGTATTAATGACATGTGTTTTCATAGTTTTTATAAGAATAATTTCTACTTGAATGAGGTTTTAAGAATATAAAAGTCTATAAAAATCCATAGGGACAATAATAATCATAATAAATCATCCCTAATTTTTTGAAAATTATATATTAAGTGTATTCTAATAAAATACATATCATTCTAGATATTACAAGTGGATGCGGCTATGTAATTGTTGTACCATGGGTTAATAACCCCAAAAAGGCTACATTGGGCTTGACTTTAACATTTCCTAGTATAAAAAAATGTTCTTACTGTACAAAAAGATTTAATCCATTAGTGGATATTTTTGGTAATGTTAAAAATATCCTTATTAACCATTACTAAGGGAAACTAAAATTCTCATAATATAGAATGTTAGTAAATAAATCATGGATAACAATTATTTGAAGGAATAAATTCTTCAGTTAAGAAATATACATCATTTAAGAGTTATCCCTTTAATTTTCCTTATTTATCATTTATTTTATTAATAGTTTAAAAATTATCATCCCAAATATTTTCATTATTTTATCAAATGTATGGAAATCAGAGAAATTGAGTCAATAATAAATGTGAGGGGAAATGTAATAAATTCCCAACTAATATTTCCAAACTGATAGGAGAATGAGCTAGGAACATCTTGGAAATTATCTCCCACTTATTTCATGTTTCTAAAAGAAAAATTAATTAATAGAAACACCCACGCCCTATATAAACTATCAAGTTGAAATTTAGACCATTTTAAAAATTATTCTTTAAACATTCAGTCTATATTATTTTTCCTTAAACATCCAAAATAATAGATGGGTTATCTAGATGGTTATGGTGTTTGTGGAGAATTTATTCAATGGTGGACATTGATTGAGAATACCATGCCTGATGAGGATATCAAAGTTATGGTGAGAAAATATTTCTATAATTTTTTTTAAAAAAATATTTTCATTCCACTCACTCACATGAAATTGAGAGTTATTTCATTTTCCTGAAGAAAAAGAATAATGAATCCATTGATTAAAATGAATTAATCTTAAAAATACCTTCACGATACACCACTATATTTTTCAATGAACCCATAATTAAATTTTACCACTTCTTTATTAGGATAAATCTGAGTCTATTTTTTTTTTGTAATTTTAGTTTGTAATAGAACTGTGGAAATTTTATGATGTTCACACAAGGTTGAAATAGTGATCCATGATTTTTATGGGTGTCATGGGACTCATTATTGGAATAGGGGAATGTATTTTAATTCTGCATGTATGATGGAGAAAACTCATTGGTAATGAAATTAAAACATCCCACTTTTCAAAATAATATAATGAAGCAACCATGAAATTTCATGAAGGGGAAAAAGAAATATCATTAGATGTGGGATGAGAGGAAACCTAGATTTTGATTTCATAGGAGATAATCCCACCAAGGATGTGAATGTAATTATTTATCTGTTAAACCATCAGTAAATTGTAAAATGTTTCAACAATAAGGAACAATGACACTATGAAACTCAATTCACAAAGACATGGGGTGTTAAAGATAATTGGAGAAACCCACCCCGAAGGCCAAGAGATAAGGGGAGATAATATTACATAAATACTGCTGAGGTGGATCTAGGAAATGATGTTGTGAAATGAACATTTTCTATTCATTAAAGGACATCGAAATTACTATTTCAATATTAATATATGTATTATTTCATATCAAACATTTATTTAATAAATATTTAAACACCACCAAATAAACATAGAAGTCGAGTTATCAATGAAGATGAAAAATTGGCCAATTATTGCATCCTAAGAATATATATCATTCACATTCTTTCTTTTGTGGGATGAATTTGATAAAAAACCATTAGATACTAACTTTATCTTATTTATATGCTATTGTGGGCATGTATTGGATTTCCTTTTATATAACCAACACAAATTTCCGCGAGAAGGGAATCATCCATCATATCAAAAATCACACTTTGATCATATACCAGCTCGTGGAGTAGGAAGAATCATCATTTTTATTGTCATTTCAAGAATGGATATTATTTCCTTATGATAATGTGTATCAATATCAAATTATTAAGACAAATGGAATGATCAACCTTTTGACATTCCCAATATATTGTAATTTTCTAATGAATTTTCATAATAATTTTAGTGTATTCCACTTAACTGATAGGTTATTTTCTCAATTGATATTATATATTGATTTTACCCCATATCCTGATCACCATATTGAATTTCCATTTTTTAAAATGGGGAGCATGAAAATTAACATTATGATAATATAGATAAATGGTTTTTAAGGATAAGTGATTCATTGTGAGGTACAACAATGCAATTTTTCAAGAATATGGATGGGAAAATGCACATATGAATTTATTATCTAAATCTAGACAAGATTATGATAAAAGAATTATATTATACCATAGATTAATAACTTATTTGATATGTAAAATCGATCCCAATACTTCCGAATGGTAGTTATTCAGATTTGATATTATTAAGTAAAGTTAAAGAAGGAGGATATCACCAGGAGTACTTTTCATACAAGGTAGGAGAACTATGAGTTCATTTTGATTCTAAATGGGCTAACTATATCTCTATATATATTCATGAAAATTCTAAATAATGTCTTTAGAATTTACGTTATAAAATTTTTGGTAGTATTTACAGTTCATATTCTTATTTATTCAAAAAGAAATGTGGGACATGAAAAGTATTTGAATGTTATACGGGGGTCATTGAGAAAATAAATTTCATTTATGAATTATGGAAAATGAGTGTTTTTGTGTTATCATGTAACCTTCATGTTGAATTTTATCACCAAAAAGGACATATGTGGTACCTTCAAAAGAATTCTCAATTGAATGGTGGTATCAACAAACATATATGATGGAAATCCATATTTTCAATAGATTAGAAAGGTAATTTTCATGATTAATGAGGAATTTCTCAGGATTTTAAATGACACTATGTATACTTCATTTGAAGTGAGTCATGTTTTAATGGAGAGAGGAATGTGAGGAGATCATCAAAGTGTTAATGAATAGGGTAATCACCTAAACTATACTCGTATTACCCATTGGTGGGGAATAATTTTTTATCTATAGTGATGTGTCTAAAAATAGAATTGGTTTTTTTATCATGCAAGATGAAAATTCCATATACAATGACTCCAGAAAATTAAAGATTCATAAATTGAACAACCAAATGCATGATCTTAATTTTTCTATGGTGATCTCCACAATGAAGATATGGTTGAATTATGTATACGAGGAGATGTGTCAAAAATATACAGATCATAAAATCCACAAGTATATATTCGGATAAAAGGAGATTAATATTCTATAATGGTAGTTTTTAGGGTTGATTAGGGATTATAATTGTTCAATCCTTTATAATACTAGGAAGGTAAAAATGTGTATAATGATCTGAAGATAATGGATCCTATAAACATTTCTATGAATATTATTTTAAGGGATATAATATTCCTGGTCATGAAAAGGAAGTACGTTGTAGTAATAATATTAACTTCATCAAACATTTTAAAATTATTTCTAAACAATCCATTCATTTGATGATCATGGAGTGTAATCAAGCCGGTGAGGTGATAAAAAATTTAGAAACATTCCAGAGTCTAGCTTCTATAATGATGGAGTTATAATACTTTCACCTCAGATATGTGACCTATCAAAACCATAGTTAAATACCCAAAATTTGGATGATGTGGATATATAAATCTTCTCTATTCATCCATGATGTTCTATGATGTAAAAATATAAAATGATAATATTCTACTGGGCAATCATGAATAGGGATATTGAAAAGAATTATCATGAAGAATGGAATTCTTATATGTCAAGGATGAATGATATAAGTCTAATGGTATAATTTCATAATTTTTCATATCATTATATAAATCTAAAAACATAACTATAGATTTTATTTAAAACACCACAAGTTTTATAATGGAAATTATTCCATCATAGTGATAGTTGACCTCTTTACAGTGTAATGACATTTCATTACAATTAATGATGATTTATCTTCTGACCAAACTTCCAATATATATATATATATTAGTGAAGTTGTAATAATGGATGGAGTGGAACCCTCCATTGTATCTCATTGAGATCCATGGATTACCTTGAGGTTCTTGATATCCATTAATAAGAGTTGGATATAGATATTCATTTCAGTATTTATTTTCACCCTTAGATGGATGGTTATTCATAGAAAATAATTCAATCTCAAGAGTATATAATGAGATAATGATCAATAAATTTCCAAGGATGATAGGATCAACACCATTGTCTTGTTGTTTTCTCAAATAATAATTATTTCCAATCTAGTATTAAAATTGCTCCAAATGAGTCTCCAAATGGGAAGTTGTGCCATAATTTAACATGATGTGATGATGTTATGGAGAAAAATTTGATGATACCTAATATTGTACAAAATATTAATGAGATGGTTCAAACCAATAAACTTCATATGACATGCACCGATATTTGATTATATATATACAGATATAATCATTGTTGTGATGTAGAGTATTAGGTCAGAGATAATGTTTTTCTACATATATCATTTTTGATTAATGTTATGTGAATTGGGAGTACGGTTATGCTTATTTTATGATACATGGGACCATTTGAAATAATTGTTCATATTGATGTTGGGGCCCAACAACAAGAACTCCCACAAAACCAATCTCATGAATATGACATGGTCATTATATCTCTATAGAGGATGTACATATCAGACCCCTCATATTTACTTAATTAAGAGACAGTACCATTGTATAATGATCATTCTAATGAAGAGAATCTAGTGAAGATATTAGATAATAAAACAATTGTTATATGATATAATCCAATAGAACTGGTCAATGTAATGTTGTAGTTTCACATTATTCAGGAAGCAACATGAGAACAAAAAGATGTGAGGAAATAGATGTTCTATCATCTATTTTATATTATAAGATAATATTTGGATGGTAAAAATTCATAATGGTGAAGAACGTAATAACACATAATTTTATACATGAAATATATTTTATAAATTAAAAATTCATTATTATGAAATTAAATTATAGAAAACTAATACCATAATTTAATTGAATATAATCCTTATAAGTTGTATCCTATCTAATTCAAGATAATAATAAAAATCAAATAATTTTATAATATATCTCTTTCATGGTTATCATTTTAATTAGTATATATGAAGGGTAGTGATAAATCTAATTAACACCTAAAAAAGTGATGCCACTGACTAGTAATATCATTCACTATGATGTAAATTTATTGGAACAACTATGAGAGTCATAAACTTTTTATTTTTCACTCAAACATTACCAAGTCAATATTCAACAAATATGACATGCGGAAAAACTTTTATAGTATTAGTTAAAGATTATCGTGATCACATACCAAACCATGTATGATAAAACCCAACATAGATATTTCACTATAAAACTCTTTAAGAATAGGGAATATGATGGTGTTATAATGGGTTCTAGGTCAATACACTAATAGAATGAATTTTTACAAAAACAATTTAAAAAACAATGATTATGTGTATCACATATAATTTTAGATTATATGTGATTCAAAAATTGGTTTGATAAAATTATGATTTTTATACTATGAATCTAAAATTTTTTTGATTCGAAATATACAATTTGAATCAAGAAAATATTTTTAATAAAATAAATATTTGATTGAAAAAATTCATTTCAATAAAATTTTATTATTAAATAAATCTTATTTAATTATAAATCATTGTAAAATTTTATAAAGTGAAATGTAATTTTTAAGGGTCAAAAACTGTTATCATAAAAAAAATCGTATTTTTAATTATTGTAAATTTTTAAATGAATGTTTAATACAATATTTTTATATAATTATTTTAAAAAAAAAATTGACTTCAGCACCCCAAAATAATCCAATGATAAATTTTTCATAATTTTTTAAGACAATACGTTTTATGGATAAAAATTAAATATAGTATAAATATGATATTTTAATTATGACTTTATAAAATCAAAAAAGATATATAATAAATAAATTAACTATTTTTCAGGAAAAAACTATATTTTAAAATTAAAATAATGTTTTTGACTTTATTTGAATAATTATATAAACTCTTAATCATTCCCCCAAATCCACAATTATATTTTAATGTTTAAAAATTAATATTTTATGAAAAAGGCTCACTTCTGTATCACTAATTGTATTATTTTAATGACTTGGGTCCATTTCATTATAAAACATTATAATCCAATATTCTTTTCTAAAAATTGTGGGATGGTCTGTGTTTTTTATTTTTTTTCATCTTGATCATGAAACCACATTTTAGAAATTAATAATGAATCCCCTCTATTATGTTATAACAACGCACCCAATCTCCCATTCATCTTAACTCAAAACCCATTGGGGGTAAATAAAATATTATTTTAACATAAAATAACCTTATTAATGTTAACGTAATATCATAAAATCCATATTAAAAGTTTTTATTACCTTTTTTCATGTTGGTATATTTTTTTTCACTTACCTCTAACTGTCTATATGATGTACAAATCATGAGTGACCCATTCACTGTCATTAATCCCATTATTGAATCTTTATGTATCCCCATTATGCAGCCAAAATTATCATTTTATCATCCATGCAAAACATTTGTGAAGTGATTTCCCAACCATATTTTCACCAAATGTCATTCAACAAGATGCCTTTATACTTCATTGATTGGGGACATACATGAATGTTACACATACTCCTTAAACATTGGTCTAAAAGTGATGAAATAAAATCTTATGCATGATATAAATTTTCACACACTTATATATGTACATAATATGAATGTGGTAGGTGGTCCTATAAATATATATCCCAGAAATATATTGGATAATGTTCTCTCCAATGATATGACATGTATAGGGAATGAGAGGTTATCCAAATCACATTATATTATAATGTCCAGATGGTAATACTTGACTTATTATTATGATTCCCTATTTTATAACATATTCACATTTCTAAATTTCATTAATGTAATCATATTATATTGTGCTTTGATGTATATGTTTATGATTCTCACCCCTTTTATACCATCTTTATATGCCTATTTATTGACTTTTATTAATTTCATAATGTTAGGATTTCATTATTCCCTTATTAAGATTTATAGATCCCCCCTTTATGAAAATCCCTAGGGTATCCCATTTAGTATTAATATATTTATGAAATATAAGTTCATGTATTAGTGTTTTTAAACGATCTGTTCTTACACATGTTTCATGTTAATGGGATGTGTGATATATACATAACATAAAAAATACACCAGGGCTCTCGATCTTCTATGTTCATATTATGTGTATAAAAATATAATAACTTGTGAATTAATGTGTATTAAATATATTGGTCTTCATAGGTGACTTATTTATGTAATTTGATGTTCATTATGACTATCAACCCCATTAGTATAATGGAGTCTAATATCACTATAATAGTCTTCAATAGTGGGCACGACCATTATGTGTTACTTGTAATTAAATTTTGTTTAACCAATGCTCATACTATTATTATGACACAGAAGAATATGATTTTCCAATAGTACATTGATTATATTATATTTGTATTTATATATGAGATCTTACTTTAGGATTGGGGAACATGTGAGTCACATGATTGTAGTTTTGGACATCGTTAAAAATCACATTCATTATGATAATATTTTTAAATGAATATTTTGGATTTGAGAAGTGATGTTCATATAGAAATTTGTTTGAAAATATTTTATTTCTATAAATCATATGTTAGGTCCACAAGGATGAATACCCTGAGAGGGGGGGGGGGGTGACTCAAGGTATGACTAGTTTAAAATTACAACCTGTTCTGATCTTGATTCACTATTAAGAAAAACACTCTTCTCTCCCTTTCCTATTGCACAGTATAAAAAGAAAGTAAAGAAAGCACATGACCTAATAATTTTTACTTGGTTCACTGCTAAGGGCTACGTCCAAGGAGCATACGCCGACTAGTTGTCAGTCATACCAAATTCAACGAAACTTCACTTGTTGTGGATTACATGGTTCGCGCACAGTCACTCTATCCCTGGCTCATTGCCTTTACAAGGTTTAGGGTCAGCTCACAACTTTCCCAAGGGTCACCCCATGTTTCACTCTCTCTGGCTCACTGCCATTCGAGAGGATCACCTTCTTCCTCTTCCTTCGCCCACTTATCTGGAAAGGATCCACTCACAGTTTATAGACCTATAGGTCTCTTCATTTTCATGATAGAATGCATCTACCTTTGTATGTAGATGCACTGTTGAAGTACAACTTTCACCAGTAGATTAATCTCACATTGCACCGAAGGTATCAGGAAATCTTCCAGCTTTCACTCTTCCTGGAGTAATCGTTGTGAATAAACCCTTACTTGGCACGCATGTCTAACCCGGCGCGCAAGTCTTGGCGTGCATGTCACAACTGGCGCACAAGTCCACCTCAGACACTTATGCGACAGAAGCTTCTTCGACTCCAATCTTTCGCGACACACTTCCCTTGTTGCCCAAACCAATATTAGCACACTACAAACAAAAATCTCCCTTCTTCAAATCTGGCGCGTAAGTCCCACTTGCGCGACACACCACCACTTGCGCGACCCCCACACTTGTGCGATTGGAGTTCTGATTCTTCAAAGTGTTGAACTCCATTGAGAAATGAGGATGGTAGGACCAGTATTTATAGGCAATTTGACCACCATGTGCGACGGCACACAATTCAACCCTCGGCGCACAAGTATCGGCACACATGTCTCTTCCCTTGCAAGTCACTTGCGCGACCCACTTCTAAACTTGCGCGATCCTATTTCCTTTTCCTTATTTCAAAGTTATGATCTTGAAAAACAAAATGCGTCCATGTTTCCAATCCTCCTAGGCAGCGGTGCGCATGTCCTTTCTCTTGGCGCACAAGTCACCTGCACGACCAACTCAATACTTGCGCGACTGTTATCCATTTTCCATATTTTGATGATCTGATCTTAAAAAACATATGGTGAACAACTTTTGAAGTCATCAAGAACAAAATGCGCAAGTGACTTTACCAAAAACAACTTTTCTTTATTTGTTGATTTTTAGGCCCAAAAAATATGGAAAACACTGGAAAATGGCATCACCTTGTATCTATTCTTTTTATACCACCACCAGATCATCCATTCAATTATCAAAGTTCTTGGATAAAACATTTATCGTTAACCATAGCACATGAACTCGGTATACCACCATGAAATACCATTTGTCAATAAATTTGTATGTCATGGTTTACTTTGTCAACAATCACAACAGAATTGTCCACATTGTCAACAAACACAATCACCTCAAAAATGCATCAATGATACCTTGAGGGATTTTAGTCCTACAATTTCCCCCTTTGGGTTTGTTGAAAACTCTTCCATAAAAAGTTTCATCATTAATTCATCAGCTACAATTATCCTTTTGCGATTCTGATAGGGATCAAGGATTTAATCAACACATAATCTAATCCCACATGAGTAATGCTCAGCATGAGAAACAAGAGTAAATGAACAATTCATCAATGAATCACTTCATCTCTGACACCCATTGTTGACACCAAATTGATTCCAAATTTTACCAAACTGGTACCAATTGTTGGAAAAAATAATCTTACCACATTCCAACACTCTTCTTCTTTTATCACGATCCTCATCTGTTGTGATATCTATTCATTGATCGATCAGTTCTAGCATCAAAATATTTAGTAAAAACCTCTATCTGTCTTCTTCATCAAATCCCCCTATCTGGCTACTCCACCTGTCAGCCTCTCCCCTTATCTGTCATGATTTTTCAAATAGCCACACTGTCTCCCCCTTTAACAATCACTACATTCTCCCCCTTTGTCATAAAACCCAATAGACACCCCTTTGTAGTCTGTAACAGAGTAGAGAGAACATATCAGCATAATAGGGAAAAACACATCATACCTCAGGGAGATGGGGTGTGGTTCAACATCCAAAATATTTTAAGTGCGAGGAGTTGACTGAACTACCAGAGCAAGTCGATTCCTCTCAAAAGCTTCCAAGGGTAAGGCCTTTGTTAGATTGTCTGCAACCTGTAGTTCTGTAGGAACATACTCCAACTTCACGATTCCCTGCTCAACCTTCTTCTTGATAAAACGATACATTATCTCAATGTGCATTGTACTTGAGTGATGGACTGGATTTTTGATAAGATTTATGGCACTTGAGATATCACATTGGATTAGTATCGGAGACTTCACTTTAATTCCATATCTTCAAGATGCTGTTTCATCCACAATAAATGTGTTCAAGCTTGAGTGGCTTCAATATACTCTTCTCCTACGGTGCTCAATGAAATGTAATATTGCCTCTGTCTTAGCCAAGAAATACACAATCCACCAAGATAGAATGAACCACATGGCATTAATTTTCTATCATCCGTTGAACTTTCCCAGTATGCATCAGTATATTCTAATAACTCTGTTTGATATTTGTCAGTATGTGTCAATCCGAAATCCACTATTCCTTAGATATACTGAATTATTCTTTTTTACTACAAGCATGTGGCTTTACATGGTATTACTATGATATCTCACAGCTTGTCATGTGGCGAAAACAATACCAGTCCTTGTTGTGGTCAAGTATAGGAAGATCCCTATAATTTGCATGTATTCGTTAATATTAACTGCCTTACCATCCTCATCATTTGATAATTTCATCTGGGTAGCAACCAGAGTCTTAATATCCTTGTAATTCCCCATTCCAAACCTTCTTAGAACCTCCTTGGCATATTTGGATTGATAAATGAATGTTCCATTAATTCCTTGTGTCACCTATAAACCAAGGACAATGTAATCTCTCTAATCATTGACATTTCGAACTCATTTTTCATGGATTAGGGGAAATATCTACACTAAGATTCATCTGATCTGCCAAATATTATGTCACTAACATAAACCAACACCATAATCCTTTGATTACTTTCATTGATAAAATATAGATTGTATTCAGCTCCCCCATACTAGAAACCAGGATTTTTCAAGTACTGATCAAGCCTTGAGTACTATGCCCTTGGTGATTGTTTCACCCCATACAACGCCTTCTTCATCCTGAAAACACTGTTCTCATCCTCATGAATGATAAAACCATATGGCTTCTCCATATACACCTCCTCTTCCAGAACACCATTCAAGAATGCGGATTTCACATCCATTTGGAACACATTGATCTTTCATCACACTGATATGGAAAAAAATAGTCTGATTGTCTCCAGCCTTGTAATCGGTGCAAATGTATCATCAAAATATATTCCCTCTATCTGGGAGTATCCCTTCAACACTAGTCGTGCTTTTTTCCGAATCACTATGCCATCTTCATTCATCTTGTTGCGATAGACCCATTTAGTCTCGATGACATTCTTGTTTGCTGGCCACGAAACAATCTCCCATGTCTGGTTCTCTCTCAATTTGATCAAGCTCTTCATTCATAACATGAACCTAGTTTTCATATTCAGCTTCATTGGAAAAAAAATTTGGCTCCACCTAAGATATTAATGATGTTTTCTGTAATGATTTCATTCTTCGAGTCTGAACTGGAGCTGTCTGATCACCAATGATATTTTGCCTATCAATTTCTGCTCGACTCTTTGGCTTCCATGCAGACACAGACTTGACAATTTCTTCTTCTTCATCAGTATCTTTTTCTGAGTCAGCCTTTACCACTTCTAATCCCCCTGTGTTGCTTACCTCATCATCACTTTCATCCAGAAACTATTCATTGGGTCGTTGAGCATCCTGTTCATTTTCAACTATAGTGACATCATTACTGTCAACAATTTTTCCCAGCCTTTTGGTGAAGCATTTATATGCTTTTATTTTCCATGAGTAGAAAAGGAATGTCCCCTCATCTCCTCGTGACTCAAACTTCATGTGATTTTCATTGTTGAGTATCAAACACATACTTCCAAAGATTCAAAAAAATTTCAACGTTGGCTTCTTTCTGTACCACATTTCATACGGAGTCTTCCTTTTTTTCACACAATATAGACATGTTCAAAATATAGACAGACCCCAAAACTTCTTATTTCCAAAATTTATCTGGTAGGTTCTTTTCTATAAGCATCGTTCTGTGCATTTTGTTGATGATCTGATTTCTCCTCTCCACCACTACATTCGGTTGGGGAGTTCTCACTGATGAAACGTGATGCCTAATTCCATGTTTCTTGAGATAGTCTTCAACTTGACTGTGTGTAAATTCTGTTCTATTATCAGTACGAAACATCTGAATTTTATTCCCAAGAATCCTTTATGATTCCCTCCAATAATGCTATATGCAACTGAACACATCTGTCTTATGGGTAATGACAAATACCTAGGCCATTCTGCTATAATCATCAATTAAAAGAACATAATACATTTTACCATTTATTGTTCTTTGTGATATATTTCCACATACATCTGTATTCCCCAATTCGACCACTCTACTTGATTTCAGTTCCTTTGGCCTATATGTCTTTCTGATGATCTTCCCTTGTTGGAAAGCATCACACATATGAGTGTGACCACTCAGTAGTTTGGGAAGGTATCTAGGAGCATCACACTTTACCAGATCAACAATAGATGGTTGGCATAGGGGACCAAGTTGCTTATGCCAGAACTTGATTTCTTCCTCTCTGGATAAAAGGCTTGTATCTTCTTCCTTACATAAAATGTAATGATTTTCCTTTGTCCTTTTTCTATGCAGAACAACTTCTCCATATTTTCCTTTCGAAACACACATCTTCTTGATAAATCGGATAGAATGCCTAGTGTCACATAGTTGACTGACACTAAGCAAGTTATGACTATGACCCTCTACTACCAAGACATCAGCACGTCTCATTTCTTTCCCCCCAAAAATGTCTTTTCCTGAGCCAATAATCTTCATGCCATTATTGTTCCCAAATTTGACAACTCCTTCTTTGTCATATTTTATTCCTATAACAATATCCTTATTACTCGTCCTATGAGATGTGCAACCACTATCAATGATCCACACACCAGAGCGATATGATGCTTTAATAGAAATATCTTCCACCACGGACTTTTCATTTTTCTTCTTCCTGGTCTATACTTTTTCTTTCACACTCGACATGGACTGAGGCTTATAATCTTTCTCAGAGTATGATGGACCAACTTCATCTTACCAATCCTCAAAACTATTCTGCATTTTTAACTCACATCTCGTTTTATTTATTTTCTTCTTGCAAACATTTTGCTTCTGTTTTGGCACATTTCCTGAATGGTCAAAGTGCAGTGCCTAGCCATGTTCCCAAATCCATCGCACCAAAAATAGTGTCCTTCGAAATATGTTCTGGAAAACCATTCTCTATTTGGATGCCACCTCTGTTCTTGTTCCCTTCAGTATCTTTTGGCTATGGAAGACACATATTGTGAATTTCCCATCATTACACCACAATAACACCTGATATAATGTGCATTCCTTTGTGTTACTTTAGCACTATGATTTTCCCCTTAGGATTATTGAATATTATAATTCTTCTTGGTGCCCAAATCATCCATTAATCTTGGTACGGGTGCTTGCAGTCTAAATTCAATTGCCACATATTTTTGCTTCTGATCAAGACCTGAATCAGCCTTAACGTTTGAGCTCAATTGCTGCTTCTTTCCTACTAAACTACTAGGGTCCTCTTTCATCTTTTTAGTCGTTGGAATGACCTTTCTTCCAAAGAGTGAATTAGGATTCAAGGGTTTTTCATGGTCTTTATCTTTCCTCTGTAGATGGACAACTTCCTATTCAAGCTCTTCGATATGCTTGATGTGATCTTTCACTTTTCTGTTCAAGCCATCAATCTCCCTTTTTTGTTCTTCAATCTTGAGCTTTCACTCACTAACTGATTTTGAGATATTCGGTGTTGACGATTGAGTTTTTAAGTTTCTTCTAATAGCTCAGACTTATCTTCTTCATGTTGCTGCATATAGAGATTCACATCACGAACAAATTTATTGGATTTCTTCTTTTTGGATCTCCAAACATCTATCTCCTCAAGAGCTACTTCCAACTCAGCTTTAATATCAACTCTTCCTTCAACTTATTTTTCTTCTTCCCCAGCCTCAGTTTCTTCATTTTATTTAGAAATATCGATGACCTCCACCATAGCATTTTCACGAAAATCTTTGCAGTTTTCTATTTCCTCAACCTCTTCAACCACAGACTCATCTGAACTATCTATTTCTTGTGAAAGAATATTCTTCTTCTTAAAGAAATTTATCTTGAACCGCTTCTTCCCTTTCAAATAGGCTGAAGATTTTTCTTGGGAATTTCAAAATCATCTTCATCATTTTCTTCTTGAAACCATTTGGGGCATCTGACTGCGAGACGTACAACCTTTCTCCATCTATAGCAGGCAAGAGGTAGTTTCCCTTTGAACTTTCCTTTTCCTCATTGAAGATTTGAGGAGAGTAATAACATTACCTCATCTGTCTCTTATTTTTCCTGATATTCTTCAATGGTGAGCTTTTTCAAGGCCTTGAATTCCACCTCTTTGGATTTCCCATTTTCCATAACATCATTATCAACATTTCTCATTTCATATGCAACAAGAGTTCTGTGTAGGTTATCTAATGTAAGCTCTTTTGGATCTTTATCTTCTAGCACTGAAACTTTCGGATTGAACCGAGGTGGATGTTTACTCAAGATGTGCTTCACAATTTTTATGTCTTCAATAACTTCTCCAAGACCTCTCATGCCTTCCACAACAACATTTACCCTATTGAATAATGCATCAACAGACTCATTCGGATTCATTCTCAAATCTTCATACTTGTTCCACAACACTTGCAGTTTTGCCTCTCTGACCATTGTATCCCCTATATATATATTCAATAACTTTTCCCACATGTCATGTGATGTTTTTCAAGACATCACCTTTGTATATATAGGATTGGATAGGGATCCCCCTAAGTCATTGAATACTTTGGAATCAATATCCAACTCTTTATGCTCAGCTTCTGATAATGCACCACTATTAAGATCAGCTGTTACGCCATGCATTTCTGCTGTGAAAACATCCATTCCCCAAGATCGGAAGTACTGTTGCATCTGATTATTCCATATCAAAAAAATTTTTCCATCGAAGATCGGAATACCTTTATGATTAGTGATCGCCATTGAGAGAAGAACTACTTCCAACCTTCCCTCTGATACAAATTGTTAGGTCCACATGGCTGAATACACTAAGAGGGGGGTGAATCAAGGTATGAATAATTAAACATTAAATCCCGTTATGATCTTGTTTCGTTGTTAAGAAAACCACTCTTCTCTCCCTTTCCTATTTCATTGTATAAACAGAATGTAATGAAATAACATGACACAAAAATATTTACATGGATCACCGCTAAAGGCTATGTCCAAGGAACATACGCCGACGAGTTTTAGGTCGTATCAAATTCCACTAAACTTCACTAGCTATGGATTACATAGTTCGGGCACAGTCACATTATCCCTGACTCATTGCCTTTACAAGTTTTAGGGTCATCTCACATATTTCACAAGGGACACTCCTTGTTTCTCTCACTCTGGCTCACTGCCGGTGGAGAGGATGACCTTCTTCCTCATCCATCGCTCACTACTCTGGAAAGGATCCAATCACAGTTTATAGACCTGTAAGTCTCTTCATTTGCATGAAGGAATGCAACTTCCTCTATATGTATATTCTCTATTGAATTCCATCTTTCACTAGTAGGTGAATCTCACTTTTCACCGAAGGTATCGAGCAATTTTCCATCTTTCACATAGCTCGGAATAACCATCATGAATCAACCCTTACTTGGCGTGCAGGTCTCACCCGGTGTGCATGTCTCGGCATGCAATTCACAACTGGCATGAAATTCCACCTCAGACACTTGCACGACACAAGCTTCTTCAACTCCAAATTTGACCGATGCACTTCCCTTTACGCCTAAACAAATATTGGTGCACAACAAACAACAATCACCCTTCATCAAATCTGGTGCTCAAGTCCCACTTGTGCGACACGTCACCACTTGCACGACCCCCACACCTGTGTGACAAGAACTCTGATTCCTCAAAGTGTTGAACTCCGTTGAGAAATGAGGAGGGGTGGTCCAGTATTTATAGGTAGTTTGACCACCCTGCTTTATGGCGCGCATGTCAACCTTTGACGCGCAAGTCTTGGCATGCAGGTCTCCTCCCATGCAAGTTACATGCGTGAACACCTTCCAAACATGCGTGAACCTCTTTCCTTTTCCGTATTTTGAAGTTATGATCTTGAAAAATAATAGGTGCGTAAGTTTCCAATACTCTTTGGAACAGTCGCGCAAGTCCTTTCTCTTTGTGCGCAAGTCACCAGTGCGACCAACTAAATACTTGCGCAACCCTTATCCCTTTTCCATATTTTGATGATCTGATCTTTAAAAACTTATGGCGCACATGTTTTCAAGCCATCAAGTACACATAATGCAACTAAATTTACCAAAAACCACATTTATTGATTTGTCGATTTTCAGGCCCAAAATATATGGCGAACACTGGAAAACGGCGCCACCTTGTATCTGTTATTTTTGTACCGCCTCCAGATCATCCATTCCTTTTTCGAAGTTCTTGAATCAAACTTTGATCGTTAACCACAGCTTTCTAACTCATAATGCCATCATGAAATCCCCTTTGTCAAAAAATTTTTATTTCATGGTTTGCTTTGTCCATAATCACAACAAAGTTGTCCACTTTGTCAACAAACACAATCACCTCCAAAATGCTTCAATGATAGATTGAGCGATTTTTGCCCAACATCATAGAAGTTGAAATCTATTATTAACTAAAAGGAACCACAAAATCCCTTTAATATTAAGAGCTTATAGGGCATTATTGGGTAATATTAATTTTTTTGAAGGATATCTCAAGGTATTATTCTTCTTTGACTGCTCACACTCAGAATGGAGGTAATTTTATTTAATATTCAACATTTTATGCTTATTTTGATATTTTAATGATTCAATTTACTCTATCATTATTATTGATGCTTCCTAATGATGTGTTAGGATATGTGTTCTTCCTGGGATGATTGGGTTTCAGATTGGGATACGTTTTTATATAGGGTGACCAAATGGTGAAATATGGTTTCTATCAGTTTCAAATTCATTATATGAACAATCCCATAAATGATCTCAAACCATTAGTTGTAGTTTATTCACTAATTATTTGGACGAAACCATTTTTTGGAGAATTGTATACAATCTACTCTAATATAAAATTATGCATTATATTTATTCAGAAAATTGATATAATCATTTGGTAGAGTTGATGGGTGGGGTACATATATTTATTTGTCAATAAATTTACATAAACCCCTAGAAAATTTAATGTTTTTATAATTATCTAGAAATGAAACATCATTTCATGATCATGATAGAATCATATGAGGGGGGAATCTGATGGATCTTATTTCTGGTAGGTATTTGGGAGTTTGAAAGGATTAAAATACCTTTGTATTGTCTAGTGTTTAGTTGACTCCTCAATTATTGTGTTGATTCTCTATAAAAAACAGCAAGTGGATGATTTCTTTGGTATTGAAGATTATTTATTTGGTGGGGAGACCATCAGGTAATGGTCTCTATCTTCTGAGGATATCCATTGATTCAAATAGTAGTTTTTTCTTACTTTACCAGTGATAAAAACCAAGATGGGTGATTATCCCCAAACCGATTGGGTGATACACCCTAAAAATACAAATATTTTTTATTATATAAGGACTCAATTATTGATCCCAGCTATGGGATTGGACCATAATGATTTTATTTCTCAGTTTTATTCTGTTATGGAGATTAATGTCAAGAATCAGAAATCGTTATTATTTTTTATCCCCTTCATATGACTATATGGATTTGGGAAGGCGTATCGATATAAAATTTTTACATGTCTCCACAAAAACCTTATGGAAAGAATAATATATTTTATTCATTCACCGATTGTGTAAACCAGATCACTTTAACCCCATTCATGACACCACTAAAGTTGATGTCATGGGAAATATATATGAGTAGTAGATCGTCAGATTGAATATAGTTCCATCCATCATAGATTCCAATATGTATCCTCAGTTTAGTCATCGAGTTTGGAGAGGCCTTTAATTTTTTATGGGATCCCACAAAGTTGTTTCCATGGTATATTATCATTTGATAGAGGGTCATATTGAATAGGCAATTCAAATTCATAATGATATTCTACATCCTTATGTTCTTAATTTTGGTGGAGTTTTGGATTTTTTTGGGGGCTAGGAGAGTCATCCAATTATAATATCCACTGTTCTCCAATTAAGATGTTACACATTGATTCAATGTATAACTGACCTAATAGACCTCTACATTTTTGGTCAATGATTTTTGGACCCCATTAGAGAAACTAGTTTTGTTCTAAAGATGATGAAAAATATTTAGTTAATTCAAAAAATGGCACTAGATTAAAGAAGTTACACATCCAATTAGGATTATCATTTAATCCATTTGGGGTTATCATATATTGAATTTTAATTTTTGAGAATTTCACCATGGCTGGGTCACCAGCAGGTAGGGAAAAGGGAAATGTTATAACTGAGATACATGTGATTGTTTTAGGTTTTTCATCACATTGGAAAGGTGTATTTCTATTTTTATCTTCCTCTATATATGAAATAAATCAATAACACGTTCAATGTGTCATATCTTATAATGTTTCTATCTAACCCATCTCATGAACTGATTTGGGAGGACATTGATATGGAACCTAATTTATAAGTTCTCGAGAAACTAGTTCTAATTATTCATTCTTATATAAAGGTCCATTGAAAATTTATCCCATTAGATTGGGCGATTTGGAAAAATAGTTATGATATTCAATAGGATTGGGAGTGTGAAGAATTGATGAGAGAGTGGTGAACAAACCTATTTGTAGACAACCATCTTTACATGCTTTTTAAGGGATGAAAGAAGTTATGGTAGGGATAATTTAACATCTCATTTCCATATTTCAGGTACAAAAAATGTTTTTTATTGTTTTCATTGTTTTCATGTTGATATTTACAATTTTCATCATTTATTTTTGATAACCATTTGTCCCTTATTAGTTTCCTGTTTTTTCAGTTTGTATTGAAGTGTTAGAGAGTGTTCGATTATAATATTAGAGACCAAGAGGTTGGTGATGATTTTATCTCCTGAGAGGGTAGGATTTTGTAGTTGGAAAGCTATAGGAGGCATAATAGATATCACTAATCATGGCCACCAGATAGAGTAGTGGGATTCTATGACATCTAACTTGTTTCTAGATGACATTAGCTACCTGGTTCAGCTGATAGAGCCATGAATCAGTATTGTAATATAATTTCTTCATATTTTTAATATCTATTTTAATAGAAATATATTTTTATCTAATATCATTCATTCCTAAACAATTTAGATACTCTCTTGTTTTCAATTTTATCACCCAACCATAATTCTTCATTGATTGAAGTGTCTGTTGGTGTGTCTGTCTATTCCTGTATATGTAGACACAATTTGATAATTGATTATACATTCATCCTTTCTCCCCATATTCAAGTGTGATGATTCCTAATATCATTTATGAATCTGTATTTTTAATTGATGAATTTTTATTCAAGGATTATCAATTTATAATTCCATTCTTGAACCCACCATTTTTGGATCCCCTTGTGGTTTTTTATCTTGATTATTGTAGGTTTTTTATTTTTAAATATATATCAATTAAAAAAACTGATTCTTGATGAATTTAAATTTATATTATAATAAATTATAAATTATGAATTTATTATCTTGATAAATGATTTTATATTTCATGTTATGACTGATGAAATCACATGAAAATTGTTTTTAAAAAATTATGTATTGGTTTATGGAAAAAAATTTCAAGTTGATATGATTAATTTTAAGAAAATATTTAATGATAATTTTTTAAAAAAATAATGAATGGTATTTTGGATGGTATAAAATGAAATGAGTTTATTTGAAATTAGGATTTTATGATAAAAACAATTTGAAGAATGTTTTTGATATGACATGTACTGTTTTTAAAAATTGAAATTTGGGCAGAATAAATTGATTGATTGAATGATTGATTGAATGATTCAATGAATTAAATGATATTTCAATGATTGATAGAATACCATAAATTAAAAGTGATAATGGTACATAGGTGGGAAGAAAACATTATTAGAATATATTATCTCCACATAGAAAAAATTTATGATAATATAACATGCTGAACTATCTTGAGGTAAATGATTTTTTTTCTTTTGGATTCTCTTCCATTATCCCCTGTTTTGAGATCTATGGAATTTTTCCACATATAGAGATTTATTTTCATTGATATGTTTGAGAATACTTATTCTGACCTAACCAATATTTTCATTACCAAGGATTTATGATTTTAAATTACTTGTACATTCCAATGCTTAATTGAAATATTTATCCCTGCATGTTTTGATAATAATGACTATACACTCACTTTTTTGAAAAATATTCATACATCCAATTGTCTTTTTGGAAATTTTAGTCAAAAATATTTTATATTATCTATTGAAATGTTTTGTAAAATATATTTTGATACAAATTGTGATAATATTTTCACTAAATGTTTTATTAAAAATTGAAAAAGGTTGTATTATATGATATGGATTAATTTTTGAAATGCTCGTTGATATCATAATGGGAATTATTATTCAAACAATAAATTTTTCATCAAGATTGTATATATTTTAATATATTTGTTCACAGAAATTGGAATTAATAATAGGGTGGTGGTGTGTATACTTTATTAGTTGGAAAAATGGAGTTAGCTATAACAGATGGATATAGTGATCTGCTTGTTTCATGGAGATTATGGATTTTTCTTCATGGATTGGTTGATGTTCTATTTTTTTGAGAAATGTATCTATTTACCTGTGGTACATAATTATTTGTATGAAGTTGTTCTCTATAGTACCAATTTATTGGTTTATATAAGATTATTTGTTTGATGTGTTATTCTAGTCGATAAATAATTACGTATTGTTTGTTATGATGACAATGCTCTAGTAACCGACATGTGGGGATCAGGAACATCCATTTGGAAATGTCAATATTTATTTTGGTTCTATTTAGGTATTTTAATGGGGATGATCTATAAGTAATTATGTCCAACAAATTCATCATATAAAACAAATAAAAATTCCATTAGATTCATAACATAAATTCCATAGTAATCACTAAGCATGTACTTTGAAATGACAAATTTAAGAATTGTTAATATTTCCCCAATAAATAAATATAGTAGAATTATTTTGTAAGTGAGGACTATATAATGATCAGAATTAGTATGTTTATATGGTTATGTTAATAAATTCCCTAATAAAACAAATTTATATAATCTTGGTAAACTCCAAAAAATAAATCTATGAAAAAAATATTGTGTTCATAGAGGAATGTAATTGAAATAAAAATCATATTTATACACAATTGAAGATTATTAAATAGGTATTGGGAGATATTTACTATAATTTATATGTGAATTATATAATATATAAAATTAAATATGATGGATTTTATCTTTATAATAATCCCCTTGATGATGGATAAAATACGTTAAAAGATGTTTACATTGATGGAAAACATTTTTATGATAATTTTGATTATTTTTGAAATTATAAATAACATGGACCTTTTGAAAATGTATGTTAAAATAATTTTTTTTAAAATTAAAATAAGGATTACCATTAGAAAAAATTAAAACAGTTAGGGAAAGTTACATAGAAAAAAATTTGAAATATGTGTTCAAACACTACTACAAATACGCCTTTTATTAGTGCTATAAATGGCCTTTAACAGTGCTAGAAAAGAACTATTAAAGCTGGCGAAGATAATGGGGGAGGGGGGTCCCCTTTATCAGTGTTTCCTTTATCAGCGATTTCATTTTAGCACCGATAAAGTACCCTTTTATCAACGTGATTAAGAAAGCACAGATAAAAGAAAAAATAATAATAAAAATTACAAAAAACTAAAAAATAATTACAAAAAATTAAAAAAAACATGCCAATCTGAGGGGCCTTTTATAGCGCTTGGGCCCCACTTTTAATAGTGCTTTCGACCCCCTCCAGAACCCTGCATGCACCCCCTCCACCCTTTATCATCGCTATCCCCCCACATCCACCCCCATGCACACACCTCTGCCTCCATCAAGTTTTGAACTCGAGACCTCCCCCCCCCCCCCCCCCCGCGCACCTAAGCCCTTACCATTACTCTATTTTGATTTTTTTTCATTTCATGATATCTATATATATAGTTATATTTATTCGTATAGTAATATATATATATATATAGTTATATTAATATATATATATAGTTATTTTAATATATATATATAGTTATATTAATATATATATATATAGTTACATTAATATGTATATATAGTTATATTAATATATATATATAGTTATATTATTATATATATAGTTATATTAAAATATACATAGTTAGATTAATATATATACAGTTATATTAATATATATATATGGTTATATTAATATATATATCTATATATATATATATAAATTTAGTTATAGTTATTTGTATAGTAATATATATTTATATTAATATTTATATATAGTTATGTTAATACATATATATATATAAGTGGATATATTCTTCGTATAGTAATATATAATTATATTAATATATATATATATAGTTATATGAATATATATATTTATAGTGATCTTAAAATATATATTTATATTAATATTAATATATATAGTTATATTAATATATATATATATAGCTAGATTAATATATATATATAGTTAAATTAATATATAGGTATATAAATATTCATATATTTTCATTTTAAATAAAACAGATATTAGTTATTATTTAGATAATGCTAATATATTTTATATGAAAATATATTTTATTATTTGTATTTATAATTTATTTTTATCTGTGAATATATAAAAAAATATGAATATATTATTATATATTTGATTATAAATAGTAGTGAATTATAAAAAACGATAAAATTTCATATAAATAATATCAATATGAATGTAATACCTTGGAATTAATTCAGTCCCAACCAAAAAAAGGCAATAATACCCCCTAAAATGAGGCTGAAAATCCCCAAAATGTTAAAAAATTGGGATACCCCGACTAAAAACTCAGTTTTGGAGACCTTCTAGGAATCTTTAAGCCTCAAAAAACCCTTGACCAGGATTTTCCCAGTCAATTTGACGTAGAGCTCATCACAGGCTTCGATTTGATATGTGGTAGAGCTCAAACAGACACCCGGATCAAAAGTTATGGTTGTTTGAGGTTTGAGTTGCGTTTTCAACATATTTTGTATCTTTTTTTATTTTCTCTATTTTTTTTAGTATTAAAATTGTTATTAAATGAATATTAATCAATAATAAATAGAAAATTATTAAAGAGAAATATTTGTTTAATTTTTTTATGAATCCATTTTCACCAAATATCTTATATATTAAGTTTATTAAGTGTAAATGTACATTTTTTACTTATCTAAAATATATTTAAAAATAATATATTATATTTATATCAATATAAATATATTTATATATTTATATATTTTTTTAATTTTATTTGAAGTTGACCCTTTATCAGCGCTTTAAAAAAATCGCTGATAAACCCCCCCCCCCTTTATCTGTGCTACTAAACAAGCGCTGATAAAGGGGGTCCCTTTATCACTGCTAAAAAAGCGCTGATAAAGGTGGGGGGGTTTATCACCCCTAAAAAAAGCGATGATGACGAGATACATTTTTCAGTGATTTTTTTGCACTGATAAAGGCACCCTTTATCATCTCTTTTTTGAGTGCTAATAAAGGTACCCCCTTTATCAGCACTTTTACGTTAGCGCTGATAAAGTGGGGGGGGGGCACTGGGAAAAACTATTTTTGTGGTATCGACACTAAACTGATTAAAAGAGATTCTTCATGAACTAACTGAAATTTAAAAAAAAATAATTCATAAAAATTTACATTAAATCCTTTTTATTGAATTTTGAAAATATTATATAATGAAATTTATAAATAATTGTGTAACAAATAAGGACATATATAAAATAATTCAATAAATAATCAAATATAAGAACAATTTACCAAATAAAAATTAGGGAAGGGTATTTTTCTATAATAATTGATAAAAAATGAGCTAAAGGAAACATAAAATAGTGAAAATACACTTTAAACCACAAGAATACTAGAGTAGAATAAAATTATAGTAGTTTTTACAATTAAATAGACTTCAAATCCTCAATATCTGTTATATTTCAGAAATAATATCTATATGAAATTGAGACTGAAGAAGAATCCCCTAATGAAATGGTTATGTGAGATTAATTAAATATAATAGGGTTACCATGAACTAGAGATTAAAATAACATTAAATGATATATATTCAACATAATTTAAGTACATAGGTAATTTAATACATTATATAAAATGAATAATTGTGTGTAGCATCAAACATATCTTGTGGAATTGAAAATAGACATAAATAACACTTACAACCATGGTATCCATAGAATTGAAATCCATTTGAATAAATAACATTATATGTCTCTTTAAAACCAATTAATTACATGATTATGGAAAAATAAATTTTTACTATAATAAGAAAATGATATTAAATACATCTTGATACACAATAATAATTATGTCACACCAAATTAAATTTTTGAAAATGAACCCCATTTCTTAATTCATAACAACAAATAAATATTTATAATCTCCGGTATAAAAATATAACTATCATAATCACCTATTTTAAAATATAATTTACATCTAAAAACATTTATAAACTTCATTTATAATAATTTTCTATGTCTGTATTTGTTATCTATTATATATTTTCAATATTGTGTGTGAGTAATCATTATTATTTTGAACTAATTTCTTAATAGTGATATTGTAAATAATTATTATCCAAAATTTCATCATTAATATATCATACATGGTATTATAATTGTACATTTACAATTATTTATAATTTCATAATTTCATTATATGATATTTTTATTTACGATCTGGAAATCTGAAATTGGTGATGAGAAACGTTTGTTGAATTTTAAAGAACATATGTTTGTATCTAAATTAATGATTTAAGTGTTATTGTTTCCATTAAAAATCCAAAATAAATTTTTTATTTATGTTTTTATATATTGTATTATCTTTTATTAATATATCATATTCATCAATTTTATTCTATTTAAAAAACAATAAGTAGGTGGTTAGACCGACCAAAACATAATGTAACATAATTAGTGGATGGGTAGGGTTATAAAATTGGTTTATATTTGAGTAATATCATTATTAAAGAATAGTTTTTTTAATTTTAGAAATTTTTATGGTTTTTAATAATATTATATATTTTATAAAAATTAATAAATAAACTTCAAGAAAAATGATATATGTTACTTCACAGAGATGGTAGTATTCACAAATGCATGAATAACATATTCATTTTTCATAATGGAAACAATAAAAAGAGTTCATTTATTATAAGAAAACTAAAAAAATTTGTGTATACTATAAATTACAATTTTAAAAGACAATATTAGGAAAAATATATTTGAAATATAAATATATAATAGCAACAATGTTAAGTAATACCTAGTTCTTTAATTGAGAACTTGAGTTTTCCTTTAGGGGACTCCTTAAAAAAGAGGGGATTAAACTAACATATTTTTTCCAAAATAAAATGTAAATGAAGTAGAATTTTATGGTATGTACATAATGAATATTTTCTATAAGGAACTATGATTATGTTGTGGATTTTTAGGTGGTGAGAGTTCCTTTTTACAAGGTTCATGAATGACATTTTTGTAAACATTCCATTACATTATAAACTGATAACAAGTCACACGTGTTAAGAAGAATCCATAATAGAGACAAATTGAGTATATATAATATTTTGTTGAAATAAATATATAAAAATAAATTCCATATCATAGTTCATTATTTTAGTCATTTAACCAATTTTGATAACCCATTTTAAACTTTTAGATTTTACCACAATAACTAAATGTTACAAATGTAATTCATTTTGTAGAATAAATATCAAAAGTCCCTTATTAAATAATTTGAAACTAATTTTCCCATATACTAAATAAATTTTATCAAATAAAATTTCCATTGTAATAAAAAAATATTTTATCATTTGCGCATGAGACACAAAAAATATTTGTAGAAAAAGTGTTTTGGGATTAAAATTTATTTGTATTATTCAATTTTCAGAGGTTTTCATTTACAAAATATAAATTGGATTATTTTGAAAACATTTTCCATATTTAAAATCATTCCAAAATAAAATATTATTAGAATAATAAATAATTAAATGAACAGAAGAAATTTATTTCTATTATTGGAAAATATTTTGGATGTTCATAAATATCTAAAACTAGGTTTTCTAAATTAATAATTTGATTTAAAATTGTATGGTTTTACCCCTTATAAAAATATTTTATATAATGAAATATATAACGATTTATGTTATACACACTTCTTCATAGATTCATAAATATTATTGTATTATTAAGAACTATATTTTTCACTATACCATGATAATAAATTATTTAAGAAAAATTTGAAAAACTCGTAATATGATATTTTCGAAATTCTAGATTCATTAAATTATTTTTTTGATCAAATTTTAATATTAAAAGTTAAAAAAATTATATTTTAATTTAAAATTTCAAATTGTATAGAAAAATAATTTTTATTTAAGAAAACCTTTTAAAACATTAACCATTCCTAATGTTATTTCATATTAATTTCTAATTTAAATGTTTTTTATATATTAGTTCATTTATAAAATAATACTATAAAAATTATCATTTTAATTTATTAGGTTGAAATGTTAAACACTTTAAATAATATTTTTTTAAAAAAATTATTTGAAATAATCTTTACAAAATACCATTAATTATTTATTATTGTAAAATTGTAATTTTAATAATTTTTTTATTTTTTTATTTTATAAATACATGATGTAATACTTTAATAATAAAACTATTGGTGCATAATATATATATATACATATAATATTTAAATATTATTTTAATATTTAGTAATTTATTATTCATGAATTATATTACTTTCAATTTACTACAAAATTACATGAATTTCGTATACATATTGGTTAAATTGATATCCAATAACCATTATTTAAATGACCATATTTCAAATTATCATATTTTCAACAAAATTATTTATAGGGTCCATTTTGTATCCTACATATAACCCTACTAAACTCATTTATTACATTAAAACATATTAATTTACAATTATCATTTCCAAAGTTCTCATTTTAGATATGACAACATAATATCTTCTTTCATGATGTACCCCATCATTATCAATTTTAATTTGTTATTTCTAAAACTCAAGGTTAAAAATGTTTAGTATATCTCCTAGTATTTAATATTTACTTTATTCCTATTTATTTTACCATTTAATTTTATTCACATTTTAATGGATATAATATTACACGGTGAGTAATAACCTATGATGTTTAATACATAGTTTCTTTGTGATTTTTTTGTAATATTTTACTACATGTGAATAAAATATTGATAATTTAATTACTATATTTTATTAATTATTACCTAAAATATATCAAATCAATTGAAAAAAATAGTTTAGAATTATAATCATATAGTATATGGAAATGACATCATTCCTATAAACATTGGGTTATATTTTGTTTACATGTGACTCTGTTTTAATTTTTCCATGTTTGGGAAGAACTTAATTTTTATGGAAGTCTGATATTTTAATGTAAAATGAGGTTATGTTCATATTAATTATATATACATCATTTTGGGTAATTAATAAATTTTATAATGTTTGTATACTTTTTTACACCTTTACATTTATAAAAGATTATTTTTAAATTATTTAATTTTCGAAGAAAAAAAATAATAGGTTTAAGAGATGTGGTTCATTCTAGATTTTATATAAGAACATTGTTCTTTTTTAGGGATTATGTTTTTGAACATTACAGGAAATAGAACATAAATAAACTCGACCAAAACATAATGAGTTAATGGGTAACATCAGAATATTTTATAAAATATATTAGATCAACATAATTTAAATTATATAGTAGATTTTATTACATGAAATACATTTCATAGATGTCATTGAACCTAACACAATTTATATCTTACATTACAAACATCATAGAGTTACATTGATGACTTATGTTTTCCAGAATTCTGAGTCCTACTGGACAACATTATACTATTAATATTATTATGATAGTTATCACCTTGGTGATAAAATGACATGAATAAATGAGATTAACTCAATAAAAAATTCATAGTTTACACATTTTTATAATATTAATTCATTGGTTATCAATTAATTATAAATTAATATAAATACCAATTGAATATAAACGACATGAAAACCATGATAAAGATAGAATATTTCCTCGTAAAATTTATAAATTATTATGAATAAGACAGTAATTATTAAATTAAAAGGGTCCATCTGTTTAATTGTGTATAATACACACAACATTAGTTTCTTTTAAATCTTGAATTTCACGAAACAGTTAGATATACCAAAGAATAATTTCTATTAATATTATTATTTAATACGCTAGCTTTTATTCTTTTTAATAGAATATTAAATTTAAAATTAAATTTTGAAGCATTTATAATTTTTTGATGATAAACTAATTTATATTTTATATGAATAACATCAAAATTTACAATTGGTGAGTTTTTGGTTTTATTTGTGATGTTTTATTTTTTATTGAACAATGAAAAACATTGAATTTTAATTGAAAACATCTTATTTATATAATTTATAATTATAGTTAAATAATTTATCTATTATTTTAATGTATAATTTGTTCAATTTTATATAATTAAATAATATTTAATCCATTATAATGAATTTTATATTTAAATTTTATATAAAACATAGAAATATTTTTAACATATTTACATTAAAAACTGACCTTTTCCTCCCTTCAACAGGATAAATTTTAAATTAATTTCTACCATTTATTTAATTAGAAATTGAGAAATGGGATTCTATATTTTGAATAAAAATAATTCATATTTTTTAATAAGTTCAACATATATTTTCACCAAAAATATTAAAGAATGAAAATTAAAATAATTATAGGGATTAAGGTTAAATTTGAATACTTAGTGGTAAATCATTAATTATATGACTCGAAATGACTTATAATCTTGCCGAAAAGACTTTTTATGGAACTAATTAGTCCATATTACCTATTTTCAATAATATATATCATTACTGAAGGATCATGATGTAATAGAGACCTCCCAATAGTGATTACCTTTTTAAATTTATAAAAATTTATACTCCCCATCCACTATAAAAAGGCACTCACACTCCCCACATATTCAATACTGTATTAACCATAGGATCATCCAAAACCAGAACAAATTTGATCATGTAATCCCTTATTTGAAACAGAAATAATCAATATTTTATTTAAATGACCAAAGGAATAACATTGGTGTAAACCAAAAGGTGTTACCCGAAAAGAGGTATCTTTCTTCAACAATCACTTCTGTTCAATTCCATTTCCAAAAAACATAAATTATTATTGTTAAATGATTATATAATAAACTCCGAATCATATATATACAGAGATTATTTTTTCATCTTTTTGACCTACTTGTTGAATCACTTCCACCAAATGGGATACACAATCATGGTTCGTGTATACGGTGGACTACCACCTCAGGAACTGATGTCATTGATTCTTGCAATACCACCTCTAATGGTTTTGAATAATGAAGGAATTAATTTTTTAATATGATACATATACTATTTATGATTTCATCATGCATCAATAATTTCTATATGACACATATCATCATGAATTCTATTTTTTGGGTATAAGATAACATCATTGTTGGACGTCTGGACTATTATCTCCTCAAAGTGATGTGATATGTTAACAATTCACATGGAATATATTAATGATGTGTTATATTAAATATAAGTGACATGCATTAAATATATATGATATTCATAAAATAATTACCATTATGGAAATATAATACATCATTTCTCTTAACACCTTTTCACATATTGAAAAAGTGATAAGGTCGTTTGTGGAAATGTTTAATACCTCCTCTTCAAAGTGATGTAATTACATTTACATCATATGAATTATACAAATATATATATATATATATATGTTTGTGTGCGATTAAATAATATGTTATTAATGTTATAATTATTGTTATGGAATGATAAATATTACCTACCTTTTTTTATAATGATCATTGAAAAATGTGAACATTATTTATGAGTACGTATGACATATGGTCTCCATGATTGTAATATTGTTTACTTTTTTATATACATATTTAATTATTGGATATAAAATTATAATTTATATATAAATATTATAATAAATTTATGATCATTATTCTAAATAAGTCCTAATAAATAACTCCTTGACCATAGTAAACCACCCATAGACATTAGTACACATAAACCAGATATTATCAAAACTCCCATAGTAGACTTAATTATTTTAGTATTTGAATAAAACAATGTAATAAGTGGAATAAAATAAATGATAAAAATTAATAAGGATATTAATCATGTAAATAATAAATATTTATTTATTATTCCTGAAGCTAAATATATATATTACATGTTAGACTCAATGTAATGGATTACATCTTAATATCCTTTCATTCGGAAATATATTGATGATATGCATATTTATTCTTTTTTAATGTGTATATAAAGACCCTTTGACATTTTATATACATATTTTATCAATTCTCACATGATTTAGTGTTTTGTTAAATTATGTTCTTTCTCTAGGATTATTATTTAAATGTTAAATGTTGTATGGGACACTTGGAATGTTTAAATAATTAATTTCAATATATTTTTCTCCATGTAAATATTATTGACATAATATTACATATTTTATTATATAGATATTAAAAGGTTAGAAATAATATTTTGTGACTATTTTTAATTATATTAAATGGTTTGAAAAAGGAATATTTTTACATGTTTATGAAGTCATTTTTTTAAAACAATACAATAGGGATGTTTGATTCTAAATGTTCATTACGACAATGAATTTTCCACTATATTGGCCATTTTTTATAGATTCATTTGAAATATTTCATGTTCTATTAATGGAAAACCATATTAATTATTTTAGGTATTCATTATTGAAAATTGTTTCAAGGAAAATGATTTTTTGATATTAAAAAGGGGTTATTAATAGAAAATGGAATTTTTAGCCGAATATGTTTTCATATGGGTTTAAAAGTTAATTATTTAAGGTTTTTAAGATGAGAGTGTTATATTCTTGATATGTTACATCATAAATATAAGAAATGGGTGATCCAAATATATCTAATATGATGTTTTTAGTTCTATTATAGTTAGCAAGGGAACTCGATATAGTTAACACAAAGGGTTGTTCACCAATATAGATAATGAGAAATGGGTGAGACTGATATAGATTATAAGAATAGGTGAGCCCAATTATAGATCACAGATGATTCCAATATATCTAATGTAATGGGTGATCCGAATTGTATATATCTGATGCATTGGAAAATTATAATGTTTTAAGTCATCCTTATGGATATTCTAATTAAATGGGTTTGGAAAGGGTTTCATATTTTTTATACTCTATGTCACCAGAGCTCATTTAATTAGTTGATATGGTGTTTAGTTCTTTTATTTGAGAAAAATGTGTGCTTCTATTGATGTGAAATGTTTTTATTTCATATTTTCAATAAATGTTGAAGATAAAGGTAAAATTTTTATGGTTTTTCATGGTTTTAACAAATTAACAGTTTCCTTTATTTTTCTATATACCTTACTAAGATTTTATTATAATCACAGGTTTTTAAAAAAAAATTACAGGTTATTGGATGGGTAAGGGAATGGAAGAAGTTAAGATGGAAGATGTGGAGATTTTACATATAGACAATTATGTATTTATTTTAAAATTTTATATTATGTGAAAAATTTATACTGATCAAAACTATCCACTTTCTATTTATATATTTAAATACTTGAGTTATGGAATAATTCTCCAAAACACTAAACCTGAGAAGAATCTCAAAGTGAAATAATGTAAATTATTGACTATAACATAATATAATGTAATTTGTAAGATCATATTCATATAGTTCATTTCAAATGATTGTATTGGATAAAAATAATGGTTTGGATAGAGTCAATAACATTCCCTCAGAATATCATACATTATGGTAATGGTAAAATGATATAGTATTTAAGATTTCGAAGTTGATTCATATTATGTATGATTTTTTAGAATGGGTTTCTACATAGGAAATAATAAATATATAGTGGAAGTCCTCAGGGGTAAGCAATCATTCAAAATAAATATCTTGTGATATTTTTAATCAAAATTGAATAGTTAGTTGGAGTGATGGATCAGTTGAAAAAATATACAAACGGTGGTGGTATCAATGCTTAAGAGGAACCCTACCTACCTTGAAGGAACATAATGATATTAGTTGATTTATTGAGTAATCATCCCACAATAATCCAATGTCTAATTTTATCTAGTGTAATTTTAATGATGGATCACTTCCTTAGATTATTTATTTGATGTATTGGGATGTTTAAAAGATCAAAATGTAACTCTTACCATCTATCATTTGGATGGTGAATTTGATTGATGGTGGTCATTAATTAGTAATACTACTGAAAAAATGTGATCATGATTCCATGGAATGGGATCCATTCAATGATATTTTCCATGAATCCAATTTCCCTATGTTTTTTAGAATGGGATTGATATATAAGTCATAGTGTTGAGTCAAAAAAGGTATTGATTTTGTGGTGGTATATGAGGCAATAATCACAATATTTTTTAGGTATTTAATAGACCAAATCTCATACATTGAAAATAAATTTAATATATTTTTCTCAATATTGATACTAATTATAAGAATATATTTGGACTCTTAATAATATAATGTTTATGAAGAATTGGTATGTTGTCATGAGAAGGTTGAAATAATGTTTTCAAAAAAATACATACCTTGAGATGAAAAGAGTAAGAAATGGTCAATGTGGCATGAAATAGAGAGTCAAAAAATAATGAATTGTGGATTTAATCCTAAAACATATTACATGTGTGGAAAAATAAATTTTGGTGAATATATGTTAGGATCTAGAAAGTGTTACCGATGTGATAAGTTTGGTCACAAGGATCATGATTTCAAGGAAAAGTGTCATAAGCAATCCAATACTGATATAAAATATATCCAATGAAAAATAATAGTTTTTAGATACATTGAATTGGGATATGATTATAATGTGTGTATAATGAACCATACTCATGGTCGAATTCATCATGTTCAGATTAAAAAGGGGATGGATAAATCATTTTATACTTCAACGGTTCATGTTGGGACATTTGGTGATGGGATGGAAACTACATGGTGTTTAATATTTTTAATAGATGATCATAAGACCCATTTCATAGGAAATACTCTTTTTATGTACTAAATAAGATGAATACACTATGAGAAATTTAATGATTTTCTAACAATATATGAGGTACATGTTTTAAAGTAATTAGTGTACTAATTCCACTACTAGTATGGGTGTCTGTTTAATGGTATTGATGACTATTATGGATATGTATTTATAGAATTATTTAAATGTAACTTTTTGTACTACAATTATACTTTAGATATACATGTGGTATATCCTAACATCATTGTGTGAAATATTTTACTAATTTCTAACAATTTTTTGTTTTAGTCAATATAAAAATATAGAAGGAATATCATGTTATACTTTTGATGGTTATGTGGTCCATTATAATTTGACATTAATGATTTGGGCATGAAAATTAATCTTTGATACTCATTTTTGGGAGTAAGTGATTATTCGTTGTTTGAAATTGGTAAAAAGTGGAATTATTCTCATCAAGTAACTATATTTATTTATTCTATTAGAAAATATGGAGGAATAATTCATTACCTCTTAGAAAATGATCTTGAGAAAAAAGCATTATCATTGTACCATTAATTCTAATGAACCTATTAGTATTCTAATTATTACAGATATATTTTTTTGAGCCCCTTAACTTTCCATTGAACATTAATTTTTTTATCAATACTCAACCACTCTATTTTATTATTTAAGCACTTCTTACATTGCCACCTAGGTTATCCCTTCCTAGAAACCTATTTTTGGGTAATTACATGTATATTTTATATTTACAAATTTTCTATTATTTAAATATTTTTTATTTATGTAATTTTCACAATGTTGGTTTCAATAAAAGGATTATGGAATTGGTAAACATTTTATACCCAAGATGAATTTTGATGGTGAAATTAATTTTAAGGGGGGTAGGACATAACATCATGAGATTTTAACAAAAATTTAAATTAATCAAAATTCATTAACAGAATGCTTTATATGAAAAAAAAATTTATTATTCATCACATGAAAAACCGTGTTTATCTTTATTTTCATGAAACTATGTGTTCTATTAATGACATATGTTACCCACATTCCTGAGTCTAACTGAACAATAATATACTATAAATATAATTATGATAGTTATCACTTAGACATTAGAATCGTAGTAATGTAGGAGATTAACTAAATTTTCAAATTATACTTTTCACTTATCTATTAAATTAATTGATTAGTTGTCAAGTAATTATAATTTAAAATAATGTCCACCTGAATATAAATGATATATTAGAAAAGGTAATGAAAAACCATATTTTTTCATATTTATTAATATTTATGAAATATATACTAATTTTAAATTAAAATAGACCATATTTTAAAAAGATTATATGACACACAAAATGAGTTTCTCTGAAGTATTTTTTTACATGCAAGATTGTGTTATACTGAACAATAATATACAATTAATATATTTATTTAATTTTATACTTCTACCGCCTATTAACAGAAAACATGATTTATAATTAAATTTTGGAACTTTTAGAATTTTTATAGTAAAAAATAAACTTAATTGTTTAAATATGAATTTAAAAATATACATTACGTTATTTTTTGGTATTTTTAAAAGATGATTAATTTCTTAATGAATAATAAAAACGTTGAATTTTATTTGAAAACAGGGTTTTTGTCTAATTTATTTATATAGTTAGAAAATATTTTTAATTGGTATTAAAAAATATTTACTTCATTTTTGTATCATTTAATCCATTTTATGTAACTAGTATCAATTTCAAAAGAAAATTTATTCAAAAACATTGAAAACATTGAAAGATATTTACTTTAAACACCTCTTTTTTCATCTCATCTATAAGATCAATTTTATGTTAATTTATGCTATTTATGTGATTATGATTCATAAAAATGGATTCCATATTTTTTGAAATGATAATTTAATATGTATTATAATTTCAACTTATTTTTTTACCAAATATATAAGAGAATGAAATTAAAATTGATTATAGCAATTAAGGTAAAATGTGTTTACATAGTGGTTAGACATTAATTGTAAGAGTCTAAATAACCTAAATCCATGTCATAAACTAATTTTAAGGAAATTATTAGATAATATAACCTCATTTATCAAATCATTAACATTATCTATGCTAGATTATATATGAATGACCTACCAATAGTCTTTACCTTTTTACATTTACATGATTTCCACTCCCCCTACGCTATACAAAAAACTCACCCACTCCACTACTTCCCGCATACAAATCATTTTTGGAACATGAAAAACCTAACCAGATAGGATTAAAAAATACCTCATATCAAACTAGAAGCCTCACTTGGGGTTTAAAAAAATACAATGTTGTCCTTTGCTATAAAAAATGGAGCTACAAGAAAACGAGGTAACATTCATCAATAATCACTTTTCTTTTATTTCAATCATAAAACACTACAATTATAAATATTTAGTTTCTATAATACATCCCTAATATCCCCAATATTTTGATATTTTGTTATTTTATGTTTTATGCAGACACCTTCACACACATTCATCAAATGGGAAACAAAGTCATCGTTTTTGTTTCCAGCGGACATTCACCTCGCGAACCAGTGTTGTTCATTCTTCCATTACCAACTCTAATGGTCGGCAATAATGATGTAATTTATATTATTATATGATATATATAATTATTATGATATATTATTTCTTATATAACTGTTATATAACATATAACATCATGATTTCCATTTTATTGGAATACGGTAAATGCATTTAAGGTCTTGTAAACTACCACAACCTCAAATAGATGTTATATGTTAAAACATTACATTAACTCTATTAAGGATGGGTTTAATTAAAAATATGATACATAAATTAAATATATATGATATTCATAACATAATCAACATAATTTTAGTGAAATATATCTTTTTATTTAACACATTTTCACACAATGAAAATTTTATAACGTCATTCATTAATATTTGTACTACCCCCTCATTGAAGCAATGTGAAACAATTTTAAATCACAAGAATTACATATATATGTATAAAAGGTGAAATAAGACGTTTTAATGATATAATTATCATTTTTTCAAGATAAATGTTACTTACAATCTTTTGATAGTGATCCTTGAAATTTTTGAATGTTACTCATGAGTTTGTACGACCTAATCTCTAATTGTTTGTAACATCAGTTCATTCTTCATAACCAAAATTCTTTATTTTTAAAAAAATTATAATTTCTGTAATATTATGATAATTATTTAATTATTATTATTTTATAGATTTTTATAAAATTACCTCATCGACCATATTCAACCAAACTTAGTCATTTTGGAACACAAACAAAATATAATCAAAACACCCAACATAGATTTAATTATTTAAGAAGTTTTATAAATAATTATAATAAGTAAATTTAAAGTAATGATAAAAATTAAAATGATTATGTGGAAGGTAAATATAAAAAATAAGTTTATTATTAATGAATATAATGACACATGTGACAAGTTGGACTGAATGTAAGGCATTTTATATCAATCTCCTTTCATTGTGTCGCTTCTCGTTGATATGTAGGTTTATTCTTCTGTAAATGGAATTTTGAACCCCATTGAAATTAAATATCCACATATTATATATTATCATGTAATTTAATGTTTTTATAAATATTAATCATGCATGTAGCTTATGATTTAAATTCCTAAATTTTTAATGTATTCCTAAAATGTTTACAAATTTAATTTGATAATTTTTTTAATTAAGGAAATATTGTTGATATTATTTTTTATATTTTTTTATAGACATAAATGTGTTATAAAGGAAAAACATATGGATATTTTAAATTTTGTATTATATTTTAGAAAATTATTATTTTTGTTTTATAGGGAACATTCTGAAAAATGATAAAAGAAATGTTCCATTCATAATGTACACAGTGATAATGAATATTACCCCACTTTGGTCATTATTTTATTTTTAAACTCGTTTATAATATTTCATGTTACTTCATAGGAAAAAAATATTTTTATTTTTTATTATATTGGTATTGATGATTACTTTCAATGAAAAATGAGTTTTGGTATTAAAAATTGGTTATCAAAAGAGAATGGTATTTTTATTTGAATGTGTTCTCATATGGGTTTAATGATATTTTTTAAAGGGTATTGTGATGATTTGGTTTTAATATTGATATGTTACAAGGGAATTATAAAAAATAGTTGATTCAGATAAAAATTATACAATGGGTTGATCCCAATTATAGCTCACGGTTGATTCCAATATAGAATATATGATGGGTTTATCCCCATTATAGATCATGAGAAATTGGTGATAATGATATAGATTACCCAAATAGTTGATCCACATTATATTTCACAGGTTATAACGATATGGATTACAAAACAGGTTATCCCCATTAAATATTTTCAATGCATTGGGTAATGATAATTTTCAAATTCATTATTATGTTATTTAAAAATAATGTGTTTGAAAGGGTTTTGTGTATATGATTCACTATATCACCAAAAGAGGTCTAATTAGTTCTTATGAGATTTTGACGGTTTTATTTTATTATTTCTTTTTTGGTTTTCTCTTATTAAAATTATTTATTTCTTATTATCAAACAAAATTGAAGATAATAGTAAACATTATATGAGTTTTCATATTTTTATTGAACTTCTGGTTCCCTTTCTTTTTATACCCCGTACTATTATTTTTTTCTCATAAAATGTTTTTAAAATGTTTTAAAATGTTTTAAAGAAGTGTAATGGAAAGGAATAAGTCCGTTTGGAAGTCATGGAGATTTTCCAGGAATATAATTCATGATTTAATTTTACAAAATATATATTATTTGAATAATGGATAACAATAGAAAGTGTCCAAAAATTATTTTATGGTTTTTATGTATTATTTGTGGCCCAATTCTCCAAACTATAATCAATAAAATATCATCAATGTAAATGAAAAGAATGTTTTTACTAGAAAACATGATATTAAAATGTTGAAGGCCTTGTCATTATACAATAATCCTATATAATTAAAATTTAGGATTATTATCATCAACAACCTACACAACCAAGATAATAAGGATTATCATATGAAATAAATACTATAGATATAATTATAATATAGAATTGGTAGAATTTAAACATCTTATTCATTCGGTAATATGATATTTATTATTTTATTTTGGTCCTCCAAATTCTTTTATATCATAGTTGTTCTCTATAAATATTCAAAATCCATGTCAATACATAGAGGATGTGTTATTATATAAGAAAAAAGTTGATAAATTATTGTATCTCATGTATATAACTCTACCCAAATTAACATTTGTGGGGATAATATTCTAGAATATCTATTTATTCATCCTTTTAATGAATTTGATTCCATACTTTGTATGGATTAGAAATCCTAATATAAATACAATATTAATTATTCATATAGGGGAATTTTCATCCATACTCTGAATCATCCCACGATTCTATAATCATTTAAGGAGAATTAGGAATATTCTCAAGGAATTTTTTTCGCAATTATTGATAATATTTCCATATGAGAGATTATAAATTTACTAAATGGATGAGAAAAAGGATGTTGGAGTTGGTACCCTAAAACTAATTACATATCAATTTCCATTATTTTTATATTCAACAATTGAATTTTAATAATTATCACATTAATTATTGATGGTTCTTCTCCATAACAACAATGTAACAATTTATTCAAATATTTTTCATATCAAATGGTCCTAAATATCCCCCTCTATTATATGAAACTTTATGTTCTATGATAATACTATTAAAAATATATTTTTAATGTTTGTATTACATCATCCTATAGGACACGGATTATGTAAACTATTAGCTTCTATATTCTCATAACAAGATGAGGCATAATATCATTATTTTTTCACCCAGTACTTTCCAAGATGAGTGATTATGAGGATATAACTTCTAGTACTAAATTTGAATGTTTGTCTAACATTGGATATTTATATATGAGAATATTTTTACTGATCCTCTAATATAATATTATTATTAATACATATCATGAGTCATGTACCTTGATGTAATGTAGAAATGCCAAAATTGAAATTTTTCACCGGTATATAGGTTAAGTTAGCTACATCTTGAATAGAATGGAATTGATATATATGTCATGAAATAGATTCTCCCTTCTAAAACTAGAATATGAAATTTTAGGACCATTTATTGAAATGATACTACTAAACTAAACACCATATACATGGTGATTTATGGGACCTTTTTAGGAACTCAAGGATAAATATATCAATATTAAATGTTTATGACATGGTCATGAAAACATCTTGATATGATATGAAGAAAAATTAATTATATAACATCGTATGTCTTCTTATGGGATTATTATTATTGAAATATTAACTTCTTCCTCTCTAGATTCCCTAGAATGTTGCTTGATATTAATTTTGGACTGTGGGAAAGCCCACCCCATGCCACTAAGGGAGGGGACTTGTGGGTCACAAATGTAGTGTATCAATTGATCTAAGATAAATTTAACTTCCATTTATTATATATAATAAATATTACTCTCAATACTAATTAATGAAATTTATTCTGGATTTTATGATTACAATTAAGAAATCATCTATAATATTATAATCAAAATATCCACATGAGTGGAATATTTAATGAATATTTATTCTCATATCCATCTAGTATAATATTTTTCTATTATTTTAGTTGTAAATAAATAAAAATACTTATTATTAAAAATATATATTATTTATTTATGTGAATATTAAAATTAATATTTATTTTCAAAACCAAATTATAATATTTATTTTTTTATCAAATAAATAATATTTTCTATTCATGGTTTGATAAATTCTTAATAATTTTGATGGTACAAGATATGGTGTTTGTACCAAAAATAATACAATCAAATATATCATTTATATAAATAATTATTATCAATTTAAAATAATATTTGTTTGTGCAAGTCGGAGTGTGCCATAATATAATAATAATATTATTATTATTATTATTTTTCATTCATAGAAAATTTTATTTATTATTTTATGACTGTATGTTCTGAAATTTTCAATAATTATCTATATCTATATTTAATCCCATGTTATATCATTTATCTTTGGATGTTTGAATTCGTTGGATGGGAATTAATGTATTTTTGTGAACAAAAAATATTATACCTAGAGATTTATCTAAATAATGAATAACACAACAAGGGTTTATCTTAAGTATAATAAAATGTTTCACTTCTATCCTCCCACTCATTATTAACATAACAAGATAGAAAATACATCAAATTTAAAGGATTTTTTGTCATCATGATGAATAGTGTATGATGCATGGATTTGTTTTTGTAACTTGGACATAAATTAGAATCATTCAATGATTTGGGAGCATGTTTATTTAAAAATTCATTTATTCTACATAGGGTCATATAAGATAAAAAATGTTACTAATAAAATATGGTTTAATAAATCAACATCTACATAAATGAATGTGTTGAAGGTTGAGTTATTTTATTTTTTCTAAATTAATTATATATTTGATGTGCAAGGTCCTATTTGATTTTTTTGGATTTACTTATTATTTTATTCATATATATTAAATATACATGATAATTATTTTTCGTGTTCATTCTAATTATTTATCTATTTTAAAAAATTATTCATAGGTATTGTCTCGACTAGATCTTCTCTTATTCATAGAACATTTATGTAGTGTAAGAGTAGTTACCATCAACTTTATAATAAATAATTTTTATTGATCTATATAATTAATATTTTTTTGGTGTTAAACCTTGTATTTTATTTTAAAATTATTAAGTATAGATAATGAGTTCAATAACTATAATATGATGATGAACTAGAAAATTAAAGATATATAACTCATGGAGAATACATTTTTTGGTGCCAAATATCATAGATGAATGACTATGTTATATGATGTGTAACTTAATTAAACAAAATCTATTCTTATCCAATAATATATATAAAATATTTTACCAATCTCATGAAGGTGGGTGGGGGCCATTAATCATCATTTAATTACACCATTTTTTGGACCACATGGGTAAAACACAATTAGTAGGGTTACATGACATGTATCTGGTGTATACCCCATGTACCCAACATGAAATGGAAATAATGTGGTCAACATGCACAATGTGTAATTGATACACACACTATTTATAACACCCATTGACTTCAATATATTTTCATTCTATAATAATTATATTCTTTTCTATATTTTTTTTATAAATAATACCAAGTTAAGCTTACTCTATACACAACACTAATTTAGAATATGTTACATACATTGTCTTTATTGGCATTGAAAGGAGCCCCTATTTTAAAAATATATTTTGAAAATTTCAAATATCAAATTTTCTATAAAAAATTCATTTTAAAATGAATAATCTCAAATAAATCATTTGTTGAATTTTTTTACTTTTTATGGAAGTTCCATTTTGATTAATAGTGATAAATACCAATTTTTTTTTGAACATTTCCATTTCATTTAAATGATTTTTGATAATAAATTATATTTTAAATTGCATTTAATGTCAAAAAAGATAAATTATACATCAATTAGTTTAATTTATATAATTTTAATATTTTTTATGTGTAAATTATATATAAAAACACAATGAAATTTTGAACATTTTGACAATAAAAATCTGATTTCTCACCATGGTTGCAGGATTAGCAATAAATTTATTTAAAAAATTTTTGGGAGTTGAATGTAGAAAAATTGATATAAATAGTTTTAACTAGTTTATTATTTATATTGTAATATGTTCAACAAAGTTTTTGAACAAAAATAATTGTGAATGTAATTAAATTAAACTACAATGATTAAGGTAAAAAGTAGTTTACATAGTGGTTAACCATTAATATTAAGGGTATAATGACCAATAATATTGTTGAAAATCCATGTTATGTCCTTATAGGGATCATATACCTTATTTTTTATAATTTTATGAATCCCTTGGATATTATTCCATGGAAATTACCTCTATAATAATTCATGTATAGAAAAAGATAAAAATGAAACCATTGTTTATCATTTTCATTTATAAATCATTGAGAACATGGAAAAACATCATATATTCTGTTATAAAAATGAATTTTAACGATAAATGAGTTATTTGTATCGTAAAAAATTTTCATTATTTTTAGTGATGTACTAGTTACATAAAATGCTTTATTATTTCAAACACAATTATTAATTGTTCATAACTAAATATAATAAATGACACTAAAAAAACCAAAAAGGAAGAAAATTTAATGATTTTTTGTGTTACATGATTTTTTAGAAGATTATTTTATGTTAAAAATTTCTGAAATAATTATATATTAATTGATTTATTTTTATTTTAATTCCACAACACAGGTGCCACACACCAATGCATTGATCCAGTTGGTCATGTGACCTAATGCACACCTCCCATATGCTAGAGGCTACTAACAAAAAGTGAGGGTCTGATGTCAATAGTGAAATAATATTCCATATTTAATAATGTAAGTCAATATTATTAATTTATAAATATAATCATTCAATATTATTATCCAAGAAAATAATACTACCACAAGATGACTAAAAATGTATATACAATATGAAAACTAAATAGTATAAATGATATGCTAATGTATGATCAATGTTTTAACATTCACCCTAAATTTAAAGATACTATAAGATCAAAAGTATGTTCTAAACCATGTCTGGTTCCTTCATCCATGACCTTTCCCAATTCACCAATCTAATATAGTCCCTTTGTCTTTATCTTGCCCTGAAAACCTCAAATCTATTAGTGTACCAATCAGCCAGCCCGTGTATGTTGTGAGTATAACTAAGTAGGCCACCACTAATAGTGTATAAAAAACATCTAGTATATAGTAATGATTGAGGTTTCATAATTAAAAAAATAAAATAAATAATTTAAACATGTTATATTTGTTCAATTACTCTTTATTTAACCAGATAAACCCTCGGGTCCCAGGACACCAAATCCTCAATAACTACATAAGACTGTGCTTGAGTGTGAACTATCCATAATGAATATTATATTTTTAAACACTATTTATTTACAATTAATCATCTCTTTTCCAATGTTTTCTAATTTTAACTATATTCCAATGAGATCTCATGGGCATAGAACATCGTGTGTCTCAACCCATGGGAATTTAATGCACCACTCCGTATCACCCACCTCAATGTCACATGGGTATTTGGAGCCTCAGTCCCTATCTCATACTCAATGTACCATGTGGGTATTTGGATCCTCTTTCCCTACCCTACATAGATATAACACATAAGAATATTTGGAGTCTCAATACCTCTCCCACTCACATTTACCACATTTCAGTATTTGGATCCTCAATCCTTGTCCTAAAAACATTTAAAACACATGTGTATTTGGGGCATAATTCTAATTACCATACACATATAACACATACGTCACAATATTAAAACGTAAACTATATCACAATATCACATTAAATAATTCTTAAATTAATTAATCAAATTAAAAAATTAGATATTCACATCATTCATTTAATTAATTAACTAATTAATAAATCACATTATGTTCAATAATTATTTGACTAATTAATTAATCATCCAAATACCAAAAATTAATCCACCCATAAAATTGTTATATTAGTTCCATTAATTAATTCAACTATTAATTATTCATATCAGTTCCATTAATTAATTCGGTAATTAATTAAGAATTGAAATCCTTTCAATTAATCCACTCATTTAATGAATACATAAATTACATTAATTAATCCATAAACTAATTAATCCCATCAATCCCTTCTGTTAGTTATTCAATTAATTGATTACATCCATTCCATTAATTAGTTTAAAATTTAATTCATTGATCACATAAAATTATCAATCACAACAATGTACCTTAATTAATTCAACATTTAATTAATCAATTCCCCAAATATTATATTTCAAAATTTCACAATTCCTTAATTAGATAATATATAAAATGAATTAATTCATATTTTGGAACAAAATTGATAATCATCCATTGAAATTCGGCAATTACATACACATAATGAAATTCTATACAGTGGTGTTTGAAATGTAGACCACATACCATATAATTTTAAGGAAAATAACCAATAGGGGAAACCAATTGATGTAAGCTGGCAGAAAACACAATGGAATAAAATATCTAGACTAAATAATAAGGATCAAGATCAACAGCTGTACCCATAGATATCAAAAGTTCTATCACCTCATCAGAAGAAAGAGGAACATAATGTATCTAGGGAAAAAAATCATCATCCAGGTATCCATAACCAATCCATAATGATACGATTTGAATAAATTCCTCCAAATATACTAGGATCTATAGTAGGAGTAAAATGAGGAAGGCTAAACAATGGAAAAAATACCAGAATGAACCACATGACACATTTTAATCTCCAATTAATATAATTACGTGGTGTTTAATTCCATCAGATATCATGTAAATGTTTTAATGGTTTACACTGAAAACTCATAACTTCATGTGATGTTATCAGGATTATACTATAACATGATTTGTAATGTCATCACTCAAGACGTAAATTTTCTAAAGAGAATTTTCAGCCCGATATTTTCTCATAAATGATATGGCCACCTCCAAATACTTTTATAAATGAATAAAATTATTTTATAATTTATATTAATGGAGGAATCTCAAAATGGACGTACCTAGAAAAAGAATAGTATCTTATAATATTCCCACCATATAAAAGTCCATGTTCAAGTTGTACTACAAATATTATCTAAGAATTTGAGTTACAAAGATCGGGCCATGGTTCCCACATATCTACATCTCTATATAATGTTTTCTCAATACCACACCGATGTTACCACATTACATGAACTATCAGAATAGCCTTTTCCTGCAAAAATTTATCATTGCAATCCAACATACAAATCAAATTCTCTAAAAAATATTCATCAATCTCAAGATCAACATAATTATCATTAATCTCATTATAATAATGGGGTGGTACCAACGATGTTTTGACACATCGAAAACCTCATTCATAGAATAGTATCTTTATGAAAGTGTCAATCAGTACGCCATAGGACTGATTCTCTCAATAATCTCAAACTGAAAAATTAAACTAGGGCTAGCTATCCCTACAAAGATATCTTATTGTGAATAACTCATGGAGACACTAAAGACTAAATGACCCCCCTTTGTAAACACTAGGAGTAATAAACATCTATCTGTATATGACATTTCTCTAATCTGAATTGTATCCCTGTGCTTCTAAATAAGCTGAACCTACTCTAGTATCTTATACATGAGACTCTATCCCAACATAACTATCTCACCTTCCTCTATCAATCATTGTAGTGATCTTCATGGACTACCATAATGTTCAACATATTGTGACAGGTGTATCATAACCTGATAACTATTGTTATATAAACATTACACTAAACCTAGGTGCTTCCTCCAAGACCCACCTAATTCAAGAACACATGTTCACATCACGTCCTTAAGAACATGAATAGTATGCTCAAACGACCCATATGTTTGTTAGTGGAATACCGTAAAGATTAATTTCATTTTACCACATTCCATTTATAATACCTCATAGAAGTGTGATGTAAAACCCAAGTCATGGACTGAAATAATATTTTGGGTCACCCATATAGATGGAACATTTCATCAATATACAAATCTATTATTTTCTCCACCAAGAATGTCTCTTTTATAGGAAAGAGATGATATACTATTATTAGAAGATCTATAATCACCCAAATAACAATATTTATTCAAGGGTTCCTCAAGAGAATAACCACAAAATCAATAGTAATATCATCCCACATTCATTATTGAATGGGAAACTATTATAAAAAACCACAATGTCATTGATTATTGTTTTTTACCTTCCGATAGGTGTAGCATCTTGTTATAAACCCTATTATCACCTTTTTTAAACCTGACCACCAAAATTGTCGTTGTAGGTAAACATAAATTTTACTCAACCCATGATGCACAACCAACTTGGAGGTATGAGATATACGAATCAACTCCTCCCACAAACAAATAGACATAAAATCTTCATACCTAAAATAGAAGATCAAATCCTCATATATGGTCCTATATGAAGGTGACTCCCCTCCTTCAAAAATTTCCATCAATAATAAACATTATAGACCATTATAGTACCTCGATGGTCCACCTCTAGAGTGTAGAAGCCACTAAAACTAATAAGATGGTCATGTAATCCTAACTCCCTTAAACCACCACTTGCAACTCAGCTAGCAAGGTCATCATCTTCTACTAAGTACCCGACTTTTGAATTTCCTGAGTCGTATTTATTACATCTAACAGCATTAGAAATCCTATTTCAAATTGTAATAAAATATTATAGATAAAAATTAAATGACTTCATATACTCTACCCAACTACACTGTTAATGATATATATCTCACTATGAAAATATATACCTCAATTTCTTATGATCCATTTATAGAGTAATATTTTTTTAAAGATAATTTTTCCATCAAATCAAATCAGAAACCACTAAATCTAACTCAAGGTATTGTGTCTGGTATTTCCATTCATGTTTCCTTAACTTCTAAGACCCATACACTACAACTTGATCATCATAAATAAACACTTCTCTATTTCTGATCCCCAAACTATCACTAAACATTGAATAGTCTTATCTAGAATTGACTGGGTTGCAAATTTTTTCCTAGGTCAAATGATTAATCAGATACCTAAATGGATTATTAAATGCTCCTACCCATTCAAAATCTATCACCATCTCGGTCCAGCCCAATAGTGGTGCTTCTAAATGTGAAAAGTTAGGTATAAAATTCTGATTCTATCAATCTTACCCCAAAATGCAATGGATATCAAAACAATTATCTGGATAAACACAATATAAAACAATCATAAAAATTTATGGGTCTACAAAAACAAATTAATATAAGATAATGTTACCCAAGAAGTGTTCCCAATAAATCCCAAATAGACACATATATATCTTGGTGTAGTGTTGAATCTCTCTCATTGTACTCGAGATTATACTAAGATATTTGACATGATCATCATTAGTCTCAGAGTACATCAATATTTCATCCTTCAACACAACCAAAAAAATGTATAAAAATGTAATATTTTTTTCATAAATGACATAAACATCATTGGTATATTTCTTAACCCAAACAACATTATGAAAAATTGATAAAGGATATATTTGCCTTGGAAAGCTATCCTCTGTATATCAGAAGGTCGGAATCACAACTAATGATACTATAATCTCATGTTGATCTTATATAATACACAATATCCACTCAAATGTTCAAAATGATTATCCATATGTTGAAGAGGATAAAAATTCATTATAGTCATCTGGTTCAACATCTAGTAATCAACACATTAGCATTGCATCCCATCGGCCATTATAGAAAAAGTAAAACTAAGAATCCATAATGTGACATTCATATACAGGTATAAAGCTTATCTTCTAAATCATCTAGTTAAGTCATTATCAATTGCATCATTATATGTTCCGTTATATATGGGGGAATAGAAACTAGATCATCCCTTTGACTGAGATCCATTGGAATTCCACATCTCTCATAGGTAGTATCCATGAGAAGTCAGCGGGAAATGAATCCTAAAACTAGACCACTACATATAGAATGGAATCTTGATTTACACCCCCCATAATCTATAAATATTATATAATACTAGGTGGTGAGCTCACCTAGTCGATGATGCATAGTACCTTCACTACCAACAAGGATATATCGTCCTCCATAGTGAATATAATTATCACCCTCAGCATACATAAAATTCAATCTCTAATAGTAATAGTATATATTGTCTCGGTATGCTACTAACCGATCCATACACAAACTTATGTCAAATATTGATAGGACAATGATATAATGGCCTCATAGACTAGGATACTCTCCATCCATGAGAGAAAATCCCATTCACATGAAGATGTATCTTGATTGTACTCCCAATTGTGTATCTATCTTCAACATCGCACTCATTTACTCCATTGTCATGATCAATCCATTCCCTTGATTTTTAAAAATAATGTAATTTGAGTCCCCAATATCAAATAAAGAACTACATAATAAAGAAGCTATAAGAATAGCACCACTCACTAACGATGGTCTATCATCCCTCTACACAATTGTAGAATGAACAACCTGAAAATGTTATTCCCCTACTATTTTTTATGCAATCTCACACCAATGAGATGAAAATATCTATTGATAGAAGTTATTTCTCCAATAAAAACCATGTCCACCTCCTCTACCACCATGACCATTAGAAATCTATCTATTAAAATTATACGGTGCCAGATATCATCTCACAACACCCTGGTTATATCAATATCATCATCCTAAACTGTATCTATTGGGTTTCTATAGTACCTCAATAGATTTACCATCAGGTTGAAATATCATCACTCTATTAGTGGAATATAATAGTGTCTAAAATAGTATCTATCCTACCACACTAGAAACAGGTCTCTCGACTAAGTCATGTGTAACTTATCCCTCTATCTAGCTACAATAATTCCCAGTACCATGAATATCATGTTCATAACAATGGTTCCTACTATTGGAAGTTTTACCTTTAGATTTTCCAATAACGACCACCTTTGCTACACTAGATGCCTCCCTATATATCCCCTTAACATTTAGAGCCATATCCAACAACATAGAAAAATTATTTAATAAAAAAGGATAACTTTACACATAATAAAACATTAATGTCTATATTGGAATCATATCATAATATTTATCTCATCCCATAACAGCACTAGATCAACGTTCTACAATCATTTATTGATTTTATTATGACAATTATGAACATACTCCCCCATGTCAATTTCATGAACTCAATATTGATGTTTGGCCTCAGCGTCTCTGGATATAAGTGATCTAGAAACTTCTCCAAATGTAATATATTATCATACCATCTACCTATCGAGCTTGAACCTAAACAGAGCACTGGAACATAGCTAATAATCACTACATGTTAGTATCCAATATGATCATCTCCATAGCCAAAGTAATTAAATGGTTATGTATAGTCCAAGTAGACTCTATCCAGAACTCATCACCCTCATGTCTACCTTCTCTAGTAAAATTCATATGGTGTTGTAACTGAATTTCCCACATTAGATAAGGCATTATTTTCATAATCTACCATAGGTCACTTTCACTGAATTTCATGTAGATTAAAATCTTCTCTTAGAACTACTCCCCAAATTCCACACCAAGCACTACTCATGACCTAGGTTCCACTACAAGAGGATCATTTCCAGCCACGTCCTTCTATCATCCCCTATACTTGTATAGACAAGGTGGTATATATCTAAAATTAAAATAATGTGTATTATGATACATTACACCACAATATCTAATATACTTAATGGAAAATACTATAAGCCACAAAATTTATTTTTTTGAAACCTCACTACACTATCAAAACATATGCACCATCTCTACCATTAACCTTCATAAATCTTTGTCATGGATAACAATGGTTAAAAACATTATCATTATTCTTGTTCTCATCAGACACCCATTTATTCACATATAACATAATTTTACAATTTTTCATTTCATATTAGGAATCATTTTTAGTTCAATTTCACATGTATGGAAAAATAGTTCATGTTCAACAACATCCCCAAAACCAGTTTTCCCATGTGTTCCTAAAATGATGTCTGTCATAATTAATCATTAGTACTGAGAATGGTTCATGTAAGCTCAAATCGCATTATATATAGTAAAATATAAGAAAATTGTAGAAGAAAATAATCACATCACACAAAAATTTAATCACCCAAGGTGAACTAGAATAAACTATAACAACATATATCAAAAACAACAATTCCACTATAGTTAGTTGGCTTCTAACCAGATACATGGTTATAGATAATCACATTCATGATGTTTGAAAAAATACCCGACTCAACCTATTCTCATGTATAACTTTCCGAAATAGTATGATAATTGAAAAGGAATATAAAATCACTCTGATAGACCATGATATTATCATGACCCAGGTTCCACACATCGGTGCCCCAAGACAGTAAGTCATATGACCTCTTTCGCACCTCCCCATAAATTAGAGGCTTTATCATAGAAATGTTGTTTTACTATCCGGAGTGGATAGAATATACTATGTTTATACAAGTATCTACAAAGATAAAATAATAAATAATAACCAATTGAAATCATATAACTAGGAAAATATCAATATCACAAGATAACAAAACCAAGAAATACAATATCATAACTGAACAGAAGAAATTCAATGCTAAAGTATGTGCCATGTTTTAAAATGAAACCCAAAACGTAATAAAACTTTAAAATACCATGAAGGTCTTAAAACACATATGATTTCTTTATCATTGCTCTGTCTGAAATCATTTGGTCCATTGTCCTCATCTGGTCCAACAAACATGAAATATAATAGAGTACAGATCACGTTGCCTGAGTTGGGATTGATTAATACATAGTAGGCCACCACCAATAATATTTGAAATAATATCCTGTATATAGTATTGTACATATTTGTATAAAAATTAAAATACATTCCTGAAAGTATACAATTTACATTTATTAAATTAAAATTTATTTAATAAGATAAACCTATGGGTTTTCTAGATCATAATAATCACAATACCCACTTCAGCCGGTGTTAGAGTCTGAACTCTTCCCAATTACAATCATATATCTAAATAAAAATTTTACACTTCAAACATTCATTTAACAACATTGAAAATTGGATCCACAGTCCAATTATTACTCATAAATGTCGAACGTCATTATTAATACCTTATGGGTATTTAGATCCTCGTTCGTTATCCCACACCTGAATTTCACATGTGTATTTAAATCCTCAGTACCAAACCCAAACTCAGTATCTTATAAGGTTATTTGGAGACTTATTCCCTATCCCACAAAGAAAATAACACATATGGGTATTTGGAACCTCAATACATATCCCACACACATTTAACACATATGGGTGTTTTTAGTTGCAGTTCCTTTCCCACAAACAATTAACACATATATCAAAATAACACAATTTTACATTTTTCACAATATATCATTACATAATTAATTATTTAATTTATTAAACTAAATAATTAAATAATCACATCAATCCATTAATTAATTAAAATATTAGTTAATCAAAGAAATTGCATTAATTAATGAAACAATAAAATAATCACAAAAATTATTTCAATAAATCCACCCATTAGTTGATTACATTAATTATATCAATTAATTAAACAGTTAATTAATCACATCAACTCCATTAATTAATTCAACATTTAATTAATCATGAAATTAACTTATGTTAATACACCCATTTACGGATTATATCAATTCCAATAATTAATTAAACAATTAATTAATCATGTAATTACCATCAACTAGTTACATAATTAATTGATTACATATGTTCAATTAATTAGTTTGACAATTAATTAATCATTCAATAAATTTCTAAATCACAAAAATATACCTTAATTAATTAAAAAATTAACTAATCAATAACCACAATCCCAATATTTCCAACCTAAAAATTCCTTAATTAATTAATCTAACAAATTGTTTAATTAAAACTTTGGATCTAAATTTATAATTATCCAATAAACTTATACATTTTAAAAGAATTGAAATCAAAACAATGGTATTTTAATTGTAATGCCCCGACCCCAGTTACCCTGAGTCGGTGCATTATTACGTATTATTTCCACGATCTCAAAAGATCAAGTCTCGAAAGACTGATAAGTTTAGTTGCCTTGGAAACACTAGATACATTCATAAATGTTACATTACATAATAAAGTGAAAATATACAATAACATAGTTTCCATTGTCCACACTCATATCCCCTTCAAAATATCCCTCCAGTTCAGTCAAAAAATAGTTCTTCACATCGTAGGAAAAATAAAACACATAAAGGGGTTAGCTCAGATGCTCAGTAAGGATAACAATATAGCAGAAACTTTCATAAAAAAACCTAAATATTTGAGGAAATGTATAACTAAAACAAAATCCTTTTAAACATGAACTTCAGCATAATATGGCAAAAATAAAATGAAATGATGCCATTTACTTATTCACATGGTTATTCTACTAGTCTAAAAACCACATGAAATATCAATAACCACATTCATAATGATTGAATGCATAATTCCAGACTATCATAACCATGTATCCAAGGCATCATGCCAATAATACAAATAATATTTTTCAAGACCTCGTGCCAAGAAACTAGTTTGTCACATTAGAACTACCGATGCATGGAGGATCTATAGCGGGCTCCACATGTCACTTACTGAGTCCAATTAATTCCTTATATGTACAGGTTTAAACATAACATAAACATTCATATTAAAACTAGAATACGAAATGTAAATACTATCTCCATAAACCATTAATGGAATAAAAATAACACATCCACACTCAAACATATCACAAAACCGTTAATACAATATGGATGTTTTGTATCATAATAAATCAACCTCAAATATGCTTAAAATCCATCAAAGGATGCTGACATAGATGACATCAAAACTATTTGAGTGAAATGTCTATTTTTTTGAATTCATTTAAAAGTAAAATAATTATAAAATAGGAAATATACATTGAAAATATTATTATAAGATTTTAAGGGAATCATTGAATATTTTACAATGGTGTAAAATAGCCGCACCCACTGTATAAGTTATAAGAATAAATTCTTACCTTAATTTGTCGAAAAGGGTTAAAGAGATCCTTGTTTGGAAAATGACGTAAAGATTTAGTTATAAAATTATTATAAAAAGTTAAACTAGGGTATAAATTACTTTAACCCATATTCTATAAAATATTAAGAATGTTTTGAATTTTTTTTAAGAAACATGTATGTGGATGATAAAGATGTCCCAGTAGATAATTATGCATAAACAACCTCGGATAATGAAGAGATTGTGAAATAAACACTTACCTTGTACTTTCATTTGGTAGAGGGAAGGTTAACCTCTTGTATAATAGTTAAATAATTTTTATTAAATTATACAAGAATCATATACATTAATATGAAATCATATCTGATCATTTAACATTTCATTGTTAATAATATCTTACTATTATCATCATTTTGGGTGTTAACTTACTCGTTTTATTTTATATGTTTTGTTACATAAGTAATTATTGTTATCCATAGGTTATATTTTATTCATATCCAGATTAATATCTAGTCCTTATACATTATTTTTAATCATAAAATGAAATTGGTCTTGAATGGATATGATGGAGATTGAATCTCATCGCGTTCATGGAGACGGTTGTCCATACGCACGAACGAACGCTACTTCCATTTCATTTTCATTTTAAAAGAAATCAAAACCAAATTATACACAGGTATGTTATTACTAAAGTATAACATAATATATTATATATGTTACTTATGTTCATTAACACCATCTTTTGTATGTTCCATGTATGTTATCAACGAGTCATATCACTTTGAGGGGGCGGTAGTCCGCACATCCTCAAATGAAATTATCATATATATATAACATGAAACGAATAATGGTATGCTATAAAATGGAATTAAAGAAGATTATATATAAAATAAATATAATTAATATAATATTTAATTATATTTCCATCATAATCTCCACCATCAGAGGTGGTAGGAGATAATTTAACAATCATCGTTTCGAGAGGCGTTTTGTTGCCATCCACAAAAACATTATGTTCTTCACCCATTAGATGGAGGTGTGTGTATGTGTTGTTAAAATACTTCTCCTAAAAATATCCTAGTATATTTATTATACTAGTTTTGTTACAAAATAAAATAATAAGAAGATTTTATGGGTTGGAGAATTAAAATAAAAGAAAAGAAACTAAGAGATATTGTTGCCTTTAATTTGGGTGACTCCCTTTTGATTGAACCAAAATGGACTCTTGAAGTGCCTTATGCCTAAAGTAAGGTATATAAGAGGAGTATATGGATGTATGTAGCTTAATTGGGCTGAGGTTTGATGAGAAAAAGGTCTTTATAGGTGTGAGTAATTGGTTAGAAGTGGTGCCCTTTTATAAGGGGGGGAGAGGATCTTTAGGAAAAATATAAAGTAATATTTTATAATAAAATTATATTCGGTTTTTAATGGATTCAATGAAGATTATTCAAAGTCTAAGGTGGGGATTGGTCGAAAACAACTCATTCAATAAGTTTTAGACAAGTTTGGGTCACTATTTTACCATTATCTTTTAGATTTAACTCTTAGTTAAATAGTTTGACATTTACCATGTCTCTTTGAATTTTTATATTATATGGTTAATAAAAATACTATAAACTGAAAATAAAACACAAAGTGGTTCATTAATGACATAAATATCATCATATAAGTATTTTGGCCGATTGTTGGATTTTTAGTAATATTATATCAATTAATAATATAATATTTGTTTTAAAAACTTTTTTATGTCAATTTTGACACTATTTAATAATTTATTTTTGTTAAAGTTTTATTCACTTTATTAATTGAAACCAAATTAATTTAATCAATCAGAACATGTTATATTAAACTTTAAAATTTTTGTAATTCATTTAATGTCTAAAATTATATTTATTTGGGTATTTATAATATCAATTATTTTAATATTTCACTAATAAGGTAATTATTGCATCATCATTGTGTCATAAATAAATTAATTTTTCTAATGTCTAAAAATAATAAATAAAATACCATTATGTAAGTAATAATTTTATATTTCTAATTAATATTTATAATCTAATTTATCTTATGTGTAACCCTATATTAGAAATGTTTTACTTATTAAACATTGATTTTAAATCTTTTAACTCTTCTTTGAATTAAATAACAATAAATGTTGTAATCTAATACAAATGGAACAAAGAGGTTCGTATTTTATTCCTAAGGTTGTTTTTGGTCGAATTATACATATCCAATAGTATTAGAACATTTGTTAGGGTAATAATAATATCATTTTTACCCTTAATTATCCTATTTACTTCATACTGTGGTAAATAAAAGTAAAAAAGATACTATTCACAAAAAAAAAATATTTTTTATCTTATTGAACCACATTTTACTCCTTCATATAAACCGTGTATCTTGTATTTTTTAAATTACACTCACCAAAGCTATAAAATTATGTTTTCTATGAATTTGCAAATTCTCCTAGGAGATGGGTAAAAGACAGTGAAAAGTTCAATAAAATTTTTATATATCTCAAATTATTCTAAATTGACTCCAATGAATAAAATTGAACTTATATAGGTATTATGTTCCTATTTTGACATAAAATATAAATTAAAATAATTAATTAAATATTTAAATAAAAATTAGGTTTAAACTATAACTTAGTGTTTTTCACTATTCATCAAAAATTAAAAGTTTTTTAAAAAATACAAAATATTTACCCTAAACTAATTTTGATATTCAAAATTAAATAATGAAATATATTTTACCAAATTTAAAATATATATGTTGAATTTATTAATTTAAAATTAATTCATGCTGTCAAAACCAAATGGCGTATTTTTAAAAATAATAACTACCAAAGGTTTGGCACTTGTTTATGTCTAATTTCAAAGTGAAATTACTTAAAATTACCATCATTGGATTAAATGGTAAAAATGTAACATATTTATACTTCTAATCCATTAAAATGTATAACTTAACAATATTAATTATTTTGATTTAAAAAGTTGTTTTCAGTTAAAATATAGTATTTTTCACTATTCACCTAAATATGAAAGTTATCAGAAAAACACCAAAACATTATTGATACTAAATAATTATGTCCTGATTCTAATGGAGAAGTTTATTCTATAAATTTTAAAATAATAAAGTTTCAAATCTTTTATTTCAAAAGGCTTCGCCCTTAAAAGGAGGTAAAATTGCATTTTTTGAAAAATACATCTTTTATCTGGAAAAAAATATGTTTTTTCTTAAATTATGTCTATGAAACTCATAATATGGATTCTAAAATTATAATTATTGCTTAAAATTCAAAATTCAATTAATACTATTCATTTTCGCTTTTGAGTGGCTTGTTTGGTAAGTAATGGTGCACTAGAACATGGTGTTGTGTGTAGTGAAAGTTATTAAATTACTTTGAAGAAATAATGTACTATTAAATCTTTGTGTGTTGAATTCTTCCCTCCTTAAATAAATTTATTCCTCACAATTTGAAATTATTTCTCAAAAATAAATGGTTGAAAATATAAAATACCTTTGGAGAACCGACATTGGAAATTAGGTTAATAAAATTTAGTCTTAATAAGAGGAAAAGGGAAATTAAAGGGTCACCACCATATTATAATCTCGATTAGGAGATAATTTGTGGAAATTTGAGTCATATAATTGGAGGAAAAACGAAAATATTTGTTGGTAGTGATTGAGGTCATCAATCACAAACAAGTGTAAAATTGAGAGCCTTAAATTCATCAATCTATGATGATTTAAAATACCATCGGTTCAATAAAACATATGGTATTTGGATAAAACATTTTTTTGTTTTAAGATCCTTTCACTAAAGTATAAGAATTTATTTCTTAATAAAATAATTGACAAAGAAAAATATATATTTGACATGTGGAGTCCAATCCTTTAACTAATTTCTACAACAAACTCATCTTTCACCCTAAAAGATAATAGAACTTTAAAATAATATTATATTTATCATATATATATATAGGGTTAAAAAATGAATATATAATTCACCTAAAATATTTTTTTTAAAAGACTGCATTATTCAATCCAGGACATCATGTGGGCGAGTGGTAGGTGATACACCCTTGTCACCCTTCGGTTGTGGATTCATGTCTCGCGACCTTGCCAGATGCGACAGGTTGCCACCCGACCTCCGGGTAGTCGTTTTATAGAAATCGAAAAATAATCTCAAACTAGAATTATCCAAAATACTTCTATACAAACTCATAGTCCAAAATTTATAAGTAAGGTAAACACAATGAAGATCTTTTTTTCCGCATAATAACATGTGAGTACCTTCATCATGTATTCTTTTAAAACACTACTACATCATGAATTACCATAAAACTTTGTTGACTACATTCATGATCCCTTATTTCTTATAGAATACTGGATAAACTCCTATCCAAAAATGATGTAAACTCTAACAATGAAAGAATATACAAATCAGTAATCAGTTTCATGGTATTCAAGAATATCCAATATGCTCTATCCAAATCAATCATGTATTATTCCAAAATCACTACCTCAGTATCATAACCATATTGTGCTTTATCTTTCTCCTAAACATATATTTTCCAAAAATTTATCCTTCTATTGAGTCACTTATCTTAGTTCCACACAATCTCATTTCCTTAATAAAATAGTACTGCAATACAATCCTTATATACTCCATAATTATTATAAACAGTAAATTGTTGATACAACATTTATTTGACATAATTTTCTAATAAAAACAGAAGAACTCTAATAATTCCTCCTCATCTGTGGTAGTATCATAACTTGATTATTATCCAATAGCATCATTTGGGGAATACTTTGATGATTTTCAAATCGGTTTGTGTAGTGTCCCAAATCCTTGTAGATGAAGCTTTTTTCATTTGAAAACAAAATTCTTACCCTTGCAGTCACGTAGTGGGTGTCCTTTTTCTACACACATATAACAAACTCCCATTCATTTTAGGCACGTTCCTGGGATTTTCTTCCCACAGTTATCACATATGGGAAAATTCTTCTTTTCCCTCTTCCCTTTATCCATCTTTCTCTCTTCCGTCATTTTCTTCTCTTATTTCCCTTCAAAACCATAGGACTTGGAGAATTCATTACATATCTTATTGACACATGATACTATTTCTTCATATGTTGAGAATACATGGGAGACTATTTCCCTTCTAAATGTTGGCTAAATAGTATAAAATATATGATCCTTCTTACTCTTTGGATCATACGTATTGCTGGAGTTCACATTCTTTATATTGGGCGCCATTTCTATACAATAGCATAAACATGGTCATTTTATGAATTACAATGAATAATTCCAAACTTGTAAAATATCTAACGTAAATTGAATGGCTTATGGATATAATCCATAATCATAAAGTTGTTTTCATTGAGGAATTATATACTCATAAACCCATCATAATGATTTGTAAATAAAATGAGAATTATCCTAAGAATATCCCCCAGGAGTTTCGTAAACAAGAGTGAAACAAGGCCCATTGTCATGCACCAGTTCTCGTTCAAGTCTAGCTCAAAGAATTGTTTTCGTGTTTTACCCCTAGATACATCTGTGCCAGAGCCGCCTCTACCTACTCATATCCAGACAGGGATGTATTTCTTGAAAAACTCACAAAATCTCTACAATAAAACAATTCTAGGAAGTTCCTCTATTCAATACTCAAATTCCATATTAGGTCTATGGGATCAAATAAAAGTTTATCTAAATATAGATTCAAAGATTAAACAAAAATTCCTCTGATACCAAATATAATGCCCCGACCCCAATTACCCAGAGTCGGTTCATTATTACATATCATTTTCATGATCACTAATAATCAAGTCTTGAATGACCGATTAGTTTAGTAGCCTTAGAAACACTAGATACATTCAAAAATGTTACATTACATCATAAAGTGAAAAACTAAAATAACATAGTCTTCAATGTACACACTCATATCCCCTTCATAATATCCATGCATGTCAGTCATAAAATATTTATTCACATCCTGGGAAAAATAAAACATAGAAAGGGGTGAGCTTAGATGCTCAGTAAGGATAACAATATTGCGGAAACATTCATAAATAAACATAAACATTTAAGGTAATGTATAACTAAAAGAAATGCCCTTTAACCTTGAAAATCAGAATAATATGGAAAAAATAAAATGAAATAATTTCATTTACTTATTCACATGGAAATTCTACTAGTCGAATAATCACATGCAACATCAATATCAACTTTCATAATGATGTAATGCATAATTCTAGACTATCATAACCACGTATCCAAGGCCTCGTGCCAAGACTAAAAATAAGAATATGTCAAGGAATCATTCCAAGACACTAGTTTGTCTCATGAGACCTACAAATGCATCGAGGAGATATAGCGGGCCCCACCCATCACTTACTAAGTCCAGTGCATTCCTCATATGAACAAGTTTAAACATAACATTAAAATTCGTATTTAAACTAGTATAAGAAATGTAAATACATTCTCCATAAACCATGAATTTTATAAAAATAACACATCCACAGTCATACATATCACAAATCCTTCAATACAATATGGATGTTTTGTATCATAATAAATCAATTTCAAATAATCCTCAAATCCATCAATGGATGTTGACAAAGATGAAATCGAAACAATTCGAGAGAAATATCTCATTTTTTGAAATCATTTAAAAGTCACATAATTATAAAATAAAACAATTACATTGAAAATATTCTTATATGATTTTATGGGAAGCTTTGAAGGTTTTCTAACAGTGGAAAATAGCCGCACCAGGCGTATAATTTAAAAAAAATACATTCTTATCATTATTTGTCCTAAAGGGTAAAAAGGTCCTTGTTTGGAAAATGACATAATTATTCCTTTATAAACATCTTATAAAAAGTTAAACAAGGGTATAAATAACATTAAACCATATTCTGAAAAATACTAAGAATGTTTTGAAATACATTTTTAAGAAACATGGATGTGGATGATAAAGAGTTCCAAGTAGATAATTACTTATAAACAAACTCAGATAATGAAAAGATTATGATATAAACCCATACTTTGTACATTTCCTTGGCCGAGGGTGAAATCAAAAACCAAATCCAAAAAACTGAAAAAATCATATACACCAATCATTTGATCTGAGTTATTAAATTATACAAGAATCATATACATTAATATGATATCATATATGATCTTTTAACATTGCTTTTTTATTAATATCATAGTATTATCGTCGTTTCGGGTGTTAACATACTCAATTTATTTTATATTTTTTGTTACATAAGACATTATTGTTATCCATAGGTTGTATCTTATTCATATCTAGAATGATATAACTTCCTTAAACATTATTTTAATAATAAAATGAAATTAGTCTTGAATAGATATGATGTGGAACGAATCTCATCGCGTTCGTGGAGACGGTAGTCCGTACGTATACACGAACACTACTTCCGTTTATTTTTAATTTTAAAAGGAATCAAAACAAAATTTTACATAGGTATATTATTATTCTAGTATAATATAATATCTTATATATGTTAATTACGTTTATTAACACCATCCTTTATACGTTTCATGTATGGTATGAACGAGTCATATCACTTTGAGGGGGCGGTAGTCCACACTTCCTCAAACGAAATTATTGTATATATATAACCTGAAATGAATATTGGTATGCTATAAAATGGAATTAAAGAAGATTATATATAAAATAAATAGCATAAATATCATATTTAATTATAGTTCCATCATAATGTCCATCATGAGAGGTGGTATGAGATAATTGAACAATCATCGTTTTGTGAGGCGTTTAGTTTCCATCCACAGAAACATTATGTTCTTCACCCATTAGATTGAGGTGTGTGTAAGGGTAGTTCAAATACATCTCATAGCAATATCCTAGTATATTTAGTATACTGGTTTTGTTACAAAAGAAAAGAATAATAAGAGTTTAGGGGATGGAGAAGTAAAATAAAAGAAAAGAAGCTAAGAGAAATCGTTACCTTTAATTTGGGTAACTCTATTTGGTTTGAACCAAAAAGGACTCTTGAAGTGCCTTATGCCTAAGATAATAATTCTAGGAAGAAGAGAGAGATGTATTTATCATACATGGGCAGAGTTTGGACGATCCAAAAGTCCTGAGAGGTGTGATCAATTGGATTGAAGTGGCGACCTTTTATAAGGGGGAGGAGGGGCTCTTTAGAGAAAACAAAAAGAATTATTTTATAATAAAATTATATTCTGTTTCTAATGGCACAAAAGTGGATTATTCAACGTCTACGGTGGGTATAGGTCCAAAAAATCTCAACCAATAAGTTTTAGATAAGTTGGGGTCACTATTTTACCCTTATCGTTTAGATTTAACACTTAGTTAAATAGTTTGGGATTTACCATATCTCTTTGTATTGTTATATTATATGGTTAATAAACATATTATAAACTACAAAGAGAACCCCAAGTGGTTCATTAATGAAATAACTATCATCATATAAGTTCTTGGGATGATCCTTGGATTTTTAGGAATATTATTTCAATTAATAATATAATATTGGTTTTAAAAACTCCTTTTTGTCAATTTTGACACTATTTAATAATTCATTTTTGTTAAAGATTTAATAACTTTTATATTTCAAACCAAATTCATTTAACAATACTAACATGTCATATTAACCTATAAAATTCTTGTAATTCATTAAAAGTATCAAATTATATTTATTTGGGTATTTATAATACCAATTAATTTAATATTTCACTAATAAGGCAACGACTACATCATCATTGTTTTATAAATAAATTAAATAATTTTTTGTCTAAAAATTATAAATAAAATACCATTATGTAGTAAATATTTTGATCTTTCTAATGAATATTTATAATCGAATTTATCTTATGTGTAACCCTATATTAAAAATGTTTTAGTTATTAAACTTTGATTTCAACTCTTTTAACTTTTCTTTGAATTAAATAATAATAAATGTCCTAATCTAATCCATGTGGACCATAGGTTCATATTTTTATTATTAAGTTTGATTTTGATCGAATTATACTTAGACAATAGAATAAGGACATGTGTTAGGGTAATAGTAATATCATTTTTACCCTTAATTACCCTATTTACTTTTTACCGTGGTAAATAAAAGTAAAAAATTACTATTCACCAAAAATTATTTTTATCTTATTGAACCACATTTAACTCCTTGATATTAACCATGTCTCTCAGATTTTCGAAATTCCACTCACAGAAGTGGTAAAATTATGTTTTATGGGATTTTGAAAATTCTCCTAAGAGGTTGGCAAAAGACGATGAAAAGTTCAATAAAATTTTATTATATCTAAAATTATTATAAAATGAATTATATTGAATTTATATAAGTATTATGTATCTATTTTGACATAGAATTTATTTAAATAAAATAAATAATTATTTTAAAAAATTCGGTTTTAAACTAAAACTTAGTGTTTTCCACTATTCATCAAAAAATAAATGTTTTAAGAAAAATACAAAAAATTTACCATAAGCTAATTTTGATATTCCGAATTCAATAATAAAGTCTAATTTACCAAATTCAAAACATAGAAGTTGAATTTATTATTTTAAAATGAAATTCCCATTGTCAAAACCAAAAGGTGTATTTTTTAGAAGTAGTAACTATCAAAAGTTTGACACTTGTTTATGTCCAATTTCAATGTGAAATTACTTACAATGATCATCATTGGATTAAATTGTAAAAATATAATCTATTTATACTTACAAACAATTAAAATTTATTATTTAACAATATATATTATTTTGATTTAAACAGTTTGTTTCAGTTAAAATATAGTATTTTCACTATTCACCCAAATATGAAAGTTATCAGAAAAACACCAAAACATTATTGAAACTAAATTCTTATGTGCCGATTATAAAGATGAATTTTATTTTGAAAATTTTAATATATAAAAGATTCAAATGTTGTATTTAAAAAGGCTTCGCCTATAAAAGGCTGTAAAATTGTATTTTTTGAAAAATAAATATTTTATTTGAAAAAAATGTATTCATTCTTACATTATGTCTAAGAAACTAATATAATGGATTCTAAAATTATAAGGATTATATAATGTTCAATATTTAGATAATACTATTTATAACCGCTTTTGAACGGCTTGTTTGGTAAGTCATGGTGTGCTAGAACTCAGTGTTGCGTGTAGGGTATGTTATTGAATTACATTGAAAAAATAACGTTCTACGAAATCTTAGCATGTTACATGAACAATATTACATTTACCAAGATATTAATAAAGAACACTCACCAAGAAAAAACCTCAATTGATGTTGGATGGAAAAAACAACAATTGAGTAAGAGATCTAAACCAAATCCAAGGTTCTATATCAGCTCCAAAACCCACAACTATCAAAGGTTCTACTATATCTTAATAAATAGGACGAATAGATGGGAACCAATGAAAAAATATATTACCAGGTTTCTATCACCAATCCACAATTAGTAGAGTCTAATATATAAATACAAATCCACTAATATACTCCAAATGTGTCAGAGGAGGAAGGCTAAATGAAGGAAAATAAACCAAAATGAACAGAATAACATATTTTAGTCTGGATATCATAGAATTTCCATGTGTGTAATTCTATTTCATTTCATGTAATTATTTTTATTGGTTTACACCAAAAAACCTACTATATGATGTTATTGTATCACAATTAAACTATTACATGACATGTAATATCATTAAAAGGTAGGTGAATTTTATAATCGTAGTTTTTTAGCACAAAATAATTTTAGAAAAATATATGGCAACCTCAAAGGCCTTCCAAATAATAATCCAACACATTACAAACCTAGAACACTGGTGGAATCTAAAAAGGGGTATTCCTCAAATGATTAATCAATCTTATAATCATGATATTTGTATATATTAATTAATTAATGTCAAAATTCATAATAATGTAATTTTTTAATAAATGATATTTTATTGAAGTATTTGAAATTACGAAAACCCTATAGTATGAAAATTTATTTTTAAATTTAAATAAATATAATATATTTTGTATCTATATACCTGTTTATTTTAAAAAAACATATTAAATTATAAATCGAAAATCCATTTTTAGTAAGGTGTGAGTTAATGTTGTTTTTTTCCCGTTACATGCACTTTTTTAAAAATTAATTTCTAAATCACATAAGATTATTATTTTGTAAAATATATATATATAATATTTATAATTAATTGGTTCTATAGTTTCTAAAAAATTCACTTAATTTTAGTATTAATTGTTTTATTACATCCGTCTAAAAACATATTCTTCTTAATAAAAACAAAAATTGTTAAAAGTGACGAAACATAGAAGCTAAGGATATTTTTAAACAAATGCACTTATTTTTATGTTTTTGAGGTTTTTATAGACCATAAAATCACTTTTTACCAGTGTTTGATAATTTTTTAAGCACATAACAGAAGGGAGACCTCCCAATAGTGTTTACCTTGTTATATTTACAAGAATTCCACTCCATGTCACTATAAAAAACAGTCAGTACCCCCATTTATTGACAACTATAATGCCATTTGTATCATCCAAACACTATTAAAATAACACCCTCCCTCCCATCAAACTGTAATCCTCATAATTTTCATTATTAAATCAAAGTTTGTAGATAGGGGGAAACCAAAATGAGTTACCTAAAATAGTGATAACATTCTTCAACAATCATATTTTTCTAATTTCATTCACAAATATATGATAAAATTGATACCCTAAATATAATATCGTGTTTGTATGTCATTTTATTGACATACACCTGCACATACATCCATCAAATGAGAAATGAAATTATTGTCCACGTATACGGTTGACTACCGCCACACGAAACGATATCGTTCATTTTTCCTTTATCACCTATCATGGTTGGGAATTGTAATAGAAAAACTATTTTGTATTATATATATGATATTTATGTTTTATTAATACTTCTAAAATTCTTATATAACACATTCCACTATGCCTTCCATTTTGTGTAATTACAATTACATTATTTTTGGACGTGTGCACTGTTGCCTCCTCAAAGCAATTTGATACATTCACACATTACATGGAATGTATTAAATATGATTTTAATAAAAGTATGATAAATATTATAAATATATATGAAACAAATAAAATAATATCCCTTATATATATAATATCATTTTATTTATTACTCGATTCAAACACTAAAAAATCAATAATGTTGTTCGTGGATGTGTGGATTGCTAACTCCTCAACACAATGTTATCCATTTTACATCACTGGAATTATATATATAATTTATTTCATTATGTAACACTTAATTATAATATAATTATAATACATTAATGTTAAAAAAAATTAACTTATTTCCCTAATTATTAATGATAAATGGGAATGTTACTCATGTGTACATATGACCTACCATCTCTGTGATTGTATCTTTGGTTCATTTTTCCTCAAAATATTTCTTGAATATTATTAGACATAAAATTTATGTATAAATATCATTATTATTTCATGATTATTTTTTTTATATTTTTATATAATAATCCCTCTAACCATATATGACATACCAAATTCGTTATTTCCAAAGGAACCGAATTCGGTCAAAACACCTGATGTAAACATAACATTTTATGTAGTTGTATACAACATTGTAATAAGTGAACTAAAATTATTAAAAAAATGAAAAAGGATATAAATTTGCAAATAATTTCCATAACATTATTAAAAAAATATAATGACACACGTTACAAGTCATAGTCAATGTAAGGGGTTGTCATCTAACTTTTTGATATCTATGAGATAAATGTAATATTCTCTACTAACTTCTTTTTTTTGTGATTTATCGACATACCCTGTCAATATATTTTATCGTTTATCATTTTATATTACAGGTATTTTACTCTTAATTATCTCATATAATGGTTTTTATCTTGAAAATTATCAATCGGTAAACGTAATCTTACAATCTCACATTCTTGTAAGATTGTTAACATTCTCTTAAAAAATCACTTTCCTTAAATCAAATTTCATTAAAATTTATATTTTTTTGTATATCCATATTATTTTATAATGGATATGAATATTTCATAAACATTATCACGTATTTATAGAAATATTTTTCATTCAATGTTATTTGACGTACTGGTGAATTATTGATAAATATTTCACCCCTTAATAAATGTAGATATTTTATAAAGAAAATTAATTATCAATTGAAATCAAATTTTTGAAAATATGGAAATATTTTTAAATTAAAACACTGTTTGAGGAAAATTTAATATAATACCCTTAAATAATTTATTGTCTCATTAGATTAATTCAGTTGGGAAGAGACTTCAAATTTGTAGCCAGTTTGTTTTAAACTAACTTGTGAAAGGACTTCATCGCAAAGTTAAGATTGGAAAAAACGAATTTATTTATAAGTAGAATGTTTAATCAATCTTTTTAATGTTTTTAGGGTAACGATTCCATGTACTTGGAAAACAATGATATCCAATAATTCATAATTTCAACCAAATCAGTTGTTATTTTCTAGATGTCTTTCTTTATGAAAAAATATACGGATTCATTTCATTGAATGTTTATTTATTAAATGGAATGTATGTTCAGTTTCATTTACCATGAAACATTAATTATTATAATTTATTAATTATTACATTAGGTTTAGATGAACCTTATTGAACATTTGATCACACCATTATTTTGATTCCTTTCTCCATGGTCTAAATATGAATTCATTGAATATGTTTCAATGATGTAAGGAATTTTATTATATTCTGTAATATTTTTTTGTTTTTATTCAAAATTTTATATTATTCCCATGTATATAGGTAGTTTTTCCGAACTTTTAATTTGATCAATCCTTTGGGATGTTTTCCATTGAAATCATGCATTTGTAATAAAGTAATATTGCACTATCTCTGGGCTTCTGATGTTGGGGGATAAAGTTATTATCAATTAATATTTAGTAGAAAAATGGAATCTATATTTCAGAAAATATATATTATAGAACACAATCCTATGGAATAATATAAGGATAGTATATAAGAACATCCCAATGAAACCCTAATTATGATTATGAGATTAGTTGAGCATTATTTTTTTATGTCATCTATTTCACTAGTTTGGGGATTTTACATGATAAGATCCAGTCTAGTCTACGTAATAATTAATAAATGGAACCTAAAAATTGGAATGCTATCCTCACCAATTAAAATTATCCAAATTGTAATAATTATCATTTATTTCCTAGTGTTGAGACAATCAATTGGTTAGAAATTATGTCCTAAGCATTATCAACATATGAGGACATGATATCATTATATAACCAGACAATGAGATAATTCTATAATGATTATGGATTTGGATTGATGAATGAGAACAAGATGAAAAATGGGAAAATGTCAGATAACAGAATGAAGGGAATGAGTTATTTTTCTACTAAAAATTGTCGTGGAAATAATCAACTTAGAAAATTCATAAATGGAATTATAGTTTTACAAAAGTTTGGAGAGAAATACCACCATTATTCTGATAGTAGGGATAATAAAAAAATTTCTAATGTATAATGCATCATATATAACTAGATTGGACACTACTAAAATCAATATCTAATGTGTCAAAGTAATTTACCTCAAAAAGGATAGTGGATCTTTGAAAATCATTTAATTATACCATAGAATAAGTGGAATGATTAAAATTATTGTCTTCAGATTCATGAATTATGTCATTTGAATAATATGATGTTAATGAGAATTATAAAAAATATAAATATTCTATTTTCGTAATTTTAATTATGGATTTGAAATCTTATGTTGAATGGAACTATGATATGTGATTTTTTAGCAAGTTATAATTAAACAAAACAGACAAGGTTATGAGAGATATAACACTAAAAATGTTCATGTTATTGACACAATGATGTTTAGATCAATATATGATTAAAATTGATAATTTATGTTGGTAATTTTATACTTCCAATGATTTTATTAATCGTTTTTTTGAAAACATAGTTTATTTTATTATTTATATATCTTGAAACATTTATTGATTAATAGAGTATATCCAATTTTTTATGTTATATTAAAAGAATATTTAAGAATGGATGATTCAAATAATATTTTATGGTAATTATAGTTTTTTTAAAAAGCCCATGTTTGGTAGGTCATGATTAAGAACCACTTCATGTTCTTTGATATGTTTATTTTGGAAATTCAGTGTCTTTATTTCTGATGTTTTGGATCATAATCTTTTGGAAAACCTAACCATTTACAAAATGGATTATGTTGATATGTGGACTGGGATTATTAGTTTAATGTATAATTTTACCATATAATGTAACATGTGAAAGTAAATAAATTAGAAATTGTTCAAGGCACTACCAATGTATACGATTGTGTTTATGAAATTAAATAATATATTTACTTATATTCCTATAGAGTTAAAGAATTTATAATATATATGAAAAGGATATTGAAAATAAAAAATTTATTATATTAGGTTCATATCAAATGAATCAAATAGTTTATTATATCATCATATATTTATGTTTTTCAGACCTTAACATTTTATTGACCATATTATTTCTTGTAAGATATAAAAATAGTTATTCACATTATCCTTTCATTTCAATGATTTCACATCCCATATATATTCTCATACATGGGATCATATTTATGTAACCTATATACTCCCCATTATCTATTATTAATATGATATTTTTTAACCCTATTATTATGTGGCTTTTTCAATAATGGAATTTTTAATTAACAATCCCCCAATTACATAGATCATGTTTAAGTTGAAAAAATTAAATTTTATTAATGAGGTTAGAATATTAAACGCCCTGAATTTAAAATATTTTTATTTTAGAATAAATTTATTTATTTATATCTTTATTTATATGAAACAACACATTATGATTACACTACACACAACACTGTGTTATATTGTGTTAAACAGATGACTGATTTTTTCATGTTTTTAATGGCATGCCTATTTTAAAATGTAATTATAATAATTCTATAAGTAATATTTATCAAAATTAACTTAAGTTTAGAATAAAAATTTTCAAAACAATTTTTGGTGTTATATGTTTGGTAATTTTCAGAGATGTTTAATATTTTGACGAGTAGTGAACAATATTGTATTTTAGTTGTAAACAATCATTAAATTAAGTAATTATTAAAATCTAATTATAATTTAATATTTATAATAATAAAAAATAGATCATTAATACATATAGAAATAAAATTTTGGCCACTCATATCATTTATATATTTAATATAAAAATAAAAACATAATGAAATTTGGAACCTATTATCTTTAAAAATCAACATTGTCACCACGTCTGTGGGATTAAAATTAAATTTAAATTTTCAACATTTGTAAATTGAATTTGGAAGATGAAAATATAGATTTTTAATATTTATAATATTTATTGTAAAACAAGATAGACTCAGTTTTTAAAAACAATGATTTCTGAAAGATAAATAAGTTATTAAGATAAAAATTAGCTTACTTAGTGGTTAAACATTAATCATAAGAAGAAAAAAGACCCAGACACTTGTCTAAAATCCATTTTATTACATTATAAGATCATATTCAATATTGGTTTAAATTTTATGTCTTATTAGGTCCCTATTACATGATTCTGATCAATATATTATGTTAAGTGATGGAAAATAAAAAAATATATTTCTTTACCATTATCATTTATAAAGCATCGAGATATGAAAAAAAATATTTACTTTGGTTATATATCATTTTTCAGATAAAAATGAGTTTTTTATCAAAATAATTTATAATTATATTTTCATGATGAATTTCTAACATAAGATTCTTAGTAAATTCCAACCAAGTTATTATTTAGATAATAACTAAATAAAATAAATGATACATGAAATATTACCAGTGAAAATCTTTTAATTAATTATTATGTTAACTTATATTTAAGATGAATATTTAATATTAAATATCAGTGAAATTAATATATTTTAATTCTATCGATATCTTAATAATTTTAATTTTAAATTAATTAAATAATGTAAAAATTTTACATTAATGTTATTCTAGAATAAATGGGGTTTTATTGAAACAATTAAAATTACTAAAACCCTATATTCATAAAATTGTTTTTTTATTTTTAATAAATATTTTATATCTTCTGTTTATGGAAATATTTATCTTTTATAATTAACATATTGATACCCTTGTTGAAAATACATTGTTAGCACATTTCTGGTTAAAGCTGTGTTTTTTACCATAACATGCAACTAATTTAAATGGAATTTTCATCACATATTGTACTTTATTTTAAAAAATAGAAATAATATATATTATTTTGTGTTTTTATATGTAAAAAAATTTAACTTTAGTTTATTCTTAATGGGTAATTTACATCTGTCAGAATACATGTAACCATAATAAAACCCAAAAGTAAAATAGTGGAAAACATAAAAGTAAAGGAAAATTTTTTAAAAATGAACATATTCTTTTGTGTTGGAGGTTTTTTTAAAACCTAAATTAAATTTATTCAATTATTTTTCAATTTTGGAGAAAATTTATGCAGGGGATACCTCCCATTAGTGGTTACTATTTTTTATTTTCAAGAATGCCACTCTACATCCACTATAAAAATGCATTATGTCCCTTTAATTATTCACACATATCAAGCCCTTTTTATTTTCGAAAATCTACCAAAATAAGATCCCAAAATCCATTCATAAAAACTAGAATACATTATTTTTTAATAAAGAAATAAAAGGAATTTTATTGGTGAAAACAAAAATAAGTTACTGAAGGAGTTAGCATTATTCAATGATCAATTTCAATTTATTTCTTTCACAATTAAATAAATAATTATTATTCCCTTATTATATAAAAAATAGTTATCCACATTATAATTTTATGTTTTTATTTAAGGTTTTAGCCCACGTATACACAAAATCCCATCAAAAGTGTAAAAAAACTGTTCTTGTGTATAACGGGCAACCGTCTCACAAAACAATGTCATTGGATTTTTACCACCTACCATGGTGGGGAATTATTAAGGAAAGACTATTTTATATTATATTTATGATATTTATGTTTTCATAAAACATCGTTAATATTTATATAACAAAATAGGTCTGTATTTTCCTTTTCTGTATATATGATAACATCGTTTGTGAATGTGTGGACTAGTGTATCCTCAAAGCGATGTGATATATTTACACATCCTTGAATTTATTAATTATATGATTAATTATAAATATGTCAAATAAATTAAATTTATATTATATTCATGAACTAATTACCTTTATATAATTATAATACCTTATTTTCATTATTACCCTTTTCACACACTAAAAAAGTGATTACATCGTTCGTGGACGTGTAAACTACCGACTCCCTAATGCGATGTGATTATTAAAAATCACAAAAATTATTTATATAAGTATATATTACTAAATTAAATTGTACTTATTATATAATAATCATTATCTAATGATAAAATATTACATACCTTCATTCCATAATGATCATTGGAAAATTTGAACATTACTGATTTGAACGTACGACATACAGTCTCGACAATTGTAACGTTGGTTCATTTTTTATAACAGTAAATCATGATTTCTTTAAAAATAATAATTTATGAATAAATGTTATATCTATATCATTTTTATCATTCTAGATAAGATTATATAATTACCCATTTGACCAAGTCGACTAACCAATGATGTTTTTGACACATGAATTGAATTTCATTAAAAAACTAACATAAACATAATTGTTTATATAGTTGTCTACAACATTTTAATAAGAGAAATAAAAAATTAAAAAAATTAAAATATTATAAAATATGTAAATAATTAACATATGTTAATTATTCATGATGATAAATACATATGTGATATGTCAGAATCAAGGTAAGATATTTTCACCTCACTTTTTGCATCTGCAAGATAAATGTCATATTCACTATTTATTTATTTTTTGTGGTGTATGTACGCCCCTTCTAATATATTTTATCCTGAACCATTTATATTCAAGTTATTTTAGTTTTATTTATATAATGAATGGGGTTTTATCTAGAAAATTACCAACTGGTAATAGTTATCATGAAATCTCACTTTTTTGTGATTGTTAACTTTCTCTTATGGAAATAACATTCATGTAATAATTTTCATCAATCATTATATTTATTTTTTATATTCATATTTTAATATTATGTATATTATTACATCATAAACATTGTAAATTTTTCCAAATTATATATACATTGAATGTTAATTTATTTACTGTGGAAATATTGATAATATTTCATCCTTTAAATTGTACAAATATTTGATAAGTAACTTTAATTGTGAATTTGAATAGGGTATATGATTTATTAGGAATTATTTAGACATGTATAAAATAGGATGGGTACCATTTAATGTAATCCCTTAAATTTATTACCAGTCTCATGGTATGATTTTAGTTTTAAAAACCCCTCAAATTTGTAACCAGTATGTTTGAAACTATTTTGTGAATGGTCGGGATAACAGAATTGTTGTTGGACAATTCAAATTATGTAGTAAGCAGTTTGTTTCTAACCATATTGTGACATTTATTAACCAAAATGTTTTCATTTACCTAATAAACATGAATTTCAATAATTAATCATTGGATTTATTTGGGTTATTATTATCGAGATGATTTTATCAATGACCAAATGTATGGACACATTTCATAATAACATTGTTGATTGAAATTCATGTGTGTTAATTATCATTTACCATTCCAAATTGATTACGACCATTGATTTATTTATCCAATCACCCAAAATTAAATTTATACTATGAAAATATTTTATGGAAAAAAAGAGGAACCATGTTCAAACACCAAATGATATTACCATGACATTAAATTGATATTGTAGCCTACTAGATTTATTCTCCCAAATACTTTTCCATGATATTTTTTTACCTAAGTGTCTAGATCCTCCATCAAAATATCTTTTAACCTTAGTTCCATCTAGTCATAGGGATTTTCTTATCCTCAACCTTGATCTTTCCATTGTTGAATCTCCTTACTAGGATTAGGTTCTACACATAGATCTAGGTTCCCTTCTAATCATTGGGTCCACACTTATAACCCTTACCATCATTTATTAATTATTAAATCTGTTGTACCTTACACTTATTGATCAATTGTTATCACCCTTATTTTGTATCAATTCCCTAGGGTATAAATATATATTCTTGGAGTGCATTTACGGGATCCAATGGATTTTATTTTATATGAGTTATATTTTTTATTCACACTGGAAAATGATTTTTGTGATTGTATATAGTTTTAAAAAACTATTAAAATAATTTCCCTTGATTATTTTATTTCTTTTAATAATTCTAATGTAATAAATTAATTCAATGGAACTGAGGATTCTTGTGTTGGGGTTCTACACTCTATATTTACTACAAGCCAAGTTATGCGAGCAAGGTATGTTTACACAACTTGTAGTGGGAATTCATTGCATTTAATGGAGTAATATTCAAATTGTATTGCATATTGAGTACCTAGTTGTGTAATATGTTATATCCAAGAATAATTACACTCCAATAATCTTATGTAAACCATGTTTAATTCATTATATCTCACATAAGAATCATGTTTTAAAGTCAAGTCGTCTAAGTTAATGCATTAAAAAATTAATACATTTCTAGAAAAAAGTAATTATAGGAATGTGGATTGTTGTACATTCCATGTGCAGGGGTTTTGAATATGATGAGTTATTTTCAAATGTTTTTTTTAAATAAAATATTAAATTAATATTTTGACACTTTTTTCGTTAGATAATTTTTTTTATTTGTCATAAATGTTTTGTAATTTTTTGGGAAAGTAAAAAAATTCACAAAATACCAAATAAGTTATTTTTTTAATGAAACACACCCAGACAAATAACAATTGAGGATGTTTTATAGAAAATATGATTTAGTATTTTAGTATTGGGGAGTCCACTAAAAAGATCAAGGTTCTATGAGATATAATTTTAAAAGGTCACATAGGTATATACATTCTTATGATTTCCAAGGCCATTGTTCTGGTTATAATAATAGAAATGTGGATCCTTTTTAGTATAATTTTCAAAAGATTACACAATTTGAGTCTAATGGGGATGGATTTGGGGTCATAATAAAATAGTGGGAGACTAAAAGTGATTAATATTATTATATCCTATATATATTGGTAATTAATTTAACATAAAAATGATTTAATTCTTTTATATAGTAAATGAAAATTTCATCAACAATAATAACCCAAGAATATATACTAGAGAAAGAAAACATCCTAACCAATAGTCTTCAAGGAGTGGTATTAGAACATTTACAACAATCTGATCCGTGAATGAAGCATTCACATACTAGAGCCCCATGATTCTAATTATCCAAGTTAGGACATGGATGAGGATGTTATCTTTGTACATTTGAAACACATGGATTATGTGCTATTTGTCTAGGGTTTGATGTTATAAATCATGTTCAGTGATGCCTATAATTCATAAAAAAACTTATATTCATATACCATGATAATGAAAATCTATTAAATATATTGAGAGATAGAATGATTAGACTGTTATGTTATATAAAAAGCACATGTTACAAGAATTCATAGACTTTTATGGAGTCAATATGCATGGTTATATTAATTATATATAAATAATTGGATTTATGATTCCTGGTTAATTTAAAATTGATATCATACTTACATCAACCATGGATATATTTTATAGCATTAGTTTGAATTTTAATATAAAAAAATTAGATATCTTTGTTAATTATCATACGATAATTTTATATCTGGATAAAGACATGATGAATTAGAATCCTTATATACATATATTTTATAATATAAAGGGAATGGAGAAACACGCTGAGACTATCTCCATGTCAAAGGAATATTCAAAATTCCAAACTAATAGGAGGAAGATCAATAGGAAAATAGTAGAGTAGGTTGATTTGTATTTTTCATGTGGTAAGATGAGTCACTAGAAAAAAAAATTCCGAAAAATAAATAAAAAATTAGATTCTTTGGGTGTATTCATTATCAGGTGAAATATTTTTATTTACACAAATTGAGAATTAGATATAGCTCACGGTCCTCACATGTGTATTCAATTACATGAAAAAATATATTTAGAATAGTTTCAAAGGGTGAGGTAGATATATGTGTCAACGATGGAGTATGAATAATTGTACTAGATATCATATACTACCATCTAAAATTTTCATCATGCGTGATATTATTTTTTAATTACATTTCTTATGTGATGTGAATTATTGATGAAATAATTTACATAACTATCCTTGATATGGTATGACATATATTTAAATTAAAAATTAAATGTACTATGTATATGATGATAAAATATTTTATGATATGAAAAATCTAAATAGTTGTATTTATGTGTTGGAATACATAAAAATCTGTTTAAAATCAATAATAGCTCTTGTTTTCAAGACATTACAATAGCCAATTTTTCATCACTATATTGGTATTTTAAATTAATTTCACTTGACCTTATTATGTCGGGATTCTTATTTAAATTATTTTGAACTCAATGCACATGATATGTCTCAGTATAGTTTACAATATAATATAACCAACTAACTAATTAGTGGAAAGGGATAAATGGATATATAGAATTATGAATTTTCACATACAAAGGGATGTTGAAATTTAATTGGTGAATTCAAGGGTGTATTATCATATTCAACATTCTTTAATGACTTTAGAATATATGGACACACCTATATAACAAGTCATATATTGAATTCCTTTGAGAAATTAATATAATACTCTCATCTTTATATGAATATAAATAATATTCACTTAATACATGATGGTGACTAACTCCAACAAGAGAACATTTATCTTCTAAAAGGTTTTATGATTCTATCTCTATATAACCCTTATTATACACAATAATTGAATTATGTAACTCAAAGGATGAACCATTTATAAACCTATAATTTGTAATGTATTTCCATTAAAAATCATATTGAATAAATCATGTCATATAAAACAATAATATAAAAGGAACCAAGTTATATTTTAAGAAGATAAACAAAATCACATTATGTGAATAAAACTTGGAACATCATTACACAAAATGATTAGAAGAGTACAACCTCATGTAAATAAACAGATTGATATTAATTAAAATTATGTAATATAAAAAATTTATTTTAATTGATTTTATGTTATTTTGACTCTTTTAAAATAATTATTTATTAATTTATAAATAAATTAATAATAAATTTCAATCAAATTTCATTTAATATAATTTATATTAGAAAAATCATATTTCTTTAAAACCTATTTTTAAAAGTGTGGTGTAATTTTTTTGCATATTTAAAATTTTCCAATTTAAAATTATTACTCTAAAAAATGATTCAATGTGAAAAAATAATATTAATTCTCAATTAATTTGTAATCGGTATAAAAAATCATAAGAACATTTAAATATTAAAAATAATTGTCCTATAAAATATATTTTTTATTATATTTTTTATTTTTATTAAAGATATATTCCAATATTTTATAATTCAAATTTGAAAAAATGAATTCTATTTTTTGGTTAATCATGTCAAAATTAGTATATTGTGTGTTTCTTTTTGATATTTCTAGTATGGTTGACTATTATGGTGAATATATAAAATTTATTTTTTTTAAATACCAGTTCATTAATGAAAAAATCTAGATATAAACTTGAATTGAAAATTTGGTGAAAAAAAATATTTTAAAAGTAAAATATTGTATCAAAAATTATATTTTTTGAATTTAAAAACTTAATATCGACAATATGGAACCTATGTTATATAAGATTATTATAAAAATTATATATGGATTATTTCCTTTTCTAATTTCAAATTCTATTTTATTCTGGATTTTAATTTTAAATAATTCTATGATTTTTAGTATGAAAACAATATATTTCATAGAAATTAGTACAATTCGCAATCAATTGCCAAAAAAATGTATAAGTTCATTTTTATGCTTAATGATATGTTTTTTATAAAACTATCTTTTATTCACTATGATTTCTTATATTAAAATTATTTTTTTGTAACTTCAACAAGTTTAATATAATAAAATAGATTTTATATTTTAAATAATAATATTATATTTTTTTAATATGACAAAATTAATTTTTCACTTATAAAAATAAGTTCCCGAGGTTAATATTAGTGACCACTATAAAGGCTAAAATGGTTATAAAGGGTTATATTAAAGGGAAAATCCAAAAAATAAGACAAAACATAAATATAAATGGGTGGATGGTGGAGTTTCCAACCTCCCCTTACATTATGTTTTATAATTTTTAATTATAGATTCAATTTTTATGGATATGACATTTATTTTATGTTAGGAAATATTATTTTTACGAATCCCACCGCTCTCATATACAAATTGAACCATCCTTTTCCCACCTCAATACTTACCATTCTGTAAAAATTGTCATTAATAAAACACCATATTATTTATTTAATAATTATCCCACACATTTTGGAACCTCAATTCCCAATATGGAGTCCTAAACATCTCATTTCCAAGAGACCTTTCAAGAGGATATTCATTCCTTCAATGTTTTCATTATCTTCCACTTAATCATTGATATATGTATTATTCATCCTCCTATTACTTATTTTAATTTATCAATTTCATAATTATTTTTGAAACAATTTAAATACAGTAAATTTTGTTTTATTAGTATAGAGTAACTTGTTCTTAATCATTCAATCGTTATAATGTGTTCTTGTTTTACAAGCATTTACCACCTACAAAAATGATGTTATACCGATTACATCATGAAAAAATAATAAAAATTATAAGAAGGTGATAAGATGAAATAATTCTATATTTTATGATGTTTTCATAATTATTATTGGTAATATTTAAAAATATATTCACCTATAAATTCAAATCTTTTGTTAATTATTTATTAATAAAAAAGTGAATTTTAGATGTTTCATGAAATACATCACCTTTAATACCATGAAATCACTATAGAAATATAAAACTATTTAAAATACATTTAATAACCAATTATAAACTCTCTTTATGTGATGAACCAATGAATATTAATTAATTATTATAAACTCTCAATAGAATAATACATGAAAATAAAAATAAAATAAAATAGAAGAAATAATTTTCTGTAGAAATATTAATAATTGTGTTTTTAAAAATTGTAAATAAATCTAATAATTTTTTATGATTATAAATAAGGTTATTATATAAATTATTAATTAATATAAATTTATAATAAATTTACCCTATTGTGTTCCCAACTAAGAGGGTGTTCAAGGTATTGGTTACATTTCACATATCACTTTTAATTTCAGATTTTGTATGAATAAAATAATATATGAAGACATTAAATATTATTTTCATTTTAAAATGTATATATATATATATTATCTTGTGGGTATTTATTAGGTTTATATGTCTTATTATTATTTCACTTCACTTTTGTTCATAATTCAAATGAATTTAAGTCCATAAGCTCATCTGAACATATGAATTAATTATGGTCATTATTATTTTTCCACTATATCCATATTCATTATATTATTTCATTATTTAATCATCTTCACATCAATAATTTATCATGTTATTGTTATACTGTCTTTTGATTAACTAATTAATATTTTAAATTTAATATTTCTAAATTTTTATCCACAGTTATGTTTTTACAAGGAAAGTTCAGTCAGAGGAACCTCTGACCATTTATTAAAAGAAATAAAAAGTGCAGTAAATAAGGAGATGGATGAGGGCGAACATCTTTCCCAAACCCAATCAAGAGTCCCCACCAAACATAGTCAATTACAAACCAAACCATTACACCGAAAACCAAAGACCCATACTACTGATTCAACACTTCAACCAGCAGTTCATCATCTTCATCAAACAAAAACATCAAAACTTCCAGCTTTCAACAGCATATCATCACTGCAATTACTACAACCGCGACTTCATTCCCGAGATCTTCCCAAAAACAAATCTCGAAAAAGCAAAAACAAATCACGGAAGAGAATCAAATCCGAAATACTGGTCCAACATTCAGCAAGAAAATCAGCGAGATCAGATCACCGAGGGAGAAATTCCACCATCACGCAACACAAATCAAAGAGAACCCGGAGCAGATTCATCCAAAACACACCAACGCAAAATTTCAGTTGAAAATAGCACGAAATCCATCACCTCATCCCACTCACGAAGATGCCGGAGCAAAGACACCGAATTCGAAACATCGTCGTCGACTCCGTTGAAGAGAAATGAACATGACCAGAAAATCCACCTCCCGACATCGCCTTCATCAGCACGAACCAAGGAAAAAGCCCAACACCGCCATCCGAGATCACCAAGAAAGCAACGCCCGACCTCCAAACACCCAGATCAGAGGCCGAAGTGAAGATTCCGTACCGTCAGGCCAGGGACTCCGGCGTAGAATCAACACCGAGTCGCGAAGACCCCGGTGCACGCAAGAAGAGTCGATGCAGGGCTGAGCCGAAAAGAAATCCCACCTCAAATCTCTGAACCAGGGAAGAAGACGCGCAGCTCCGGGATGAGGGAGGTGGCGAGAGCGAACCCTAGCCAGACGTGGTGCCCCTTACGGGCTCATCGAATCTCTCAAAACTCAATTTCATCCACAGTTATGTTTTTACATTCCTTATAAAATAGTTAAAAGAATATCATATTTAACATTTTCTACATGAGAGGATTTTTAGAATTTTATAACTATTTTTATTAACAATGTATCGTATATACTGTTTTATTGTTTTCAAAAATAATATATATTCAAATTTCATTTTAATTTTTTCATTAATAACTAATGTTAACAAAAAAATATCAATTCATCTCTTTTTTTGAAAAAATTATCCATTTTTATAGTAAAAGTTTTTTCACCTATGTTAATATAATTTATTATTTCTTATACTTCATTAAGGATACAATATAATTAAATTGATTGACTTCTAAATTTATATTGATTATGATATTTTTTAATAATGATATCATTATATATTTATCTTTCCCATGGATTAATTAAGCTATCATGGAATTATGAATGTGTATATGTTCTTTTGACCAACATTTGATTTATTATTAATTATACCTTCAACAATCTGTATCATTGAGTTTAGTCTCAAGGATTTATTTTTTTACATTACAATGATGTATTTGATTACTAGTTTTATAGAATTTGGAAATACTCATACATATAAAAATAAAAAAAAATTAGACACATTAATTAAATATAATTTTTTTCCCATAGAACAGGATTATAAAATTTAGAATCGTGTTTCATTTAAAACACATTCAATTCATTTAATAAAACCCCCAGAGCACAAATATATTCTTTTATATAGTTATTAATCATCTTTAATAAGTTTTAAAAATAAATCAAAAAGTGGAATGATCACAATAATATCAATACGGTAAATAAAATGAAATAATATCGTTATCCCATATTGAAAATCCTGAACACTAATATAAAATTACCGTTTTAAATAATTTATATTGAACTAAAAATAATAATTTAATTTCTCATGAAATAAAAATAACCTAGCTAATATTTTATTAAAATATCACATAATTATTGGAAAATGAAAAAAATAATAATCACGGGGATTGGTTAAAAATGGGTCTTCCTAAAAACATATTATTTAAAAAAATACTTTTAAACCGTAAAATAGGGTATAAATATTTATTCAAAAAATAAACTCATTAAATAACCTTATGGAATTACCAAAATTTCTTGATAACAAATTTATAACCATATAAAAAATAGATACCTTGGGAAATAATATTTATATAACTCTTAAAAGAACTATTGAATGAAAATATAATTGGATTTTTTAAATATATATTCCTTACAAATAAAATTACTTACCAATAAATTAGAAAGATATATCTGGATCACCTGTTACGAATATAAATTTACAAGGACCATATATTATACAAAACATATAGACTCTTTCATTTAAGTCATAAAACAACATAATATATTCTATTTAAAACATATGTAGAATCATTTTTGGGCTTCACATAAAATTAAATACATAAAATATTTTATTTGAAAAATCATGAAATGAAAATTTCCCAAATGAAAGAGAAGTACTATTTTCTATAAAAAACATGAAAATTAGTATTGAAATACTAATAATGAGTATCAGATATGACTATGGGAAAAATAAATCATATGATAAACATAAAAAAAATTATCAACACATTGTAAAGAAGCTAAAAACTGTGTCATACAAAAAAAAATATTAAAATATTCCTTTTTATAATTAAAAATAAATTCATAGCTAGTTTTTTGGGAGGAAGAATTATCCCATTAATGGTATAACCACTGGGGGCCCTAATATAGATGCATAATTGGTTTTAAATGATTTGATTTAACTTTTTTTGGAACCCAAACAGACATACAGATCATCATTTATGGCCACATGGGGATAGAAATTTGAAAAACTTCTAGAAATTTTTATTTAATACAATGTATTTAATTTCAAAAATATCAAACATTCTAAAAATAAATCAATTCCTGAAACTCAATATTTCATTAAATTGAATCTTTTGTGACATGATTTTAAAGCCCCAAAAAACACTATTGCTCATGAATGAAGTTAAATTTTGAAAAAAATGTGCTCTGATTGTAACACTCGAGACATTTATAAGAAATATTTTGTTTTTATTTTATATAAATCATCAAAGGAATATTTCACTACACACAACACTAGCTTTTCTTGCTTTACACGCAATCGCGACCTTCCATGGTAGCTTGCGTCGTACGCAATACCGAGTTTCACTAAACAACGATATGCTATTAAAATATTATTAAAACTAGCCGTTATGAACAGTAATAACCACTTTTTGAAATTTTTTAAATTTTAGTTTTCAAAATTGACTTCATTTTTGGGATTCAGAATATCGAAATTAGCCTAGGGTATCATTTTGGTATTTTTCTGAAAACATTCAATTTTTGATGAATAGTGAAAACACTCGGTTACTATTTAAAAACCGACTTTTTATTTAAATAATTATTTATTTTATTTAAATTTATTATATGTAAAAATTGATACATAATACCTATATAAGTTCAATGTATTTCATTGGAGTAATTTTATAATAATTTTAGATATATAAAAAGTTTATTGAACTTTTCACCGTCTTTTACCCACCTCCTAGGAGAATTTGCAAATTTACATAAAACAATGTTTTACCGCTTCTGTGAGTGGAATTTCAAAAATCCGAGAGACACGGTTGATGTCAGTAGGTAAAATGTGGTTCAATGAGATGAAAATAATTTTTGGTGAATAGTAATTTTTTACTTTAATTTACCACGGTTAAATGTAAATAGGGTAATTAAGGGTAAAAATTATATTATTATTACCCTAACACATGTCGTAATTCTATTGGATAAGTGTAATTTGACCAAAAACAACCGTAGGAATAAAAAATGACCATTTAGGCCCACATGAATTAGATTAGGACATTTATTATTAATTTATTTAAAGAAGTGTTAAAATAGTTACAATCAATGATTAATAAATAAATCATTTTTAATATAGGGTTATACACATGATAAATTCGACTATATATATTCATTAGAAAGCTAAAAATATTTCCTAAATAATGATATTTCATTTGTAAATTTTAGACATTAAATAAGTTAGTTTATTTATAAAACAATGATGATGCATTAATTATATTATTAATGAAATATTGACATAATTGATGTTATAAATACCCAAATAAATGTAATTTGAGAATTTTTATGAATTAAAATAATTTTAATTGTTAATATGACATGTTAGTATTTATTTAATTCTCGTTTTTCGCACTAATCATTCTCTTATTATTTTCACAAAAATCAATTACTAAATAGTGTCAAAATTGGCATAAAATAGTTTTTAAAACAAATATTATATTATTAATTGTTATTTTACTCCTAAAAATATTAGGTTTGGAAAAATTACTTATATAAGGTTATATATGTTAATAATAAACAACTTTTGGTTATTTTGTATCTTTTTAGTATGTTTATTAACCTTATAGTGTAAGAACACAAAAAGACACGGTAAAAGTAAAATTATTTAACTTAATGTTAAATCAAAATGATAAGGTTAAAATAGGAACCAAAACTTGTCTAAATTCAATTTTATGAGAGGTTTTCGACCCATCCCCATCTTAGCTTATAAATAAATCAATTTGGAGCTATTTCAAACCGAATATGTCTTTATAATAAAATAATATTTTTTGTTTTTCCAAAGGTGCCCCTCTCCTCCCTTATAAAAGGGAACCTCCTCCCTCTCTTCCTCACACCACTTTGAGCCTTCAAGCTCGGCCAAACCCTGCCAAATTATATTTTAAACTTCCCTAGAAACATCCTATAGGTCCCGGTATTCTTCAGAGATCGATTTTAGTGCCCTAAAAGGAGGTCTCAAAGAGGCGCTTCAAAGAAGATGTAATGTTCGTTACCGATTCCTTCAACTTTATTTCTTCTTCCACTACTTCTTCTTTAGTTTTTTAATTATGATGTAATAACATCAGTATCATTCATATACTGATATTTTATTATATGTATGAAACAACCCTATTTCACCATCTATCCATCCTACGGAAAACGAAATCACCGCGCGTGCGTACGTACGGAATACCGTCTCCACTCCGTGGTGTAATCTATTTTCCACCACCACCTTACATGGATGGGTATAATGGTGTAAATAATTACTATATATGATTATTGTAAAGTGATATTGATTCTGAAATAGTATAAATACACTCCAACACAATTCCACGATCATGGAAATGATATCATCGCTCGTGCGTACATATGGCCTACCGTCTCCACAATGTGATGCGACTCGTTCTACATGATCTTCATTGCATAATGATTATATAAATTAATTTAATGAATTAATATGATTTATATTACACTAATACCATTCTGTAAATGAGGTATCTGTATCCTAAAAGAAGAATAAGAATTTATTTGACAAAACAAGCATAAGAACAAAAGGCAATAAACACCCGAATAACAAGTAACAATGAAATATTACTAATAAGAAGCTAAGAATATGACCATATATGATATCATAACAATGAGTATGATTCTGGAATAAGTCAATGACATAATTTAAATCATTATAGAGGAGTTTTGGACACTTACGAAGCAAATCAGACCTATGGTAAGGGAAAATCTCGCAATCTCAATTTTATCCAAGATTTTTTATACTTCAGAATTTACTGGGGAATATTATCATCCACATCCATGTTTCCTCAATATGTAATTTTTATATCCTTCTACAATATTTTATGTCCAATTATACCCTTCTTTTAGTATTTAGTAAAAGATATGAAAGGAATCTTTTGTCATTTTTCGTACGATGTACTTTTTGACTTTTCCGACAAAAGTAAGAGAAGAATGTTTTTTCAACTTATACGGAATGAATGGATTTTTAAAACATTATTTCCAAGAATATTCATTTACAATATTTCAAGTTTATTTTTTTCAACTTATTTTAGTTTAGAATTGTATGACATTTTAAGAAAGGAGAAGTGTTTTTTAAGTAGAAAGGATATTTTCCTCAAGAATGGAGTTCAAGTGTTTTATCAAAATTATTTTCCATCTAAGATAATATAGGGTTCTATTTATATCCCTATTTTTACATTTATTTGATTATGTTATGATGGAATTATTTTTATGATGTCCTATTATCTTCTTATGGACTATGTTATGATGACATGATGTTTATGATTCCCATTTTTATTACATGGGTTATGCAATGTTGTATGATTTTTTATTTTGTGGAACACATAAGAATGGTATAATTATGAGATGTGTGGGACCTATATCTCCCTCTAATTCATTGGGTAATGATTTTATATCTCATGAGATAAACATGGCTGGAATGACAGGTTAAACAGGTTCAGTGAAACAGGACAGAAATGAGGAATGAACTTGGTTCAGAAATGGACTTTGTCCACTAAGATAGTCTTGGGAATGAGTCTTGAATAATAAGAAACGATTATCTTTTATTATTTGTGTATGCCACAAAGCTTCATGTTTTAAGTTATGATTATTGTGATTAAATTTCACTTCCATGATTTATCCCATGTTATTAAAATATGATCTCTTTTGCAGAGTAAGATTTCACAAATTTTATGTTCTTATGAATATGATGTGATTGATATTTCTTTTGTTTACCCTTACTGAGCATTTGAGATCACCCTTTTGTATTATTTCTTTCCCCAGGTCAGGAAGAAGGTTATTAAGTAAGATATCAAAAAAGGGACTATAGATATGATGAAATAAATGGGAGACAGTGTAGACGCTTTATGAAGCAGTTGTCTATGATTCCCAGTTTCTAAAGACACTATACATATACGGTCCTTTCATGGTTTTGTTATATGTTGTAATAAGGGTACTTCTATTTTGAAGTACTAACAATTTATGTAAATTATGGGTCGTTATAGTTGGTATCAGAGGCAAAGTAGGTAGGAATGAATCTGATCCTTGGGAACTCTCACATGTGAGTGTTGGACGAAGCATGGCTCTCCGCCCAAGGGATTCATGGGGAAATGGCTGCCACTGGGGATGGTGGTGTGTCCCGCCCGGGGGGTGTAGCCACCCATGGAGTTCCCTAATAGGTATCAATTATAGTCCTATGGAAGTAATTCCAGACCGTTATAATTGGTATCAGAGGAAATTTATAGTCAACCTTTGGAAACTAGGATGTGAAAGCCTTAGTAAGAACCCTATGGATATGTCTATGCATAGAACAAAATATTAGTGTTTTAGAAATGGCCATGAATAACCTATGATAAGACCTTAAGTGTGAAATTTTATTCATGATTATGTGTTTTTCCTATTATAATTAGTGTTGCTCACACAATTCTTCTTGGTTTTAGTCAATGGCTGGAACCCGAAGGAACTGTGTTAATGCGGAATGCGATGGGCAATGCAATGATTGTCCCCCTGAGCAACCAAACGTTATGGGAGATGGAATGAAAAATCTCGTAGCCATGCTCACATAACTTTCTCAAGATATGAATCATGTAGGACTTCCAAACGTGCAAAGGAAGGAGCAACATTCTGTTGAATCATTCATGAGGAAGCTTCCACCTTCATTCAGTGGGTATACTGATCCATCAATTGCTGAACAATGGATTAGTACTATTGAAAAATATTTTCAGTTCTTCAATGTTCTGAACATGATAAAGTCATCTTACCAGTGTATCGTTTGGAAGGTGATGCTGATCAATGGTGGAATATTATCATGAATATGAGGCAAAGAGATAAAATTGATTCCATGGAATGGGACGAGTTCAAGAAATTATTTTTCAATAAGTACTTTCCTCGTATTCTTCGAACAAAGATAGAGAAGGAGTTTCTTGAACTAAGGCAAAATTATGATGAATCTGTAGGTACCTTCGAATCAAATTTTACAAGACTTGTAAGGTATGCTTCTGGTATTATTATCCAACCTGAGAGTAAGACCGATCGATTCTTTAGTGGCTTAAAAACTATTCTTTGATGGGCGTTATCCATAAGGGAATTTAATAGCTACGAGGAAATCGTTCGATGTGATCTCAAAGTTGAGATGGATATTGGAGTAACCCATCAGTCATATGGGTTTGATAAGAAGTGGAAAATGGAATTCAAAGGAAAATCTAAAGAGAACACTGAAAAGAAGATGAGTTTTCCCTTATGCTCAAAGTGGGGAAAGAAACATAGAGGGAGTTGTCATAAAGGGACAAGTGAATGTTTCAAATGTGGAAAGGAAGGTCATCGGGCATTTTAATGTCGCAACAATGGTAAGAAGATGTCTACTGATGCGAACAATGAAAAGGCTACACATAGTGAACCTCCTACACTTCAATGTTACAAGTGCAAGGATAGGGGGCATTATGTCAATCAATGCCCAAATCCAAGGGATGATGATGATGGTTGATGTCAAAAAACTCTTAAGGCTAAAGACACAGGAATGTCACATGCAATTTCTATCAGCGATGTGGAGTACGATAACGAAGTGGTGAAAGGTACACTTACCATCCACTATAATGTAGCAAATATTTAATTTGATTCTGGATAAACCCACTCTTTTATTTCTGAAGAATTTTCTAAGGGTATCACCGTATTACCTCAACAATTAGATGTTGAGTTAGTTGTGACAACCCATAATGGCAAAACGGTTGCATCAAATGTTTATAATTCTTCTCCGATTGAAGTTTGTGGGAAAGTGCTTCATGAAAATCTTGTGATCCTCCCTATAGTGGAAATTGATGTGATTCTTGGCATGGATTGACTTTCTCTATATGGAGCTCATATCAATTGCCAAAGAAGGAAAGTCACATTTCATATTCCAGATCAATATTTGATCATCTCTCTATGCAACGATGAACATAAACTTCTAGTGGAAATTTCTTCCATCTTATGGGTCTTGATTCCATTAAATGAGGGTTATTTATCTCAAATGGTTGGTGAGAAACTCACGATTATGAATATTCCCATTGTAAGGGAGTTGATGATGTCTTTCCAGAGGAACTGCCGGGTGTTCCACCAAATCGTGAAGTTGAGTTTTCAATAGAACTCATACCGGGTGCTTTACCTATTTCAAAGACACCATATAGAATGAACCCAATTGAGTTGCAGGAATTGAAGAATCAACTCTAAGTGAATCTTGATAATGGGATCATACGCCCTAGTGTGTCACCTTGGGTAGCACAAGTTTTGTTTGTTAAGAAGAAAGATGGATCAATGAGACTCTGCATTGATTATCGAGAACTTAACATGATCACTATCATGAACCAATATCCTCTCCCACGCATTGATGACCTATTTGACTAACTACGCATAGCTCAATACTTTTCCAATATTGATCTTCGTTCAGGGTATCATCAATTAAGTGTCAAAAGGGGGGATATACCAAGGACGGATTTACGTACAAGGTATGTTCACTATGAATTTATAGTGATGCCATTTGGTCTTACTAATTCCCCTTCTATCTTCAGGTATCTAATGAATATAGTCTTCAGAGTCTATCTTGATTAGTTTGTGGTAGTCATTATAGACGATATTCTTGTATATTCAAAGAGCAAGGAAGAACATGAAGATCTCTTGAGAATTATATTGAAGACCCTGAGAAAGAAGAAGCTTTATGACAAATTTACCATGTATGAATTTTGGATTCAAAAAGATACATTTTTGGGTCACATAATCTCAAAAGAGGGGATATCTGTGGATCCAGCAAAAACAGAGGTTCTCGAAAAATGTTCGATACCAACAACAGTAACTGAGATCCGATGTTTTCTTGGTTTGGCTGGATATTATCGACGTTTGTGAAAGATTTCTCACGATTATCTAATCCACTCACCATGTTGACTCAGAAAGGAGTTATGTTTGTTTGGATGGAGGAATGTGAAGGGAATTTCATGGAGTTTAAAAGATGGTTATCCAGTGCACCTATACTCACACTTCCTTGTAGTGGAGAGAGGTTTTTGATCTACAGTGATGTATCCAAGAAGGGATTGTGGTGTGTTCTCATGAAAAATGATATGGTGATAGCTTATGCCTCACGACAGTTGAAAATCCATGAGCAAAATTACCCAACTCATGATTTGGAGTTAGTTGCGGTAATCTTTTCATTAAATATTTGGAAGCATTATCTTTATGGAGAAAGGTGTGATATTTATAATGATCATAAAATTTTAAAGTATATTTTCACACAAAAGGAGCTGAATATGCGCCAAAGAAGATAGTTGGAGATGGTTAAGGATTATGACTTCTCAATCCATTACCACCCTGGGAAAGCAAACAAGGTGGCAGATGCATTAAGTCGACAAGACCATGCCAGTTTATCATTGATGAGGATCACAAAAGTTCCAATATTTATGGATTTACAAAGGATGGATCTTGGAATTATAATGGAAGGGGAAAATCTTATATTTCTCAAATTAATGTTCAACCATCTATACATGTGAATATAAAAGAGGCACAGAAAGAAGATGTACAGTTACAAAAGAAGGTGAGAAATGTTCCCGAATTCAACCTTGATTGTTATGGGATAATAAATTTTCGGAATCAGGATTGTGTTCCTCCCTTCCCCAAATTAAAGAAGGAGCTACTGGATGAGGCTCATAGTTCATCCTTCTATATTCATCCTGGAAGCACGAAGATGTATAGGGATCTGAAAGAGTACTTCTGGTGGGATGGCATGAAAAGAGATTTTGCTGCATATGTCTCTCGATGCTTGGTTTGTCATCAAGTTAAAGCTGAGAGACAGAAGTCTAAGGGAATGTTACTACCATTACCCATACCCAAATGGAAATGGGAAAACGTCACTATGGACTTTGTCACCAGACTTCCTAAAACATACAAAGGCAATAATGTTATCTGGGTCATAGTTGATCGTCTTACAAAGTCTGCACACTTCATTGCTATTAGAGAGGATTTCTCTCTAGATCAGTTTGCCAGGATATATGTAAAGGAAGTGGTAAGATTTCATGGAGTACCTCTTTCTATTATATCCGATCGGGATCTGAGTTTTACCTCAATGTTCTGGAAAAGGCTTCAGCATACTCTAAATACAGAGTTGAGTTTCAACACTGCTTATCATCCTCAGACAGACGGTCAGTCTGAGAGGACGATTCAAAATCTAGAAGATATGTTGAGGGCTTTCACTATGGATTTCAAAAGTGGTTGGGATCAACACCTACCTTTGGTGGAATTTTCTTATAATAATAGATTTCACTCCAGTATTCAGATGGCTCCTTATGAAGCTCTCTATGGAAAGGAATGCAGGACTCCAACATGCTGGGATGATGTTGGGGAAAGAAAGCTATTAGGACCAGATCTTGTTGATGAGATGGAAGAAAAGGTCCGATCTATTCAACAACACATAAGAGAATCTCAGAGTCGACAAAGAATTTATGCTACCAACTGAAGAAAAGACATAAAGTTTGAAGTGGGTGATAAAGTGTTCTTATGAATATCTCCTTGGAATAGGGTCATGAGATTTGGAAAGAAGGGAATGTTGGGCCCTAGATATATCAGTCCTTTCGAAATACTGGATCGTGTTGGGAAGGTAGCTTATCGATTGGCGCTTCCACCGAATATCTCTCAAGTTCGCGATGTGTTCCATGTATCTCTCCTGAGAAAGTACATACCCGATCCTTCACATATACTCAGCTCAGAAGTTGTACCGCTGGAACAAGATCTTTCTTATGAAGAACAGCCGATAGAGATTCTCCGTCATAGTGAAAAAGTCCTACGGAACAATACCACTCGCTCGGGGAATGTTTTATGGAGGAACCACCAATTAGAAGAAGCTACATGGGAGCTTGAGGATATGATGAGGGAGAGGTATCCCCATCTGTTTGTTACAAGTGATGAATTTCGAGGGTGAAATTCATTTTTAGGGGGGTAGAATGTAACACCCGAGACTTTTATAAGAAATATTTTGTTTTTATTTTATATAAATCATCAAAGGAATCTTTCACTACACACAACACTAGCTTGGCTTGCTTTATACGCAATCACGACCTTCCTTGGTATCTTGCGTTGTACGCAATACCGAGTTTCACTAAACAACGATATGCTATTAAAATATTATTAAAACTAGCCATTATGAATATTAATAACCACTTTTTGAAATGTTGTAAATTTTATTTTTCAAAATTGGCTTCATTTTTTGGATTCGGAATATCGAAATTAGCCTAGGGTTAAATTATGGTATTTTTCTGGAAACATTCAATTTTTGATGAATAGTGAAAACACTGGGTTACTATTTAAAAACCGACTTTTTATTTCAACAATTATTTTTTTATTTAAATTTATTTTAGGTAAAAATTGATACATAATACCTATATAAGTTCAATATAATTCATTGGAGTAATTTTATAATAATTTTAGATATATAAAAATTTTATTGAACATTTCACATTCTTTTTCCAACCTCCTAGGAAAATTTGCAAATTTTAATAAAACATAATTTAACCGCTTCTGTGATTGGAATTTCAAAAATCTGAGAGACACGGTTGATGTCATTAAGTGAAATTTGGTTCAATGAGATGAAAATAATTTTTGGTGAATAGTAACTTTTTACATTTATTTATCACGACTAAAAGTAAATAGGGTAATTAAGGGTAAAAATGATATTATTATTACCCTAACACATGTTCTAATTCTATTTTATAAGTGTAATTCGACCATAAACAACCTTAGGAATAAAATATGACCATTTAGGCCCACTTGGATTAGATTAGGACATTTATTATTTAATTATTTAAAGAAGGGTTAAAATAGTTAAAATCAAAGTTTAATAAGTATATCATTTTTAATATAGGGTTATACATAAGATAAATTAGACAATAAATATTCATTATAAATATAAAGAGATATCCTACATAATTATATTTTATTTGTAATTTTTAGACATTAAATAATTTAATTTATATATGACACAATGATGATGTAGTAATTATCTTATTAATGAAATATTGACATAATTGAAGTTATAAATTCAAAAATAAATGTAATTTGAGACATTTTATGAATTAAAATAATTTTATATGTTAATATGAAATGTCAGTATTTATTTAATTTACTTTTTTAGAACTAATCATTCTGTTATAAGTTTCACAAAAATCAATTACTTAATAGTGTCAAAATTGACATAAAATTGTTTTTAAAACAAATATTATATTATTAATTGTTATTTTTTAAAAAAATCTAATGTTAGGCCACATTACTTAGATAATGTTATATATATAAATAATAAACATCTTTGGGTTCTTTTTTCTTGTTATAGTATGTTTATTAACCTTATAGTGTAACAACACAAAAAGACACTATAAAAGTAAAATTATTTAACTTAAAGTAAAATTTAAATGAAAAGGATAAAATAGGAACCTAAACGTGTTTAAATTCTATTGGATGAGATTATTTCGACCCATACCCACCTTATATTATAAATAAATCAATTTGGAACTATTTGAAACCGAATATGGATTTATAAGAAAATAATATTTTTAGTTTTTCCAAAGGTTCCCCTCTCCTCCCTTATAAAAGGGAACCTCCTCCCTCTCTTCCTCACACCACATTGAGCCATCAATCTCGGCCACCCCCTACCAAATTATCTTCTCCATTTACCTAAAAACATCCTAGAGGTCCTGGTATTCTTCAAAGACCAATTTTAGTGCCCTAAAAGGAGGTCTCAAAGAGGTGCTTCAATGAAGAGGTAGTGTCTGTTACAGATTCTTTCAACTTTATTTCTTCTTCCACTTCTTATTCTTTAGATGATTCATTATGTAGTAATAACATCAGTATCAATAATATAATTATATGTTATTATAAGTATGAAACATCCCTATTTCACAATCTATCCTTCCTAAGTAAAATTAAATCACCGCGCGTGCGTACGTACGGAATACCGTCTCCACACCGTGGTGTAATCTATTTTACAACACCACCTTACGTGGATGGGTATAATGGTGTCAATAATGACTATATATTATTATTGTAATGTGATATTAATTCTGAAATAGTATACATATACTCCAATACAATTCCACGATCATGGGAACGACATGATTGCTCATGCGTGCGTACGGCCTACCGTCTCCACGATGTGATGCGACTCGTTCTACATGATCTTTATTGCATTATGATTATATAAATGAATTGAATGAATTAATATGATATATATGACACTAATACCATTATGTAAATGAGGTATCTATAACCTAAAAGAAGAAAAATAATTTATTCGACAAAACACGCATAAGAACAAAAACCAATAAACACCCGAACGACAAGTAACAATGAAATATTACTAACAAGAAGCTACAAATATGACCATATATGATATCATAAAAATGAGTATGATTCTATAATAAGTCAATGACATTATTTAAATCATAATATAGGAGGTTCGGACACTTACGAAGCAAGTCAGACCTATGGTAAAGGAAAATCTCGCAACCTCAATTTTTATCCGAGATTGTTTATACTTCAGAATTTACAGGGGGATATTTATAATCCACATACATGTTTCCTCAATATGTAATTTTTCTATCCTTATAAAAAAATTTATATCAAATTTTACTCTTCAGTGAGTTTTTAGTAAAAGATATGAAAGGAATATTTTTTCATTTTTCGTAGGAGGTACTTTTTGACTTTTTCGACAAAATTACGAGAAGAATGTTTTTTTAACTTATACGAAAAGAATGGATTTTTAAAACATTATTTCCAAGAATATTCATTTACATGTTTTCAAGTTTATTATTAATCAAATTATTTTTGTTTATAATTGTATGACATGTTAGGAAAGGAAAAGTGATTTTGAAGTAGAAAGGATATTTTCCTCAAGACTGGAGTTCAAGTGTTTTATCAAAATTATTTTCCATCTAAGATAATATAGGGTTCTGTTTATATCCCTATTTTTACATTTATTTGATTATTTTATGATGGAATTATTTTTATGATGTCCTTTTATCTTATATGGATTGTGTTATGATGGCATGATGTTTAAGATTCCCATTTTTCTTACATAGGTTATGCAATGATGTATGATTTTTGATTTTGTGGAACACATAAGAATGGTATCATTATGAGATGGGTGGGACCTATATCTCCCTCCAATTCATTGGGTAAAGATTTTATATCTCATGAGATAGACATGATTGGAATGGAAGGTTAAAATGGTTCAGTGAAATAGGACTGAAATGAGGAATGAACTCGGTTTAGAAAAGGACTTTGTCCACTTAGATAGTCCTGGCAATGTGTTTTTACTAAGAAGAAATGATTCTCTATGATTATATGTGTATTCCACAAAGCATCATGTTTTAGGTTATGATTATTGTTATTACATTTCACTGCCATGATTTATCCCATGTTATGAAATTATGATCCCTTTTATTGGGTAAGATTTCAAAAATGTTATGTTCTTATGAATAGGATGTGATTGATATTGCTTTGGTTTACCCTTACTGAGCATTTGAGCTCACCGTTTTGTATGTTTTATTTTCCCAGTCCAGGAAGAAGGTTATTAAGTAAGATATGCCAAAAGGGACTATAGATATGATGAAATAAATGGGAGACAATGTAGACTCTTTATGAACCAGTTGTTTATGTTTCCTAGTTTCTAAAGACACTATACCTATACGGTCCTTTCATGGTTTTGCTATATGTTGTAATAAGTGTACTTAAATTTTGAAGAACTAACAATGTAAGTAAAGTATGGGTCGTTATACTGATGACCCTAGTGGAAATAAATACCCACCCCACCCCCTCATATCATCATTTTAGAAGAAGAGAACAAGCAAGTCATGGAGATCTTAATTTATAGAAATACAAAGTGTTTCATGAATTCTTGTAAATCATTTCTCAATGGATAATCATTAGTTAATTCCCTCTTGTAATCACTTTTATATAGAGATTAGTGTATTTGGATATTTCATAGAATTATTTTGCTGAAGAACATTATTCGCATATGATTGAATTTCCACATGGAACTCAAATTTTCATGAAATTCAACTATTCTACAAAATATTGATTTCCATATCTATTTGGATCCCTCCTTTTAAAGATCTTCCTTTTATGAAAGAGGACCATCTTTGAAAAATCTATATGGATGTGAAACCCCTATCTTTCATGAAACCCTGATTTTCATTAAACTATAAGAATAATTTTGGCCTTTATCATTGAAATTATAGGTCACAAGTTATACAACCCTAGTATTAACCCCATATAATTCTAGGAGCAAGGATACTCCTCTACACACTCTAAAATAACATGAGTTGACATACACCTCATTGTCTCCATCAAATTCCACGAGTTCAGAATCTCTTATAGGTCCCCCAAAATTCCTAGTGTAAAAACCCTAATATAGAAATTCCTAAATCCTCATAGGATGATTCATACATTGGTTTCAACGAGAAAGAGTTTCTTCAGTATAAGTCCCACAATAGAAATCGCTTGGAATCATCATCAAGTAGTCCTCACTAAATAATGTTAAAATTTGTATAGTATATAAATCAAGAATCAGATACCCCCTATTAATAGAATTAGATTCTTTATATGTAAATAGAAATATTCCACATGTAATGATAATGAGACAACCATTAAAAGGTTAGCATTGGTACCATCCATAGGTGTAATCCCTGAATCATTTACCTTAACCAATAAGTGGGTAGAGACTCCATTGTGAAATGACATTAGCTTTATGAAATATAATCCATAGAGTAAAAGCTTCACAATTATTTCTAGCTTCTCTATAATATCAACCATAAGCATCCTCCCAAGGTGTATTCACGCAATCTTATTATTTAATCAATCAACCGTTAGATATTCCCTCTGACCGAACATATGAAGAAAGAACTAGCATATCGATGTGTATACCCCCCCCCCCCCCCCGAAAATGAGAATGTACAAGATGTTAAACTATATCCTTAACCAACGAAACAGAAATGGGTATCCCTATGTTATATGTGTAGGATTACTCTTGTGATGAGAAATATACTCATCATGTGTTATGTATTAGATGATACCCCATCCTATTAGTGTATTTCAAACTATTTACACCATGAAACGTGTTACCTAAAATTTTCCATAGAATCCAGGATGTTATCCTCACATAGACACCAAATTTTTAGATTGAGTAGGTTTATATGATTATTCATGAAGGGTAATAGTTTTTTGGATTTCCATGTGTCATAAGGAAAATTTCCATCAAACTATGTTGATAAGTTCAAAGTGTGAATCACTATTTTACATGCGTTTCATTGATGGTAGTGAAGGGAAATGCCAAATGGGTTAGGATAGCAGACTAACACTAATCCCAATATAGGTATTAAGGTCCCAACCCCCATGGTATGGATTATTATGTTTATCATGGGGGTTCACCAAGGTGGTACTTTGTACTCGAAAACTATTCTTAAAAAGAATCACACATTCCCCTCTACATAACATTGAAATGAAAGCCATCCATGTGTGGAAAAAATACACAAATCACTTGTACTATGGACCTTCTTGGACCATATGATTTTCCACCCCTGTACAGGATACCAAAATAGAGAACCTTGATAAGGGACCTTCACAAACATCCTCCTTAAACCATGTATCCCTAGTTTTCTATAAATAAGACCCCTGTGATCCTCATTGGAATGAATTGGAAAATGTGGAGTGTCTATAAATCTATGGCCACACGAAACCTTTTCCTAGGTCCACCAGAACCTCTTTGGTAGACCTCTACAATCTGATAAACTAGGGGATTAATAGTGATAGTGTGATCAAAGTCCGTATATGGTTTTAAATACAAGTCACCTACATGGGCACCCCATTTCCCCCTACTAGGCAACCAATTGAACAAGGCCCCATCCTTAATCAGCAGCCTTCCCAAAACCCAATTTTGGACAATTGAAGACACCCCTGGTACCTAGTCTAAATCCTTGTCCATGTATTTTTTTACAAAGGGGACCATTTCCAAATCCATATCCATCTCATGTAGGCATATAACCCCATTCATAAATAACCTCTTATTTCTCTTAGGCCCTAAGAGATGAACTTGTACCCTATAAATCTAAGACAAATGAAATATCCCCATTGATCCCTCTCCAAATCCGATAATTGAATGGCACATTTTCCATATGATCTCTCAGCTGAAGGAAACCAAATTTAATAATCCAATAAATTGTATAAATAATAAAAACAATGAAAATATGCTCAATAGTGTGTCTCTCATTTGGATATTCATTCCTTCAGTTAGTGGTGTCCCACACTTATCCTACCTGATAGGAAGTATCATTGGGGTGCATATAGATAATAATTCCAACTCTCATGATAACCCTAACCGTAGGGTTAGTGTCATGGAACACCTAGTATTTGGTAATAGGGATAGTATCATATCCTTCACTAGTTGTATCTATGATCAAGGGACTCCAATTCAAGGTAGGGTGGGTGAGTACCATTCATTTCATTCCCTTTTTTAGAGAATCTGATACTCCCCAAGAAACAATTTTATGAAATCCCGCTAGTGTAAGAACCTATCCTTTTTTGCAAGAGGATGCAATCTTTCTTAACTTTTCATCATAGGTTGTACCCATATGGGTAGTATGATGTGACTATCATTGATATGAAATGCGATAAGGGATTGGAAGATCAAGGGGATTTCTTCTTCTCCCATATCCTCATACTCTTCCACATATAGAAGAAGTATCATGTGGTTTTCCAAATGTGAATCATCTTCTTGTATCCCACATTCAAGAATTGACTCAACATGAAAAATGTGGTATTAGAGGATATCTGTGATCACAACATTCACATAGTCAGATTCATGTTATGGAAGATAATCATTCCATGTATCTTCCTCTCACCATCCTTCAGAGGGCCTCTAGAGTCATGTGTCTTCTAGGCTATGTATCCAACTAGTATAATGTGATGATTGTGTGGCCCTCTAGATATATCAAATCCTTTTTTTCTTACTCAAATCATGAAAAGGTGGTATTATAGATCAGTATGATCGTCAAAACTTCATTATCTCAATCATTTTGGCATAATTCCATGTTTAAGAACTAGAAAATCATTGGACACCAATTTTGTTTAATCCCCAAGCATACACAAACTATAGACATCCAATTTTGGATAATCTAAATCATAATCACCCAAATGTCATCCCCTGTAAAAGTAGTACCAAATAAAATCCCATAAAATAACCATACTACCATAAAATAAAACCGTATAGAGGGCCTCCATAGGTGTGAGTCCTCAAAACCGAACTACAATGGGTTTGATTCTCATCTCAATGGGTTACCTAGGAATCCTACTTGAAGTCCAAACCCAACACCACAAATGAACCCTAATATATCTGGGCCACATATCTATTGGGGTATTATCCAACATGGGAGCCTATATCCCATATAGTTTCATAGGACCGCTTTAGCGTAAACCCAAAAACAAACGTTTACAAGGAACCCTCTTCCAAGATGTTCTCATTGTATGATTTTAAACTGCAACATTATGTAATTATCATATGACCCTAAATTTTATGATGTGACCTGTTATGTTTCAAGATTCTATGTGGCTCTGATTTCATTCACAAAACCATATAGGAAGACCATATCATTGTTCTGATCACAGCATAGAAAAACTCTAACCACCGTAAATGTTGATACAATCCAGAGTGCCCAACTATAAAGATACAAACCTTAATTTTGTAATAGAGACCAAATATTATATAATAATTGCATAATAGGATACTGTTTATAGGAAAACATAGATTCATATAGATATCTCTGTTTATAGAGAACCTGATATAAATAGATATTATTCTATGTTCCATAAATACTAATAATTGATTGGTAATTCAGGGGTAACCCACATTATACATAATAATTAATGAAGGATTCGTGAACATATAATAAATATATAAGAGAGTTCAATATAATGTAGTAATTCCCCTAAAAAGGTATGTTGGGCCTGAACTCGAATCCACTCGACCAATGTGAGTTTTTATGTATCATTGGTTTAGTGTCCAAATGATAACCTTCCTATAGAATATAGTTCCATGAGTTATCAAAGATATAAAACCATTGGTTCATTCTATCTCCATGAACAAACCTCATTCAATACCATTAAATATAGTGGAAATCAATCCTCTGGTGAAACTATTTCCAAAAAAATGATGAACCAGACTTGAATCCTTAAATAAGATTATGGTTTCCCCAAGCTATCAAGCCCCTTTGTCTCTAAAAAGTAAAGAGGTAAAAATGATACAAACAATTATTCATGTGTTAATTTAAATGATATGGTCTTTGATGGGGTATGTTATGTGTGTTAGTCATTTAAATTCAGGCACATCTAAAACTATACCCCTTACTCACAAATGTTGTCACACAATATTTCAAAAACATAGTCCCCAAACACCATTCATATATGGTTCCCACCCATGTATAAGGCACCACCACTAACCTAGTTTCTTCAATATTGGGTCTCAAATGAACTGTTTTTGAGTATCATCATAAAAGGAACATCAAGACCTTGGAGGCCACATGATGAGCCCTCCAACTCAAAAATTCATAACAACCATCGGGTTAGTTATAGATAGTAGTCCAGAAGCTGAAAAAACCTATCACTATCTTCAACTGTTTTGAGATTATATTCCTAGAATTAATTAAGAAGTACCTACATTATCATAGAGTGGTAGATTAAGAGGACATAAATGACCTCATCTAGAAAACATATCGGTCATTAACTAGAGAATATTCTAGTAATCCCCACTGCCAATGATACACAATGATGAAACCGAACCATGATTATGGTGTAATACTTGGGAGTCAAGAATAGGTCATCTAGGCTTGTGCAAGAATTATGGCCCACCGGGGTAAGGAACCGGCCAATTGGGATTAGGTCCTCACCTTTGTCCTCTTTAGAGAATCCGACCAATAAATATTTGTGGAAAACTATCATCAGAAAAATACACCTGCATTCCCTAATTTAGCTATCCCACAAACTCATCTATCCAAAACCCATTAATACCTCTATTCAAATATGGTGTCACATAGAATGTATGAAAATAATCCTTCGCATAGTAACAAAGAACGCCTGAACATTTTTGGGTAGTTTCCAATGAATTCTTCCATTATAATTCGGTAGCAACCTGTGACTAGGAAGAATAATCTACCCACTTTAGTCAATAATACCAGCATCCTTTTTGGATGTATCCAGAGATGTCATCCTATAAAATCCAGTGAAAATCCATGGGAACTCTCACACACCATCCCTCACTTATCAATCCTACTAGTATCCTTGTTAGAAAGCACCCAAAGATGTTTATTGTAAGGTATCGATGGTGAATAGGGGAAAACCCAACTCTCTACCCCCACATCTATGAAATTTCAGTCTCTACTATAAGTAGATGGAGGACATGAGCTTGAATATAACCCATTCCCAAATACGAAATGGTCATCTACCCACATTGCAGTAACTATATTAACCAAGAATGTACTAAAAACAGTGAAAGGGAAGAGGAAAACCATTTCCAACATCAGATAAATGTTCCAGTACATCATAATGGAGACAACATTAGTGATTGAAAGATGAACACAAAACCCTATCCCCACAAATGGAGTGTCTTAAAATTGTGTCTCCCTAATGTAGACACATTCCTTTTCTCATATCCAAATGATTCATGGGGTAAACACTCTCACGATATACGAACAACTGAATTAGGAACATACACCAATTCCAATTTGAGGTTATTGGGTTATTCCAATGGACAATATGATGCAGTCACAAACCCATTAAAAGTTATAGAGGCATGCTGGAAAACATTGGCTATAACATTGGAGCCATTGAAGAATAATTTTGTACAAAAAAAACTCAGTCCCTAGAACGTTTTTGCAATTTCATGAAAGAATAAATCCAAGAATAATCCTCTCTAGAGATTACCTGGAAATAAAGAGACGATTTTGGATCCTTATCTACATAATGGTAGAGTTATAAAGCCCTAGAAACTTTATCATTGGCAGTTAAGGATCCTAATATATGATTACCAAATTATTTGAGATCATGTAGTAATTATGATATTCCTCCTCAGAAACATAACCTTGGAGGCTTGATTCATGACTTTAATTTGGTCAATCTCGAGCACCTATCTTCAAATGTGAGTGATGATATCCCTCAAAATTGAAAAAATATCAATGAGTAAATGGGTACTACACTTGCTGTAATCCACCCTGGTGGTCCACCCAATGATGTTGTTTGTAGATAATGTTATCTCTAAAGTTGTATATCATTTCATAATAAGGTATTCTCTAGGGAGATTTAATGGTGATAAATTTCCCCCACCGTGAGGCACATGTATAATCAAGGCCAATCTTGTATGATTCCATATCATTTTCATGTTAAATTCTTTCTCAATTGTAAGTGAGTTTAATGTGATAGGCATTCTTTGAACCCCCCCCCCCTTGCATTTCATGTCATTTAAAATGATAGAGGATGTCCATTCCGATCATGTTGTTTATGATAATGTAGTCATGAAATGTCTACATCTATTATACTAGGATGTGTATACTCAAGAAAAAGATGAAGATGTCATTCTAAACATGAGGAAAAATAATTCCAAATATTATGTGAAGATCGCTTTCTTTCCATTATCCTCACCTCAATATAGCATTCCATAAGTTTTGTAGGAAGATTGTGTTCATGAAGTCATTCTCGATATATAGAATACTCTTCTTCACTTGAGAGAAAAAAATATTTCAGAACAATGAGTAACGAAGTCATGTTTAGGTAATAGAAGGTTTGAAATGCCAAATTTTCTTGGTGGACCTCCTAGATTCATGACATATACAGTTTTATAATCAACAGGGATCCCTTAAAAATCCTTGCCTCAGTGAATTAAAAATATTTCGTCAATTGATCATAGAAACACCATATGGTTTTCATATAAAATCATGGGGTGACCATGGAGAGTTTCATTTCACCATGACCCCGAAGCAACAAATCCCCCCAAATTTGGTATCATTCAATTTCATAACATCATTATGACCTCAATAAAAAGGTATTGTTCTCATCCTTCAACATCCTAAAAAATATATTCCCTAACTGACTCTCACAAACCTCAGGAATGAAGAGAGTATGGTATTGAAATATTTTTGTATCAAGAATATTAAAAAAATTAAGAAATCATATCGGATAAATGAATTATGTGATCAGATAGTAAAAATATTGAAAATAGAACAATGTTCTTTAGAATCGATTGATTTAGGTTTATGTGAAATGATGTACCCATCCCATGTTTAGTTAATAAAATGTAAAATTATATGGTCAACCATTATTATACCATCCATGGATCCCTAGGTGAAACCCCATCCTACAAGTATTAAGTATTTTTTAACCCAACTGTTAAGGTTGAAAAACCATTCTCTATGAGTTTTTAATGTTTAATAGGAAATTCCGAGCCTTCATTAATGGGGGTTTTTCACCTCAAAAACCTATTACTCTCTGGAAGTCATTATTCTCCCAATTAGAGGAAAGAACATAGAATGGATCCTTCTAGTCTGACTCATTGCATGATCCAATATCATCATTAAGAAAATGAACCACTGAACAATATCGAGATTTACCTTGGGTTACCATCCACCAAATTGCTCCCATAGAATTATTTAAGGAGAAGAGAAGGCCTTGTTGAGGGTAAAAAAAGTAAGTCTCACAAACACATAGATAAAATGATTTCCATTCATTACACATCAGTTAATTCTATTAATAAAATAATTGAAAACCCTATAGAACATAGGCCCAATTCCATGGAGGTATTGGAGGAGTATGATTAAATTAAAAATATGCTACATATTTAAATAATTGATTGTTTTGGGTTTAACTATATTAGAAGACCCTCCTGAAATTTGGGAATTCCATCAATAACTCTATATTTACCACCTCTAGGGGCATCTAATAAGGAAAACTGTTAGGGTAATATTGTGTCTCACCTACCTCCTAGTGATTTTGATCATCTTTCACTTGTGGAAATATTTGTACAGCAAGAGGATGATTTCAAAAAATTGACAAGAAAGAATGAAGAACTACTTTATGGTAGCCTTACTACTTGATATGTTATATAATAACAACCCTAAGCCACATTACCAACTATAATACCTCAATAAACTGGTTTTTCCACAGTGATAGAATAATATATGGAACAACCTCTCAACATGTGTAATCAAGCCCCAAAAAATAGATCCCACAATAGTAAATCTGTAATTCCCTCTATTTTGTGAAAATCTAGAACAAGGAAAAGAAAAAATTTTCAGTCCAACCACTATAGGCTACCCACAAAAAATGCCAATAGTGATGCCAAAGATAGACCTACCAGCTGTTACACATGTCCATGCCCAGATCATCCAGTAAACACCTAAGAGCTCATAAACCCAATTGAGTAACTAAATGGTCATATGGGGACCAAAGAGGGATGAACCTCACAAATATAACTAGAAAATTAAAGTTTCCATTAAAGAATATATCAGAATCTTCACCCATCAAACATTGGGAACTCAAAATTTTATATTTTTTATGGCTCAAAAGACAAAGATAAAAATTTCAAAGAATAAATAGTGGGAGAATGAAAGGGTATTAAATTTTATTATTTGATGGAATGGAAAAAAATACTCCATCGATCTTACACTACCTAAAGAAGACTTATTTACCATCTGTGTTGAAAAAATTCATGTTGAGTTGTGCACACACCTTATACTTGTGGAAAATACTATAGGGTTTTCATACCACTCCACAATTGATAAAATATCGGAGGACTCCATCACCCAATCCAAAACACTTTCACAAGTATTTCCATATACTCATTGAAAGTGAACAAAGAATGTAGAGTCTTCCACTATCACAGTTAAGCATTCCTTTACACCTAACCCCACTCCAAATACTACACCATATCTAGTGATTCTGAATCCTGAGCCTAAGTAAAAATACCCACCTTATCAAGAATATTATGTTAACAATGGGGAAAATACTTGAGTAGATGAGGAATAAGGTATATTATTTTTGAACTAAGCATGTTCTTGGATAATACAACTTGACAGTGGAGAACAACTTTATTAAGATGCTAAATACCATGAATCCTTGCAATGATGGTGACAATGATCTCCCAAACTATTCCATATTTAATTATGTATTGGGGTACAATATCAAAGAATGATTCATTATCAACACAATTATGTAAAAATGGTGTACTTTGGGAATGTGAAGCTAGAAAAGACACCTACACAGGTAGAGTTTGTTTCAACAACTAATCCATAAGAGGAGACTACAGGTAAGGATGTAAAAAACATTGTTACATAAATGTTTAGTTATTGTACGGTCATAAATTTGATCAACCAGACTAATGATATCCTCTGAACATAGTTGAAGAATCCAATTTTGATTTCAACCACTTCATCAACAACACATTCAACACCATAGATAACTTAGTACTCAAAATTCATGACTTTTAAAAATTGATATGGACTAAAGAGTAAGATGAAAACATTTAAAGACAATCCTTTTCCAAAGTATAATTTGTATTTTACATTAGAATAATTAACTCTTACAGCCCATAAGTTGGGTCACTTCCTCACTAAACTTTACAACAAGATTTAAAATAAAATAGAGAATATATATCTTACATGGTGTTGATTTCAAATTATATTAATGTTATTCAATTAAGGGTTTTTTGCTCAGATGATGTCTGTGAACATGAAGCTGAATTCCATACATTCTATAGGGGAAATATGGGAGGACTTCATTAGATTTGGGGATACATGGGAATATTTGGATGTTTTAGAAGTCACTATTTTGACCACATCCTTGCTGAAACATTCTACATAGCTAAAAATCATGGGAGAGATATCCAATGATAATAGTAGAAGAAATTAAGTATCCCCACAAATGGAAGGGTCTACCTAGAAATGATTATCCTATAATATTGAATAGTGGACACTTCATCTCCAAATTTACCTCATCATGTAGAAAAACCTATTCGATCTATTCCACCGAGGGAAGTAGAACATCCAGTTTATATTATAAGGGTTTATCCATCCACATCATGTGCTATAGTTCCTAACCCATCAAAAAATGAGTGTTTTAATGCTGGGATGATCATGAATTTTTTTTCTAAAGTGTAATTTTATGAAGAAACTATTATTTATGTCAACCAAGTTGTTAAAAATGATCTGAGTCTATCAAAAGACCTCCTCGAAGATCTCATAGAGGCCATGTCAATCCCCCAAGAATTTTAAGTCTAATTTTTAATTTCGAAGTATATCATATGGATACTAATCCTACAGAATTCCACGGGATCATCTATTTCATATACCAAGATGAGTATTACATCATATATGGATACATCGAACCCATTTATATATCTGGAAGGATAAATTTCATTGATATTCGATAAGAACTCATAGATATTGGATTAGGAGTGATGCTCATTTTCATCTTCATAAATCACCAATAAGGTTTTAATGAATCTCACTTTCCTCCCACTAATATATTTAATATTGTTTATGAAAATATTCATCAAAAGTGACTTGGTTTAACAAAACTCTAAGCTCAGTATGGGGATCTCAGGTATGAATTCAAGTGTATGATTTCTTAGTAAGATATGGAATTCAATGTTCTGTGGTGAATAAATTGTATACATCAACTTGTGTTTATCCCATCATCATACCACTGATTCCAGAAATATTGTATCAATGGTTAAATTGGGACACTACGTGGTGATAAATCCCCATTACAATCATGTTAGTAATATTACATTGACTTATTATTGTACCATAGGGAAGGGTAGTACTCTGTGACTGATGATGTTTCTCAAATAAATCCCACAAATGGTCAACAAATTATAACTAAATTTTTATACCAACTCAGTGTAGAGTATTTTCATCCCATAAACCAAATTGGAATTGTGATTCCAAATTCAAGAACACATCAAATGACATCTATGATTCCATTTTTGAAAACTGCACTAAGAAGTAATGGAGAAAATTTCAACTCAATGATATGTAATGAGAACCTAGAATAAAATGACATCTCTAAGAGATGTAATATAATATTGGATGAAAATTTCTAAATTCCACCCCCCCAATATCATGAAATCAATACTATTTCAGATAATCCAGATGAATATATCATTTCAATGGGAGTAAATAGTGAATCACATTCTCAGTAAATATTGTCATCTATAGATCTCCAGAAAGGCCAAAACCCATCAATCATGTCGGATATAGATGCTTCATCTTCAGAATATCCAAATATAGACTCCTCCTCTAACTAAAAGAAACATTCTTCACCACCTAATTCATATGAAATGGTGGAAAAGGTAAATCATGAGGGGGATAAAGTGGAGGAAGTCCTTTGTCATGCCCTTTCAGCAATTGAGGAATTGGTCTCCATGACTATTGAAGAATTCAATGAAATAAATTTGGGTACAGATGAATACCGACAACCCAAATTGACTAGTACAACCACAAATTCCATAGAACAATAGGTATATACTAATTCATAAAGAAAAACCAGTTTGTTTTAACATAGATTGACATTGATATTATAGGACTTGATACGATGGTGTGAACCCATCACATCATTTTTTTTAAATACCATTTGGAATATAAAATAGAATCTTGATGGATGCACCCAACTCACACCTCCAAATCGGGGTTGAAGTGGATAAGCTCATCGAGTGTTACTTCATCTGAGATGTAAAATATCCTAAATGGATAGAAAATATTTTCTATATGAAGAATAATAAAGTAGAAATCATAGTTTTAATAAACTTCAGAAATATCAACTAGAACTATCAGAATTTTGACTTCATCAATCTAATCGCAGAACTCATTATTGATGTCGTGGATGGTTATCAAGCCCTCTCGTTAATGGATGGATATTCATGGTACAACCAAAATCTTATAACCCTAGTATATGAATGATCCCATGAATTTAGTTCCACCCAAGTAGTATTCTACTATCGTTTAATTCCCTTTAGTTTGAAAAATGGCGGTGCCACATAAAATTGTTCTATGCATCACATCTTCAATCCTTTTTGGGGATTTTTTTTGAATGATGAATTGATAATATATTGATTAATTCATGACAATTTTGAGATATCCTAGATGATCTTGGGGCTATCTTCCAGAAGATACAAAATTATAGCCATAAAATGATCCCTAGAAATGTTTCTTTTGGGGTAAACTCAGGAATGTTTCTCGACTTTTTAGATGCAATCATATCATCAGAGGTGACCCTGAGAAAAACAAATATCCTTATATTGTCTCCTACATTAACCCTTGAATAGTTTTCAGGATATTATGAGATATTGGCTTACCACTGGCACTTCATATCCATCCTCTAAGGGAAATGTTTTCCCTTCACCAAGTACATAATGAATAGGGTCTAATACCAGAGTACCTATCAATATCAGGAAGAATATGAAAAAAACAATAAATACCTCTTGATCCCACCAGTATTAATGCTACCTTTTGATGGATATATTCTCATTCAATTTTTCATGTCCTGGGAATGATCCATGGGAACATTTATTCCCCAAAATAAAAACGTACGGAATGAAAACAACCTTTATTTTACATTTTGAACAATGCTCGTCACTAAGAATCCTTATTTATAAATAAATAAGACCGACATAGAATTCATCTTCATGGTTCAAAAACATTGGCACTTCATACAACACCATGTTTTCCATATGGTCTCTCAAAATAACCTACTAAAATAAATCATCAACCATCTTGTGTTGATAGGTCGTCAAGAATTGTGGGCGGTTATTATTTAGATTATATATGGACAATACCTTCCTCAAAATTATATGAAACTCCCGGCCATAGAATATTTCCATTCAGAAAACTCATCTACCAAAAAAAATATCATTAAATAATATTTTCCTGATTATGAAATATTCTTTATTCAAGGAAGGCCCCAAATGTAGGAAATATATTTTGGTGGAAAATATATAATCACAATAGTGAGGAAAATGGTAAACCCAAGACTCAATAATTTTACATTATGGATCATCATTAACTCACTAGAAAATATGTATTTCATAAATCCTTCATATTAGTAGAAGTATGTAAAAAAATGAAGCTTTATTTGAGGAATGAAACTCGAGCTCCAAATAACAATGGAGCACATGGATTTTAATGGTGATTCAATGTTAGTAATCAAAATGTTATATCAAGTTATTCCATCAGAAAAGAAGAGATAATCCCTCAAATTTATTATGATTGTGGATTAATTGGATAGTTCCCCTCAAAATCAATATTTAATCATATCCCATGACCAATTAATTCTCTGGTAAATGCATAGGCTTATTCATGTACAAATTTGGCGGATCCAAACAAGGATGAAATGGTCATCCATATTTCCCATCATAAAATGGAATCACCTTTAAATAAATTTAGAATAAAAAAGATGAATGAATACATCTCTATCCTTGATACATTTTTTCAAACAATTTCTAAATTATTCAAATAATGAAATACCACATAAATGGAAAATGACATCAAAGAGATCTAGAAATGAGTAAATCCATCGATGAGAGACAACATCTCTCTTTATGATTTCCAAAACTATCAAAATTATTATACAAATATTTGTTTGATGGAGTCCTTATTAGATGTATTGATGGGGACCAGATTTTGGGAGTTATGAAATAATTTATACATGGGAGCATGTGGTTCCCACCAGTTAGGATATATGCTTTTCGACCAAATCCAAAGGCATGGATAGAATAATCCTTTTATGAAATTAGATTGAACTGAATTCACAAATGAAGTATAATACATACCATTTTAATGATAAATTCATCCATAAACTCATGGAGTTTATACATACATCCAAATAATCCTGGCTATTTTCTATTAGGGGAGTAGATATTGTGGGTCCATACCCACAAGCCAGTTCGATGTATTTTAGATTAATCTTAATTGTAACTGAATTCTTCTAAAAATTGTCTTCGAAAATTATTTTCAATGAATCATGTCCAAAATCATTGTTAACATTGTGAAAGACAACATAATTTCTATATTTGGTGTCCCTTATACAATACTAATGGAAAACGACTAAATTTTTTTATTGATGTGGTGGAAAAGATATATGATGATTAGAATTTCTAATCCCACTATTCATCTCACTATCATGTAGTATCGAATCAGAAGATATATTCCTTTGACATATACCTTTAAAACATACTCTAAATGATGGTGGAAAAAAGATAAAATGTTGACAACCTAAAATATCCATCATGATTTTGGAGCATACTGAACTACGACCCATATTGTTTCATGGGAAACCTCATATTCACTATTATATGTTGTTGAATTAGTTCTTCCCATCGAGTTTCAACTTCTATCGCATTGTATTTCATTATTTGACCAGATATAAATAGAAAAACATTCCTAAAATAAACCGGTTGAATTGGATAAATGTGATGAGAAAATAATCCATACCTTGAATCACTTATAGGTCTATCCAAATCAGATATAATCAGATTTTAACAATGAGTTCCTCCTCCCATTTTTATTCCATAGAGAATTGGGATTTGTCTTCTTGACTCTAATGATACAAGGAAATATTACTCCAAAATTTGAGCCAAATTTGGATGGACCATACTCTATACATAAGTACCTCTCTAATGGATATTATTCCTGGATCTCAATGAATAGAGAGATCATTTGAACCCCAAACAATGTTATTTTCTTGAAGAAACATTTAATGTAATCACACAATGCTCATATTTTTTGAATGATATTAAACTGCATAGTTGGTCTCTTTCACCTGACCATAAATGGAACGACACCCATCCAAGCTATATGACGTTAAACTGCACATCACTATATATAGAACAATTTTTATGACTCTTAACTTTTCATAATATCATTATAAATATAAAAATATAATATTAATTGATCATATCCTTGTTTCGTGATATAAAATAGTGCAACATTTCGAGCTGTTTTTAGTGGATCACTATATTTGGTAATGGAACCCCTTCCACACCATTATTCGATAACAATGTGTGGAATGATTTTAATTATTTTTAGATACATATTGATGGCCAGACCTCTATCTAAGGTTCAACCAGGATAATAACCCCCTCTTTTCCCTATGTATGAATATGACATTCACATGGAACATTTCTAAAACTACATGAGGATTCATTCTTATTTCAATGAGATGTATAGTGATTTTTGGGTCATATACCATGGTCTAATGGAAATATTCCCTTTCCACATCATGTAACCCTCATCCATACTATCAGAAGTTAAACTACTGAAAAAAATTCTTGTTGAATGATAATAAAATGAATAACCGTTATAGAATTATATGTGAAAGGACCCTCATTCCAATTTGAAATGTAGTGATTCCTATTTCTCTACTATTTATTCATTCCACAAAACAATTAACCCACTATTTATGTACGAGATATACCTACATTGGTAACCTTCCAAGAACATTGTGTCGCATAGTTCATGTTATCAAAGAATACATAGATATTCCCATGTTTCTATCCTCAGGATCAGGTGCATCATTTCATCTCTTTTGCGTCAGTTCAACATCTTCCTCACTACCAGAAGTTAAATTGAATTGGATTTCAAAACTATTTAAGGAATGATTCTCGTTATTTCGAGAAGCATTGTGATTCCTAGATCTCATATCATTTTGTCGCCACTAGAAAATATAAATTCCCATATCCTTACCATGTATTTCCTTTGTGTGATGTAATAAACCATTGTTATTTTTTATTTCTCTCATTAAGAATTTCTCACATGGGATTAAGAGTTATGGTAAATAATCTCCCTAAACATGTATGTCATATATATTTAAAATGGGCTAATCATGGTCCTATATATGATCCCTTAAAAGGAAAACTATATGTCTTTCCTACATGATATTATAGTGTAGAGATTATTAATGAACAGTGTGTAGATTTATTCTCATCCCAAAGAGTTATGTAGTAACATCTTCATCATAAATCACCATCCCATTCATAACATAATATGGGATATTCGACCACTCTCCCATGTATGAGACATATATATATAAGTTGATTCAATATGGTGGCTCACCCCATGTGTAATCCAATATTAAAAAAATCACTTTCTCTCCACAGGTGAATTCAATAAGGCTGGAAAATAAATTCAAGAAAATTGCCTGGCTTGATTCCATACCCAATATAATTTATAGGGATTCTTAGGTCCAATACCCTTGTCCCTCCATAATATTCCTTTTTCTTGATAAGCCACTTACTTTATTACAACATGACATTAAAAAATATTATTGATGTTCTTTTCCCAATAATTTAAACTACGTGGTTCCCTAAGAACTATTGGTGGCATGATTTTCATTACATGTTAGATAGGTAATGACACCTAGTCCTAATGCACTATTTCCATATGTGGGTGAAAAAATATACCCCAACTCCAATTTTTAATAAATATCTATACAATATCTCTAACTTTTATACCCCTAATTAGGGGGTCCATTGAGGAGGTATAGATGTCCCCCTCCCATATATGAGTATGATCTATGTAAGGGAAACTACACATATAAGTCAATATCAGTACAAATCATTAATTTTCACTCCAAAATATCCATTCCAAACATCATAATATTAATATTGAACACCTTTAGATCTTTACAATCATTCTAAACCATTGGCTGATAGATTGAATTATACCTGAGGGATCCTTTTCCTAATTGTGTAGTAATTGTTTCCAATTTCATATGAATATAAAACCAACAAAATGGATTTTTCAGCTAGAGGATGCCACTATTTGACTATGGAGTAGCATTCCACATTTTCATTTTCATAATTTGGCCCATAAAATGTGATTTTTATCCTATTGTTACTTCAAACTCAGGAGAAGCCTCTTTTATCTTCATAATATTTGATTACACTAAGTGGTAACCCACAATTAGAATTTAGTATGAGATCACCCATTTCATATTTTTACCATTTCCTTTCTCTAGATCTGAGAACCCCTAAAATCAAGGTATACAACTTCCTCCCTCATGTATGATGTATACTGGAATAACCATAGCCTTATAGGTTATGTATCACCGATCATTTCTATAATATCGTGGTCTTAGACATATAATGTAATACTATAGGCACCATATATCCAGAATTAGTGTCAAACCAATGTTGGAATCCTACTACTCAATTATCAAGTAATTTTGGCTTCAAATGGTCATCACATATTCAAGTACATTATTTCCACAAAATAACCTCAGTGCTTGCAGAAATCTATATCTCAACAACCTTCCTTTGGCCACTAAAAATTGAATGATGGAATTCCTAAGAAAACTATTTCAAGGCTATGATGTTACACAACCCAGTTTCTTTTTATTTGTATCCTATAAATTGGGCATTCTTACTAGGTAGTAACGTTGATTTACTATATAGTAAAATACCATAGTTTTCATTGAATAAAGCCTCATATAAAATAGTTTTTCAATGGATACATCTAATAGAAGTACAATTTCCTTTTTTAATTTGGGATCATTTCCTAGTGAGGGGATGAAATTTATGGTCAATGATTTTTTGGGGTTTCATTACATTAGACCTCTGTGATTATTTTCCTTTTCATTGTATGGTGATCTCCCAAAAGAAATAAAAATTTAAACTTAAAAAAGGGATACAACACTTCCCTCAAGAGATACCTCATATATCCCCATAAATCTTTTTTCACTATAATATAATTTAGAACCTTATATCACTGTATAATTGCATACAAAATTCCTATCCTCCTACCTAAAAGGGATGGTACATTTTCTGAAATATTACCATAATAAGGGAGAATTATTATTTTTTCAGGCAAATCTATTATTATTAAAATATATCCCTCAATGTCCTAGTTGTACGATAATAAACTACGTCACATAACATCCTAATCACAGACTGATAAATTGTACAACAACATCCTCACTATATGACATTAAACTGCATAGTCACTATTTGATTTTCACCCCATTAAACCTCATGATGCATAAAAAATTTTCATAATAGGGCCCTTTTCCCTAACAGCAGTCATTTAAATAATTGTACCCTCTACATAATACAAAAATCACTTAGGTGTTGTCTACCATTCATATCCAATGCCACTATATATATTCCATTCATATTCAAATATTTTCCCTTGGATAAACAACCATCATGGTTTTGAAAAATCCAAATCTCTTTAATAATTCTTCAGAGATTACTAATAGAATTTCAAACATATTGAGAACTCATTTTCCTAAATATGATGTAACACAACCCGTTTTTCTTTGCATAAGACACCCAAATGTTTTAGGACCTTAAAAAATTAGGACACTTGTTTACTATGAAGTTACCTACTCCGACTTTCTTTTCATAATGTCACCCAAAAAATGTGTTCGTTAACTAGTGGTATCTTCATCCCAAAGAGAGACCTCCGATATTTCTTAATATCATGTTTTGGATTCAGAAATCACAAAATCATGAATCAAAATTATCCATCATATATCTGTATAATTTCAAAAAACATTGGTCCATAAACTATGTTTTAGTGATCCTTTAGAAAGTTAAAGTCAAAGAAATTAAACTTAAAACACATGTCACAGTATTCCATCATTCAAAATATTAAAAAGTAAAACAAAATAGACATATCACTCCATGGGATTTAAACCCACAGAGGAATTTCTAGGAAAAACTCGAATTTTAAATCACTAGTCATGTGCTCTCGGTTGTTTAAGAATTATTCCAGTATTGAAAATATAAATGGTACAATGTATGTTAGACTAAAACCCACAAAGGGAATCCTAAGAAAAATCCAAGTCTCACCTACTATTTATTAAATAAATTTAAATAATAAAAGTATTAGGGTGATGACATAAAAGAAGAATTTTTTTTGGAGTTATCTACATGACCTTAGAAAAAATTAAAATACATTCTATAGGTCCCATGGATTAGGAAAAAAAGTAATTCATTCTACCAAAACTGAGATTTCTCCCAAGAAAACAAAATGATGATGGAATTAATAATAGTTCCCTACATTTTCCTTAGAACCAATTTTTTAAGAATGAATATAATTATAAGGTGGAATTGTTTATATAATTAAATTTATTCCATGCACTTTTCTATAGAATTGAGTGTGTGATCTTCCGTTAGAAAAAAAATCAAGACTGAGTTGAAATACTTCTTTATACAAGGAGTATATATTATTTGGATTTCTGTCAATCCCACAGAAATGTTTCATCAACCTAGGATGAGAGGTTTTTATTGTAACTTGTCTTTTGGGTAACCTAGGTGGCCCTTTTTACACATATCATATGCTCAAGAAGGCTTTCACAAGGTCCAATCTTTGACATAGAAATGATATCAACCCCTATGCATGGAACATTGCAAACTACATGGTCATTAGAAAAGCACATCCCATAATCTTTTTCCACCATGACACAAGACACCTATTCCTAGAAAATTTATTGGGGACCTTTTGAGAAAAATACTTTGACCAGGGATCCCTATTTTCCTATAAAAAGAACCGTTGGGATCCACATTTTAATGGATTGTAAAATTGAAAGAAGCCCTGATGCTCGGGTCATCAGGCCCCTTCACCGAAGTCCTCCAAAACTCCTCAGGTATCTATATGAAATAAAACAAAATAGGGAATTATGTGGGGATATTGGGATCAAGAGCCTCAATCTAGTGAAATACAAGAAACTTGCATGAACACCCCATATCCCCCTAGTGGACAACCACATTAACAAGGCCCCTTCCATAATTTGAGACCTATGCGAGAAACGTCAATGGTAACCTAATGATACCCATGGGGAATAGGTTAAAACATCAACAATGTTTTTTGGTGGTCCATTTCCCAAGGTATATCTAGCTAAGGTAGGACTATACCCCATGCATGAAGCTCTTATGATTATTTCCAAGCCCCACATGAAGAACCTCATATCTCAAATATAGGAACTATATTAGTTCCACAATGAGAGATATTCACAAACACCAATGGGAGGATCCTTTTCCATTAGATTTCTCATCCCATGAAGACAATATTTAAACCTCCAATGAAGCCTCTAGACATTTCAAATCATAGAAATAGGCACACCCACATGTCCCTCATTTGTATATGCATTTCTTCTATCTGAGGTGTCCCTCCTGTGTCCTACCTAATGGGTTGGGTTATTTGGGTTCATTTTGATATGTATTACCACAAAAATGAGCATCCTAACCTAGGGAGTTGTATCTGGGAACTCCTGGTATCAGGTGCCAGGGTTATGAAATTTTCCTTCCCTAGTTTTTGGTATGATCTATGAATTCCTATTCAATGAAGAGAGGGTGACTCTTACACATTCCATTCTTTATGATAGGGAATGATATCCTCCCCATGAAAAAATAGTGGTGAGCCCCTAGAGGATACACATAGAAATTGTTGTCGAAGATTTAACTCTTTTTCCTATTCTCCTCCTAGGTTTTACCTAGATAGACAATCGGATGGGACAATCCGAGAAAATAAATTAGAGAAGGAACATGTGAATTAAATTTATTTATTATTATAATGTATCTCGAACCTCTTCCCTGAGTTTTAGAAGGATCGTGTGGTTTTCCAAATAATCTACTTCCTATTATTTCCCACATTCAAGAATGACTCATCAGGACTCATATTGGATTAGAGGCTATACATGATCTTGAAATCCATAGGGTAAGATGCATCTTTTGGCAGAGAATCATTCCTCATATATTCATATATCTTTACTTTAGAGTGCCTAAATGGGAGTGGGTCCTTAAGGACATGTATGTAAATATTGTAAAAAGAATATTTTTTGGTTTTTTATATTTATCACATCCATTTATTTCACAAACAATTCATGAGTACATAGACTTAAGGGGTGGAGAGGATCTTGACATCCCCATGATCACAAACATATTTGAATCATTCCAAGTGAAAGAACCATCTAATAATGGGCCTCATATGTGGTTTAATCCTCGTTAACACTCAAAATATGGGCCTCATAATTGGTATAATAAAAAATCATAACCATTCAAAGGTTATCCACTATAAGATTATTCCGCAATCTAATCCCCTCGAAGGGCTATCCTCCCTTGTGAGACATTAATTTAGATGGCCTCCATAGCTGTAGGACCTAACAACTAAACATAATAGTCTTTGATTCCCATCCAAATGGAATACATAAGTAGCCTCTTTGGTTTCTAATCACAGGACCCCCAAATCAATTATATTCACTTCAGGCCACATTCCTAGTAGGTTCATATCCAACATGGTTTCCCATATCCATTCCAGGTTCCTGAGACCACTTTGGCATATTTTCTACACCAAACATTGAATAGGAAAATTATTCCATGATTTACTTATTTTATGATGTTAACCTACATGGATTCATTATTTTCACATGAACATAAATTGTATGATGTTTCCCATTAAGTTGAACTGAATAACATGGGTATAGATTCCTTTACCTTGGATATATTGGAGTTATTTCTCATGGGTATGATCACAACAAAAAAATTGATCCCATAACCCTAGATGATAATACAATATAAAGCACCCCATTGTGTGGATGAAATATAGAATCATTTTAATAATGAATAAATAATCACAAAATATTATACAACATGATAACTTTTATTGAAAAACATTGATACATATAGATATCTCCATTGATGAATAACCTCATATATATATAGATGATTATAAGATTCATACGTGTTAATAATTTATTTTTATGTCATGGGTGACCCATTTCATTATTTGGAATTAATGAAGCATTCATGAAAACATATTAAATCTACAATATATTCTGAAGGTAGGAAATAATTTACCTAAAAGGTGTGATAAGGCTGGCCACCCATCATCTAAACCAAGGTGAGTTCTTAAGTATCATTAGTCTAGTGTCCTAATGTGAAACTTCATTTAGGAAGAAAATCCATGAGTATTCATAGATATAGAACCATTTCATGTTTATGGATTCACAAACAAACCATGTTGATGACAATCATAAAAAGGTTGAATACAATCAGAAGACACAACTATATCCATCTAAATCAAACACATATTCCCCAATCACAACATTGATGGTCCATGTAGAACCTAGTAATCCTTGTTGGGTAAGACCAATACATTCCATAAATTATCATAGAAACACCAAGGTAGATTCAATGCTTAATTCCAAACAATATCTTTACTATTACATTAGAGAACCCTTGAATCACAGTTATGTAAGCCCAATCCTCACAATCACAACCCCTTGTAGTATATGTGCTATCGAATTGTGTCAGCCCCATCCATACCATCACTACTGATAGAAGAACTCATTATATCTAGTCACATAAACCTTTTCCATACCATCACATCTCATATAAGTACTTGGGAATCCCAATTGTATAATCCATATTTATAACATCATTCCTCTACAGTATCACATGGGTAGACAAGGTATGTAAGCCCTATCCAAAACATCAAAACTATTAAAAGCACTCGGGAGTCTCTTCTATGTAAGCCACATTCATATATAAAAAAATTCAATATTACTACCAAGGAATACATGTTTTATAGTCACCACTCATACCAAACATCATAATAAAAAAACATTAAAGTACACTATAATGTTCTTAACACATAACGTTAAACTGTATTTACACCCGATGTAATAAACACAATATTCCCCCTATATAATAATTATGGGATAACATCATCATTCCATACCACGAGATGATATAACTAATTTTGTAATCTTCTATTAATAATACCCACACCCACAGTAATGGATTATCCATTTTAGAAATGATAAACCTTACCACATGATGTTAAATTACATGAACCAAACCAATCACATGAACAAAAATTGTGGTATTTCAATATGAGTGATTTGATCCCAATATCCTAAAAATGAATGTAGGAAACCTCCTTAAAGACCAATACTGAAATCTCAACAAACATAGGATACCTCCATATGGGATAATTACAATACCCCAACCCCACTAAATTTGTATGTCTTCCCCATTAGAGACAACAACACTAACAAGTGATTGTATTCCGCCAAGGGGACACACATAACCAAATCTATATGGTGTATCATCCTCCCCCTCATAGGACTCACATATATAAATACCCAATTGTGATAATATTTACAATCGATGACACAAATGACCAATCGTTCAAGTGGGAACACCTTCCCACCAAGAGACTCACTAGACAGAACCCTTAAGTGTGACGATCTACAACTATGGGGATATATTTGGCCAAACCATCTAGTGTTATAATATTACTGTTGGGGATGTACCAAACAACCCATATTTTCTCATAATTCATAAAAATTTTACCCAAAATGATATCTCTACCCCATATAATAATCATGGGAATCGTGGGGTAAAAACTCATTATAATTATTACACCCTTGGAATCAACTACACTGTAATGAACATTGGATATCTCAGGTTCCATGGCTATGAATTATCAAACGAGGTATGAATCTAACCAAAAAGTGAGAATAATTAATACGATATTAACACTCCCAATGTATTTAAATACCAATATTGTCCAAAAATTACCATATACTCTAACCCCATATTTCTTCCATTTCGAGACAGATGTAGCGTAATTAACTACTGTCCACCTTGAGATTGCACCCGAAATGAGTTTAAAAAACATGAATCCAATATATTATGGATAAGTAGACTAGGTAATGATATTAAAAGTTCTATACATGGAATAAGTAACAATAATTCCATCAACCCATTTTGATATGGTAGTTGACATCACTAACAATAGTATTGGAGGCCACCCACCATTGAAAAGTGGTAATGTGGTGTATGAAACACAAAATATATGCACATAAAAGGAAGAAAATTGTTAAGAAACATAATATATAAAAACATTTATAATTTATATATGATTTTATTATTACTCCCATAACACAAGTTAACTATTATGGATATAGGGGGAAAATATTTCAAATATTAAATATCATTTCAATGAAAATCTTCTTACCAAGATATCTTATTATCACATAAATTTCTAACTATTATTTAATAAACATATATTAATTATTTAATTTATTAAAACTAATTTTCAGGTTTATTTTATACTTATTAAGATACTTTTTCATTTATTTCCTTCTCTTATATAGTTAGTAATTTGGTTTAGTTCATGATAGACATTTTGAGGACGTTCAGTTCATAATCACAAAACCAAAACGGTATGTTGACCTTGGTCAAATAGGTAATTACTAAATATCATAAAATTACTAATAATGATATAATTATATTTTTTTACATTAAAAAATTCTTAGAACCATAAATTTATGGTGTAAATGAAAAAAATACATCACTTCATTGAGGTGGTAGTCCACACGTACACGCGAAGGATGCTATCATCATCCGATGGATGGTAGGATAAGAAGGTATGAAATATATTATCATTAAAGAAACATAATTATATAACAAATATAATTTATATATTTTAAATTTATAAAAATGACTAAACATGTCATATAGTGATGAAAAATTAGAAGAATCACTTTGTAAAGGTGGGTATCCACACATACAGACGAGTGATGTTTTCAGTTCCCATATGTTAGAAGCATAGATGATAAATGGGTTTACTATGATGAAACATATATTTAATGCACTTTACTTAAGGACTTATAACACAAATATACAATTATGACAACCCCAAAATATCACTACACATTGTGTATTTGGGTAATTAGGTTCATACTATAACTACGCCAAATATATATACAAACAAATATATATAAACACTATAACATGACCCTATAATATCATAATATTCTATAATAGCATGTGATCACCTGATAGAGTACATAATAAATCAGTGGGCTATAATTTCCATTAACGGAATAATCAATGAATAACATGATGAATTTTATACATGTGATTTAATAGGCATATCAGTGTAGAATTAAACGTATGATAATTATACACATGGACATCGAAGCATGATAAGATATTGTCATAATGGAATCATGGGAATGGTAAAATAACATAAAACATACATCAAAATCATAATATATGATTTGAACCAAATAATTCATAATATTGTTTTTTATGATAACCCTCTTTCACTGTACATGGAATCTCAGGTGATAATAAACATTACCAAATTCCTTAAAGGGATATATAATTCCAGGTCCTCCCTTGATAATCATATTATGTACACGTATAATTGTGACACATATATAATACAACATAGGATCATATTTCATCACATTAACTACATTATTATTTATTTCTGTTTACATAAATTTTATTCCCCAACAAATTAAGGGCATTTTCATATAGGTGGATATCATTGAGTGATAATGGGATGGTTATTTAGTACAGAAATTTGGCATAAAAAATATGAGGAAAATTTGAAGATCACAATGGGGGTACATAAAGTTTAATGGGAGGGGTGAATGAGATTTAAATTGATATTTCATAACTATGACATAATAAGGAAAGTAGTAGGTATATGAAAAAACACATGCTGACTTTAAAAATTTTAAATTAAAACGTATAGTACACATGAAGTGATTAAAAAAATTAGGATATGGATAAAATCCGTTACCATGTGAAGGTAGTTATTAAATCTTATGATGAGATTATTAAGAGTTTATGGGACCCTTTGGAGGGATTTATATTGTGATGTATGTTGTAAATTAATGCACCACGAGTTTTTAGTGATGAAGAATTGGTGGTGGGTTGGATATTTATTAAAAAATATAGTATAATTCATTATAAAAATTAAAACATACATTTTCAAATATATAAGATATAGTAGTGAAAAGCAGAAAAAATACATTGTTTTTTTATCATGGTTTATTACAAATAAGATTTTATTTTATATTTTACAATTATTAGTGCCTAAATACTTAAAATAATTTCTATGGGCTTTTTTAGTGAGTCAAATTTATAAATAATTGATTTTTAAACCATAAAATATAATATAGGATTTGGAGGTTTCATTATGTCTTTATTAAAGTAATAAAATAACATTAAAAAATATATTAAATGTTAAATATGTAATTCGTCATGGATACTTTTTATGGAATATATTACATAACTTTTTGACCATTATGTTGTCATAATACAAATATTATGTTTATAAGATATTTAAGTTTTACTTGAAATTTTGACTCTATTAAAAAATTATGAAAAAATTACTATTGGATAATTTTAATCTTTTGATTCCAAAAAATAATATATTTTTTATAAAAATATTACATTGATTATTTTTATTCACACTTTAAAATAAACATTCACTTGTATTGAAAAATATCATGTATTGTTTTACAATAATAGCGTTATGTTACTTATAAAGATTACATTTGACTTCAAAAGGCTATATTATAATTTGAATATAAATATATATTATTTAATAATATTATTATTTGAAAAAAAATATTTGAAAAATATTATATTTATTAAATAATAATAATTAATGTCATAAATTTAAAAAAAAAGTAATTTTTTATTATTTGAATCAGAAAATATTTTCCATCAACACATATATAATTGTATATATAATTTAACAATAAAAAGTGATAAATAAAATAATAATTTCATGACAAAAAGAATATAAATACTGTTTTCATGACACATAAACCCTTATTACATCACTACATGCCATATATGTAAGGATTGCAATGGTGAAAATTTCATCGGGTGGTTCGGTGGACATTGTCTTGGCCCTCATATCGAAAATCTTAAACTTATCTCACATGTGATTGTTATCATTATTTAATTTTTCAATCTTGAATTGGGTTTGGAGATGGAAAAGTATAGTGATCTCATCACCCTTGGAATCTACGAAGAATGGGCTTCATTACATAATGTTCATTTGGTTGACGCCATCATTTATTTTAATTGTATCAATTGGGATCTATCAACCCTTAATATATTAATCTTAGAAGTCTTGGTAGAAAATATATATTATGAAAAGGTATGATTCATAATGTTCTATTAAATATACCCAAAAAAAATTCCATTTTTTCTTTATAACTACATTACTTGATAAGTCATTAATTCGTTGAAAAATTTAATTTCATTAATAAACATTAGATTCATTACATGTACCACAAACACAATAAAAAATTTTATATTGGAGATACTGATGCAATTATATCATCATAGTAATGCAGGTTAAACAGAGGTATAATAAGACCTTAAATGAAAGTACGCATTTTAGGGTTATACCTAATCTTTGAAAACTCCATATTGCTTACACCTAAAGCATTATAGCGTGGGCTGCTGGTGATGTTAGATAATATTAGAAATGAGGAGGGAGTTTAGGGATGGATTATGGAAGATCACGGTTGTATAAAAGTAACCATGTGGTGTATATAAGTTAGGAGATGAGGTATTGTTTTATATGTGGGGGGAGCATCACATTAATAATTATTATAAACATTTAAATATAATATGTGTCATACTAAATACCAAGTTTCACTAAAAAACTCAATTGCGATGATAAGGTGATAAGGTTTGAAATAATATAATTTAAAAAGAATTGACATGAGATTTTGTGACGTTGTTGTAATATTTAAACCTGAATTAACATGTTTTACCCTTGACTGAGGTGATTATAATTTATAAGGCTACTATTCAGTAGGACTAAAAATGGAATTGGCCACTCTAATAAATTATAATTTCTTACTATTATTGGAGGAGGAAGATCAACAAACATTCTTGGTGATTGTTGAATGGTCAATAATTTAGTCTTCTCAAAGCATCATCATAATTCTCTGTTTGGTATTTAAGATTCGTTCGTTATGTTCAATCTGTCGAACAAATCGGGTGATAATGGACATGATTGGTCCAACACCGAGAAGAAAGAATGAACATGTTCCATCATTAATATTATTTATGAGGTCAACATATTTATCATTAGAATGACTAATACATCATACATTTTTCTAACTCTGATAATGTGGTTGAGATGATAGAAATGTTTACGTATTTTATTACTTCATGATTTTATTTACCGAAGGGAGAGAAACCATATAAATTGGATAAATTTTAATCCAGGTCTATTTTATTTTGGGTATTTCTAATTGTATGTTTATTTAGATTTGTTGGGGATTTAATCATGTGATCTTCACTTCTAATAAATATAAACACAAAACTTTTGGCATTGGTTCTCTTTCTCCCAATACTGCGGGGAATTATATTCAGCAATGGGATCCCCATTTTTATAATTTGGACATTAAGAACTCCTTATCATAGGCATAGGTGATGGTACATGGTTATGATTAGATTTATTAGAATATAATGATTATGAAGGATATTGATTTTGTTATTAGATATCAAATTTGAATGGATGAGGAGAAACTGATTGGACTGTTTTAGTAATACGATCGAATAATGGTGGAGGTTGATCTATCCAACCCACACACTAATTATATTTTTGTTAACTGATGATGATTGTTTTAATTTAATGATTGTGTATGAGAATATCACATGGTTCTCCTCTTTTTATATAATGCAATGAAAATGACTCTGAGATCTGCAAAAGGACCAATATTAATTCTTCTTTATGTAAGTGTTTGGTTCGTGATCCTGTAAATTATTATAAGAAAATTAACACTGATGGTAAGAGGAATAATAAAACATAAATTGTGTCTTCACCTATTTTTTATCATGGCCAAAACAATAAAGAGAATTTAATGGGCATTGAATTTAATGAAAACCAGACTAGAAAATGCTTCTGTGAGGTAGTTCTGATTGATTAATAAATTATTGTCAATTGGAAAAATTGAAATGTGGTAATGGTCAATGATAATGGGTTGGGAGATGTATAAACATTGTATTGGATCTATAGTATACTAACATGAAACCTCCTAGATATAACATTCTTTTGGACAAGACAGGTGATTTTTTAGGTAAATTACTAGTGGGAGTCTCCGTAAATGATATGTTGAATAATAGTTTTGAGGATCAAATTGATGAAATCTCAATGTCTTCTCAAATTGATTGACATCCTAATACATATAAAAATGTGATTAATGATCTGTGTTAGAGGAATAATGTGCCATCTTCAATGTGTAGTGGAGGAAGTAATATTATTACTACCACATATGCCAAAATCCCAAAAAAAATGTTATGGACCTATTTACCTAGAACAAGACACAATGATTGATAAAGATGATTCCCACTTGATGGACTCAAATACTATCCATCCAGCTATGAATTATCCTTCTCATAGGATTAAAGAATGAAATATAAACAATGAATTTTTGATCCTAGATGCTTATTAAATTGGATACCAAAAAATGGAATGTATTGTTTCTGGAGATAGTCTACCCAAGGTTGATGGGCTTAGAGTAGGATTATCCCATCATGAGGATGGTTCTATCATTTTTAAAAAGGAATATCAAAATCTCACAGGTAGGCTACATTCATAGAAGGGAATGCACCCACAACTGTGATGGATGTTGTTACACAGGCTATGAGGGAAGCACCTATGACACATCCTCAAACTCTCTGTGGGGAAAATTGATATTTTTTACTGTGTATTTGTGATGGGGATGGGTCTTGTAGAAAATAGTCGGTCAGGTGGGATAATTTGCGATGGGCCCCTATGTTGGTCGCAAATAATTACTTATTTTCAACGGGTAGTTGGTCCCTTCCATAATAGTATTGCCGCGAGTTTCATGAAAAACCACTGGACGGGAATTGGGTGGGGTATAAAATCCATTCGCAAATACCCATCATTGTTTTTTAGTATTTGCAACATGATTTATCTCATGTTTCAAATTCTATGTCAGAAGGTTGATATTTATGACATGACCCATCAAAAACAGCTCTTTAACCATCTCCCCTAATTAATAGGGGGTTATCATTTGCAATGGGAATCCCGTCAAGAATTAAAATGAACTATATATAGCCCCATAAATTTTTTCACATTACACTAATTTAACTACCCCTCTCTCCTCTACACATACTTTTTTTATATCCTAAATTTTCATTGTAAAAAATTCTAAATTAGAGTAGTATTTGCAGCTTATATCCCCTAAAAGAATCCCTTTTATGGCATTTATCTAATTTTTTATTTTAGAAAAATAGTTTTGTTGAATATTTGTTATAATTACAGTTAATTAGGTGAAATTAAATTAAATAAAAATTATATAGTTTTATTTATCATCATTTTTTAACAAATAATTACATGTGATCAGTATTAATAAGTATTAATTAATAGCTATTATGTTAAATAGTATTAAAATGGTTATTCTTTTAATTATTGGTAATTAGTATTAATTAGTATTAATTATAAAAATTATTAACTAGTAATTATAATTAGGCATAATAAGAAATAATTAGCGATAATTAATAATAAATTGTACTAAACATTTATAAATAGTAATAATTTGTGATAATTATAAATAATTAGGCTCTAGTAGAAATTACTTATAATTTATAATAATTATGTGAAATAAGTTATTATTATAATTATATGTTGTATATTATAATAATTAGTAATTATTTAAAATAATTTTTTATAATTAGTAATAAATTTTGATAATTAGTAATAAATTTTAATAGTTAGTTTTAAATTTTAATAATTGTCAATAATTTTTAATAATTTGTATTAATTTTTATTAAATACGAATAATTACTAATATATAATAATAAATAGAAATAAAATTTAATAATAAGTAATAAATTGGACTAATTACAATTAAATTGTAACAATTACTAATAAATTGTAATATTTTGTAATATTTACTAACAAATTTAGATAATTTTATATAATTAGTAATAATTAAAGAGAATTAGTAATAATTAGTCATAATTAATAATAAATTGTAATGATTAGTAATAATTAGAAGGATTAAATAGTAATTAGGAGTAATAAGTAATAATTAATGTTAATAAGTAATAATTTGAAGTAATTATTAATAATTTGAAATAATTGGTAATAAATAGTAATAATAAGTATGAAATTGGAATATATTGTTATATATTGTAGTAATTGGTAATAATTAAAAAGAATGTGTAATAAATAGTAATAATTAGTAATAGTTAGTATAAATTATATATAATTTGAAATAATTAGCAATAAATTGTAATAATAAGTAGTAAATGTAATAATTAATAACAAATTGTAATAAATTGTTATAATTTGATATAAATTGAAATAATTAATAATAATTTTTAACAAATAGTAATAAACTGTATTAATTAGTAATAGTTAGTAATAAATTGTAATAATTAGTAATAACTGGTGATAAATAGTGGTATCAAGTGATATTTATTAATAATTAATAATTTTTTTAATAAATTATAATAATTAATAATAAATTGTAGTAATCTGTAATAAATTACAAATATTTATAATAAATTTTGATAATTAGAAATAACTTCTAATAATTTATAATTAATTGCAATAATAAGTAATAAACTATTATAATTATTAACAAATATTAACAATTAGCTGCAATAAGTAATAATTAGCAGTAATTAGTATCAAGAAACTTTTATCAGTAATAAATTGTAATAATTAGTTATAAATTGTAATAATTAGTAATCATTAGTAATAATTTTTTATAACTAGTAATAAATTGTAATAATTTGTAATAAATTGTAATAATTAGTAATAAATTGTAATAAATTTGAAAAATTGTTATAATTAGCAATAGATTGTAATAATTATGATTAATAAGTAATAATTAGCATGAATATTTAGTAATTAGTGGTATTTAGAAATAACTTTTCATAATTATTAATAATTATCATAAATAAATAATATTTACTGGTAATTAGTAATATAATATTATAATTAGTAATAAATTTTAATATTTTGTAATAATTGGAGATATTTATTAATAATATAAATAATTATAAATAATTAGTTATAATTACTAATAAATTGTAATAATTATTAATTTTTAGTCATTAGTAGAAATAAATTGTAATAGTTATTAATAAATGGTAGGACTTAGAAATATTTAATAATAATTATAAATAATTAATAATAATTAGTAATAATTAGAAATAAATTTAATAATTAGTAATAATTAGTAGTATTTAGTAGAAATTAGTAATAAAGGTGTTAATTTGTAATATTTTTCAATAATTAATAATAAATACTTATAAAAAGGAATAAGTAAAATTAATTACGAATAAATTTTAATAAGTAGGAATAAATTTAAATAAATAGGAATAAATAGAAATAATAAGAATCATTATAAATAATTTGTATAATAAGCAATAAATTAGAACAATTTCCAATATAGTAAAAATAGTAATAAATTGACACAAATTTATGTGTACTGGTGACAAGTCTTTTTCAAGACGGCTCATCACCTAGAAAATATCTCCCACTAAATTCACAAAAAAAAATCTGCACCGACATATGGATATTCATTTCTGTATGCATGTGAATGGAGATCAGTGCTGCGAGGACTCTATGCTCTCTATTCTGGTTCATATGGAAATAGATATCTATACCTCAGAGAAATTTTTTCATACTTATTTCATTTTTATAATGATTCATGGAGATGAGACTTTTAGAAAAAGGGGATCTTTTACTCGATGACTCATCTCCTTGTAAAATTATCCCACTAAATAACTATAAAAGTCACCTCTATTGTATGGATATCCATTTTCGTATTCATAGAAATAGTGAATTCTTAAGAGAGGCCTTCCTTCTCTCCATTATCATGCATAAAAATGGATATTTGTACATTGGAGTATATTTTTAATATTGATTTCAGTATGGGAATGTTATAAAGAGATAAGACATCCGAAAAAATAGTTTCTTACAAACGATTTGAAACTGTGACAGACATAATTAGAAATAATTATTATAAATTAATTGTAATTACTAATAATTAGTGGTAATTACTTTAAATTATTATAAATTAGTAGATTATTAAACATTTTTTAAAAAATTATTATTAGTAAAATTGAAATAATTGAAATTATAATAATTTCTAAGAAAAGTGAAGTTAAATTTCTTATATTTTTCGGTTGTGTGTTTCATATATCAAATTATTCCAAAAACCAATTATTTTAAATTTTATAAAGAAATATGGTTCAACGATGATGAAAATAATCATTATTAAATGATCGAATGTGGATAAATTAGAGTAGTGATCTCAATGGTTTTGAATTAAATCGTGTATATATTGAGGTTGTTAAATCATTATTATAATTTTCTTAATAAAAAATGGAATTTATTTCTGCCAAGAATATTATATGTACTTTTATAAAATTTCCTATGGGAATGATTGACACATTTGACAACATCCAAGGTAATATATTGTGTTTGGTGTTCAATCAGATTATTTTTTTTGGTATCGACATAGTTAACATAGATCTAGAGAATATACTAATAATTTAGTTCTGAATCCTTCCTAGTTAAATTTTTTTTCATGATGGGGTAGGTTCATCATTTCAACAAACTGAACCATAAGATGATATTGATTTAACTGTTGAGTTGGATCCATCTATATTTTATGTGTTTTACGGTCTACTGAGGATGCCTTATATTCTATTTACATGAAAACTGAGTTTGAAAATGATTCAAAAAAACATTCTATTAATCCTTATAATGTAATGTAAAACAGATATTTTTATCATATATTCTTTTTTTAAACATTTCTACCTGACGTAATTATGTCTTATTTAAATTTATTTGAGAAAAAGAAGCCGGTTTGTAATCTGTGTCTTGGATATCAAACGATTCATGCATGATCAAATTATTGCATGTTATATTATGGGTAAAATGATTCATTCTATAGTTGTACCACATGTAGAAAATTGATGTTTAAAAAGGTCCAAATAGGGTAGTATGGACTGATTCCTATAATTTAGTTGAGTTATTTCCCACTTAAACCCATATTACAATGTTTATTTTTGTCTTAGAACACAACAATATTGGGTTCATGGAAAAAAACCAATATTTCAGCTGGTAAATTGTTATATTTTCCCTCTGTTGGTGTTTAATGGAAACATTTTGACCTACTGCATCCATATTTTTTTTAGAAGCCCGAAACATGTGATTTGATATCTATATTGATGGTTTATATCAATATTATTTTAATTGTAGTCAATATTCATGATTTGTTTTCGTTATAACTATATTATATTTACCTCATCGAATGTTGGGGAAGGATCCATATATATTTTCAACATTATTAATTCTAATGAATCCAAAAAAGAAAACGGATGATTACTTTAATCCATTTAATGATGACTTAAATTCCTTATGGAGTAATGGTGTAAGTATATATGGTGTTACATTGAAGAAATATTTTATACTAAATGATGCATTTATGTGGACAAATTGTGACTACACATCATATGGAACATCATCTGGATAGAGTACACATGGTTCAAAATCATGTCAATATTTTATGATATAAAAAAATGTCTTTATCCTCATCAATGGAAGAAAAAATTGTTTTTTGTATATAATTTCAGATTCCATCCAACTAATCAACCTATTGGAAGGAACCAATATAATTTTAGAAAAGAAAAAAATTAATGATATGGACCTCTAAATATAATAATAGTTACAGAGTTAAAATAAATTTTCTGTTAATTACCTCCCGTCACATTTGGTCAAAACATACACAAAAACATTCTTTGGGAATGAACATAATTGGAAAGAACATGGAAATTTTGGAGTACTGAAATATTAGTATAATTTTTTTTATGTAACATGTAGGATGTCATTCATATTGAAAATACTATTTTTATAATTTATATCATATATTTTTAGATACACTGGGTAAGACCAAAGAAAATGTTAACACGAGAGTTGATATTATCCAAATTTTCAGGCGACCAGAACATGACCTTTTTGAACATTTCATCTCACAAAAGTAAATGTATCCAAAAGTAGCTTATAAATATTCCAATGAAAATCAATTATTTTTTTTAGTAGATTGTATATTTCATAATTCTATATGGTTATGTTTCAAATTGGGTAGATGTGTCAGGAATGGATATATTACTAGATTAAAAAGTCATGATTGACATGTTATAATGAAAAGATTTCCATCGATTTTATTATGTGGTTTTTGAATTATATGTTTTGGGATGAGATAATAGTCATATAATATTTTTTCAAATATATTTTTGGGATGACAGAAAAATATGATACACTAAAAAGATTACAAGAAGATGTAGTTTTAATTTTATGTAAATTTGAAAAAATCACCCCGCTGACATTCTTTTACTCAATGGAACATTTTATATTACATTTATCACATGAAGAAAAAATCAGATGTCTGGTACTATTCTGAATTATGTACCCATTCAAAATAGGCATGCCAAAATTGAATAAAAATGTACATAACAATGTATTGGATGAATGTTCAATTATAGTAATTAATTTTCAAAAGGAAATTTATTTGTTCTATTGTAATTATTTTGAATCAAAATACCTCTAAAAAACTACCACATGGTCTATAATGAGGGAAAATGTGACATTAAAATGTAAAATAAATTATCAGTTTTTAATTATCCCAAACATGGATTTAGTGAAGTGCATGAACGATGGATTTCAGATGATGAACATCATAGAGATCATACATTTTTTGCTCAACTATGATGAAATGAAACCAGTTGTACATTGTGTTATCCTATCACTTATTCTATAACACTTGTTATGGTAAATTAGTCTTATTATATTGGTATGTTATCTGATAATCTTATGAAGAAACATCTTCCACTAATTATAAAAGATGATCTTGAAGAAGGTCGACAAAATAATTATTTCTACTGTTTTAAGAATCTAGTAACATAATTTATTTATGTTTTAACATATAAAATAAATTTATTACTCATTATATTTATAATTAATAAAATTCAAGTATCTCCAAAAGCTGATAAAATTGATAATTGATTGTGAGCATTGAGTAACCCACCATCCAAAATTGTTAAATATTATAACTCATATGTGTTGAAAGGTTTTCAATTTCAGAAAAGTAAATATGGGGAATAAAAAAAGTATTTGTGTTTTTAATGATGTATATAATCATAGAGAAACCGATGTTGACTTTTATAGAATACTAGATTAAATTATTTCACTGTTTTATCTATTATAATATTTAATAATGACGATTAAATGACAGTGGTTGGATACAGGGAGAGAATATAATGTTTATCTGACCCATGAAATCATTGATATTAAATATTAAAGTCTTCTTGGCATAAATGAACCATTTTTATTATGTCAGCAGGAACATTCAATTTATCAAGGAAATTACTATGATACATTAAGAGACTTTGGTGATTGGTGGGGCATAATAAAAATTTTATCTCAGGAAATTCAGTTTACTCAATAGAAATGTTTTTAAATAAAATCCAAAGCATAAAATAAAATCAAAATAAATTATACAGGAGTCTAAAGTGTGGGGTTAGATAACAATATTTTTCATGTAAGGAAATAAGATCAACAGGGATGTCTTCAATCTAGGTGATGCCTTGATTTACTCCTAGGTTGTTCGGGCCATCAACAACTGTATTTCCTTCTCGATAATCATGAGTGATGATATAGTTTTGATATATAATCGAACAGGTGCATTCCATCCAACGAGTAGTAATTGTCCAAGAAAGATGAATAATACCCTTCCAAATCGCTTTCCCGATGGTCATTGAGTCACTTTCAATCTAGAGATTTTTTCATGAAAAGAGACTGGAGAAGGTGATTACATGAATTAAGATTATCATCTCATCTTCAAAGGAGGTTTCAATGCCAAAATTACACATGAAACAACCAAGTATATGACAAATATGATTCGTGAAGATGGAACCACATCCCCTAGGGTTCGTATTTCAATTGAAGGCACTATCAATATTAATTTTTATCCATCCAAAAAGAGGAGATCTTCAAAACACCTCTAGAGTGTGGCGAGGCTAGCCGAAATTTCCTTTAATCCAAAGACGTCGCAAGATTCCAAATTCATGCACAGTATTGTGGCAATGTTCCTTTTGAATTAGAGTAGCTTCATGTATGACAGTGAGGATCTGCATCCAACCATAATTTATATTGTATGTGCAATTATTATGAATAATTTCATTTTGATCATACCAGATCACATGGTGGAGCTTAGAAACTACATCTCAGAAACGATTCATTATTTGTTGAGAGCCTTCCATTTCTACAAATTTTTATATTTGAGCTTTGATGAATTAAACAATTTAACAATATTTAGTAAAAAAATATCAAGAATAAATTTACAAATATCATAAGAATTTGAGTAAGAAATAAAGAGTTGTTTTGTATCTTCTCTGTGTTAATTACAGAAACTGGACTTAGAGAAGAGCTGAATTCCAAAATATTGAAGACAAATCATTATGGGAACACTATTGTCAGAAATCCGCCAGATGATATTGAATCTCTAAGGTCTTATCCATCGTTTTTGAAGAAATTTAACCAACTATAATCATTATTTGGGTTAGAGAAAAAAATTAATATAGATATTTTTAGAGCTTAAAAGACCATTTTGAGAAGGTTCTCAAATTAAGAAATCATTAGTGTGTGTGAATGAGTAATTTTCAATGATTTTCATAATAGTTTCTGGGAGTTGGTCAAGTATAGATTTTAAGGATTCTATAATAGAGTAGTTGATATTATTAGGGTTCTGATCGGGAGATGTTATAGAAATTAATGGCGTTCCCGCCCAGTTATCCAACCTTAATTTCATGCAGGATTCCCGTGATGCCATCAATATGGAATTATTCATGATGATGGAGAAATAATGTTTGATGGAGGGACAAATGAAAGAGATAATGAATTTAAAATTAACCTTATTTTTTTATCACGATATCTTGTTTTGAGGAATGTAATATCATTTTATATATTGTGAAAAAGGTTCCATGTGAGCCTAGTACGAAGGGATTTATTAAATAATTTTATATTTTTAATGCCTATACCCCCTTTCTCATTGGGCTTGCAGCACGTTGAGTAGAGGATAGTAACAATTATTCATTAAAGAATACTATCAATCCAAATGAAATTATTAATTGCCGTGTTCATTTTATGGTAAGTCCAATAGGCCTTTTATAGACCATCATGGAGTAGACCATCTTGAAGACAATGGTGGATTTTACAAGACATGTCATATCAGCTGTAGAGAGAGATTTTCCATTCCATCAAGATTGTTGTTTTAGAACATAGTCAACTATAGTCTCAATGTGGGATGCCTCTTGTCTACCCCATACTATGGGATAACCATGATAAGTGAAACGGAACATACCTTCTATCAGACCTAGGTCACTGATGATATTACATTATCTAATGGTAGGAATGTTCTTTCCAAAGAATATGCAAGATTTAGATAAAATAATGATTTGACCCGATACCACTTCATTGTGTGAGAGAGAAATTTTGATTTTGAGAATGTTTCTATTGTCTCCTTGATGGAAATTTATGGTTTCATCCTCATACAAAAGATGTGTAGGAGGATTTATATTCATGGAGATATTGATTGGTTTCATATTGTTCTGTTCCACCAGACGGGTGATCATAAGAATAATCTAGTCATCTACTATTGAGAATGAAATTGAAGATATGGAGTCACCTTTTCTTACACATTTGGTGCAATTAAAGTATCCATTGGGAGAGTCGTTGATCAAAATGGAGAACGATGCCGATTTGAACAATGTTTTTATTGTAGTGATAAAAGTATCACTAAAATGAAAACATTGAAGAACCAAGATGAAAAAGCTTCAATCCATGGTGTCAAATGTTTCTGATTACATGTTTAATGGCAATATTCTCACACTTGTTAGCCTTGTTAAAATTGTTGACACACTCATAAGCAAGACTGATGCAGTCGTAAATGGATCGGCCCTTAATAAAACCAAATTTGTTCAAGGAGATAAGTTTTTCTATGATATTTGAATGTATGTTAGCAATGATTTTAAAAACTATTTTTAAAATTTTGTTGATATGATCTATGGGTTGAAATAGATGAATCTCGTGATGATTTTCCACTTTTAAAATCGTGATGAGAAACATGGAATTAAGAGCATGAGGAAGGACAACATTAGAGAAAAAGGATTTCACAAGTTTAAAAACATCAATATGAATCATATCCCAATAATGTTTGAATAAATCATTATTGAAACCATCCTATCCCGAATCAATATCTAGAATATAACTAAAGACAATGTATTTGATTTCATAATCCATTAAAGTATTTAGATGGAGAGTGTTGTCTTCATCAGTGACCACCATCGGAATGATCTCATGAATGAGGTACTTATTAATTTCAATAACATTAAAAATGTTTTAATAGTGGGAGACTATATGATGAGAAATGTCATCTACAATGTCATGTATATTACCTCCATCATTTAGAGAGATTAACTGGTTCCAGTCCATCCTGGTTCATTGAAGAGTGTTATAGAATATAGTATTTCATTCTCCGTCCATTACACATTTTGATTTAAACATTCTTTCCTCATATTTTCATTTATATTGAGAAGAGAGATGTGTGTAACTAAAATGTTTATTTCTTGAGTTGAATCAGTGTTTAGGTCAGAGTTGGTGTTTTAGTTTAGATTATCATTGAGTTCTTCCTCCAGAAAGAATAATTTCATTATTAATTTGTTTGGATTTGGAACTTCACCAACTCTTGAGAGCCTGTTTGATATATTTTAACATGAAATTATAGAAAAATGAATCATTATTATGATAAATTGACTCCAATAGTTTTGGATAAAAATAGTGCAATCAACATCAGATGACCACACATTGTCAAATATGAAGGGTAATTGAGGTTTCATGTTTTTGGTGAAGTCATTGACAAGAATAGAGTGATGATAAAATTTCATCCTCTTAAGGCTGGTGCTAGAGATAATGTCCCATTTCTTTAAAACATGGGCATTTGTGAAGGCTTTATCTAATTTGGATGCAACCAATCTATTGTAATGTGTTCTATACCATGTGAATTTTTCATCCGTATGATTAATTTCAATGATATTGTTGTCTTCAATTGAATAATTAAATTCAATCGTGGAAATAGAATCAATAGAAGGTCCCCTTTTGTCACATGAGTTGAGAATGTCATTGAATTATCCAAAAAGACACCAAGGGGCATTAATATTAGTGCTTAGATTAGAAATGTCATTCTCTATAGTTTTTCTTTATTGGTATATATTTTTATCCTATGAAAAAGAGTAGAAGAGGTGTATTCCATCAATATTAAAATTACCTGAAAAAATATGATAAGATATATTAAAAGTATTATCATTATTTAAATAAGAGTGCGAAAAATTTCATAGAGATTCAACATTGTCTTTATTTGAGATTACACCAGTGATGATATAATTATGTTGACACGAGTGAGATTATTTATAAGAATAACAAATTTCTGGATAAAAAATAGCAAATAACATAAGATGGTGAGTGTTAACTATTATTTTTAGAACAGTGAACGTGTAAAAGATAGAAATACCAAGATAATTCCAAAAAAAATAATCATCATTTAAACCAGGTTTTGGAGATAGAACTCACTTTTTTAGTCTCCTCAGAGCCCTTATTTCTTGAATACCTTCTATCATTCTGAGCATTTTTATTATTAGTGATCTATTCTTATTCATGTTTAGTAATGATATGGTACTTCTTTGTAGGTTAATTTATTAAATCATTCATAGTTGAGTACGTACTATTCGTATTACATATCATAAAAGAATTGGTATTTTGGATAGAAAACCATGTACCAGGATTCTCCAAACCACTCCTATTATCTAATAATATAGCAACATAAAATGTTAAATTAATTGAATGAGGAGTAATAGTACCTATTTCTTTTGAGGCATTGATATTTTTCTGCATAGTAGCATCCAGAACTGATCCAAGGTTCCTCTGACCGGTGGATTCAGGATGTGTCTGCATAAAGATGTGGTCTTGTACTGAGAGAGTGATTCCTTTTATATGATTTACAGGTTCCAGTGGCATGGACCATTGTTTATATATGATATAATTTTTGGTTTGTGTCTCATCATGAACCAAAATTGGACAAATATTAGGATTATCATATTTTATTAGAAAACTAGTGGTATCTATCTAATTAGAACTATTGAATTATTTAGTGTGATTAGGGTGAGTGGATACTAATATATTAGAATTTTTTTAGTCTTCATTATTAATCTATAGAGTAGGTTCATTTTCACATATAGCATGGGGTTGATTGAACTCTTTATTTTGATAGTCCTCTTTGTAGTTTCACTTCATGAATCATTAAGAGTTGATTTTGAATAGTTAAATTTATATAGCATCAAGGAACATGGAAATTCTTTACCTGTAGCTTGAGTAACATCAATAGATAAATTAGGATTAGTGGGAGGAAGTGTAATTGGATTCACCTCCACACCAGAAGTAGCTGTGGAAAATTGTTCTTGTACGGTGTCCAAAGTATCTGTAGGACACTGTTTCTAATCAATAGAGTCACTATTTTCTTGCATTTCCTAAGGGTCTTTTACCGAGGGTGAATTCCTATTTATGAATGTACTATATTCTAATTCTTTAGTACCCATTAAATTAACCAAATTAATATTGGACTATGTCATTGTTTGAACAACATTCATATTAGTAGAGGGTTTCCCAGTTTTTATAACAGTTCCAGTGGCATCTAATGTTTTAGAGTTAGTGGTATTGTGAGTATAGTGAATGGAACCTAAACCATTTGTATGATTATTGTTCTCATTTTTCTTCTCTTGAGTAGTACTACTATTCAATAGGGAGGGTTTTATGGTTCTATCCAAAACCCAATGTTGGGTAGCTGGGTTCGACCATAGTTTGCAAAGAGTAATAAACATTGTTATTAGCTTCAGTTCTTATGCAGCAATCATTGAATTGCATTTGTTCAGGTGGAGATATTGTACCCCTCCTACTCAGTGTATGTTCACCATTTTGGATGAGATTAGAGCTGGATACCTATTCGGATGGACAAGTACTAAACTCTTTTTTCTCATGAACACGATTCGATAGTAAAACAGTTTCTAGAACAAGATTCTGAATATCTTCTATAATACTTTGTTCATTAGTGGAGTTTTCTTCTTCTTCAAAAACATCTTCCCATGTTTTACCTATGTTATCCCCTATGTGGGTCAGCCTGTGTGATTTTTTCACCAAGATGTTAGGTTTCTTTTTGGATGGTTCAGGTATGTCCAATATGGGAGTTTTTTCTTTTTTGTTTCTCAATATTTCCTTCCAATAATTTTAAATTTTACTCATTTACTTGTTTTCTAACCACCCTACAATTGGTGATTATATTTCAAATTATATTACAATGGTAAAAAATAGAGGCCTCCTCTCATATTATACTATAATTGTTTTTTAATCATTAGAGTTGAAATTTATCATATTTCGTAGATTTGAATCTAAATTAATTTCCACCATAACTCTCACAAAGACTCCTAAGTCAGCATTCAATGTTCATTGGTAAATTTTGAGAGGATATTCAATGGAGGAAACAATATCATTCAAATATTTTGGGTGCCAGAAAAACCAATTCAGGCCATGTTGTTTACCTTAAACTTGTGCCATGGTATTCATATATGTTTGTGGGTTGAAAGAAATGTCTTATTCAGTTATTCTAAGAAATACCACCCTTGGATTAATATTACCAATCTTTCAAACCTTTTCAAGATCATCTTGTGATTTCAACACAGTGTATAAATATCCTTTTCCTTAGTTATCAATTTCTAGTATGATATATTCCAACAGTGTGCAATATGCGAGTGTAAATCTAAAAGTGCCAAAGGTGGTCACCTTTGAGGTAGTAGATGCTGTGAAATACAATTAATTTGAATAGTTTCATGCACTGTTGAAGTGTATCCAAGTCTTATTCTACAAATAAACCACCTTAATCAAGTCTCTTTAAAGGGGATGCATCTTGTATAATTCTTTTCTCGGGTCAATATTTGTTAGAGAATCAAAAAAAGTGATCCCCTGAGATGTATTGGAGAACGAGTGAGTGTGATGTTTTTCATCAAGGAAATCCTCTTAATTCTTTTCCACCATAATACATTGCTGAAGGGGAGTCTTTAAATTTTTTGAATTATCAACGTCATGGGATTCGAACACTCCTGGCATGAGGAAATCCTCCGTGATATCGAAAATTTCTCTAGAGAGTACTCCAAATCCATATTTTTCATGAAGATACACAAAATATAGATGATGAACTCCCACTGTAGTGGTTGGATGGTGACGATGATGTTACTTATGTTATAAATGAATTTCAAATTACAATAAACGATTATGCTACAACTCATACAAATATAAATGACGTTGAGGAGGAATAGGAATACATTGACATCTTTAGATAAGGTGATGGGGATGAAGGTGAAAATTGACACAGTTAAACGTTGATTATAAGCATATATAATATATATCTATATATAATAGTTTTTTTCAACTACTTGCTAATAATAGTAATTTTTTGTTTCTGATGGATGGGGATATATTTCGTTACTTGAAGCAGGATAATCTCCATTTAGTCCAGCATGACATTGGATAATCTGACCATCAGACTAATAGTGCATTAGGGAGTACTCTAAGGGGTGTTGTCTTGCACGATTGATGATTCTCGAACTTATCCCCATGTGATGTCCATGTCTCGGATTCGATTCACTCTTCAAGATGATTGTTTCCCTATGTATTTTTGTTAGATTTCATTAATTTATTAATATAATTGTTGTCATTATTTATTATTTTTTCAAAAATTTGTGCATATATATTTTGAAAAGGGGATCTCTATATTGCACAATTATTTTTTCTGAATCATCGGTCATAAGGGATGACATTCACAATGATGTTCAGAACCACATGATTTATCATTGGCTTGTACGTAAATTAGTTACATTTATTTTGAAATTTATCTAATTAAAAACATGATATTTTTAATTACTTGTAGGTTTTATGTTATCCCATCGGTGAGATAATGTGTGATAATATTTGAAAGGAATGGGAGTGGTTTACACATGATCATTACCATCTAATTTTTTATACTATTTGTGATGGAATGAAATCATAATAGTAAGAGTGACATAGTTTAATGATTCTTTTCATGCACATCATCCAAATTACATTTCATCTTAGGTGTTGTATCGATTTTTTTCACACTAATGAGTGGAAATTTTTAGAGGAGATAATCTGTAGGTCGACAAAACTAGAAAACATATGAGGTGACACATTGATCCTATAGTTGTACATTCGTTATGTATAGGGAACATATAATAAGAACATTTCTTAATACAATTTTTATAAAATTAAATGTAAATCGTTTATTTTATATTCTTAAAGTTTTTCGAACATTCTGATAGTATGGTGTTTGATATTTATAGAAGATGTCCAATGATATGGTCACTTGAGAGATTAGATGTGATCGCCAGCATCATACTCTGGTCAGTATGATTTATTTTTATGTTTTAAAATCAAATTAAAAATTATATTTTAACTATATTAATTTTAAATTGCAATTGAAGGATTAATATTGCTAACAATCATCTCAGTATCTTACAGAGATTCAAGCTAATGAAAATTGTAATAATAGTTCCCTTCCTTTTGATGAGACATCAATGATGCATGCGACCTAGTATGACTTTGGGAAATTAATAGTTTTTGGAATTATCTCTCGATTGATGCTTGGAAGTTATTATTCTACTATTGTGATGTCCACTTCCGGTTCTAGATGATCTTATAGAGAGTTATCATCTTCTACATGACAATATCAGGAGTACCTACGAGCTCATGGTGAGTTTATGGATAGTATGCATAGGAATCACAACAGCATGCGTCTATGGAAGAAACATCAAGATCTCTGATGACGGAAGTGGGAAAAATAAGAGGAGAAGAATCTATAGAAGTAGCAACACCCCATGTATAGAAAGTACATGTGATGTCTAAATCATGGTTTTGGAATGAAGTCCCCTCCACAATCCCCAGTATCTCCCCCAAAAGACCCTCCATATGTGATGTGTTTATTTTTTTTTGTATAAATCATTAGAATGTAATTTTGTTGGTTATATTAACTATTTAAATTTCAATATATTGTTTTTATACTATTGAGAATATTAGTTTTTTATTATTTAATAATTTTTTTTTTAAATTTGTTTAATATTTTAATAATTTTTATTTTTTATTTACTATAAATTAATTAATTATTATTTCATTATATATTTTTTTATATTGAAGTCTTAATAATTTTATAATTTATTATTATTTCACAAATATTAATATTTTTATTTAATTAATAATAATAATATTTTTTATTATATCATTAGTAATATTTTATTAATAATATATTATTATTAATATTTTTGTTAATATTATTTTATAAATATTTTTACTAATATTACTTTTATTATTCCATTAATTATTTTATTTTTGTATTATTATTAAAATATTAATATTAATATTATTATTAATATTTGTATTGTTATCATTATATACTAATATTATATTGTTATTATTATTTAATTTAACTTAAATTTCATTTTTATGACATTTTCGATGGGTCCTTTTTCGACGATCTGTCGCAATAGGGTTTTTTAAAATGATAGGGAAAACTATTTGTAAATCCCTTTTATGGAGTGGTGAATTTACAATAGTGTCCTATCGTAAATGACCTTTTCCAATGAGACCACTTCGCAAATTCACCATCGCAAATACACATCTTTCGAGTAGTGACTGTATGTGACCCACATACAATTGGACTTGGAGATCATGGTGGCACTAAGATTTATAGTTTCAATGTCAATATGGTTAAAAGTCTATGTAATTTATCTTCAACTTAGGACTCTTCAAAAAAACATAACAACACTACTCAATGTTTTAATTACGAAGACAGAAATGAAATCTACACACTAAACTATTTTTTCTTTCCCAACCTAGATTCCAATGCTCACATTATGCTTTTAGATTTTGAAATTTTCATTATGACTCCAAATATAGTGATGGTAAATTCTACCACTAATGATAAACCAATTGGGGATGACATAGATGACCTACATAATCGGTGGAAACATGCTAAAACATCATGGAGAGGTCAAATAACTCATAGTAGATGAGGTCATTTTGTTTATCACAATATGATTCTTCATTCTAAGAGTCAGTTGAAATTATATATAGAGTAATTAAAAGACTATAGGTTTTGTGTGGTATTCTATTTCATTGTAATATTTTGACGTCTTTTTGTTTTGATTGTTTCTATTCGGAAGCTTGTTGGCCTTCTCGTGGGGTCGTGATAAACATAATTGGGGCTTGACCTTTTTATGATTCCAATTTCTCATTACATATTTGGTAGTTTTTTTAAATGAGTTCAATGATCATGTTTATGAATGTTTTTCTTGGAATGAAACTTGAATATATTGTTAGATTGTTGATGGTTTGTTATAATTTGGGTGACCATCATTTTTAAAGGCTTCAAAAGTTCTTTGGAGAAGGAATAAATTGGGGTAGTTGAATTAATAATGGATTTTAAATTGGGGCTAACGATTCATGATGGATCTAGTATATCTATTTCTCATCAAATTTTTATAAATTGTATAGTAACAAAAGTTCACAATACAATGTATGAAAATATTCAACTTTTTTATGATTGTTTTTATAGTTTTATTTTTCTAAATTATTGAACCACATGATTATTCATATAAATCCATTTTTCATTATTAATTTTATTGAAGTGGAATATTTTATTTTAAATATTATTTAGTCAATTAATTTTTTTTAAATAATTTTATGTCTAGTATTGAATCTATATCAACATAATGTAAAATGTTGATTTTATGAATTTTTTAGATTATTTACTGGTAAAGGGACTATTTTTTAACTTAAATCTATTATAAAATAAATTAACTTTATAAAAACATGAAATATATTGATTGTTTTCTATATTAATTAGTATTTTTTACTATTAATCCAAAAACCAATCTTTTAAGAACATAACAAAACAAACTAAGAAAAATATAATATGACAACAGAAAAAATGAAGTCCATTTTATCAAACATTTTTTTTAGAAAAATTATAAATTTCACATCTAAATAAGATAATAAAAAAATAGAAAACACATCATTTTTAATTAAACGATTCCATTTTTTTCTTCAAATATAATATTAAATTATTTCACTTTTCTTGAACACATAAAATATAATAATGATTATTAATAAGACAGGAATTTGATTTATTATTTTCATTAAATTGTTTTTATCATTCCCCACCAGGAAACTTTTTCCACCACGTTTTTTTAATCACTTTAGTAGGTAAGTATATTTTTACATCATAGATTTTTTGGATAACATATTGATTCATCAAGCATGTGGATAATACAAAAACATTTAACCTAGTGATTACCATTATTTTGTAACATCTACTCTCTATGTGATATAATATATATTGGATTCTACTCATTGGATAGTTTCTCTTCCAACTGTACCACCATAGGGCTCAAAAAATGAGATTCATTTGGTACATATTTCTAAACAGCGATATATAAAACACATTATATACCTGATATAAACATGGAGTTAAAGATACCTAAAAATAAACTAACCTAATGTTATCTAAGATATGATATGATCCAATAAACTACAGACTTTCACTTTTTCAAAAAATCATATAAAACCTTTCAATAGAGATATTTAACGAAATATATGATTTCCAAACTAAAAATAATGGTATTTCCCACTATTATATTTATAAATCATTTAACATCTCTAATCACCCCCATTTGCTGATGAATTGTATTTACCATCTCGACCATTTGTTTTACATATCTTTGTCAAAAATACATTCTTTCACAGACATCATCCCAACATATTGGACATTTGAATTTCATTTGATATAATGTCTTAAAATTTTCCATATATATAATAGAATGAAAAATTTTATTATATGAAAATGAAACTGATGAACGATGTTGATTACAACTTCATTATAAATCTAATGTAAATACTCAATGAATGTCCCAATAACACTAAATAATTCACTATTTCCATCCATCATATTGACGATGAAAAGATATATTTTAAGTTAATTTAATACCCAAAAATTTTTATTTCAATTTTCAAAAAATAAATCTAAATCTTAGAATATGATCATATTAAATAAAAAATGGGACAATATAAAATATGAATTTTAAAGGTCTATCCTTGAAAGCTTATCTTGTAAGATATTATTTCAAATTGGATTAAAATTAATAGATTTATTTAATCACTTAATAACAATAAAAATATCATTATTAAATTGATATGTAATTTGTAATTACACCATTAATTCCATGGATATATTCTACCATTTCTATTCAGTGCCTAAATTTTTTTGAATCATCCCTATATGTAGTTGTTATTTAGATTTAATGTATCAAAATGTGAAGAATTTTATGGTAAAACTAGATATATCCTTCTTCACTCATTCATGTAAATAATATTTATAAATATATTTATATATCTTAGTACTATCGAGATGAATATAAAACATAGACTTAAGTTCTTCCCTCAACAATTTCGTCATCAAATGAGTATCAATTTGTTCTAAAACTCCATTTTATTATCATATAAAACCAGACTTATCGATGATAAATTTTATAAATAGAAAATATCTAACATAGTATTTTTTTTTGGAATCCATGTTCTTGTTTATGAGTGTAATTATTTCTACATAACAAAGATGACTGAACTAAAAAATTAACCAAATGTGACGGAGTCCATACATATGAATTTTATAGGACAACATTCACTAAATCATTAACAAAAATATCATTTTCTATGCCTAGTATAGCTAATGATTCAATTTCTTTTCATCTCAAGGAGTCACTGACATATTTTTATTTACCAAGATAATAGTAAATATTTATTTCCTAATCATTAATCATTTCCAACCATCTTTTCTACCTCATGTTCAATTATTTGTGTTAATATAAACATTATGATTTTATTATTATTATATATTTCACATTTTACCACATATAAAATATTTCTACATAATATTAAATAACTAACAATTACATTATATTCAAGATCATATATAAGGTAATTCAAATCATGTATTTTAAATTATCATGATGAATATTCGATTGAACAGTAATCATTCCTCAAGACACCCCAAATTCCCTTCAAATAAGTGTCTCAATAAATAAACAAACTATTTATATGTGTTATAGATAAGGATAGTGAAATGAGCAATATTTTTCTCATTTACTAAAAACATTCATCACGTTCACTTTTCATGAAAAGTTATACTCAATTTTGAGTTAACATAATTTTTGGGATAGATTATAGTGTAATGTATTCAAAAGAAATATCTGTAGTAACCTACTATTCCATGAAAAAATAAATATAAGTAACATTTATAGGTCTTTTAGACTCTTCATCCACGTATGTTTTATCAAGAACAATAGTTATTCAATATTTTGAGGAAATAATCCCATGATATGAAATATTTTGTATCAAAAAATCAAATTTATTTATTTTTCAATAAATATTTATTTCACTTATAGTATACATGAGAATAAACTAGTTATTTCTCATATTCCTCAAAAAATGTATGAATAAAAAAATATTCTATTATTATTAACAACCAAAAAATTTAACCAAATTCTTTTTTACATATCAATTCATAATATAAATGAAATTAGTGGTTAAATTAGTCAACTCTAAATGAATAACCACAAACACCAAAGTCCTATAATTAATAAAAAATGAAAACATTTCAATGACTACCAGCTTCAATTTTATATGATGATATTTGGACCTAATATAAACGTTGGAAAAATACTATACTCTTTGACGATGACCAGAGAAGTCAAATATTTGAGTCAACATATACCTATTCTTAAGACTAATGTAAATTATAGACCTATAATAAATAAAAGTCCTCATAGAACCATCATTATTTCAAAAAATAGGATCCCCCAATGGTGATGTTCTTAGATGAATGAAAACCTTATTAAGAATCTTTTTTTATATATTTTTTGAATTGAAGTAACTCTATTGGAACCATTCAATGAAAAGGTTTTGAAATTGGATTAGCTTCTTGAACTATGTAAACAAATAATTCAACCTCTCAATAAAGAATATAACAATGAAAATCAATAGGAAATGTATACATATATTTATTTACAATGAAAACATCACTAATCTATACAAATTCCCCCTTTTTGAAAATATGAGTAACCTAAATTTCACTTCCATCATTAATCAATTTCATAGATTAATTATATATTATAATAAGTTTGAATTCAATCATATATCCAAATTAAAACCCTTTATATAAATTTAATATAACAAATTATCTCAACAATTAATCATATGATGAAAACTAAAATCTAATCCATCCACACAATAAAATGAACCTCAACTATGGGAAATAAAACATGATTTTAAGAAAACCCATTCCATAGATAAGAATAGAAATATTCATATAATTGTTTTCATTAATATGATTACAATAAGTTATATTAAATTTCATTTTTTGAGGTAATATTTTCCTTTTAACAACAATTTCATGAGAAATAAAATATTTTATAAACCTTTATCAAACAAGGCGTTGGAAAAATCTAGTTAAACATGTAATGTACATTCCACCACTTAATCGGATTGTCTGTCATTGTTTAGAGGTATTCATGAATGATTTCACACCCTTGTCTCATGGTCCTGATGATTACCATATATAATTATTTTATTTTGACAAATATTAGTTTAATGTCCAATTTCAATGTTTTTAAAACATATTATTACCATTTTATCATATTCTTTGACCATTAAAAAGATTAATTTATTTATAATCACCATCCATGTGTTTTTACATTCTATATAAATAAAAACGTTCCAAATTTTGTATGAAAATCCCTACAATTCTTATTACAACACTTATCTCAATTTTTAAATCTATACCTCTCACCTTTAGATTTCATTAATGTATTATTTATAATTTTTCCGCTTAGGGTAATTCAAATATATATTGTTTTAATATTCAGAAATATCCTGCTCAATATTCTATTCAATCAATAAAACATTCTACCCACTATTAAATTAACAAGAGTCTATTGATCTTCACACACATAGATTAAAATCATAGTTAAACCTAACAATTAAATTAACATAGAATAAAAATAACTATGGTGCATCTATGAACAATCATGTTGAATTGGCTACATATGAATAAACATAGTCATCATCTTTTATCTCCAATTCCAAAAAAAATACTTTCTATTATAAAATGGAGAACCTTAGGTAATTTATCCTTTAGGAACATATCCTTATTTACCATAAACTCCCTGGTATAGACCACATACTTATCACATTATCTTATATACCAACTACCACCATCGATAAGATTATCCATTAAAATGATAAATTTGAAGGATTACTAAGTGATTTTAAGAATATAAAAATACTTCTAATATGTTTTATACACAATTCACCCAGCCATGATAAAAAATTGTATTTGGGGTTCCATAATAATATAGAGGGTTTGGATTCATAAAATTATCATCTATATATATATATTCCTCAACAAATGGTTTTGTTTAACTCTAATATGGGTATCAAAATTAATATATTACATCGATTATGTTAAAACAATTATGAATTAATCCTTTCTAATTCCATCCATTATAGGATACAGATTCAGAATGATGTTATCACTATAATTCCTTTATACTTTATTCACACTATTTCTTATGTGTAAACACATTTAAAAATGGACAATTATTATAGGAACTAACATGTAGATCCTTAAAGATATATCGTGATAATATAATAAATATATTAATACCCATTAAAATTATTTTCAAAATAATATCATAACCTTTAATGTTTTCTTAACCACACTATGATGTTAACTATAACAAGTCTTACATTTAAGAACCCATATTTATGAGTTTAATATCATGAATTTAATTTCATATATTTATTTTATTTTTATGATTATATTTTTATATAATTAGAAAAAACAAGTATATATTAAACTCATTCAAATAAATCTGGCCACCTCCACCTAAAATCTTTGATCCAACAAAATAATGTTCATAAATATAAAATCTTATTTCATTCAAACTGTTTATTATTCTATTAGAAATCAAAACAGATTGTGTTGAATTGATTGAAAAAAATGATTCTGACAAATATGATTATGAAAATTATTTTAAGGAAGAACAAGGTAAATGTTTTTATTTGAATATTTTCAAGAATTTTGTTGATTCTTTGATGTTTGATATGTTGATAAGGCACATTTAATGTTGTTTTTTTTATTAATTTTTGACACAATGGGAATGGAATTTAGAGGAAATATGTAATTGTGAACTAATTCTAAAAGGATCCAATATGGTTATGTTAATGGATGAATTGGTTATTTAAGGCACAGTGGAGAAGGTAGTGTTGATGTTCTACAACATGGTAAAGACCACATAGTAATTATTGTGATTAGTTAATGTTATTATAAATGGTGGTGTGACTATGAAATTATTTATATATATTGTTGTTAAGGATATTCCCAGAATGGGAAAATTATAATGAACCATTTTGTGGTGGTTCCCATTGTGAAATACTAAAAAAAAGTCTAATATAGTGAAGCACAGGTTTACTACATCGTGGAATAAGTTAGAGTAAATTTAACATGAGTAGATATTTTATGCCATTCCGTATATGAGTCTTTTTGGTTGAAAATTTACCCCAAATTAGGACCCAATTTTTTAAATGATTAAAAAGAACAAGGGAGAAGTACCAAAATGTGGAAATGGGTATATTGGTGTAGGATTTTCCACTATGAAACACATGGAATTCCAATATTAACATAGTGACGATCATAGTTAACAAGTAGATAGGAATACGAAAACATATAATACTAGAATGTAACACCTTATTTCCTGTCATAATGGAGTCAAAATATGTTTAATGTTTTTTCACCATTCCATCATGAAGGCCATGATAAAGGGTGACACAAATAATTTGCGACAATTAATTATAACAGTTCAATAATTGATTATAAATGTATCACATATCACTTGTCTATGTTTTATACCATGTTTTATGTATAATTTAAAGTCGACTTTAGCGATTCATTAATTTAATTAAATAGATATTTTTTTCATCATTTAAAGGAGAGAGAAATGTGGCTCAAATAAGTTATTTGTTGGATTGTAGTTATTAAAATCATACTCGAGTATCATAGTATTTTTGGGTGATTTTAATATACGATTATAATTTTTATAGGTTTCCAATGAATGGGTGAATTACCCACATATATGGAGTTCAATTGTAAGTATTTGGTATGGAGAGAATCCTAAACTCATTGAATTTTTAAATATCATTAAATGAAAAGACTTCCATGAAATCAGATATAATGAAGAAGAAAAAATGGTAAAACAATGAAAATATTTCTAATTAAGATAATTAATCACTATTGTGGTGTGAAAATGATTTTAAATAACTGTTTGGGAAATAATGAGTAGTGTTACATGGGGATAATAATATATTATAAATGATATGCCTCTGGGGTAAACAAAAAAAAATTGTTTTTACATTATTATGGATGCATGCCATAAAAGTGACATTGGATAATGGACCTATAATCATATAAACTAGGTTCAGGTGATTGTGTCCACAATCAATGACTATAGTAGGTATTGTGCGAAAGAGGGACCCTATGATGCAGTGAGTTATCCCTTAAAAATGATACGGGGGGTGAACCATGTGATGAGAAAAAAAATTATAGTGATTTGGTGTGTGAAAAATTATTGATCCATATATATTAGACATATACTAGATATGTAGAACCAACTGAATTATCATGTCCATATTTACTTTCTGTTTTCACACCAATGCTGATCTAGTAACCTAGTGTATTTTTAAAATAGAATAACAAATTATCCACAAGGATAGTTGGTCAAGATCTATTTGGGGAAGTGATACATTAATCATAAAAATGGTTTAAATTGTCTAAATCATTAGATACCCTAATTCACCCCATCCCAGGGTAATCTCACACAAAGTCATTATTGTATCAATAAGTGGTATCGTAGGTATTTATTTATCATTATTGTATTTTTATTTTCTTAAACAAGTTATTAATTTTTTTAAGACAAATGGAATTCATAGTGAAGAGTCAAATATTTTTTGGAAATAATTTTAATGAATAGAAAAGTGTTTTTATTTCATACATGTCTGATTATGTATGAGTTCCATAAGGATTTTTGGAGGATAGAATTGGTCTCTTGTGCTAACAAGTAATTATCATTACAATAGATCAAAGAAACACTGACATTGATGGCTTAGTAAATAAGGAATTAATGGGTTATCATATAGAATAAATAATATATGAGGATTCAAATTCCAATTTATCTAAATACTTGTGGATAAATTTTAATTAAATCTATTAAAAATATTATGATGTGTGATTTTTGTCAAAAGGAACGATGAATAATAAAATTTCTGATTGAAATCATTCTACTACCATGATATTAAATTTAAAAACTAATGTATCATAGGATTATAACACGGGTTTACAATAATAATGTGGCATTTGGACTCAATTTTTGAGATGAAATGGAGTGTTTAATCAATTAACATCGAATGAACATCAAGTTTCCAGTCAAGAGGTGTACATGCAATAGTTAAGAGGATATCCCAATTATACAAGAGAAGGTAGAACAATGGGGTAAATCCTAGGGTTATTATGATATTTATTAAAATAATTAAATTTCATTTATTTATTTAATTAAACACTAGAACACTTTAATCTTTAATTAAATATAACGCCATGTTATGTTTCTTGTAAACGCAACATATGCTTATCTTGTATTAAACACGATGATGACTTTTAACAAAACAATGATTTATTATAGCCCAAGAAACACAACCATGCTATTAAAAATAGATATATTAATATTAATAAATAAATTTAAATATAATGTTTTTATATAATTGAATCATATTGATGTTAAAATAAATATGTTATGATGAAGTATTTATTTGGTTTTAAAATACTTATTTCTAAAAAAATATTTTTTCATGTCTTCTATGAAAAATTTTACAATTATATTATTATACATTTAGAAATATAATTTGACAATTTAAACTTTATTTTTTAATTGACAATGTCATAAATATCTTAGGGTGGTTTTTTGGATTTTTCTGAGATATTTCATTTTTTGATGAATAGTGAAAAACACTGATTTTTTTAAAAAAAATCATTTTCATTTAACATGTTTATAAAGGGGAATTTTTTAAAAGTTTAATTATATAAATTATACATATATTAATATAATTATATAAATTAGAATAATTTTTATATTGAATTTAGATATAAAAACTAAGTAAACTTTTTAACATTTTCACTTTAAAAACCCACTTTCTATTCCAATGTGTTAGAAAAACTATAAATTAATTTCCATAAATTCTATAATTTTAATTTAAAATTGATTAAATATTTGTAATAATAATGATTTATAATTTTAAATTCAGTCAAAACAATTTTAAAAAAAAAATTATTGAAAATAGTTAAAATTAATTACAATGATTAAGAGAAAAAATAGTTTACATATCGGTTAAACATAGTATTTAACTGTTAAAGAAGAAATTAATGTTGTAAAAATACCACTTTTTAAATATTTAAACCATTACCCCAATAGGTAATAATAAATTTTATCATTAAAACTTATTATTTGGTAAAAAATTGATTTCATAAATCTTATATTTAAAAATGTGAATTCTGTCTTCTCCCACGGTTATAAAAGGCCACACACACTTCCCCACAATTCACACCTATAAATTCATTAGTATAATCAAAAGCTTAACCAAATCACAAATACACATCCATACCTTAATCATATAATCCATAAATTGGTACGAAATCTAACCTTGGATTTCCATTGGTACTAATGAAAAGGAGGAACCTGATGAAGAGGTATCATTAATCAATAAATGATTTTGATTTATTTCTTCCACAAAATGAATAAGTTAAAATTATATTATAATTATAAAATAACTACATTATGTTTTATATAATAAAATTTTATTTTTTTAATCTTATGACCTACAACATCACACCCTTCCCTCAAATTTGATATGTAGTCATTGTTTATTTCTACTTGGGACTATCGTATCATGAACAGATGTTATTCGTTCAAACATATCCCCCATTAATGGTTGGTAATAATGAATAATTTATTTTTTATATAATATATATATTATTTTTATGAAATTATTATTATTATTTAACTGTTATATCATATATTCTTTATTTATTTCCATTGGGTGGTAATATGATCACGTCATTTGTGTGTGTGGCGGACAATTGCCTCACGAGGTGAGGTGATTCATTCATGACTTATGTGGAATTTATTAAGGAGATGCTAAAAAAAAATATGTTATATATATCAAATATGAATGATTATTTAATGATAATATATCACATTCCTTTATATCTTTAAATCCGAAAAGAAAATGCAGTTAATGTTCAATTGTACGTATGGAATACTGTCTCCATGAATGGTGAATTTTATTTCATATTTCTATATATTATATATTATTTGAAATACACATTTTATAAATATATATGATGTTAATATCATATATATATCATATTTTTGGACGATTCAATCATGATCTATGTAAGAGGAACAAGAATAACAATCCAAAACGTTTCTGGATAATAAAGAAGTTATTACCCAATACATAGCTTAACCATAGAATTGTAAATAATCAAGTAATATAATTTCATATGTAAAAAATATGTATTATTAAATATATTAATATGGTTATATAATTTATATACAATACTAATATTTCTATTATACATGAGTTTTTAATTAGTACGATGTGAGTCAATACTTATGTTAAAGGGATTTCTAGTTTTACATTTATTTCTGCGAGATGCATGCCATATTAACTATTAATATTTTTTGTTTGGTAAATATACATTCCTAAGAAATTTTATATCATGAATTTAAATTATTTAATTAAATGAAGATATTTAGTTGGATTTATTCTTTCAAATATCTCATTATTCAAATTGTACTAAAGAAGTAACGATTTTTTTCTCACTTTTTACTTTTGAGTAACACATGAAATATTTACCACCACGTTCCCTTATGTAGTGAATAATACCCATTATTTTATTTGTAATTATTTTACTGAAAATATTTTGAATTTAAATATCCATATAAGGATATGTCTTTCATTGGATTTACGATTAAATATTTAGCAAATAGGTAATGTAATTTTGTCAAAAATTTCATTCATTGAGACACATGTTATGTTATGCACCTATATAGTTTTGAAAGATGAATACATTACCTATTTGATATGTTATATCTTTTATTTACTTATTTTCATGATATTTTCTACTTCATGTAATTTTATCCTTTCAATGGGTTACCATTCATGTTCCAAAGGTTGTACGAATTTATTGGTACTATCTCATCATTTATTGGAATTATTTATGATTATTCATCAATTGATGAAATATTGTTATCCAGATAACACGAATCTTTATTAATTTCATTATCCTCTAGTTTCTTAAGATATATTCTTGTGATGATACAACTTTTTCACTTTTTGGTCCTAATAATAAGTAATATTTTTTTAAGAAAATATAACATTATATATCACATTGGATAGAAATCATTTAATTCAAAATAAATTGATTTATAAGAAAGATCATATAAATGTTTAAAATGATTTAAAATGAATCCTTTATATTTTAAAATTATATTATCATAGAAAATTATTTTTGAAAATGTTTTTTGATCAAAAAAATTAAAGGATTTACAATAATTCCAAAATAAGTTTTCAAAGGTTATTTTAAAATAAAATGATTTATATTAATTTTAATGATTCCTTTTTATGTTTTCAAAGGTAATTTTTAATGAAATTTTTTTAAATTATTCTCAAATATTTTTTTTGAAATGTTATTTTCAAATAATAGGATTTCATTATTTCAAATTGTTTTATATATGTTTTAAAATATATTTTCAATGAAAAATGTAATCAAAATATTTTATGTATTAAAGAGTTTCTTTCATATTGGAAAGGATATTTGAATAAAGAAATTATTTAAATGATCAATAAAAATTATTTTATATATAATACTACTTCTATTGGTGTTACCCATTCATTACTGTGGATATGATCCCTGGGTCACATTCATGTTCATTCTATTAATATTTAATGATTTGACACATAATGTTTATAAAACCACATTCTCTTCCATGAGTTATACATTGGTGAAACATTATTATTTTCACTGTTTGTTCAATGATTATGAAACATATCTCTTTTATATATTTTATTATATATTGACATTTTTATGACACCCATTTCGTTTCATGGGTTGTGATACGATGAATGTTTTTGATTATGTGGAATGGATATGTAGATTTAATTATGTGATTAGTTGACCCTATATTTCTCTCCAATGAATTGGATAAGTATTTATATCTCCTCAGATTGGTAGGACTAGAATGGTAATTGAACAGAGTTATATAATATAGGGATGGAATGAGCAGTGGAATCGGTTCATTAATTCAAGGCTAGAACTGGAAGTGAACTAGGTTCAATAGTATATGGCTATAATGGGATGTGAACTCAGTTTAGTAATAAAGGGTTTGAATGGGTATTGGACCTGGATTAGTAAATTACTTTTTCCTCTGTGATGGTCATGGTAGTGGTCAATGACTAATAAGAAATTATTTTCTATTATTATGTGTATGCAGAAAATTCAACTCATAGACCCATGTAATTCCCTAATATATTATTCTATTTGATTCATTTATGATTAATGGATTATGAATGAAAATACATATGACCTAACTCATGGTTATTAACTTTGTTATGTAGGGAATGATCTTATAATGTTATTATCATGTTCTCATAGACTTATCTTCATGTTATACTTATTTTTCCATTATATTTACCCTTACCGAGCATCTGAGATTATGATTTTCTAATATTTAATTACACCATGTTATGAGTAGAGTTTCTATGAAAGAGTATTAAAGGGGAATATCATTATGGGATACATTTATCATATTTCATAAAGTTAAAATATTATGTTTCCCTGTTTTCAAAGGCACAAATATTTTATGTTCCTAGAGTGTGTGTTTTTGTACTGTGATGAATACTCACAAATAATTATGTTTTGTCTATATATGTTTATCCAATTTCATTATATTTGCTAACAAATGATATTTTTAGTCAAAATTTGTATAATATGGTGTATGAAAATTAGTGATATCCCTATATATTTTACTAATTGTATGTATTATAAGGTCTCTTTGTATATGTAAAGTGAGGTGTTAATGTTTTGGAAAATGTCATGAAATATTTGTAAAGGATGGAGAGATTGTTTTCATATATATTAACCTTGCATGAATACTACTAGCTTTTGTGGATTTGGTATATATATACCTAGGGATAAAAAAACTAAAAACAATTGGTTGAGCTAGACTCGATCAAGAATTGGGGAATGAAAATGGGCTATGATTCACACCAAGTTTGACACTCATGGGGTATATACTTTGTAAATTTACAATCTCATTAGGAAACACCGTGAAAGATGGAAATTTATGGGAAAGGTTAATATTAATTTGACATAGATTTAAAATAATGTTTCATGATTTAGACATCCTATATTTGATTGTTATGTAATATGTGGTTCTATACTATGATAAATGTTTCTCCCACTATTATTTATGGTTTTTTTTAATAGTGGACACAAGATGTAAGTAGGTTAATATTGAATGTGATGGACAGTTTAATAATTACTAGATAACTGGGATGACCAATGGTGTGATGGATTTATTACTATGCCTAATAATCTTTCATAGTATATGATTAAGAATATTTAAATTAATAAACTATCAGACTCCCCAAACAAAATATTAATGTGGACCACTAAGAATTTAGGTAATAGAGACCATAGAGGAAAGAAGATTCATTTTCCTTTGATTGATGAATGTGTGAAGAATATTGGAGTAAAATTTGTTAAGGGGACTACTAAATATTTTATGCATGGAAGATAAGGTTATCACGAAAATGATCTCCGATGTTATAGAATGATGTTTTTTACATTGATAATATCAATAAATATTCAAAGAATATCCCTCTTCCACTTTAGTGATTCGTAATTAAGGAGAATGAGGAACATGATAACTAATTTCGAAACTCTATTGTTAATTAAGATGATTTACATCCGTATCCTATTAAGGATAGGTCAAAGGGGTAATCTCGTGCGAACTTTTTTTTTGCGATGGGTGTGACAATAAAAATTTTGAAGCTACACTCAACGTCCAATCTAGAACAGATAATGTCTTATTTGACTCTGGATCTACCTATTCATTTAAAACCAATGAATTTTATATTGGTATCATGTTTCCACCTATAATAAATGTTCTATATATTTTATATTTAAAAATGGATTATTACATAAAAATACACTAAATAAAACTCAATATATTGAAAGTTATAGTGTATTTTTGGGTTAGTGACATTACATAAAACCATAAAACTTGAACGAAACATCATTATTGAAACATTATTTTACCTAACCACACCATTCCTTCTTACATTGAATTGCATGGGATAACATAAGGAGATACATAATAAAGGGGTGAGATATACAACCTAGTAAATGAATAAAAATTGAAAAACATGAGAAGAATATACATGTTATAAAATAGACATATCAATGGATAATAAAGGGATCATGAACACAAAGGCATGATAAAGCATGATAATCATAACCTGGAAATGTGGTAATAAAATACTACATTATATTAACATTATCCAAAGACCATTTCACATGGATTTACATGACTAAAACCTCATTGAAAAGGAATTATCATGAGAAAACCCTAATGATTATGTGATATCATGATACTAAACATTAACCAATTCATTAGAACGCTATTAGGGTAGACCCTTCATAATCATTTCATTTCCATGCTTATGTGATCCACATAGATCATAAAACATTTATTTATTCAACATCATAAGTTATTCAATGATCTAGTAATCTAGAACACATACATGTATTTCCCCAATAAATAAGTACATGATAATAAGTTTAATACCTATTTTAGGTAAATGGTTATGGTTTTCACTACATGATGATTTTGTCATGGAAAATTGTGGTGTAATTATTTCAGCGTAACGTTGTCAAAAAGATATTAATAAAAATGGGATGATGAGACAGAGAGAGGAATATCATTTTATATGAATGAAATGGGAAATATATGGGATATTTATGATCATATCCCAATATATTAAATGGAATTTATATGCATAATTCAAAAGAAATACTTGAATAAAAATGAGAAGAGATAAATCCCTTAATTATTTTCGGCATGGTAATAGGTGTACACGGGGGGGATTAATGACATATAAAGTGTTATCACATAGTTAGAACATAATAGAAAATTTATGATGATGTTTAGAAGACATACCCCATCATTTTATATTACAAATAAAAGGGTTTAATAATGTAAGGGATCTTGGATAATATTTGAAAAGAATGGACTGATACCAAATTTCGTCAGAGTAATGAATTAGGGAAGGATCCAAATGAAGGATTATAAGTGATCCCTTGATGATATAATATCAAATTTAATTTAGTTAATTTATAATAAAAGAATTAAAATATAACCAATTGAAATGAAATTGGAAACTTTCATACATGGTTCTTATATTTAAAGGAGTAGAGGAATGTGAGAATCCGTTACATGGATGTGTTATACCAAAGTCATGGGAGATGATTATTCGGAGCTTGGGGTGACATTGAGGACTATAGGCAGTAGATATCTGAGTGTGTATGTGCTTGATAGATTTTGAGTGAAGATGAATGGATTATTGGGTAGTTTTATATAGAAATGGTATTGGAATTCGTTATTATTTTGGTGTCAGACACTATACAATAAAATATTAAAAATCAAAAACCATCCCGTGGTTTTTCCCAAAATATTATGGACATAAGAAGGTTTATAAAATATTTTATAATGCTAATGGAAGATTATATTATAATATATCATTTTATTATGGGGAGGTGAATCTCACTTTCAAGGAAATCATTTTCAAATCATAAAACATTTTATATGTTTTGGAGGCTTCATTAAATCATTATAATATAAATAAAAAAACATAAAATTACTTTATTATAATTTTAAAACATATATTTGGCCGATGATACATTTTTTATTATTTTTTATCAATATTGGTCATTATGATGTCATAAAACAAATTATATATTTATAATGTATTTAATTTTTACCCAAAAAATCTACTATTTTAGAAAATTATAAAAAAATCACCATTGGGTATTTTTGATTTCCAAATTAAAAAAATAATAATATTTTTTTCAAAATAATTTTCAAAATATTTGAATTTTTACATTGAAAATTAAAATATACATTAATATAAAATTAAATTTTTTTTGAAAAATCATTTTCAAAACTTAATAAAAGTTATTTTCGAATTCCTACAAATTCTATGAGAATAAATATCTCATTAATGTAATTTAATCAAAATATTTTATTAAAATATTATTTATTTTGCAAAATAATTATTTCATCAATATAAATTCTTTAGTTGAATTCGAATATTGACCAAGATTACTATTTGATTTTGAAAAAAAAATCATTTACAAAAGAACAATAATAGAATAAAGTATATTCATTATAATATACATAATAACAATGTTGGGGTCTTGATACATATTCCTTTATTACACCTGTATACCCCAGAAGAGTAAGGTGTATGATGTAGGGGATTTCATGGGGTTGTTTGGGGATCATGGTTTGGTTCCTAATCACGATGAGCTTGAACTTTTACCATTTATAGTTTCATTTGTATTTAAGTTGTTGGATCTTATCATGTGATTGGTCTTGGTAAAATTCCATAAATTCTATCTCCCTCGGAACCTCCAATAAAAGGATTTCATGGGATATAATCCTATTGGTTGACAACATCACATACTTTTTTTTCCAAAATGAATTTTAAAAACTTATATTTATACTGGACATGTGATCACTTTTCAATAGATATATTATCAATGGTAACGATACTTAATGATCATTTAAACCCAATTGAATATAATAAAAAAATGGTTCATGTCTTTTTTATATCCAAAATACATTTAATTTAATGAAATGGGACATTATCTATAATTTATTGGGTCGTTACAACCTTTCCTTGTATGAAAAATCACTTTGAATTTGGTTTCACATAGTAAAATATATGGGGGTACATCATCTTCATCACTTCAACCGATTCCCACATTGTTTCTTCAAATATGGTGGTTTTCCAAAACACCATGAAAAGGGGACTCATCTTATTACATAGAAATATTTCTCAACGATATATGATTTTCAACAACATCTACTCCTAGAAGAATTAAATATCCAAGAGTACCCCCACTAGTTTGAGTACATGTGATGGGTCAGGTATATACTTCCTCAAGAGTGATACATAGAAGACATCATGTACTAGATAGAGGTTCAGTGGTAGATCTTATTGATAGTCCACTGCTTCAATGCGATCAAGGATCTCTATATGGCCTATGTACCTTGAACTATGCTTTCCTATCTTACCAAATATCATAACACTCTTCCATGGAGATATGAAAAGTAATATCATGTCTCCAACATGAAACTCCACATCTCGTTGAATATTGTCAACATTTCACTTTTGTCGAATCTTTGAAGATTTGATGTGTTTTTGGATGCACTTAACCCTCTCCACCTACTAACTGACCATTTTCGGACCTAATAGTATTCCATAAAAAAACATCATTCTAAAATGTTGATGGTTTTCACCACTTTTGTAATGACTTAGAAATTCCGTTTGAATTTTTTTTCTTAAATAAATGGGAATTTTATGAGTTCGCAGTTTCTGACGGTGCCTGATTCTGAGGCCCGGTGTGCCCAGAATCAATTTCTGAAGTTTTATTCGGGTACGTTTAGTAAATGTATGGGAAATATTTTATATATTTTGAACCAGTGCATGGAATTGAAATATCAGGGAGCCGATGAACTCATAGCACTGGTAATTGCATAAGAAGTCATTTACAACAGTTGTTTTATGATGTGAGTGGAAGATCGTTTTTGAGGATTTTATTTAAATTGAATAAAAATAATGTGTTAACGTTATTTATATGTCTGGTGGTTAAAACCTTCAAGGGGAGGTTAGTGGTGGGGCCCACCCACACAAAACTTCCTTTGGGAGGATGATATAAGGTGGGGACCACACGAGCATGAAATCCCCTTAACCCCCATTTAACCCTTGGAACTCCCAATTTATTGTGGTGCATCTTCACCTTCAATCATAAGTATGCCAAACCAAAAATTAATTAATGGAATAATAAAATAATTTGATGTAATTTGAATTCTTTTGAATTCATTATTCCAACATTAAAATAAGAGATCATATTTTTTTGGGGGTTTGCATAATCCTTGGCGGGGAATTGGAGAATATTTAGGAGAATTTCATCCCCCCAATGAAGAACACTCCTCATCTCCGATGAACGACAAACACCATCCTCGATCATCGACCAAGCTAAAAGAGAAAGATCTGCACGCGAAGAATGCCGACGACACTTCTTCCTCAAACGCTCCCCGACGTCAACGAAATGACGCCGTCGTCAATGAACAATCGTCAAATCAAGGTAGGGGTTCGTTATTGAGTATGATTATATTCCCAGGTTCTTCTTTTTCTAAAAAAATGAAGGTGGATGTTTTATTTTTCGGGTTGGGAATAATCATTTTGGGAGGTTAGGGTTTGATGATCGTCTTTTATTTTCTTGTTGAGATTCCTATTACTGCTCTAGTGCGGAGGGTGCCGGCCAATCTAACATGGCACAAAAACTATTCCATTCTTCTTGAATGGTGTGACCATCGCGATGGAAGGTGGTGGCTTGGTGTTGCGGTGACGAATGGAGAACACCATTATATCAACCAAGAACCCTCTTCGATGTGCCTCTAAAAAGAGATAAGAATATCCCCCAACCTCTGAAAAACTGGAAATCCCACATGAGGCACTCGTCGGAGGAATACCAGGGGAAAGATGGAAAATATAGAGTGGTACGGGACCTAAAATTCTCATTTTATGTGGCCTCACTATTTGGGAAAGTTTGTGATAGCCACAGTCCCACTTGGGGACATCGCACAGCTTGGCCGCAAGGTTTTTCTAACCGTGCGCCAATTGTGCGGTTGTTACTATCACACCTAGACACTTAGCACGTCTTGGCCACACAGTTTGTCAAACCGTGTGCCAACCATGCAATTTCTACTGTCAAACCCAAAGACGTCGCACGATTTGTCCACACATTTTTTTATTCCGTGCGCCAACCGTGTTTTTGCTATTGTCTCATCCAGAGACATCGCACGACCTGGCCGTACGGTTTCTTTAGACCTTGTGAAAACCATGCGCCCCTGCACAAACCACCAAACCATTTCCACCAGGTGTCCATTTGATGAACTGTCATCGGCGCTAGAATCCCTAGAGCGAGAACGTGTCTTGAGTATACCCCATGGACGATTTGGTTTGAGATGGAGTAGGGTCAGGTTCTATTGATCACGAATCCAACTGGACCCTGGAAGGAAAATTCCAATAACTCACAGATCGGGCGTCCAATTGACGCAACATATATTTTTTTGGTTTCTTTATGATTATATGGAACTTCAGGATACATCAACTCGAGACATTGTGGTAGTTTATCTATCAACACTTGGATCGAGGAGAGGTCCCTTCCTGAATCGAGCATGTTGTGTACGGGAACCCTAGGGCTGGCTGCGACTGAGATGACAGGATCCTCCATGGGATCGACAGCGATGATACTGTACTAGGATCCTCATTGGGTTCGACAATGATGACTTCTGTGCTGAGATCCTCCATGGGTATGATAATGGTGAATTTTTAATCGGGATCCTTTGTGTGTTCGACAATGATGAATTCTGTAACAGGATCCTATGTGAGTTCGACAACGCTTATATTTCTCTAGGATCCTACGTGGGTTTGACAGGGGAGATGATTTAGAGTCTACATCAAATAATCTCTACCGATCTTCATGTGTTGAACACCTGTGTGAGATGAGTCTTGACTTTCAATCATTATCGTTGAGTTGATTGACTTTACTTCCTTTGTGGAATGGGTAGTTCTTGGCCTCGAGAGTTGTAATCAGACTGTGATTGGTAACTTAGGTATATGTATGAGCATATACCAATGTAAGGTTAGTAGATACATCGTGATTTTATCTTACTATTTTGGTTTATCCTTAGTGGATTCTGGAAGACCATCAGGGGTCTGGGGGTCTCATTCTGTATATTGTTATTCTCACTACTACACTGGCTTCGCCCGCACCATGTTGTGTTCTGTACAGACGATGGTAAGCAGTGATCAAGGATGAGGGTGACGGACGTGAGGCTGCTCGGTACAGGACTAGATGGGATGTACCTCCAGTATGAGTTGTTCGAGATTTGTACCTACCCATTAGGTAGTATTCCCCGGTTTATGATCCCGGAGTTGTTTTTCCTTTTCAATTGTTCTTGTACTTATTGTTCAGTTGGTTGTGTATACTGACCCACTTACATTCAGCACCCTTTTCTTGTCTATATTATTATTTTTTACTTCTAATTCTTGTGTTCATATTTTGTGTGTTACAGGTTTAAAGGCAATGTATTCCCTTTTTATTGGGAATTCGCCTTCGGTGCTAGTCACCATCCCCTGTCCTATGAAAGACGGTCTTGGGGTAGTCACGGCATGGTGCCCGAGGATGGTTCGTGACAAATTGGTTTCAAAGGAGTCGGTTATACAACAGAAAATAGACTCTGATTCTTTTAAGTGGAAATATTGTTAAGTGTTTTGGGTGTGGTTATTAGTTTAGGGAACCCGGTGTTGGTGCGGCGGCCGATATATCCATACACTAGGACAATGACTTCTGATTTCCAACCTAGTGGACGAAAACACTGTTTGCGTGTGTGTTTCTTTTGTAAAGATTTCATCATGATTAATTTGTGTCAGCTCACAAGGTATATTGTTTTTACCATGGTTCACCTGTTTCTTTTCAGGATGGCCCCATGAAGGAAGCCAGTTAGGGTTCCGTGTTTCCTACGAGATGGTAGCCCATTGTGCGAAGAGACCTCAGTACAAGGCCCCATCACAGTGGATTTACCAGTGGTACCACTACCCGATGGTCCACCGATACCACCAGCTCCATCAGTAGAGATTGTACACCATCTGAGTGCATTTCACAAGTTCCAGTGCTAGAGGCCAGCCAGGTTCAAGGGAGAGACGAACCCCAAGAAACTGAGGATTGGATGGAGGTTGTTGTGAGAGTTATCATTTTTGCAGGGACACAATCAGACCTCATTGTGATCCTTGTCGCAAGTCTCCTACATGCATCAGTACGCAGATGGTGGAGCCTGATGCTCTAGGTGCATGATGAGGCATCAATACTCTGGGAATACTTCGAGAGTCTCTTCTGATCAGAGATTGTTCCTGCCACCTTTCGTGCGGTGTAGATACATGAGTTACTACATCTACAGCAGGGTAGAATGACAGTAGCTCAGTACTCAACAAGATTCTACAACCTCTTATGCTACTCCACAAATATGGTATAAGACCTGTTCCTCAAGGCCCGGACCATTGATGAGGGACTCAGACATGAGATCATATATTCAAATATCTCCCTTAACATCCTGACGCAGGCGGGGGTGCTGGAGCGAGCCCTTCTTGTGGAGAGTTTTCTAGCTGACTAGTCACAAGTAGTGAGACCCACCATAGGGAGACATGTAGCAGAGTCTTATACAATAAGTAGTAGATAGATGTCATAGAGGTCCAATCGAACCAGGCCAGCAGTTGTGTGACCTTAGGATATAGTTTCGGTTGTGTGGGGCACACAAGACAGTGCCAGGCATACGAGGAGCATGAAGTGCTATTCATGCGGCGGGCATGGTCACATGGCTCTTGACTACCTGAACCACCCTACAGATGTGCAGGAGACCGTAGAGGGACCTCCTAGGAATAGGTAGAGGTTTGACCATGGTGGTCCGCCGAGAGAAGGTAGACATGGTAGAGGAGCTGGCCGAGCAGTGGGTGGTGGATGACGATTCGCATCCCTACACCACCACCAACTGGAGGTCCACCCTGACAATAGGGAGCTGGCGGACAGAGGCAGGTTCAGCTCCAGGCAGTCCAGGCCTACGACAATGGCACAACTAAGATTATTCTAATTACTATCTATGTCTACTCCACCCTTGTTTCATTACTTATAGACACATGTGCGAGTCATTCTTTTATTGATGCTGCCCTCGTTTGGAGATCAGATATTCCAACGGAGCCGTTGGCTCGATCCTTATGACTAGAGACTCCTACGGGAGAAGACTTGATGATTACACACTGGTGTCAGCAATGTGAGCTCCCTCTAGGAGGTGACAGCTTCAGCTGGGATCCCATCGCAGCTGCGTCGAGGCATTACGATGTCATCTTTGGTATGGAATGGTTATCCATAGTTCATGCTCCGATAAATTGTATTAGGTAGAAAGTGTGGTGTGTCTGAGAGGATGGGATGAGGTTTACCTTCACCGACAAGAAAGTAGCCTTTACATCGTAGGATGGAATTACCCAGAGGAGGGGGTAGCTGATCACACATCAGTTGGCTAGTATCATCCTCGAAGAAGCTGATGTGCGTAGTCCGATTTTTTATATTGTGGTGGATGAGTATGTATATGTTCGTCTAGACAATGTTCCAGGACTACATCCTCTCAGAGAGGTGGACTTATACATTGACCTGTAACCCGAGACAACATCGACATCTACTCCAACATATTGGATGGCTCTCATCGAGCTTTTCAAGATGTGGGTATATCTGGATGACTTATAGGGGAAGGGATTTATCAGAAACAGTGTTTCCCCCTGGGAATCCCTGATTTTGTTCACCAAGAAGGCGGATGGGATCTTGCGTCTGTCTATTGACTATCGTCTCCTGAACAAGGTGACCATGAAGAACATGTACCATCTTTAGATGATTGATGACCTCTTTGATCAGCTCAAGGGAGCACGATGGTTCTCGAAGATAGACCTCATATCAGGCTATCACCAGCTCAGAGTTTGAGACGAGGATATGCCAAAGACGAAATTCAGGTGTCGGTATGGCCACTACATGTTCATGGTTATGACATTCAGTGTAAGCAACGCTCTAGCAGTGTTCATGAGTCTCATGAACATGATCTTCCAGCCATACGTCGATCGGTTTGTCATAGTCTTCATCGACGAAATACTGATATAATCGACTACTGAGGAGGAGCATTCCTACCATTTGTGGGTAGTACATGACACACTCCGAGAGCACCAAATTTATGTTAAGCTCTTGAATTGCTAGATTTGGATTTGATTGTTTCACTTCTTGGGACATGTCATCTCGGAGGATGGAGTTTCAGTGGATCCAGAAAATATTGAGGCAATACTTGCTTGGGAGCCACCCATGAGTGTGATAGAGGAATGGAATTTTTTGGGACTGGCTAGGGACTATTAGAGATTTGTGCCAGACTTCACCAGAGTAGCATCATTGCATTCATAATTGACGAAGAAGGGGTAACCCTTCGTATGGTCATAGATATGTCAGCATAGGTTCAAAGAGATGAGGCAGAGTTTGACTAGTTCCCCCATCTTGAGGCTTTCGGAGGCGGTGTAGGGTATATAGTTTATTGTGATGCATCAAGGACTAGAATCAGGTGTGTCCTGATGTAGGAAATAACTATGATCGTCTATGGTTCTCAGTAGGTGAGACAGTACGAGAAGAACTATGCCACCCATGATCGGGAGTTAATAGTAGAGGTCTTCGCCTTGAAGATGTGGCGACACTATCTGATGCGGGAGCATTTTACATTCTACTCTGACCACTAGAGTCATAGGTATATATTCTCACAGAAGGACCTGAACCTGAGACATCGACTTTGGGTTGTGTTCCTCTAGTACTATGACTTCGAGATAGTCTATACTCCTGGGAAGGGAAATGTTGTAGTAGATTCCCTCAGTAGGAGATCAGGTAATCATCTGATAGGAGAGGTGACAGAGAAGCTGTCCGCATTGCAGATATCCTTGGTGGATAGGGATGGATTAGCCTTTCTATAGATTCTCACAGTCACTCCTCCACTTTTTACTGAGTCAGTGATGCACATCATGGGGATGTTGACTGTGAGACGCGATGTGCTCAGATATCATCAGGGCAGGAACCTGATGGATTTTCATGAAGGTGGGGAGAACACCATTCTCTTCCGAGGACATACCATGGTTCATGTTGAACTTCAAAAGAATGTGATGAGGGATTTCCACACATATCCTTTATAGGTACATCCCAAAGTGACGAATATGTATCAGTACCTCCGACGACAGCATTGGTGGCCAGGTATGAAGAAGGAGATAGCAAAGTTTGTCCCTTGATTCCTCATTTGTAAGCAAGTAAAGGTGGAGCACCAAGTTCTAGTAGGATTGGTTCAACCTTTAGAGGTCCCAGAGTAGAAGTGGGATGGTATATCCATTGATTTCATGATTTTACTTCCACGTACATCCAGAAGACATGACTATAACTGGGTGATTGTTGACCGACTCACCAAGTCTGCTCACTTCCTACTGATCAGAGAGAAGGGTTTAGTAGAGATCCTGTAAGATCCCAGATAAATAAAGAATAAAGATTTTTAATATTTATTAATATTTACGAATTAAATATTAATTTTACTTTAAGTGGGTTTCTATGATCGATAGCGTACCCGATACATAATGATGAGTTCCTTTGAAAACTTACGTTGCACACTAGTAGTAAAATAATATTATTTTAAATGTTAGTTAACACGTAGCCGTTGTACTGGCAGGAATGGATATAAATAACTAAAATATGATTATATATGTTTGTTAAATGATTTTACATTTATCCAATAAAAGATAAAGTCTTAAAATATGGAAATAATTCAATTTTAGGCTTTTATACCCTAATTTTCACTAAAGGTTCACTTATCGCCTTTTGATGAAGAACCGTCATTAAATATAGTTTTGATCACTCTTATACATTCTATTGGACCAAATAAAACTCTTCTTTAGAATTGGGACATCAAAATTTACTTTGTGGAAATTTTTGGTATCTGTCCGATAAAGTTCATTTTTTAATGAATAGTGTAAAATGTTGTATTTTAATTCAAAACCTCTTTTTAATCTAATTTATTTATATGATTAGAATAGCTTTATAATTGGTTTTAAATTGAAATTATAAAATATTTTTACCATTAAATCAATATTGGTCATTGGAATTAATTTCACTTTGAAATCAGACTTAAACTAGTGTCAATCTTTTGATACTTATTGTTTCATAAAAACACGCTATTTGTCATGACAGCGGGAATTAATTATTAACTTATTTAATGTGACTTATATGTTTTTAATTGTTTAAAATAGGCTTCATTAATGAATTCGTAATATCAAATATAGCTTAGGGTGAATTTTCGGTATTTTTCTGAAAAACATCAAGTTTTGATGAATAGTGAAACAACTAAGTGGTACTTATAAAAAATGATTTTTCGTTTAAATGAAATTTTACCACATCTGTATTTTGAATTTCAAAAATCCTACATACATGGTTGTCTTTATGAAGTAAAATGTGGTTCAATGAGATTAAAATATTTTTTTGGTGAATAGTTACTTTTAAGTTCTTAATCACGATTAGAGATAATTAGTGCAATTTAAGGCAAAATGATATTATAATAAAATGAAAATACCTTGAAAAATGTCCTAACCTTATTGGATGTGTCATTTCCAACCATGAAAAGCCATGGGTCAACTTGGGAACCCCATGGAGCCACTTTGGTTGGGAAATGACATAAATAACTTTTTATTTAATGTTAAAGTAAAAATGACACACACATGAGATGTTTTACTAAAACAATTTTTACATGGGGTTATACAAGTCAGATTTTTTACTATAAATATTCATTAAAATGATAAAAATATTTCCTACATAATAGTAGTTTTATTATAATTATTAGACATTATATAAATTAAATTATTAATGATATAATGATGATGCAGTGATGACCTCATTATTTAACGATTTAAATAAAATGGAAAGATAATGTAAACTCTAAGACCTACACATGAACAAAACCTATGGGATGGGTAGATTTCGAACCCATATCACCTTATCCTCGAAAAAAATCAATTTGGGACCATTAATAACCGAAAAGCATTCTAAAATAAAATAACATTTCCTTACTTTCCATGAGTTCCCCTCCTCTCCTCTTATAAAAGGCCCCCACCTCTAACTCCTTACCCACACTCCCAAAGTCATTGTCTCGGCCAAACCCTGCCCATTTTGTCTCTAAACATACCTCTCTTAATCCTTGAAGAATCAATTTGGGAAGAAGTCTTCCCAAGAAAGCCTTTGAGCTCAAATCTAAGATAGTTACCGGATTTTAAGGAGATGTCTTCACTTGTGTTCTTTTGTTTTATTTTTCTTCTCCAACACCCTAAACTCTTTTTATTAATTTCCTTTGTGAAAACTCCAATATCTTAAATATACTAGGATGTTTTTATAAGAATATTTAGAGCTACACTTACACACATCTACATCTAATGGTTAAAGAACATACTGTTTATGTGGTTGGCGAATTTCTGCCTCACGAAACGATGATTGTTCAATCTTCTTTTAAACACCTTTAATGGTGGCCATTAAGATGTCACTATATTTATATATGATATATATTATTTTTATGTTTTCCTTATGCTTATTTATTTTTCATTTGTGGATTACCTTTATGGATTACATTGTGGGTAAACACGATAATTTATTTTTAGGAAGTGCAGACTACCGCCCCCTCTAAGTGATATGATTCGTTAATGCCATATGTGGGATGTATAAAGGATGAATTTAAAGTTAATATATATAATGTTATACTGGAATTATAATATACCTCTATATAATTATTATTTCTTTCCATTAATGTATGAGATATAAATTAATGTAGTGTTCATGCGTACGTGCAGCTTACCGTCTCCATGAACGGTGCATTTCATTTCTTATCCCCAAATGTAATGTACTATTAAAAGTACATATTTATAATGGATATATATAATGTATGTTAAATATAAATGATGAACATAATTCTGGAATTAAAATATACATACCTCTCATTTCGTTTTAATTTCATTAATATGACATAGAAATGAAAGTAGCATTCATGCGTACGTACGGCTTACCGTCTCCATGAACGGTGCATTTCATTTATTACCTCTCAATGATTATGTGATATTATAAATACATGTATATTCTAGATATATATGATATATATGATATCCAAATTAGGAATTTCATTCTGGATATAAAGAACCTTTGACCACACAAAGAACATGTCATTTTAAGAAGTCCACTTTTGACTTAAGAACCAAATATCGACAAAACAAACATTATTAACTTAAATTGTTAAATAATGTTTATAACATGGCAATAAGTGATATTAAAGGTATAATGAACTTGAAAAAGGTTTTTAAGCAAGTAGAAATTAACTCAAGTTTATTATTCAGGACGTTAAAGAACGATCGAGTCAAGTAGGACCCGAGGTAAGGGACTTCGTCTCAATCTCCTTTCATTGAGGAATATTGCATTTTATACACAACATTCTTTTATACGGTGTATAAACCCCATTGAATATTACTTTTATACAAAAGTAATCTTTTTCTATGAAGCGTTTTACAAAACGACAGAAAGGAATGTTACTTTTAACGTACGCGGTGACAACGATCTTTTCCGCCGCCGTGAGTATTATTTTGGTCTTTGGCTTCCTCAACAAGATGTAATGTTTTTTAAAATGAAATAAATACCATATACTCTTTTATGTATTTTGGTATTGAAAATGGTTTTTATAATGGATTTTTTATGTCAGTATATTTGAGTGATATATTGTGATCAAAGTGTGGAAATGTTTTCTTTCCTTTATGTTTGCTTTATGTCTTATGATTTTATAATGGTACTTGGACATTTGACGGGTGGTTACGTGATGAACCATATAACGGGTGGTGCTGTGAATACCAGGAAAGGTGGTTACGTTATAACCTCAAATGCATTGGGTATGGAAGTCGACCATATGGCTATTCCATTAAGTATGTATGGAAGTTGGCCGTATGGCTATTCCATTAAGAGATATGTGTGGAATTCGACCGTATGGTTATTCCACTTAAGTATGCTTATGTCCCAAGTTATTTTTATATGTTAAGTGATCATATTATGGGTTTTATGGTAATCTTTTGGTTACAAAAGGGTAAGTAATGATATTTTATTATGTGAAGTGTTTTTACTACTTCATAAAGTTTAAAGGTATTACTTTGTTAATGTATACATGGTTTACTTGTTGTTTTGATAAACTATCTGTTTTCATTCTTTTTGTATCCCTTACTGAGCTTTTTATGCTCACCCCAAGTTTTTTTTGAAATGTTTTTCACAGAAATTAATGTGGGATAGGGTCAAGGATGGGATCAAGGGAATGTCATGCTATATAAAAAATGAAACTAAACATGTTTCTTTTTAACAGTTTTTTTTATTCTATGGAAAGTTACTTTTTAATCTTCTGAGTGTAATAGTTATTTTCTAATTCTCTAAAACTCTAAACCTGAAAATATCCTCAATGTGAATTCTTCATTTAATTCAATATTAATTAATGTTTATGTCTGGGGCCTTATAGTTGGTATTAAAGGTCGGTTTAGACAAACATAGGAGTTAAAAAATTGTTAAATTATAAGTTAATTTATGGTATGATTGAAATGATATAGCATTTGAAGATTAACATGTTGCATCGCCTAAGGTATTTTAGTGTTAAGAATGGTTATTCATAGAGGAAGCAGAACAGTTTTTTTGGGAAGGCATATAGAGGGAAATGACCTTTCAAATCAGTATCCTGAGATGGTCATAATCAGAACTAAACAGTTGGTTGAAGTGATGGCTCAGTTGACTAAGGTGAAAAATGTTGGTTGTTTTTATTGATGATATTTTTTGTATTTTTTAAATGTAAAGGGGAGCATGAAAGTCATTTAAGGGTTATCTTGAAATCCTTAAAAGAAAAGAAACTATATGGGAAATTCAGCAAGTTTGAGTTTTGGTTACAAAAAATTTATTTCTTGGGTCACATTGTTTCAAAATATGGCATAACTATTGATCCTGCTAAAAAAATTTGTCTAAGAATGGCCAAGACCCACAAATGTAACCGAGATCCGTAGTTTTCTTGGTTTGGCAGGTTACTACCGATGGTTTGTTGAAAAATTTTGGTGGATATCTAGTCCAATTACTAAGCTAACTCGTAAGGGTGTTAAGTTCGTCTGGACAAAATAATGTGATGATTGTTTTCAGGATTTGAAAAGAAGATTGGTGAATGCTCCAGTTTTGGAACTTCCTTCCAGGAATGGTGAGTTTTTTATATACATTGATGCTTCGTTGAAGGGACTTGGTATTGTACTTATACAGAATGATCAGGTAATTTCTTATACTTCACGTCAGTTGAAAACTCATGAGGTAAATTACCCAACACATGATTTGGAATTAGCTGCTATAGTTTTTTCTCTAAAAAATTGGAGGCATCATTTGTATGGAGTAAAGTGTGAAATATATACTGATCACAAAAGTTTAATGTATATATTCACTCAGAAATATTTTAAAATGAGACAGAGAAGATGGATGGAATTAATTAAGGATTATGATTTTACAATTAACTACCATCCAGGAAAAGAAAATAAAGTGTCTGATGCTTTGAGTCGAAAAATTAATGCTTCATTAACCATGATACATTTGGAACGAGATACTTTGGTTTTTGATTTGATGAACTTTGGAATAGAATTTGTTGGTAAAGGAAGTTCTTCTGTTTTGTTTGAGGTATCATTAATATCTTCCCTATCAGACAAAATCAAGCAAGCACAGAAGCAAGACAGTGAGTTGCAGAAAAAGGTAGAGTTGGTTCAGAAGGGTATGTTTCCTAAATTCAACATTGACAAAGATTGTCTTTTGAGAATTGGGAAGAGATTGTGTGTGCCTTGTGATTCATAGTTGAAGAGAGAGTTGTTATGTGAAGCTCATAGTTCTTCGTTTTCAGTTTATCCTCGCAGTAGTAAGATGTACAGGGATCTGTGGGAGTATTACTGGTGGGATGGAATGAAAAAAGATATTTGTGATTTTACTGTGAAGTGTTTGACTTGTCAACAGGTTAAAGCAGAGTGACTATTACCGAAAGGAATCCTTCAGCCTTTACCAGTGCCAGAGTAGAAATGGGAAAACATATCCATGGACTTTGTTGTGGGATTACCGAAGACATCTCGAGGTAATAATTCAATCTGGGTTATTGTTGATCGCTTAACTAAATCTACTCATTTCCTTGCTATACGAGATACTTTTTCACTAGATCAACTATCCCGTTTGTATATTAATGAGATAGTCAGGTTACATGGAGTTCCTCTCTCCATTGTGTCCGATCGTGATCCCAGGTTTACTTCTAACTTTTGGAAAGGCCTTCAAATGTTATTGGGTACTGAATTAAATTTTAGTAAAACTTTTCATCCTCACTCAGATGGGCAGTCAGAACGAACAATTCAGACCTTGGAGGATATGCTACGAGCTTGTTCGATGGATTATCAGGGAAGTTGGGATCAACATCTTTCTTTGGTTGAGTTTTTTTATAATAATAGTTTTCATTCCAGTATACAGATGGCACCATTTGAGGCATTATATGGGAAGCGGTGTCGAACTCCAACATTTTGGGACAAAGTGGGTGAAAGGAAGCAGATGGGACCAGAATTGGTTGAAGAGATGGCAGAAAAAGTTTAGTTGATTCAGAAACACATGAGAACAGATCAGAGCAGGAAGAAAAGTTATGCGGATAACAGGAGGAAGGATATATCTTTTGAGGTAGGTGATCATGTTTTTCTCAAGGTTTCTCCTTGGAAATGTGTGATGAGATTTGTTAAGAAAGGAAAGCTGAGTCCAAGGTTTATTGGACCATATGAAATTTTGGAGAAAGTTGGATCATTTTCTTATCGAGTGGCTTTACCTCCGAGTTTATCTCAGGTACGCAATGTTTTTCATGTTTCGATGCTGAGAAAGTATATGCCAGATCCATATCATGTTTTGTGCCCAGAGGTAGTTCAGTTGAAGAGAATCTCTCTTATATGGAACAACCGGTCCAGATTTTTGACCACAGCGAGAAAGTGTTATGAAATAAGGTAATCCACCAGGTAAAGGTTTTGTGGAAAAACATTATGGTTGAAGAGGAAATGTGGGAATCTGAAAATGCTATGAGGTATAAATACCCCCACTTATTTTGATAAGTTAATAAAATTGTGAGGACGCAATTCCCAAAATGGGGGAAGGATGTAACATCCAAAGTAAATAAAGAATAAAGAATTTTCATATTTATTAGTATTTATGAATTAAATATTAATTTTACTAGAAAGGGGTTTCTATGATTGATAGCGTACCTGATACGCAACGATGAGTTCCTTTGAAAACCTACGTTGCACACTAAAATAAAATAATATTATTTTAAATGTTAGTTAACACGTAGCTGTTGTTCTGGTGGGAAGGGAAAGAAATAACTAAAATATGATTATATATTTTTGTTAAATGTTTTTACATTTATCCAATAAAAGATGAAGGCTTAAAATACGTAAAGAATTCAATTTTAGGCTTTTATACCCTAATTTTCACTAATGGTTCACTAATCGCCTTTTGATGGAGAACCATCATTAAATATAGTTTTGATCACTCTTATACATTATATTGTACCAAATAAAACTCTTCTTTAGAATTGGGACATCAAAATTTACTTTGTGGAAATTTTTGGTATCTGTCCGATAAAGTTCATTTTTTAATGAATAGTGTAAAATGTTGTATTTTAATTCAAAACATATTTTTAATCTAATTTATTTATATGATTAGATTATCTTTTTAATTGGTTTTAAAGTGAAATTAGAAAATATTTTTACCATTAAATCCAATAGTGGTCGTTGGAATTAATTTCACTTTGAAATCTGACTTAAACAAATGTCAATCTTTTGATATTTATTGTTTCATAAAAACACGCTATTTGTCATGACAGCGGGAATTAATTATTAAATTAATTAATGTGACTTATATGTTTTTAATTTTGTAAAATAGACTTCATTTTTGAATTGGAATATAAAATATAGCTTAGGGTGAATTTTTGGTATTTTTCTGAAAAACATCAATTTTGATGAATAGTGAAACCACTAAGTGGTACTTATAAAAACCGATTTTTTGTTTAAATGAAATTTTACAACTTCTGTGTTTTGAATTTCAAAAATCCAACAGACATGTTTGTCATTAAGAAGTGAAATGTGGTTCAATGAGATTAAAATATTTTTTTGGTGAATAGTTACTTTTAAGTTCTTAATCGCGATTAGAGGTAATTAGTGCAATTTAAGGAAAAAATGATATTATAATAAAATGAAAATAACTTGACACATGTCCTACCCTTAATGGATGTGTCATGGCCAACCACAAATAGTCATGGGTCAACTTGGGGACCCCATGGAGCCACTTTGTTTGGGAAATGACATAAATAACATTTTATTTAATGTTAAAGTAAAAATGACACACACATGAGATGTTTTACTAAAACAATTATTACATGGGGTTATAAAAGTCAGATGTTTGACTATAAATATTCATTAGAAAGATAAAAATATTTCCTACATCATAGTAGTTTTTTTATAATATTTATACATTAAATAAATTAAATTATTTATGAGATCATGATGATGCAGCGATGACCTCATTATTTAATGATTTAAATAAAATGGAATGATAATGTAAAATCTAAGACCTACACATGGCCAAAACCTATTTTATGGGTATATTTCAAACCCGTATCACCTTATCCTCGAAACAAATTAATTTGTGACCATTAATAACCGAAAATCATTCTAAAATAAAATAACATTTCCCTACATTCCAAGAGTGCCCCTCCTCTCCTCTTATAAAAGGCCCCCACCTCTTCCACCTTAACCACACTCCCAAAGCCATTGGCTCGGCCAAACCCTTCCCATTGTGTCTCTCCACTTCCCTCTATTACTCCTTGATGCCTCACTTTGGGCAGAAGTCTTCCCAAGGAAGCCTTTCAGCTCAAATCTATGTGAGTTACCTCATTTTAATGTGATGTCTTCACTTTTGTTCTTTTGTTTTATTTTGCTTCTCCAACCCCCTAAACTCTTTTTATTAATTTCATTTGTAACAACTCCAGTATCTTAAATATACTAGGATGTTGTTAGAAGAATATTTGTTCAACACTTACAGACATCTACATCTAATGGTTAAAGAACATACTGTTTCTGTGGTTGGCGAATTTCTGCCTCACGAAACGATGATTGTTCAATATTCTTTTAAACACCTTTAATGGTGTCCATTATGATGTAACTCTATTTATATATGATATATATTATGTTTATTTTTTCCTTATGATTATTTATTTTTCATTTGTGGTTTACCTTTATGGTTTCCATTGTGGTTAAACACGATAATTTCATTCTAGGAAGTGCGGACTACCGCCCCCTCAAAGTGATGTGATTCGTTAATGAAATATGTGGGATGTATAAAGGATGGATTTAAAGTTATTATATATTATGTTATACTGGAATTATAATATACCTCTATATCATTATTATTTCTTTCCATTAATGTATGATATAGAAATGAAAGTAGTGTTCATGCGTACGTACGGCTTACCGTCTCCATGAACGGTGCATTTCATTTCTTATCCCCAAATGTAATGTACTATTATATATACATATTTATAATGTATATATATAATTTATGTTACATATAAATGATGAATATAATTCTGGAATTAAAATATACATACCTCTCATTTAGTTTTAATTCCATTAATATGACATAGAAATGAAAGTAGCATTAATGCATACGTACGACTTACCGTCTCCATGAACGGTGCATTTCATTTCTTACCTGTAAATGATTATGTGATATTATAAATACATGTATATGCTAGATATATATGATATATATGATATCCAAATCAGGAATTTCATTCCGGATATAAAGAACCTTTGACCACACGAACAACATGTAATTGTAAGAAGTCCACATTCGACTTAAGAACCAAATATCGACAAAACAATCATTATTAACCTAAATGGTTACATAATGTATATAACATGGAAATAAGTGATATAAAAGTAATAATGAACTTGAAAAGGTTCTTAAGCAAGTATAAATTAACTCAACTTTATTATTCATGACGTAAAAGAACGATCGAGTCAAGTCGGACCCGAGGTAAGGGACTTCGTCTCAATCTCCTTTCATTGAGGCATATTTTGTTTTATACACAACATTCTTTTATACGCTGTATAAACCCCTTTGACTATTAATTTTATACAAAATGAATCTTTTTCTATGAATCGTTTTACAAAACGACAAAAAGGAATGTTACTTTTAACATATCTGGTGACAACGATCTTTTCCGCCGCTGCGAGTATTATTTTGGTCTTTGGCTTCCTCAACAAGCCGTAATGTTTTTTAAAATTAAATAAATACCATATACTCTTTTATGTATTTTGGTATTGAAAATGGTTTTTATAATGAATTTTTATGTCAATATATTTGAGTGATATATTGCGATCAAAGTGTGGAAATGTTTTCTTTCCTTTATGTTTGCTTTATGTCTTATGATTTTATAATGGTACTTGGAAATTTGACGGGAGGTTACGTGAGGAACCATATGATGGGTGGTGCCGTGAATACTAGGATGGGTGGTTATGTTATAACCTCAAATTCATTGGGTATGGAAGTCGGCTGTATGGCTATTCTATTAAGTATGTATGGAAGTTGGCCGTAAGGCTATTCCATTAAGAGATATGTGTGGAAGTCGACTGTATGGTTATTCCACTTAAGTATGTTTATGTCCCAAATTACCTTTATATGTTATATGATATTTTTATGGGTTTTATGGTAATTGTTTGGTTAAAAAAGGATAAGTAATGATCTATTATTCAGTGAAGAGTTTTTACTAATTCATAAAGGTGAAAAGTATTACTTTGTTAAAGTATACATGGTTTACTTGTTGTTTTGATAAACAAACTGTTTTCATTCTTTTTGAATCCCTTACTGATATTTTTATACTCACCCCATGTTTTTTTTTAAATTTGTTTCATATGACTTAATGTGGAATAGGGTCAAGGATGGGATCAATGGAATGTCATGCTATATAAAACATGGAACTAGACATGTTTCTTTTTAAGAGCTTTTTTATTCTATGGAAAGTCTACTTTGTAATCTTTTGAGATGTAATAGTTATGTTCTAATTCTCTAAAACTCTAAACCTTAAAATATCCTCAATGTGAATTATTCATTAAATTCAATATTAAGTAATGTTTATGTCCGGGTCCTTATAGTTGGTATCAAAGGTCGATTTAGACAACTTTAGGAGTTAGAAAATTGTTAAATTATAAGTTAATTTATGGTATGGTAGAAATGATATAGCATTTGACGATTAACATGTTGCTTCGCCTAAGGTATTTTAGTGTTAAGAATGGTTTTTCATAGAGAAAGCAGAACATTTTTTTTGGGAAGGCAAATAGAGGGAAATGACCTTTCAAATCAGTATCCTGAGATGGTCATAATCAGAACTAAACAGTTTGTTGAAGTGATGGCTCAGTTGACTCAGGTGAAAAATGTTGGTTGTTTTTATTGATGATATTTTTTGTATTTTTTAAATGTAAAGGGGAGCATGAAAGTCATTTAAGGGTTATCTTGAAATCATTAAAAGAAAAGAAACTATATGGTAAATTCAGCAAGTTTGAGTTTTGGTTACAAAAAATTTATTTCTTGGGTCACATTGTTTCAAAATATGGCATAACTGTTGATCCTGCTAAAAAAATTTGTCTAAGAATGGCCAAGACCCACAAATGTAACCGAGATCCGTAGTTTTCTTGGTTTGGCAGGTTACTACCGAAGGTTTGTTGATAATTTTTTACAGTTATCTAGTCCAATGACTAAGCTAACTCGTAAGGGTGTTAAGTTCATCTGGACAAAAGAATGTGATGATTGTTTTCAGGAGTTGAAAAGAAGATTGGTGAATGCTCCAGTTTTGGCACTTCCTTCCAGGAATGGTGAGTTTGTTATATACAGTGATGCTTCGTTGAAGGGACATGGTAGTGTCCTTATGCAGAATGATTAGTTAATTGCTTATGCTTCACTTCAGTTGAAAACTCATGAGGTAAATTACCCAACACATGATTTGGAATTAACTGCTATAGTTTTTTATCTAAAAATTTGGAGGCATCATTGTTATGGAGTAAAGTGTGAAATATATACTGATCACAAAAGTTTAAAGTATATATTCACTCAGAAATAATTGAACATGAGAAAGAGGAGATGGCTAGAATTAATCATGGATTATGATTGTACAATTCACTACCATCCGGGAAAAGAAAATAAAGTGGCAGATGCTTTGAGTCGAAAAAGTAATGCTTCATTAACCATGCTACGTTTGGAATGAGATCCTTTGGTTTTTGATTTGATGAACTTTGGTATAAAATTAGTTGGTGCAAGAAGTTCTTCTGTTTTGTTTTAGGTATCAGTAAGATCTTCCCTATCAGACAAAATCAAGCAAGCACATAAGCAAGACAGTGAGTTGCAGAAAAAGGTAGAGTTGGTTCAAAAGGGTAAGTTTCCTGAATTCAACATCGATAATGATTGTGTTTTGAGATTTGGGAAGAGATTGTGTGTGCCTTGTGATTCACAGTTGAAGAGAGAGTTGTTATGTGAAGCTCATAGTTCTCCGTTTTCAGTTCATCCTAGTAGTACTAATATGTACAGGGATCTGCGGGAGTATTACAGGTGGGATGGAATGAAAAGAGATATTGCTGATTTTCCTGTGAAGTGTTTGACTTGTCAGCAGGTTAAAGCAGAGTGACAGTTACAGAAAGGGATGCTTCAGCCTTTACCAGTGACAGAGTGGAAATATGAAAACATATCCATGGACTTTGTTGTGGGATTACCGAAGACATCTCGAGGTAATAATGAAATCTGGGTTATTGTTGATCGCTTGACTAAATCTGCTCATTTACTTGCTAAAGGATATAATTTTTCACTAGATCAACTATCCCGTTTGTATATTAAAGATATAGTCATGTTACATGGAGTTCCTCTCTCCATTGTGTCCGATCGTGATCCCAGGTTTACTTATAACTTTTGTAAGGGCCTTCAGAAGTTATTGGGTAGTGAATTAAATTTTAGTACAGCTTTTCATCCTCAATCAGATGGGCAGTCAGAACGAACAATTCAGACCTTGGAGGATATGCTATGAGCTTGTTCGATGGATTATCAGGGAAGTTGGGATCAACTTCTTTCTTTGGTTGAGTATTCTTATAATAACAGTTTTCATTCCAGTATACAGATGGCACGATTTGAGGTATTATATGCGAAGCGATGTCGAATTCCAGCATTTTGGGATGAAGTTGGTGAAAGGAAGCTGATGGGACCAGAATTGGTTCACCACTACAAACACAACCTTTATCATTGCTAAAAATGGCCTTTATCAGCACTAGAAAAGCACTGATAAAGCCAGCGTAGATAAAGGGGGGGTCCCCTTTATCAGCGCTCCGAAAAGCGCTGATATAGGACCCCTTTATCAGCGCTCAAAAAAAGCGCTGATAAAAGTACCCCTTTACCAGCACTTTTTTTAGCGCTGATAAAGGGGTCCTATATCAGCGCTTCATATATCAGCGCTCTCATTTTAACGTTGATAAAGGACCCATTTATCAGCGCTTTTAGAAAAGCGCTGATAAAAGTTAAATTTTTTTTAAAAAATTTAAAAAAATTTAAAAAAAATTAAAAAATACTTCCAATCGGGGGGGCCTATTCAACACCCCATGCACCTCACGCACCCCATCCACCCTTTAACAGCGCTTTCTCCAATATCCCCCATGCGCATGCACCCCTGCCTCCACCAGGATTTGAAGTCGAGACCTCCCCCCTGCGCGCCTAAGCCCTTACCACTACTCTATTTTGATTTGCTTTCCAATTCATGATATCTCTATATATATATATATATATATATTTAGTTATATTTATTCATATAGTAATATATATTTATATTAATATATATATATAGTTATATTATAATAAATATATAGTTATATTATAATATATATAGTAATATTAATATATATATATAGTGGTATTAATATATATCTATATCTATATATATATATATTTAGTTATATTTATTCGTATAGTAATATATATTTATATTAATATATAGTTATATTAACATATATATAGTTATATTAACATATATATAGTTATATTAACACATATATAGTTATATTAATATATATATAGTTATATGAATATATATTTATATAGTTATATTAATATATATATAGTGATATTAATATATATATTTATGGTGATATTAATATATATATATATATAGTACAACTAATATATATATATGTATTTATATTAATATATATATAGTTATTAGATTAATATATATATTGTTAGATTAATATATATATATATGTAGTAAGATTAATATATAGGTATATAAATATTCATATATTGGTATTTTAAATAAAATGTATATTAGTTATTATTTAGATAAGTCTAATATATTTTATATGTAAATATGATTAATTATTTATTTAAAAATTTTAATTTTTAGGTGCGAATATATAAAAAATATGTACATATAGGTATATATTTGATTATAAATAGCAGTTCATTATAAAAAAGGATAAAATTTCAAATACATAATATCAATATGAATGTAATACCTTGGAATAAATTTAGTCCCCACTATGAGAAGCCCATAATACCCCCTTAAACGAGTTTGAAAATCCACAAAATGTTTAAAAATCTGGGTACCCCGGCAAAAAACTCAGTTTTGGAGGCCTTATAGGCCTCTTTTGGCCTCAAAAAACACTTTACTGGGGTCCCCCTAGGTCAATGCGACGAAGAGCTCGTCGCAGGCTTTGATTTGATATGTGGTAGAGCTCAAACGGACACTCGGATCAAAAGTTATGGCCGTTTGAAGTTTGAGTTGCGTTTTCAACATATTTTGGATCTTTTTTTAATTTTTTTAATTTTTTAGTCCTCAAATTGTTATTAAATTACTATTAATCCATAATGATTATCAAATTATTAATTAAAAATATTTTTTTAATTTTTTAAGAAGTCATTTTCACTAAATATCTTAAATATTAAGTATAATAAGTGTAAATGTACATTTATACTTATCTAAAATATATTTAAAAATTATACATTATATTTATATACTAATATAACTATATTTATATATTAATATATTTTTAATTTTTTTTGAATCCGACCCTTTATCAGCGCTCAAAAAAGAGCTGATAAAGGCCCCCCTTTATCAGCGCTACTAAGCAAGCGCTGATAAAGGGTGGCGCTGCGAAAAACTGTTTTTATGGTAGTGGTTGAAGAGATGGCAGAAAAAGTTCAGTTGATTCAGAAACACATGAGAACAGCTCAGAGCAGGCAGAAGCGTTATGCGGATAACTGGAAGAATGATCTATCTTTTGAGGTAGGTGATCATGTTTTTCTCAATGATTCTCCTTGGAAAAGTGTGATGATATTTGGTAAGAAAGGAAAGCTGAGTCCAAGGTTTATTGGACCATATGAAATTTTGAAGAAAGTTGGATCAGTTGCTTACCGAGTGGCTTTACCTCCGAGTTTATCTCAGGTACACAATGTTTTTCATGTTTCGATTCTGAGAAAGTATATGCCAGATCCATCTCATGTTTTGTGCCCAGAGGTAGTTCAGTTGGAAGAGAATCTCTCTTATGAGGAACAACCGGTCCAGATTCTTGACCACAAGGAGCAAGTGTTATGAAATAAGGTAATCCTCCAGGTAAAGGTTTTGTGTAAAACCCATATGGTTGAAGAGGCGATGTGGGAAACTGAAAATGCTATGAGGGATAAATACCCCCACTTATTTTGATAAGTGAATAAAATTGCGAGGACGCAATTCCCAAAAGGGGGGAAGGATGTAACATCCCAGGTAAATAAAGAATAAATAATTTTCATATTTATTAATATTTACAAATTAAATATTAATTTTACTTTAAAGGGGTTTCTATGATCGATAGCATACCCGATACGCAACGATGAGTTCCTTTGAAAACTTACGTTGCACACTAGTAATAAAATAATATTATTTTAAATTTTAGTTAACATGTAGTCGTTGTACTGGTGGGAATGGATAGAAATAAGTAAAATATTATTATATATGTTTGTTAAATGTTTTTACATTTATCCAATAAAAGATAAAGGCTTAAAATACGGAAAGAATACAATTTTAGGCTTTTATACCCTAATTTTCACTAAAGGTTCACTTATCGCCTTTTGATGGAGAACCGTCATTAAATATAGTTTTGATCACTCTTATACATTCTATTGGACCAAATAAAAATCTTCTTTAGAATTGGGACATCAAAATTTACTTTGTGGAAATTTTTGGTATCTGTCCGATAAAGATCATTTTTTAATGAATAGTGTAAAATGTTGTATTTTAATTCAAATCCTCATTTTAATCTAATTTATTTATATGATTATACTATCTTTTGAATTGGTTTTAAAGTTAAATTAGAAAATATTTTTACCATTAAATCCAATAGTGGTCGTTGGAATTAATTTCACTTTGAAATCGGACATAAACTAGTGTCAATCTTTTGATACTTATTGTTTCATAAAAACACGCTATTTGTCATGATAGCGGGAATTAATTATTAAATTAATTAATGTGTCTTATATGTTTTGAATTTTTTAAAATAGACTTCATTTTTGAATTCGGAATATCAAATATAGCTTAGGGTGAATTTTTTTTATTTTTCTGAAAAACATCAATTTTTGATGAATATTGAAACCACTAAGTGGTACTTATAAAAACTGATTTTTCATTTAAATGAAATTTTACCACTTCTGTGTTTTTAATTTAAAAAATATGACATAAATGGTTGTCATTAAGATATAAAATGTGGTTCAATGAGATTAAAATATTTTTTTGGTGAATAGAAACTTTTATGTTCTTAATCGCGATTAGAGGTAATTAGTGCAATTTAAGGAAAAAATGATATTATAATAAAATGAAAATACTGTGAAACATGTCCTACCCATATTTTATGTGTCATGGCCGACCAAGAATAGCCATGGGTCAACTTGGGGACCCCATGTAGCCACTTTGGTTGGGAAATGCCATAAATAACTTTTTATTTAATGTTAAAGTAAAAATGACACAAACATGATATGTTTTACTAAAACAATTTGTACATGGGGTTATACAAGTCATAATTTTGGCTATAAATATTCATTAGAAAGATAAAAAGATTTAATACATCATAGAAGTTTTTTTATAATTTTTAGACATTATATAAAGTAAATTATTCATGACATCATGATGATGCAGCGTTGACCTCATTATTTAACTATTTAAATAAAATGGAAAGATAATGTAAAATATAAGACCTACACATGGAAAAACCCTATTGGATGGTTGGATTTAGAACCCTTATCACATTATCCTCGAAACACATCAATGTGGGAAAATTAATAACCGATACACATTCTAAAATAAAATAACATTTCCTTACTTTCCAAGAGTTCCCCTCCTCTCCTCTTATAAAAGGCCCCCACCTCTACCTCCTTACCCACACACCCAAAGCCATTGGATTGGCCAAACCCAGCCCATTTTGTCTCTCCACTTCCCTATATTACTCCTTGAAGCCTCACATTGGGACGAAGTCTTTCCAAGGAAGCCTTTGAGCTCAAATCTAAGAGAGTTACCCGATTTTAAGGTGATGTCTTCACTTGTGTTCTTTTGTTTTATTTTGCTTCTCCAACCCCCTAAACTCTTTTTATTAATTTCTTTTGTAACAAATACATTATCTTCAATATACTAGGATGTTGTTATAATAAGATTTAGATCTACACCTACACACATCTACATCTAATGGTTAAAGAACATACTGTTTCTGTGGTTGGCGAATTTCTGCCTCACGAAACGATGATTGTTCAATCTTATTTTAAACACCATTAATGGTGGCCATTAAGATGTCACTATATTTATATATGATATATATTATGTTTATTTTTTCCTTGTGCTTCTTTATTTTTCATTTTTCGTTTACCTTTATGGTTTCCATTGTGGGTAAACACGATAATTTCATTTTAGGAAGTGCAGACTACCGCCCCCTCAAAGTGATGTGATTCGTTAATGCCATATGTGGGACGTATAAAGGATGTATTTAAATTTATTATATATTATGTTATAATGGAATTATAATATACCTCTATATCATTATTATTTCTTTCCATTAATTTATGACATTGAAATGAAATTAGTGTTCATGCACACGTACGGCTTACCATCTCCATGAACGGTGCATTTCATTTCTTATCCCCAAATGTAATGTACTATTATAAGTACATATTTTTAATGGATATATATAATGTATGTTACATATAAATGATGAATATAATTCTGGAATTAAAATATACATAACTCTAATTTAGTTTTAATTCCATTAATATGACATAGAAATGAAAGTAGCATTCATGCGCACGTACGGCTTACCGTCTCCATGAACGGTGCATTTCATTTCTTACCTCTAAATGATTATGTGATATTATAAATAAATGTATATGCTAGATATATATGATATATATGATATCCAAATCAGTAATTTCATTCGGGTTATAAAGAACCTTTTACCACACGAACAAGCTGTAATTGTAAGAAGTCAACTTTCGACTTAAGAACCAAATATCGATAAAACAAACATTATTAACATAAAAGGATACATAATGTTTATAACATGGAAATAAGTGATATAAAAGGAATAATTAACTTGAAAAGGGTACATAATAAAGTAGAAATTAACTCAAGTTTATTATTCAGGACGTTAAAGAACGATCGAGTCAAGTCGGACCCGAGGTAAGGGACTTCGTCTCAATCTCCTTTCATTGAGACATATTTCGTTTTATACACAACTTTATTTTATATGGTGAATAAACCCCTTTGACTATTAATTTTATAAAAAAGGAATCTTTTTCTATGAAGCGTTTTACAAAAAGACAGAAAGGAATGTTACTTTTAACGTACGCGGTGACAATGATCTTTTCCGCCTTCACGAGTATTATTTTGGTCTTTGGCTTCCTCAACAAGCTGTAATGTTTTTTAAAATGAAATAAATACCATATACTCTTTTATGTATTTTTGTATTTAAAATGGTTTTTATATTGGATTTTTTATCTCAATATATTTGAGTGATATATTTTGATCAAAGTGTTGAAATTTTTTCTTTCATTTATGTTTGCTTTATGTCTTATGATTTTATAATGGTACTTGGACATTTAACGGGTGGTTACGTGATGAACCATATGACGGGTGGTGCCGTGAATACCAGGATAGGTGGTTACGTTATAACCTTAAATGCATTGTGTATGGAAGTCGGCCGTATGGATATTCCATTAAGTATGTATGGAAGATGTCCATATGGCTATTCCATTAAGAGATATGTGTGGAAGTCGACTGTATGGTTATTCCACTTAAGTATGTTTATGTCCCAAGTTACCTTTATATGTTATGTGATCTTTTTATGGGTTTTATTGTAATATTTTGGTTATAAAAGGGTAAGTAATGATCTTTTATTCTTTGAAGAGTTTTTACTACTTCATAAATGTGAAAAGTATTACTTTGTTAAAGTATACATGGTTTACTTGTTGTTTTGATAAACTGACTGTTTTCATTATTTGTGTATCCCTTACTGAGCTTTTTATGCTCACCCCAAGTTTTTTTTTGAAATGTTTTTCACAGGAGTTAATGTGGAATAGGGTCAAGGATGGGATCAAGGGACTGTCATGCTATATAAAACATGGAACTAGACATGTTTCCTTTTAAGAGTTTTTTTATTCTATGGAAAGTCTACTTTTTAATCTTTTGAGATGTAATATTTATGTTCTAATTCTCTAAAACTCTAAAAATGAAAAGATCCTCAATGTGAATTATTCATTTAATTCAATTTTAAGTAATGTTTAAGGTCGGGTCCTTATAGAGCCTATGATTCCTCTCCATACGAGAGATTGTATGGATTTATTGTGTGCCATCAACGATCGACTCCGATCAAGATGCTCATTTCACTCCACGAATATAGAAGGGGTTGCTGGAGGATTTCGAGATGTAGATTAGCTAAAGCATTGGCTTCCATACTCAGACAGATAGATAGACTGAGAGGACCATTAAGAATCTTGAGGACATGCTTTGTGCATGAGTCCTTGACTTCTCTCATAGCTAAGAGGTTCATTTACACTTGGTAGAGTTTGCAAAAAACAACAGCTTCCACTCCTTCATCGAGATGGCACCTTTCGAGGAACATTACGGCCGACCTTGCAGATGATCTTTATGTTTGAGTGACCCAGGGGAGTCAGCACTCATGGGACCGGAGATGGTGCAGGCTATGACAAAGAAGGTGCAGATCATCCAAGAGCAGATTAAGACTGCACATAGTAGGAAGAAGTCCCATGTTGATAGGAGATAGAGACCACTGGAGTTCGAGGATGGCGACCACGTCATTCTACGGGTCTCACCTCGATGAGGACTATATATATTTGGCCTAGGCGGCAAGCTATCACCGTGAGTTATTAGACCGTTCCATTTCCTCAGAAGAGTCAGTGAGGTGGCTTACTACATTTCTCTTTTACATCAATTTCAACAGGTGCACGATGTCTTCTACGTATCTTTGCTGAGGAGATACGTGTATGACCCATCCCACGTCATCAACCATGGGGAGCTGGATACTGATGATGAGGAAAATTTCACGATGGTTCCATTTAAAATTGAAGATCGACAAGAGCAGGTCTTGCGTGGATGGTCGATACCTCTGGTGCACGTTCACATTCAGCATGGGAACCACTAGGAGAAAACATGAGAGTGGAAGGATCAGATGCGTGCTCAGTACCCCCATTTGTTTTCTTAGTGTGAGTTGTATCTTATGGGGACGTAAATCCATGAGGTGTGGATAATGTATAGACCAAGAAATTCTGTGGAAATTTTAATTCTTAAATACATGGGAATTTTACGAGTCTACAGTCTCTTTCAGCACCTAATTCTGAGGCTCAGTGTTCCTGGAATTAATTTCTGATGTTTTGTTCGGGTACGTTCAATAAACGTACGAGTGGAATTTTATATCTTCTGAAACGGTGCTCGGAATTGAAATATGAGGGTAGCATTGAACTCTCAGCACTGGTAATCTCTTAAGGAGACCTTTACCGTAGTTGCGTTATGACGTGAGTGAAAGATAGTTTTTGAGGATTTTACTTAAATTGAATAAAAATAAAGTGTTAACTTTATTTTTATTTATTGTAGTTAAAACCTTCAAGGGGAGGTTAGTAGTGGGGCCCACCCATACATAACCTCCCTTTGGTGGATGTTTTAAGGTGGGACCCACACGAGCATCAAACCCCCTTAACCCCCTCTAACCCGTGGAAATCCTAATTTATTGTAGAGCCTCTTCACCTTCCTTTATAAATATGCCAATACATAAATTAATTAATATCATAATTAATTAATTTGAATTTGTTTTGAATTCATTATGCCAACATTAAAATAAGGGATCATATTCTTTTACTTTGTGGGTGGGCGTAATCCATGGTGGGGCTTTGAAGAATCGTTGGGATAATTTCATCCTCTCAATGATGAACACTCCTCATCTCTGAATAACGACGAACACCGTCCTCAATCTTCGACCAAGCTAAAAGAGAAGGTTCCGCATGCGAAGAACAATGCCGATGCTTCTTCCTCGTATGCTCCCCAATGTCAAAGAAATGATGTCGTCATCAATGATCAATCATTGAATCAAGTTAGGGGTTTGTTTTTTAGTAAGATTATATTCCCAAATTCTTTTTTTATGAAAAACAATGAACGCATATGTTTTATTTCACGGGTTGGGAATAATCTTGGCGGGAGGTTAGTGTTTGATGATATTATTTTATGATCTTGTTGAGCAGCCTATTAACTCTTTAATGCAGAGGGTGCAGGCTAATATTACAATGCCCAACCCCTCCGCCATTCATTGTGAATGGTGTGTTCATCATGGTGGAATGTGGAGGCTTTGCGTTGTGGTGATGAATGTAGAACCCACATCGATCCACCATGAAACCTCTTCGATGTGCCTTTAAAACGAGCTAAGGTGCTCCCCCAACCTATGAAAAATAGGAAATCCCACCATGAGGCATGAGTGGGAGGAAGAACAAGGGAATGATGGGAAATACTGAGTGGCCCGGGACATAAAACACTAATTTTATGTGGCCGCACGGCTTGGTCGCGTGGTTTGGGAAACTGGGCGCCAACTATGTTATATCCACTGTCCCAATTGTGGACATTGCATGGCTTGGCTACATGGATTGTCAAATTGTTCACCAACCATGAGGTGGCTACTATCACACCCAGAGACTTCACACGGCATGGACGCATGGTTTTTCAAATTGTGCAGCAACCGTGAGGTTGTTATTGTCACACCTAGAGACTTCGCATGGTTTGGTAGCATAATTTGTCAAACCATGTTCCAACCGTGCATTTTCTAATGTCTCACCCAAGGACTTCGTATGACCACGCCGAACGGTTTGTTTGGACCATGGGAAAACCATTCACCCCTGTACAAACCTCCATAACATTGGCACTGGGCAACCTTTTGACGAAATATCAGTGGCACTAGAATCCTTGGAGTGAGATGGTTCCTTGATTATAACCCACTGAATATTTGGGTTGAGATGGACTATGGTAAGGTTGTATCGATCACAAATCCAACTGGACTTTAGAATGAAAATTCCATGAACTCATAGACCGGGCGTCTGATTGATGTGTCGTCTGTTGAGTTGTCTTTCTTATGATGAGACAGAAATACGAGATACAATAACTAGAGACTTAGTGGTAGTGTATTTATCAACACTTGGCTTCAGGGGCGGACCCTTTCAGAATCGAGCGTGTTTTGTGATGGAACTGTAGTGCTGGTTGCGACTGAGATGATAGGATCCTCTGTGGGATCAACAAAAAAGATACTATACCAGGATCCTCCATGAGTTCGATAGCGATGAATTTTGTACCAGGATCCTCAGTGGGATTGACAGCAGTGACTTCAGTACTGGGATCCTCCATGGGTTCTACAGTGACAACTTCGGTACCAGGATCCTATGTGGGTTCGACAACGCTGATATTGTTCCAGGATCCTACATGGGTTCGATAGAGGAGTTAATTCAAAGGCTACATTTAATCATATATACCCCTCCTCATGCATTGTATACCTGTATGAGTTGAGGCTTGAATTCCAATCCCTATAACCGAGGTGATTGAATTTATTTCTATTGTGGTCTGGGTTGTGCTTGGGCTAATGAGTTAGAGCCAGACTGTGATTGGTAACTTAGGTTATGTATGGGAATATATCTATGTAAGGTCAGTTCATAATTCGTGATTGTATCTTACTACTTTGGTTTATCCTTAGTGGATTCTAGAAGACCATCAGGGGTCTCGGGGTCCCCTACTGAGTATTGTTATACTCACCCCTACACGGGCTTCACCCGCACCTTGTTGTGTTCTGTGCAGACGACGTTCAACAGTGATCGAGGCTAAGGGTGATATACGGGAGGCTTCTTGGAGCTGGACTAGATGGGACTTACCTCGGGGAATATTTTTTCGAGATCTATACCTAACCATTAGGTAGGATTCCCTGGTGGACGACCGAGTATCTGTTTTCCCTTTTTACTTGTACATGTAGTTGTTGTTCAGTTGGGTTTGTATACTAGCCCAATTACTTTTGGCACAAATTTCATTTCTATATTGGTAATTGTTACTTATTCTACTTATGTTAAAACTATGTTTGTTACAGGTTTAATGGAAATTCCATCCCTTTTTATTGGGAATTCACCTTTGGTGCTAGTCGCCAGCCCTTGGCCTCTGGAAGGTGGGCTTGGGGTAGTCACGGCACATGCCCTGAGGACGGGTTGTGAAATGTTTTATAAAGGGATTTAGAGTTTTATACCCATAATCTATATTTTAAATTATATATTGTTGGTAATATTAACGTGTTAGGTTAATAATGGTTCATAATATAATTATGAATTCACCAAAAAATATCCCTTCGGAGTGTCGAACAAAGAGTGAATCAATGGCCATTGTCGTCCACCAATTCCCATTTTACTCTATCTCAGAGCGGAGTATTTAAGATTTAACTGAAGATAAACATATTCTAGATCCACATATACTTGTTTTTATCCAAATAGTGATGCATTTTCCAGATAAACCACTTAATATATGCTCGCAAAATTTAGGTATTATTTTCTAAGACATTGTCTTATCACTATTTATATCACTAGAGTTTTATAATCATAATCCCAAAATACCTAAATTTATCGAATAATACTGACTATAACAACCATAATCTTTATTTAATATTTAAACAAAAATTATTACATAAACATTCACTTAATAAAACATAGGACATTGAGAGGTATGTGTCATTGGGGACTATGAACACTACATAAAAACTGAAAACATGAAAATCACTTCATTATTGAAATGTTCTTTTTCATGTCCACATCATTCCTTCATAAAATAAATTGAAAGGGATAACCAGAGTACATACATAAGAAATGGGTGAGCTATAAAGAACAACAAGTTATTAAACATGGAATAATAGGAGGAAAAAAATTCATGATTGAAAACAAGTTTATCATTGGATAATTTAAATAACCTAATCAAAATGGAAAGATAAATCATGATAAACATACCATAGAAATGTGTTAACAACATACAACATGATATCAGCATGAGCTAAGGCCAATTCCACATGGATTCTCATGAGTAAAACCTAATTTCACATGAATATGAATGAAAATACCATATTTTCACAATAATTATCATGATTAAACCATCAGATCACATGTCGTATCATGATAAAAAACATTACCCAATGCATTGAGATCTTTTAGGGCGCACAATTCATAATCATTTCATTTTCATTGTTATGTTTTCCACGTAGATCAAATAAGCTGAATTAATTCAGCATAAAAAGTTTCCAAAAATCACAAAATGTGTAATTCCAACATCTAAACCTCAAATAATTAATTCCAATATCATAAGATTAATAACCTTGATAGATAAATTTGTATTGTATTTACTGCATGAAGATTTTGTCTTGGAAAATCCTAGTCTAATTTTGGCAGCATAAAAATGTCATATGGAAATTCATAAAAAGGAGACGATGAGAGAAAAAAATGACTCTCATTATCTAGGAATGAAATGGGATGTATATTTGATATTTAATAAAAATCCCAATATATGAAATGTAATTTTTATTCATAATATAAAATAAATTCTTGAATGTAAATGTGAAGAGAGAAATCACTTTTTGATTTTCAGCATGGTATAGGGGGTACAAATTAAGAATTAATGAGAAATAAAGGGGTATGTAATCATTAAATCATAATAATGGTGGTATGGTGAATTTTTTAAAATATATTCCATCATTTTTAATTGGAATCAAATTGGTGTAACAGTATAAGGAAACATGGATAAAAATGATAAAATAATGAACCCTTACAGAATTTTCGTATAGTGATAGTTTATGTAAGGGACAAAATGGGAGAGGATAAATGATCCAACATTTAAATAAAGAAAATTTTATTATAGTTAATTTATTATTAATGGATTAAAATATAACCTATTTAAATTAAAAATACAAAATTCAATCAAGGTTCTTGAATTCCAAGAATGACAGGATGGTGAGAATCCCTTACATGGATGTGTGATCCCAATGGCTTGGGAGAGGATTATTGGAGAATGGGGTGCCTTGGGAGGACCTTGGGAAGTAGATAGAAGAGTATGGAAGAGAATAATGTAATTTTTGGGAATTTGATTGAGTTCCTGGGTGGGTTTATATAGGAAATATGGGTAAATTCTTTATAATTATTGTTTTGGACACAGTACCAAAAAATATTCAAACCCATAAACCATCCCATGGGTTTTCCATGGTTTTTGGTCTAGGGGATTTTTATAAATTATTTTATAAGTATAAGGTATGAATAAATAAAATATTACAATTTCATATGTGTATTTGAGTCACTCTTTTATGGATATTATTTAGAAAACATAAAATATTATATATGAATTAGAGGATTCAATAATGATTTATAAAATAAATAAAATAAACAAAAAATTCCATTATTTTAAATGGAAGAAATATATTAGATCAAATATTCATTTTATTGTATTTTAATATATCACTATTTGGTCATTATCATGTCATAATCACATTATATATTTATATGATATTTAATTTTTACCAAAAAGTTTGACTATATCAAAATATGTTGAAAAATTAACTATTAGATAATTTGGAAATATATATTCAAAAAATAATAATCATTTTATCAAAATATGTTTCTAAATATGTGAATTTTTTCTTTTAAAATAAAAGTTTACATTTATTGATAATTTATGGGTTTTGGAAAAATAGTTTTCAAACCTTAATAAAAGTAAAATTTTACGTCATAAAATATATATGATCATTTATATTTAATAAATTTATTTTAATAATAATATTTTACAAAAATGTTATTTATTTCCAAAATCCATTAATTCACCAAAATTGATGCCATAATTATAGTCGAATACTAACCAAAAATACAATTTTTTCTCTAGAAAATCATTCACAGAGTTAGAATAATAGAATGAATACATATTCATTATAATGTACATAATAAAGATGATAGGGTCCTGATTAATATCCCTTTATTACAGCAGAATATAACTTAAGATTATGGTGAGTGATGGTGTGTCTTTTTTGGGTCATTCGGTGAACATGGTTTGGATTGTGATCTAGATGAGTGTGAACCTCTCCCATAAATAGATTCTCTCATGCTTAAGTTGTTGGATCTCAGCATGGGATTTGTCTAGAGAAAACACCAAAAATGACATCTACCTTAGTATCTATAATAAATGGGATTCATAGGGAATGATCCTACTAGTTGAGTCCATCATATACTTTGTATATTCTAAAGGTATTTGTTAAAACCCTATATTTTTACTAGTCATGTGATCATCATCCAATAGCTATATTATAAGCAGTAAGGATACCTAATAGTCATTCAAATCAAATTGCATATAATAAATTAGAAGGATCACATTGTTATTCTATATCCATAAGTCATTTAATTCAAATAATTGTAATTTTACTAATTAATGTACAGGTTGTTACACCACACAAATTTTTGGATGTGGAATTAGTAGTAAATACCCCCAGTGGTACGATGATCACATCTCAATCGTATGAATCCTATCTGGTTGGAATTGGTTGTAGTGTGATTCCTAATAATCTTTTTCCTTCTACCTCTAGTTTAATTTTTTTTTTAATTATGAATGGATTGGATTTATCTATATAAATTCTACATCAATTTCCTAGTAAGAGATGTTATATTGCATATTCGAAACCCATGTATGAGAATCTATCCATGTGATGATATGTAATGACATCATATGAAGATTACATCAATTTTATGGGTCTTAATTTCTATTAAGAAGATGTATTTATCTATAATTATTGGGGAGAAACTTGAAATAGATGATATTCCCATTTATTTGGAATTTTGGGATGTATTTCTAAAATATTTTTCTTATCTTCCACCAAAATTAGAAGTTGAGTTCTCAATAGATCTCATACTTGGTTTAACACAACAATAACCCGATATTTTTTTGGAGACATATTAGGATTTTCTAAAGGTATTCTTTTTAGGATTTCGAGTGCTTTTTTCATTTTTATATCATGGGGTGTGTTTGTGTAATAATTGAAAATTTGGAATGAGGATATATTAGGAATGTTTGGCGCAAAGTTAGCGCATATGATGAAACCTATCCCAGAAAACCATAAATCCTAGAACATATAGGGTTTTCATTATTGGAGATATTTTTTTTCAAACATTGTTCCCTAAATTGTTGACTAATCAACCCTAAAATTGGAACATAGATAAGGATCATGGTTTATCAAACCCGGAAACCCTTCTCATCTAACCCTGTGTGGTATTTATAATAAAACTTATATTATATTTATAATCACCTGAACCACCATATTAAAACTCAATTGAACCTAGATAAACCATTAATATTCATTCATTATTTGGGAGGCTCCTGGACATAATCCGTGACCGTCCCACCTTGGTTCCTCATGATTCAGTGTCTCAATTGAAGATCATCACTCCACTTGGTAAGAGGATCTTATCCTATTTTTTTTCCTTCTACTCGTCCATATCTCCCAAATATTTTAAAGGAAAATTATCCTATGTCTTGTGGGATATATATCTAGGAGTGATGGATATTGATATAGAGTTGTGCAGTATTTATTTTTGATCTTTAATTAGTGTTTAAAAATCCATATCTCGTTCTATGTTGATGTTCCACTCACATTGGTTATATCATTTGCTGACTATTCATCATCAAACATGAGGTTTCTGGACAAATATTAAAATAAAAAAGTCTTTATTTCAATTAAATGTATGTAATATTAAAATTACTAAAGGTTGATTAGAAAATAACTTCATACCTATATATAATTATTTTGGTGAATTAATCAATTATGAAATTGGGAAAATAGGATTTTGAATTTGTTAAATTGAGATATTTAATTGTTGAATTAATTGTGAGGATATTGGATTTCTTAATAGGGATAAATAATTTTTAAATTAATTATGTAGATATTGATTTTTCTATTTGAATAATTACTTGTTCAATTAATTAAAAAAATCAGAATCTGAATTGAGTAGTTAATTATTGAATTAATTATGGGATACTTGATATTGTGGATTGAATAAGTAAGTTGTGAATTAATTAAGGGAATGTTGTGATTAGTAAATTATTGAGTTTGATTAATTATTTGGTTAATTAATTAATGTGATTTTGTGATAAATTAATATAAATGGTGAATATTATCAATGGTATTCACATGTGACTGAAATGGTTAATGGTAATAATGTAATACAAGTGTGACTTGAAATGGTGAATGTTAATAATGGAAATCACATGTGAGTTTATATGGTGAATGGTAGAAATGGAATTGACAGGAGACTAAAAATGGAGAGTGGTAACAATGTAATTCACACAAGAATAGAAATGGTGAATGGTAATAATGTAATTCTCATGTTACGTTAAATGACGATTTGTAAGAATGGGATTTATATGTGACATGAGAGTTCTAGTGTCCTTGGTATTCTTATGGTGATGTGGTTAAATAAAGAGTAATTTAAAAAATGTAAATTATTTTAATTATTTATTTTATTTAATCTCTATACTATTAAATACACTTTTTGAAAAGATATTGTTTTAGATTCTATTTTTGGTGGATTAATGAGTTATACCCATAGACTAATTGTTCTTCCGGATCGGTACGAATGAAAGAATTCATGTTTTCATGATAGAATAGAGACATTATTTCTCAAACACCCTGATATTTTTTGAGAAATATTTTATTATGAATTAGGTTATATGAATATCCAACGAAATCATTCACTACACACAAATTGTCTCTGCTAGCATTAAACGCAAGAGCAACCTTCCTCGATAGCTTGCGTTGTACGCAATATCGAGTTTCACTAAACAACAATATGTTATAAAAATATTATATAAACTAACCTTTATAAATAGTATTAAATGAATACTTAATTTCTTAACATTATATTTCATCTTTCACATTTTATAGAATTAGTTATGAGAACAAAATCATTTCTCCGGATAAAAGATGTATTTTTAAAAAAATGCAGTCATGTCACCTTTTGATGGCGCACCCATTTTACATCTAATTTTTTGAAAGTTTATAATTTCAATTTTTAAAAATAATCTTCTTATTTTGGATATAGATATACAAATTTAAATTTGATAAATTATGGGTAATTTTTTGATAAGTTTCTTTTTTTGATGAATAGTAAAAATACGCATTATTTTAATTAAAAAAATCTTTTTTAATCAAGATAATTTATGTGGTTAAATTTTAATATTCAATGGGTTAGAGTATAAATAGAATATATTTTTACCATTTTATATATTTTATGTCATTATCATTAATTTTCCATTGAATTCATAGGTAAAAACATTTCATTCTTTTGCAATGTTTTAAACCAAAACCCGTTTTCTTTTCAACAACGAGATTAATATTAAAATTATTACTGAATTTTCTGTGTTTTGAATTTGTTAAAATGGTTTCTATATATGGAGTCATGAGGTTCAAATTGAGTAAATATATATCTTTTATTTTTAGACATTATGAATAGTAACTACGGTAAATTTTATTTAGCAAAGTTAAAGGTCGTTCAGACAATTAAGGGTAATAATAATATTATAAAATTACCCTAACACCTATAAAAATTAAATTGGATGAATAAAAGTCGACCTTTATCACCTAAGGGTCATAATAGATTCATTTCATGTAGTTTTTACCTTGAAAAAGATTAATTTATTATTAAAACCAATGAAAATGAGAACATATCACTCACTTATATATTATAAGTGTAATAATTTTAATTTGGTGATAAAATTCATTAAACATCGAAAATAAAAAGTATCCAGAAGTATAATAAAATGATCTAAATCATGTTATTTTTTCTATAATTTTTAGGGATTAAATAATTATCATTAACGATGACACAATAGTGGTGTAGAAATAATTGTATTGATTGATATATCAAATAAATGGTTTTAAAAATATTTAAATAAATATTATATGATCCATTTAATGTGGTCAACGATTTTTATAGTTAAATATAACCTATTATGAATCAGTTAAATATTTTGGATCGAATATATCCTTGGTGTGGATTTTATTTTAATTCAAATAAATGAATAGTGTCAAAATTGACAGTAATGTTATTTTATAAAAATAACATATTATTAAATTGTGTAAAAATCACAAAAATATTTAAAATTTATAAATTAAAAATTTTAATTTCTAAAATTTCATAAAGTATGCAATTATGGAAAATTCACAACACATAATTAATTATTTATAACAATTTATAATTTAGAATATTGTTACCAAAAATAAAATTAAATAGACTAAATAAGGATAAATCAAGTTGATAAAGTTTATAATAAATTATCAACATGTATAAATTTTGTTGGCTGATTATATTACAACCCAATTACATCTCATATTCGAATTTGAGTCATTTTTAATGTTTTTATGTGGGGTTTTGGTATATTATAAATTAATATGTTAGAGGTTTCCAAAGGTGTCTGCCTCCTCTTTTATAAAAAGGGTACCTCCTCCCTCTCCCATTCACAACATTTTGAGCCTTAAATCTCGGACAAACCCAATCCATTTATCTTATAAATTTCACTAGAAACATAGTAAAGGTCATGGTCTTCTTCAAAGATGATCTTTAATGACTTAAGAGGAGGGTTAAAAGAGGCGTATCAAAGTAGAGGTGATATCCTTTATCGATTCATTCAAAATTATTTCTTCTTCTACATATTCTTATTTATTTGTTTCATTATAGTATAATAACATCAGTTTCACTCATATAATGACATTGTATTATAAATATGAAACAAAACTATTTCATGTTCTATCCTTCTTATAGAAAACAATATCACCACCCGTGTGTACGTACGGAATACACTCTCCACGATGTGGTGTAATCTGTTTTTCCTCCACCACCTTACTTGGATGGGTATAATTGTGATATGAATAAATATATAGGTTTAATATAACATTATACTAATTCTGAGATATTCTTTCATCCACTCCAATACCGTTCAATAATTATGGGAACGATATCGTCGCTTGTGCGTATGTATGGCTTACCATCTCCACCGTACGATGAAATTCGTTCAACATGATCTACATTAAAACATGATTATATAAACGAATTAAATGAATAACTATGATATATATTATACTAATAACATTATTTAAATGATATAACTATAACCTAATATGTAGAATATGAAATTATCCGTCAAAACATACGTATGGAAATAAAGCAGTTAATACCCATACAACGAGTAATAATTAAATGTTACAAACAAACGGATGAAAATATGATCAGAAATGTTATCATAAAAATAATTATGATTCTTTAATAGATCTGTAACATTTTTTAATCATTATACAGGAGGCTTAGATTCACACGAAGCATAACATACCTTAGGGTAGGGATAATTATTTCAATCTCGTTCTTAAACGAGATTATTTATTCTTAATTATTTACGGGGGTTATATTGATCATCCATGTACATGTTTTCTAAATAGGTGTTCATGTATTTTTAAAGTAATTTTTAACAATTTTTGACTTCCAATACATGGTATGTAAGAAATATTTCTTTTATTTACCACATGAGGATCTTTTTGACTTTTCTGGAAAAAGTACAAGGAGAATTTTTTTAAAATTATACGTCATGAATGGATTTTTACAGTTTCATAACACCTTATTTCCATGAAGCTTACTTTGAAATATTTCCGGATTATTTTCAAAAAAAATCATTTCATCAAAATTTTATTTAATTTTGAAAAAGTAAAATGATTTTGAAGAAGAATGGATATTTTCCAAAATAACTGAGTTCAAGTGCTTTATCAAAAAATTTTTCCATCTAAGATGATATAAGGTTAGGTTTATGTCCTTATTATTACATTTATATGATAATTTTATTATGGAATTATTTTTATAAAGTGAATTGCCTTATATGGATTATGTTATGATGACATGATGTTTAAGATTCCCATTTTTATTACATGGGTTATGATATGATGTATAATTTATAATTTAAAGCACACATAAGAATGGTTTCATTATGAGAGGTGTGGGACCTATATGTCCATCCAATGCATTGGGTAAATCATTATATCTCATGATATTTACATGGATGGAACAGAAAGTTAATATGGTACAGTGATATAGGACCGGAATGAGGAGTGAACTCGGTTAAGTAATGGACATTGTCTACTATGATGGTCTTGGAAATGAGTATTGAATAATATGAAATGAGTTTCTATGATTTTTTTTATATGAAACAAAGTTTAATGTGTTGTGTTCTGATTATTGGGATTACATTTAAATACTATGACTTATACCATTTCATGATATTATGATCTCTATTGCAAGATAAGATATTCAAAATGTTTTTTCCTTATGTATATTATATGATTGATGTTTCCATTTTTTTCCCTTACTAATCATTTTTTCTCACCCTTTGTATGTTTTCATTCACCAGGTAAGGGAAAAAGGTATTAAGTAGGATATTCTGAAATGGAATCTAGATATGATGAAATAAATGGAAGACAACATAGGCTATTTTGGAACCAGTTGTTTATGGTTCCCAATTTATAAAGACACTATACCTATATGGTCCTATGAGGGTTCTATTATATGTCGTAATAAATATGCATCAATTCTTACCTAATAACATTATATGTAAAATATGGATCGTTATAGTTTATAACAGAGGAAAGGTATAGTCATCCTTTGGAATATAAGATGTGAAAGCCTTAGTGAAAACCCTTAGGATATGTCTAAGCATAAGACACAATCATAGTATTTTATAAATGGAAATTAATAACCTATGATAAGACCTAAATTGTGCAATTTTATTCTGGATTATGTGGTTTTCCTATTATGATTAGTGTTTCACACTCTATGTTTCTTGGTTTTATTTAATGGCTGGAACCCAAAAGAACCATGTTAATTCTGAATGTGACGGGCAATGCAATGATTATCCCCATGAGCAACCATATCTTATGGGAGCTGGAATGCCAAATCTTGTATCTATGCTCACACAACTTTTTCAAGCTATAAATCGGGTTTTCCTTCCAAACAAGCAAATGAAAGAGAAAAATTCTGTTGAATCCTTCATGAGGAAGTATCCACAATCATTTAGCGGTTCTTATGATCTATTAGTGGTTAAACAATGGATCAGTACAACTGCAAAGTTATTTTCAGTCTTGCAATGTTTGGATCAATATAAAGTAATCTTTTCAGTATATCATTTGGAAGGTGAAGCTAATCAATGGTGGAATCTTATCAAGAATACAAGGAAAAGGGATGAAATTGAGTCTATGGAATGGAACGAGTTCAATAGAATATTTTTCAATAAGTAATTTACTTGTATTCTTCGAACAATGATGGAGAAGGAGTTTCATGAACTGAAGCAAAATGATAATGAATCTTTTGGTACTTTTGAATAATCTTTTACAATACATTGAAGGTACACATCTGGGATTATTATCCAACCTGAGAATAAGATTGAATGATTCTTTAGTGGCATAAAAACAAGTCTTGGAAGGGCATTAGCCATAAGGGACATCAATAGCTACGAGGAAATTGTTCGATGTGATCACACGGATGAGATGGAGATTGGAGTAACCCATCAGTTATATGGGTTTGTTAAGAAGAGGAAAATCGAATTCAATAGAAATCTAAAGACCACACTGAAAAGAAGATGAGTTTTAGTTTATGCTCAATGTGTGGAATAAATCATGGAGGGAATTGTCTTAAATAACAAGTAAATATTTTAAGTGTAGAAAAGAAGGTCATCGGGAAATTTAATGTCAATGTAATGGGATGAATTTGTATAATGATGGGAAAAAAGAAAGGGATACACAGGATGCACCTCCTACACTTCAATGTTACAACTGCAAGGAAATGAGGCATTTTTGGTAATCAATACCCTAATCCAAGGGTTATGGATCATGATAGACATAAAAAATACTTAAGTACAAAGACAATGGAAATTCATATACAATTACTACCGGTGATTTGAAGTATGATAATGAAGTAGTGAAAGGTACAATTACCATATACTCTAAATTAGCAACTGTTATTTGATTCTGGATCCCGCAACTCTTCTATTTTTGAAAAATTATCAATTTTTATCACCATATTACCTCAGCAATTAAATATTGAGTTAGTTGTGACAACTCCTAATGGCAAAACAGTCACATCAAATGTTAACAATTCTTCTGGAATTGAAGTTTGTGGGAATGTGCTTCCTGAAAAACATGTGATCCTTCCTATAGTAGAATTTGATGTGATTCATGGCATGGATTGGATATCCTTATATGGAGGTCATATCAAATTCTCAAATAAGGGAAATCACATTTAATATTCCTGATCAATCTATGATCATTTATCGATGCAAGGATGAATATAACCTTCCAGTGGGAGTTTCTTCCATCTTATGGGTCTTGACTCCAATAATTGAAGGTTATTTATCTCAAATGGTTGGAGAGAAACTCACGATTCCCATTGTATGGGAGATTGATGATGTCTTTATTGAGAAATTTCCAGGTCTTCCACCAAATCGTGATTTGGAATTTTCAATAGAACTCATGCCGGGTGTTATGCCCATTTCAAAGAGACATTATAGAATGTCCCCAATTGAGTTGCAGGAATTAACGAAGAAACTCCAAGAGAACCTTGATAAGGGATTCATACACCCTAGTGCGTCCCCTTGGGAAGAACCTGATCTGTTTGTTAAAAATAATGATGGATCATTGGGTATTTAAATTGATGATTGAGACATAAAAAGATCACTATCAAGAACAAATATCATCTCTCGTGCATTGATTGCTTGTTTGAAAAACTACACAGAGCTCAATACTTTTCTAACATTGATCTTCACTCAAGATACCATAATCTAAGGGTCAAAAAGGAGGATATACCAAAGACAACAATCCGTACAAGGTATGGCCTCTATGAATTTATATTGTTTCCTTTTGGTCTTACTAATGCCCCTTCTATCTTCATAGATCTAATGATTAGAGTCTTTAGAGTCTATCATGATCAGTTTTTGGTAGTCTTTATAGACTATATTATTGTATATTCAATGATCAAGGAAGAACATGAATATCACTTGAGAATTGTATTGAAGACCCCGAGAAAGGAGAATCTTTATGAAAAATTTACAAAGTGTGAATTTTGGCTTCAAAAAGATTCATTTTTGGGTCACATAATCTCAAAAGTGGGGATATATGTGGATATAACAAAAATAGAGGTTATTAAAAGATGATCGAGACCAAAAACCGTAACTGAAATCCGATGTTTTCCTGGTTTAGCTGGGTATTATCGACGTTTTTGAACGATTTTTTGGGATAATATTACCCACTTATCAAATTTTCTTCTAAATGAGTTATGATTGTTTGGATGGAGAAATGTGAAGAGAATTTCCATGATCTAAAAAGAATATTATCCAGTGCACATATGTTCACACTAACTTCTAGTGGAGAAATGTTTGTGATCTATAGTGATGCATCCATGAAGGAGTCAGGGTGTTTTCTCATGCAAAATTATATGGTGATAGCTTATGCCTCACGAAAGTTCAAAATCCCTGAGCAAAATTACCCAAATCATGATTTAGAGTTAGCTACTATAATAGTTTCATTAATTATTTGGAGGCATTATCATTAGGGTGAACGGTGTGATGTTTATACTGATCATAAAAATTTTAAGTATATTTTCACTCAAAATTATTTGAATATGCACCAAAGAATATGGTTGGAACTGATTGATGATTACGACTGCTCAATTCATTACCACCCTGGGAAGCAAACAAGGTGGCAGACACATTCAGTCGGCAAGACCATTCCAGCTTATCCATGTTAAGGATCATAATGGATCCAATATTTATGTATATACAATGGATGGATCTAGGAATTTTAATGAAAGGGAAGATGTTTTATCTTTATCAAATGAATTTTCAACCATCTATACAAGTGAAGCATAAAGAGGCACAGAAGGAGGATGTCGCGATAGAAAAGACGGTGATAAATGTTCTTGGATTCAACCTTGATTGTGATGGGATAATAAGGTTCATGGACCGTCTCTGTATTACTCCCATAAAAGAATTATAGAATGAGCTACGGGATGAGGATCATAGTTCTACATTCATTATCCATCCTGGAAGTACAAATATTTATAGGGGATAAAAGTGTAATTTTTGTGGGATGGTATGGAAAGAGATATCGACAAATATGTCTCTCAATGCTGTGATTGTCAGTAGGTTAAATCTGTTAGACAGAAATCTAAGGGGATGTTACATCCATTACCCATACGATAATGGAAATGGAAAAACGTCACTATGGACTTTGTCATCAGACTACCCAAAACATCCAAAGTAAATAATGTTATCTGGGTTATAGTTTATCATAATTTGAATTTGACACAGTTCACTGTTGTTAGAGAAGATTTAACATTTCAGAATCTTTCCATGACATATGTTAAAGAAGTGGTAAGATTGCATGAAGTACCACTTTCCATTATATCTGATTGGGATCCAAGGTTTAACTTGATGTTCAGAAAAGGTCTTCAGCATGCCCTGGATACAAAGTAATGTTTTAGCCATGCCTATCATCATCAGGCAGATGGTTATCCTGAGATGACAATTCAGACTTTGGAAAACACATTGAGAGCTTTATCTATAGATTTCAAATGTTTTTGGGATCCACACCTTACTTTGGTGGAATTTTCTTATAATAATATCTTTCACTCTAGTATTCAGATGGATATTTTTTAAGATCTCTATGGAAAGATATGAAGAACTCCAACTTTCTAGGATGAAGTTTGGGAAAGAAAGTTATTAGAACATAATCTTGTGGACAAGATGGTAGAAAAGGTCAGATCTACTCAACAACACATAATATTTTCTCAGATTCTACAAAAAAGTTATGCCGAAAACCTAAGAAAAGACCTAGAGTTTGAAGTGGGTGATAAAGTGTTCTTACAAATATCTCCCTGGAAGAGAGTAATGAGATATTGAAAGAAGGTAAAGCTAAGACCCATGTATATTGGTCCTTTTGAATTATTGGAACATGTTGGGAAGGTAACTTACTAATTTCCAATTCCACCAAATATCCGTCATGTCCATTATGTGTTCCATGTATCTCTCCTGAGAAAATACATACCCGATCCTTTACATGTACTATGCTCAGAAGGTGTACCGCTGGAGCAAGATCATTCTTATGATGAGTAGCCAATAGAGATTATGGATCATAGCAAAAATGTTCTACAAAACCATACACCTCTCTTGGTTAAAGGTTTATGTAGGAACCACCAATTACAAGTAGCTACATGGGAACTTGAGGATATTATGAGAGAGAGGTATCCTCATTTGTTTATTATGAAGTGATGAATTTCGAGGGATAAATTCATTTTAAGGGGGGTAGAATGTAACACACTAAAATTTTATGATAAATATTATTTTATGTCTTATTTTTTACGCAACACCAAAAGAATATTTCCATACACACAACACTAGCTTAGCTTGTGTTACATGCAAGAGCGACCTTCCTCTATAGCTTGCGTTATACGCAATACCGAGTTTCACTAAACTATGATATGTTATAAAAATATTATATAAACTAGATGTTATAAATAGTATTAACTAAATTCTGAATTTAATAACATTATAATTCATCCGACAGATTTTCTAGAATGAGGTATGAGAAAAAAATATTTTTTTCTGATAAAATATGTATTTTAAGAAAAATGCAGTATTGTCTCCTTTTGATGTGGCGCCCATTTTAAATCTATGTTTTGACAAGTTTATAAGTTCAATTTTTAAAAACAATCTTATTCTTTTGTATCAAGATATAAAATTATTCATTGGATAATTATTTGGTATTTTTTGATAAGTTTCTTATTTTGATGAAAAGTAAAAATACGCTAAATTTTAATTTAAAACAACTTTTTTCCTCAAGATAATTTATATGGTTAAATTATCATATTGAATGGTTTTAATTTATAAATAGAAATATTTTTACCATTTAATATAATATATGTAATTATCATTAATTTTACATTTAATTCATAGTTAAAAACATTTCAATCTTTTGTAATGTTTTAAACCAAAACCCGTATTTTCAACAACAAGATTAATTTTATATTAATTACTGTATCTTCTGAGGTATGAATTTTTATAAATGTATTCCAAATTTGGAATCATGATTTTCAAATAGATTAAATAGATAACTTTTATCTTTAGGCATTAATAATAGTTTCTATGGTAAATTTTATTTACCACGGATAAAGGAAAATCGAGAAATTAAGGGTAAAAATAATATTATAAATTTACCCTAAAACCTGCCAAAGTTATATTGGATGAATAAAGGTAGACCCATATAACCTAATTGTCAGAATAGATTCATTTCATGAACTTTTTACCATGAAAATGATGAAATTATTATTAAAACTAAAGAAAGTGACAACATGTCACTCTCTTATATATTATAAATGAAATAATTTTAATTTGGTGATAAGCTTTATAAAACATCAATCATAAATAGTTTCCATAAAGAAAATAAAATTTTATACGTCATGTAAATTTATTTTGAATTTTTATGGTTTAAATAATTATCATTAATGATGACACAATAGTGATGGGAATTTAATTTATTGATTGTAATATCAAATAAATGGTTTTAAAAATATTAAAATAAATATTATATTAACCTTTTAATGAGATCCACGATTTTTATATATAAATAAGTATGTTATAAATCTATTAATTATTTTGGTGCGAATATATCATCTTTTTGGATTTTATTTTAATTCAAATAAATGAATAGTGTCAAAATTGACACAAGTGTTATTTTATAAAATAACATATTATTAAATTGTTTAAAAATCACAAACATATTTAAAAATTATAAATTTAAATTTATATGGTCGAAGAATTCATAAAGAATCCAATTAACGATAATTCACAACACATAGGTAAATATTTATAACAATTTAAAATTTACAATATTATTACCACAAATAAAATTAAATCGATTAAATATGGATAAATCAACTTCATGAGGTTTAAAATTAATTCCCAACAAGGATAAATTATATTGGATGATGCGATTACTACCCTATATCATATCATCTTTGAATTTGAGTAATTTTGGTTGTTTTTATGTGGGGTTTGGGTTTATTATAAATTTATATTTTAGAGGTTTCTAGAAGTGCCCCTCCCCGCTCTTAAAAAACGGCACCTCCTCCATCTCCTCTCCACAACATTTTGAGCCTCAAACCTCAGCCAAACTCTATCCATTTCTCTTCTACACTTACCTAGATACGAACTAGTGGTCCTGTTATTCTTCAAAAACCATCTTTAGTGACCAATGTGGAGGTTTAGAAGAGGCACGTCAAAGAAGAGGTAATATCCTTTACCGATCCTTTAATTTTTTTCTTATTCTAATTCTTCTACTTTATTTTCTTAATTATAAAGTAATAACATCACTATAAATAATATAATGATATGTTATTATAAATATGAAACAATCCCATTTAACCTTCTATCAATCATATATAAAAAATATCACTCTAAGTGTGTATGTACGGAATATTGTCTCCATGCAGTGGTGTAATCTGTTTTTCCACCACCACCATAATTGGATGGGTATAATGCTGTAAATAATAATGATATATAGTTATAATTACATGATGCAAATTTTGAGACATTTTATCATCTACTCCAATACCATTCAATAATTATTGGAATGATATCATCACTCGTACGTACGTACGACTTACATTCTCCACCGTTCGATGAGATTCGTTCAACATGATTTCCATTAAACCATGATTATATAAACGAATTGAATGAATAAATATGATATATATTATATTAATTCTATTCTTTAAATGATATAACTATAACCTAAAAAGTGGAATATGAACTTATCCAACAAGACATACGTTTGAAAATAATGAAGTTAATACCCAAACAACGAGTAACAATTAAACATTACAAACAAACGAATAAAAATATGATCATAAATGTAACCATAAAAATAATTATGATTATTTAATAGATCTGTAACATTATTTAAATCATTATACACAAGGTTCTGATACACACGAAGCATGATAGACCTAAGGTAGGGGATAATTATTTCAATCTTGTTATTAACCGATATTGTTTATTCATAAGTATATACAAGGGTTAAATTTAGCATTCATGTACATGTTTTATAAAAATGTATTCATATATGTTTAAATTCATTTTTACCAATTTTTTACATTCACTACATGTTATATAGGGAATCATTATATTTACTACCATATGAGGCACTTTTTGACTTTTTCGGCAAAAGTATGAGGAGAATGTTTTTTACCTTATACAAAATGAATGGAATTTTACGGTTTCATAAAGCAATTTTTCCATGAAGCTTCCTATGAAATATTTCATGATTATTTAAAACAAAAATTAATGCCATTAAAATTGTATTTCATTTTGAGAAAATAAAATCATTTTGAAGAAGAAATGATATTTTCTTCAACAACCGAATTCAAGTGTTCTATCAAAATTATTTTCCATATAAGATGATAGAGGGTTATGTATCTATACCAACTATTATATTGATTTGATTATTTTATAATGAAACTATTTTTATGATGTCCATTATCTTATATGGATTATGTTTTGATGGAATGATGTTTAAGAATCCCATTTTTATTACATGGGTTATGCGATGATGTATGATTTATAATTTTGTGGCAAACATAACAATGGTTTCATTATGGGATGGGTTGGACATATATCTACCTCAAATTAATTGGGTAAGGATTTACATCTCATCAGATAGATATGGCTGGAACGACAAGTTAATCTGGTTCAGTGATAGAGGACTTGAATGAAGAGTGAACTCGAGTCAGTAATGGAATTTTTCCACTATGATGGTCTTAGCTGTAGGTCTTGTCTAATTTTAAATGATTTTCTATGATTATGTATGTATGCCAAAATGTTTCATGTCTTATGTTTTGATAAATGGTATTACATTTCACTATTATGACATATCCCATTTCATGATATTATGATCTCTTTCTAAGGAAAATATTTACAAAATGTTATGTTCTTATGAATTTGATACGATTGATATTTCCATTGATTGACCTTACTGAGAATTTGAGCTCAACCATTGTATATTTTCTTTCCCCAGGCCAGGAAGAAGGGTATTCAGTAGGATATTCCAAAAGGGACTCTAGAAATGATGAAATAAATGGGGGACGATGTAGATGATTTATGAACCATTTGTTTATGTTTTTCAGTTTCTAAACACACTATACATATAAAGTCCTATCATGGTACTATTATATGTTGTAATTAATATTCTTCAATTCTGATGTAATAACAATGTACGTAAATTATGGGTCGTTATAGATTCTATGATCGATGGATGATCTTGGGTAGAACATGGATGAGGGAATAGAACATGGATTTTGGACCCGCATGGGATTTTTCAGGGTCTTTATGTTCTGGTTTTCATTTTGACCCATGGAAAGTAATTTTTCATGGAATATCTACTATTCAGTTTTGTTATTATATTCATAGTTTTCATCATCTTGCTATATTAGTAATATTATGTTTACTGTTAAATTATTGGTTGTTTATTTTCAAATTTCATATAGTGTATTACTCTAATAAAGATCGTATAGTACCTCCATAATTGATATTAGACCCTCATTGCTAGTCGGTATCATCTGGTGTACTGTGAGTTGAACTTGATTTCATGTGACTGACCAGCTCAAGGCATCAGTGTGTTTCACTTGGGTCGAGATGTTACAATGTTGCATCAACACCCAAAATTATTATATTTTCTTGTGTTTCATATTATTTTGGAAAGGTATAAGGGAGACTAGGAAGAGTTGGGCCTCAGTCCTGAGCGAGTGTGTGGGAGTAGCTACCCCATTTGTTGGCGGAAACCTAAGTACAAAACATGGGATGATGTTTATTGGTATTTTCTATTATAGATTATGTTATTTTTACATGGCGGATGCACCTGCAGTGTGATGCGATAATTGTTTTGAGATCATCACAGATTTTATACAGGACTTGGTGAGGAATGATAGTTCAGTACGTCTGACTAACTTTAGAAACAACAAATTAATTTTTTATATACATCATTTATGGAATGCCTTGGAAAATGGCGTTTGGTATGTCATTCCACATTAAATATTTTTCCATTATTTTTAAATTGAAGAGAAAATGGTCCATAATAAGATATTTATAAATATTAAATGACGATAAAAGGAATGTAAATATGTGTATAATGAGAAATATGACATTGATAATGAGTTTACCCATGTTTATTAAGACCTTGGATTATGATGGTTAAGGGGAGAGATATAGCCTCACTTCTTACCATGCTGCAAAAAAGGGGTGATGAAAATTCTGGATTTATATAAATTATTATAATTGTGTTAATGTGGTGTAATGTGTCCCAATAGATGTATTTGGTACTGTAGAGATATTCCTCTATGATAAATCATATTAAATGAATGATAGGAGTATATGGTTTGAAATGATACTACAGTAGTGGAACCTAAGGAACTAATATTTCTGAGTGAGGAAGTAGGGGAGCAGTTCTGAGAGAACATTTTACCCTTCATGAAAATTCATGGAATGTGATCTACAGAGGCTTATGAAAAGAATATCTGATCTAACATTGTGGTTTCAGTTGTAGCACCCTTCGACATTTATTATTGAAGATGCAAATGAGGGATAATTGGTATGTATTGAGTCTATCCAAACAATAACTGAACATTTAGAGACTCTAACATAAAAAAGTGTCAGGATGGATTCTTACATGTTGTGTGGATCAATTACACATGATTTTACTCCAGTAATATTTCACCAGTGTGGTATGACAGTCCACTATCATAGACACTATTCTTAACCACTAGTACAGTTTCTATCATGAATTAATATGGGACATATGAAGATGATATGTAGGAATACATGATATATGTGAAGTGATGGATGAGCTAAACAGACCCAGGGTGTGGGAAGGTGATATTATTCACCTTTTTAGTATGAAAACTAGAGTACTATTATTATTCATGGTAGAGGAAATGGATTTTTTTTAGGAATGAGTGAATATATAATATCAAGGTGGTGTATCTTAGGGGATCCACACTACACCACATGGAATAGTGGGAGCACAGTGGCATGCAATTCACCATACTCTTGTAGATAGTGAGGCTAGATAGTTGATATTAATAGATGTTATTCATGTAGATTATATTTCATCTAGAACATTATTTGATATTAGTCCCTCACATTAATTTATTTCTGTAAAAAATTTGAATTTTTTGAGCCTGATGGTGGAGTTCTTCACTAGTTTGTTGACAATAGATACACTATTGGGAGTATGTTTGAGAGATATATTCTTGTGAAATTGATGTTCTATCAAGGTTTTTGAGTACCAATATCTCTGGGATATTTATATGCATTACCTGTTAAGAATTCATCTGATTAGGGATATGGACTGGTTAGAAGCATCTTAATCCCACAGTGATTTATATTGCCGAAGAATGACATTTACGCCTCGTAAGGGAGAAAATTAAATTAACCATGTAAAGTGAGATATCCAGGAGGGCCGAGCATGGACTATTACTCAACATCTAGTATAGAGGAAAACACGGTATTCTTGTATATTACAAGATGATTGTTGTGTGAAATAGGATGTCAATCCATATATAATTGTGTGGTTTTAAGATGTGTTTTTATAATACTTCTCATTGTTTACACCTAGTAAAGATGGGTAATTTCTTATTAAGAACATTCTTGGGGATGATAATTTTTCTATTAAACCATATAAAATAGAACCAGAAGAGCATGAAGAGTTTAAGACTCACCTAGAAGTGTTGGAGGATAAAGTATTTATCTATTGGAGTATGTTTCATTGGGGTTATCTAGTTTTTCTCAAACAATGTTGATAGGTGTTTTTACTTGTTATTTTATTACTAGAAGTTGAACCAAATAACATTGATGAATTAATATACTCTTTCACGAATCAATGGGATTTTTTACAAGATGAATTTTTATTGGATATTGTAAATGATTTAATTGAGATCATGGTATCACAATTTGAGAGTTCAACCATCTGATATATTGAGTAATGATTTCAGAATCAAGTATGAACTATATGAGTTTGTTGTAATTCAATTTGGATAAATTAACGAACCATTAGTTTTTATGGCTTTGATTAATCGAATATTCAATTCATACGTAGATATGTTTTTTATATTTCTTGTAGATGACATCTTGATGTACTCTAAGACTCATTATGATCATTACTAACATCATGACATCATCCAATGTACACTATGTGAGAATTGAATAAATTCCATGATTTATAAAAATTATTTTTTATTGATTAGCCACACTTATTGAGTAAATTAATATTGGAGTATAGTGATTCATTTGACCCATATATGGTGTGCGAAGTTGTATCTTGGGATCATCCCAAGAACGTTTCTGAAATTTTTATCTTTCTGGTATTAGTTAGATATTATTAGAGATTAATCCCCAACTTTTTCCATTTGGGAGAACCTCTTTAGGGATTGACTATGTATCCAATAATGACATAATGGTTAAAATCATACGATAATGATTTCAAAACATTAAAGATTATCATAAAGAAGACACTAATTTGGATTCATCCTAATTCAGTTGAGGAGTGTTTGGTGTATTGGGTCCATATAAGATATGTATTTGATTGGTATTAATGTAGGGACAATGAGTTGTGGTGTATGGGTCATGGAAGTTGAGGCCACATAAACGGAACTACCCTATATATGACCTCCAGTTATAAGTAGTAGTTTATGATTTATTGCACTGATGACATAATATATTGCGCGAAATGATTTCTATGTATACTGATCAAAGGAGTTTAATGCATATACATGAACAATGATAATTGAATATTTTGAAATGGTTATGCATTGAAAATATATAGTAGATTGATTTTGATCTTGTATATACACATAGAAAGGGAAATAGTGCTCCTTACATATTGAGTAGGAGAAATCAACTCATTCTATTTTGGAATAATGTAATTAGTGTAAAATGATAACATTACTAGATTATATGATGGTTGTGGTTCTGCAATGATGGGATATGATGAATCTCATATTTGTTTATGTGGATTATACACTATTGGTATGGATCAAGGAAAAAGAGATTGACAATCTAATGTGATTGACATTAAAGGAAATCCTTATACTGGGGATTCACCATTCGGATAGAGCATAGATAAGGATGAGATCATCTATGTCTGATTTCATGTTGTTGTGCCTACATGTTTGCAGAAGGAGTTGGTGTGTGAGTTTCATGCCTTGAAGTGGGCGATACATCGAAGTGTGAAAAAAATGTGCCATAGACTATGAAGATACCTTTTTTGGATGTACATGGAAATGGATACGTCCAGCTTCATGAAATGATACTACACGTGTAAGTAGGTTCATGTAGAGAATCTACAAATTTGTGGTTTTTTAAATCCATTGACCATTCTATAATTGTCATGCATAAATATGTCTATGGGAATTTTGAGTGGTCACCCATGTATGTCACAAAATAATAATATTATTTCGGTGATTGTGGAGAGACTAACGTTCGTATCACATTTCTAGCCTATATGGGAGACATTATCAATAGAGAAATTGGTTGAATTATATGTTTGGTAAATATTTCCCTTGCATGGAATGACATATAGTATTGTTTAAACACATGGCTCACATTTTACGTCACACTTCTGGAAGGGATTTTCTAATTATCATGGTACACAATTTTTACTAAGTATGCCAATCCACCAATAGAATGATTGGATGATAGAAAATAATATTCATGTGCATGAGGATATGTTACAAGAATTTGTCCAAGATTTTGGTGGATCTTGAGAGAGGAACCATGATTAGGTGGAGTTTTCCTATATAAAAAGGTGACTTGAAACTAATTTGATGGAACATTTTGAGGCTCATTATGGTAGGCCCTGTATATCACCTCTAAGATTGATAAAAGTGGGTGAGTCAGAGTTGTTGTGGTAGTGTCTCATATAGGAGACATTCGAGTTGGTAAAAATGATTTGGAACCACATATCAAAGGTTAAGAGTTCATATAATTCTTATGCTAATAGACTTAACTAACCCTTATAGTTTAAAAAGGATGATATCATATTCCACCAAGTGTCTGCTAGATTGGGTCACAGTAGCATACAATGATATATAGAGTTGACACCTAGGTTCATTGGGCTATTTGAGGTTATGGGGATAATTGATCTTGTGGCATACTAAATGAATCTTCCAAATATGTACAGTGATATGCATATCTTTTTCACATGTCCAAATATCAGTGGTATCACCCCAACAATTATCATATGATTGATGTTGATGATGTTGATCTTGGGATAGATTCCTCCATTGAGGAGCAATTACTTTTTGTGTTGGATCACACTAAGAAATTGAACAGACCAAAGTCATGATGATAGTTCATATATTTTATCAGGATGTGAAAATGAAAGAGGAAACGCATGATATATTTGATGATATGAAGCTACAATGTTCAGATCTTTTTGACTCAGAATCATTGATATGATTTGGAGTAAAACTCGAGGAAAAGCTGTTATAATGTGTGGAGATGGTATGATCCTGGATATTTTGGGATATGTGTTAGAATAATATTTAGGTACTCTTTTCCTAGTTTTTATTAATTATTTGGGTTATATCATGGTGTATTTTTTGGTTAAAATTGATGATTTTGGAATTAAAAGGGAATTTTCATGGTTGGTACATGGTTTTCCCAAACGTTGATCCATGGACTAGGGAATCGAGAAATCATGGAAAAAGAGTGTTTTCATGGAGAGAACATAGTTTTTCTGTATTTTCCAGAAAAAAAGAAAAACTATGCACCAATCCCTCACACCCACCTAGAATATGCATGCTTTTATGGCTTACGATATGTCAAACTGTGTGCCCCTACTATGAAAATCGTGCATGCAATATAAGTTAACTCGAAAATAATTTTTTTTAAATCCCCAAACCCCATATTAAACCAAAATAGACCCCAACACAACACCTAACATAATTTAACGATTTTTGATACTCCCAATCATAATCCAAGACCTTCTGACCGCATTATATTTAAATTGAAATTTGTTATCGAAGACCTGCACCCCTCCAGGTTATAGGATATTATCCCATGTTGTTTCCTACTTCTCTCCCATATCTACCTAATATTTTACAGGGATTTTATCCTTATTTATGATGGATCTAGATATAGGATTTATGGATCTAGATTAATAATTTTTTGGATATATATTATTTGATATTGAATTTGGAAATAATTTCAATATCTCGTTCTATGTTGTTTTGTAGCAAAATTTTTTCATATCCATTGGCAACCTTTCATCATCAAAATTGATGATGGTGGTATATTTTTAAAATCCCAAAGTATTCATTCCAATTTCATGTATGTAATGTTATATTTTCAATTTGATTATCAGTAATTTATTTCATCCATTGAATTAATGAAATTTGAGAATTAATTAATTTTCAAATTGTGAAATTGGAATATTGAATTGATTGAATTGGGATAATTAATTATTGAATTAATTATGGAGGTTTTGAATTGTATGATTTGGAAAATTAATAGTAAAATTAATTACAGTGGTATTAAATTTTTCATTTTAATAATAAATTGATTAATTAATTATGAAAATTTGGGATTTTGAATTGAATAATTAATTGTTGAATTAAATATGGAATATATGTGGTTGTGAATTGATTAATAAATTTCTAAATTAATTAATGGAATACTGATATTGTGAAATTTAATATTCTGATTAATTAATTGTTAAATTAATTAATGTATTTTGAGGCACCAGACATGAAATGTGCAATTGTTTCAATTCCATTCAAAAAAGACTTAAAATTGTTAATGGTAATAATACAAATCAAATGATATTCACATGTCACATTAAATGGTGAATAGTGACAATTGAATTCATTTGTGACTTGAAATGGTGAATGGTAATAATGACATTCCCCCTGACATTAAAAGTTTAATGGAAATAATGGAATTTATACATGAACTGAGAGTTTGAGTTCCTCAGGAAAGCATGCGTTATGTGTTTAAATAAAGAGTTAATGAATTAATAAAAACTCTTTATTATATTAATTATATTTATTATTTATACAACAATATACAATTGTTTACTAGAATTTGTTTTTTAAACTATTAGTAGTGGCCAGCTGATTTGTAATCACAACCTACATTGGCTACCTGATCATTACTCGAATAGTCTTCATATTTTAAATATAGGTTAATGTCAATGGATCTATGTTATATGAATAATAAGGGCTAGAATATTAATGAGGGAACCACAAATGGATTCAGGGCCCTATTTGGATTTGTTAGTGTCTTCACTTTTTTTTTAAATTTTGACACATGGCACATACTATATCATGGAATAATGCTACTCAGTTTTGATATTTTTTCCCAGTTTTGGTCATCTTGTTATATTATTATTATTATTGATATGGTTATATTATTAGTTATTTCTTATTTATTCTTCGATGTTGTATTAATCTAATAATGTGGCTCTAGAATCCCTATGATCGATATTAGAATCCAACTTTTTGGCAGTATCCTCAAGTGTTTGGGGAAGAATTCATGAAGTCATTTAACAGACCAGATTGGCCAACAGTGTTTGGCACTTAGTATGAGAGATCACACACAGTAATTTATATTACTCCCTATAGAATGACCACAATTGGGTTGTAATATTTTAAGATGAAACTTCAATTAATCCCTGATAAGGGATTCATTCATCCAAGCATTTTACATTGGGATGCACCTGTTAATTTTTTAATGATAGTTGGAACAATTGGACTATGAATTTTTTATTGGGATCTAAACATGGTAATAATTAAGATCAAAGTATGTTTTTCTCCATATTGAAGAATTTTTCAATGAACTGAATAATACTAAATAATTTTCCAAGATTGAAAATTATTCTATATATCATCAATTGACATTCAATAAAGCACATATTACCAAGATGAAATTATGTTCAATTTATGTTAATAATGAGTTTATAGTGAATCCATTGAGTCATAATAATTCTCCTACAATCATTATAGTTCAGATGAATAGTGTCTTTAGAGATTATCTTTGTTAATTTTTTTTTTCCATATAACATATAGTATTGTTTTATGAATATAAAAATAATGGGATGAATAATACTTGTGGATTGTTCTAAAGACCCTATGGAATGGGAAATTATTGGAAAATTTTACAATTTCAGAATTATGGTTACAAAAATATTCATTTTTGGGTTATATAATATTAATATAGGGTATATCGTTTGATCCATAAAAGACAGAAGATATTGAATATTATCCTAGACCAATTGGGGTGAATATGATCTAAACATCCCTTGGATTTTGTTTATATTACATAGGTATTATGGAAATTGTTTCAAAACTATCTAATCCCTTTCCCATGTTTACTTCTAATAGAGGGAATCCCCTCTAGATAGATGAATGTAACAAATATTTCATGGAACTGAAGGGAACATTACTTTTACACTTGTTCATACATTAACCTCTAGTGAATAGTAGTTTTAAATCTATAGTGATGTATAATTGATGTTAAAGGGATGTGTTCTTATATAGACATTCATGGTTATACCTTATTCCTCGTGACAACTAACCACTCATGATCATAAGTACCAAACTCATGATTTGAATTTTTCTGTGAAAAATTCTCATTAATGATATTGAAAAAATATATTTCTATGAAGAAAATACTGATATAAATAAATATCATAATTTTTTGAGGTATATATTTAAATAATAGGAGATGAACATGTTACAGAGAAATTGGTTAGAGAATATAAAAGATTAAGAATGCCCAATAAATTACCACCTCAAAATGTGAAAAAGTTGGATGATGATCAGATTCAAATGTATCATGATAGATTATCTATTATGTGAATTAAAATGATCTAGTATATTTTTATTTTTATGTAATTGATCTATAAATACTGATTAAAAGTGGATAATATTATATTTTTTAATTTAATGTTCGACCACCTATCGATGGGAATAATTATGGTGTATGAAAGAATGATGTAGAGCTATAAAAGATGTTTGGAAATGTTACTAGGTTTAACATTGATAATTATGGAATGATAATGTTTATAAATTGTTTATGAATTTATTATATAGAATATTTTATGAAGTGTTTTTTTATAAAATTCTCACAGTTCATAATTCCCAATTCATCATGGTGTTATAAAGATGTATAGTGATTTGAAATAACACTTTATTTTGGATGGAATAAAGAGGGATGTCATAGAGTTTATATCTCGATGATTTTTATGTCATTAAGTTATAACTGAAATAGAAATTCCAAACGGTATGTTGAATCCATTACCCATACCAAAATTGAAATGGTAGAACATCAATATTGATTTTCTCCTGAGACTCCCCAAAACCTCTAAAAGGAATAACTCTATAATGGTTATTGTTCATAACTTTACTAAGTCATCACACTTCAACGATATTAGAGAATATTTTAATTCGAATTAGATTCCAATGAAATACAATAAGGAAAATTGATGGTTTCATTGAGTACCACATTCTATTATACATGATTGGAAACTGAGGATTACCTCATTATACTGGACAAGTCATTAGTAATCCCTTGATAAAGAATTTTATTTTTTTGTTTCTTATCATCCGTAGATGGATGGTAAATCTTAAATAATAATTGATACCCTATAGGATTTTTTTGTGATAGTTTTTACAGAATTAAATGGTGTTTGGGATCAAAACCGTCTTCTAGTAGTGTTTTTTACCACAATATATTTCCCTCAATAATTCTGATTCCTCTTTATGGGTCCTTTTATGGTAAACAATGTAGAACTACAATGTTCTTGAATAAAGATAGAGAATGAATGCTATTGTTACATGAGATGGCTAAATAAATGGATGAAAAGTTTAGAGATATTTCGATGTATATCAATGTGATTTATATTTGGAATAAATGTTATGCCATATACAACCGACATGATCTAGAATTATAATTTATTAATAAGATGACTTGAAGAATTTACTCATGGAAGATGGTTATTAGATATGGGATTAAAGTGAAACTAATGCAAGGGTATATCAGTCCCTTGTCAATTATAAATCATATTTGGATGAAAACTTATCACGTGGTTATTCCAAAAACCACCCTCATGTCCATTATGGGTTCCATATATCATTCATATGGAAGTAGATACAAAAACTATCACATGTATTGAACCTAAATGTTATACTACTAGGGAAAGATCTTACTTATAAGGAACAAATGATTGAGAATCTAAAAAATATAGATACAATTATACAAAACAAAACCACTCACTCGGTAAATTTACTACAGATAAACCACATGTATGAAGACGCTATGTGGGAACTTGGGGATAATATTATGTATTAGTATCCACATTTATTTCTATGATAGTGGTGAATTTGGAGGGAAAAATTCATTTTAGGGGGTTGAATCTAACACCCTGAGTTTTAATGGTTTTCATGAATAATTCAATTTAATTTAGGGATCGTATTTCACTCTACAATAAGTTACTATTTTATTAAATAAAACATTAATTTAAGCATGCACAACATGCAACAACATTATAACATGAATTACAAGAGATATAGAGTTTTATCAAAATAATGATATATTATATCTTGAAAATTTAACCCATCCATTAAACAATGTAATATTAAATGTAATTACTTCACTTAAATATAATGGTTTAATACAATGAAATAATATTTATGTTTAAATGCATAATTTTTGACAAATACTTTATATGCTTTGAAAACAGTATTTTATAAAAAAATACATTATACTTCATTTGTGAAAAAATTAAAATTAATTGTGGACATAAATAGAAATTAAATATTTTTAAATAAAATTAATTTCTATATTCATAATTTCATGTATATATTATGGAGATTTGTTTTTGATTTTTCTGCGATATTTCATATTTGGATGAATAGTAAAAATACTATATTTTAATTGAAAACTTATTTTTAATTTAATATAATTTTATAGTTAAACTATTTTTTTATTTTTTAAAAGAATATTTAGATTAATAGTACATATATGATTCAAATTAGGGAAATTTTAATCATTTTCTTAATTTTTATAAAACAAATTTGTAAACTTTTGGACATTTTCACTTTAAGAAATCGCGTTCACATCACGTATGTGAGAATAATTTTATATTAATTTCTATCAGTTCAATGATTAGAATTTGAAAAAATGGATTAAATATTTTAAATATGAATAATATATAATTTCTAATTGAACCATCTTAATTTTTGAGCAGTGTGATTAGTGAAAAGAATTAAAATTAATTACACTGATTAAGAGAATAATGTGTTTACATAGTGGTCAAACATAAAATATAAGGTGTAAGAATAACCAAATAATTTTACAAAACTAATTTGATGTAAATATTTATACCCTTAAAACTATTGGCTCTAATTTTTGGTGTTATATAGGGATATCTTTAGGTATAAACGTGGTTTGACCAAGCTTCTTTTCAAAAATTCCAATTATGTCATCTCTTAATGTTATAAAATTCCACCCATATTCCCCTTACATAACACCTATCCATCCATTTTGATCATCAAAACAATACAAAAATAACTACTCCACTTTCCTCCATCCATAATAGAATCCTCACTTTCATAATAAATCTGTCCAAGAAAGTCTGTTGGTTTAAACCAAAAGTGCATACCTGAAGAAGAGGTAATGTTCATCAATGAATGATTTTGCATTATATATTCCTCAAACCAATTAAATTTGTTTGTATATAATTATTTTATAATATAAAAATTATATTAAGTATAATTAAATTTTATTTTTTTTTAGTTTTGAGATCTATAACTTCCCACAAATCTATCAAATGGGATACACAATCATTGTTCATTTGTTCAACGATCTACTACCTTATAGAATGATGTCATTCGTTCTTCCACTATAAAAATTAAAATTTAATAATAATTTTTATTTATTATTTATATATGATATATAAATTTTTTTACAGTAATTATTATTTTTTAATTGTTATATCACACAAACATCATGCTTTCCATTTTTTGGGAAAATGATAACATCGTCTCTGTGTACAGAAGAATACTTCCTCACGAAGAGGTGTGATTTGTTCCCGCATTACATGGAATTTTTTTAATAAGGTTTTAGTAAAAATATAGAATATATGTTACATAAAAATTATTCTGTAATTTTAATATATGAAATAATTTTTTTAATTTGTAATGAAAATGGAAACAATATTCATGTTTTCATACTACCTATTATCTTCATGAACTATGTATTTAATTTCCAATATATATATTTTAATGATTATAATAAACATAATATAATGAATATATATGATATTTATATCATGGTCATCCATTTTTTATGATAAAATAATGATCTATGTTTGAGGACCAAGATAATAAATTAAAATATGTAGGAAGTTATAAATGGTTATTACCTGAAATAGAACTTAAATGTGGAATGATTAATTTATGGGAAATATAATGTAATAATTATTTAATAAATGTTATTATATATTTGAATATGGTTTCTAGAAATATTTATAATAATTTTATATTTATTATACAGAATTATTTATTGAGTATGAGGAGAGTCTAGACTTCTAGAGAGAGATTTATAGACTCGCTTTTATTTCAATGAGACATATTACAGATTCACCAATTATTTAATTGATGCTGTGGATATAATTAAATATTAAATTTTATGTCATTTATTTCATTTATTTCTTGATATTAAATGTTTATATTGATATTATTATTTCATAGGGGATAGATTCAAAGGTTACTCAAATAGTAATGGATTTTCGTCTAAATTTTAATATTTGTGAGATGCATCATGTATTCCCCACATATTTCATCAACATTTTCGACACTTTCCATGGATATATTTTATCATTAATATACTATGAATTAATGGGATTTATATATCAATTTTTGGATCTACCTATATTTGTTTTTACTGTTCAAATGTTACTAAATCTGTAAAATATTATTGTCACTATTTTTCTTATTTTGGAGACATTTTATATTTTTCTCCTATATTCTTTTATAATTTGTATATAATTCCTATTTGAAATGTTATATTATGAATCTAATTTTTTCATGATATTTTTGGCCTCATGTAATGTTATTACTTCATGAGGGATACGAATTGATCTACCGAAGTCGTACGATATTATTTCTACAATCCCATCATTTAAAATGATTTTTTATGATTATGTTTACGTGGAAGAGATATTAGGATTCATCTCTCATGTTTACTCATGAAATGTTTTCTCATATTTGTATTAATAATATATGGATTATACCTAATCAGTTTTTGACTCATTTTTACATAGATTATTATGGAACTATTTTTTATAATTTCTGTATTTATTTTACTTTTATGTAGAAAATCGAATTTATTCAAAAACATTGTTTTCTAAAAATGATTTCAAAATTTTTGAAAATCATTTCAAAATATTAATTTATATATTTTCAAATTATATTTTCATATATGTGTTATGGAAATTTTTTTTGTTAAAAATTGTCAATATTATTTTCAATTATTCCTTTATAATATTTCAATGGTTTTTTTCAAAGGAATGGTTTTAAATTTTATTACATTCTTACATTATATTTTTAAATTTTTATTTTCAATGAGAAGGAAAAAAATTATTTTCAAATATTCTAATTTTTTTTAATGATAATTTTTAATGAAAATGATTAAAAGGATTTTAAGGATTTAGTAATATCTTTTCAAAGATATTTTTAAATAAATTTTTTTTTAAAAATATTTTATTTATTAGAATTTTTTTACATGGTGTAATGGATAATTTAATCATGAAATATATTATAAAATCTTCATAAATTTTCTTCTATATACAATAGAACCCATTGGGGATATCATTCCTTATTGGGAATGTTATTCATTGGTATCATTCACATCCATTCCTTGATTGGTTTATGGTTTGATAGCATGAGGTGTATGAAACACATTTCTTTTCAACATGTTATTGGATTATGAAACCTTCATCTTTACATAGTAACGTCTATTATTATGAAACCTATCTCTTCCCCATAGGTTCTGTTATGATGACATGTTTATGAAACCCATTTTATTTAATGGGTTATGGTATGAAGAATATTTATTATCTTGATGCACACATATGTACAATTTAAATATGTGATAGATGGGACCTATATATAACTCCAACGAATTCATAAATTATTTATATCTCATGAGATAGATAGGAATGGAACATGAAGTGAACTCGGTTCAGAAATCTAGTATTGGGAAAATGGAGTGAACTTCGTTCAGTATTATAGGGATAGGAAGGGAGAGGAACTCTATTCAGTAATATGGGATGGAACATGAAGTGAAACCTATTTAGTAATACAGTGATGTAAATTTTAGTGAACACAATTAATTAATGAATGTTATCTCCTTTTATGTTCATGGTAGTGAGCTTTGACTAATATGAAATGATTGTTTCTGCTAACTTTTATGCCATAGATTCTATATATTACTCTTATGTTATGATCATATGGATTATTACCTTTGATAAATTTACGACTATAGTATTATTAATTACAATATTTATTTTATAACCCAAGATTATAAACTTTTATATGAAAGGAATTATCTTCTAATGTTATTATAATGTTTTCATGCCCTTATGTTCATGTCACACATTCATATTTTATTTATTTACCCATACATAGCATATGAGATCACCCTTTCCATATTTATAATTTATGTTGGTTATAAATAAATTTTTTAAGTAAGAGTGTTAATTTTAATGATCATTATGGTATTTATTAGAGATATTTGACCACATTAGAACATTATGTTAAAAATATCCAAAGGTACTAAACTATTATGGTATGGGGAGCGTGTTTGTTGTAATGTAAGGAATAATTATGAAAAATGATGTAACATCCATGTGTGATAATCTCATGTAACTATAAATGTGAAGTTTATATTGAACATAATTTTTCAATGACTGGTGGTTTGGAATTGGAAAAAAAGAGGACAAAAAAAGAAAAGGTGGTCTTGAATTTTAGAATAATGAAAATGGTAAAAATGAATTAATTAAGACATGTAATTTAAGAGATTTCCCAAGAAATGTTGATGAAAATTTAAATAAAATTGGAATTAAAGGGAATGATTATTACATTGAAAACCCATATTGAAGAGAAAATAGAATATGAGGGGAATAATTCATTAATATTAAAATATATGGCTACAAAATATAATATGGAGGATAAGTAAATAAAGTGTATCAAGGTAAAGATAATAAAATTCAATGAAAAAATAATATTGTTTTTATGAAATACATTATATGTGTAGTGATTACATATATTAAAACTATAATAAAAGGAAATTTTCATGAAAGATGAGATCCATAAAAGATGGTGACACAACACTATTATAATTGTCTACTAATTCGGCATGTTATGAGTATGTTTTATAAATCCAACGCACCCAATGATATGTGAAAAAATCTAGTTTTTCCAACATATCTATCAAAGAGGGACAAATTTAGATATAAATATCATGTTATATTTTATATTATCTCAAAAATTAGTCACATGTAAATGTACATTAGTTTGAATAAATCATGAGAGGTCCACGGAACCATATAAAGATACTTCACTACCAGTACTTCCAATTATTATACATACTCTGCAAGATGCCATATTAATAGGGATAACAAGTTCAATGTTTTAGAGAATGGTAATGATCCTATATTATGGGTGTATCATGTACCATGGTCTAGATACTCACAAAATATCTCTAGAAATAAATGAAATAATGTTTTGAGGAATACGTAAGATATTGTGCCAAATTTGAGAAAGGTGGAATAATAAGTAATGAAGAATCCACTGGCAGTCAAAAAAGTATTGAAAGATGACACTCTAGTCTAATATGTTTTCTAAAAAATATCCTCCACATAAACTACTAAGTGGAAAAATATTAAGATACAATGTAATATAATGTAGGTGGTGAGACCCACAATTTTTATTAGAGAAAAAGATAATAGACACCTAATATCCCACATAATGTTTTCAAGAATTCAGGATACTAGATATATTTATTATAACTAGTTAGGAGATATCATAGTATTATGTAACTAGAAAATTAAAAGGGAATAAATAGTGGAAAAAGAATAGAAAGTCCCATATATATATCACCATTCCTCAACTTGAGGAAGTTTGAGTTTCCCCAAACCCCATATACATTTTTGCATCAAACTAATTTGGAAGTGATGTATAACTAAGTGGGATATATTATAAATGGGTTGATTGTTCTAAATAAGAAAACATTATATAGATAAATGAATATATGATAGTATTTTAGAAGGTGGTGTCCCCAATTTTGACATCAATAGTGGATGCCAATTCCAAAAAGTATTACTGGAATTGTGAAAAATATTCAAAGTATTATTATTCATATATGGAATTTAAATATTCTTTTTATGGACTAAATGGTAAAATATTCAATTGGTATCAATTTTTATTTAAAAATTGGTATCAGTTTTAGGAATTATATTTTCCCAAAATGCATTATATTAGTATTATTAAACAAATTTTTTGGTTTAAATGTGTGATGAAGATCATATTTTATTTTTAGAAGTAAAATAGGTAAATTTATTATGATTTATTAAATGGTTTTCATGAGTGACATAGAAAACCATGTGGTTTTAAATAAAACCTCTTATTTTCTAAACCATGATCAGGCTGAGTCGGCTTAGAGTATTTTCTTTATAAATCACATGTTCCTTGAGGTAAAAAATTGTAATGAATCTCTTGAAAAGAATATCTATATAAGAAATAGATATTATATAATTGGGAATTCGAACCACAATTTTTTATTTATAGTTTATAGTGGATTTCAAAAAATCAAAACGTGGTTAAAAAAGAAGTATGAAAAAAGAGGAGACGGAACAACATGAATACGTTACAGCTATCCCCAAATGGATATTTGAAACCCAAGAGGAATCCCTATTAGAATTTTTTGAATAGAGGGGCTAATCTTTATTTACATTTCTTCGCATGCATTAAGGGGATACAGTTTTAGATATAGAAGGAGATGATCCCATCCAAATGGTTATATTGAGCATTAAATGATGTTCACCACATTTTCAGGATTAATAAGATCCCTTTTAATGTCATTAACAATAATGGGGAGTATGATTACAATGAAATATAGGATATTTTTGATTTATGGTTAAAAAAATCGAATTGGGGATATTTTTATGAATCATTAAAAAGTATATTGGATTTATTGAAAATTGGTATGTCAAAAAATATATGATGGCCTTGATGATAAAGAATAAAATGGTTGAGTATCTATTAAAGGATTGTTTACAATTTTATTTATTTTATAATTTTGAATTTATTGAAATGAAATATGGGAGGTTGTTGTATTGGATTAATTGACGTCAAAATGATAATGGATTCTAGAGGAAATCAAGAAGTGAAAAAGAATTCTATAAAGACCCGTGTTGTTCAAGAGATGTGATAAATATTTTTGATGTAATCTTGGAGAAGGTTTTGGTGTTATTTTCAAACATTGGAATGTCCATTCCATTTTTAGTGAGTGTAGTGACATGGATTAAAAAGGCATGTGTGACCATGACATATCATAAGGGCATGGTAGAGAAGGATATTACTGACATAGAATAAATATATTGGACTATATCATGGTGGTCCCCATGTTGGAATTCTAGATAACCTATGATACACAGAAAATAATAGGGTGACTATGTCTTGGAACCATACAAGCTGAGTACATTATCAGTATAGTTTTTAGGAAACAGCATATAAGAGACACCATAGTCAAAGACAATTTATAGATTTGAATACCCGATTCTCATATTTTTCGACATAGACATGGGAGAAGGTCCATTCTATAGAAATGAGAGTGATGGTATGGGACTTCCCCAATTCTAATAGGGCTAGTTTGAGATATTCAAAACACTAAGAGGGTTTGGGGGTGAATCATTGTTGTGAACAATTTAAGAGAATTCTATTTTTTATCACATAACCTCATTGACCTATTATGATCTCGATTCTCTTATTCTCTTTTACCTATCACACGAATGAATATTAAAGTAGTAATGACAAGAAACTCATTCATTAATAAGTATCAATACTAAATAAGAGTTGATATTCCTTTTCATGGTAAAGAAATAATCAGTACCACACAACCGCTAGAAATAAATCCTTTGAATGAGATTAAGGGAATTTATAAAAACCCTTTTATTTGAAATACACCATATTCAATTAAAAGTGGATTTTTCCAGATCACTTCTCTATCTTTATACTTCCTATGAAGATATAATCCTTTTTGATAATGATTTTTAACACCAATAATGTATATGGTTTAATGATATGTATCGGATACCACATAATAGCTTTGATATTACGGTCATCACTTATTACCTTCTTAACAGATTTCAAGTTACACTTCCCACCACTTTCCATTTGAAAAATAAAAGCTACACAATCATCATCTTCTAGCTGTCATAATAATATAAATGTGTTTTGTACTAATAAACACTAAGTTTTCTCTGATACAAATTATTACCAACTGATATCAATTGGGTCACAAAATCTTCTTCTGTTCATCACTTCTTCTAACATTCCTCTTCAGTGAAAACCCAACTACACTAAGATCTATTCTTCTTCATGTTTTTTGAATCATAGAATTCATTTGGATTACTCAATCAACAAATATCATCTTATCTTATCATACTCAAAATTAATCTTCCAAAAAGAATAATCCATATATAAGTGGGAACACAATATTATTCCTGGAAACACAATAATGTGCAATTTTTTGACAAGTCTCTTATTATATTCCTTCAACAATCAATACATACACATTACTGTATATATTTACTTCCCTTATTCATTTTCAATATGATCATAAGTCCATGTATAATTATTCATCACATAAAATATATGTGTTTTATCTTCTCTTTCCATTGTGTATCAACCTGGTACACACATGATTTACCATTGTGAAACACACTGGGGATATTATATCCAATCACTGGCTCACAATGTAGTTATACATGATTCACTAAGAGCGTGCGAGTTTAACACGTATCAATTATTCGTGGATCATCTTATTCAATAACCACAATGATATTCTAAACACCTATCATGGGTATGAAATATTTCTCCTTCACAAACTCAAAATTATCATGTATCTTCCACAGACCTCCCATATTACTATATGAACTACCTTGCACCATGTGGCAGAAGTTATTCATGGAATAATTTTCCTTCATGGAATAAATTAACTTCACAAACCGCTTATTCATTTTGGATTAATGATGCCTCAAAAAATGACTAATGCTTCATGGATTATCTAGGATTTGAGTTCCAAATTACATTACAAGGTTCTGAGCCCCAGAATATACCACAATAAAAAGTCCCCATCATTTGTCTCCTTCAAAAAAAATTTAAATTTACCACTATCTTTTATGGCATTATCTCATGATAAATTCATCTCCATCAAGGAATTCTCCCTTCAGAATGCTTTTGAAATTTCCTGAATTTTTACACAGGCGGTTATCTCATACAATAAAATTATATTTATGTAAATAATATGATATGGGTTTTTATGTTGGAAAATATATCTAAAAAATCTGAAAAGAATAATTACCCTATTCTTCAATGCATGATATTATTCACCACAAAAAATGTTATATATTCCTCATAGCACATTTCTCGAATGCATTGATCATTGTATTTTGAAAATGAAAACTCATTAAATCATCTTAATTCACCACCTATAAACTTCAAATGATGATACTCCCAGAATTTATGAGCCTCCCAAGATCTATATTCCATAGGATTTTTATACTGTACACTTAATAGTTTTTATAGTTCTACTATATGGAAATATTCTTTTACCTATTTTCCATTGTTGTTCTACATATCTCTTTTTTAGTTCATGAATTTCCATTCACAGTATTCAAACTAAATTCCATGGAATCATATGTATAAAAACAATTTCCATAAAAAATTTCAAATTATATAACAGCACTCACTTTTTATAAATTAATATTATATTACATTGGATGAATACACAAAAATTTATATAAATAGACTCTGTAAGATTGTATTTTTCAACCACCTTTGAAAACATGGAAACATGAACCCTAAATCATAAGTGAGATATGTTATCTACCAATAGGATTTTATTGAATACAACCTATATTAGAAACATCAAACATAATACATATATTCATAACCTGGGGAAGGAAACAAAAAAGAATGGTGGGCTTATATTCTTAGTAAGGGTAAATTAGGGAGACATGTAATTATACACATGAGAACAAGTGAATGAAAAAATGATCATTAAATTTGAAGATAATACCATGAATATCAATGATAATAAAAAATATTCATAGAATAAATATTGGATAAAAAATAAAACATTAATAATAATAAAATAAAGGAAATAATTCGTGAAATCATAACATCGGAATAAAACACTGAATTTTGGAAGACACAGAATCATATATTGTGATATTTATAGTATCCAAGGAATTACTACGAAGACCATAGTAGTAGTATAGTTTCACTAAATATACCATCTTCGTAGACACTGTTCTCTCCCACGTCCATATTAGTAGCATGTGATCACTCTTAATGCCATCTTGGTTGTCACGGTTCACTCCCATGGACATCTTAATAGTCAAGGTTCACTCCCAAGACCATCTTATTATATATCATGAGATATAAATTTTTAGACAATGCATTGGAGGTAGATATAAGTCTCACTCATCTCATAATGAAATAATAAATACATTTTTCACAAGTTAAATAAAAATCATATCATGACCCATGAGAAGAAATTGGTATCAAAAACATGTATACATATCAAATCATTTAGAAAAAAGTTACATGTTTCATTATCCTTTCATCAAATCAAACACATGCAAAAGGAATCGGGTTTCAATAGAATATAACACGTGAAAAAGAAAATAGATTCATAAACATCATGAAATAAAAACATATTCCATTAAGAGATATAATATTATTGGAAATGTTAAGTAATATTCCTAGAAAGGATTGAGTTACCCTAACAGAAGTCCTTATAGATGGGAATAATTATTATATATCCTTTAACAAAAATTATTTCCTAAAATATCCTTTAAGAATTGAAATATATCTTTTAAAAATATATCATATTCAAAAAATGTTTTGGTTTGGAAATTATATTCAAGAATAATTAGTTTTTTTTTGAAAAACATGATTTCAGAAATAATATATATTTCTAACTGATGTGTTAAATATAGTCATAATTTTCTTAAAACAGTTTCTAAATTAAAATATATACCAATGAGAGGGAAAATGATACTAATATATGTATATATATATTATAATCATTGGAAAAGGAAACTCAGTCTCATTCTAGAAAAATGTACACCACAATTTTAGCAAATTAATTATAATCATTAATAATCTCAAAAAGCTATGAGATCATTTCTTTACCGTCTTACTATATGATAAATTTTGGTCACACTCTCAATGTCTTAAAATAAAATTACTCGAAGCTTATAATATCATTAAATTAAGTAGTTTCATGATATTACATTTAAAATGAAAGTATAAACACAATGGAAAATAATTTAGAAGTATAAAATAACATGAGTCTCAATGAAGGCAACATGAGACAAAACTATCTTACTGATTCTGTAACTGTCAAACATAAAACCATAGAAATAATGGTCATAAATTATAATTTAAAATACCCATAATTTTATGTATAATATATATAATACATTAATGTTTAATACATTCATAAAAAAAGACACGAGTGGTGAATACGGCATGTATCTCCCAAAAATAAAATTTAGATGAAATTTCCCTTACCTTGTATCTTGACTATCATCATACTCATTAAAAACACCGATAGATTAAATTTATATTTATTAATATGATTTTAATGAACCATATTCCAATATCTGATACCATATATGGTTTTATCATGACCTTTTATTTCCCTCTTTTTATCAATCCTATGTTAATATTTCACTTTTGGTGATATCCGCTTTGTTCTTAAAAAGATTGTTAATATATTATATCATTGTTACATACACGTATATCATGCTTAGAGACTGTAAAACATTATATAAATATAATTTATATTCATAATATATTTATTATAATAAAATATATAATTTAGAACTATGAAATTGTATACATCGATGATAGACAATGTAAGTCGTACATACGCATGAACGTTGTTTCCGTTTTCATTATAATATTGAAAAAAAGATAAAAAATGACATATTTGTATATATGTATATAATATCATACATTATCATACAATGATACATATATCTTATAAATTCAGCAAACCCATTCCTATACATTGCATGTAGTGTCTAAATGAATCACTTCACTCTGAGGAGGCGGTAGTCCACACTTAAACGAAATTATAATATTTACATTCAATGGAAAGTAAAATGATATGTTTTATATAAGTAATAAAAATTAATAATGACTTAATAAATATATTATTTTTTATATATAAATATAGTTTCCATCATAATTTCCACCATAAGAGGTTGTAAAAGATATATGAACAATCATCGTTTAGTTCAGTGGTAGTTCATCGTACATATAAACTATACCTTCGTAACCCATTATATTGTGGTATGTGTATGTGTAAGAAAATCCCATTTATTTAAAACATACTATTGTATTTATGATACTTTTTTCTTATAAAATCATAGAAAAAGGAGGGTGGTGGGGTTGAGAAATAAAATAAAATAATGGAGCTTGATAGAAGACGTTAACAATTAATTAGGTAACTCATTTTGGATTGTTCCAAAAAGATTAATTATATTCCTTTATGTAAGAGGGTATGATTATAAGAGGATGCTAGTTATTTTGGGTAGGTTTTTGGGTTTATATTTTCCAAACCAATGTTTATTGAGTGGTGTGAAGAAGAGCGATATGTGGTGGATTTTTATAAGGATGAGAAAAGACGCACTGGGTATTTTTGAAATTAGGTATGGTGTACTGACGTTTTTACCTAAAATATTCAAAACTAATCAAACTAAAATAAATAATATAATGTCACTAGTAGATTATTGTATAGAAAATATGTTTTAGACATGTATCTAGGCCGTTTTGGGTCTTATATTTAGGGTTTATTACATTATTAACATAATTTATCTCTATACTGCTGTAAAAAAATATATTCACATTCACTAATATTTTATATCAAAAGAAAGTTAAAATTATTAGACAATATAAATTATTAGGATTAAAAATATGGATTCAATTTTTCCAAATTATAATAACATAAGTGGAATAAATTAATTTAAAATTAATATTGGGGATGGGACGACACTATGAGGTTGGAATGTAAAAATGTATAAATGTTAGCTAAGTTGTTATACCAAATTTTGATGTAAAATGGATTGTAATGAATTAAATACGATTAATTTAAAAAAATATCTAATAAAACATTTAAATAGATTCAAAATATAATTTATCCTTCAAAATAAATTATACAAAGAAACCTTTTTGAATTAAAATATGGTATTTTCTCTATTCTACAAAAAATGACATTTCTCATAAAAATATGAAAAATCATACCTAAGGTAATTTACTCAGAATTAATTAAAACTAATGTTTATTTTATTAAATTAAATTTCTAATTTTCAATAAATTTAATTTTTCAATTTTTTATCGAAGGAAAATAAATGTAGTTCATTTGAGAAAATGTTTTTTAACATATAAGGACATTAATAAAAATTATATCATTCATTATTAATATGTTTTAATTATAGAAAAAATTTATAAAAAAATATTTGAAATTTAGTAATAACAATTCATATACATAACATTAACGACTAGGTTATAATTATATCATTTAAGTAATTATTATAATAAAATGATGTTCGTAAAAACATCGATGTTGCATGTAATGTATGCCAAATAGGTTTTGAATATAACATACACCAAGTGGATGTTATATGAAATATTCTTAAAGTCTTTGTTGTGTAAAAATCAATTTTTACATAGTTTATTTCATGACATAAATGAATATTTAATTTATTAGATAAAACAAGGTCCATAAAAACTCATGGTGTTACATATACCCCCCACCCCCTGTAAAATGAATTCCTCGCTAGAAATTATTGACATGGGTTAAAACAAATGAGGTTACTTATGCTTCATCATATCCTCATGTTTCGTTGATTCTTCCATTAACTTCTAGTTTCACCAAACATCTTTTACCATGTGAGTGGTCATGTTTAGTACAATTTTCTCTGTACACTCTAGAATTTCAAATGGTTGTTCTTCATAAAATAGATCATACTCTAGTAGTATGACTTCTGAGTTTAGTACTGGTATTGAGTAATGTATATACTTAAATAAGAGAGAAAAATTGAAGACATCATGGACTTCAGTAATATTTGGAGGAAGTGCCAACTGATAAAATATTGTATTGATACGATTATGAATATAAAATTGTTCAATATACCTAGGGTTTAGATTTTTATTAGTTTGAAATATATTAACATTATTCTGTGTTGAGATTTATATAAATACCTTTTCACCAACTACCAATTCATGATCATGTTGAAGTTTATTATCTTAACTTTTATACAGACTATGAGATACCTTGATATGATTCTGAATTATTCTAACCATCTTGAAAATTTATTTAGCGATCTCACGTCCCTATAGAATTAATTCTACAACCTCATACCAACATGTTATATATCTACATTTCTTCCAATATAAAGGCGGGAGGATGATTTTTCCCTATAATAATAATTAAAAAAACAATTTTAAATATCAGGGTAATGATGATAATAGATAAAAAATATATTATGAGGAGTTTTGGGTAGGAAAATATCATAGGAACAACACTTTATAGGGGGTTAAATAAAAGTGGGTCCAAATAATATTTGTTCTGGAATTTTTTTATTTTATTTTATTTTCACATTTGGTTGTGTTATTATTAAACATGTGGTTTTTATTATTTTAGTATGTTTTATTTCATTTTGAAATATTTTTAGCTTATTATAGTTATTTATATTCCCTAATATGTGATCATTAGTTCATATACGGCCAAAGAACCATTTACCATGAGTAACTAATTTTATATAAGATGATCCTTCTGATTTCAGGGTATGTATATGAAAAGATTATATTCTTCAACATTTAGGAATTATTGTAAATTAAATATTATTAAATTATATAAAATTTCCATTTTATACCATAATATCTTTTTGAGAACAATGGCGATTTGGAGATGACACCCAATCCATTTTTTAAAGTTGAAATTGAATGTTGAAATAACATTATAATTCAATTAGAGATCGAATAATATACACTAAGGTTAGCTAAATCACTATTAGAGAGCGGTTGTATATCATTACTACTATAGTCATTTCTTATAAGATGGAATTGTCTATTCCGAGAGTCTCAAAAATTTTAAATGTATTAATTATTAAATTTAGATTAAAGAAATTAATTTTAGTAAAACAACCTCAGAAAACAATTTACCTTTCCTCCTCATTACTAAACTAGCATATGTATAGTTTGTTATTAGTTTTAATTTGGTACAAGTTAGTTTATGTTCCTTGATGTAAAAGTAGAATATTTTAATATTAATATCATGAAATGATTAAAAATACATACATTTTATCTCTATTTCTATCATTGAGATTCCACGTCCTTTGATTGAATAACCCTACACCTTCCACTATTCAATTCTTTTATAGTCAGTGTTGGTTCGGTAAAAATAATGTTTGAAACTTGAATGAATGTAATAATAATTTTTTTAAAAGTTTTTTTCATGTTATTGGTGTTGTTTATGGGAAAAAATTAAAAATATTGATGGCCTATTAACTTATTGAATAGGTCATGAATATTATTTCCTCATTTCATATTTTAGATTTTAATTATTTTAATTTTTTTGTTTTATTATTTCATTATTTTTTTATGTGATGGGTGCTAATATTGGTGTTCATGATTAATATTTTAATAATGTATATTATTCCACACCACTATAAGAGTAATTTGGATCTCAAAATAGTTCATACTCTTGGTTTTTACCAAATTCAAAATGGTGGTCGCAATAAGAAACATGATGGAATGATTCATACTCATCTAACCATGAAAAAGGTTAGCACCAATAGTGGACTCGTACGGACTACTACCCACCATGTGTTGGATCTCTTAAATTTCAGAACATCCAAGTTGAAAATAGGGTTGATAAGAATATTGACCATTATGGGTTTCAAGATCATAGTTCACATCATGAGAGGATAAACAGACTCTTGATTTCCAATGAATTCAATGAATTAAAAATCATGGAGTTTGAAAAAAAAATCAAATAGTATGAATACAAGTATATGATATTTAAAACATTATATAGTAATATTGAGCAACATTTATAAAATTTATTTTCATTCCTTGATTAATGGAACAATGTCTCCAATGATAATGTGAAACCTGTGGATGAAAATGTAGTTGTAGTTGTAGATAGAAAATTGGAAACAATGCCAATTGAGATCAACGAAATTTTAAATCAAAACTTGTAACCACTAATAATGAAACTCCAACATTAGAATTTGAGTTAGAATAAGTCTGTGAGTAAGAATACCATGAAACATTCCAATCTATTCAAGATGAAAAATAAAATTAAACGATGTACCTTAATGAATAAATGGTGGGTTAGAAAGAGGAATAATCCAAATAATAAAGTGTAATTATAATTGAAATGAAAATATTCATAGTATATGATGAAATTTTGGAGTATAATGATGTACACATATATAATATTATACTAATCTTAATGGAAATTTAAGAGATATTGTACAAGTTCACATGGTCAATGTGTAATATGATGTGGATAATGATAATACGTGATCAGACCTCATTATAATAAATGAAATGATGCAGAATGGGACACATACCATATAGAGAAACATGATTTTCATACATAAGTGTCCCATATTTTAAAACGAATATTCAAAAAATTACATAAATACATGCCTGTAAACAATAATAGAATGATGTATTTGGATAATAGAAAGAGAATATTTATATTTTATGAGAAATAATTAAAATATTCTATAAATATATTCTCAAAATGTATTCCACATGTGAATACGCTACCTAAATTGTTCTTTATAACCTAGAAAAGTATACATACGAAAGGGTGATCTATGATTCTCAGTATAGATAAACATTAATAGATGTCAATCAATGAACATATAAAATAAAAATATAATCATATTGTAATATAATCATGAATATAATGTGAAGATGTTATAAAAAACCTCTCATTCATCATAATCATGATTCATGGAATAAAAACTTATTATTTCAGAAAACATGGGACATAAGAGGGATAAATCATCATAAATCAATAATGAACCACATTCTTATTTGATTAATGTGTGTCACCATCATAACTAGAGGAAACCGTTTAAATTTACATGGTTAACGACCAATACAATGAATATAGTGGATCAAGACTTATCATGTATATTCCATTGTGGAAATTGGTTCACTTGTTTCCCATGGTAGATTAGGAAAAACATTTTTAATTGTGTTGATCATGAAACACTTGTTTACTATAGTGGATAAATCCCATTGACATGTTTCACACATTTATCTCATGAGATATAAAGAATTATATTATTAATTTCTGATAGATATACAGTGTGACAACCGGGTCCCAGTGACAACACATGCACCCTTCCTTAACATGGTTCTTGGGTCTTGACCTACCAGGTACCACCAGTTGCCCCGCAGACACGTGGGGCCCACCCCAGGGTCAACCCACGTGCCCGAATAGGTCACCTAACTAATGATTGTCCCCACAGGTCAACACATGTCTTTTCCAATGTGCTTTTTTTCACTCACAATCATCCTAAGAAACTTCCCAAAGGGTCACCCATCCTGATCAATACTCATGGACAAGGACGCTTGACTGTGGAGTTCTAATCAGACAGGATCCCAAAAGGAAAGGTGCATCTTGTTGACATGAGTCATATCATGTATACATTTAACCTTTTATCATTTCTGGATGTTACAATCACCCCCCCCCTAGAGGACAATGTCCTCATTGTGGGCCCTACAACTCAACAAAGGCAGTGCACTGCACTTTAAGCTGGGTTCCTCCTTTGATACCAAATGTGACAATAGGGTCCTGGTGACAACACATTCACCCTGCCTTAACAAGGTCGTCGGGTCCTGACCGACCAAGTACCACCAGTTGCCCCGCAGACACAAGGGGCCCACCCCATGGTCCACCCACGTGCCCGAACAAGTCATCTGACTAATGATTGTCCCCACAGGCCAACACATGTTCTTTCAAGTGTGCTTTGTCCTCACTCACACACATCCTGAGAAACTTCCTAGAAGGTCACCCATACTGATCACTACTCTAGGCCAAGAACTCTTAACTGTGGAGTTCTAATCAGACAGGCTCCCAAAAATAAAGGTTTACCTTGTTAACATGAGTCATATCATTTAGTCATTTAACCCTTTATAATTTATGGATGTTACAATCACATCTTAGTGGGCATGAAACCATTAACATGGACCGAAATCCTAGTGTAGATTCATGCATGCATAATTTTACCTACGTCACTAGGCTTGCATCCTGTCTGTTTCAATTCCTGCATGCGTCATCATCTACATCACCGCATTCATAGTACTATTATAGTACCTACACCCACCTGATATCCTTCGTGGGTATAGACGGAGAAGCCTTTTTTTCAGTCACTCACAGTCACTCCTCCACTACTACATCATGTCAGAGAGGAAAATCGTGGGGATAGTGACTGTGAGATGCGGCATGCACATATATCCTCAGCACATGAACCTGATGGATTCTCTACAGAAGGAGAGCACATTGTCCTTTTTAGATGACGTACCATGGTACCGGCTACTTTACGGGAGGAGGTGATGAGGGAGTTTCACACTTCCCCTTTAGCAGTACATCCAGGAGTGGAAAAGATGTTCCAGGATCTCATACGACAGCACTGGTGGCCGGGTATGAAGAAGGTTGCAGTAGAGTTTGTTTCTCGATGATTCACCTGCCAGCAGGTGAAGGCAGAGCACCAGGTACCAGCAGGCCTTTTATAGCCCTTGGAGGTCCCGTAGTGGAAGTGGGACGGGATATCTATGGATTTCGTGACTGGACTTCCACGTAATCCCAGAGGTCATGACTCCATTTGGTTGATTATAGACCGACTCACGAAGTCTTCTCACTTCTAACCCATCAGAGAGTAGGGCTTATTAGAGATCTTGGGACGTCTCTATGTTCAGGAGATTGTACAACTTCATGGTGCGCCATCATCTATCATATCTGATCGATATTATCTCTTTACTTCCCGACTTTGGAAGGGGTTGCAGGAGGCATTCGGGACGCTTCTACATCTGAGCACCATCTTTCATCCACAGGATGTTGGTCAGACGAAGAGGACCATTCAGACTCTTGAGGACATGATCCGTGCATGTGTCCTTGACTTGGTCGCAGCTGGGAGAACCACCTACCCTTGGTGGAGTTCACGTACAAAAACAGCTACCCCTCCACCATTGGGATGGCACCACAAAAGGAATTGTACGGCCGACATTGCAGATCACCTATGTGCTGGACAGACCCCATGGAGTTAGCACATGTGGGATCGAAGATGGTCCAGGCCACGACAGAGATGCTCCAGGTCATCCAGGAGTGGATGAGGATAGCTCAGAGCCAGCAGAAGTCTTATGCTGACAGGAGGTGGAGACCACTAGAGTTCGAGGATGGTGACCACGTTTTCTTATGGGTCTCACCTTGATTTGGATTACCGAGATTTGGCCGGCGCAACAGGTTATCTCCACGCTTCATCGGACCGTTTCAGATTCTCAACAGGATAGGCGAGGTGGCTTATCACCTGGCTCTACCACCTCAGTTGCACCGGGTGCTTGACGTCTTCCAAGAATCTTAGCTGAGGAGATATGTGCATGACCTGAAGCTTATCATTGACCATGGGGAGCTGTACATCGATGTTGGGGAGGCTTTTTTGGAGGTCCCAGTGGAGATCGAGGATTGAGAGAAGCGGGTCCTAAGTCAGCGGTTGATTCCTCTAGTGCGCATCAGGTGGCAGCACGGGAACTTCCTAGAGAGCACCTGGGAACGGGAGGCTCAGATACGTGCTCAGTACCCTCATTTGTTTCCCATGTTTGTGATGTATCTTTATGGGGACATAAAGCCCTGAGGTGGGAGTAATGTAAAGATCCGTAAATTTCATGGAAATTTTTTTCTTAATTTCATTGGGATTTTACTAGTGCGCGGTTTCTGAGGGCACCTTATTCCGAGGCCCCATGTTCCTGGAATCAATTTCCAATGTATAGCTCTGGTTCGTTCAGTGAACGAACGAGCGGGATTTCCTAACTATTAAACCTGTGCTCGGAATCAAAATCTGAGGGCACCGATGGAACCGCAGCACCAGTAATTTCTTAAGAGGACTTTCACCGAAGGTGCGTTTTCTTGGGAGGAGTTGTAAAAAAATGTGGATTAATTAATAAGTAAAATAAAATTGTGAACAATTTTATTTTATCCATGGAAGTTAAACTCTCTCATGGGAAGTTGTTGGTGGGGCCCACGACCACTCAACATCCCATGTGTGGTTTTGATATAGGTGGGGCCCACATGATCCCCCACCTTTTCACATTCCTTAACTCCATAACTTTCCCTTGTTTTTGTTAACTCCCCTTTAATGTGAGACCACTCACCTCCCCCTCTCTCCTCTTTAATCATTCCAACACACTTACTTAATTAAGTGAGTTATGTGTTTGATTTTTAAAATCGAAATGCTTCGCTTGATGTAATAAAATAAGATAAGTCTTATTTTATTTTGGAGGGTTGGTTGTTGTATGAGGAGATTGGGGAGATAAAAGTATTTTCTCTTGGGAATAATTTCATCCTCCCGCAAAGAGCAGAAATCCTTGCATGAAGAATGTCATATCTTCAATAAAGAATGACTCAACGACACCGGTATCTCCATTACCTTCCTCCTCCATGACAAGGGTAGAGACATTGACGCGGGAGTTGTCCAACGACACGTAATCATCTTCTTCTCTCTGTGATAAAGAGAACATGACATCTCCTTAGACACTCTCCGTTGACGTCTACGGAACCACGCCCCGCGACGCCATATGTTACGGCGCTTGACGACCACGAATTACTTTGTGAGGTAGGGGTTTGGATGTTTTTGTTCGTGAAATATCTTTTGCCATTATTTGTCTTTATTTTTTGGTCTTCTTGTTTTCAACATAACGGGAGGAGGTCGGACCGCACGAACACGGACAACTTTCCTCCCCATTTTGTTGTTTTGCTTGATGCAGTTCGAAAGAAGGTGGCACGGTGTAACAGAACCACGCGGAAACATGGAGAAATGCGGCGAAGATGTGCGGAGCCGTCGGGCTGCGCCGTTGAGGCCGAATGATCCCGCGGCCGGATTCGGGCCACAGCGAAGGGGTGTCGCGCCGTCGCGCTGCCCCGGAGAACCATGAAGACACCACGACCAGATTGGGGCCGCGGCGGAGGGGCGCGGCGCCGTCACGCCGCGCCGGTCGGACCAAGGCCGCGACGTTTGGCTGTGGCGGAGCAAGGAATAGCGGTCATGCCGTGACTACCCCATGCCTGCCTTCCATAGGCCAGGGGATAGAGACTAGAACCTAAGGCATAAATCCCAATAAAAAGGGAAGGCATTGCCTTTATGAAATGAAAACACACACAAACAGAGTAAAAGCAGAAGCTACACTAAGTAAAGCAGCAAAAAAAACTTGTTAAAAGTACAAGGGGTCGGAAATAGAAGCCCAAAAGAAAGGTACAGCTACAACTAAAAGTAATGTAAAACTGGAATTAAAGTACAAAAACGGAATTTAAATAAGCAACATCGAGTCGTCCACTGGAAGTCCCACCTAAAGGGTGGGTATAGACAGACTCCTCAGCTCCTCGGGTCCAGTCGTCCGCTCCGTGTACGTCCCACCCAGTGGTCCACCTCCAGGTACCGACCTTCTCCACAAGGCTCAACCACGATCATCGATGTACATCCTCTGCATTCAACACAACGTAGTGCGGGCATAGACCATGCAGGGGTGAGTATACGCTACTCATTAGGGACCCCAAGACCACCAGAGGTCTCCTAGAATCCACAAAAGATAATATACAAAGGAAAGATACAATCACGAAGTAACATCCAACACTACTTAGGTATATGCCCATAAATATACCTAAGACATCAATTCAAGTTCGGCTCCAACATCCGAGCCCATGTTCGATCACGTTTACACAGGATAGTTCAACCCTATCCACACGGGAAATCACAACCCAATCCACATAAGAAATCAAGTCAATCATATAGAAGATAATGATTGAATGTCAAGACTCGGCTCACACAGGTATACTTTTTCGTAAGGTGATATAGATGATCAGATGTAGCCACTAATTCATCTAAGTTAGGACCCACGTAGGATAATAAACCATGTAAGCTGTCGGACCCCCATAAGATATAGACCAGCTACTCTTCCAGACCCACGTAGGATACCAGAACAGATTCAAACACTACCAGAACCACGTAGGATACAAGAACAGTAGTACTTCTAGACCCACGTGGGATAAAAGAATAGTAGTCATCGCCGTCGAACCCACATAGGATTTCAGTACAGTCTTCTTTGCTGATGAACCCACATAGGATTTCAGTGGAGTCTTCATCGCTACTGAACCCACAGAGGATTTCAGTGCAATCATCATCTTCATCGCAGTCTCAACTGTACCCCGAACTATCATAGGGTATACTTAAAGGGACCGTTTCTCAACGTGATCAACAACATCACTGACGGTTCATCAACCAACCGACCGGTCTGAATGTTATCGGCTTTTCCGTTCGAGGGGCCCTGTTGGATTTCGGGTACAATCCAACGCGAACCTACTCCAACTGTTTCCAAAACTCAGGTAAAGTATTCCAAAATAACCGTCTCGTCAAGAGGAATCCAACAAAGTTGACGGCACATCAATCGAGCATCCGATCCTTATGTTATAAGCATTTCTTCTCTAAGGGCCCTGTTGGTTCCGGGTTCGAACCAACCCGGTCGTAATTCAAATGACACTGGATAAACAACATGCCACTGAGGATTGGCTGGAGGATGTTGTGAGAGTTTTCATGATAGTGGGTACACCATTGGACTTTATGGTGATATTTAATTCCTGCCTCCTTCGGGCAGTAGCAGGCAGATGGTGGAGCCGGATGCTCCAGTTTTGTGATGAGATGACCTTCACATTGGGAGTCTTCGAGACCTTCTTCAGGGTGGAGTTCATACTTGTGACTCTACATTCTGAGCATGCTCAGGAGCTGCTGCCTTTGCCGCAGGATTTTCCATCAGTAGCTGAGTCATCTCTAGGAAGTAGACAGATGATGCAGGGGTCCAAGAGGACCGTACAACAGGTGGGTGACCTGTGGATACATGTTTGGTAGTGTGAGGCATGAAAAATAGAGCCGGCCATACAAGGAGGAGGAAGTGTTATGAATGTGGCAGGAAGGGTCACATGGCATGTGACTGTCTGAATCTCCGCACAGTTGATCCGCAGGCATTGTAGGAGCCACCAAGACAGAAGTAGCGGTGGGTGCTAGAGCAACAGCCGAGCAGTGGACAAGGCAGTAGAGGTCCGGAAGCAGGTGGACAGGAGAAGAACTATTGGATTCATTTTGTTCTTGGTACTTATAGTTCCATGTTGCTGTCGTATTTTTGTCTTTGTACATCGAGTTGTAGAAATAAAGACAATTATCTTTGTGATGTTTTCTTTCATGTCCATTTGTTTGGTTGATACTGAGAGGTCCCAGTTAAAACTGTTGACTTGACCCTCACTTTAGAGATACCCACTTGAGGAGACCCGGTGACAACACAATGATTCCGACAGTGTGACTCAACCCTTGGAGGCCAGAGTAATGGTTGGATCTCTTGGTAGTAGCGTCGAGGCCTTACGACGTCATCCTTTTTTTGAGTTAGTATCATCCATGTCGGGATTAACGGTATTAGGCAACGAATGTGGATGATCCAGGGGATTAGACAAGATTAATCTTATCGAAAAAGAAGAAATCTAGCAGCTCTTGTAGGACAAGAGAAGGTTCAAGACATCCAGGAGGAGGAGACCACTAGAGTTCGAGGATGGCGACCACGTTTTCTTACGGGCCTCACATCAACGTGGATAATGGAGTTTTAGTCGGGGCGGAAAATTATCTCCGCGGTTCATCGGACCCTTCTAGTTCCTCAATAGGGTAGGTGAGGTGGTTTACCGCTTGACCCATCCACCTCAGTTGCACCAGGTGCACGATGTTTTTTTAACGTATCTTAGCAGAGGAGATACGTGCACGACCCGACGCATATCATCAACCATGGGGAGATGAACATCGATGACGGGGCGACTATTGCTGAGGTCCCGGTGGATATCGAGGATCGACAGGAGAAGGTCCTACGTGGAAGTTCGATTCCTCTAGTGTGCATCAGATGGCAGTATGAGAACCTCAAATAGGGCACATGGGAGCGGGAGGCTCAGATGCGTTCACAATACCCCCTTTTGTTTCCCTATTTTTTGATGTAGCTTTATGGGGACGTAAACCCCTGAGGTGGGAGTAATGTAAAGACCCGTAAATTTAAAGGAAATTTTTTTCTTAAATTATTTAAAATTTTATGACTACGCAGTTTCTGACATCAGTTGATTCTGAGGCCTGGTGTGACCGGAATAATTTTCTAATGTTTTGTTAATCTTAAATTAACGTGCGTCATCAGTTTTCCCGAAAATGTAGAATTAATATTAAAAGGTTACTCAAATAAAAATCTAAGGACACCATTTGGCTCAGGATGGCGGGTTTACCCTAGGCATGACTTAAGTTTAGTCTGTGCAGACCTCTTGTGAGAAAAACAAAAAATGGCATAACTGTAAATATAATAATTAAATATAGTTATTTTATTTTTCAAATGCTTATAACTCAGAAACGGTAACTCGAATTAGAAATCCCAGACCACATCTGATCTCGTGAGGGTATGCTTGCTTTAATCAAATAATAAATTTGGCTGGCGCGAGCCACCTGAGAAAGTTAGTTTTTGGCCGTAAATAAAATAAATAAGTGACAATTATTTTATTATAAAATTCATAACCTCTAAACGTTAACTCGAATTGAAAATCTGAGAGTACTGTTGAGTTCATTAGGATTTGTTTCTCTTAGGAAGAGCCTAACCTTGACAGCAGTGGGTCAAGGGTGACTGATAATAATTTTCCAAAAAAATTTCAGGTACGTTCAGTAAACGTACGAGTGGCATTTTATAACTTTTGAACCGGTGCACACAATCGAATTCTGAGGGAAATGTTGAACTCACAGTGCCGATATTCTCTTAAGAATATATTCACCTCAACGGTGGTTGACCGGGTATGAAAGTTAGTTTTTGGGGTTTTACGTGGGTTAATGAGGTGGCACACCCACGGTACTTGACATGAGGGGTACCTATATAGGCTATGAGGGGGAGCACTACTGTGTGAGGTGGAAGACCCATAGTGGAGGAGCTCTACTTTGTGAGCTGGCAGACCCGTGGTACTCGACAGGAGGAGTACCTCAGCAATCTTCGGTTAGTGAGCAGTACCTCGGAGTCGTGACAGGATCACTGTACTCATCAGAGACAGAGCTTTTCAGTAGTTACTGTTTTGATAATGAAAATCCCGCTTTGAGCTGAGTCTTTGACCTTTGTGTTTTCCTCTTGATTGAGATGGGTTACTAGATAACTTACATATATGTATGGTCACATACCTAAGTATTGGTTATCCGTCGACTTCATATCTGTGTGACACCTTGTGGCTGAGATGGGTTACTTGGTAACTTAGGTATAAGTATGGGATTATATCTAAGTAAGAGTTATCTATTGAGAACTCTCTTTGTGATTATCCTTGTTGGATTTAGTGTGACCTAGAGGGTCTCGGGGTCCCTGCTGAGTATCATATACTCACCCCTACACGGTCTTTGCCCATACATCGTTGTGTTGGTTACAGATGACGAACATCACTGATCATAGTTGAGGCTTGTAGAGCTGGACGGTACCCGGAGGTGGATCTCATGACGAGTCGGTACATGGAGGTGGATCTAACAACAAGTCGGTACCTGGAGGAGACGGAAAGACGTGGAGTACTGAGGAGGACATATGTACCTACCGTTCAGGTAGGAACTCAGAGGACGATCCAGGAGCTTCTTGTCACCTTTCAGCTATTCTCCTTTGAGTTGTACTTTACATTCAGTTGTAGATGTATATTTCTTTTGGGCTTGTATTTATGGCCCCTCGTACTTTCAGCACGTTTTTATACTTCTTTACTTAGTGTAGCTTCTACTTGTACTCTTTTTGTTTTCTCTTTCATTTCGTAAAGGCAATTCCTTCACTTTTGATTGGGATTTACGCCTTTAGTGCTAGTCTCTAGCCCTTGGCCTATGGAAGGCGGGCTTGGGGTAGTCACGGCACGGGCCTCGAGGATGGGTCATAGCATACATAATATCCATACCATAGTGAAAAGAACACTAGTGAAAAAATATCATAAAATATACAACATATGATCACATCATATGTTGTAATAAAAACAACGCTTTCATAATTATTTCATCAATTCTACGTGGTATAATTCCTGAGAAATAAATGGGTTTTATAAAGATTTAATATACATAATAATTAACCCTATATAGAATGCATAAGGATTATATCATTCTATATTATCCCCATTAAATCATAAGTATCATCATGGATGTCATCATATATAGAAAATAATATGGAAAGGTTAGTTAAAATATTTTATGATGAAAATAACCTTTCCAAATTGAAAAAATAATTTTAAAACATACAACAATTTAAAAAAAATTAAAAAATAACCCTGTAATATTATAAATTAATCTCTAATTAAATTATTGTTCATGAGGTCATATAATTATATTCCTATCATGGATGTTAAAATTAATATTCCTTTCACATTTTTTATAAAATCCAAACAATGAATTGTATTGGAAAATAAAATTCACATCACCTTAAAAACATTTTTTAAAAAGAAAATCATGGTTAAAATTTTATTTTTAGAAAGTAATTTGAGTGTAATAAATGTTTTTTTGAAATTTTTTTATAAATTTTCTTTTTGAAAAAATCCCATTTCTATCCAAAGATATATATAGATATAATGTTCCTTAAAATTATTTTCTCAATTATTTTATGAAAAAATAGTGTAAAAATGGTACTATTACTTCTAAATATCACGAATAGCCATATTAATATAAAATATATGTGTTTTTTTAATATGGATTATTATATTTTATAATTGGAAGCATAATAATAATCAATATAGATAAACAATGAGATTGTAATATTAGACTCATACCACAGAGTAACATTCATAATAAAATTAAGGAATAAAACTAAATGAAAACTATAATATAACTTAAATATGTTTGTTAATTATATAACATGTAAAATGGTAAGTATATTAGCAAAAAAATAATAAAGGTTTATATCCTAACATATTTCTCAAAGAAATAAAATTCAGACAAAACTCCATTAGCACATTGGAACCACTGAAAATGTAAACCACATTAATGAGAGAACCTAAAATAGATATGTAAATCCTTAAATATTTGAGGATTTTAATAAAAAATTAATTCATGGGAATTATGTACACTACATAAAAGAAATTTGTGGTGAATATGGAATGTGTCTCAATAGAAAAATATTGATACAAAAACCCCTTACCATAGATATTCAAAACTCATGTATAATAAGTGTATTTTTATTATAAATAAATTAAATAAAAATAATTTTATATATCATACATTATTTTAATTATTTATGTCCTTTCATTAACCATTTATTATCCATTCATTGTTAAAATCACGTTTTGGGTAATAAGTGCCATGTTTTTCATGATTGTTATAATTTTTTCTGTTTTTGGTATACTATCTCAGTTCATTGTTACATAATATCCAAAATTATATCAATGATATAATTATCATATATATACATTATATATTTATTTATAGTAAATCATATAATTTATATACATAAAATGAAATACCTTATTCATGGAGATGGTAGGACAAACATATGTATGAAAGTTGTTGCCTTTTTCTCAATGGAATGAAAGAATGTAATGTATATAATATAATGTCACTCTAGAATAATTTTTTTTAATATACATCACATATTTTCATTTAATCCTTCATTTTTGTCTTCCGTTTAATGTGTCAATGAATCACATCACTTCGTGAGGCTGTAGTCTACCGAACACATGTATAATGATATCTTATTCCCATGAAATGGATAGAATAAAAGGACTATATAATATAACAATTTCAGAATGATAATAATATCATAAATAAGACATATATAATATAAATCAGTCATTATTCAAATCATGTATATGTTGTAATAGAAAAGTTAATGACATCAGTTCGTGAGGTGGTAGTACATCATACACAAAAATGATGATTTCATAACCCATTTTATGGAAGTAGAGATGGGTTTAGGACATGTACTTAACCTAAAAACATATAATTATTTGGATTATATTTTTTATAAATTATTATCATGTTTTAATAATAATGGAAGGAGGTGGAGGATGAAATAACTAAAAACCATCGTTGATGATCATTATTCCTAATTTAGGCATCCCTTATATGTTTTCCCCATACCATTCTTAGGTTGGTAATATTTCTAAAATAAGTCATTTAAGAAGATAAGAGAAAATATGGGAACAGATTTCATTAGAAATTTTATGAAACCAATTGTTTTTATGGTGTGATTAAAAGATGATATGGGGTGGCCGTCTATAAATGAGGTGAGTTACAAACATGTAATTCTTTGAAAGAAAAATGTTTACCAATTATTATCAATGGTAAAAAGGCTACAAAAGGACTATTATAAGAGATAAAAAATATAACATAAAAATATTTCCAATCAATGGGTTTTGGAAAATTTATTATTCCATTTATTACCTTGGTATTTTTAGTTTATCCCCTTGATAAATCTATTTTTAACATTATCACGGAAAATAATTTTTACTATTTTTACTATTCAATTTTGTGAAAAAGAAATTTTAAATTATTAGATAATATATATTATTTTTATTACAAATTTCAAATAAATTTTCCAAATTCCATTATCATAAATAGAGAAATCATATTTAAAAATATTCATAGGAAACGAGACGTGGAAGAAGGTTTTTATTGCAAAAATTTTCAAAAGTGTACTATGTTTTTAAATGAAAATTAATTATGGAAATATTTCCTATGACATAAATTATATTAATTGATATATAATTATACAAATATTACTTCACCAAATATATAAAATATATTTAATATTTATAAATAATTTAAACAAATAGGTAGATTTCAACTAAAATACATCAATTTTCACACTTCATAAAAAATAAACTTTTAAGAAAACTTGAAAAAATTCACCCCATGATATTATTAAAATGATTATTTCAAAAAAAAATTTATTTAAAAAAGATAACATTCTATATTGGTAAAAATATATTTTAATACTTAGTGCACAAATGGGGACCAAACTGGTTTTTGTAAAGATATTGTTTTAAAAAATAAAATTGTAATTATTATTAAATATTTTCTTGAAAACAAATTAAATTAATTTTAATAAGTTGAGTTAGTATATAAAATATACACACACACATATATATATATATATTAACAAAACCATTCACCAAATGTTTTTTTTAATTTATTATTGTGAAACATGTTTGTTTGTATAGAAATATTGTTTCATAAGAATATTTCTTCTATTACTAAATAGTTTTTATTATAATTTGTTTTCTTTTTAGTCACATAATAATTCATTTAATATAAATTTATGAATGACATATTTTTTTATTTTCTTAAATCTTATTCAGAACCGTCATTTTAATGCCTAGGTGATAATATTTTTATATTATAAATATTTTCATTTGAACGTGGTCTTGGCTGTAGTGATCGATCTGGGTGTTGTAGAAGAACGGGAGGGGTGATGTTGAAATTTTAATTTTTTTCATCATTAATAATCAATCTGATGTACATATGATGATGAAATTTATGATCCATGGAATTTATCAGTGATATCAACCATGGGTAAACAATTTGGAACAAAGTGAGAGGAGATCGACACATTTAGTTTATAATTAATTTAATAATATATGAATTACAAATAATGAATTAGTTATTCGTTGATGTATCTGGAAACATATTTGTAGTGAACCATCATTTCTTTGTAGAAACCAATTATAGATTTCCTCTAGTAGTGATCCATCTGTGTTCCATGAATCATTGAATTTCACTAAAGGAGTCTCTACATTCTATAGTGAAAGATTCTTAATCTTAAATTATTCTCATTTGATCACAACCAGAATAACTTCAAAAGAATCCTCCTTGATCTGGTGGACATTGATTACTCACAATTCTTGATATTATTCTTGAATAATATTTCTCTTTAAGCTTGACATATTTTATCTTAATCCATCAGGCACAACTAAATTGAATTCTGATAAAATAACATAAAATGGTATTTGTATTGATAGGGTTAAAAAAATTTCACAATAGTCATGACTATTTTAATTTAACCCTATAAAAAACACATTTCATATAATAATAATAGTTATATTTGTTTCTTGACATGTGCTTAACATGAGAATTGTAAATAAATTTTATTTAATCAAATAATATTCAATATTAGTATTTCTCACCGAACTATTAAACTCAGTCCAACATTCCTCCACATTATTTATTAGACCTTGAATTATTTCTATTTATTTAATAAATAAATGTCATAGCATTATTCTCCCATAAACAAATATGTAAATATTATATTTACTAAATAAAAAATAAATATTATGTTGTGATCAAGCATACATTAATAATTATTAAACAATGTGTGATAAAAATATTTTTTTTTCAATCTGTTATCTAAAAAATAATAATATATTATTTAAATAAGATTATATATTCACTTAGTGTGTGACCCTATAAGCCTATTTCATAGAGGAATTATGTGGTGTAGCTGATTGTCCAAGGTTAGTATCTAGAAAATTACAAAGCACCCATATGGAATATAGTTAATTGTCCAAAGAGATGTCACCTCATATAGACTCTTACTATAAAATTTAATCCCTATATCATTTTGTCTATATCACTCCCATCCATGGGACTGAGATATTAAATTCCATCAATAAAAAGAATGGATACGTCCTTTCATTAATTATTCATTAATGTAACATTACAAGCCACATATACAACATGTCATACCTTGATGAAAATAGATTTTATCATGGATTTCATCAATATATCTAGGTGTGTGTCTCAAAATACACATTAATAATAATTTTAATTTATTTGGACCAATACATGTGTCCACATATAGGAACATCTACAGACACATATAAATTTTGATTTTTTATTAGTTGGTCTTTTTATAATAATATCATACTATATATTACCACGGGTGTACACCATGAAAAGGTTGCATAAAGTCCTATGATTCGCTACCCTCAATATCCAATATCATGCTCCTCCAAAGGAAATCATTCATCTATAAACATATATTCATCAATTGTTTCTTTACACTTTTGGGTTCTTGTCATAGCAGGGAAGTATTATGACCTTTTAGTGTAACAAATACTACTATGACATTATCACATATTATGTCATAGAAAAGAACAATCATGATATGATATGTAATCAAATAATATTCAAAAAAATAAATACATGTTTTTTCTAAAGAATAATGATTTTGAATCTATGGAACCAACTCGAACTGACTCCCACTTTCACTAGAGCCAACTGAAAATAATAATAAGACTTTTAGATCTTACATGATAATCATGTTTCTAATGATATAGGACTTTAGATAAGGGGAATTTAAAAATATCTTTCATAGTTAATATTATCACTGAAACTTCACCCTTTTGATAAATATCCCTTAAGAGGTGATACTTCTGGAATATATGCTTTGGCTATTTGTATGAACTATGTAACGTCCTGGGTATGGATTCCACCTAACAGTTATTCAAGCTCGATTGGACACATAGTCTTCAGAGCATCTTCCCAAACCCCATAGGATTCCAACTAGTATCAAGGGCTATGTGATGATCATGGGGAGACTACTCCCTCATTGGAACAATGCAGAAATAATAAACATATAGAAGAAGTAGTAATACCATACAAAAGAGGTAAACATGGGAATACTGGTAATCTAATTTAACCAGATGTCATTGTATACAAATATGATGTTGCATTTCACATGTTATATGATAACATACAAAACATGTTACACTATGGTAATAAAAAATATATGTACCAACAGTACAAAAAGGAACAAAAGAAACTCAGAAGAATCAAAAGCCTCATTTTGGTCCCATGATCTTCTCCTATTAAAATAATCATCTTCTTGTAGATGGATTCATACACCTGTTGACACATGAAAAAACATAATCTGTTGTGTCTAAAAAATGTGACCCAAATAGGGTATGAAACTAAATCCTAGTAGGACACCACCCAAGGTCTCCTCCAATCTGTCAGTGAAAATATATTACAACCAGTTTGCAATAGGTAAAGTAGTGAAATTGGATGTACTCAAATGTATATAGTACTACATGTAATATATTCCATTTAAATTCATTTCATGTTAATTAATCAATTTAATTACATTGAAGTCTACATTCTTCATATTAGGCCTAGGCCTGACGATCCTCATGTAAAATTAAGCTCAAATGTAATCTCATAATTCTATCTAAATAAATATAAATAAATGTTGAATCCAATATTGTACATTATCATTGCATACACATCATAAGACAATAATTTTCAATCTAAATTTATAACATGAACCAGACCATTACATTTGTGGCTTTCTAATGGATAACCATAAAATCCTCTTGATTCCATCAATGGAATTATAATCTGAATCCATGGTTCACTGGGGTTATAGGTAAAATTCAACTCATTACATAAAAACATTACCAATTGATCCAATAAATGGAATCCCTCATTGGATTAAAGGTCTTATCGACATTTAAATAATGTCTCCATGACCCAGCCCCTCCATCTATGGATCGCACACAATATAATATAATAAAACCATCTTTAGTCCATAAATTGTCTTTTAACTGAGGTCATTGTTCAACCAAGGTATAAGGTGCAACAGTCACATTTGTCCAAATGTTCCATTTATCATTAGGCTATTTCTCACCCATTGAAATTTAACACTGCATCATTTTACAAATGATGTAACACATTTAAATTAAACATTTACATGGTTATTAAATTTATAATATCATGTAGGGATATATCCTATATCAAGCAACACGAGTTAATTAAAATATTACACGGTTCATCATTAATCAACTAACATCCAGGATTCATATAAAAATCTTATCATGTAATTCAAACTATTACAAAACATCAACATTAAATAAATCACAATGGAAGGTTAAAAAATGGAGAAAAACATTCCAATCATGCTTAAAGAAGCATAGTAATAACATTTGAAAAAGACTAAAATCACGAATCCCAAATTCTTATTCAATTAAATTCTAATTTAACAAAATTTGAATTCCATTTAAAAACCAATTCCACTTTCAACAACCTAGTAATGGAAATAAAGGCATGTCTCCTAGGAACCAAGGCCAAATGGCCATAAATTATCATCAAAGAATAACACCCCAAAGGGGTGACACTAAATAAATGTAAAACAACTAATTCATGGATGAGAAAAAAAATTCAATTACATAAACATCAATAGGAAATAACATAGGGAAATTATCAATTAAGGTGACACCCTAAAATGGGAATGAAACACTATGAAAAAGATAATCAATTTGAAAATTCATAAGATACATGATACCAACTACCTCGTAATCGTAAAAGTATCATCGTCCAGTGTTGGATTCTAATTCAGACTAGTGCAGAGTAGGTCAATAATGAAAGAAGAATTTCTCAACCAATGGTAACTAGGTCAAGCGAAGGAATTATGGTGAATGGATCCAGGGGAATCATGCGAATACGGATTGGGTTCCAACACATATGACATTGTTCAATCAGAGTTCATATGGACAATAGGGAGACAGAACAACCCTCATCATTGTAGTTAGAGAACCTTAAATGATTGTTCTTTCCATCTTCCAAAATACGAGTCTACTACCCGTTTTAACCAAAAAAAGTACACTACGTGTACTAGAAAGTATATAGTGTGTACTATCATGATTTTCTTATTCTGTCGACTTAGAAATACATATCATTAAAGGGTTATTCCTACATCAAATCACGATGGTTACTAGGATAACATATTTTATAACCCCTTGTCCCATTGTGTTACAGGTCTGCAATAAGTACTCATCATTTTTCCTCCTTTTTCTTAAGTACAACCTGGAAGGAAAAGATCATGACCATGAAGGAAGAACTACGTTCTTATAGAATTGTCTCTTTTGCAAGATGGACTACTATAGTATTATTAAAATACACTTTTATAAGGAAATTACTCATATGTACTACATCAAACTCCTAGAAAAATATCTGAATCCCTATAATTTCATTGGCTATATCATAATATGGAAAATACAGAACTTCAACTATAGAATTAGTGGAAACTGGCTTCATTGAACTCTCCCATCTCACAACTCCACCATTGAGATAGAAAAGATATCTCGATTGTAACGTTGTTTCATTATGATCTGTCTTAAAATAATCATTAATATGACCCCAGATAACCGGATCCATGTCTCCCCTATACACAAGGAACATATCCTTAGTTCTTTTTAGATACTTAAGGATATCCTTAATAGTAGTCCAATGATGTTCTCTTGGATCTTCATTATATCTGTCTACCATGCTAAAGGAATCAGAAACATTATGTCTAGTACATACTTGATTGATCATATCTCAAAATCATAAATAATCCTTCTCAATATATCTTACTATTTTTTTGTATTGTGACAAATTTTCATAGAAATATGTAATCCAGGTGAATATACAACTGATACCCCCTTGTATTGTTCCATAATAAATCTATTTAGTATCTGGTCAGTATATGTACATGGAATTATTTAATTCATCCTCTTGGATCTATCATGAATGATCTTGATCCCTAGAATATAGGCCGGTTCATCTAAGTACATCATGGAGATTAACATGTTCAATCATCCCTTAGTTGATTATAACACAGGTATATCATTTCCAATATGTAATATTTCATCAATATATACAACTCAGATAAAATCTGAATTTCCACCAAATCTCTTTTAAACACACTACTAACATTCATTCTTATTGAAACCATATAATTTTGTTGCTTCATTAAAACTAATGTTCTAGGACCTAGATGCTATATTTAATCCATAAATTGATCTTAAAAACATGAAAATAATCTTGGCATCACCTGGATTCACTAATACTTCTGTCTTGGTCATATAGACATCTTCATGAAGGTTAATGTTTAGGAATGCAGCTTTTGACATCCATCTTCCAAATCTCATAGTCATGATAAGATGATATGGAAATTATAATTTTGATGTATTTAAACATCAAAACTGGATAAAGGAATTATCATAGTTAATTCCATGATGATAATTAAACCCTATACTAACTAGCCATGATTTATAGGTACTTACATTACCTTCCATGTCCATTTTCCTCTTGAATACCCATTTTCACCCAACATTATTTACATTAGCTGTCACATCGACCGAAACCATAACATGGTTCTTATACATGGAATCCAACTCATAATTCAAAGCTTCTACCATCTTGTAGCTTCCAATATCACTAATTAATCCTTTTATGAGAGAGGGTCATCATTTTCAACCAATAAAGAGTCACCATATGATGTAATTAGAAAACCATATCTCTCTGTTTCTTTTACATCTCTTACATTCCAATGCAATACTTCTGTTTTTTGAACTACTTCTTCCATGGGGACCTATGGAACTTCTTCATATACCAACTCCTATGTACCATAATCATCAACATCAATAAATTTAATCATTCTACCAATTTTATTTTTAATAATGTTCTCCCTCTTACAAAATATTGAATGTCTAGCGACATTCACATTATTGTATGAGGGGTTGTATAGGTATTATCCCTTTGATTACATGGAATTCCCTATAAAAAAAATTCATTCCCCTGGTTGATATTTTTTTCTAAAAGAATTTTACACTTTCATCACACCCCCATACAAGTGTTTGAGATAGAATGGGTTTCTTTCAACTCCATATCTCAAACAAAATTCATTTGACACTTTATTTGATACTAAATTTAATATGTTTGATGCTGTTTGTAATTCATGTCCCTAAAAGGATAATAGTAGATTTGCATGAGTGATCATTTAACTTACTATTTTTAACAAGGTAAGATTCCTCATCTTAGTTGTACCATTAAACAATAGTGTATTAGGTGTTTTGAGTAGGGATTGAGTCTGAAACACATGTAAAAAGTTGATGAAATATTTATTAAGATATTCACCACCTCAATCTGATCCATGATTATTTATCGTCTTACCATGTTAATTATCTACTTCATTATTGAATTCTAGGTGTTTTCAAAGGAATCTCAATAATACCACATCATGTATATATATCCATATCCACTCAAGTCATCAGTAAATGTTATTATGTAAGAATATCTATATCCTGATTATACTAGATAAGGTCCACACAAATCCGTGAGTACTAATCCCAGAAGCTCTGGGGCACTTTCACCATGTCCACAAAATGATATTTTGGTCACTTTCCCATATAAACAAGCATGAAATATATCAAGTGGATTCATCTAAAAATTTTCTAAATAAACATCATGATACATCCTTTTCAAATAATTCTCGTTTAGATGACCAAGACAGTGATGCCATGATTGGGTGTTATATCATTCACATGAACATGATTTTTTATCGGTTGACTCTACTTGGTTTTAATAACATAATACATATAGACCATTATTTAAGTGATCTTTAACATAACATATGATTTACATATAAAATAAACCAATTTTATTTCCAAATTTTAAAATTAACCCATCTGTATCTAAAAATGGAATGAGAATTATGTTATTGGTAAATGTTGTTACATAATTATAATATCTAAAAACCAAAATCATTCTTATTTGTAATGAAGGTGGTTGTTAGAAATGGATAGGTAATACAGACACACAACATTTGTAATGTCACACCAATGAATTTTTTTTTAAAATAACTTCTCATTTAATTTACATTCCTAATTTTTTGGGGGGTTTACCACTCATTTTGGTGAAAATGGTAGGTTTTGAAAATTTGGTCCAAACCGCGATCCCAATTCCATATTTAAAAAAATTGTTTATTCTATAAATACTTAATTTTTCAGTATTTTCTACCCATTCCACTTCCCAATTGTCATACCCTGATATATTTAAATCACCATATCCCTTTGGACCACATAGATATCCAAAATCATGATGGATTTGAGTTTTTTATTTAGGTAATGGGCCTTCCCATAATCCAATTTCATGCTTTAGATTATTTCGTTATATTTTCAATATCTCATTCATTGTTTACTATTTTTTGTGATTCCACCTCCCTCTCAAATCCACCATCCCTAGAATTACCCCCAATATGGGTTTTTTATTTTTGGACCACATTTGAACCCAAAAGGAGGGAAATTCTTCCCTAAATTTATCAAGTCTCTCGGATTTGAAGAGGTAAATTCATTCTTTAATATATCCTTCAATATCTACTATTCTCCCCCATTACAGTCCCCACATGAACTCATCTTCATAATTCGAACCTCACTAGCATGTTTTGTTGCATTGAGATTCAAAATTTAGTTAATTTTGGGTGATTTATTCAAGCATTTCAAGGTAAGTTTTACTCCCTTCTAATTCTTCCATTTCCTTAGGGTTTAATTCCTCTTTCCTGATGCTCCAAAGTGTTCAAAAACTATGGTTCATACCTAAGGTTTAACCATGAGTCTTTTTTGTGAATATTTGTGGTCTAGGGCTGGATTTATCGTCCTTGTGGTGTCGGGGTGGTGCAGTTGATATTTCACACCATATTTTGAGGGATTCAAAAATTTCGGTATGTGATTTCGTGGGTAACCATTTAATGATGAGTTATTTTTCTTGATTAAATAATTTTTTATGTTCCTTATATGTTTTTCATTATGAAAAAACCATTTTTGGTAGCATTAGTAAATCATTTTGTATTAATGTTATATTTTTTATTTGAAGTGTGTATTTTTCATATGTATTTCCTGTGTTATCTTTTGTGGTAGTTTCGTAAAATGTTGAAGTGATTTTTTAGTTGTTGAAAGGGGCAACCAATTTTTAATGGGTAACGATATATTGTCATTTTAGCCTCAAAATGGGTGTCTTTGAATGGGTTTTATGTGTGTAACCTTGTTATACACCTTGAATGTTTTTATTGATTTGTGTGTTCTCATGGATATCTTTTTTGATATTGTTCAAGGTGATTATATAACAATTGAAATTGGATTATTACATGTTTATTGGGATTCCAATTCTATTTTGGTAGGGTCGTGGTGTGATTATGGCTTAAAAAGAGGTTTTGGAAATGGCTTTTATGTGCAAAGCATGGGTATACTCCTTATAACTGTTTTATGAATGTTTTGAATGGTTTATTGAGTTGTGTAAGTGGTGAAAATATATCAGAAAAATGTTTTGGTAGGAGTGTAATTTTAAAATTTCCATTTAATTTATGAAAAGGCTATTATGTGATATGTTTAATCATGGAAATATTTTATTAAATTTTTTGAAGGAGATATTGAGGTGTGAAAGATATGTGAATGTTATGTTAACTGTTTTGCGTGAGTATGATGTGAAAATTTGAATTTTTGATTATGAAATTAGTGTTATGTTCCATGTGTGTGGGCTATTATATGAGTTTCAATATCTTATAATTTTTTTATAAAATTTTTTAATGTTTTGGTGGATTTTTTTAAGAAATGTGAAATGTGTTGTGGCGAATTTTTGTTTGAGTCGGGATTCAAAATCATTTTGAATGAAAAATGGTCTTTTGTGACTTGTGTGTTATACATATGGGATGTTTGTTGAATTTGTGATGTGGAAATAATATTTTCATGTTAAATGTTTATTTCATTACTTGTTGAACTTGTTTGAGCACAAGGGGAAACGTGGATATCTAGGTGGGTGGACGAGTACTAGAATGTCAGTGAATCTGTGGTGTTTGGCCTCTGTTTCACATAGCAAAATTGACACTTACAACTCTAAATAAACTATGATGACGATGATTGGGGACCACTAGGTTATGGGTATGTTTTATACTAGTGACTCGTGCACGGGAATGCATATTTGTGATGGTTACTCTCACCGAGATATGAGGTACTTGAGACCCACAACAAGCTAGTGCCTATGGGTTATTTCGTATTTCTTGTGCTCATTATTTACAAAATAATTACCGTCGGAATACGGTACATTTGGATGGAAAAATCAGTAGCTTTGGTGTTCATTTTAAAAGTGTTAACCTTTTAAAATAACCTACTTTAAAACTATTTTTCTTCAATGTTGCAACCTTTAGAAATTGAAACTAGCTGTCCATGTTTTTGAAAACCTGCATGCTTTTTATCATTAGATGTTTATCACATGGAATCTCTTAGTGGTGGTATCCTACTGATCATTGGGTCACACACTACTTACACCATTGGGTGTAAGTAGACTCCCTTATTTTGTGTCATAGGTTTGGGTACAAGTTTTATGACATTGGTTCGGGTGTTTAGCGGTCCATCGTGATGCAGTGTCATGGAGATGTCTTGAGAGAGGTGCCTCATTACATGTGGATGTTCTTTGGATGTATTTTCTTGGTTTTTTATATTTGTAATGTTCTTTATACTTTGAATAAGAATGTGTAATTCAGTACTGAATTTTAGTAAAAGATTTTTTGGTTTGAAAAATACAGTTTTGGTTTCTTGGTTTTTTTTTTCATTTTATGTTTACAAATTCTGGTAAATCGTTCCCAAACATCATTTTATGATATCTGGGAACTTGTGCTAGCCTATGGGGATCGGGAACGCCCTTCAGGTCTTGCCACAGATCGGGACAGGTTCCGATTTTGAAGGAGACCAGATTTGGATCGTGAAAAAATTGTATCAAAGTAATATGGTGATTTTAATATATTAGGGTATGCCAATTGTGTTGTGGGCTATTTTGGTGTGATGTGAAAGAGGTGGAGGTCCTCATCCCCATTTTATCTCCCAATGAATTTCTTTTCCCCTTTTGTTTCTTTTGGGTTTAGGGTAATGGTTTTAGATTTTTCTATACATGTTGAGTTCATATTTAGTAGTAACCATTCCCCAGAAAAAACATGTAGGTATAAAAATCCACATGGTTATTGGACAGTTTCCCGAACTGTGCAGGCTAACCATGCGGTCTTCCCAACTCTTTATGTTTTGGGGTCTTTCTGTGTCGGCCCATATTGGTCAGTTAAGATGTTTGGATCTTATGGTGGGGAGACCCAATATGAGTCTCATTTATATTATTTTGAAAATTTCTAATGGTATTCTACCCCATGTACTGAGGATTTTGATCGGGGCTACCCTATTATTGTCTTGATTCTATCTTGGAAAAATTTATGGTGTCTCTTATACTGGGGAGCCCATTTGTTTATCCTTGTACAAGTAACTCACTTTTGTCCATGGTCATGGCTTGGAAGTGGGTAGTCTCTTTTGGATCTATATTACTACCTACATCTTCCATGGGTAAACTTTGGGATTGGAGAGTTCCCAATGGTTTAGTTATATCAAGGTATGTGTAACCTTGTTCGGTGTTCTTGTTTGATTGTGTAAATTTCTTGAGCCGTGTTCAGATAGTGTTTGAGAAGATTTATTTTAGGATTAGTACTGAATGTGCTTGACCATTTACGTAAAGAGTTATATGTTTTGGTTGTGGTGTATTCCTTCCATAATTGATCACTAGAGGTGTTTTGGCCTTTGGGGGCAGTGCTTAGCAATGAAGTCCATTTCTGCCTTTTGGTTGGGTTTGGTTTTTTTGTCCTTGATGTGGCTTTCCGAGGGCTGAATGTTTTATGTTGGGGAGAATTTTTACAGCGATGAATTTTTTTAAAATTCATTTATCATTTAATTTCCATTACTGATTTCTTTTTGGGGTTTACCACTCATTTTGGTGAAATGGTCGGTTTTGAAAATTAGGGCCAAATCGCGAGCCCAATTCCATAGTTAAAAACAAATTTTTTTTCTTCTATAAATCATTGAGTTATCACCATTTTATATCCCATTACACTTCCCAATGGGCAGACTCTAATATATTAAAATCATTGTATCCCTTTGGACCACATAGAAATCAAAAAACATGATGGATTTGGGTTTTTGATTAAGGTAATGGGACTACCCTTAAGCCCATTTCCTGGTTTAAATTATTTTTTTAAATTTTCAATATATCATTCATTGTTTACTGTTTTTCGGTGATTACATCTCCCTCACGAAGCCAATGTCCCTAGGATCACCCCCATCATCGGATTTTCTTTTTTAGAGCTCATTTGTACCCCGAAAAATGGTGATTCTTCTCTGAATTTATCAAATCGCCCAGAATTGAAGAGGTAAATTCATTCTTTCATATCTCCTTTAATATCTACTCGTTTTCCCCAATTCTAGTCCCCACATAACCACCTCCTAATCAGTCTAACCTCACTAGAAGGTTTTGTTTCTTTGAGATTCAAAATGTGGTTAATTTAGGGTGATTGCTTCAAGCATTTTCAAGGTAAGTGTACCTCCCTTCCACTTCTTCCATTTCCTTAGGATTTTATCCCACTTTCCTGATATTCCAAGGTGTCCAAAACCTATGGTTTGTATATAGGGTTTAACCATGAGTCTTTTTTTTGAAAATTTGTGGTCTAGGTCTGGATTTTTCATCCTTGTGGTGCCAGGGTGGTGTAGTCGATTTTTCACACCATATTTTGAGGGATTTGACAATTTCGGTAGGTGATTCTGTGGGTAAGCATTTAATGATGAGTTAGTTTGCATGATTAAATATTTTTTCAACTTCCTTATATTATGTGCATTATGAAAAAACCATTTTTGGTAGAGATAGTAAATATTATGGTATTAAAGTCACATTTTTTTTAAAGTGTGTATTGTTCAAATGTATTTCATGCGTTCTCTTTTGTGGTAGTTTTGTAAAATGTTGAAGTGATTTATTAGTTGTTGAAATGTTGTAACACCCCGAGATTTTATGAGATATATTATTTTTAATTTATTTGATGTTTTTTATTATAAAGTACACCATGATTAGAATGTACTATATGCAACACCGTATTAACTTGCAGTATACGCAGCACTAATCTTGGCTCGTGTTACACACAATTTCAAGTTTGTTTTGTGGAAATTATTCTACTCAACATTAAGTAAAGATTTTGTATGATGTATAAATGAAATAAGTTTTGATTATGTTATACGCAATACCAAATGGATCTATCACTATACGAAGCCCTGACTTGGTTTGCAAGACACGCAATCCAGACCTTCTTTGATAGCGTGTGTAGAACGCAATACCGATTTTCACTAAATGAGATATTATTATAATATTATTATGAACTAGCCGTTATGAAAAGTAATAAGCAATTTTTGAAATTTATAAATTTTATCTTTCAAAATGGACTTCATATTTGAATTCAGAGTATCTAAATTAGCCTAGGGTGAATTTATGGTATTTTTCTAAAAACATTCAATTTTTGATGAATAGTGAAAACACTAGGTTACTATTTAAAATTGACTTTTTATTTAAATAATTATTAATTTTATTTAAATTTATTTAAGGTCAAAATTGATACATAATACCTATATAAGATCAATGTAATACATTTGAGTCATTTTATAATAATTTTAGATATACAAAAATTTTATTGAACTTTTCACCATCTTTTACCCTCCTCATAGGAGAATTTGAAAATTAAAATAAAACATAATTTTACCACTTCTGTGAGCGGAATATAGACAATATGAGAGAAACGGTTAATATGAATGTGTAAAATGTGGATCAATAAGATAAAAATAATTTTTGGTGAATAATAACTTTTTTACTTTTATTTACTACGGTTAAAAGTAAATAGGGTAATTAAGGGTAAAAATGATATTATTTTTACCCTAAAACATGTCCTAATTATTTTTGATAAGTTTAATTCTACCTAAAACAACCTTAGGAATAAAATATTTCCCTTTAGGTCCACATGGATTATTTTAGGACACTTATTACTATTTTATTTAATGAAGAGTTAAAATAGTTAAAATCAATGTTTAATAACTAAAACATTTTTTATATAGGGTTATATATAAGATAAATTAGACTATAAATATTAAATAGAAAGATAAAAATATTTCATACATAATGGTATTTTTTTAATTTTTATACATTGAATAATTTAATTTATTTAGGACATAATGATGATGCAGTAATTACCTTATTAATGATATATTAACATAATTAATTTTATAAATACCAAAATAAATGTAATTTGAGACTTTTTGTGAATTACACTAATTTTATATGTTACTATGACATGTTTTTATTGATTCAATTAATATTTTTTGAACTAATAATTTTCTTATGATTTTCACAAAAATCAATTACCAAATAGTGTTAAAATTGACATAAAATAGTTTTTAAAACAAGTATTATATTATTAATTGTTATTATATTCCTAAAAATATAAGGTTCGGTCAAATTACTTATATATGGTTATATATTTCAATAATGAATCCCATGGTGTTCTTTTGGATTTGTATAGTATGTTTATTAACCATATAGTGTAAGAAAACAAGAAAACACGGTAAAAGTTAAATTATTTAACTTAGAGTTTAATCTAAATGATAATATTAAAATAGTAACCTACCTTTTCTTAAACCTATTTGTTGAGATTATTTCGACCCATCCCCTCTTTGGCTTCGAAATAAATCAATTTTAAGATATTATAAACAAAATATGACTTTATTATAAAATAATATTTTATGTTTTTCCAAAAGGTTCCCCTCTCCTCCCATATAAAAAGGGCACCCCTTCCCTCTTCACATAACAACATTTTGAGCCCTGATGCTCGGCGAACCCCTACCAATTCATTTTCTCAACCTCTCTAGTTATATCAGATAGGTTCTGGTCTTCTCAAAAGACCAACTCTAGTTCACTAAGAAGAACTTTAAAGCAGGTGTGTAGAGGAAGAGGTAATCTCTTTTACCGACTCATTCAAGTTTTTTTCTTCTTCTACATCATCTTCTTCAGTTTTTTCCTTATATAATAATATCATAAGTATTAATTATATACTGATATGTTATTATAAATATGAAACAACCCTATTTCACCTTTTATCCATCCTACGGAAAATGAAATCACCACGCATGCGTACGTACAGAATATCGTCTCCACGTCGTGGTGTAATCAGTTTTTCACGACCACCTTACATGGATGGGTATAATGGTGTAAAGAATAACTATATATGATTATTATAACATCAAAATTATTCTTAGATATTATATCATCCACTGACATTATATTAAATAAATATGGGAATGATATCATCGCTCTTGCGTACATTCGGATTACCGTCTCCACGACGCGATGTGATTAATTTTCCATGTTAACAATTCAAGAATGATTATAAATTATATATAATAAGTAATCATGAAATATATGACATAATAATTCTACTGGGTTTATTTATAAATATGTGTATTTCATCTACTCAATTCCATTCAATTCAATAAGGAAACAAAAAATAGCGTTCATGCGTACGTACTACCTACCATCTCCATGAACAGTGTATTTATTTCCATTTATTGATCTATTATATATATGTTTATTCTAAATATATATTATATATAAATCATGTTTTATATTCTGGAATTAATTAATAATTATCTATTTCATCATATTAAAAATTACAAGTCAAAACATGGACGATAAATGACACGATTTTTCCCAAAACGCTGCTTTAACAAGGAATTGACAAATTAACAGATAATATAATGTTATAAGTGAATCATATAAGATATCATAAATATTATTATGGTTCTGTTACAAGTTAATAATATGTTTAAATCTACTATACAGGATTTTTGGACCCATATGGAATATATTGGACATAAGGTAATGAATAATTATTCCAATCTCATTCTTATCCGAGATTGTACATTCTTAAGTATTTAATGAGGTTATTGTTATCATTCATGTCCATGTATTCTAAAAGTATTTTCATGTATTTCTAAAGTCCTTTTGACCCATTTTTTTCTTTTACCACATGTTATGAAAGGAATATTTCATTACCATATGTGGAACTTTTTGACTTTTCCATTAAAAGTACGAGGAGAATGCTTTTTTTAACTTATACGACATGAACTGATGTTTATGGTTTTATAATGACTTATTTTCATGAAGCATAATCTACAAGATTTCATGGATATTTTCAAAAAAATTCGTTTCTATTTAATTTACATGGCATTTTATGAAATGAAAATGATTTGGAAGATGAAGGGATATTTTCCTCAAGAAATCATTTCAAGTGTTTTATCAAAATTATTTTCCATCTAAGATGATAGTATTTCATATGTGTATGATTCAAGTATAATGTATCTATTACATACATGGTTTGATTCTTCTTATGATGAATTGAAATCCATTTTTTATATGGATTACGTTATGATGGGATAATTTTTAGGAAACCCATTTTATTCTTTGGGTTATTATGAATGATGTTTGTTTATTTTTTAGCACACGAAAGAATGATTTCATTATTAGATGGGTGCGACCTATATTTACCTCCAATTAATTGGGTAAATATTCATATCTCATGAGATTGACATGGCTGGAACAGTAAGTTGATCCAGTTCAGTGTTACAGGACTAAAACGAGGAGTGAACTCGATTCAGAAAGGGACTTTGTCCAATAACATTGTCTTGGTAGCAATGCATTCGCTACTATGGAAATAATATCATGTGATTAATGGTTTTCCGCAATTGAATGTTTTATTCCCATGTTATTTTATCCTGATTGATGTTCCTTTATGATCTATGCCTTACATACTGCCATGATTTATTTCACAACTCAAGATTTTGATGTTTAATCCTTATGTTCATGTTTTGATGTTCAAATGTATATGGTTTGTTTTATTTTGTCTATGCATACCCTTACTGAGAATTTGAGATCACACATTATATGTTATATTTTCACCAGGATATAATGAAAGGTTTTATGTAAGAAAAAAAAGGAAGATCTTTATGGGATATGTTGAAGATCTTTCAGATAGATTAGATGATTATGTTCTATGTTTCTAAAGACACTAAACTATTACAGTCCTTTGGTGTTTGTTTTTGGTATGTATTAAGTATTATTCAAAAGTAATGTAATGTCCATTTATGTAATGATTTGGGTCTCTACAGTTGATATCAGAGGCAAAGGAGGTAGGAATGAATCCGATCCTTGGGCACTCTCACATGTGATCGTTGGAAAAAGCATGGCTCTCCGCCCAATGGCTTCAGGGGGAAATGTGTGCCACTAGGGATGGTGGTGTGTCCCGCCCAGGGGGTGTAGCTGCCCATGGAGTTCCCTGATAGGTATCAATTGTAGTCCACTGGAAGTAATTCCAGACAGCTACAGTTGGTATTAGAGGAAAGGTTTAGTCAACCTTTGTAAAATAGGATGCGAAAACATTAGTGAGATCCATAGATATATTTCTAAGGTATGTATTGGGATATCCCTAAGGTATAATATAATTATAGGTTACAATCCTAGAATTATGTTGATGATCATGAATAACCTAGGGTGAACCTAGGGTGTCATGGATTAAAGAATGTGTGACAAGTTATACATCTCATAATTGACTTTTTATGATTATGTGTTTCCTTGTTATTTTAACTATTTCTTACACCATGGTTTTTGGTTTTAGTCAATGGAGGGAACCAGATGGAATTTGGTCAACATTGCATCTAATGGATAAATTTGTGACTATGAGCAACAAAATTGCGTAATTCCTAGAAAGAATGATTTTGTGATTATGCTGAATCAGTCATCACGATATATGATTAACAAGGTGAACATTAGTGGTATTCCAAATTAATAAAATAAGAGGATGATGGAATTTTATGCATATTCACATGGTGAGGAGAATAGAGAAATAATTATTGAAATTTTTAAATATGGGAAGAATAACCTTAATGAATACATCAAATGGATGGGAAGATGTTATCTGTGTAGAGAGAAGGGTAATTGAGTGACAGACTATTATAGAGTTTAATGTCTTATCTGTGGAGAACATGGGCATTACCCAACTCAATGCCCTGACCTATGAGGTTACTTCTAAATCAAGGAATTAATTATTCCATGAAAATTATTGAAGAGAATGGATTGAAGTGTTTATTTATTGGTATTCAAGAATAATGTTGTTGAGGTGATTTTATGGTATATTGGAATATATATGTATTGGTCCATTGTGGTTTTAATTAATTATATAGTACTGGTAACCATGAAAAGTGATTGAAATAATTTTGGAAAGAAGATGATATCCGGATAATGAAGGGTTAAGGAGATAATGAGATGTTTGATAGTATTAATGAGATCATGATTGATATAAGGGCAATGTGATATCATGGTTTGAGTATATAGAAATTTTGGGATTTTGGTATGTGGTGTGAGTTAACTTTTGACATCACTTATGTTTTCACTATGGTTTTATGCTAATACACGATTAGGGTATTCACATTTTTTTAATGTGACCAACAAGATTAATCTTATGATATATGGGGGATAAATTATGGTATTCACGTGCTTGTTATGTGTCCTTTCAAGTAATCATTTTCTTTATACTATGAGATTGGATATATGTATTTTTGATAAGCCTAATGATTAGAATGGATTATTTTGGACATCAGATAAAATTGTTTAAGGATATAAATTTTATTCGATATTATTTATGGAATGTTATAATAGTGTAGTTTTAAAAAAAGGACAACCTGCTGGACTGGCGACAACCCATCGCTTCGGAGAATGCTGTGGGAAACGAACCCACAACGGAAGTACTACTGGCCTTTATCACCTTCAACTGCCCTACAGGAAGTCCCTGGTTAGTAAAAACTAGTTTTATTATAATAAGCAGTATGATATATGATGTATAAATCTATTTTAGGAACCATATATGATTAATCTCACTATAGACGAACTTATGTATTTTTGATACCTTTTTCTATCCTTTTGTTTGAGACAGATGGAATGACCCATCATTTTATAACATGATCTGCTAACACTTCACGAATGAAAAAATCAACTTCATTTCATTAATAGATGAATTGGAAATTGTCCAAGGAACGACCAACGTTGAGATTGTACCAAAATCAAGAATGTATTTATTCTAATTCCAATTTCTTCAACTTTAGGAAAATGATATTGAAATCCAAAAATATTGTTCTAGTTCCCTTATATCTGATGAATTAGATGGTAACATAGATCATCACAAATTTATTTCTTTGTGATTTTTGGATTTTTCATAGCCATGTCCTCTACCACACTTCTTCAGAAGTTGATGGTTATATTTCTCTTCCATATCTATATTTTCACCTATGTATTCCTATGTGGAAACCCAGTGTTGAGTTACTTTGGCTGACTGTTATTATTCTAACTTCCCTTTTTAAAATGTTGTTTTAGTATTCCTTTTTACGATCTGGGTTTCTATGAAAGAATCTTTCAAGTAGTAAACCATTTATAACCCCGACGAATTTCGAGGGTGAAATTTATTTTAAGGGAGATTGAATGTAACTCCCCGAGATTTTATGAGATATATTATTTTTTATTTCTTTTATGAATTCTATTATACAGTACACCAATATTATCTTGTACTATAAACAACAACGTAATAGATTACAGTATACGCAACAGTATTCCTGGCTCGTGTTACACTCAATTTCAAGTACGTTTTGTGGAAATTATTCTATGCAACATTAAGTAAATATTTTGTTTAATGTATAAATGAAATATGTTTTGATTATGTTATACGCAACACCAAACGGAGCATTCACTACACGCAGCTCTGACTTGGCTTACATGACACGCAATCAAGACCTTCTTTGATAGCGTGTGTAGAACACAATACCGAGTTTCACTAAACGAGATATTACTATAATATTATTATGAACTAGCCATTATGAATATTAATAACCAAATTTTGAAATTTTATAAATTTCATCTTTCAAATGGACTTCATTTTTGGATTTAGAGTATTTAAATTAGCCTAGGGTGAATTTTTGGTATTTTTCTGAAAACATTCAATTTTTGATGAATATTGAAAACATTCAATTTTTGATGAATATTGAAAACATTGGGTTACTATTTAAAAACAGCTTTTTATTTAAATAATTATTTATTTAATTTAATTTTTAAGGTCAAAATCGATACATAATACCTATATAAGTTCAATGTAATTCATTTAAGTCATTTTAAAAAAAATTAGATATATAATAATTTTATTGAACTTTTCACCATCTTTTACCCACCTCCAAGTAGAATTTGAAAATTTACATAAAAGTTAAATTTTCAACTTCTTTGAGTGGAATTTAGAAAATACAAGATACACGGTTAATATCATGGAGTAAAATGTGGTTCAATAAGATAAAAATAATTTTTGGTGAATAGTTACTTTTTTGCTTTTTTTTTACCACGGTTAAAAATAAATATGGTAATTAAGGGTAAAATGATAATATTATTACCCTAAAATATGTCCTAAATCTATTGGAAAAGTTTAATCCAACAAAAAACAACCTGAGGAAAAAAATATTACCCTTTAAGTCCACATGGATTAGATTAGGATACTTATGATTATTATATTTAAAGAAGTCTTAATAGAGTCAAAATCAATGTTTGATTATTAAAACATTTTTAATATAAATATATAAATAAGATAAATTCGACTATAAATATTTATTATAAATAAAAAAATATTTTCTACAAGATCGTATTTTTTTATAACTTTTATATTTTAAATAATTTATTTTATTTATGACAAAATGATGATACAATAATTTCCTTATTAATGAAATATTAACATAATTGATGTTATAAATACCCAAATAAATGTAATATCAGACTTTTTATGAATTAAACTACTTTTATAGGTTAATATGACATGTTAGTATTGATTCAATTAACATGGTTAGAAATAATCATGTTTCTATGATTTTCAAATAAATCAATTACCAAATAGTGTCAAAATTGACATAAAATAATTTTTAAAAAAAATATATTATTATTAATTGTTATTATATTGCTAAAAATCTATGGTTCATCCAAATTACATATATAAGGATATATATATATTAATATAGAACCCCTTGGGGTTCGTTTGGCTTGTTATAGTAAGTTTATTAACCATATTCTGTAAGAAAACAAGAAGACACGGTAAAAGGTAAATTATTTAACTTAGAGTTAAATCTAAATGATAAGTTTATAATAGTAGACTAAACATGTATAAAACATATTTCATGAGATAATATGGATTCATCCCCACTTTATATTTGAAATAAATCAATTTGGAGATATTATAAACCGAATATGACTTTATTATAAAATTATATTTTAAGTTTTTCCAAAGGTTCCCCTCTCCTCCCTTATAAAAAAGGCACCTCTTCCCTCGTCTCTTCACACCGTTTTGAGCCTTGATGTTGGGAAAAACCCTACCAATTCATCTTTTAAACCTCTCTAGTTATATCATATAGGTTCTGGTCTTCTAAAAATACCAACTCTAGTTCCCTAATAAGATGTTTAAAGGAGTTGCGTCGAGGAAGAGGTAATCTCATCCACCGACTCTTTCAAGTTTCATTCATCTTCTACTTCCTCTTCTTTAGTTGTTTCAGTATAAATTAATAACATAAGTATTAATTATATACTGATATGTTATTATAAATATAAAAACCCTATTTAATCTTCTATTCATCTTACGGAAAACAAAATCACCATGCGTGCATTCGTAAAGAATATCGTCTACACGTCGTGGTGTAATCTGTTTTTCCACCAACACCTTACTTGGATGGGTATAATGGTGTAAATAATTACAATATATGATTATTATAACATAATAATTATTATAATATATTATATCATCCACTCCATTTCTATTCAATAAATATGGGAACGACATCATCACTCGTGCGTACGTACGAATTACCATCTCCACGACGCGATGAGATTCCTTTTGCATGTTTATAAATCAAGAATAATTATAAAATATATATAATAAGTAAAAAATGAAATACATGACATAATAATTCTACTGGATTTATTTATATATATATATATATATGTTTTTCATCTACTTAATTCCATTCAATTCAATAAGTAAACGAAAAACAGCTTTCATGTGTACGTACGACATACCGTCTTCATGAATTTTGTATTTCTTTCCATTTATCGATCTATTATATATATGTATATTATGAATTAATATTATATATAAACCATTTTTATATTCTGGAATTATTTATTCATGATCTAAGTAGTCATATTAATAATTAAAATTCAAAACACGGATGATAAATGAAACGATTATACCCAAAATGCTGCTTTAACATGGAATTTGCAAATGAACGGATAATATAAAGTCATAATTGAATCATATATGATATCATAAATATTAATATGGTTCTGTTACAAGTTAATAATATCTTTAAACCCACTATACAAGAATCTCGGACATATATGGATGAAATTCGACATAAGGTAAGGGATAATTATACCAATGTCGTTCTTATCCGACATTGTATATTCATAAGTATTTACTAGGGTTATTGTTATCATCCATGTCCATTTTTCTATAAGTATTTTCATGTATGTTTAAATTCCTTTTTACCCATTTATGTCTTTTACCACATGTTATGAATGGAATATTTTTTTACCGTACGAGGAACGTTTTGACTTTTCCATTAAAAGTATGAGGAGAATGTTTTTTTAACTTAAACGACATGAACTGATTTTTATAGTTTTATAACGCCTTATTTTCATGAAGCTTACTCTACAAGATTTTATGAATATTTAAAAAAATCTTTTTCTTTTAAAATTACATGGCATTTCGTGAAAATATAATGATTTAGAATACAAAAGGATATTTTCCTCATGAATTCATTTCAAGTGTTTTATCAAAACCATTTTCAATCTAAGACGACATTATTTCATATGTGTATGTTTAAAGTATAATGTATCTATTATTTACATAGTTTGATTCTTATTAATATGAAAGGATATCATTATTTATATGGATTATGTTATGATGGGATAATGTATATGAAACCCATTTTATTCTTTGGGTTATTATTAATGATGTATGTTTATTTTGTGGCACACGAAATAATGATTTCATTATGAGATGGGTGGGACCTATATATCCCTCAAATACATTGGATAATGATTTATATATCATAAGATAGACATGGCTAGAATAGTAAGGTAATCTGGTTCAGTGTTATAGGACTGAAACGAAGAGTGAACTCGATTCAGAAAGGGACTTTGTTCACTAAGATGGTCTTGGCAGCAATACCATGGCTACTATGGAAATAATATCTTGTGATTAATGGTATTCCACAATTAAATTTTTTATTCCCGTGATATGTTATCATGATTGACGTTCCTTTATGATCGATGCCTTACGTACTACCATGATTGATTTCACAACTCAATATTTTGAGGATTGAACATTATGTTTATGTTTTGAAGTTCAAATGTATATGGTTTGTTTTATTTTGCCTATTCTTACCCTTACTGATCATTTGATGTCACCCTTTATATTTTTTCTTTTCCCCAGGATATAAAGATAGGTTTTAGGTATGAAAAAAAGGGAAGATCTTTTTGGGATATTTTGAAGATATTTCGCCAATATTAGATGATTATGTTCCATGTTTCTGAAGACACTAACCTATTATGGTCCTTTGGTGTCTGTTTTTTGATATGTATTAAGTATTCCACAAATGTAATGTAATGTACATGTATGTCAAGATTTGGGTCTCTACAAATGGGATACCAATTTTGGTTGGTTAATGATATATTCTCATGTGGGGCTAAAGGGGGGGGGGTGTGTCTTTGAATGGGTTTTATGTGTGTAACCGTGTTATACTCCTTGAAAGTGTTTTATATATTTGTGTGTTCTCTTGGGTATATATAGTGATATTGTTCAAGGTGATTATATAACATTTTAATGTGGATTATTACATGTTTATTGGGATGACTATTCCGTTTTGGTAGAGTCTTGTTGTGCTTTTGGATTAATAAGATGTTTTTGAAATGGGTTTTATGTGAAAAGATTGGTTATACTCCTTATAATTATTTTATGAAAGTTTTGAATGGTTTATTGAGTTGTCTAAGAGGTGAAACTATATCAGCAAAATGTTTTGGTAGGATTAAATTTTTAAAAGGTCCATTTCATTTGAGAAAAGGATATTATGTGTCATGTATCATCTTGTAAATATTTTATTAAATTTTTTGATGGAGATATTCAGTTGTGAATGATATGTGAATGTGATGTGGACTGTTTTGTGTGAGTGTGATGTGAGAAATTAAATTTTTGATTGTGAAATGTGTTTTATGTGCCATGTGTATGGGCTGTTATATGAGTTCTAATATCTTATAATTGTTTTATAAAATTTTTTAATAGTTTTTTTGAAGTGTTGACGAAATGTGAATTGTGTTGTGGTATATTTTTTTGTTAGTCGGGTTTCAAAATCATTTTTTATGAAAAATGGACTTTCATGAATTGTTTGGTATACATATTGGATGTTTGGTGAATTTGTGATGTGGAAAAAATATTTTCATGTTCAATGTATATTTCTTGACTTGTTGAACTTGTTTGAGAATAAGGGGAAAACCTGGGTATCTCGTGGGTGGATGAGTACTAGTATGCTAGTGAATCCGTGGGGTTTGGCCTCTGTTTCAATTAGCATGATTGATGCTTACAACTCTAACTAAACTATGATGATAATGATTGGGGACCACTAGGTTATTGGTATGTTCCATACTAGTTCCTCATTCAATGGAATGAATATTTGTGAATGTTACTCTCAACGAGATATGAGGTTCCTGGGACCCATAGTTAGCTAGTGCCTATGGGTTATTTCATATTGCTTGTGCTCATTAGTTACAATATACTTAGAGTCGGCATACAGTACATTTGTCTTGAAAATTCAGTATCTTTGGTGTTTATTTTAAAATTGTCAACCCTTTAAAATAGCCTACATAAAAACTATTTTTATTCAATGTTGCATCCTTTAGAAATTGTAACTATCTTTTCATGTTGTTGAAAACTTTCATGATTTTATCCATTAGATGTTTCTCGCATTGAATCACATAGTTGTGGTAACCTACTGGGCTTTGGGTCACACCCTAATTACACCATTGGGTGTATGTAGACATTCTTATTTTGTGTCACAGGTTTGGGAACAAGTTTTATGCCATTTTTTCGTGGTTTTAGCGGTCCATCGTGATGTAGTGTCATGGATATGGCTTGAGGTATGTGCCTATTTCAATGTGGATGTTCTTGGGATGTCTTTTCTTGGTTTTGTATCATTGTAATCGTATTCATAAATTTACGAAGATTTTGTAATTCTGTTCTGAATTTTAGTAAAAGATTTTTTGGTTTGAAAACTCCAGTTTTGGTTTCTTGGTTTCGTTTGTCGTTTTATGTTTACAAATTCAGGAAAATCGTTCTGAAAATTCCTTTTATGATACCTAGGCACTTGTGCAGCCCATGGGGATCAGGAAGTCTCTTCGGGTCTTGCCACGGATCGGGTCAGGTGCCGATTTTAAAGGTGACCAGATTCGGTTCGTGGCAGGTAACTTGCATATCCACCTCTCCTCTAATTGTTTTTGGAAATATGAATGATTTATGTATTTTGATATAGATGTGAGTAGTAGAAGCTTTATCTAAGAACCAATGCGTATAAATGGAAATATTTCACTTGATAATGATTAACCCTTTAGCTTCCCCTTGTTTTTTGGTGTATTTCCCCTTCGAGTGTTAAGGCTTTCCACATGTGAAACATATTTACTCCTTTTCCAAGACCTAACTTTAGATATTCTCTTTATTAGAAGAACAATGCTCAAGCGCATTAGATTGTTTATATGTCATGGTTCCTTTTTCATTATTCTTCTTTTTTTATTCACCATAATGACATTGGGTTTATCACTCACTATGTCCATATCCTCATGGAGAATCAAGGTAAAAAGTTCTGAGTGATTCTTCTCATTATTTCTAGTATTATAATTCACAACAAGCAAGACAGGTTTTTGGGTAGTGATGAATCTATGTGATAAACATACAACTCATCTAGGAATTTAATCCTTATGTTTTCCAGGTGTTCAATGTAGAGAATATTCTTGACTACATTAGGGCCAGTTGTCATATAATAATTAATATTATTTGTGAACAAAACATTAGAAATTGCATACCTCTCTTAACTCGCCTTTTCCTGATATAGATATCGATAGTGATACATCGGGCTATAGGCATCAATATCATCATGTTTCCTTAAATTATCATTGGAAAAGTATAATATCATGAAGCACTGAACATCTGAAGAATCATTCATATTTGTCTCAATGATTGATAGCTCTTCATCACTTGCATCATTTCGAGGAACATCTAGTAATGGGTTTTCTAGGATATACAATGTTCATTCTTGGATAAGGATGACACGTTGGCATCTTTTACATTCATGAAAAAATGTTCTAGTGTAAAGGATTATATACTCCTGTATGAATCACTATGATATGTTTGATGTCATTTGTAATGTTGTTTCTACAATTAAGAAAAACAGAGATATAGTGCATTATTTGAAAAAAAATTAAATAGAGAAATATATATTATATTTATTATTCTCCCACCATTTTATCGAAACCCAATATCCCTCACCATTAGATTCATAATATCCTATTTCTTGGAAAATATAGTTTCAAGGATCCAAATATCCCTTCTCATCACCCGATTATTTTTTTGTAAAGAAATTTTATAGGATTTATGAAGTATTTCAAAATTCCAACAACATTAACTCACAGTTCCCTAATCCATTGAGTGGACTCCCCAATCCTAAATTCATTAATTTATATTTCCACAACCTTCACCTCTCAGTTACACCTATTACTTATATATAATTCAACCCTTGATGTGATATATGTTAGGTCAACCGAAAACTACATGTTAAAATTTCTTGATAATTGAAATCAACACAACATTGTTGGTTCAATCACATTGAACTATGGTTCAATTCTATCAAAATTAATGGAATAATATGGAGATATATTTTTTTGTGGACTTTTTTCCTTTATTTGTCAATTTCTTATTCTTATCTATATCATAGGATTGATAATATTAAGTGGTATTAATTAGGTGACTTACCATATCATAGATAATATTTATGCATAAGCCAGTTTATTTTAGTTATATATTTCATGTTTTTTATTAATTAATTATGTTTTTGCAATAAGTCATCCATAATGAAATAATCAGGAAACGGAAATAAATAAAATAAACGGTCTGACGAGGAGTATATACTAAGGGTTAATTTATATTGTAGTTAATAAACTAACAATTGACTTACGGGAGAAACTCCCAAAATAAATTGAGCATCATTTGTATAGTTTTATACCTATCAATATTTGTATCTACTGGGATTGGTTAAGCCTTGGCTATAAACATGAACCAACTCTACTAGATTGGGAGCTCTATACATTACGTATACTTTTTACTCACATGAAGGTGATTGGAAAACGAGATTACATAAATGAAACCACGGAAATGTAGAACCAACCCGATGAAAGGAGAGAAGACAGTCATACAAAAATTTTACTCTAATAATAAATTAAATGTAACCAATCAAATACAAAAGATCATGTTTAGATCATGATCATTCCCAATCATGCAATGAAATACACAATTTTTGAAACTAGATTTAAACTTCTAATCGTTCAAATTTTAGATAATTCGGGCTTGAATCGATTAATTATTCTCATTAGTAAATAAATACTTTTATATTAATCCTTTTATAAATTTAATTGATAATTTCATCAATTATAATTTGATACAAATCAAATAAATTAATTTAAATTATTCTCGTATATAAATATACATTGGAGTAAATGTGGTGAAAACCCATCAAGATGTACCAAACATATATTATACTCATATACTCTTTTACTCTTGAGATGTATGGAAAAAATGATTTAAATTTTAATAAGAAAAAAAGTACATTAAGTATGATTTCATGAATTACAAGATTTTTTATGCCACGTGGTATGCTTCAATGAATGTAGAGCATGAACAAGAAATATGAATCATACAAAATAGAAAGATCCAATCAGTATGCAGATAATATTGAAACATTTAAAATAAGTAAATCAGTATAATATGGTAAATGTCCATGGGATGTATATTTGATATACATGGCATGCACACCCTTCACCGTCTATCAAAGATACATTCGAAGAGACTTGCAGTTTTAAATATACCTCAAAAAATTTAGAGTATGTGGAATGTCTTGTGGGACACATGCTATGCTGACTCCACGTTACATTATCATGAATCGAGTAGGATGTGTACGGAATAAATTAACCATATCTAACCAAAATGGACTACACACTAGGTCCAATGGGCCCCAAGGCCTCTAATAGTTAATAAACTAATCATTAAACTATGGTAGAAACACATTTACTTAATCAAGGTTCATTTGAATATAATCAAAATGTTCACCATTTTATCTCCTTAGAATGGTTTGGCCTTGGCTATGAACTAGAACTGACTCCACTAGATTGGGATCCCCATCCAATACATATTCATTTAACTCACATGAAGGTGAGTGAAAATTAGATTACATAAAAAAACCATGGTGATTATGAACAAAAAAATGATAGAAGAGAAGGAACACAAGCCAAAATATTTAATAATAAATTAATTTAAGCCAATCACGTGCAAAATTTCATGTATACCACATGCTCTTTCATAAGAATTAAAATAAATACACAATTATTAAACTAGAATAAAATTTATAATCATTTAATTTAAGATAAATCATCATCGAATCAATTAATAATTATCATTAATTAATCAATACTTTTATCTTAATAATTTTATAAATATCATTAAGAATTTCATCCATTACAATTTGAATCAAATTAAATAAATTGATTTGAAATTAATCTCGTATGCAAATATACATTAGAGTTAACATGGTGAAAGGCCATCAAAATCAACCAAAAATAACTTATACTCATATATTATTTTACTCTTGTGACTTATTGAGTAAATTATATAATAGTTACTAGGAAAAACATACCTCACAGAATATTACATGAATTACATGGTTTTTTTGGCCTCATCGTATCCTTAAATAGATTTTGAGTAACATCATGTTATATGAATCATACATGATATGAATATCCAAACACTATGAAGATAATAATGAACCATTTTTTAAAATTAAATATATATAATATTGTAATAGTCCATGGAATGTATATCCAATATACATTACATTTAAACCCTTCACCATCAATCTGAGGTACATTCCTTGGGACTTGGCGTGTTAAATGTACCTCAAAAAATTTGGAGTATGTGGCATGTCTTGTGGGCCACATGCCATACTGACTCTGTGTTACATGATCATCAGTTAGGTAGGTTGTGTATGGAATACACGACACATATATTTCCAAATATTACTAAAAAATGTGTCCAATGGGCCACATGGCCTATAGTCTAGATGACTATGCACCATTTTGTTCTAGTCAACACTCGTTAATGATTAATCTAGAATTTATCTCTTAATCATATCTGATGGGATGAACATGACTACATGGAATGTAACACCTATTACAAACAATGTAGTTGGGTGTTGTCCAACCAGAAACCCTTCCACCTCTTGATGATTTCCTCAATTTTATTTTAATCACTAAAATAATTATTCCCATTAAATCTATGAGAAATGAAGGAGAAGGAAAAGTACATCACAATTCAGATTTAAATAACCACTAAACATTAATTTAAAAAATAAATTAATAATGCATAAATCACTAATGTTTTTTAAATAATTATAAATAATTATGTGCCCCCACTCATACCACTTGAAGGATCCTGCCGTAGTGGAAGTGTGGGAGGGGTGGTGCCCAACATTCCTTTTTCCCCAATTTATGATCAATCTAAGATCTATATGGTGATGAATTCTATGATCAATGGAATTGATCAATGATATTAGAGAAGAATAATCAGTCTAGGACCAAGAGAGAGTAGATCGAAACATATAATTTATAATTAATTAACTTAAATAATAATTACCTATAATTAATTTTTTCTTTATTGAAATATCTATCAATATATCTGTATAGGACCATCATTTCATTGTAGAAACCAATCAAATATTTTTTATAGTAGTTATTCGTACATGTTCAATGATTCTCCAAATGTCACATAAGGATTATTCAGGAGCTAGTATGAATGATCTGTGTGCTTTCATCGTATGCTTTTCATTACCTTGAGAATGAATTCCAAAGTGATCTCCTTAATATGATTGAGGATTACTACTCCACATTCATGTGAGTGTACTTGTAAAATAGTGCGTTATAAGAATGAGAGGGGTTTTCTAAATAGGTTTTGCCTAACTAAGTAGGCTATTTAGAAAATAACATAACATGGTAATTATATTGATAGGTTTAAAAAATTATAATTCAACAAGTTTCCTTGCACATTTTATTTAATCATAGAAAAAACCCATGCCATAAAAAAGTAAATTTATTATTATTTCTCAACATTCTCTTAACATGAAAATTATAATATAATATTATTTAATAAAATAATATTAAATTACTATTATTTCTCACTGCACAATTACACTCGGTCCTCCATTCCTATATAATTATTATCAGACCTTGAATAATTTCGTTTTATTTATTAAATAACTACCACCGCATTATTCAAAAATAAATAGACAAATATTATTTTCACTAAATAAAAAATAAATATTTATGTGTGATAAAGAATACAACAATAATTATTAAACCATATATAGTAATAACATTTATTTAATCAATTAAATAATAAATATTAATATATTAGTTAAATCACATTAGGGATACACATATTGTGTTGACCTCTAGGCCTCTTTTTATATTGCATTAAGAAACATAGACAAAAGTTCATGATTAGAATCTAAAATATAATAAGGGACCCATAGAGGATGTAGTTAATTATAGAAAAAGATATAACATCACACAAATGCTTATTGTTTAATATAATCCCATTATCACAATATTTCTAATTGATTAGGATTCATGGTAGTGCCATCAATGTATGTGATCAGTATTTCATTATTTAACTTTCCAGAAATAGAAATTCTTAGAGAATAGAAAGTCCACATATTTATTTAGGCAATATCATTTCCAACAATGAGACTAAGATATTAAATTATGTTGATTAATAAAAGGGATAAATCCTTTCTCACATTATTCATTAACGCAATATTACTCATGATGCACCCAATATTTCATACCTAGTCGCAAACATCTAGAATCATTGTTTACATCAATACATATAAGTGTGTGAATCATAATACTCAATAATAATAATCTTATAGTATATAAACCAATTCACACATCTGTATATAGGAATATCCAATGACAAATATATATGTGGATTTCCTACTAGTGGGTATCATTCTCATTATTATGAATCCATGTTGAGGGATATAATCACGTGAAACACCACTAAAAAATAGGATTATAATATAGATCAATCATACACAATAAAAAAATAAATTCCAAAATATTTAGGGTAGGATATGTGATCCATAACTATCACGATTAACTTAATACATTATGATTGGCTAAGATTTAACTTTTTAATTTTCATTCATTGTTTTTTGGGGGCTTATTACACTCTATTTCCTTTAGAAAGGGGAATCGATTCTCATAATTCCCAAAAACCCATATACATGAAACACTAGAGTGTAGTTGGTGAATTAGTTTTTCTCATATTCACCTACATTAAATTAAAATCCCCATTAATCTTATTCAAACATTAATGGGATTAAGGAATTTTCTTTCCACTTTTAATGTGCCTTAATTTACATTAAAGGATTCACCTGATTCTTATTCCCACATTTATATCATAAAGATGGATTTAATTTCATTCTAGTATTATATTATTCATGGTACTTGATATTTCATTATATATCAAAATCATATGAATTCCAGGAATATCCAAATTTCATTCCCTTTTACTGTGCACAACAAACATCATATTACAAGCTAATACACATTCATATAGATATAAAATATTGAAGAATTGTTTTTGGGCCACCAAATAATCAATCATGTTTTCTTTCTGGGATATTGATTTAACCAAATTTGTAAATTGAAAGACATGTGGAATTATATTCATTGGTACCAATAGATTCATTATCCTTTTTCTTAATCCCCAGGAATTTCTTATCCATATTTTTTATAGAATAAAATGTAATTGCATACTAATAATATTCTATTAAACTATTCCCATTCCATATAATAAATTTCTTATTATTCCATCTTGTTTTAAAAAAGGTTACATTACTTATTTTCTTCACATTCTACATTATAAATAACCGAAGTATTTTTTTAATGCATCAACCAGTAAAGAAATGAAAATAACTATACAATGGTATAAATGAATTTTAATTAAACTAGGGGATAAATATAACCACTAAATGGTTTATGTTGTCTAATTATGGATTCAACAAAATACGGTTCCCTCCCTTTTCTCATTTAAATGATAATTATCATTCATAACATTGATAATGTTGCGTGACAATAGAAAAATATATCTATATTCCATCTCCCATAAAATTTGGTTTCTCAGGTGGAAAATCATTTAACTATCCATTGTATTAATCCTTGACATAGTTTCATTAGGATCAAGTCATTAATTAAAAATAGAAATTATACTGTGAGAAACACTAATCATACTGAAAAACCAAATAATCTTATAATGTATATTATAAGATTTATAAATCATTACACTTTCTTTTTAATGTATGCGACTTTAGTAATAACCAAGGACATTCATTGTAATTATTTATATCCTTTTTGGTGGTTCATTAGGAGATTGTAAATTTACAAAAAAAAATATCCCCCATGAATGTAAAACTAGGTGTGAATCAAGGATATTTGTGTTGGATTATGTGATGATTGATTCATAATCAATAAACCATTGCTATAGTTATTACCCCTAGGTATTTCTGTCATGGAACCACACCCACGTGTAGTATCTAGATAGGGATGTAATTTCATGGATATCCCTAGATCTATACTTCACTAATGTTCCCAGAAATATTCTTATACATAGAATTATAATTAGAATTATCATTAGAGATATCCCATTATATATCCATATACTTATACATATCCATATCCTTGGGATCTTACTGTTTTTTTCTAATCCTAATATCCAAATATTGAATAAGCTTTTCCATTTATACTAACTTTAGAGATCCTGGATTTTAATTAATAATTACCCCCTGTTATTATATGAATACACAATATATTTCATAAATACATTATAGAGGACCATGATTTTTTCATGTCTTTGGAGAATATAAGCACAATATATTTATTTAAAGAATGATTTTAAATATATCACACAAATATATTCTCACATTGTACTCCTGTTAGGCATACCCTACCAAAACCCGTCCTTATATCCTAATTTAAGAAATGTAGTAAATGGTGAGATCATATCCTATTTAATATAAACCATAAGAGATAATAATATACGATCTTATTGAATCATAATATAACTATAAGGGTTTTTTATCAGGAATATAACATGAAAATTTCATTTCCAACCTCTCATGGAATAAAAACATTAGTCATGGAATAAAACATTATCATTTTAAAAAACAGAGGATTTAAGAGTGATAAATCATCCAAAATAAATCATGAACTATATGATCATGTCTAAAAAGTGTTGGACCATTAAAAATATGAAAAAATCATATTTCATTGTTAGATACCAGCACTATCAACATATTAGATTAGGAATTATCACTTATTTCACATTCTAGATCAGTGTTCACCTATATCCAATTGTGTATTAGGACACACAAATTTCCCACTATGGATTAGGACTATCCTATTTTCCATTTTTAATCAATCCAATCCACTCTATATCCATTATTATCTCATAAGATATAATTATTTTAAAAATTTATTTAGTTGAATATAGTTCCCACACATCGCATAATGAAAATCAAATGATTGTGCACCACAATATCATAAAATATTCAACATATCATCACATAGAAAATCTTACAATGAAAATGAGTTTCATATAAATTTCATCAATTCCATACAATGTGGCCAATGAAACATAAATGGGTTATGAAATAAATTAATCAACATAAAAATTATCAATATTGTTAAAGAATATTGATGTTATCATTCAATATTATCCACATTAAATTATAAATTACCTCAATGGATGTAATCTTTGATGGAAAACAATGTGAAACGAACATTTTAATCATTTCCATAGGAAAATAAGCATTAAACATTGAAAAAAATAAAACATAAAGAAAATTTGAAATAATTTTTTTAATTAACATTAATACAATAATGTTAGATTTAATAAATTTATTTTACATGATGTTATTGAATTATGTACTTGTCATAATAGTTGAAATGAGGATTATATTCAAATTTCAGTAAATGATAAATGCGAAATGATTTAGAAGAAGAAACAAAAATTCAGTTCATTTTAGAAAAAGAAAAACATAATAAAAAATAATTTTCTTAAAAAATATTTATGTGTGATAAAATCCGTTTTTAAACATATTTAGAAATGATTTGTTTTTGAAGAAATTTTTTTTCCAACCAATGTTATAAATAAATTCTAATTTCCATATAAAACATAATAAATTATTTATATAACCTAAAATGTGTAGAAAAGGTAATATTACTTATAAATATCATGAATAATAGGAGTAGAATAAAATATATGAGTTTCTTGATTTATGGATAAAAATATTTCATCATTATAAATAAAATCCTAAATAATCCCAATAAATAATTATATTTAAACAGAAGAATTATACCACATGGGTAGCATCGAATCAAAAACCACATGATAGAATTAAATTAAATGAAAAAAATAATATTGTAAAATAACTGATATTCCTAATATAAAAGTTAATATTGGAAGCCTATACCCCTTAATATAGATGATAGGTTTATAACATAACAAACAACCCATTAAATAATGTTGAGAAAGAAATCTCATACCACATTGGTAATAGTGAAACTGTAAAACCCAGTAAAAATTGATTATCAAATGGATATATAAATCCCAATAAATATAGTTATTATAATACAAAAATAAATCCATGGTATTTATATAAACAGCATAAAATAAATGTTTGGGGAATATGGAATGTGTCTCAATGAAAAAGAAATTTAAGGCGGAAATCCCATACTGTAACCCTCGAATTCCATATTATACACTCGAACATCACATATAATTAACATAAAATAATTATAAATATATTGAATAACAAAACTAAAATATATCATGACATATATTATTTACATATGCCCTTTTATTACACTTTTATTAATTATTTCTCGTTACAACCATGCTTTTTTAAATATTTGACTTTTTTTCGTGTATGTTTTAGTTCATAATTTTTACCCTATTATATGGATCATGGTTACATAATCTACATTATTTTATCCATTATATAAATAATATATATATTATTTATATATGTATTTATAGTAATTTATAAAAGATAGAGGTGTAAAATGAAATACCACATTCATGGAGATGGTAATACTTATATATGTGTGAAAATTATTTCCATTTTCCCCAGGAAATGAAGGAAATGAAGGTACATTATATATTATCATTAAATAGTAACTATTATGTAATATTTATCAAATATTTCTCTTAAATACATCCATATTACCTACTATTTAGAGCATAAATAAATCATATCACTTCATGTGGTAGTAGTTAACCGTAAGCACGAACTATATTATCACATTTTCAAGAAATGGAATGACAAAAATTGTAATTTCAGGTTTTTATAAAAATAATGATATAAAAAATATCATATATAAAAAATATATCCATCACTATTTACATCCTCTAAAGGTTGTAATGGTAAAATGAAGGACATCTTTTCGTGAGGTGGAAATATTCCGTATACAAGAATGATGATTCTATAACCCATTTGATGGAGGTGGAAATGGTTATATGTAATTAAATTGAAAATAAAAACATATATGAATATAAAAAATATTTAGGATATTATATATACATGATTTAAAAGTAATTTAAGGACGTTTGGTTAGAAATAAAATAAAAATGTTGGTTGATGAAGTTTACCACTTTTTTAGGTATATTATATAGGTTTGAAACTAAATCCGTACTAGGATGAATTTATTTAAAAACTAAGGCTTATAAGATAATATTATTGATCATGGAAATTCATTTATGAAGGTATCATATAAAGAAAATGGATTTGGAGGTTTGTATAAGATACGATATGGGGTGGCCGCTTATAAATGAGGTGACTGACATAGTTCTATTTTTTTGAATGAAAAATATGTACATATGTTTTTACCTGAAATAAGGATTATAATTGTTCATAATTTAAAATATAAGATATATTGTATATATATTTATTTATGATGGACTTTTTATATGTTTTTTTATTGTTTTTACTCTTTTCTTATTACTTTAAACACAGGTAAATCAGTTTTTATGGTAATCAATGTAAATCATTTTTATTATTATTAATATTAATTTTGGTGAAAAAAGAAAAAATCATTATATAATATAAATTATTTTTATTCCAGATATGTAATCTATCTTTCCAAATTCATTTTATATAATATTAAAAATTAAATTTAAAATTTATCCCAAATACACAATGTAAAAGAAGATTTTTATTAAGAAACATTTCAAAAGATTATAATGTTTTATATCAAAATTAATTATAAAAATAATTATAATGACCTAAATTAGGTTAATAATTATATAAATAAAATAATTTTACTTCTAAAAATTCTTAAATATTTTAACTTAATATATAATTTAAACGAAAAGGCATTTTTCAATTAATATTCATTATTTTTCAATACTCATAAAAAAGAATATTTTAATAAAAATTTAAAAGAATCACCCTGATATAATATTTGAATGATTATTTTAAAAATTAAAATAATTTAATAAAAATAATTCTATTAAATTTGAAAAATATATAATTTTAAAACTATATGTGCAAATGGGGAAAAACTTCTCGTTAGAAAACTAATAAATTCTTATGCATAAAATTGGCTTTATTATTATCTATTTTTTAAAAAAAGTGAAAAGGTAAATGATAACATGATTACTAAATATAATATTATATATATATATATATATCATTAATACCCTTCAGTATTAGTTTTTTATTTAATTTTAGTTTTGTAAAAGGTGTTTCTTCAAAAAAATAGTTTCCAAAAAAAGATTTCTTTTATTTTAAAATAGTTATTATAATTAATTTGTTAGTTAATATCACACCAAGTATTTATTTATATGTTCGTTTATAAATAATTTATTTTCATAATATTATTAATCATATTAATATCCATCATTCCACTGGATAGCTTATATTTTTATTAAAATGTGACATGTTTAATTTAATCTCAATATTTTATGTTGTGAAAAATAATCTCACTATTTTGTATAACATAAAACAAAATTGAAGGTGAATGTAACATAGGAAAAACCATTTGTTTCTGGTTACACAAGATAATCTTAGTGTTTTTTGTAATGAAAATTATGTAAAAGATTATATTTAATTGAAAATAATATTTTAGAAAATATTGGGGTCTTACATTCCTCCATGCATAAGAAACAAGGGAGAAGATCATGATTAATATCATATTAGTATTATTTATTTAAAGAGAGGATAAATCCTTGGATAAAAACATATTTGAAGAGATGATCTAAGTGGTAGTGTTTTCTATCATAAAACAAATTCATCCAAATAGTGAAAAAGGGAAAAATATAATGAAATGAAGAAAGAATACATGAAAATTTATGCACTATTTGGTGGAAAAGTGCACTTGACACCTGGTGGAGATGAAAATTTCATACACCTATTGGATTCATTAACAAATAGTCATATCTGACACATTTACAGGTGGACACACTTGATATGATTTCTATCTCTGACACAGAACATCAAGATGAAATCTGATATGGAGGTATAAAGGGTAGTGAGAATGCATATTCGACTTAATTTTTTATGGTAAAGGAACTTTCAAAACATAAAAAATGACTTATCTATTATAATCTCATAGTTTTTCTCCAGTTTCATTGATGGTGAATGTCAATTTATTGCACTGGAGGAAGACTCTTGGGATTTTCTTGAATTATAAAGGGTAACCCATTAGAAAAAAAATGATGTGGTGGAGTAGGATTTTATAGTGTGTGCTAATATTATTTTATAAGTAGACAAATATCCCAAGGATGATGAATAATAAATTATTACCTTTGACCAAGACATTATAGTATGTGAAAAGATACATAATAACATGTATAAGGTGATAGATTTCAATAAATTTGGAAAATAATACCTTTTAGAAGGAGAATGCTACATTAAACATATTGGTTTCATGAAAAATCAAGTACCTAAGGTACATGTAAATAAGGATAAGGTTAATGAAATTAAAAAAATCAGCTATTGGATTTCACTACAATTAAAACTACGAATTGGTTGTCGGAAAGTGCTATAAAAATATCTCCCAAAATCAATTTTATTATTCATTCCATAAACATGTGTAATATTTGGAGTTCACCATGAACTAGTGTCAGGATGGTGACATGGAAGATGAATAGTATGACTAACCAAGATGATCAAATTATCAAATCATTCCTCAGTCTAGACTGGGTAAAACTATTTCATACTTTAACAATATGACACCTGAATTCATAGGCATGGTTTAAAGGCCAAAAATAGTGATCATTTAGATGGAAAACAGAGTTTTTATTTCTTTCTAGGACATAATATAAATTTTAATTTCTATTTATTTTAAATTTAAATTTAGATATAGGAATTATCGTAGGAGTTAATTTTCACCGACAATAATTTCTAGACATTATTAAAAATAGTAACAATTCATTTTTTATTTTTTAAATAAAATATTATGATAAAAATATGAAAAGTCCGTAAATGGAAATTGTAATAGTTTAGAAAATATGGAGGGGAAAATATTCTAGGAGTTCAATACTGAACAGAATACTTTAAGGAATCATGGAAATATGAATCTTATCAGTGGGTAATTTCATTTATTTTATCATTACGTATTATTTTATATTAATTCTTGTGATGAAATTATATTTAAAAATAATTTATTTTTACCCTTATACTTAGTTGAAAAATGGGATATTGTTCAGTTTATTTGTGGATAATAAATCATTGGATACCCAATGCTTGGATTTTTTCCCTTATGAGATTATATATGAGACCTCCTGACATATAAAATATTTTTTTACAAAATGGGAAAAAATTTCTATTTTCACTAAAAGTAAAATGTATAAATGTGGTAGTTTAAAAAAATCATATTATTATTCTATATTTGAGTTTTATGAGGATGATTTTTGATATGAATTTGATAAATGGAATTATTTTCAAAAAAATCACATTTAATATACCCATTATTCATGTTCATGCTAAAAAATTATTGCCTATATTTTTACATTTCATTCCTGAATGAATTATGACAAATTTGTTACATTTTCATTCTCATAATAATTTTTAGATAAATTTGGATATGTTTCCTACTAGAACATTATTGTTTTTATAGTTAAAAATTATGAATTTGAATAACATAAATGTTATTGAGGAATAAATTTATATTATTTGATCCAATTTTACCATGATAAAAATGTTACCATTATCATTTGTGAAATTGATAGAAACTATGGACTAACTTGAAAAGAAGCTAAAGTTAGATTCAATTTATCCTTTAAACCATATTTATATGAGTATTAATGAATAATAATTCATTTGATCTTAAAAGGGGAGTTGGTTATATTCATAATGATTATTTTTTCGAAATGAAAATTGGGATACTTTTTCACTTATTTATTGTAAAAAGGATGATTATATTTATAATTTTACATTATTTTCATCCCATAAAAAATAAAAATGGGTATATAGGACTATTTTTAAATACATTACATTTTTAAAATTGTGCCTCACTTGAGAAGAGGATAATGAAATATGTGATATTTTATTTTAATGGGAGTGAAAGATGAATCATTTTTCATTAGGCTATACACGAATATCAAGCATTATACTTTTAAATGTTTTGTCACCTTTTCATCCATAACCTTTTTTATTTTTAAATAATTATCAACCCACCTTGACAAAAAAATATAGGCCCACACCAGTCCATCCATTAACCTACTAGAAATCAACAAATCCATGACCGAAGGCCAATTGGACAGACCCCAAGCGATATACATGTAGGTGAGGAAGGACCCTACATGGGGAGATGCAGGTGAAGTAGTTTTTCATATTTTTGGAGCGTACTGAAACATGAGAGGAGTCTTTGTGAAATATTAGGGGGATGAGCTCACTAAATAATGTCTACAACATATGTTTAATTTTTGTGGAATAATGATTTTATGATCATTTTTTAATTTAGTAATCTCATAGTGAAGAAATTGATACAACATTATAGTCCTACATCAGATATTTTATTGCTTCTAATTCTACTCATTCTCACAATGTTAGGGATTTTCTATAACGTCATGTGGAGGAAGAATTTTATAATAAGTTATGTAGTATAGGAGTCATCATACCCTATGGATAAGAGCATGGGGTGGCTACGTAAAGGTCTCTACAAATCCATGTAATGTTAATGATATGTAACTATGACATGGTAAACGTGTTTCTTCATAAATGGTTCGAATTTTGATGGGATATTGAGTTATTGTCTGTAGAGGAACACAATATAGTGTATATACCTACACCATAGACTGTATTGTGTTATATTTGTGAAGAGGTAAGATCCATGTTGTAATGTTTTCTATTTTTGAATCATGGTGTGTCAAGATCTATTAGAGGTGTATGGGATTAATTTTGTCATTGATATAACATAAGATTTGGTTCAGATGTGAAAATTTTAAAAATATAATTAGATCAGAGTAATTTTCTCTGGAGATGTTAATGGATGTTGCACCATGGGGTATCACCTGTAATGTTTTCCACAAAAAATATAATTATCTTGGAACATTGGACTAAGGGTTTCTACATGGGCCCACACCATTACATCTAGTCAATGAATAAAACACATTTCAAAAAACGATGGAAGGATTCTATAGAACCAATGTTCTGTGGGGAGAAGTGATTTCTCACATTGTGATTGAAGTGTTTTCAAATTTCAATATTTTTCTAATCGAGGAGTTGCACCATGGACACGTCACTATGATATATAAAAACATGGTTCAACTTCGGAAACAAGAATACTATGGTGTATTTACCCAATCAACATAATATATGGATAAAAATACTTGTAAAAAATGGATTTCATACTTCCACCTTTTAGAAATGCTAAAAAATTTTCTGTCAAAGGGGGTACCGTTAGCAACGCTAAAAACACTTAAAATTGGGGTATAATTATCACTCTAAAATGTTCTAATAAATATAACTTTTAACATCACAAAAAAGAACTGTTAATAGTACGGCTTTATCAGTTCTTTTTTAGTATTGAAAAAGGTAACCCCTTTATAAGTGTGTTTCTAGCACTGTTAAAGAAACCCCATTAAACAGTTATTTTTCAATAGAACGGATAAAGGGGGGTCTTTATTGGTGATTTTCTACTAGTACTGACAAAAATTATATTTTAAAAATTATATTTCATTAAATATAATACATTGATATATAAACATTTAAATATTTATATACTGGTATTAATATAATATATATATATATATATTAAATATGTTTTAGATTAGTATATATAGACATTTACATTTAATATATGAGATATCAATTGAGAATGGTTTAATTTTTTTTAAATTATTTTTAGTTTAGAATTTTCTAATTATCATCAAGTAATAATCATTTAGTATTAATTTTAAGGCCCAAAAAATAAAAAAATCAGTAAATTATCTAAAATAAGTTGAAAATGCAACATAGAAATTAAATATCCATAATATTTGATACATGTATCTGTTTGAGCTCTACCACATATCAAATTAATGCTTGGGATGATCTATACATGCTATCATCCAATGGGAACCTTATGTCTTGTTTTTTTGGGACCAAAAAAGTCTATAAGACATCCGTAATTGTGTTTTTAATGGCGATGCCTAATTTGTTTTAGCATTTGATGGAATTTCAACCTCAATTTATGGGGTCTTTTCCCTTTTTTAGTGGGTTTTTAATTTGTTACAGAATATTACATTCATATTGATATTATAGATTTGAAATGTTATCATTTGTCACAATTCCTTTTTTTATAATAAAATACAACAATATATACATACTTTTTAATATATTTTCACATAAAAATTTAATTTTATCAAAAAATAAATAAAAAAATTACAAATGAAGTATATATCTCAACATATGAAATGTGTTTTTCTATATATATTACTTTGTGGATGTATTAAAAACTGATATATATTAACAATATATTCTCACATATTAATATAGTTATGAATATATAATATATGTAAATAAATTTAAATGTGTATTAGTGTACATACAGATACACATATATATTTAATATTTATACATGTATTTGTATGTTGTATATAAGTATGTAAGTATTTATTCATTTATTAACATATAAAAACATATTTTATAATAGTATTTAAAACTAATGTTAGGATTATATCATAGTATATGTATAAATATACTAATAAAATAATATAACTATATGTATATATATTAATTGATATAAATATAAATTTATATATGAATAAATATATATATTATTATAAATCTATATTTATGTAGTAAAAAATATAACTAAACATATATATATATATAATTAAATGGAGAACAAAACAAGATGGGTTAGGGGGAAAGGTATAGGCATTCAAAGGAGAGGTCTTGAGTTCATTTCCTAGCAAAGGAAGAGGGTGTGCAAGCGGGTGTAGGGGGGATAGAACATTTATAGAGTGGGTGGGTACGCACTTCTAAAGGGGGTGGTGGGGGGTGCCTATGGGGCTTCCAAGCACAGTTAACAGGGGGTCCCCGATTTAATTTTGTTTTTGAATTTATCAGCACTTTTAAAAAATCAGAGATAAAAGACATTTTTTATCAATGCATTTTGAGTACTGATAAACGGGATGTTTATTAGTGTTTTTTAGAGATGATAAAAGTGAAATCCATTTTAATAGGGCCTCAATTATCAGTTCTTATATAACACTGATAATATCTTTTTTAGCATTGATAAATCCCTATTTCTTGGTTTGGGAATTTAAATTTTGAACTCCATTTTTCCAGAAGTTGTAATATTACATTAATTTTGCTGAGGTATTGGAGAAGTGGTGTATAGAAGAATTTTACCAAGGTGAATAATAAATGGAATAACGAAATACCAATATGGGTGAAAATAAGATTCAATAGAAATATCTGATTAGAATTTGGATCATCTATGAAACTAACATTAGATCAACACATTGGAGATAGAGATGCTTACATAGACCACAACCATGATATGTTTTGATGTTAAATTCATTTTTTTTATCATTTTTCATTTTGATATGAAATAATTGAAGTAATATTTTTATTATTTCAGTTAATTGATATTTGTTAAGATTTTTTATCCGAGCATAATAATTTATATTCCCTCAACATTGATCTATAGTTCATCCATGTATCTTCAAAAGTTGACCTTTGTAAAATATTTTCATAGAATGTGGTGGTTCTAATTCAAGTGGATGTGTATGACATGATTACATTTTTCATAATGGAATTTTTCAATATATTTTTGTATTTAATTTCATTTAATTTCCATTTTAGTTCCTAATCACCTTGTGAGAACATTGAAGATCATGGAATGACATCCAGTTCAATTAAAGGATGTGGAAACAGAGTGATGTCCTAAATTCACCTTTTGCATAGAGGTCAATCCAAGTAGATCACCTTGAGATTTGTATTGGTTTTCCTCGGTCGTCTATGTGGGGGAAACTCTTAATTAGGGACAAATTTTCAAGAGTTTTCATACTTAGGAAACTTCTATTAATGTTTCATTTCATCATAACCAACCCAATAACCAGCTTGGTCCGTTGAAGAGAGAAATTGCGGACGATCAACCAGTGGTTAAGATAGTTTTACAAATTGATGAACCACATGAACCAAAATCATAACATTTTTCAAGTCATTCAACTATAAAACGAGACTAATTCCCCTGAATCTTTAATATATTTGTGTGATCCTAAAATTTTCATATAGAGTGAAATATCAAGAATTGTTCTCCATCTCTTGTGGATCTTGGAAACACATGTTGAACAACATAAATCTCTCATGTTCTTCATTTTTCTCTTCTATTTGTTCTATTTTGTAACCATAAACATCTAATGACCCAATAATGTGGTATTAGAGCCAGCTTGAGAAAAATTAATACACGGAAATGATGTTCTCCGGTGACCAAAAAATTAAAGTTACCGAGAAATGATTTAAGAAATAATTCCGAAGAGCTCCAAAAGATGATTCCAAAGGTGCCATCAGTGTTAAAATAGAGGTAAAATGTAGCGAATCGAGCTGGTAAATGTTTTAGTCAAACCACAGGTGCTATAGTACCCCATGCCGGAGAATATAATACATTTCACATCATTTTCAGTTTTCAGTGAGTTTTCCATCCACTATTCTAGAGTGTCACATAAGTTCTACATCATTGGTTGATCTGAAATGTTGAAAAAAAAATTGGCAAAACATGGACAATTGGATTACATTTTAGGCATTCTGGGAGTCAATTCCCACTCTCTCAACAATTATAGACATACTTATATGGTTATACATAAGAAATTTAGATTCCATCAATGGTAGATAATATCAGTAACATGATTAAGCTTACAAATTTTAATTATGTCATCAGGAAACCAAAAATTGGGGATCTTTTATTAATTAATGATTTATGGAAACCAATTGTTGATTCCACTAATCCCATTGTAGAACGAGAAGATGATTCATCAACAAGAAGTATATCTAGTCAGAAAACATCATCCAGTACCCATCTAGTTGAAGGGGATTGGGTGGTGCTTATTATAAAGTGAACTATCCAAATACGAAAATGGATCAATAATTCTTATTTCCATACATTTTTTCAGAAATACGATGCTTCAATTATATGGTAAAATTTTTAAAAGATATATGTGATAACAACCATGAAAAAATTATGATACACTATCATCTCAACATGAAATAAAAATAGGGGACCAATGTATTAGAGAACATGATCAATTTCCAAGGTACTATTAATTAGTTGAATTCCACGAAAAATAATGATTGATGATGAGTTGCAAGCACTGTTAATATTGAGTTATTTTCAAAATATGTTGGACACACTAGTAGTGTTGGTTATAAATTCAAATCAAGATAGAACTCTCACAATGAAGATGGTGAAAGAATTAATCCCAAACGAAGAGTCAAGAAGAAAACACGTGGGATATAAAATTGACTCAGAGGACCATTTTACCGAATAAAAACCGAATCAGAAATGGAAGGGAATAAGTAGAGGAAGAGAACCATTTTATCAATGTCTACATAGGTGGGCGTGATCAAAATCGTGATCAAGATATGACATGAACTGCCACCGCTATGGAAAGCCTGAACACTTCATCAGGTAATGTAGAAGGTTGAAAGAAGATCAGAGGAATCAATAAGGTAAGACCCAAACTAATGATGTTGTAGTTTTTAAAGAAGAAATCATAATTATTTCTGAAGATAATCATGCTAGGACTCAACATGGGTGATTGATTCTGGCACCTTCTACCATGTCACAACCAAAAGAAGTTTCATCTCATCTAACGTTTCAGTGAGTTCCAGACATGTGAATATGGTAAATGATAGTGCATCCCAAATGAAGGGCATTAGATATATTTTTTTTCTAAATTCTTATATTAGATGTATGACTTTATTGAAGGATGTGAGGATTTTTTATGTTATTATTTTCAGTCTGATATCCACTATAATGCTTGAAAATGATGGACATGTGAGTTCCATTGATTATGGGATATTTAATCTTACCAATGTTAATGTAGTAATTTATAAAAGAAAAAAATATAATTCTCATCGTCTTAGAGATGCAAGACCATGTGAAGGAGAAATAAATGTAGATATAAAATATGATTCTTCATAATTTTGGAATAAGAAGCATGGTCACATGAATGAGAAAGGAATCAGAATGCTCTTCAGGATTGATCTATTGTTGGGAATAAAATGGATTCCTCTGGATACTTGTGTTGACTGGATTCTGGGAAAACAACACAAAGTTTCATTTTGTGTTTATATACCATCAAGAAAAGAAAATGTTTTTTATTTGATTCACATAGATGTCTGAATGATGAAAACTATTCCCATAGATGTTGATATTTATTTTGTTACAATAATATATAATCATTCTAAAAAAGAGTGGGTATTTTCATTAAACACTAAAAATAAAGTGGATGATGTTTTCAAGAAGATTCATGTAATGGTAAAAAATGAAACAGGACGACAGTTAATATGTGCACAAGAAAAAAATAGGGGACAGTATTGTGGTACATTGGAGGAGTAAAATAGGATTTTCAACATCAGACTAAAAAAATTAGTACCAAAGACACATCAATATTAAGTTATTGGTGAGTGGATGAACAGGAACATTTTTTGAAGATTCAGATGCATGAAATCAAATGTAATGTCGCCAAACAACATTTATTGGGATGGAATGAGGACTGTAGTAGTTTTTATCGACCTTTCAGCATTATTTCCACTGAACTATGATATCCTAGAAAGTGTTTTTATAGTTTAATGTGTTTCATTCAACACATAATAGTAGTTGGTTGTATGTCATTTGTTCACGTCCCGAAATACGAGCGTGAAAAGATTGATGGAAAAATAAAGTTGTGTATATTTTTTGGATGCATTTATGAAGTGTTTGGATACAGAATTTGGGATCCTATCAATTAGAGGATCATTAGAATAAGGGATTTGATGTTTATTGAGGATCATATGATTGATGATTTTGAGAATCAAGAAAATATAGTGAAGACATAGACTGAGGATATTCCAGTCAATATGAAACCAGTCTCACCACCATCAATGCCAGCTAGTGTGAGAGATATATGCAACACATATGATAAATATGTACCATTTAATATGTCTATATATGGTGATATGTCTACTTCATATGATATTCTATAGTATATTCTTGTTCATGTATAATTGAGGATATCCACCAGAGTACGACCACTAAGTCGTAGATACTCAATGTAGAAATAGTGGGTGTCATAGACTGAACTATAGAGTTATTTTGATTACCATATACTGTGTATAGATTGTTTTACATGAAATTTACTTACCATAATATTGTAGATATTTCTAAATCCACTATTGAGATGGAATTTCCTAGGGATTAATTTTCGTACGATAGATTATAGAAGATCCAATGATATAATGTGAACCTTGAGAAACCATGATATTAATCATAAACATAAGTCATATGGTCTAGATACATCTTATTGATTGGACACAGCCTATGATGGACTATCTATTGTGGGGGATCATTAGAATTGAGTCTTCTTCTATTAAGCATAAAATTTGGTGATCTCTAGTAGTCCGATCATGAGGATAGACCCACTAATAAGAACACCACATGTTTCTTGTTTCATTGAATGTTCCTATATATGATCATGTGTAATGGTCTCGTAACTTGATATAATAACTAGTTTATTTAATTTTACCACATACATTAAAGAAATATTAAAATCATGATAATGGAATCATGGGGATGTATTTTGGGTTGGGTTCGTCAATGGTGGCATGAAATTTGTTGAATGGTCAAGAATGGATTTGTTGCTATCAGGTTATGGAAGTTACATATCTAAGGCCATCTTGGTCAGGATACTAGTACCTTAATAAGACCATGGTCATGGTAATCAATGGTAATTCGACCCAGTTAGGTCCAAAAATAACAAGATAATAAATTGATAATGAAATGAGTGTGCATTTATATTTAAAAGTTATTTAAAGGAAAATAGATTATATTACATAGTACGTGTTCATAGGTTGGTTGTTAGTAATGGGATAGTCCTTATCTCTCTAGAGGCCATCATGAGTTTGTAATTCCCTCTCTTAGATTATGAATAGTATTCACTATAATTGATATTTGGGCCTATAGGGTCACACACCAAAGCGTATTTTAGAATCATCCATATTCGGTTAAATATGAGTTTTCGATATGGTGGGCCCCACCACTGGGGTCAAGGAGTTTCCCAAGGATATACGATCACCATTGAAATAAATAAATTCACATTAATTATGTTTTGAATAATTATAATTGAACATATTTCTTAAATTTATTTACCAGATTTAAGATTAAACCTCGAAAAATAATTTATTCCTCGAATATTAAAAATAAATATGATTCAATTACTATTTGTAGTAATGATGATTAGAGTTAATGAGTCATTATTAACATTTAATAAATGTAATTTATTAAAAACTATATTATAATATTTATGACTCAGTTTAGTATTTATAAAAATTCATTAATAGCATGTTATTTTTTCAGGAGGTTGGGTGGTTATATTCGATTTTCTCTTGACGATCAATAAATAGTGGATGGGAGGAGTTTTCCATGTACTATTCCCCGACTATCTCTCTCTCTCTATTCTATTCTATCTCCCACTTCCAATATAGATAGGATTTGGATCAAGGGATCCTGGATCGATCTCTCACTCAGGCACCACAAGCATAGTGATGTAGGTATCATCAGAGTGTCGAATGCATCATCAAATCTTCGCGCTAGTATCCGAATTAAGATGGTGGGAACTCCCGATGATTTTTTAAGAGTGTGTGGATGATCTAGAGGAATTCAGACTTAGATTCATAATGAATTGATCCCAAATGAAAAAATACATAGTGCATGGCTTCAAATATATACCACGTATTTTAGTGTTTTTATTTTGTGCTTAATATAATTCATGTGTGATCCTGAAGAAGTAATCTTGTAGTGATTTTCCGACGTCGACAGGACCATGTCATTCGTTATTAAAAAAATTTAAAATATAATTTTTGATCTTTTATTGTGTGTTCATTTTCAATATGTTGCATCGGAGCCTTGCATGTTGTTTTAAACCAAAATAAATCAAATATGAATTAACCCTTATAGACCGTTTCGTCACGATACGAATGCCACAAATGAAATTTTATTCCAACAATCATATGTCTATTATGCGGCCATATGAAGTTATCTTTTTGGATAAAATTTTTTTTGGGGTTTTAAATCATAGAATATATATATATATATATATTCACCAAATACAAAAGCATCAATCATTTCGGAAGAACCCGATCATTAATGGGATCTTGGTCATCAAAATAGTATTTAACAGTTCAGGAAGGTTTTTTTAATAATATAATTTTATTTTGATAATAATATTATTATGAGTATAATAGTATTTTTATAAGAATAATTAATGAAATTTAGAAAAAATAATTAAAGGGTGGGTATTTATTTTTGATGACTTACTTTTAGGGACTCGTAATTGAACAAAAAATAAAAATTATAACTCGTTCAACGGTTGGTACCCGAATGGACCCCTATTTCAATTTGTGGTGCACTATAGGGCCTCCTCCCTCTATTTGTTGATCCATCCTAAAGCCAACCTTCTTTAAAGACACCTTAGCTCCATGTTTCCCCATCACACTACCTCCAGCTACAGTCAGACCAGTCACTAGCACCCCTCGATCTTGGCCACCTTCTATCATGATTTCCCCCACCCATATGCAATATTGCACCATTGTATGCCAACTTTATCCCATCATAAGCACACCACAGTTCTCTAGTTCTGTACTGGTGCTTCGAGCCACTTCTAATCCACCTTATCTTTGATACCCCTTATTCATTCTGGTGAGGTGCTTCATGCCGCTGAACCGGTGACACCTTCTCCATTTCCCAAAACCAATCGGTCGTCCTACCCTAGGGAGTTCCCTCTATTTAAATCAGGCTCCTCTCTATGATGCCTCATCCTAATTCTTGCGACTGCACGAGATTCTTCAAGCATCTCGCTGACCTTTTAGGTAAACCATATATATGGAAGGATAGACCCAATCTAAACTGAAAGGGTTCCACACAGGTATGGTCAGCCTGGAATAGACTTTTGGTGACCTTCCAATCAAAAATTACCTCTAAGATGGTCACCACTGTCAGGAATGTACCTATTGGGTGTACCACGATCCTCACAGTTTCAACATGGGTATTTTGTGGCATGGGTATTTCAAATTTAATAAATAATTAAATAAATCGTATAATATACTATTTCTAAGATATTAATTTATTAATTATTAATTTTTGGTTTTAATTAATTGTGGTGTATATTAATTTAATATGGTGTTTAATTAAATTTATTTAATTAATTTAATTTTTTGTTTAATTTAATTATACATTTAATTTTTTTTTAAATTACATTAATTAATCAGGTTCAAGCATCGTGATAATTAAATTAAAAAAAGAGTGAAAATTTTAAATCAATTATATGCCCCCAAAACTATTTTAATGGAAGTTTAATTTATTTCTACATTAATTTTTAATTACTAGAGTTGACTCATATTATTCTGGTAATGATCCTCTGGCTAACCAATCCATGTTTGGTACAATTATTAATTTAATAAATTTATTGACATTGTTTTATAAAAATTAGTTTATTTAAAAAGTGATTTTATAATCATCATCGTGTCATTATATGATTAAGGACCAACGTGCCCACATCAAAGTTGTATATTTACTCCCCAGTTCTTTACACATGTGTGTGGGTATTTGTGTATAATGATGGGACGACCAGTTGCACAATTTTCACCGAGTCATGGTGACATACAAGACATGCGTAGGATGTATTGAATGGACATGTACTGCAACTTGAGTGGAAAGCGACACAATTAATGGTATATACCCTTGGGTATAGTTTGGTTTTTTATTTCACTCAATGTACCAACCATTCATATCATCTCATGATCATGTTTTAATTTTAACTAGGCATGGTTTATTATTTTATGTATATGTGTAGTTAACAGAAGAACATATAGAGTAATAATAAAAATTCAGGAATGAGAAAATGAACTTGTGACATGTTGGTTTCTCTATTTCATTCAATGTCAATTGTCAGTGAGATCACATAATACATTCTGAGAAAATAGGAAATTATTTCGCTCATCAAATGAAAATAATAAATCCCTCAAATAAATATTAAGATCGAATGACCATTCAGTATTTGAATTTGGAAAAAACGTGCTATTTGAGGTGTCTGTCGTGCCATAGATGAGGGTACCTATTACTATCAGAGAGTTTTAATGGGAGTGGAGAGCTAACATAACTAAAATTACATCATAGAAATAGCATCGTCTAGTTTGTTTTAATATTTTAGGTTAGTGTGGAGTAAATCAACTACTGATTTTAGAAGCTCAACTGATTAAGGTACAATGAGTTAAGACAGCCTCCTAACCAAACACCATCCGTAAACACTTAATGTATTGGCGTAGCCAAATCATGTAGAATATGAGAGGAGGTTTAGTGACTCTTTCAACTAGAATACTCAAGTGAATTAGTATTCTGAGTCTAGAATAGAGGGTTCCTAGAATCTGATAAAACAGTGGAAGAAATTAATTTAATTAATTAATAAAACCAAATGTCTTAATCAGTAATCCAGATTAAAAGTACCAATCTAGTAATTTTTTTAAGAAAAATAGATTGTCATGAAATAATTTTAAAAACTATGATAATATTTGGATAATGTCAATTTCCACATTGAAATGAGTATCCAAGAATAATATGGGTGGTTGCACATTGTATTATGATATTGGAAACTCAAGGTGCCAGTGTCCCCAACACCAATTAAAATATTTCAAGATGTGAGGGTGAAATTTCTTATAGGGGAATGATTTACAAATCATATTATTGTTATTTCCTTATTCTTTCATCAACGTCCAATGTTTTTTATTGTTGCTACATTAGGAAATGGATGAAACAACATGAAGTCTCGTCTATGAGTGGTTTACAAATACAATGTGAAGAAAGGATATAAATATGTAATGGTTACACTAGATCCATGTAAATTGATAGGAGGGTTTTGATCATTCAATACATAATATTCTTATATCATTTTCATTCCTATACTAAATTCTTTTTATGTTACGAAATTAACATGTTTTTAGTATACACATCATTACTTATTTATCTCTGGTTTTCCATGTAAATAAGAATATTAAATACTTTTTCATTTTTAAATAATATAGAGAATTAATTTAAAAAAAAGGAAAAAAGTACAATGGAATATAATTCCAGGGTTATATTTGAAACTTAAATAAATGTATGATATGTTAATAGTAGGTTATTTTCAATTTATTATTATGAAATAAAGCTATGAAAGTTAAAAGAAATAAACTGAATTAAGGTAGAGTGATTATGCTTCTTCTTCAAGGGTATTCATTAAGGTAATGTTTCAGTTTTACTACTTAGGTATTCAATAAAATATTATAGTCCTATATTTTTATTGATATAGAGTGACCATGTAAGGCTAAAAATGTTAATAGAAATTAGTTGTATTCTCTATGTGGTTGATAAAGGGTTCTACCCAAGACAATGGTGAGAATTAACTGACTTCTCTATTTACATGAATAAGATTCATGTTAAAACATTATTGACTGTCACCATAAAATTAATATCATATGTCTATTGACACAACATTTCAATATTACAAGTTCAGAAATTAATGTTATCTTCTTTATTTAATAATAAATGACTAGTTCATTGACACATGAATCATTAGCAATAAGTGACGAATATACAAATGTAAGACATATTCCATGTTTTGGAAAGATAAATCATTTACAATTATTAATAAAAGGGGACAGCATGTCTATACCCAGAATGATATTAAATCTCCATACAACTAAACACATTTGGTATTATTGACCGATTTTGTTTGGATAAAGAAACATTTAAAAATAATTTTATGTCACAAATATATTTAAAATAGTTCAACAAATTACCATGAACTGTTTCAAGGTAAATATAGAGATAAAGATACTTCATAATATTCCATTATGTAATTAATGAATGATAATGTGATTTAAGTTAATTGTTAGAAGATATTAGTTTATTTGAGTTGGAATGCTGAAGAATGTCCTCTCTATGAAATTATTAATCATGAGAATATAGCATGATGAAAATCCTAAACGCACCTTACATAATCTATATCCAAACATTGATATTACTGAGTTGGATTAATGGTAGAGTCTTACTTGTTAACATTGATCATCTAAATGTTGCATATAGAAAAATCTCAATGCACATTTTATACATTATTGTATAGATGAATGTAGTATCAATGTTGCAACTTGCTGAAACTTCCATTATATTTCATGACATGCTTCACAAATAATTGTGTAATCCCATAATCATATGCAAACATAAATGATAAATGTATATCATACATTAAATGGGATGGTGAAAAATACATTATGTCATATGGACATGTTTTTTGGATGCTATGAGTTTGTTTGTACATAAATAAACATGCATTAGTAACAAACATAATTTTTTACTATTATAATCATACTGGCAGTTGATTGAGATTTTATCAAAATCCCAAAGGTAGAAATGATATAGTTGAGTTATAGACTGTATTCCAATAAAAGGGTACACATCTCATTTGAGACAATGGGAACTCGATTGACTTCGTTTTAGTCAATGCTTAAGATGCACACATAGTTACTAATTGAACAACATCCAAAAGCGCATGTAGAACAATGTATTATCTAGAGACACATACTATATTAGATGGATAAAACCATGTTGATGGTTTTTGTATTCACCAAGGCTGATGATCATGTATTCATTAAGAATCATATTTAGTGAAGTTATGAAATATATGGAAATTTTCTATGACTAACAATACTAGTAAAAATTCATTAATGAATTCCATGTATCAAAGTGAAAAAAGGATAGTTGTTTTGAATAATATTATGGATATCCAATAAAGTTGATACATGGATGGTACAAGTGTAGTGACAATAAGTACTGATTTCTTATACCAGGTCATTATGTCTAAATCCATTAGGATTTCATATATCATAGCTAATTTTTATGATCATATTATTAGAAATTGGATGTCATGAACATCAATCATTGAAGGAATCCATATGACTCAACCAAGATGGGATAGTAACATCACTGAATGCTAATAAATGTTGAAAGTTACTAAAGTTTTGTTTATGATAGAAGTAACCAACAAGATCATAGATTATTCATTTTTATGAATGTTTTTCATGTTTTTACCAAAGGTTAGTGGGATGGCCAAGGATTAAAAGGTAAAATTTGTTCTGAAACATATGGAAGACATATATTTGACTTGTAGTTAGTTAAGACAATGAAAAAATTTATTCTACATTTATTAAATTAATGTAACACCATGAGTTATAGGAATCAAGATCTATTGATGTAGATCTAAATGATGTTTAGTCATAGTCAGTCATGCATATAGAGACGTTTTTTTGACAAATACAAGCGTTCCAAATTCAAGAGGGAATTTTAGCTAATCTGGCAATGCCAAACCACTATAGGTTGAAATGTTCGAGAAAATGTAGGATATTGATATGAAATTTTTAAATCCATATGCTTATGGGATGGATTAATCACATGATCCATGATCTGTAAAAGAATTGATATTTCAATGATATATTCTATAGTAGTCATAAACCATTTACTTCCAAAAGTACTAAAAGGGAAGCAAATATAACTATCTAATTATACATCGTCATCTAAAAAATATATGTACCTAGTAAGTAGAGAAGAAATGATACTAGTTTTCATGGGACACAAACTAGTATTCCATAGATCAATGTGAACTATTCTTGCAGTTAGGCTGTGGTTATGAGCAAGAGAAGAACATATAATCCAATGATGGTCATACCTACATTTACTAAGTATGATTCAGCATATGGGGGAGCTAATAATCCAATAAATGCAACAATATATTACAATTCATGGAATCACAACTAGTATGAAATGGATTATCATAATTTAAATTATGATATTATTACTAGGAAATATGTCTTTATTTTATAGCATGAAAAATGGATATACATGGGGATACCATATCTTGAGATGTATTACTTAAGGATATGAGGTCGCATATGGTAGATATTTTACAAAACAGAAACATGGAACACCATACACGTAAATCCTTAACTCAACAGAATCATGATTTTTATCATGTGAATAGAAAAAACGTTTGGTGAGATATTTGTATCTATTGAAAGTGGTAGTGTTGAAATAGTGGGAGCCTTAGACCCAAAAATTCAGTGCTTCATATTATAGTATCACGTGTAACAATAGTTATACATGATGGTTTCTTTCTATTATATTGTAGATATTTGTGCATACACTAATGAAATGGTAATGCCCGTGGATTTATTTTCGTATCATAAGGTTATAGAATATCACATGATATAATGACAACATCGAGATACTATGAAATTAATATTAAAAAAAATAGATCCAATTTTCTACTTATATCTTACTACATAGACACAACAAATGTTTGAATATCATATGTCGAGGATCATATCAATTGATACTTATTCTCATGAATTTCTCAGTTGGTGATCTCTAGTAGTGATATCATGAGGAGTAACCCTCCAATAAAAACCCCAAATGTTTCAATTGACATCGAATGATCCTTTCTATTATCATGTGTTTTGGTATCCTAAATTGATATAATTATTTGTGTATGTAATTTGATCACATAAATTGCTGCATGATGAAAACCAAGTTGACAAAACTGTAATGAGAAAGTTTGTGTTGGGTGTGTTATTGGTGGCATGATGTTGGTTTATTGGTCATGAATAGATTTTTCTCTTCTGGGTTATGATGTAATATATCTCAGGCCATGATGATCTGGATGGTAGTAACATCCTAAGACCCAAGAAATGGAAATCAACGGTACATCCATTCTGTTAGATCAATATTTAATAATGCAAGAAAAGGATGATGACACGAGGGTGCCTACTGCATTATGATATATTTAAATACAAATATATTATATTACATTGTACGTGATTTTATATTGGTTGTTGCAGCTGTGAAAATCATTATCACTCTAGGGCCCATCATGGGTTTCTAGATCACACTCATTGTTTGTGAATAGTAGTTACTGTTATCGAGATACTGACCTAGAGGTTCACACATAATCTCAAATTTGAGAATCTTCTATATTTAATTGAATATGAGTTTTAGATATGGTGGGCCCCACCACTAGGGTCTCAAATATTTCCAAGGATATACGATCACCAATGAAATAAATAATTTCATTTTTTTCATGTTACTAATAATGAGGATTGAGTTTCTTTATTATATATATTTACAATCGTTAAAGTTAATTCATGAAAAATGTTATTTGTATGAATATTAAAAATATTCACGGTTTAATTAATATATGTCATAATTAAGAGTTGTGTTAATGAATAATTTATTATCACATAATATATTTATTACATTACAAGATAGTGATAATAATATTTATGACATTGTTTTGTAGACATAATATGTCATTTTTAGCATGTTATTTTTTTTGGAGGTCGGGTGGCTATATCCTTTTTTTATTAACGATACATAAATAGAGGTGATGATTAGTTTTCCAAGTACAATTCATAGCCTCTAACTCTCCTATTATTTATCCCACATCAAAGTGAGAGATGGTTAGGATCCAAGGAACTCATATCATGCTCACTCTCAGGTATCATAACAATAGTGATGCAGTGATCATTGGAGTGTTGATGTAATCATCGTATCTCTGTGCTAGCATCATGATTATGACGATCAAAACTCCCAAAAAATTTAAACTCATGTGGATAATATAGAGGAATTCTTCTTTTAATTCTTCATATAGTGATCACCAATGAATGGACGACCTTTTGCGTGACTTCGGATGAAAACATAGTATTTTATGGTCTTAATTTTATGTTAAATTTCTTTCACCCATGACCTCGAGGAAGTAATCAATCATTGATTAATTGAGGTCAACAAGATCATGTTTTTTATCAATGAAAAATTTTAATATCCAATTTTAGGGTATTTCAATGCATGCATGATTCCTACACTCACCACATGAGATTGTGAGGCTCACTAATGAGGGAGACTAGATAGTTTTGAGGATGTAGAAAGAAGCCAAAAGATGATGAAATAGAGTAAGACAACACAATATTAGATGATATCCATTAAAAAGAAAAATTCATTTGATTTGGTATAAATACCATAAGGAATAAAGGTAATCAAGAAAAAATAGTCTTGTAGAACTAATGGAGAAGATGGAAGCTCACAAAAATGTTATAGAGCCAAAATGGTTGTTACGGGATTCTATCAAATGAAAGGTATTGACATAGATGAAATTGTTTTTCATATGGTCAGAATGTCTTCTATATGATTTTTTCTTGTACTAGTGGCTCTATTGACTAAGAGATTCAACCATTTGATATAAAGAAATCATTCTTATATGGTGATATCGATGAGTAGATATAAATGGTGAAGCCAAATGGATTTCATGTGAATGCTAATGGAAACCAACTATGAATGATTAAAAAAAATTTATATGGTTTAAAATAGGAACTAAGGAATTGGTAGAGGAAAATTGACTCATTCTCGAAGAAAAATGAGTACAAGAGGATGATTACTAAACAATTAATTTTCATCAAACTATTTATAGAAGTTTATTTCATTATCTTATTGATTGATGTAGATTAAATGATGTTTATTGGAAGATATATCACTCAGTTGGATCGGTGGTAGAAAGAGTTGAACATGCATTTTTAAATAAAGGACATGGGGCACACTTCTCAGATTGTTGGTATGTTAATTACTCATGACATGGGGAATACGAAGATTTGGATATCTCAGGAGATATAAATTTATAATATTCTTGAAAGGATCATCATGATAATGTAAAAACTGGTTAGAACCCTTCTTCCATGCCATTTTAGGCTCATAGAATGTCAGAGACGATAAACAGAGTAGGAGAAATTAGTTATGGAAAAATTTCCTAATCCGTCATCAGTTGGAATTATTATGTATTCCATGGTGTGCACCATACACTTAATTTATCACATTGTAGGTGTTGTGTGAATATTATTAACAAATCCAATAAATGTTCATTGGGTATTTTCTAATTATATATTTTGGTATCTATGATGTATATCCACTCATTTTTCATGTTTTGGAAATAGAAAACCTATTTTGGAAAGAAAGATATATGTATATATGGGTGGAGATGTTAACATGAGGAAATCCATATCTAGGTACCATCTGTCATTTATAAGGTAGAATTATCATGGAATGAAAGTCATTATAATTGTTTTTCTTTTTCTACCACAAAAGAATAATATAACACGGTCATTGAAGGATGTTCAGAGATTAATTGGATTAATATTTTTCGGTAGGAGATGGGATAGATTTAATAGAATTATATTCTATATTTTGAGAGTCATAGTTCTATTCATCGCAACAAAAATATGACATTTCATTCTTGGTCTATACACATCAACATGTTATGCCATGGGATCTAAAATATTCTGGGAGAATAATTGTTGAATGTCAAGAAAATCCACACAAATGATAATGGAGAAGATATGATGATGAATGTTCTACTTAATGGGAAGCTGGATTTCTGTAAGGAGACTATATGTCTAGATTATACCCCAAATTGGTATTGAGGTGGTGCTTTTCAAGGGACACTCCAAATTATAGAGTGATTTGTGGGATTTTTCTCTATAAAAAAACTAATATTAAATTTTATTTTTGTGGAAACAAACCCAATCCTCACCTTGTACGGTTGAATAAACCAACCTTGAAAGAGTCGTCGATGTGGTCGAGATTGTCAATGGTTTATAAACCACAGGAACTAAAAATTGACGTTGTTGAATTATTTTATTTACTAAAAATGAATAATTACCATTAATATTTAATATATGCATATGATCCTCCGATGTTCATTTAGATATAAATATAGATAATTAGACCCCTTATCCTATAGATGTAGGAAGCATATACCAAACCATATAAATATCGTGTGTTCATTTTTCTATTTAGTTTCTTTTATTTTGTCACTATGAACATCTGTTTCCCTAATAGTCTAATATTGGACTAGACGTAGGATATTCAAATTCAATGAGTCTCATTATTATTAATTGATTTAATTCATAATTTTATTTGAATGATATTAAATTAACAAAAACCATCCCTTGACATCAGTTAACATCTCATCAATATTTTTAACCAAGATTAGGTTTAATTAAAACAAGTTTACTTTAAGATTAAGTTAATTAAAGTCTACGGATTTTAAATTAGATTATACTAATTATAAATTTCAATACATTATTAAGAATACCTAAACATTATATATAATACTTTCACCAGTATTAAAGATTACATCTAGGATTTACCTCACACATAAAATTATTCTGAGCATTTTTAGTTAGTGTTGGTCTGAAAAAAATAAATTCTAATCTTTTGCAGCAAGGAAGAATGATGGTATAATTTATTTTTATCTGACTATTGATAAAAATAAAAACAATCAATATAGGAGACTGTTTTCATGTGGTAAATGTTAAAATTATTCTTTTCACAAGTTTTAAATTAAGTCAAATATGTCGTGTATATAAAAAATGAAATGATTAACATTAATCATTTGTATGTAAATCCAAAAAAAATTAAATAATTTTATTGTATACTATAACTTCTCTATATTAATTTGAATAACATAAATATGGAGGATTTTGATTTTATTCATTTCAAGCAACATTTTAAAGAGAAATCACATACCTTGAGTTTGACTAATCAAGTACACTATTTAACTCATATAGTATAATATTATATTTTTCATTTAATTGATTAAAACTTTTTAAGGTGTATTCATTTATTGTTATCACTTTTATTTTTATTTATTACCGTTTCATATATAGTTACTAAATTAGTTGTGTTAGTGTAAGACGTTTGACTATGTCCAGTTCTTAATCACAATACAACATTACTAGGGTGACCATATTTAAGGGGGTCATTATTCTATCATATAAATAATATTATTAATGACATAAATATCATTTGATACATAAATTTCAATTTTATTAATGGATATTTAATTTCAAATGTAAAAACCAATCACATCACTTTATGGATGTATTTTTTCCACATGTATGGATGAACGACTTTATCTTTTTCCAATGGATGGATATGTATAAAGGTAATTAATATATTATCATTTAATAATAATAATATGAAAATAATTAAGATAGATTTTCATTAAATTTTTTGTAATACCCATGAATTTTTGGTTCTGAAAAAAATGCAGCACATCTCTTCATGGAGTTGGTAGACCCCACATTCACAAGAACGATGTTTGTATCCCCCACAGGATTGAAAAGAAGATGAAAAAAGGTTTCACCATAAATATAATAACATTTCAATATATTTATTATAATTATTTTATTATATCGTCATTTTTATGTTAGTTTTAAATGTGTAATAAGAGTAAATAAAATGATATAACACAGTTAGGAGTAATACTTCATCTAAGGAAAACCCTATTTTCCATACACATTAAGCATTATTGGTTGGTAATTTGGTGATACTAGGGAATATATGTAATGGGTGGGAAATATAGAGGTACATTTGGGTAGATATTTGTTGAGATAAAGTGACTATGTGTCTTGGATACGTGAGGAGTGGAGGTTCCCTTTTATAAGTGAAGGGAATAGCCCCCATATAACTATTCTTAACTTTTAAATATTATGATTGTATTACTCATGTTCAACTAGAAAAAAAATATATTTCTATGAAATGGTGATAATATTAAAATTTATATCATATAATAAGAGTTAATATGACATTTAATTAACATATTGAAATCTATTAACCATAATTAACAATCATTACCTATAACTAATGTAGCACAAATTTACAATAGTTTCTATTCATTTAAATAAATTAAATTGAACATAATAATAAATTTTATCATAAATATTTATAATATTAAATATATATTTTATTATTAAATTTTACTATGTTCCATAAATTAATTTTTACAAGAGCATGTAAAATAATTTTACAAATTGTTTTGAATGCATTTTAGGAATAATAGTGACTTTATAAAAATACAAACATTAATATTGATTCATATTGATTTTTTTTTATTATTTTTAGTAAAATGTGATTAATTTAAACTTAAACCCCGTCAAAAATATAATTAAAATATTTAAATAATTCAAAATAGATAATACATTTTATAAAAATCTGTATATGTTACTATAGATCCAAAAATAATTTTTTTCATAAAAATACAAAAAATACCACATTATAAGTTATATATGTTGATTTAAATAAATATTAAAATTTTATTAAGATAAATATTAAAAAAATATTTTAATTAAAACAATAAAATTATGGCATCACTTTTTTTATTACATAACTTTTCATTATGCAGTACATAGAGAGGATATTTTAAGATTTTGTTTCTTAGAAATAATGTAATAATACATGAAAAAATACAAAATTATTATAAATAAACAAGAATAAATAATCCAAATCTGCGCATCTCTTGTCCATTTCATGATATACCTCTATGGATATCCTCCAAGACATCTAACCCTCCCTTGTGACTCAATATTTAAGGGAGATTTGATGGGGAAAACATCAAAATCCTTTCAGTGAGTGTCTTTATTTGATTGCATTTATTTCTAGTGGGTTTCTTTCACCCTTTCATGATGTTCCTATTGTACATAAGTTATTGTTAGAACCTATGATTTTATATTGAGTCATTATTGTCAAATATTGTGGTTTCAGGTTGGATTTCTTTTCCTTGAGGTGCGTTGGTGGTGCAGTTGATGTTTCACACCAATATTTGGTGGTTTTGATTCAAAAGGTTGGTGATTCAATGATTAGACATTCCTTGACTAGTTAAAAAGATTGATTTAATTATTTTCCATGTTTCTCATATGTTGTGTGTGATTTAAAATGTTTTTTGGATGGATTTGGATAAGCGTTTAATTTTATATTTTCATTTTACTTGAAATTGGTTGTTTTTTTGTGTAACTCTTGGGGGTATTGTTTGGGTGTGTTTTATAACATATGAAATTGGATTACTAAATCTTTGTTGGAGGAAAATTCTTCTTTGTAAGGGACTTTCTGTTCCTTTGGGTTTAATATAGGGTCATTGAATAAATTTTAATGTGTAAAACCATGTTATGTCTCTTTGTATGTGTTTTATGAAAATGTGTGTTTTTCATGTGCATAATTCATTGTATTATTCGCGGTGATTTTATAATACTTGAGAGTTGTTTAAAACATATTTATAGGTCTTAAAATTCTATTTTTTATTGGTATTTTTGAGATTTTTTCTTTTAATGAGGCTGTTAAAATATCTTTTGTGTGTAAAACATGGTTAAACCATTAGGTTTGTTTTGTAAAAATTGTAATGGTTTTATTGGGTTAATGTAAGTTGTAAAAGGAAGTATATGTACTGTTTTGGTGAGTGTGTTCACCTAATATGTAATGTTGAAAGATAAAGTGGTCATTTGTGATTTCAAACGTATTGATAATGTTTTGAAATTTTCTGAGGTGATTAATAAAATTGTTATGTGGGTGAAAAACAAGGTTATAGACTGTTTTGTGTGAGTGTGATGTAAAAATAGATTTTTTTATGAAAATGATATTATGTAACAACTGAGTGGGATGTTATGTTATGTTTGTAATCTTGGGAAAGATTTTATTAAATTGTTGAAGGATTTTTTTTAATTGTGAATGATATGAAAAATGTGTTGTGGACTATTTTGGCGTGAGTATGATTTCGAAATGCATTTGAATGAAAAAGTTGCTTTTGAGACATTTGTTATGTACATCTGTGATATACAGTGATTTTGTGATGTAGAAGTTATATTTTCATGTGAAAAGTATATTTTATGTCATTTTGAACTTTTTTGAGCATAAGAGGGAAACCTGAGTGTCTAGGTGGCTGGACGTGTACTTGTACGCCAGTGATCCGGTGGGGGATGGACTCAGGTGAATGTAGCAAGATTAAATAAAAAAAATAAACTATGATGATGATGATTATTTGGGACTACTATCTTATGGGTATGTTCCCTACTACTGGCTCATGAAGGAGAACATATATTTTTTATTATTACATTCACAGAGATACGAGGCACAAGGGACCCACAACGAGCTAGTACCTAGGGTTCAATCCCATTTCTTGTGATCATTAGAATTATTACTCATATCGTTGACATAAGGTATGATTGGCAGGAAATTTTATTTTCTTGTGAATTTTATTTTTAAGTGTTGATTCTTTTAAATATCCCACATGAAATCTAATTTTATTTAGAGTTTCATCATTGAGAAATTTAAACTAGCATTTCCTTTTAATGGAAACATGCATTCTTTTCATCATTGAATGACTATAACATGGAATATAATTGTAGTGGTATCTTAATGGGATCTGTTTCACACCTGACCTACACCCTTGGGTGTATGTAGACTTGGTTATTTCTGTCGTAGGTTTGGGTACAATTGTTTGCTAGTTGTTTGGGTTTCTAGTAGGTCCTTCATGGTGTTCTCTTGTGGAGATGGATTGAGGGAGACACATATTTCGATGAGGATAGTTATCAGGATTTCTATTGAGGGTTTCTCAAATTGTTTTACTCTTTTATAATTGTTTTAAATTAATTTATTCTGTTATTAAATTTTGTAAAAGATGGTTTTATTTGAAAGATCCATATTTTTATCATTATGCTTTTTTGTTGTTTTTATTTTTATAAACTCTTTTAAATCATTCCAAATTCTAATTTTATGATACACAGAAACATTTTCCAGCCTGTGGGGATCAAGAACACCCTCTGGGACTTCTCATGGACAGGTTATGGTGCTGGTTTTGATGGTGACCTGACTTGGTTCATGAAAAAACAATAGAATGTGTCTCCCCATATAGCCTCACCACATCCTTAATATATTGCATGGATGGTTCATCAAGAGAGGAATATTTATGAATAGAGATAAAATGGGAAATCATGGTGATTCATTCCATTAAAACCCATATGACATTGTTTCCCTTGGTTGTTCGTAGGAGATGAATGAAAATGACTATAGTAATATTCTCCTACTTTTATATTGGTATGGGTATTGGATTTAGTTCACCTTTATGATTTTTGTCTATTACTTCACTTGTTGTCCCACCAAGCACAATTTTGTGTAGTCATCAATCTCACGATTCATATTATCCCACAAATAATGATATCAAAGGTCCTTATTGGTTTCAGTGCTTTTATGATGTATAAATAAAGTAGAGTTTTGAACATCATCCATTAGTTCTTTCTTTTTCTCTAGGATATATGGAACAAATAACTCAGTATGAAATTTCAAAACACTTTCTTAGTAAAAATTTAACTCAGGAAATGATCCATTATTCACATCCTATATCATATTTTGTAAAAAAATATCTTATTTTTATCTTTCCTTGATCTTTTATAGTATTGAAGATTGAGAAATCATTCGGGATTGGATTGATGGTTTCATTTTTTACTTGATTCCAATGTCCAACAATACTAGGTCATTGTTCAATGTATCATAAGGATTCATAAACAATGCTAGAACAATGTGGACTTTCCTAATTAAGGGATAAATGAATTTGATTTATCTTCTATGGTGATAATGAGTGGAACAATCATAGTAATTATGAAGTTTCAATAATCTAATTTTTCTCCTGTTCAATTATTTTTTCATGAATATATACATCAAAAATCGATGGTCAGTGTATATATCACATTTATCCTAAAAAATTTAGTTCATATATATTTTTTAGAGAAAAAATAACCGCATATAGCTCCAGGTCATGTGTTGCATAATTTTTCTCATTAGGCATTAACTGCATAGATGGATAAGAATCCACCTTTTATTTTTTATTAAGGACACACCCAGTCCTTTTCAGATATGTATCATCATTAATAAAAAAACATTTTCCAATAGATGGTTTAGTTTACATAGGTGTAGTAACAAATCACATATTTAGTTCATGGAAACAATGTTCCCACTCCATTTTTTCAGTCGAACATAGCCCCATTTTTAGATGACATAGTTTCTGTATTAGAATTTCATGACATTTTCTTCACAAACTTCCTGTAATATCTTTCTAAAAAATGAATCTATGAATCATATTTTCTATTGTATGATTAGGAGACTCCTCTACAACCATTGTCTTGGTGTGGTCAAATGATATTCCTTCATTGGTAACAGTGTACCTAATGAAGAAAACTTATTGTAACAAAAATTCAAATTTCTGAATTTTCGTAATAGACTATCCATCCATAGAGTTTTCAGATTAACCATTAGATGATCCTCATTCCACCCATTAATTTTAGAATATTTCATAATGTCAACAAGAAAAACTACTAAAAATTTATCAATCTAGTATTTTAAGACTATATTCATCAAATATATAAATATAATAGGATCATTAACCATGATGACGGTCATAAAAAATCTCATATTCCCAATATCTTGATTATAAGGTAATATTTGAACTATATTCATTATTCACCCATAATTTAAGATAACCAGATCTAATATAAATATTGTATAAGAATTGAGCCCCATGAAGCTGGTCAAATAAATCATCAATCCTTTGTGAGAGGGTACTTGTTCATTATTGTGACTCTGTTAAGTTCACTATTATCAATGACTTTATGTATTTTTCCATACTTCTTAATCATAATGAGAACAAGAGATACATATGGAGGCATACATGGTCAAATAAATATCCCCACCAAATGATCATGAAGTTGGTTAACTAATTATCTAGCACAAAATTTTCTATTCTATATGGGGTACATAATATCGGCCTGGTTCCAGGTATGAGATTAATGAAGGAATGTACGTCTATTTCTGGGGGAGTTACATTTAACTCTTCTTGAAATACATCAATTTATTCTTAAATGATGAGAAAATTTTATATTCTTATAATTTTATTTCGTTCTTTTTCTTCACTACTAATTTCCATAATGAATTCTAAGGGAAGGTATTCTTTAAAAATCATAGAATGGGATAACTCCCATATGAAAATAAGTATATATTTTCGATTAAATACAATAATATTTTTTGTACCTTGACAGTTGATCACATAATATTATATTTAGAGGTATTCCCTGCTGGGTAAATTGTAGAATTAAACTATGGGAATGACTTGTAGTTTTCCATTCAAATTATACTAAAATGTTAATACTATAGTTTCTTTACATTATTGAATCTAGTATAATAACTCCATGAGTATTGAATGATAACACTACTTCAAGTAGTTAAAGGATTGATCCTATACTATTTTCAATCATGGATTAAATAAACGAATAAATAGAATCATAATCAAAAAAATTATTTTCTATCTTTTAGGGAATATCGATAGTACCTACCACTTTATCATTTCGAGATTCAAAGTTAGCCGTTGTGATAGAAAATACCTAACCTTGCTGTCTTCACCTATTTTTTGGTTGATCATGCTTCCCCTCCATTATCTTATTATTTGGCACTGATTATAAAGGAGACCATGTTGTCCCATTTGAATCATTAGACTTTATGTCGTCCCTACATCGTCTTCCCTTTGTCTTTATCTTTGAGAAGTTGATGCTTCACCTCACTATGATAGTTTTGAACTATATGGTCATATATTTAATGCCTGTAACATTTTCCACTCTTAGGAAATTAGTTCAAAAAATGATTCTTCCTACATTAGATTCATGTGGGGGTATTTACTTGCTTTACACAACATCTATGATAAATGTTCCTTCCAATGTATTTATAAATTTATCACATAATTTCATTCAATATATGAGACTATTTCATCTCACCAAACTCTATTTCAAACTTCATTGCACTCCCCATTATATTTTCAATGTTTTTATAGTCTAGATTGGATAGATTTTTCCATATATGAGGTCAAATTATACAGATGAATCTATAAAACATTTCCTTAAGATACATAACAAATCTAGTAGTGTATGGATAATGTATTGTAATGTTCATGTCATAGAAACCCACCAATTCAATTTCCTTCTAATTTAATTTAATAAATTACGTCTCCATTATAATTTTCATTGAATAGAAAAATACTCATTAAAACGATTCCCATGTATTATTCCCACTCCATTGATTCTTCCCCCCCCTTCTTGGATTTGGGTTTTTAATAAGATTAAACGATTAATAAATTTATTCATTATTCTCAATCCATCACAGTTGATTCATCATTATCATGAATTTTTAATTCAATATTCCACTAGAGGGTTTGTCACGACCCGTCCTCGGGGCCCGTGCCGTGACTACCCCAAGCCCGGCTTCCATCGGGGAGGGGCTGGTTACTAGCACCAAGACGTAATTCCCGGTAAAAAGGGAAGGCGTTGCCTTTATAATGTAAACAAACACCATAGAGCAAGAAAGCAGTAGAAGTAAACACTAAGTAAAAACTGAGTACACCGGTAAGTGCAGAAAAGTAAGTGGGCCAGAATACAAATCCAAACTAAAAGTAAAGTACAACTGGAAAGAGAAAACAGCAACTGAAAAGTAAAGCCGCAATGTCGAGCTGTCCACTGGAATCCCCACCTGAAGGGTGAGTACATATAGCCTCCACAGCTCCTAGGGTCCAACCGTCTGATCCGAGTACGTCCCGCCCAGTGGTCCACCTCCGGGTACCAACCTGCTCTGGAAGCCTCAACCACGATCAGCGTTGTCCGTCATCTGCAACAAACACAACGTAGTGCGGGCATAGCACATGCAGGGGTGAGTATAAGCTACTCAGTAGGGACCCCGTGACCCCAAAAGGTCTCGTAGAATCCACAAAGGGTAATCCACAAAGTAAAGATACAATCACGAAGTAACAATCGACACTGCTTAGGTATATGCCCATACATATACCTATGTCATCAATTCTCATTCAGCAACAACATCCGAGCCCAATTACAAATCAGTCCAAAAAGGAAAGAAAAACGTAAATCCACACAGGATAGAACAACATAATCCACAATGGAAAGAAAAACAAGATTCAGCTCACACAGGTATACTTCTTCGTATGACGATAAAGATGATCAGATATAGCCATTGATTCATCTAAGCTGTCATACCCACAAAGGATCGATAGGTACTAACCCCCGAAATGACCCAAAAAGGATCGATAGGTAACTAACCCCTGCAATGGACCACAAAAGATCCGACCCACAAAGTATCGATAGGTAACTAACCCCCGCAATGACCCACAATGTATCTGACCCACAAAGGATCGAAAGGTAACTAACCCCCGCAAAGACCCACACAGGATCGGACCCACACAGGATCTGTAGGCACTGGCCCACATAGGACCGATGAGCGCTGACCCACATAGTATCGGACCCACACCGGATCGGTTGCACTGATCCACGTAGGATCGCTGAGTGTTGTAGTCGTCGTCGTCGAATCCACTGAGGATCTCTGTACAATCGTCGTCGTCGTCGCAGTCGCAGCTAGCTCCAGGGTTCACGCGCACAGCAAGCTCGTTCGGGAGGGTCCACTCCACGGGCCGAGAGGCTAATACATCAACTGACACATATTCCGGAGTTGATGTATCCAAAAGATCCGTACAGTCAACCGGAACTCAACGTCGTGGACGGCGTGTCAATCGGACGCCCGGTCTGAGAGTTATTGGCCTTTTCGTCCTAGGTGCCCGGTTGGTTTTTAATTCAAAACCAACCCGACCGTACTCCACCTACGTCCAAACCTCGGGATGATTAATCCAAAACATCCATCTCACTTAGAGGAATCCATCAAAGTCGACGGCACGTCAATCAGACGTCCGAAGGTAAAGTTATAAGTGTTTCTGCTCCGAGTGCCCTGTTAGTTTCGTGTAGGAACCAACCCGGTCGAACCCAAAGTTCTCAGAAACCTTGAGTGTAATATATAGAAACGACCGTCTCGATCCAAGGATCACATCGCCGCAGACGGTGTATCGATCAGAGGTCTGTATCACATGATATGGGAAAAATAATGAAAGGGGTCCAAAAGTGGGGGGTCTGGGCCCGGACCGACCCGGCCCAAACCCCCCATGGGTCGGCCCGAACCGGGTCTGGGTCCGACCTGACCTGGCGCGACCCAACCCGAACTGCGCGCGACCCGACTGGCGCTGGCTGGGTGGCCAGCGGGTCGGCTCGGCCGTTACGGCCGAGCGAAGAGGGGGGCGCACGGCCCACACGTGGGGAGACCGCGGCCCCGCGTGGGGCCGCCCTTGCCAGTGGATGCGGCCGGCTGCCGCATCACGTTCCTTCCGGTCCCGCGCGGTTGTAGGACCACAGCCTTCCGCCGCGACTTCAGCCGCGGCGGCTCCTCCCGGCGGCACGCCGACAGGCCGCTTTGCGGACCACCGGACGAGTTCCGGTGGTCAGATTTGCATGACGTCTTCGCCAAAGGCCCTCTCGGGGCCCGTCCTTCACTCAGAGGACCTCACAACGCCCGTGCGGCCTGCTTTGTTGTTGCATGCCAATCCGCTCACCAAGAACGAAGAGATGGCCGGTCCGGACATGTTCTTTGGTCCGCACCCACCATGTTAGCGGTTTTAAAAAGGACTTCCGACAAATTTTTTAAACATATGTCATGGGTATAAAATTAAAAGATTAAGAATGCACCGTTTGAAATAAAGCCGAGGTTATAATTCACAACGAACTAAAAGAACCGCATTCCCCTAACTCAACGTTGTCTTCGAACGTGAGTTCGTCGCGGAATTAACCATCACGGAAGAAGAGGATCGTCGCATCGCGGAAGGGGCGTCGCGGAAGAAGTGTCGTTGATGTCGCAGTACATGGCGTCGCGTCGTCAATCTCCGAGGGTTCGGCGTTCTTTGTCACCCTTCGTCAGAGGCCAGCGTTCTTCGCGTTCTTCGCGTTCTTCACGAAGGAGGATAAAGATCTTCAGGCCTTACATCTTTCTCCAAATCCTCTCAAGAAGCTATGCCCCATTAGTCAAGTGTTGGTCTTATTTTATTCCCGATGCCATCAATTAGAAAAATCAGAAAAAGAAACAAACAATTAATTCAATGAATAAATTGTAACTACTAAACTACCCAATTAATGAGGTGTTTATTAACACAATTAAACACACAGTTGAATTTCATTAAAAAAAAGGAGTTGCGGTTACGTTACATAGGAGGGAAGAAACGGTGGGGCTCGTGCGGGACCCACCTCACAAATAGCCTACTAGGTGGGTAGGATATTGTGGGTTCCACCTTATCCGCTTAACGTAGCTTAAGCCACATAAGTAAAATAAAAATAAAAAGTCGCACAACTTTTATTTTTATTCCTTAACATAACCCCAAAAATTAAAAACCACACCAGAGCAAACGCAACTCCGGAAAAATCATTTCTAAGAAAATACCGGCGTTGCGATTCCATTGGTGCCCTCAGAATTTGATTCCGAGCACCGGTTCAAAAGTTAGAATAACCTGCTTGTTCGTTCCCTGAATGTACCCGGGCTAAACATCGGAAATTGATTCCGGGCACACCGAGCCTCAGAATTAGGTGCCGTCAAAAATTACGTTCTTGAAAACTTCCCAAGAAAATTAAGAAAAAAATTTCCTTGAATTCTATGGGTCTTTACATCACTCCCACCTCAGGTCTTTACGTCCCCGTAATGATACATAAAAAACTAGGGAAACAAAATTGGGTACTGAGCATGCATCTGAGCCTCCCGCTCCCAAGTGCTCTCCCGGAGGTTCTCGTCCGGCCATCTAATGCACACTAGAGGAATTGACCATCCACGTAGGACCCTCTTCTATCGATCCTCGATCTCCACTGGGACCTCCGCAAAAGTCGACCCATCATCAACGTCTAACTCCCCATGGTCAATGATATGCGATGGATCATGAACGTATCCCCTCAGCTGAGATACGTGGAAGATGTCAGTCAACTGGTGCAACTGAGTTGGTAGAGCCAGGCGATAAGCCACCTCGCCAATTCTGCTGAGGACCTGGATTGGTCCGATGAAGCGTGGAGACAACTTTCCACCTCGGCCAAATATCCGTAATCCACGTCGAGGTGAGACATGCAAGAAATCATGGTCTCCATCATAGAAATATAGTGGCCTCCACCTCCTATCAGCATAAGACTTCTGCCGGCTCTAAGCCGTCCTCATCTACTCTTGGATGACCTGGACCTTCTCTTCCATGGCCTAGACCATCTTCGGTCCCACATGTGCTGATTCCCCAAGATCTGTCCAGCACAAAGGAGATCTACAAGGTCGATCGTACTACGCCTCATATGGTGCCATCCCGATGGTGGAGTGGTATATGTTGTTGTACGCAAACTCCACCAAGGGTAGGTGGTCCTACCATGTGTGACCAAAGTCGAGGACACATGCGCGGAGCATGTCCTCGAGAGTCTGTATGGTCCTCTCCATCTGACCATCTGTTTGAGGGTGAAAGGCGGTGCTCAGACGTAGCTGCATCCCGAACACCTCCTGCAACCTCTTCCAATGCTGGGAAGTAAATCGAGCATCTCGATTGGAGAGGATAGATGATGGCACACCGTGAAGTCGTACAATCTCCTAAACGTAGAGACGTCCCATTCTCTTCACTGAGCCCTGCTCTCTGATGGGTAAGAAGTGAGCCGACGTGGTGAGTCGGTCAAAAATCTCCCAGATGGAGTCATGACCTCTGGAAGTGCATGGAAGTCTAGTCACAAAGTCCATAGATATCCCGTCCCACATCCACTTCGGGACCTCCAAGGTCTGTACCAATCCTGCTGGTACCTGATGCTCTGCCTTCACCTGCTGGTAGGTGAGTAATCGAGAAACGAACTATGCCATAGCCTTCTTCATGTCGGGCCACCAGTGCTAACGTCTGAGGTCCAGGTACATCTTCGCCACTCCAGGATGTACCGCCAAAGGGGAAGTGTGAAACTCTCTCAGATCCTCCTCCCGTAAAGCAACTGGTACCAAAGTATGTCTTCTGAAAAGGACGCCGTGCTCTTCTCCAAAGGAGAAACCATCAGGTGCATGTCCTGATTATATTTGTGCACGCCGTGTCTCACAGTCAGCGTCCCCACGTTGTGCCTCTCTGACCCGCTGCAGTAGTGGAGGAGTGACTGTAAGAGACTAAAGGAAGGATGCTCTATCTCTATCCACGAAGGATATCTGCAAAGTGGCTAGCTGCAATGTTGCCTCCTCAAGTAGCTGAATGCTCGTCCTCCTGCTAAGAGCATCGGCTACTACGTTCCCCTTCCCCGGAGTATAGACTTTCTCATAGTCATAGTCATGGAGGAACTCGAGCCACTGTCGCTGTCTCAGGTTCTGGTCCTTCTGAGAGAATATGTACATTAGACTCTGATGGTCAGAAAATATTATAAATCACTCTCCCATCAGGTAGTGCCGCCATGTATTCAGAGCGAAGAAAACTGCTGCTAACTCCAGGTCATGGGTAGCGTAGTTCTGCTCATGCGGCCTGAACTGACGTGATCCATAGGCAATCACTGCCTGCTCATGCATCAAGACACATCCGAGTCCGGTCCCTGATGCATCGTAGTATACTACGTACCCTACTCCCTCCTCCGGCAACCTCAAGATAGGTGCGCTGGTCAAACTCTGTCTCAGCTCCTGGATGCTCTACTGACATTGTCTGACCACATAAAGGGTTTACCCTTCTTCGTCAAAGCTTAGAGTGGTTTCGGAACTCTGGAGATGTCAGGCACAAATCTCCGAGAGTATCCAGCTAGTACCAAAAAAACTCCGCACCTCCGTCACGCTCCTGGGTGGCTCCCAAGCAAGCACTGCCTTGATCTTCGCAAGATCCACCGCAACTCCCGCCTCAGAGATGACCTTCCCCAAGAAGTGGACCTCAAGTTTCCAGAACTGACACTTCGAGAGCTTACCATAAAGCTGGTGCTCCTGAAGTGTGTCTATTACAACCCGCAAGTGGTCGGCATGCTCCTCCTCAGTCGTGGAGTATATCAAAATGTCGTCGATGAAGACCACAAGAAATAGATCGAGGTATGTATGAAAGATCTTGTTCATGAGAACCATGAACACCGCTGGAGCATTGGTTAATCCAAATGGCCTAACCAAGAACTCATAGTGTCCATACCGACATCTGAAGGTCATCTTCTGCACATCCTAGTCCCGAACTCTGAGCCGATGATAGCCTGACATGAGGTCTATCTTTGAGAACCATCGTGCTCCCATGATATGGTCAAAGAGGTTTTCAATACTCGGTAGTGGATACTTGTTCCTCGCTGTTACCTGGTTCAGGCGACGATAGTCGATACAAAGTCACAATCTCCCGCCCGCCTTCTTGACGAACAATATCGGGGAAGCCCAGGGTGAAACACTGTGTCGGATGAATCCCTTTCCCTACAAGTCCTCCAACTGTACCCGTAGCTCTTGAAGCTCGGAGGGAGCCATCCGATATGCTTGGGTGGATATCGGGGCTGTCCTAGGGTACAGATCAATATAAATGTCTACCTCTCTGCGAGGATGTAGTCCTGGAATGTCGTCAGAAAAGACGTCTGCATACTGATCCACCACTGCAGGAAAACTATGACTCTGTAGGTCAACTTCTCCTAGGATGAGGCTAGCCAATTGATGAGTGATGGGTTGTCCTCTCCTCTGTGGAAGTCCATCCTGTCCTGCGAAGGCTCCCTTCTCACCGGTGAATGTGAACCTGATCCCGTCGATGCGTACACATCGCACCTAGCGCCTAAAATAGTCAATATGAGCATGGACTGTAGATAACCAATCCATGCCCAATATGACGTCGTAAGGCCTCAAAGTTGCTACAAGAATATCCTAGCTGATGCTCTTGCCAACTAGAGTAATCTCACATTACCGGAACCAGTGCGTAATCATCGAGTCTGCTCCCGTAGGAGTCTCTAGCCATATGGATCGAGCCAACGGCTCTGTTGGAATCTCTGAGCTCCGAACAAGGGCAGCAACAATGAAAGAGTGACTCAATCCTGTGTCAATAAGAACTGCAGCAAGGGTGGAATAGACAGAGATGGTACCTCGAATTATCTCGGTCGCACCATGGTCAAAGGCCTCCGCTGCCTGGAGCTGTGCATGTCTCTTCCCGCCAGCTCCCTATGGTCGCGGTGGACCTCCTAGTGGTGGTGGTGGTAGACCCTCAAAGCGTCTCCCACCACCTGCTGCTCGTCCAGCTCCTCTGCCTCGTCGGCCTGCTCCCTGCAGACCACCACGATTGACCTTCTTCCTCTACGTGGGTGGCCCCTCAACCGTCTGCTGCTCCTCGGCACGGCGGTTCGGGCAGTCACGAGCCATGTGGCCCTGCCCGCCGCATGTGTAGCACTGCCTGCCTCTCGAAAGACTAGCTCTACGATGTGTTCCCTACACTGCTGATCCAGTGTCCTGAGGTCGTTTTCCTGAGGGTTTGGTCTTCCTTGACACATGAGTCATCCGTCGACTGCCTGCTGCAGAAGACACTACTACATGCCGCCCCGCAGAAGGTCTCACTGCTGAAGAAGGCTCAGCAAGGAAGCTCTCGATCAAAAGGACTCGCTCCAGTACTCCTTCCTGAGTCGGAATACTGAGGGAGTCAGTGATGCCCTGATCTCATGCCTCAACCCATGCTCAAAGGTCCGGGCCCGGAAGAATGGGTCTCGTACCATATCTGTCGAGTAGCACGAGAGATCGGTAAATCTCACCGAGTACTGGGCGACCGTCAACCTGCCCTACCGCAGCTGAATAAGATCTTAGATGTGCACTGCATGGAGGGTGGTTGGGACGAACTCCGAGTGGAAGAGGCTCTCAAAGTCCGTCCATGGGAGATATGCCTCATCGTGCACCTAGAGCATCAAGCTCCACCATCTGCCTACTGCCGCGTGCAGTAAGCTCACTACGAAGATCACCATGAGGTCTACTGGTGTCCTCACTAACCTGAAAACCCGTACGACTGCCTCTAGCCAGTCCTCGGCTGCCTGGGGGTCTGTCTCCCCGCGGAACCTGGGCGGTCGCTGGCGTTGAAACTCATGTAGTGCACTAAGGTGATGTACATCCTCAGCGGCTGGGGCTGGTAGCATCGGTGGCTCGGCGGGTAGAGGTACCGCCGGTGCCTCAGCTGTCAAAGGGCCCTGTACTGAGGCCTCGTCGCTCGGTGGGCTGTCGTCATGCGTAACTATTAGTACCCTATCTGGCTGGCGTCTTAGGGCCATCCTGAAAAGAAACAAGTGTGCCATGGTCAAACAGTATACCTGGTGAGATGACATAAAGTAATCAAAATGAAAAATTGAAACACACATGAAATCAATGTTTTCGTGCATTATGTCGGAAATCAGAAGTCAGGGTCCTGGTGTACGGATACGTCGGCCACCGCACCATCACTGGACTCCTTGGACTGGTAAGCACACCCAACACTCTTAACACTATTGATTCACATAGAAAAAGATCAGAGTCATAAGTTCTGCGGTAGAACCGAACTCCTATGATACCAATTTGTCACGACCCGTCCTCAGGGCCCGCGCCGTGACTACTCCAAGCCCCCCTTCCATAGGCCAGGGGCTGTCGACTAGCCCCAAGACGTAATTATTGGTAAAAAGGGAAGGCATTGCCTTTGTAAAGTAAACAAACACCACTGAGCAAGCAAGAAGTAGAAGTAAACACTAAGTAAAAATTGAGTACAACAGTATGTGCGGAAAATTAAGTGGGCCAGAATACAAACCCAATCTAAAAGTAAAGTACAACTCGAAAGGGAAAACAGTAACTGAAAAGTAAAGCCGCAACGTCAAGCCGTCCACTGGAAGCCCCCCTGAAGGGTGAGTACAGATTTCCTCCACAGCTCTTAGGGTCCAGCCGTCCGCTCCGAGTACGTCCCGCCCAGTGGTCCACCTCTGGGTACCGAGCTGCTCCACAAGCCTCAACCATGATCAGCGCTGTCCGTTGTCTGCATCCAACACAACGTAGTGCGTGCATATCCCATGCAGGGGTGAGTATAAGCTACTCAGTTCGGACCCCGAGACCCCCGAAGGTCTTCCAGAATCCATAAAGGATAATCCACAACGGAAAGATACAATCACGAAGTAACATTCGACACTTCTTAGGTATATGCCCATACATATACCAAAGTCATCAATTCTCATTCGGCTCCAACATCCGAGCCCAAGTACAACCCAGTCCACAGAGGAAAGCAAAACGTAAATCCACACACGATATCACAAAACAATCCACAATGGAAAGAAAAACAGGATTCAGCTCACACAGGTATACTTCTTCGTATGACGATAGAGATGATCAGATAAAGCCACTGATTCATCTAAGTCTTCAGACCCACAAAGGATCGATAGGTACTAACCCCCGCACTGACCCACAAAGGATCTGACCCACAAAGGATCGATAGGTTACTAACCCCCGCAATGACTCATAATGATTCTGACCCACAAAGGATTGATAGGTAACTATCCCCCGCAATGACCCACAAAGGATCTGACCCACAAAAGAACAATAGGTAACTAACACCCGCAAAGACCCACACAGGATCGGACCCCACACAAGATCTGTAGGCGCTGGCCCACACAGGACCGCTGAGCGCTAACCCACACGGGATCATACCCACACATGATCGGTAGCACTGATCCACGTAGGATCGCTCAGTGTTGTAGTCGTCATCGTCGAATCCACTGAGGATCTCTGTATAGTCGTCGTCATCGTCGCAGTCGCAGCCAGCTCTAGGGTTCCCACACACGGAAATCTCGTTCGGGAGGGTCTGCTCCCCAAGCCGAGAGGCTTATACATCAACTGACACATATTTCAGAGTTGATGTATCGAAAAGTTCTGTATCGTCAACAGGAACTCAACGTCGTAGACGGCGTGTCAATCGGACACCCGGTCTGAGAGTTATTGGCTTTCTTGTCCCAGGGGCCCGGTTGGTTTTTAAGTCAAAACCAACCCGAATGTATTACACCTACCTCCAAACCTTGGGTGGAGTAAGCCAAAAGATCAGTCTCACTAAGAGGAATCCATCAAAATCGACGGCACGTTAATCGGACGTCCGGAGGACAAGTTATAAGTGTTTCCGCTCAGAGTGCCCGGTTGGCTTTGTGTACGTACCAACTCGGCCGAACACAAAGTTCTCTAAAACCTTGTGTTTAAAATGTCTAAATTACCATCTCGGTCCAAGGATCGCATCGCTGCTGACTATGTGTCGATCGGAGGTCCGTAGCCCAAGATATGGGCAAAAGACCGAAAGGTGTCTGAAAACAGGGGGTCTGGGCCCAGACCGACCCGGCCCAACCCCCCTGGGTCGGCCCGAACCGTGTCGACCTGACACAGGTCCGGGTCCGACCCAGCTGGGCGCGACCTGGCTCGTCCTGGGTGCGACCCAGCTGGCGCTGGCCGGGTGGCCAGTGTGTCGGCGTGGCCGTTACGGCCGAGCGAAGCGGGGGGTGGGCTGCCCCCGCGTGGGGCCGCCCTTGCCAGCAGACGTGGATGGCTGTTGTGTCCCGTTCCTTCCGGTCCCGCATGGTCGCGGGACCGCAGCCTGCCGCCACGGCGGCTCCTCCCGGCGGCGCGCCGGGCGCCGCCGCCAACTGCCGCCGGCGCGCCGCTCCGTGGACCACCGGACGAGTTCCGGTGGTCGGAATTGCATGTCGTCTTCGACAAAGGCCCTATCGGGGCCTGTCCTTCACTACGAGGACCTCACAACGCCCGTGTGTCCTTATTTGTCATCTCCCGCCAATCCGCTCCACAAGAACGAAGAGACAGTGGGCTCTGACTTTTTCGTTGGTCCGCACCCACCGTGTTAGCAGTTTTAAAAAGGTCTTCCGACAAATATTTTAAACATATTCCATGGGTATAAAATCACAAGATTAAGAATGCACCATTTGAAATCAAGCTGAGTATATAATTTACAACGAATTCAAAGAACCACAATCCCCTACCTCAACATTGTCGTCGAACATGAGTTCGTCGTAGAATTAACCGTCGCGGAAGAAGAGGATCGTCGCGTCGCGGAAGGGGCGTCGCAGAACAAGTGTCGTTGACGTCGCGGTTCACGGCGTCGCGTCGGCGGTCTCCAAGGGTTCGGCGTTCTTCGTCACCCTTCGTCAGAGGCCGGCGTTCATCACGTTCTTCGCGAAGGAGGATGACGATCTTAAAGCCTTAGAGCTTTCTCCAAATCCTCTCAACAAGCCACCCCCCATAAAACAAGTGTTGGTCTTATTTTTTTACAGATGCCAAAAATTTGAAAAATCTTAAAAAGAAACGAACAATTAATTCAAATAATTAATTTTAACGACTTAATTACCCAATTAATGAGGCGTTTCTTAACTTAAGTAAATGCACGGTAGACTTTCATTAAAAAAGGGGGTTTCGGTTGCGTTACATAGGAGGGAAGAAATGGTGGGGCTCGTGCGGGCCCCACCTCACAAATATCCTACCAAGTGGGTAGGATATTGTGGTTTCCACCTTATCCTCTTAACATTGCTTATGCCACTTAAGTAAAATAAAAATAAAAAGTCGCACCAATTTTATTTTTATTCCTTAACTTAACCCCTAAAATTAAAAACCACAATCGAGCCAACGAAACTCCGGAAAAGGCATTTCTAAGAAAATATCGGTGCTGCGATTCCATTGGTGCCCTCAGAATTTGATTCTGAGTACCAGTTCAAAAGTTAGAAAAACCTGCTCGTTCGTTCACTGAACATACCCAAGCTAAAATTTGGAAATTGATTCTGGGCACACCAGTCCTTGGAATCAGGTGCCGTCAGAAACTGTGTTCTTGTAAAATTCCCAAGAAAATTAAGAAAAAAATTTCCTTGGTTTTTACAGGTCTTTATAGGGTTGTCAGTGAAAATTACATTATACTCATAATTCTTTTGTTTATTATGATTTCTATCAATTTTTAAAATGAAAAAAAATTGAGAATTGTGTTCTTTTATGAATCTCATAATTGTAAAGTAATTTTATTTTATAAGACATCATTTGTAGATATGTTATTATATTCTTCTAATAATAATTATCCAACAGCCCGAAGGCCTTCAAATTTGTTATTATAATAAAGACCCATGTTAATGGATGAAGGGGGAGAACCCAAATAGAATTCATTACTTAAAACATTACACAACCCCAAGGTCATAGAGGTTAAAATAAGACTGAAAACATGGATCTTCTCCTCCTCACCATTTCATCTTGAAAAATCACTCCAACATTGAATGGCTATTCTTCTAGCAGGTTTCATGTGTCAAAACATAGGTCAAATACATTGTATTACACCATACCCTCTCAAACATCCAAATGAATGAAGAACTTCATTGATGAATGGATAGATTTGAAACCTTCTCTAGCACTTGTTATATGTGGTCATTTCTAGGAGAATACAATTTTAGTAGATAACTCAAAAACCATTCCACCAATCCACAAAATCAAAAATGAATGAAAATCAACTAGTGGAAGTGATATATTCATAACAGAATGATTTTGACTTCTATTTAAAAGAATTGAAAGACTTGGAAACTGTACTACCTTATGAAAATAACAGTAATGGTTAAATCAAAGAAAATGGACTTTACCGCTGCAACGGGCCCCTGGAATGAAAACCAGGGGATCCCCTATGTGACCACGAGGATTCATTCAACAATATCTATTGCAATTCGTGTGGGAGGATAAACCAATGGGAATGGAGTCGATTCTTCATCACCCGGGACTGTGAGATTCAACAGCACATCAATGGAACATCACCATTGAGGGGTACCAAGTAGATCTAAGAGAGAAATGCTGCTCAGGGCTAGAGATGATCAGAATGAAGACGCGGACGAACTCCCCCCAAATTCCAAATCGATCGATCCATGAGAAGTAGAAGGGACCGACGAGGATGGATAGAGCCACTCTAGTGAAGACACCACTGCAAGAACCCCAACAACACACAATAGAAAATCATTCAAAACAAAACTAAAACCACAATCCTATAATCCAAAAAACCACCTTCAACATCCAAAAACCATTAAATCCACTCTCTTATGAGCCTCTTCAGAGCTGACACAATGACACACCTGAAATCACCCAATCCCAAAAGCCATCTGAGACAAGATCCAGAATCCAGATATGAATTTATTTTTTTGAGACCAATTAATTAACATTTATAAATAAATACAAGATAATTTACTATATCGTGATTTATCTATGGGGTTATTCCAAATGCTATGTAATTCAAATTTTATAAAATAACTAAACCATCCTTGGATACCAAATTTGGCATCCCATCTTTTTATTATTTTACATTTTATTACATGGTATATAAGGAAGATATTTTAAATTATTTTTTCTTAGAAATAAGGTATATAACACATAAAAAACTAAAAAATTATTCTATATAAACATGAAGGAATACAAATGGGTTTATCCAATGTTTTTTACTACATCTCATATATCGGGGAAATACATCAAACGAAAGTGGTGAGAATGAGGCACAATAAGAGAAACAATTTACACGTGATCATGAGGAATATCATTACGGAATGTGGAAGGGAACATGAGAAATATTTTAATAAAAATAACATTAATTATAACATGTAAATATTTATACAACATTTAAATTAGTCATTATTAATCATATCATCATGTCTTTTCACCAAGGTACCAGAAATGAAAATTATCAAGGTTATTCACCAAGGAATCGTCAAACATTTGATACTTATAGATTATATTCCTTACCCAATGCATTATAGAACTTTGCGGGTTTACCATTAATATTTCAAAGTTAATGAGATCCACCTATTTCATAAAAAAACACTTCATTAGTAAACCATCAATAATAATGATCTAGTTTCTTATCAAAATGATTGTGAAGAAAATTTCTTATGTAAATTATTATTATGTCATTTTTATACAATTAATTCTGAAATTGGATTATATATGTGTAAATAATTGAATCAAATAAATAATTTCTACATCTAGGTGAATATACCCACAAAAAATGATTGGGTATAAACACATTGAAAATAAAAGTGAACTTATTGGGGAGAAGTGTTGAATTTTGAGCAGTGAATTCGGCTGCATAATATGTATAAAACATTGTTTTAGAAAAGGGTAAATTTTTGGGGAAAATGTTATCCAATTAAAAAAACATAATTTGTAATTAAAAGAATAAAAAAATGGTAATGAAATATAGTGACCATAACATTTAGAAGATAAATTCAAAAAGATGACCTTGAATTCAAGAGAAATGAATGATAATTCCATTACACTGATGAGTTACTCATATATTTTTAGGAAAATAACCTTGGGGGATGAAGAAAATATTGGGAGACTCCATAGGATGAAAAACCACAAAAATATAATGGTTTATATATTTTTAGTGAAATTAAATGGATAAATGTGTGGGTATTGATATCAAAATATGATAATTCATTAAATAATTTCAATATATAGGCCTCGGAAATATATGTTATTTTAAATTGAAAATAATTGAATTTCCCATAGTTATGAACATTTGGGACATATGTTATGTTATTTAAACTCACAATAATTGAGTATTATTTTTTATAACTTATTTAGGCATGGAAATGAATATATGTCACAAAATAATGTTTTTAATGTTATAGATTCTATGTTTGACTATTGAAAGTATCTAGTTGATTTTTATATTGAATAAAATATAATAAAAAGACAATATTTTAAAAAAATAAAAAAATTTAGGTCTTCTATTGGTGTTAATTAAAAATTACATCATTATTACATAATTATTGATTCATTAAACATATTGCAAAACGGTAACTATATTATTTTATTCGAGGGAAAATAATGTGCTTTTGAAAATTTTGAAAAATTCAACATAACCTAATTTCAATGTTGTGATTAAAAAAATTATTTTTATTTTATAATTATATTTATATTAATATGTTAATTTGAACTTATAAATATAAAAATCTCCATTAATTAAAAAAAAGGTTGTAATTTATAATTTTTATAACACTTACTTATTACCTAAGACATAATACTTTTAAAAAAAATTATATTAAAAAATTTAACATAATACTTTATTAAAATACATATCATTTATAATTGCTTAGTTTTTTATAAAAAAATATATCTTTCATGAAATGTAATATTTCGTTATTAAAAAATTCAATTTATCAAATTCATCTCAATTAAAAATATTTTTTATAATAAATAAATATTTATAAAATGGAATTTATGGAATAACAATTTTATTATACAATGGAATTAAAAACTATGTATATAATGTTGGGAAACGTAACCCCTTATAACACTCATGTACGACCTAAGGGTATGGTGTATGATGATGATAGATCCATGGGGTGCATCCGCTAACATCGACTGACTAGTAATTTCCACTATTGTGAACTTATCCAATAGGGGAATTAGTTCATGCTTCACATGTTGAAGCTCGTCTTGGGCTTGGACAATGGAGATCCACATTGAAACTACCTCCCTCACAGGTTCTCAAAACTGGGCTTCATACATCATTAGTCTCTCCATTGAGGCGATCACTTCTCATTTCAAAATCAATTATAATTTTTCAATTAAGACTTTTAAACACTAAATATAATTTTATAACGAATACCATGAGTATAGTTTTCAATGGTCATATTGTCTGATAGTCATATAATAGTCAAATTCCAATAGTCAAATTTATTTTTGTACTCACTTCATTATTAATGTGATGTGGTTTTATTTTTTATAATATTATACGAGAAACATATTCTCATGAAACAAATATTATTTAAAAATTTTGGTTCATTACATTAACACAAGAAAAAACATTATTTAGAGTAGATAATTTTATATAAAAAAATAATTATTATTTTTGTAACACATGTGAATATATAAAATATAATCATGATTATGATTAAGACATTAAATAAATTTATTTTTAACATTACCAATGTTTCTATTTGTTTTTTTAAAATATAGTCACTCTAATATAAGGATTAGGAATATATTTGTTAAATGAAACCACAAAAGCTGAATGTGCTGGAGATTATTATAATCATTTTCAAAAAGATAAATCATATCATTTGGGAGAGAATCAGACCATGTTTGAGAAATACCAAAACCATAGTTAGAATGTATATTTGTAAACATGTTGGTATCCCTAAAGGCATTTGTGATAGTTTAGTTAAAACTCATTATTTTATTCATGCATTCCATACATTTCTTTTTAAGTCTCCATGAAGTATGCAATTCACCATTTTTTATTGACTTCCCAATAATGTAAGAGTCAATTCCTATCCAATGTTTATTCCAACCATTCATTATTTAAAATGATACAGAATTTATAATTCCATGAATATATTTATCATTAGAATAATTAATTCCATAAGATCCATAAAAACAACCCTGTACATTATCTTCATGGACATGAAAGATGGAACCACAAACTTATGATATTGGATTAATTCTAGAAGCACCATCCTTGTTAATTTTTGTCCAACGAGTGATATTGGGAAACAAAAACACATCAACGGTACCTATCAATGGATATAAATTCCTAGAAGTTCCCAATTTTATCTAGGTAATGGAATCCTACACACAATTGTCCCAAAACCCCATTCACGCCATACAGTATCCTTGACGACAAAAACAATTCTCTATAATACCAACAACAAGTAGAATGTCAATAAAAATGTAAAATGGGCTTGTGACTCCACCAGATGATATTCAAGCATTCATAGATAGAAACACTAAATTGAGAATGCACCTAAGAATATCACAGAATAAGAGTGAAGTAGTGCAGTAGAGCCTGCAGGCCCAAAAATAATAACCCCTGCAAATCAGAAATGTCTAGGATCTCATTGAAGATGGATGAGGTATATGCATAGTTATGAAAGAGGTATTCTATATCCTCCTTATTCTTCTGACACATGGTGAACCAAGGGAAAGGATAAAAACCAAATTTCTACAAAACACAATTAGTGGTTAGACGATTATGAGAAATCCTTCAGTTAAGAGTAATATATGAGGGTCTAATACTATTTTTATTGAAAATATAAATCCAATTAATGTCATATTTAGAATCCATAGATTCATGTTAATAGTCAATTTTACTGTTATGTACTCCATTTCATGCTGGATCCCAAAACATAAAAGTAGATCAAGGAGAAAAATTTTAATTGTCAAAAATTTCAAGAAGATCATATTTAAATGGAGGATTAGGGGAAACAAAACATTTTTTAATTGAGAACGGAACATCAAATTTCAAGGTAATGTTATTAAAATCATCAATGAAAGTTAAACCAATCTAAATATCATTCTAAAATTTGAGGTTTTATATATTATTCACTATCCATCGTGAAAAAACATTATACTATGAAAAGATGATTTAATAGTTATCCAAATAGATTATCCCAGGTATGAATCACTAACATGCAGAAGTTTATCAATGAAAACATTATATATAAAACCCCATGGAGCCTGTAATATTTTTAATTAGATTCTAAGTGATCCTATATTGACGAGATTCATTGAAAAAATGATATTCTTGATACCCATGCCTTCATTAGGTAATGTCTTACAACAAGTCTTCCAAGAGATAGTATAATGACTTCTTTCATGAAAGATCCACTCAAAAAAAATTCTTAATTACCAAATTTAAGAACAAGATAATTTCTAGAGGTCATTTATTACTCATTACAGAGTCAAAGTTTTCTGTTGGAATAACAGAATTCTCCAAACCCATCAAAGGATATGTGGTGTGGAAGCCATAGGTCACTCTATCCCAGATCAAGACACAGGTGACTCTGCACCACTCCTGGCCATAACTAGAGTGATGGTTACATGTAGACTTTAGGTTTTGTTGTTTGGTAGATGATGGGTTTACAAACGCTTCTGGATTCTGTTTTCTCTTCTACTAAGTTCCTACTTTCTCAACGATGGTGGATCTAGGAGTCCTTAGACATTCAAAGACTTTCTCTAAACTCATGTTCCTCAGCACCTTTCTAAGATGGATTTGGTGCGAATACATAGTTCCGGTTTTGGGATTTTTGGTACGGTGGTGTCGGGGATCCTTTTATGTCCAAAATTGGTTTTTAACCTTATTTTGAATGTTCATGTCAATTTGGGAATCTGGTTCGGTAGGAGCCATTGGCCGATTTTCCCTACTCTGATCCCAAGATCCACTATGGCCTTATCTGTAAGATCAAAAGTAGTGGTAGTTTTAGTGGATTGGGATGTGTGGTTTGGCGACCTTCGGTGTTCTTGGCGCATGTCTTCAATTATGGGTTTATTCTCTATGGATACCCTTCTCATGACATCATAGTGTTTGGTTATTTTTATGATTATATTAATATTATTATGGTTTTCATGGTTTGTATTATGAGAGTTGCAGTGAATTCAGTCAATGGCAAGATGGTGGAGTGGGTTTCAAGGGTGTATTTTGGTTTGGTTATATTTTTTTCGATAATTAGTGTAGCAGCTCCAATGACAAAGATGGGAAGGTTTCTGGTTGGAGGTCCCACCGGTGAGGTGAAAGGTTATGGGTGTTAGGATAAGTCAGGGTTCACTTCTCAAGGAATGGTTTTCATCCCAAGGGTATGCTCTAACTTCTTCTATTTATAATTTGAATTTGCCGTAGTTCCTAGATTTTTCATGTTTTAAAATTGAATTTGGTAGAGATCCTAAAGTGAGAATGTGTTTTCTTGTTTAATTATGAAGTTTCTTTGTGGAGTTGATACACTCTGTATTTGGAAATTTTGTGGTTCCAACATATCCATAAAGTGGTTTTAAAAAAATACAAAAAAAATGATATACAGTTAAGTAAATTGGTAATATTATCCTTCCAGCCATAGATAAACTCTTACCCATCCATCTAGAGAGTTTTCTATTGACCCTAGAAACTATTTCAACAAAGTAGTTGTCTCTTGTCTTACCCCAAAAGAGAGAATCTATAGTGTAATTAAAGGGAATAACCCCTTATCGGATCCCAATATCGTAAAAAAATTAATTCATTCCACATGTATTACTTATCATTATATGATGGGAGGGTACATTATACCCCACTATTACATCGGGTATTATTTTTATCTCTATATAAAAGTTTAGGGGTTTTGGGTTGTTATCCAGGGTCACATAGTTATCCCTTGTATAAAAGGATATGCAATATTGGTGGTTATCCCATATCAGTAATATTATTGGTATGTGATTATTGTATTCCATCAATATATAAATGTATTGGAAGATATACTTTGTATATTTTATTATTTATAAGCCAATTCATATTCCAAACTACTATAAAACATTTTCATGAATATGTTATGTTATTATGTACCAATGGTAATGACTTATATTTTATACCAAAATATTTATTTCCTAGATTTTGATTTATGACATATGATTGTTTATGATTGAAAATTTCATTGTACTGGCATATGATTGCAATGGTTTTCTAATCAAACCATCATTTACATTGGGTCTACTTTTACAAAATAGTCACCAATGTGTTTTTTCTATCGGGCCCAAAATGCCCATTGGATTTCATATCCATGATTGACGAACTAACATTACAAAGGTAGGTTATCACTCAATAACTTGTCCAATGACATTTAAAAACTCATATTGGTCGAGAGGATGGGATGTTGGGATCATCACAATGTTTTGGTGGGAAACTATTGCATGATCAAGGACTCCCATAAATATTTATGATATGTTAACTAATATATTTTCCATTCACCTGTGTGTGCATTACCAGTTACCCTACGGTGATGATCTTTCATTAGTACAGATGGGTTTGGAATCATCTGTATGTATTTGAGGTTCTATATCAATGTAGGGACATGTATTCATCTATCATTCTCCATCAATGATACCCTTTATGGATAGGTATGGGATTCCATGGTCATTTATCAAGGATTTCAAGAGTTTCCCTTCATCAAGGAGTGATAGAAGTTGTCTTGACATTGGGATTAAACCTATAAAAATAGCATCTTACATATACTTATGAGTTTAACCAGAACAAACATAGATTGATTCCACTTAGTAGGGAACATCACCTTTTATGGTTGTGTGATAGGGAACAAACCATGAAGTTAATCATAATGGGAAAAATACATCAATGATGAAGGTTTCTAGTCATGGGTTTCATGGGGCTTATATTAAGGCATCCTGAGGAACCCATGAACGATATGGTTTCTTAGCTAGATATAAAAATATCAGGAATGTGTTCCAATGAACATTTTTGTGGATTGAGGTGCTAGATTTTGGATCACAATGAGGATTTTTACTTATCTATTTTAGTCAATAATCAAACCTCATTTGATTAGTTTATCTGGATTATGAAATGAATAATCCCATATAATGGTGAATTATTGGGGCATACACTATATAGGAGGATTATTATACATTTGTGGTTGGGGATTATGTATATGGAGATAGACCATTTGAGGAAATGGATTTTGCGTAGAAGATTCACATTTGATTTGGGGTGACACAAATTCCATGATCATTGTTGTCCTCTAAAGTAATGTGAGTCATGAATGGTGTGATTGACAATATGAATATGTGGATATAATGATCACAAGTCCAACCCTATCCGTTTAGGGATGTTTCTAGATCCCAAAGTGATAGAGATCGAGACTTTCAGTGTGCCCATTTTCTTTTCTTTTTTTAATATCACAGATAGTCACATTTGGGGATCTATCCAAATACATCATAGGTAGTGGTGGAGAGAGGAATTTTTTCCATCTATTATAAGAATTTCTAGTGTCTTACCTCTAGAGGAGTTCCCTAAAATCAGTTCCGAGAGGGAGAGGAATGGTCAAAAATATCCATTATCAATGTGAAAAAATAGTAGTTCCCCTAAATCCCTAGAACAAGGAGGTTCATGTGAGAACACCATGGTCAGAACATGGGTTACCATGGAAATATTAAAATTGAAAACATTCTGAGGGTCTTCCATACAGAAGAGGTTACTCACATGACTCCTCTTACCATGGGTATGTAAACTCAAAAGGGCACACATATGTTCCTCATGATATTATCATTCATTTCATTTGGCTTTGGAAGATGTCTTACCTTGATGCAATTTGAAGTCGTTGTGGAGGGGCCCATATGGGGGCTGATTACATGATGGAAGAGGATGAACGGAGATGGATAATAGAATTCCCTAAGATTCCCCATTCAACATAGTTTTTTCTTATGCAGGATGAGGGTCTGCCAACATATATTATTACTATGCGTTATAGGATAACGTGCATGTAGCGTTTTGTTATAGGAACCTGAGTTCTTCCCGAGTAGCGTGATACTTCTCAAGGACAGGCTCCAACCACATAGTGTTTTAATATATGGGGTCGTGTTCCTACAATATTGTGTTCTTCTACTCCTAGAAATGATCTACTCGAATATCATTTCTCAATGTGGAAATCATATCCAAAGATGGATCATCATTTTTTCTCCTTTCGACATTGGAACCAAAAAAATGATATTTGTTCATGGATCACCATATTTTTTATTATTTCTAACTTAATTTTATGAAGTGTTTTAACCTATCATGAATTTTAAAATGGATTTAATTATTTGGTTCTTTATTTAGATCCTCCTAGCTAGAGTGTCTCTTGTCTATCTGGTATCCATGTTTTCAGTCCTCCTTGGGACTTATATACAAAAGAAAAGAGGGGTCGAGTACCCGAGAAGTCAATTTTCCAAGAAGGGAACCAGAACATATTTTTTGGGCGCCCATGAAGGTCTTAGTCAGTAGGGGGAGTCATTTGTGGGCATGGAAATCCCCGCCAAGCCCCAAAAATTACTTCATTTTTATGACTTTTAATGATATTTCTCACCCAACAAATAATTTAGATCATTGGAATTGTTAATTTACTAGGTTTTAAATCACTGTCTCTCCCCACAAACAACGTTTCTTCAATTTTAGGAACGGTCACCTCCCACTCTTCCTGTGTACTATTTTCATTTGTTTTTGGTTTGTGTAGTGGTGAAAGACAACGTAAAATATTGGTATGCGGAGTGATTTTCACTTTATAGTATTCCCTTCCATACATTCATCCTCAAACCCTAGTTCTAATTTTTTATCATTTTATTTGTTAATGGGAACATCTACATCTTGTATGCTGAAATTATAGGATCCTTTAAATTCCCCCCATTGGAATGGGTTCCGATCGGTGTTAAGAAGAGTCTATTCTAATGGAAAAACCAGTACAATTTCAAACTAGTTTGTGTTATGCAGTTGGAACCACCAAATAGGACCAAGCCTATAAATAGATGGCCCAACCAATTTTTCATCTACCAATTTTCATGGAAAATTTAGTGCTCTCATGGACTCTCTACCGCTTATAGATTCCGTGAACTGTCTCATTTTTTATGATATTTTCCCAAACAATGATTATTTATTCCTGAATTGAACACATAATTATGAGTTGTAACATTATATATTCCACATAGAATGAGAATGTTTCCCATAAAAATCATCATAATGACTAGGAATTCACTTGAAAACATTTAATGGTCCATTGTGTTCATGAAATGATAGCTCACAGGAAATGGTTTTTGTGAAATAATAAATAACAGGTTTCATACACTAATATGAATTTCATTAACGAATCTTATATGAAACTGTTAAACCAATCACATGGATACAATTTCTCTAAAACTGAAAATTGTGACTAGGATATAAGATTCCATGGTTATGAATATTGAGGGAGACATTCATCATCATATTTCTCTTGAAGAGGGTTTTATGAAAAACTGTCTTCACTAATACTCTTTCCCTTTCTATTTTGAAACATATGCACTTTATAATTTTTTTCATCAAGATGGTAGTCCCCTTCATCAATATGATCAAAACCTCCTATCTACCAGATACGAGATGTATCGTGAGCATGCCTATGTAAAAATTTCTCCCACTGGACAAATCATTTCTATTTCAGATATGGTGGATGTATTTATTTTAAATAATCCATATGGAATCAATGCGATGAACACAATTGTATAATATCCCTACAATAAATAACCTAGTATATCAATTTATTTTCAACCTCTCTCAAGGGAATCCCAATGGAGGGTGGAGCTCCAATTGGAATTTTTGATCTGAATGGAGCTTCTCAGAAGAACGGGATTGGGTATTATTGGTTCAACAAAACTATGTGGATTTCCTTGAATCATTGGAGTCTTTTATTATATAATTGTTTGTATGGATTTCTCAATTCACCAATTATTCACATGACAATGTTCTGCACGAATTAATCTGTGATTGGTACTAAAGTACTAACACATTCCACCTATTGCATGGAGAATTCAGGATTATGTTATCGGATATCCATAAACTAAAGGGAAACCCCATTCTTGTAATCATATATGATGAAATCCATCCTAACTTTAATACCTAGGAAAAAATAAATAGGTATCTCAAATGGAAAGGGATCTACTCACTATAGTAGAGAGAAATCATGGTCAAACCCTTAATGCCTACTCACTCATTCTTTTTGATGATTGGATAAAGTTTTTCTTGAATGTTATAAGTCCATATATTAATTTACACTATATCAAGACTCATACAACTCAAAAATCTTGAAGAATCATGGGTTCATACTTAGATACTCTTGAAGGGGGTCATTGTACCATGTGTGGCCAATGAATATGTCCATACGTATTACCCGAGCATAGAATGGAGGGTTTATTTTCCATATTTCAGAGAGGATGGAAATTCCCTTATCATGATTCCTATATTGGGGTTAGGTTATGTACCCTGATAATGGTTGGAAAAAATGACAGATGGATTCACCGTCAACATAGACATACCCCCCTTTCATGTATCTTTGAACTATAGGGAAATATGTAGGAAAGAATGACTTCACACTTCCTTTGAGGTCATTCCGGGTCATGTATGTTTGGGTGGTGGAACATTGTTGATGTTATGAATACCAGCATAATGTGACAATTCCTAGGTATGAATTTTTCATCCAATTTCCTAATATTACTATCGTTCATCTGAGAACCCTTATTGTCGATGAGGTTGTTAGACTCTTAAGAAACATTTCACATTTCACATTGATCTCTTAACTCAAATATCCAGGGAAGGAGGTTGGATAACAGTGATGGGACCTTAGAAGAACATTCATACATCATCTCTTCATGAGATGGAATTATGACTATGACTGTGGATTCATTAAAAATCTGTGTGTAATATAATCCATATATATTTTCCTAGAAATTCAAGTGTTTTCAACAAGTTTTCCCATTTCTCCATCCCCAACTTCGAGAGTCCCACCTATTCATCCTTTACCATCTATGGATACTATTGAAGCATGAAAAATATGTTATGAAATTTTTTTACCTTTAATGGAATATATTTTCAATATATCGAAGGATTAAAATGGAATGTGGGAGAAATAAATATCATGATTAGATATTGGGAAAGGCAGTTGGTAGGGTACCCAAGCCACTAGCCTCAACCATCAATGTTCCTAATGATCCCATCTAATCAGTTCTGAGGGGATAATGACTTGCATCATGATGATGTAATTGTCTTAGGTTCCCTTCATCATCCAATCCCCTCTTCATTTAAGTTGATCTATATATGAACTTTTTAAATGATGTTGATGGTAGATCTGGTGACACTGGTTCCAACAGAGCAACCTTAAGAACCCTTCCAATTATTACTAAACCTATAATTCCAGTTCTCAAACCTGGGTAGGTGGTGGGAATGGATTTTTTCCCACTTTGTAATCATTCTTTAATATGATCCTCAATATAGTGATTTCAATTCCATATTATATACCCATTTTTGTGAGTAATCGATATCAAGATCCCTGTACTACATTTGAACACCACGTTGAACAATGATGGTATTGGCCCCAATGATTGAATATCATCATGCAAACTCTCCTAGAGACGATTCCTGACAATTAAAATAGCATTTTACAACTATTTCTTGTCCTGGTATATGTTGGGTTTGAATATGGACACCTACACATCATTATTTACTAGATCTTCATAGCTTAAGAAGATTTAACTACCCTAAAAGAAACCTTGTTCGGTCAATCGATTCCAATCATCAAAATAAATCCATATGGGATATCACCCTTGAGATAAACCCCCTTGCTTCTAATGAAGGAAATTCTTCTGATCATGTGGTTGCCCAAATTGTGGAGTTGTAGGAATATGAGGTTCATGTAGCATGTTTGAAGGATAGTTTCCCTCACTGGCTTCAAATTTTGATTTTTCATGAATAATTCTCATGAAAATATAGATTTTGTCAAATAAATTCATCCCATAGATGAAGAAGAATTTAAGAAAAATACTTCATTGGAATGGACCCTTTATGGAATGTGTCAGGGGGTAGTCAATTTTCCAACTAATGTTGGATGATATTCAATGTAACCCCTTGTGTTGGTTTGTTCTTACTCTTTCCCTTTTTTAAATAGTGTTATGGATAGACTTTAGGTTGTGGATGCCCCTATGTTCATATAAAATGAATAAATTTAAACTCATTTTCTTTTTAATGTATATCCTTTATCATTTCCTTCAATTCCAATCAATTACTAATGGATTCATTTTGAATTATAATATTCTTAAGATGGATTGAATCGTAATCACTGGATATCAATTTCAAGAATCACCTAGGATAACTCAAATGACATAATCATGTAATTCTCTAATTTATTCTTAATCAAAGTGACATGGTGAGCATTGCATGACTTTTGTTGGGGTTATATGGAAAAACCTACAATCTTTTTTATTTTCTATTATAACCCTAATTTTTTAATAATCCAATTATGGTAATGACCATGAAGGCGTAACATAACTTATTCATAGGTCTCCCTTTTTATGTTTTTCCACCTATGAATATTTGGTTGTTTTTCTAGTTTTTGATTACTTAGTTGTTTCCTAAACCACGGAATAATTAGATTTAATGAGACAATAAAATAATTTTTTATGGGGTTCCCTTTGTGGGATTTCTATATGGACAGTTTTGTGTCTATTTTTATGGAAATATTATAGTCTTGAAATAGAATTATGCCACTGATGTTTTAGGTGGAATGACACTGACCATGAATTATTGGTAGAGGGACCCAATAATTCATAATGATGAATAACATATCGTTATTTTACATATATGATGGAGATAAATGTTATTTACCCTAGTTTTGGGATTTAGGGATTTGAGCATGATATGGGAAAGTATGTGTGGAGTAAAAAGGGGAATTGATTCTAACATGATGTTGTTGTGGAATATAGGGGTAATAATGTCCTCTCCTGATGAAGATCTATCCTTTGGTTTATTGACTATTTTTTGTAGGAAAATTTTTTAGAGATAGCTAGGGAATATTTTCATAGTTAAAGAAAGGTTTTCCCATGATACTAAACCTCCATTTATATTGGTCAAGTAAATCATAGAAATATTTGTTTTTGTAAGACCATAGCAGGTGGCCTATTGAGATAATGATGTTAGAAAATAAAAAGGGAATATGTATCAACATTATTTATCCTACTGGACACATAAAATGGTATAATGTGTCCCCGTATAATGGAGTCTCGATGTTAATCTGTAATATAGATGATTATGAAGAGCTATGAGGGATTAGTCTTTGATTTATATATCTCAATGATATATAAAATATAATTAAACTACTAGGGACTTATAAGGGCATCTATGAGCGCTTTCTTGAGGTCTCTTGACAAAATTAGGTTATCCAATAATGATACACTGGCTCTTACTAAGGATAAATATTACTAAACTCATACTTATGGTGTAAAGGACAGTACATCACACCTTTTAGATTCTTTGGAATATGTGATTTAGAGGATTGAGTATTTGGGATGGATGGATCTACCATCAAGGCATGAGCTAGATTTTCTCATGTCCTTGTTTGGTTGGGGGTAGGTATTCCTACCCACTGATTGTGATCAGACACATGTCCTTCTTCTGATATATACTCTAGATTAATGGGGATATAAAGTATTATAAATTTTTTGTGTGGATTTTCCCATTATTTATTAGTCCTCTAAAGGTATCTTCCATGAGTTTATATGACATTAGAAGTCCGAGAAGGGGTTATTATAAATATTTTATTTATGAAATATTTCTGTCTTCCCCTATATCATCGACTCTTATCAACTATTCCTCTGGTTTACCCATTCTGATACAAGGAACATGCATTCATAACCGTACATACTATTGGTAAAGGGATCGGTTAATTGGATGAAATTAATGGAACTATAAATCATATCATCATTTCATTAGGAATTTTCATTGTTGACTATTTCTGGTGATGTCGTTTGGTGGGGCGGTGCCCCTACATTTGGATCTGAGGGTATAAAATCTAATAGGGTCAATGATTATTTTTCATTGATGATGTTCTATATTCTTTCACTTAATCCCAAACATTTTGTGAAATTTCTTCTTGGACGATTGAAATTAGGAGGATTGTGGGGATGAAGACGTCAATTTCATTACAAGTGGTTCTAATGGGGTCATAGTCAGTTGATTCAAATGTCCATAGAGAATACCATGAGTTCTATTGATTTTCATTTGACTCATAAATGTATCAAAAACATCTCTATAATTATTGAAACTTATTTCCATTGACCTCTTTCGTCAAGGTATGTAGTGGAAACAAATTCCACTTATGGTGGTGGTGATCCCCATTTCAGTTTCCCGTTATGTATCATTTCATGTAGGAGGACATTGAAGACAAAACACTCTTAAATGGCATGTCCAAGAATTGGTATAAGGGGATATAATTTGTTCGGTCATCGTGACCCACCTCATCGACCCATTATGAATCTAGTAGATGTAGTAAATCATATTTAATGGACATTATTAAATAACTACAGAATCAATCATCTCGGAATGAGTAGACATTTTTTCAATGTTACTTTGAATGATTTTCCATAATCCCCTTTGCTCATCCTACTATGGTTGGGCTTCTAGTTGATGATGAGAGGGTATTTCAAGGTTCAGTGCCGACATTGGAGCGGGAGATCGTGCAGATTTGGGTTTAAGGATATCTGATACAAACTATACATTTCATATTAATTTATATAGGACAAGTGGGGTTATCTATGAAGGACCACAGAACTCTTTGGGAGGGGAGGGGTGAAACATGGTGTCAACTTCTTCTTTGTGAAGTTCGTTATCTTGTTCCCACATTGGTATAAATATTTTTTAATCTATCAAAAAATGAATTTAGGGAGATGACACTACACTTTTACTTGGTTCACCACAATGGGATACATCCATATATCATACGCCGAAAGTGTGTTGGTCATACATTAATACACAAATCTTTACTAGTTTTATGATTACAAGATTATATCACAGTCACCCTGCTCCTATAAAACTACCATTACAATGTTTAGGGATGGCATATTATGTCTCTCAAATCACTTATCTAGACATCCCCTTTCCCACTTCCCTGAGGGATGTCAAACCCAGTTTATCAACATGAAGGTCACTTCAATAGATTTGAATTGAAGTCTTTGTCTCTATTCATCACAAGAAAAACCAGGCATCAATGTCCGGTATTGATAAACATGAATGAACTAATCCATTGAACTGAATATTCATATTGTGTTTTCAGTTGACATAGATAATTGTGTGCAACACCATCCTTGTGCAAGAAAGTTCTTACATTTTCATGGATGAATTAACTTTTGCATGGAAAATCTTTTTTGAAACTACACACTTTATGTGAAACATTATTATTTTTTCTCAAATTAATCTTTTACGTTCAACATCAACTTTTATATGAAACATCAAGTTTTACGTGCAAATTTATCATTTTGGAAAAACTAAAACTTTTTCACTCCAATAAAATTTTTCCTCACACCTATAACTTTTGCGTGTAATGCCCCTTTGAAACAAATTTTACGCACATCAGAACTCAGATATTTTCTAAGTATTCAATCATTCCAAATGAGGGGGTTCACCTCTAATTTATAGGTGTCACTGACCCCTGTTCGCAAAACCCACTGTGTCAGGCGAAACCATTCATTCTGTACTCAATTACATTCATGCAAGAACCATTTTCTATGCACTTATCCAAATATTTCTCTAAGCTCATGCATTTTCTATTTTTTATGTTTTGGTCCTGAAACATGACTTGAGTGAATGATTCCATAACCCCAACACTGTTGCATGCAACTCCTTTTTTCAAAGACACTTTTCTCTATATTCCGATTTTGAGGCCTATAAAATGGCCAACACTAGGAAATGGTGCCACCTTCAATACTGATGTCTTGTTGAACTGTATGATCCCTTTCCTGGAAAACATTCAAAACATTCAATGAGGATTGAAAAAAACAAATACCATAATCCATTTCTTTCATTGAACGTTCTTGGTTCCAACAATATCCCACTTTGGGTTTCTTGGAAATCACTACATAAATTAAATAGAGCACCAACCACAAGAAAAACCTAAAACACAAAAAATCCATTCAGCCATCACACTAATTCTATGTGAGAAATGATCAGTGTAAAAAAAAGAGGGGAAGCATGAATTGGGTTCACATGATTTATAATTCTTTATGATGCCCTATCCATTATCATATTGTGTCATAGATGCATTACATGCCATGAATGTATTCCATCTCCTCTAAACACTTAATTCTCATCACGTCATAAAATCAACACATGTACAGTGTACTCCTTCTCCTCCTTACACCAAATTATCCTCAAGTCACTGAATAATTACGTGTACATCACCTATCCTGAAGAGTCACAACAACATTAAATGTACATCACATGTCCTGAATTTAGTCCTTCTCCCCCATTAACAATAAACCCAAATATTGGTATTTGTTCATTGTATGGATCAAGATAACCCCTATATAGTATCTCCCCCATAAAAATTCATCAAATCCAAAAACAGATAAAAACAGTTATCATGACTATGGAGAGGGAAATTTTGTAACCTACATATGCACTGGGAGGTGGATAAACATTGAAGTTCAACCAATGTTCCTCAAACACTGCTACAGATAGTGTCTTGGTCAGGATATCAACAACCTTATCATCAGTTCCCACATGATCCATTTTAATCACAGCTTGTTAAACATGATCCATGATAATGTGATATTTTATTTCAATATGTTTTGTATGATAATGGTGAATAAGATTCTTCGTAAGATCAATTTTTCTCTTGTTAACATAGTAAATCACCATTGGTTGTTTCACCTCGTCACCAATATCTATCAGTTGAATCTTCATCCATAGAAGTTGAGTTCATGCCTCTGTAACTCAGATATACACAACATCATTATTACTTAGAAAATTAAATTCTTGTTTCATTCTCAACTAGCCAACAAAAGTTTCCCAATATAGAATTTTACCCCACTAGTGGACTTTCTATCCAGTACATCTTGAGCCCATTTAGAATAAATAAACGATTATATTTCAGTATCTCTTCCTACAAAAAACTATGACCCATAACTATCAGTACCTCTAATGTATCTCATGATTCTTTTTACTGTTGTCATATGTTCTTCCTTCAGATTACTTGGAAATAGGGATGCTATGAAATTTGTAAAGAAAATATCATGTCGTGTCACCATTAGGTATAGTAAGCTTCCAAAAATCCACCTATACATGGTGGTATCTACATAGGTTCCATCCTCATCCTTTCCATGTTTTCATCCAATTGAAATCGGAATGGAAATTTGTTTACAGTCATTCATATTAAATTTCTTCAACATCTCTATTGTATACGTTTCCTAAAAAATAAAATTGTAATCCATATTTTGAATTAACTGCAGCCCCAGGAAATATGTGAGATCCCCAATCATATAAATTTTAAATTCATATTTTTATGTGATTGGAAAATTCATCAACTGATTTTGTCCTTCTTCCAGCAAATATAATGTAATCAATGTAATCTAGAACCATAGACGATGTTTTGGGGAATTCATCATATAGAGATTGTGATCTACTAATCCTATTTTGAATTCCGTCTTCTTGAGAAATGAATTCTTCCTCCAATAATATGATGTTAGTGTCTGATTCAGACCATACATGACCGTATTTAGTTTATAATCCGTTGTTTCATCAGTACCAAGACGAAAACACACTTTTTGTTCGATTTAGACATCTTCTCCGAGAACACCATTCAAGAATGTTGTCTTAACATCCATTTGATATACTTTGTATCTTATTTGGATTTCCGTGGTAAGAAAAATCCTGGTTAAATCCAATATAGCCATTGGAGAAATGTTTTTTTCAACATAGACACCTCCAATATGTGAATATCCTTTATAAACCATTTGTTCCTTGTTTTTTATTATACTTCCATTCTCATCAACCTGGTTCTTGAGAATCCACTTTTTACCATTCACATTGTGACCTTTGGATATATTGAATATATATCATATTTTATTCTTATCGATATGATCTAACTCTTAATTCATGGCTTTCTCCCATGACACATCCTTTGTAGATTTTTCAAATGAGGATGGTTCCAATATTGACAGAAATGATGATTGTGTCTTATTCATCATTCATCATGTTTTTGTGGGGTAGTTCAATCAAAAATAATATTTTATTGATCAATTTATTCTATTTGATTCGATCATTGGGATCCAATCACATTCTCTCCAACCATGGTTTCCTCTTTATATTCTTCTTCTGAGTCAACATCATGATGTGATTCCTAAGTTTTTTTTACATCTTCATCTATTTCACTATTTTTATTTACTCTACATTCACATTCTTCCACATTATATATCACATCATCATATGAAATCCTTGAAGTATTTTTGGTTTTCACTTCAATGATCTTAACATCATGGCCTTCCACAATTGTTACTAAGAGCATGTTGAAAGACTTGTAGGCATTATTGTTCATTGAGTATCCAAGGTAACTTCATTCATCTACATTGTCACCATACATAAATTGATTTCTATATTTGTTATAGATGAAGAATTTACTTCCATAAACACAAAATTTTTCCAAATAGGGATTCTTTATGTGCAATAATTCATATGGTGTCTTCATCAAACCCATTTAAATTCATGTTCGATTTGTAAAATGCACAGAAGCTTGAATGACCACTTTTCAGTAATGTCATGTAATACGACTCACAATCAACATAGTTATATCCATGTTGTCCAGCGGTCGATTCCCGCACTCAAAAAATCCATTTTTCAATGGAGTTCTTACAATAGCTACCTCATGTTGTATCCCATGCTTCCCCTAGTAATTTTCAAATTCAATGGAAGTGTATTCCCCTCGATTTTCAGATCATAGAACATTTATTTTCCATCATGTATCATTCTCGACGATTTGGTGATATGATTTCATGTATTCATGAACATTTTTGTTTCCTACGTATAACCATTATACATGACATTCTAATGTAATCATCAATGAAAAGGATGAATAAACTTTATCCATGAGTTCTAGAAATATTTATCGGGCCACATACATCTGTATGAATGAGATCAAGAAGATGGGATTCCCTTTTCTTCATTGGATGATATAAACTGCAGAATACATTCCCACAAATGCAAGATTCACATGACATTTCATGTTCTTGATTTAGGATGGGAATGTATATGAAAATAATCTGTTTTAATATTTCCTCTGTGTATTATTGATGGATGCGCCCCAATCTTTAATTCCAGAGGTTATTTTCTTCCTCAATTGTTAGGTAGAAAATTTTTTCTTTGGTATTAACATGATACATAATTCCTTCTATTCTGCATCCCTTCAAAAGAGAATTTCCTATGTTTCGCATGATAGCACAACCATTTAGATTAAAAGTAACTATATGCCCTAAGTCATAGAGTTTAATCACTCTAAGAAGATTATGATGTAGGCCATCTATATAAAGTACTTCAGTTTTCTTTATCTCTACATTATCTAGTGAAGGATATCCACTACCTTTTATTTGCTTATCTCTGCCGTTACCAAACCATACTGTTCCATCCACCCTCCTCTTGACATCTGTTTATAGGACTGCATTACTTTTCATATGAGAAGAACACCCACTATCTGGAATCTAGGTGTTGTTTCTTTTTGTATCATTGAGGGATACCACTACAAAGACGGTTTTCTCAATCTTTTTCTTTTCTTTCTATGAAACATTTTATTGATTCTAGGACACAGTTGGCCTATAACACCACAATCTTCCATGGTACGCTTCTCTTTGAATAATATAGTAGCATGAATTGTACGCAACTTCGAGATTCTAACACACTGTGACCAATCAAACTAGGCATTATGAATAGTAATACCCACTTTTTGAAATTTTATAAATTTTATCCTTCAACATGGACTTCTTTTTTGGATTCATAATATTGAAAATATCCTAGAGTGAGTTTTTGGTACATTTCTGATAACTTCCATATTTTGATGAATAACGAAAATTACTAAATTTTAATTAAAAACAACTTTTTTAATCGAAATAATTAATAGTTATAAATTATGAATTTGAGTGGTTTTAAAGTATATTTAGAATATTTTTTTACCATTTAATACAATTTTGGTCATTGTACATAATTTCACATTTAAACCGGACATAAACAAATGTCAATCTTTTGATAGTTATTATTTCTCCAAAACACGGCTTTTTGTTTTGACATTGGAATTAATTTTAAATTAATTTCCGCCACTTCTGTGTTTTAAATTTAGAAAAATGGATTCCATATTTTTAATCAGGATGTCCAATTTGTGTAAATAGGTAACTTTTATTTTTAGACATTTTGAATAATTACATCGGTAAATATCATATTTACCATGGTTAAAGGGTAAATTCCATAAATAAGGGTAAAAAGATAATATAATAATAATATTAAATTACCCTAAAACGCTTCCTAACCTTATTTTTTGAAAAATATCCGACTAGGGGCGTCTTTGGGTTGATTTTGGGACCCCATGGGGCCACTTGCAAGTGATAATGACACTTTATATTAATTATGTTAATGTTAATATAAAAAATTACATAAGCATATATATTTTAACAAAACAATTTTTTCATAGAGTTATATATGTTATATTTTAGACTATAAATATTCATTATAAAGCTAAAGATATTTCTTACATAATGATGAAGTATGTTCCTTATTAATAAATGAATTAAATAATCGGTATTATAAATGTTAAAATAAATATAATTTAAAAGTTCTGATGATATCCAAAAAATTTATTGGTTAATATGACATGTTAGGATTACTAAAATGATTTTTGTTTTAATTAATAATATTTTTACGTCTTTTACAAAAATCAATTATTAAACAGTGTGAAAGTTGACACAAATAAGTTTTTAAAAAAAATATTATATTATTAATTGATATTAAATTCCTACACATCTAAGGATCATCCAAGAGACTTATATAATAATAGGTGTATCATTAATGTACCACTTCTAGGACTCTTTGATGTATATAGTTGGTTTTTTAACTATATAATATAAAAACACAAAGTGACATGGTAAATGTCAAACTAATTAACTAAGAGTTAAAACTAAATGATAAGGTTAATATAATGACCCAAACCAATCTAAAATCTATTGGTTGAATGGATTTAGACCCATCACCACCTTATAAATTTAATAATTTACATTAGCGTCATTTTAAACCGAATATGAATTTATTTTAAATTAATACTTTTTGTTTATCCTAAAGAGCCCCTCCCCCCTTATAAAAGGACACCACTTCTATCCAATTCTTCACACCTTAAAAGACTTTTGGCTCGGCCTACCTCTGCCCAAATATCGTCCCAACTTCCCTAAATTCTTCTTAGAGGCCTTAGTTTGATCAGAAATCCATCATAAGTAGCCCTTTTGATCAAATCTAAAGGAAGAACCCGAAGAAGAGGTAATGTTTTCACCACCCTCTTTCAAGTTCCTTTCTTCTTCAAATTATTCATTCATTGTTATTTCCATTCTAAAATAAAAAAACTATTATCTTCTTTATACTATGAGGTTATTATAAATATGGTAAAACCACATTCAGTATTCTATCCATCCTTTGAATGACATGTCATCATATGTGCGTGCGTATGACTTACCGTCTCTGCATCGTAGTGTAATTGTTATTCAATGTATTATTATTTGGATGGATATAATAATGATGTGTAATTAATTTAAATAATAAATAAAACATGATAATTATTTTTTACATATGATATACCATTCAATTATATATTAATTTCATATCAAAATAATGATATTGTTGCTCGTGCGTACGTACGGATTTCTGTCTCCACGAACGCGATGAGATTCATTCCCCATCATATCCATTCAAGACTAAATTTCATATGATGATTAAAAATAATTTTTGGATACATGATATAATTCTGTATATTAATAATAAATATCCCATCCATAACAAATATGGATCACATAATAAAGAATATAAAGGAAAATGAATCCATTTACACCCGAAACGACAATAATACTAATATATTATCGACAAATCAATGTTAAAAGATCATATATGATATCATATTAATGTATATGGTTATTTTATTATTGTATAATTCACTAGATGATATATTAGGCACCTTGAAGTGTAGTCAGCAATCTCCATTTTCATATTATCCCGCCAATAATGATCATGAAGGGCCCTATTCATTTTTGTTCTTCCAGATTGTATAATGAAATTAGGTCTATGAGATTCATCCATTAGCTCCTTATTATTTCCAGAATAGATGGAACACATTGACTTGTATGATATTTCAGTACACCTTCTTGCTCCATATAGAACTCATGAAACATTACCTCCATCATAGCCGCAAAATTCTTCTATAACAAAGGATTTTTTATGAGTAGTCTTGATCTTCTCTAGTACTGACGGTTGAGAAATAATTTGGGTTAGGGTTGATGATTCCCCTCCCATTATAATTCCAATATCCATATTTAAAAGATCATTGATCAATGGATCTATTTAGATCATCATCAAAGACAGAACAACTAAGTCTTTCCTACTTAATACAGCAGTGACTTTGTTTTCTCTTTTGGGATGATAATGAATTGAAAAATCATAGTCATTAAGAAGTTCCAACCAACTCATTTTTCTCATGTTCGATTACTTTTGTGAGATAATATACTTCCAACATTCATGGTCTATGTATATATCAAATTTCACCCCATAGAGATAGTGCCTCTATGTCTTTAGATAAAAAACTCCCTCATCCAGCTCTAGATCATGCGTTGGATAGTTCTGATCCCGATCCATCAACTATCAAAATGCATAAGCATTTAGGTTTTCATTTTTCATGAGAACACTCCAAAGAAAATTCATAGATTCATCGTTAAAAATAACGAATTCTTTTCCACTTGAGGGCAGAGTTATCCAAGGTGTAGTAACCAATCTCTTCTTCAACTCTAGGAAACATTCCTTACACTACTTTTTTTAGATGAACTTGACCCCTTTTTCTGGTAAGTTGGTTAATGGATTAGAATGTCATGAATTGTTTTTCACAAACCTCATATAATATGATATTAATCCAAGGAAACTATTAATCTTAGTTTTTTTTTCTGAGGCCACTCCTCTATTACATTTGTCATTGCAGGGTCAACTGTGATTCCGTCTTTAGATACAATGTGCCGCCGTAATGAAACCTATTGTAACGTGAAATCACATTTTCTAAACTCTCCAAAAAATCATCACCTTTAGTAGAGTTTGAAAAATAACACATATATGATCATCAAGATCCTCTCAAATTTGGAAATATATCATAATATCATCAATAAAAACTACCACAAAGTTATCAAGGTAGTCCTTAAAGATTCTATTCCACAAAAACATAAAAATATCAGGTGCATTAGTTAGTCCGAAGGTCATAAAAACAAACTCATAATTCCCAAATCATGATCTGAAGGAATTATTTGGAATATATTCTTTCTTCATCACCAATTGATGATAACCAGTCCGAAGATCACTTTAATATAATAATTGAGCACCATGAAGGTCGTCAAATAATTTATCAATTCATGGAATATTGTATTTTTGCTTCACTTTGATCTCATTCAGTTCTCTATAATCAATACAGAAATACATTTATCCATCCCGGTTCTTCTCAAAGAGAACAGGTGCTCCCCAAGGAGACACACTTGGTCAGAAAACCAAATTCTCCAAAAGATCGTGGAGTGGTTTTTTTAATTCCTCCAGGTCCACATTTTCTATCCTATATGGGGTCATTGACATCATATGAGATCCAGGTACGAGTTCAATGGATAACTCTACCTGCCTTTCTGGGGGAGGTTCGGGTAGCTCCCCATGAAATATGTCAAAGTATTCCTTGATGATGGGAACATTTTCTATACATAAACTCTCATTTCCTTCTTCATCTTACCTGATAAACTCCATAATGATAGATATAGGAGGTTCTTCTATATAATGATCAGGTTGAGATATCTCTCCATGGAAGATAAATGTAGGTTTTCCATTCAGGACTACTGATAATTACTTTCTCCTGCCTTTCATATTAACATTACACTTCGATATATAGTCCATCCTTAGTATTATGTAGAATTCATGAATGGGAATGACTACAAGAGTTTAAATAATATCATGCTCAATAAATTAAAAACTAGAGTTTTTAAATACTGGAGAGTCTTGGATAATCCAACCAGGACTCTTTACTGATAACTGTATATTTAGAAAATCAGGCATTGGTTCTAAATTAATTGAAAACAGGGGTGATATAAAGGAATGAGTAGAACAAGAATCAAAAAATTACTTGATTTTATTTAGAAAAAAACAAGTGTACATTACACCATAACATTTGGATATTAAACATCACCCGTAGTGATTTCAAAAGTACTATCTTGTTCCCTTTACCGTTGATGACGCTGATAGTGATTCCACTCTAATACCCTCAATTTTGAACATTGATTAGAAAAATGACCATTTTTTCCATACTTATAGCATTGGACATCTGGTAGGGCCTGCACCATCATCCCCTTATCGTTAGTGTGTGGAATTTTAGACTTCACTAGACTACGACAATTCCATGAAATATGGCCATCTTTTACACACATGTATCACTTCTCGCTCTTGAGAAAGTAGTTCCTTGAGTTCTTATTCAAACATTTATTACACGTGGGACGTTTAACTTTCATGCCTCCTCTACCATTATTGAAAATACTCCCAGAGCTTGGATCCATTGATATCTTCTTGTCAATCCATTTATAAGACCATCGCACCTCACCAAACTCCAATTTGACCTTCATCGCACTCAGTATGATCTCCTCGTATTTGTCATTGTCTCGGTTTGATAGATTATTCCACAAATGTGGTCATAGTCCAGTAAATAATTTATCAATATTCCCACTAGGATCCATGAAAATTCATGACGTATAACAGGAATGTTTGGTGAAGTTCATCTTGTAACAACCCGTAGATTCATTCTCATTCTACTTCATCTTGAGAAACTCCTTCTCCATTCTTGTTCTCATGTAACGAGTTAAATACATTCTAAAGAAGATCTCTATTTGATCTTCCCACTCCATAGCTTCAACCTACCATCTTGGCTTCATGATTTTAATCATCTCACACCAATGATCAGCTTATCCCTCTATGTGATAGACAACCAGTGTGACCTTATCTTGCTCTAAAAAGTAGAGCACAAAATAGATATTCTCTGTAGATTTGATCCACTGTTCATCAATGAATGGGTTAATAGATCCACTAAATGTTGGTGTTCATTGAGGCATAAATGACTCAATAGTATGTTGTTCCCTTCATGGTGAGATCAGTCTCTCAGTTTGATTCACGTTAATTCCCATAACATGAGTCAGTTTGTTCATAATTGGCAATAATGTTTCCATTGTGGTTGCATTAGAGGGTCGTCATCGCATGGTCCATTTTGGTCACCATTTGCATGGTTCCAACTATTTTCACACATTTTATAATAGAATAAAAACTTAGTGAGATACTTATTTCATTTATGAATCTTTTATCAATAAAGGATTTTATGTCTTAAAACGTCATGCTTAAAAAATTACATTTGTCTGTAAATCCTTCATATTGATTCATCTAAGGTGTGTGATTGAGCAAACATATCCCCCAATAGTGTCAAACTAGGAGTGCAGCAAGGCCCATTGTAGTGTACCAGAATACATTAGGTCATGCTCAAAACTCCTTGTCGGAGTTGTCACTCCTAGGTATATATGTGCCAGATCAACATCCTCTTGTACATATCCAGACAAGGATTTATTTTTTCAGAAACCACTTAAATAATATTTCCCCAAAATACAAGGAAGTTATCCCAAATTAAAACATTTATATAGGATTCTTCCAAAAAATTTCATATCCTAATTTCCATAAATAACAAATATATCCTTGGATTATAACTATGGAATACCTCCTTTTATTACATAACTTTTCAATAATAATTACAAACAGAGTATCTTTAAAGACTAGTTTCATGAAAATCATGAATAATAAACATGAAAACCATAAAAACATACTTCTTACCCACTAGTATGTCTTCCTAATAATTTCATCCTATGTAAAATTACTGCATCTCATAACCAGGAGACATAAATCAATGTAAAAGTTGACCCAAATTCCCAAAAATGGTAAATAAGGGAATTGTTTTTCTTTTGATATCAATAAGAACATGATGTTGAAAATAAAGACATGGGAAATGGAAGAATATGCATATCATAATGAAACAAACAAAAATAATAACATGAATATATGGATTCAACATTTCATTTAGACATTCATGAACATATAACCAAGGTTAATCTCCAAGTTGTCATAAAACATTAACAAGGTTATTCAGAATGGTATCATGAAACTTGTCATCTGTAGAGAATAATTATTTACCCAATGAATTAGAGTTCTATCAGGGAGATCCCTTAATATAGATTTATTTTCATGTGATCCACATAGTTCATAATCAAACATTTCATAAATAACCCATATAAAATAAAATAAATGGGTTTCATTTCAAAAATGTGATGTTTTATGTGTGCTTAAAAAAATTGATCGTTATGTCATTTATAACCCATGGAAAATGAATGACTGTATTATGTATGTCAAATATAGAACCAAATAGACCATTTTTATGTCCTTATGAATACCCCATTACTAAAATCGTTTTTTGTATTCATATAAATAGAAAAAATGTAATTTCTTAGGAAAAGTGAGAGAGGTTTTGTGACAAAAATTCTACAACATTACAGCTATACAACATGGTTTTAGAAAACATTTAAAAGAGAAGGGAAAATAGTCACACACTAATAAATAACTCATAATAAAGTATAGGTTAAGAAAAAACGTTTAAATAAGATCATTATATGGATGTTTTAATGACATACCACATAAATAAGAAACATGAAAGAATAGAAAATATGCGGTTTCATTTACGAAAATTTGGAAGCATAACAACTTCTCTTAAAAATTTAGATAATAATTTAATGATAGAAAAAAGAATAACTCATTAAATGAAAATTAAATGGAAAATAATAATTATATTTGGGAACATACCCCAACCTAATAATATGGAAACTAGATTATATAACATAGAAAACATTGTGACTTAAAAAAGGTGGGTGAAAAGTTCTTTTACCTTGAAGAGTAACTTCAAAAGCATGAAGGGTCAGACATTGGGGGGATTGAGGGGACCTTGGGAGGAATCTGTGGGAGGTAAAAAAAACATTTTCCTCATTGAGGAGTATTTTTTAATGACTGGAACTAGGTAGGGTCATTGTATTTATAGAAAAATGGGGGGAATATTTTATTAATTTCCAAGGGACACCTCATCGGTGGTATTCAAAAAACCGTCGGCTTTACCATGCTATTATCCAAAGGTATTGGACACATGTGAAACCTCATATCATATATTAATATTCAAAAGTTTACTAAAATTATTACAGCATGATTACATAATTAATAATGTTATTAAACACACCAAAACTCAAAAGTGAATTTTAACTATTTACCAAATGTTTTTGTAAAAATCTCATAAATTCTCCTTAATATAATATTGATGATCTGAATTCAAATATGAACTCCATATTCTGAAAATAATATTCTATATACGTTTAATTTAATTTTTATGTAAAAACACTATTTACTTCAATAAATACTAATACTTAACTAAGATGTTCTAAAATATTTATTTACTTATGCTATTATATCACATTACCTATAATGGACCGGACCCCTCCGGTCCATTCCTTTGTTGAAATCGATGTGGTCAACACGAAGCGCATTATAATGATAATTTTAAATACTAATGATAATGTAAAAATATGTTGAATAATAATGATGATGACATAAATTTTGTGATTAATTAAACTAGAAAGATAATAATCATGATAAAATGATTTAATGGGTGTCGTGTTATTAATATTATTCATATTATTAATAATAATGTGAAATTAATGAAATGAGTCATGGTATTTATTGCAAACAAATAAATGAAGATGCACAGATGAAGCAAGGTGGTGCATTAATAATATTAAATGTGAGTTATTATTATGTAAGATAATAATAATAACGATGACGTGTATATATATATATGTATATGTATATATATCGAATATTTAAATTAAATGGTTTTAATTTAATAATGGAAACCAGTTTTAAATTAATTGGAATTAAATGGCGGCACACAAATCTTGCATCATGATTGTGTTACCGTAAAAATAACTTTCCACCCCTATATTGTGGTGATATTAATTATATGTTTTATATAATGATTAATAAAATATCTATAATAAATTATATGTTATGGGCATAAGGCTGAGGCACATGGACCAATGTATCTTTACATAATTTATATAATAATTAATATATTATAATAATGATAAATGAAAATAAATAAAATGAATGTTAATGAAATGCATGGGGAGGGGAGGCATGAATTTCTCTTTCCCATTTTTATAATTATAAAATTTATATATTATTCTTTTAATATTTTAAAAAATAATAATAAATGAAAAAGAATAAGGAGGCACCACTTTTTTTGGGTGCGTGATGAAATTTGGTGAAGAAAGTGGATTGGAGAGAGAAAGAAAAAAAGGAATAAGAGAAATAAGATTAAAAGAGAAAATATAGAAAATGGGGGAATGGGTGTTTAATTATAGATCTCAAAAGTTCTCAAGTCATGATTGATTTTGTAATTATGAAAAATAAATAAATAATTGATTATTAATAATAATAAAATATTGTTATTATTAATTTTGGTGATAAAACACCTATTTGTCTGCAACTTCTTCGTGCGTCCTTGGTTTTCCGAACCGTAAGTGGCAGTGTGACCCTGAATTTGAGATGGAATGTATGAGTCCAATATTGGATGTCTTTTTTGGGTTTTCGGATTGGGTACCCAAAATGCTCGTAAATTAATAGATTAAATATTGTTATTGAATATTCGACCTGCCGTAACTCCCACGTGTGATATCTGATTGACCTGCCATCAGTGGAGATGTGATCCTGTCATTAATATGGATGATTCAAGTCTAATGTTGGATATTAAATTATGGTTCATGGATCAGGTTCAAGAAACACCCAATAATAATAATATCATTATTATTACAGGATCTTGTATCCAACGTATCGTCATCATACGGTATCGGATTGAAGAACCGTCAGTGGCAGCGTAACCCTGAAATTATGATGGTCATTTTAAGACCAATTATGAATACCTTTTTATGAATCATGTCTCGGGTCAATTAAACACCTACTATTAATTGAAGTTATCATTATCATTAAACGCATGGAAACCGCGTGACGTGTCGTGTGTTGACCAGTCAAACAGTGTACCAGTTGTACGGTCACGTCTTGTATTCATTAATACAAGTTGCGTACCATTTTACCTTTTGTTTCCTATATAAGAGAGGGGCATGTGTTATTTACAGACCACTCTTCTTCTCCGCACGGCGACGCTCCTGGATGACCTAGAAATATTCCTCCTAACTTCTTCATCTGGACTCTGATCATCAATTTGTCGGTGACTGTGGGATCGTGTCAGCAAGGAGAACATCGTACACCCTGTTCTGTTCCCTCTTCTTTTACTTCCCTCTGCAATTTATAACCGAGGATACTGCTGATAATTACCGGGAATGACGGAATTTAACGAATGACTCTAAAAAGGTATATTAATCCTATGTTCTAGTATTCTCTTTCCGATCCTACTTCTCCCATTTTCTTTCAATGCTACGGCATGTGATCTCTATATTGAGATAATTTCTTGTGTTGTTGATTCGGTGGTTCCATGACGTTCTTGGTGGGTGCAGTTGTTCTGGGAGAAGCCTTGTGATCGTGGTGGTCGTGTTTGTAGAAGGACATCGGAACCTATTGAGGTAGGGATCTTACCTTCATCTCTCTAAATTTGTGCATCATGTGGAGTGGGTGTCCTCTAGTTTACAAGAAACACATTTGAACCGGTTTAATAAATATAATAACTAGTTTATATAATGGGGATGGGGTGTTTGTGAATGTAGTTGCTTTTTTTTATATCTTGTGATATTATATTGTGAATTGAATGTGCTTCTACCTACTGAAAATCATGGTCGTTGGGGGCCTTTGCTGACACAATTAAATGTTGCCCTCTCCATCTGGATTTTCTTATGGATGGAAATTTTATTGAATGTGTAAATTGGTTAATCACATAAAGTTGGATGATTAAATACCTAGAACCCTTGTGTGATCATCCCGATTGAACAAACTGAAATAATAAACATGTGGGTGCTAGTAAGGGTTTATTTATGTGAAGGGGGTGTTTTGTGGGTTGTTGTGGATCGGTTGAGAAGCGGTTTGTGGTTGGCTTGGTTGTGGGTTGGTGTGAATGCTATGTTGGTGATTGGCAATGGGGCTGCGATAAATGGTATCAAAGGGATGATGATGTACGGGTTTCGGTGTGATTGTGGATATGTTGGATGGTAGCGGGGCTGCAGGGATGGGTTTGAATGTGATCGAACAATGGGTTGTGGGTAATAAATTAAATTAGAAGAGTATATTAATGGTGGGGCATGGTAATGGAATGAGAATACTAATAAACAGGGTTGGTTGGGTAATAAGAAGGGACTTATTTGTGTTGCATGTGTTTTCCTAACTGGATTTGTGGATGACAGGGATATGTTTTATGAACGCTTGATCTAGTTTAGTTGTTGATTGTTTCCCAGTAGTTAAGAAACTGATAACCAAAGTTGTTGAAACATGAAAACATTAAATGGGGTTTTGGGATTGATTGTTGTGTGCATACTCTCAAAGTAGCAGTGCTAGGGCACGTGCTCATATCATTGTGTAGAAGCCTTAGTATCGGATGAGTGGTTGTTATACAAATATTAATTTGTATGTTTTATGTTTCTTTATGCACCCCATCCAAGATGAGAACTTACTGCCAAACATCCCCATTTCATGTGGGAGGGTGTTTTTCCCAACTATTCTATTAGTGGATGGTTATTAGCTCCTTTCTGCTCCCTTTCCCGGATAGCCCAAGTACCTTCAGGCCGGCTGTGATGGCCTGAAGTCCATTATTGGCCCAAGAATCTTCAGGCAGGGTAGTGTGGTGGTTATACCCCAGGTTTGTGCTGGCAGGTGGTTTCCCAAGTGTCATTGGTATGAGGCCCAGGTGTCTTCGAGCGTGGCAGTGGATCATCTAGCACATGTGTCTTCAGGCGGGACGGTGGTTGTTATGGCCTAGGTGTTTCTAGGTGTGGTTATGGGTGACAGTTGTGGCCCAGGTGTTTGCGAGCGGGGTTTGGTAGTGGGAATGCATGAGGATATGGCCCAGGTGTGTGCAGGCGAATGAGGTAGTGGGACTATGGTGAGAATGGAGAGATTGGTTCGATGCATAGGATGTCTTCAATAACCAGTGGGAAGTGGTTCAAGGTACCCATACTTTGAGAAAATTACTACTCTACTCTATTTACTTGTGTTACATGGTGAGTGTGACTGGTGAGGCTGGGTGGATAGATTCCTTTCTAGGTTTTGGTTCATCTGTTTTCTCACGAGGCATTAGGATGTCTCCCCACTTGTGCATGAGAGCGTTAGGTTTCCCTACTGAGTATACTTGTATGCTCACCTTACATTTACTTTAAGGTTTCCAGAAGGACTACCAGGGCCGTGCGGGCCCCTACTAGTCAAGACAATTGGAGTTGTTTCAATTTGTTGTACTCTTGTTTCTTTTGGTATTGTACTTTTTAATCTTTCCTGTACTTGTACCTTGTTTCAGAAATATTTAAACATGCATGTGGGATTGGTTTGGGTTTATTTCTATACACTTTTTCTTTTCCTTTTTTGTGGTTGAGTTGTCCTATTTCCCGATCTTAAATAATGAAAAGGGAAATGCCTCCCATATTTGTGAAAACTCATACTCTTGGTGCTAATTACCACCTTGGGGCCTGCTGGAGGCGGGACTCGGGGGTTATTATCACTCTTTCACCATTTCCAGCTCAAGAGGGGAATCTATGGTGGAAGGGGGTCGTGACATAATGGTATCAGAGGTGATGGTTGTGAGATCGGATGGATTCTGGAGTTAGGCACAGTGAGGATTGCATGGGATGGTCGGGAAACAGTGTTGGTTAATCTTGGTGAGTGTCATAGGCCAGGGAAGACCAGCTAGGACACATGATTTTAGGGCCCCCGTGATCATATGTAAGGACTCTGAGCTTACCAAATGACCAAATAAGACTTCATTGATTGTAGGGTAGAGACCCTAGGAAAGGTCAATGCATCATCATGATTTCTGTTTTACTTGATTTGGGTGTTCTAGGAAAGAAATTGAAATAAAAATGATAAAATAAAACCTTGAGAGATTTCCATACTACTTGGGCTTATGTGTTTTTTGATTACCATACAACTATGGAACATGGATGTCAACAGAGAGGCAGAGAAGTGGGATGTGGACAATTGGACGTAATAGAAGCGGCAACCCTGGCAAGGCCAGAGATCGAGAGAGATGTTTTCAGTTTTACTTAAATTCTCTTGTTTATGTTTTGGAGCGTCACACTCCTTGTTGAAACTCATTATGGCTCATGCTTTGGTCCTGGACCTTATTTTTCATGAGTCTATATTTCTATGTTTTTCCCTCGTTCCATTAAATGTGTTTGAATAGTCCTAACATGTGGGGAGAGGATAACCTAATCCCTAATCGAGACGCATTAATGTAGATGCGATTAAACCCGTTCAGGCGAGTCAGCGCCTCCTAAATCAGATAATATCTCGACGTGGGAGAATGAATTCATCAATCCATGTGTTCGAGAAATTTATTGTTGTTTTGTATTGTGTTGGGGGAGTGTATGTTTGGAAAATCCTAATAAATGGAAGTTGGAAGACCTAATTCCTAATCGAGACGCATTAATGTGGATGCGATTAAACTCGTGTAGGCGATTCAGTGCCGCCTAAAGCGGATAATATCTCGATATCGGAGAAGGAAGTCCTAACTCATATAATTAGGGTTGTCGGTTGTTTCCTGTTATGAAGAGATCCCTGAGAGGTATCTTGTGGGGTGGTAGTTTGGATCCATTCTTTCTTATGGGTTAGGTTTTTTGATTATCGAGGACGAGAATGTTTTGAGAGGTATTGGATGTAATGGCCCAAACCCCTCAGGTCCATTCCTTTGTTGAAATCAATTTTTTCAACACGACGCACATTACAATGATAATTTTTAAAACTAATGATAACATATAAATATGTTAAATAATAATGATGATGTCATAAATTGTGTGATTAATTAAACTAAAAAGAGAATAATCATGATAAAATTATTTAATGGGTGTTCTATTATTAATATTATTCATAATATTAATAATAATGAAAAATTAATGAAATGAGTCATGGTATTTATTGAAAACAATTAAATGAAGATGCACAGAGGAATCGAGGTGGTGCATTAATAATATTAAATGAGAGTTATTATTATGTAAGATAATAATAATAACGATGACGTAAATATGTATATATATCAGGATATTTAAATTATGTGGTTTTAATTTAATAATGGAAACCGTTTTTAAATTAATTGGAATTTAATGCGGGAACACAAATCTTGCAGCGTGATTGCGTTACCGTAAAAATATATTTCCACCCCTATATTGTGGTGATATTAATTATATGTTTTATATAATGTTTAATAAAATTTCTATAATTAATTATATGTTATGGTCATAAGGATGAGGCACATGGCCCCATGTATCTTTATTTAATTTATATAATAATTAATATATTATAATAATGATAAATGAAAAGTATTCAAATGAATGCTAATGAAATGCATGAGGAGGGGAGGCATGAATTTCCCTTTCCACTTTTTATAATTATACATTTTAAATATTATTATTTTAATATATTAATAAATAATAATAAATTAAAAAGAATAAGGAGGCATCACTTTTTTTGGGTGTGTGACAAAATTTGGAGAAGAAAGGGGATTGGAGAGAGAAAGAAAAAATGGAATAAGAGAAATAAGATTAAAAGAGAAAATAATGAAAAAGGGGAATGGGTGTTTAATTCTAGCACTCAACAAGACTCAAATCGTGATTGATTTTGGAATTATGAAAAATAAATAAATAATTGATTAATAATAATAATAAAATATTGTTATATTCAATTTTGGTGATAAAACACCTATTTGTCTGCAACTTCTTCGTGCGACCTCGGTTTTATGAACTGTCAGTGGCAGAGCGACCCTATGTTCGAGACTGAAATTATGAGTCCAATAATGTATTTATTTTTTTGGGTTTTCAGATCAGGTACCCGAAATGCTCGTAAATTAATATATTTAATATTATTATTTAATCTTCGACCCGTCGTAACTCCAACGTGCGATATCTGATTGACCTGCCATCAGTGGCGATGCGATCCTATTATTAATACGGTCGATTCATGTCTAATGTTGTATATTAAATTATGGTTCATGGATCGGGTCCAAGAAACACCCAATAATAATAATATCATTATTATTACGGGAAATTGTATCCAACATATCTCCCTCATACGGTATCGGATTAACGAACCGTCAGCAGTAGCGTAACCCTGACATTATTACAGTCATTTTAAGACCAGTGATGAATAACTTTTTATGAATCATGTCTTGGGTCAATCAAACACCTGTTATTAATTGAAGTTATTATTATCATTAAACGCATGGAAACCGCGTGACGTGTCGTGTGTTGACCAGTCAAACAACGTAACAGTTGTACGGTCACGTCGTGTATTCATTAATACACGCTGCATACGATTTTACATTTTGTTGCCTTTATAAGAGAGGGTCACGTGTTATTTACGGACCACTCTTCTTCTCCGCACGACGATGCTCCCGGATGACCTATAAACCTTCCTCCTAACTTCTTCATCTGGACTCTGATCGTCGATCCGGCAGTGACTGTGGGATCATGTTAGTGAGGAGAACATTGTACACCCTATTCTGTTCCCTCTCCTTTGACTTCCCCTCCACAGTTTCCAACCTAGGAGACTATTGATAATTAAATGGAATGACGGTATTTGACGAACGACTCAAAAAAGGTATGTTAAAACTTTGTTCAAGTATTCTCTATTTGATACTACTTCTCCCATTTTCATTCCATGCTACGAAATTTGATATCCGTGTTGAGGTAGTTTCTTGTTTTGTTGATTCGGTGGTGTCGCAACGTCCTTGGTGGGTGAAATTGTTCTGGGAGAAGCCTTGTGATCGTGGTGGTCATGTACAAAAAAAGGACATCAGAACCTGTTCAGGTATAGATCTTACCTTCGTCTCTCTGAATTTGCGCATCATGCAGGGTGGGTGTCCTCTTGTTTATGTGAAACACATTTGAACCGGTTTAATAAAGATAATAATTGGCTTATATAATAGGGATGGGGTGATTGTTAATGTAGTTACTTTTTTTTATCCTGTGATATTATATTGTGAATTGAATGTACCTACTGAAAAACGTGGTCGTTGGGGGCCTTTGCTGACACAATTAAAATTCTCCCTATCCTTCTGGATTTTCCTATGGATGGAAATTTAATTGAATGTGTAAATTGGTTAATCACGTAAAGTTGGCTGATTAAATACCTAGAACCCTTGTGTGATCAACCCGATTGAACAAACTGAAATAATAAACATGTGGGTGCTGGTTAGGGTTTATTTATGTGAAGGGGGTGTTTTGTGGGTTTGTTGTGGATCCGTTGAGAAGTGGGATGTGATTGGCTTGGTTGTGGGTTTGTGTGAATGCTATGTTGGTGATGGGAAGCGGGGCTGCGATATATGGTATCAAAGGGATGATGATGTATGGGTTTCGGTGTGATTGTGGTTATGGTTGTTGGCAGCGGGGCTATAGGGATGGTTTAGAATGTGAACGAACTATGGGTTGTGAATAATAAATAAATTTAGAAGAATAAATGAATGGTGGGTCATGGTAATGTAATGAGAATAACATCAAACGGGGTTGGTGGGTTAATAAGAAGGGACTTATTTGAGTTGCATTTTTTTCCTAACATGATTTGTGGATGACATGGATATGTTTTATGAACTCTTGATCTAGTTTGGTTGTTGATAGTTTCCCAGTAGTTAAGAAACTGATAACTAAAGCTGTTGAAACATGAAAACATTAAATGGGGTTTTTGAATTGATTGTTTTGTGCATACTCTCAAAGTAGCAGTGCTAAGGCACGTGCTCAGATCATTGTGTAGAAGCCTTAGGATGGAATGAGTGGTTGTTATACTTATATAAATCTGTAAGTTTTATGTTTCATTACGCACCCCACCCAAGTTGAGAACTTAGTGCCGAACACCTTCATTTCATGGGGGAGGGTGTTTTTTCCAACAATACTATTAGTGGCTGGTTGTTAGAATCTTTCTTCTCCCTTTTTCGGATAGCCAAAGTACCTTCGGGTAGGCTATGATGGCCTGAAGTCCATTATTGGCCCAAGAATCTTCGGGTAGGGTAGTGTGGTGGTTATGTACTAGGTGTGTGCGGGCAGGTGGTTTCCCAAGTGACTTCGGGATGGGGCCCAGGTGTCTTCGAGCGTGGCAGTGGATCTTCTAGCGTAGGTGTCTTCAGGCGTGACGGTGGTTGTTATGGCCTAGGTGTTTCTAGGCGTGGTTACATGTGACAGTTTTGGCCCAGGTGTTGCGGGTGGGGTTTGGCAGTGGGACTGCGTGAGGATGTGGCCCAGGTTTGTGCAGGTGGGATGAGGCAGTAAGACTGTGGTGAGAATGGCGGGATTGGTTTGATTCATAGGATGTCTTCAATAACCAGTGGGAAGGTGGTGCGGGGTGCCCATAATTTGGTAGCATTACTACTATACTCTATTGACTTGTGTTACTTGGTGAGTGTGACTAGTGAGGATTGGTGGATAGATTCCTTGCTAGGTTTTGGTTCTGCTATTTTCTAACCACGCATTAGGATGTCTCCCCACTTTTGCATGACAACTTTAGGTTTCTCTACTGAGTATATACTTATATGCTCACACTACGTTTACATTCAGGTTTCCAGGAGGACTACGAGGGCCGTGCGGGACCCTACTAGTTGGGACAGTTGGAGTTGTTGCAGGTTGTTGTACTCTTTTTTCTTTTGGTAGAGTACTTTTTGAGATTTCTTTTACTTGTACCTTTTTTCAGAACTATTTAAACATGCATGTGGGATTGGTTTGGGTTTATTTCTAAACACTTGTTCTTTTCCTTTTTGGAGGTTGTGTTTTCCTATTTCCTGATCTTCAATAATGAAAAGAGTAATGCATCCCATATTTTTAAAAACTCATACCCTTGGTGCTTGTCGCCACCCCAGGGCCTACTGGAGGTGGGACTCGGGGTCATTATCTCCCTTTCACCATTGCCATCTTAGGAGGGGCATCATTGGTGGGAGGGGGTCGTGACATTACCATTCATAATTCCTCATATAAATTTATCATTTCTTATGTGAGGTTACTATTCCATTGGTCACATTACTATTAATAATGGTAATATTACTATTCAAACTTTACAATTCACTAAAAAATAAGTAGATATTATAAGAGTCTAAATTTCGTACCGGTCACAACTGTTGAATACCATTTTTTTTAAAAAATAAATTCACATTATTAATTATTTAATGTATACATATATAATTTAAAATATCATTTTTCTAAAATTATTCAATGATATGGAACTTCTATAAATTCATCATACATTTATCCAGACATTTTAAATTCACATACATTACCATAAAAAGAAATAACAACTTTTTGAATAGAAAAGGTTTACATTAAGAAGGTAAGGTCTTGTTACATAGCCCCTTATAGCACCTATATAGTACCTAACTGTAAAGTGTACTATGGTGATATAATCTTGGGGATGCTCGGACAACATTTCCTGAGTGGTGTTTCTATCAGCTTAAACTTCTCCCGTAGGCGATCCATTCATGCTTCACATGTTGGAGTTCAGCTTCGGCTTGCTCTGGAGAAAATCCTAATGCTTCC